>CM055641.1:44608448-47008448 GCA_029378325.1 Elaeagnus macrophylla | reverse complement strand
GGCGAGCCTTGCATGTAACAGTGTACATGGTATGTACATGTATGTACATGTATGTACATACTTTGTTGATTCTCGATGTAAGGCTTACGTCCCTGAATGTAATGCTTACATTTTTAAACAGTTTTGCTCTCTTTTTCCACATTACTTCCCAAACCTACTTTGACCTACAAAACAATAAAATACCCTCCAAAACAAGATTATATTGAGATTAAATGCAAAATAGATGCTTAAAAATATAACAAGTAGTAGGTCAAAATAGTGTTCATCACCTAACAAAATTCAAGTGACAAAAGTTAAAATTTAAAATTTGGTCTAAATTCATGCTCATGGAATATTTTTCCCACCCTCAACCTAATTTCTACATTGTCCTCAATGTCAAAAAGAAAAAATAAAATAAATTAAGTAAAGAAGTGAGAGAAGTTACCCCCCTTTTCATATGAGATTGTGTACATTACACGTACGCTCTGGTTTATTTATTCCTCGTTTTTCTCATTATGTGGCATTAAGTGTGAAAGTAACATGTATGAAACCTCTAAGTATATGCATCATAACTCAAATCCAAATTTAAATTATAACTAAATCAAATGAAAAACAAAGACATCAAACAAAGTTAGAAATCTTAAACAATCTAAAGAAAAATAAAATAAAATAAAAATAAAAGAAAATAAAAGAAAAAGAAAATCAATCCCAAAATAAATTGAAAATAAACCAAAGAGAATACAAATGTGAGGCTCAGTCCTCCATGTCTTCGGGTTGCTCGTTGTCATCTTCGTGTTGGTCCGCCGGTTGTCTGAAAATGAAATCATGTCCTGGATATTGTGGAGGTGGCCTGAACTGGGTGAGGTCTACTTCTCTCTGTGTCATTTGGAAGCTCATCATGCAGTGGAGTAGAGCTTGGTATTCATGTTGGTTTTTCATTTGATCACTGAGCCAAGCCTATTGTTGGGTCTGGTATTCATGCATTTTATTAACCTTCGCTTCGAGATTTACCAACCTGTCTCTTGTAGAAGCATTCTTAGAAGAGGTTCCATCACCCTTCCTACTTCCTTGTCCAGCTTTTGTGCTGCTTGTCAGATGTTGCATGTAGACGAATGTTAATGTTTCACCTGGCTGCAATAAGACCTCGCTCGTGTTGTATCAGACTCCGTGCTTGACACATAGGGCGGTGATGAGTTGGGGAAAGAAATAGCTGATTTTGTGATGTTCAGCTGAGTACACAACCCTTTGTTGTATTAGCATTCCCACATATATGGAGCGCTCAATCTCTATGGAAAATTTTAGAATAGCCTGCTCCCGATCGACAGTACTATAATGCCGAGTCGGTACCTAGAACAGACAAAGTATTGCCAAATACGGGAATGGGTCCTTAGGTGCTTGGCTTGAAAAATGTTTACCATATCCCCCTTATACTCCCACTCAGCATAACCATCGGTTAGGGTATTCATGACCTCGTTGTAATCAACCTGCGTTAAGTAGGTTTCATACCGGCTATTTTGTATGTCCCTTAACCCATAGTACGAGTTAATCATAGTCCTATTATAGGGGACCTCAATGCCCCTCACCCAAACTAATCCATCTTTAGCTTCCGGGACATTCGCATAGAATTTCGAGACCAATGAGCTCACACCCGCCTTCGGGGCGTATGCAAATTTCCTCCATCCTAAAACCTCAATTTTGTCAGATATTCCCATGACACCCACTTGGCCAAAATCCATCCCTCTCTCATTCACAAATCCCTTGATTCTTTTGGCGGCACCTTCGTACTGCTCTTGTGCCTCCCAACTTACAAATCGGGAGGCGTCATAATTACAATCTTCAACTACTTTCCCCTTCCCCTTAGAATGACTACCCTCACCCGCTTTTCTTTTTGGAGCCATTTCAATTCTTAAACTAGAATACTTCACACCCATAAATTAATTTTAGAATTCGCAGAAAAACCCCAAAATTATTCCCCTCTTATCCAAAATTTTCACTTAATTCCAAATTTCATACAAATTTCACAGATTCCAGGAAATTGTTACTAAATTGAAATAGAAATGTGACGAAATTTACCTCTTAGGAATGTGATTGACCCCTTGAATAAAAACCCCCAAATTTGCTTGAAACCCTAATTTTTGAAGATGGAGAGAAATTTGATTTTTGGAGCAAATCTGATGAAATTGATGGAGGAAAAGGTGTTAGCAATGTTAGAATGAAGAATTGATTGAGTAAAGTTTCAATTTTGGTGAGGATTTGGGAAGAAATTGGAGAGAAGAGTAGAGAGTGTTTGGGAGAAAATGAGAGAAAGTGAGGAAAAAATTTTGGGAAGAAATTTGAAATGATTTTGAATATGCCCGAGTACCCCTTTTCTGGCTATTTTTCAGAGGCACGCCGTGGCATACATTTTTCCCCTCCACGGCATGGTTAAATTTTTTGAAATTGTGCGTGAAACAGAACGTTTCTTGCCGCAGCACAAATATTCCCTACCGCGCTCACATATTTTTGAAAATTCTGGTTTGAGACAGAAAGTCCCTCGCCGCGACATGGATATTTTTTGAAAATTTTGTTTTGAAAAAGAAAGTTCCACACCTTGGCACAAATTTACCCCACTGCGACGCACACATAATTTTTGAAAAATTTTGATTTTTTTGAATTTTTGAAAATGTGCAACGCATCCACCCCCAACCAAGACTTGGGAATGTTCTCATTGCCTTGAAAAACTTTAAAAAAAAAATATGATAAAAATAATAAAAGAAATAAAAACAATGAAAGAAATACAATACCGAATGGGTGCCTCCCATTAAGGGCTTAGTTTTACGTCTTAGCAAGACGTGACCGCTCTCGTGTTTATGAATTGAGGAGACGTATTGTTTCGATGCTTTTCAAATTATTGTCTCCTTCCAAGTATGGCTTGACACGATGTCCATTTACCTTGAACGATTCTTGCGTTTTGGGATTGAGCAACTTGATTACTCCGTGCGAAAGTACATTTGCAATTGTATATGTTCCGCTCCACCTAGAATGAAGTTTTCCTAGAAACAAACGCAAACTTGAATTATATAACAGAACTTTCATTCCAGGAATGAAACACTTACAGAGGAGCCCTTTGTCGTGATAGCGCTTAGTGCATTCTTTTTAGATCTTGGCATTTTGGTAAGCTTCATCCCGAATTTCCTCAAGTTTGCTCAATTGGAGTAGTCGTTTTTCCCCAGCTTTTGCCATGTCCATGTTGAGCTCTTTAATAGCCTAATAAGCCCTGTGCTCTAGTTCAATGGGTAAGTGACATGCTTTACCAAAAATTAACCGATAGGGACTCATATCAATGGGTGTTTTGTACGCTGTATGATATGCCCACGCATCATTCAACTTAACTAACCAATCCTTCCTTGAGGGG
Source organism: Elaeagnus macrophylla (assembly GCA_029378325.1). Classification (NCBI taxonomy): domain Eukaryota; kingdom Viridiplantae; phylum Streptophyta; class Magnoliopsida; order Rosales; family Elaeagnaceae; genus Elaeagnus; species Elaeagnus macrophylla. Next base: position 47,005,075 of record CM055641.1, on the reverse strand, counting down.
TTCACTGTGTGTTCCAATATTCCCTTGATTTGTCGATTGCTCACTTCCACTTGCCCCGAAGTTTGGGGAAGGTATGGGGTAGCCACTCTATGAGAAATGTTGTACTTTTTCAAAAGCCCATCAAAGAGTCTATTGTAAAAGTGGCTGCCTCCATCACTAATGATCACTCTCGGTGTTCCAAACTTGCTAAAAATGTTATCCTTCAAAAATTTAACAACAACGTTAGCGTCATTAGTTCTAGTGGGTATCGCTTCTACCCACTTTGAAACATAGTCGACTGTGACTAAAGTATAAGTGTAGCCAAAAGAAGGGGGAAACGGACCCATGAAGTCAATTCACCACACGTCAAATAATTCCACTACAAGATTAGACATCAAAGGCATTTCGTTACATTTACATATGTTATCGGTCCTTTGACATCTATCACATCTCATACAAAACATGTTAGCATCCTTAAACAAAGTAGGCCAATAAAAACCAGATTGTAATACCTTTAGGGCCGTTTTCTTACCACCAAAATGGCCCCCGCAATGTAGCTCATGGAAAAAGGTTAAGATGCTCTCATGTTCCTCTTTGGGCACACACCTCCGGATGACTTGATCTTGACATAACTTGAACAAATACGGGTCATCCCAAAAGTATTGCCTACAAACATTGATAAACCTTTTCTTTTCCTAAAAAGTAATGTTAGGTCTCAAAATGCCACTAGCTAGATAATTAACAATGTCAGCATACCATGGATTTGGACCTATTGTAAACAATTGTTCATCAGGGAAGGTTTCAATGATTGTATCCTTACTTTCACCTTCAATATTTTCGTACTCAAAAATTAACCTAGACAGATGATCAGCTACTACATTTTTGGTACCTTTTTTGTCCTTGATCTCTAGGTTAAATTCTTGTAAAAGTAGGATCCACCGAATGAGTCTAGGCTTAACATTCGGTTTAGTCAATAGATATTTCAAAGCAGCATGATCCGAATGAACAATAACTTTAGTTCCTACCAAGTAAGACCTAAATTTATCAAGTGAAAACACAACAACCAATAACTCTTTTTCAGTGGTGGTGTAGTTAATTTGGGCATCATTGAGTGTTTTGCTAGCATAATATATAACATGTAATCATTTATCCACTCTTTGCCCCAAAACAGCTCCTATAGCATAATCAAAAGCATCACACGTGATTTCAAACGGTAAAGACCAATTAGGAGCTACAATAACAGGTGCAGAAGTAAGTCTATCCTTTAAAGTATTGAAGGCAACATGGCAATCATCATTAAAATCAAACAAAGTATCTTTGGAAAGTAGATTACATAATGGACGACTAATTTTGGAAAAATTCTTAATAAACCGTCTATAGAAACCTGTATATCCTAGGAAACTTTGTATCCCCTTAACAGATGTAGGAGGAGGCAACTTTGCAATTAAATCTACCTTAGCTTTATCTACTTCAATTCTTGTGCTAGATATGATATGTCCTAACACTATGCCCTGTTGGACCATAAAACGACTTTTCTCCCAACTAAGTGTCAAATTACATTCAATGCATCGTTCTAACACTAAAGCCAATTTATGCAAGAAATCATCAAAGGAATTACCGAAAATAGAAAAGTCATCCATAAATACCTAGATGAATTTCTCCACCATGTTTGAAAAGATCGACATCATACATCTCTAAAAGGTGGCGGGTGCATTGCATAGTCCAAATGGCATCCTCTTGAAAGCAAAAGTTCTGAATGGGCATGTGAATGTTGTCTTCTCTTGATCCTCCGGAGCAATGGGTACCTGATAATAACCTGAAAGACCATTTAAAAAGTAGTAAAAATCGTGTCCAGCTAGTCTTTCTAACATTTGGTCAATGAAGGGAAGGGGGAAGTGATCCTTCTTGGTGTAAAAATTCAGCTTTCGAAAATCGATACACAGCCTCCAACCCGTAATTATCCTAGTGGACACTAATTCATCTTTCTCATTTTTAACCACGGTTATTCCAGATTTCTTTGGTACCACATGAACTGGACTAACCCACTTACTATCAGCAATTGGATAAATTACTCCTACTGCTAGGAGTTTCAAAACTTCTTTCTTAACAACCTCTTGCATGATTGGGTTTAGTCTCCTTTGTGCTTCTTTAACTAGTTTGACATTGTCCTCCAAATTGATCTTATGCATACACATTGCTGGACTAATGCCTCTAATGTCTCCAATACTCCATCCTATTGCCTTTTTATACTTCCTAAGTTCTCCAATCTTTCTCTTCTTTGTTTTGGGTGAGTGTAGATGAAATAATAACTAGATAAGTTTCATTCTCTCCCAAAAAGACATATTTTAGATGCTTAGATAGTTCCTTAAGTTCTAATTCAGGTGGAGCAATCGCATCATCATATGGGACATCTAATAGATCTAAGGGTGTACTAGAGTCATCTAATGATATGGCATTGTCTAATAGATCACTATACTCCCTAGCCTCATAGTCTAAGATATCATCTACCTCTCCAACTATAAGTGCTACCTCTAATTTATCATCTAATCTATGCTGCACAAAAGTATCATGAATAATGGGATCTAAACATTCAACAAATGAGCATTCATCAATAGCAGATATAGAAGGTTAAGGAGATGAATCAAAAACCTTAAAATGCACAATCTCTCCCAAGACTGTCATTGTCAACTTTCCACTTTGGACATCAATGATGGTTTGGGTAGTGGCCATAAATGGTCTACCCAAAAGAATTGTATGCTCCTTGTCCAAAGATGGGTTATCCTGCATGTCTAAAACCACAAAATCAACAGGTATGATTAGCTTATTTACCTGTACAAGTAAGTCCTCAACCAAGCCCTTCAAATATTTAACAGATCTATCCACAAGTTGAAAGGACATGGTTGTTGGTTTTAGCTCTCCCAAACCTAGCTGCAAGAAAAATGAGTAAGGCATCAAATTTATACTAGCACCTAAATCAAGCATAGCCTTAGCTATTTTCCTATCCCCCATAGTAATATTAATGATAAAGCTACCTGGATCTTTTAATTTAAGGGGTAAGTTGCGTTGAAGCACTGCACTAGCAATTTCAGACACGATTACTCTTTCATTAAGCTCATACCTTCTTTTCTTAGTGTTTAGTTCTTTGAAAAATTTTGCATAAGAAGGAACGTTTCTAATTACATCTAACAATGGCAAATTGATATTAACTTTAGAAAGCATGTTAAATAAATCAAAAAATTGCTTATCTTGCTTACTGTCCTTTAAACGCTGTGGGAACGGTACAGGTGGTCGGTATGGCTCCGATGACTTGTGTAGCTTAGGTGGGTTAGATGACTCTCCAATTGTCGCCTTTAAAGGCTCTTCATGCTTGTCACCTCTCTCCTCCAATTCCTTAGAAACATTGTTGTCATCTTTCATGTTACCTGTACTATAAGATAAATCATTAGAAAGTCCAGGTAAATTATTAGTAATGACCTTAACACTCCGAAGAACAGTGACAGTTTTCGCTTGTTCGGGTTGACTGGGCAGCTTTCCTGTCTCTTGTTTGTGCATTTGTTCAGCTAGTTGCCCCACTTGTAATTCCACTCTCTTCATTAAAGCTTCCATAGAGTCCATCCTTCCACTACAAGGTTGCATGAAATTGTTTAGGGTTTCCTCTATGGCAGGTTTATTTTGTGGAAATTGCTGGTTTATGTTTTGGCCTTGTGTCTAATTTTGGACAAATGGTTGTCTATTATTTTGTTTCCAAGCAAAGTTAGGGTGATTTCTCCATCCAGGGTTGTAGGTGTTCGAATAAGGGTCGCTCCTAGGTCTAGGTTGGTACCCTTGCCTCAAATTTGCCTCTTCATTAGTACCTGTATAAGGATCACTGATGAGTGCTCGAAAAGCACTAATATTTCGTGATTAATTGTCCTTAATTGTTTAAAATATAGATTTTTTATGATTGTTTATTTGATTATTTTCATAAATCTATCCATTCGAAGTCACGGGTATGTTTTAGTGCATTTCAGGTGTTTTTAGCGTCAAATGAGTCAAATAATGAAAACATGCAAAGACGGAACACTTACGACACTCGGATCACGAGTTTCGGGCTAAACGAGACAAATATGTAAGCCTTACATAACGAGCCATCACATATGTAAGGGGATAAACGTGAAGAAACTGAAGACAACGCGCGCCGCAATGAGGAAAAGTCATGCCGCGGCGGGGAGCTCTCAGGTTTTTACATTATTTTCAGAATTTGTGTTGCGCCGCGGCGGGGAAAATGCATGCCGCGGCGCGCCTATTCCTATGGTAATCAGGATTTGTGTAAACCATTACATCTATAAATACCCCCTTAGAGCCCCCCTTACAAGAGAACTCGAACAACTTGTACACAACTTTACACATTACAATTTTGTACCAAACACTACATTCAATCAGCTTTGGGAGCTTTGCTACACTCAAACGAAGCGAGAGAAACCATTCTAAGGATCCAAGGAAGCCGTCGACAATCGAAGATAAAGCTTTTGGAGAAGAACGCTATCCCATCCATAAGCGATATTTAGATCTAGGTTTTCTTTGGTGTTATAGAATTCTATTTTTCTTCTTCTTTCGTTGGAGTGTATGTTCATATTTTATTTGTCTATGAATATTAATATGAACATGAGTGGCTAATTTCATTATGGATGTTTAGTTTGTGTTGCCATGTTTGCTAGAACTGTGTATGGTGTATATTCTATTGATTTAATATAAACAAATTACTTTTTGATTAAGATAATGTTTAGATATTTAATTATGAATTATCATGGGCCAATTTGAGATTCGTAGTTAGGTTGAAAGATCTTAGAATTTAGTTATAGGAACGTCACCTTAACTTTATTCCGAAACACTTAATCAAAGCTTGAATTTAGTGACTTAGTCATAGCATTAATTTGATTGGCATGTTTTTCCTTGCGCGTAATTTGATTACTATTTGATTTACCCCGACCGAAGGCAGTTAATTAGTTAATCAACAAAGAGATTTACCCCGACCGCAGGCAGTCTCATAATTAAAAGGAAAGCCGGTAATTTTGTTTATATAGAACGTTCATGTTATTTCACCATACCTTTTCGATGCAAGCATGGTCAACCAAGCTAAACGTCCATACATCCTCCATTGATCTTCAAATATATTTGAATTGATTGTTAAATTGCAATTTTGTTTTCGTTTAATTGCTCGTACTTAGTTCCCGTTACAAATCAAACACCTTTTTACAGTTTTACTAGCTTTAGGATTCTAGTTACTTAGAGTTTTAGTTTTACTAGAACTCTATTTAATTAGTATTTTATTTTTATTGGAACTCTATTTAGATTAAGAAGATAGTTATTTAAGACCACTGCAATTCCTTGAGAGACCGACCTTGAAAGTTGCTTATCACTTTACTACGAGTGATTCGTACACTTGCGAGTACTAAATTTATCACATCAAGTTTTTGGCACCGTTGCCGAAGAATTGGCATTTTGAATAATTTTCTTTTTAACTTTTTAGAGTTTATGATTTATTTTTTATTTTTTTATTTATTTTATTTATTTATTTTTATTCAAAAAATACAAAAAAAATCAAAAAATCAAAAAAAATATAGTGCTTTTAATTGCTTAATCTGTGGTGCTTTCATTTCTCTGTTATTTTTGTTAGTTTTTGAAAGGTACCGTTCATAGACAACATCAACAAATTTTAAAATGCACCTAATCAGGCTGGATACTGAAATCCATGAGCCAATACAAGGCCTTTTGAAGAGCTGCATGATATGACAGACATGGAGGTATGTAGCATTTGTGGTTTATATGGGCATTATGCTAATGTTTGCACTTTTGCAGGTGATTACTATACATCCACTAATTCAAACTTTGATCGTAATGAGGGATGTCACCCACCTTGGAATGATCCTTATTTTAGTACCTATAATCCTGAGTGGGGAAATCACCATAATTCTTCATGGCAAGCAAACTCTACCCCACCTTATGCCCAATACAACATGCAAAGCTCAAATCTTCAACCATATGACCCACCTTATGCACAATACCAAATGCAAAGCTCAAGTTTTCATCAATATCCATCTAGGGTAACCTTGGAAGAGAGCTTGAATTCTTTCATACAAGGAAGTAGAGTTTATAATCAACCTAGGAAGCCAACCTTGGAAGAGAGCTAGAATTCTTTCATACAAGGAAGTAGAGTTTACAATCAACCTAGGAAGCCAACCTTGGAAGAGAGCTTGAATTCTTTCATACAAGGAAGTAGAGTTCTAATCAACCTAGGAAGCCAACCTTAGAGGAAACCTTGAATGCTTTCATACAATCTACTAGTGAAAGGATGGAGTCTATGGAGGCATCAATGAAAAGAATAGAAATGCAAGTTGGGCAACTAGCGGAACAAATTCAAAAACAAGAAGAGTTGCCCACTCAAATTGAGCAAGTGAAGGATGACACAGTCCTTCAAAGTGGTAAAAATTTTGATATTATTTATTTTCCTGAAACTTTTGATGATTTACCACTTTGTGTAGAAAATACAGATGGGGAGCAAGCAATTCTCAAAGAATGTCAAGCTGTGGAATATCAAATTCTACAAACTTCTATGGAGAACAAGGAGGAATTATCTTCACCTCCCATGCCACACAAGGCACCTAAGACTTGCACATCCCCAAATTCTTTTTCATACCACTTTCACGAAAAAGTGTGTGTTGTGCTTCATAGGAAACAACTACCGAGATGGAAGGACAAGCTTAATGACATATTAGCTCGAAAAATTGATATCACACACTTCAAGATCTTTGATGATGGTGGATAGAAATAGATTAACAACGTCTTGCTAAGAAGTTAAAGAAAGCGCTTGGTGGGAGGCAACCCACAATATTCGGTAGTATCAACTTCTTTTCTTTTCTTTATTTTCTTTTTATTTATTTATTTTTTTAATTTTTTTATTTAGTTTAATTTTCTTTTTCAGTTTCTCCTTTATTTTATTTTATTATTTTTTTTATTTTATTTTTCTTTGGATTGTTTAAGATTTCTAACTTTGTTTAATGTCTTTGTTTTTAATTTGATTTAGTTATAATTTAAATTTGGATTTGAGTTGTGATGCACACATTTAGAGGTTTCATACATGTTTCTTGCACACTAATTGCTTCATCATGAGAAAAGCGAGGAACAATGAACAAGAGCGTACGTGTAGTGTACACAATCTCATACAAAAGGGGGGTAACTTCTCTCACTTTTTCTTAATTTCTTTTGTCTTTCTTTTTAACATTGAGGACAATGTAGAAATTAGCTTGGGGGTGGAAAAAATATTCCATGAGCATGAAATGACCAAATTTATAATTTTTAACTTTTGTCACTTGAATTTTTAGGTTAGTGTCGTGTCTACTTGAGTCAATCCAGAAGTCTATGATATTAATATGATTGTAATAACGGTGATATATGAAAGAAATTAGATTTTTACCTAAGTAAAGAGGCATATAAATGTTAGATTCATCTAGTTTTAGAATTTTGTGGTATATGTGGTAGTTTGCATGGTTAGTATGACTATTTTGGTTTGTGTAATATATGCATGTTTGTGATCTATTTTAAATCTCAACAAACTCTAGAACTCATTTGAAAACCCATTGAAGCGAAATGATAGAATCAAATGCCACTTAGAAAGTGATTTAGGCCATCTTTGGACCGTTTGGACTTTTCATGCCTCCCCGTATTATTTTATCCATAGTACACCCTTGAACTCAACATTAACATACGTTGTATTACCCTTAGTGATAAGAGTACTCAATGTAATATTTGATTTTCATGAGCAATTATGTTGTATTTATCTTGGTTCATCACAAAAAAAAAAATGATGATGATGATTGAAATAATAAGCAAGAAAAGTAAAGAAAGAAAATCAAGCAAAAAAAGATCCAAGGAACATGTGGAATTTATAGGAGGATAAAAAAAAAAAGAGAACACTTGGTGGAGAAAGTTGAAAATAAGTTTGTGAAATAAAAAGTACTCTTATCCTAGTGAAAATATCATTTCCGTACTTTTATAATCACATACCTAACCACAACTTTACAAGCTTAATAAAGTCCTATTGATTCTAGGTAGTTTGATTTATATATTAGTGGAGATGGATTTGAAAAATGAGCATATGGAGGTTGAAAGTGCAAAATTCTCATTCATATTTTACTTGCACATTTATGAGATATTGAAATGTAATCTATGAATATCATGCATGACATGATCAAATAGTGTAACTAACGGGCTTGTGGTTTGATTGGTTGTTCAAAATTCGATTACTAAGTTGGGTTTGATATTTGGACTGTTTTTGAGCTTAAGTGATTTTTAATTATTTCGTATGCCATTTGTTGTTAACAATTTTTGAGACATATGCATGGACTGATTCAATTATGTTTAGAGTCTTTATTAGTTTTCAGAGTCGTACGATGTTTCTGGGTGTCATCACTAGAAACCCTCACGAGACTATAACCCGTCCACTAGGGCCACCTAGGGGTTTAAAGGCTTATTGCATACGCTAAATGCAACCGTGACAATCTACGGAAGTGATTCTAGTTAGTTTAGTTTATTCGTTTTATTTTAATCTTTAGATCGCTTCACTTGCTAGAGACTAGCAAGAAGCTGGTTGGGGGTTGCGATGAGTGCTTGAAAAGCACTAATATTTCGTGATTAATTGTGCTTAATTGTTTAAAATATAGATTTGTTATGATTGTTTATTTGATTATTTTCATAAATCTATCCATTCGAAGTCACGGGTATGTTTTAGTGCATTTTAGGTGTTTTTAGCGTCAAATGAGTCAAATAATGAAAACACGCAAAGACGGAACACTTACGGCCCTCGGATCACGAGTTATGGGCTAAACGAGACAAATATGTAAGCCTTACATAACGAGCCATCACATATGTAAGGGGGTAAACGTGAAGAAACTGAAGACAACGCGCGCCGCGGCGAGGAAAAGTCATGCCGCGGCAGGGAGCTCTCGAGTTTTTACATTATTTTCAGAATTTGTGTTGCGCCGCGGTGGGGAAAATGCATGCCACAGTGCGCCTATTCCTATGACAATCAGGATTTGTGTAAACCCTTACATCTATAAATACCCCCTTAGAGCCCCCCTTACAAGAGAACTCGAACAACTTGTACACAACTTTACACATTATAATTTTGCGACCAAACACTACATTCAATCAGCTTTGGGAGCTTTGCTACACTCAAACGAAGCGAGAGAAACCATTCTAAGGATCCAAGGAAGCCGTCGACAATCGAAGATAAAGCTTTTGGAGAAGAACGCTATCCCATCCATAAGCGATATTTAGATCTAGGTTTTCTTTGGTGTTATAGAATTCTATTTTTCTTCTTCTTTCGTTGGAGTGTATGTTCATATTTTATTTATCTATGAATATTAATATGAACATGAGTAGCTAATTTCATTATGGATGTTTAGTTTGTGTTGCCATGTTTGCTAGAACTGTGTATGGTGTATATTCTATTGATTTAATATAAACAAATTACTTTTTTATTAAGAGCATGTTTAGATATTTAATTATGAATTATTATGGGCCAATTTGAGATTCGTAGTTAGGTTGAAAGATCTTAGAATTTAGTTATAGGAACGTCAACTTAACTTTATTCCGAAACACTTAATCAAAGCTTCAATTTAGTGACTTAGTCATAGCATTAATTTGATTGGCACGTTTTTCCTTGCGCGTAATTTGATTACTATTTGATTTACCCCGACCGAAGGCAATTAATTAGTTAATCAACAAAGAGATTTACCCCGACCGCAGGCAGTCTCGTAATTAAAAGGAAAGCCAGTAATTTTGTTTATATAGAACGTTCATGTTATTTCACCATACCTTTTCGATGCAAGCATGGTCAACCAAGCTAAACGTCCATACATCCTCCATTGATCTTCAAATATATCTAAATTGATTGTTAAATTGCAATTTTGTTTTCGTTTAATTGCTCGTACTTAGTTCCCGTTACAAATCAAACACCTTTTTACAGTTTTACTAGCTTTAGGATTCTAGTTACTTAGAGTTTTAGTTTTACTAGAACTCTATTTAATTAGTGTTTTATTTTTATTGGAACTCTATTTAGATTAAGAAGATAGTTATTTAAGACCACTGCAATTCCTTGAGAGACCGACCTTAGAAGTTGCTTATCACTTTACTACCAGTGATTCGTACACTTGCGAGTACTAAATTTATCACATTAATCACCTGCAAAAGAACAAACATTAGCCCCATGTCCATAAGAACCACAAACTCCACATACCTTGTGTTTTGGCATTTGATTCATATTAGAGGTAGTGAGAAGTTGCACTTGTTTCGTTAATTCAGCAAGGTGCTTGGCCATTTCTTTGGTGGAGCTTAATTCATGAACTCCAGCTCTTTTTCCTCTAGCGCTCTTTTGTTGGGAATTGGCTCCCAACATCTCGAACAATTCGTAAGTTTCATCTGCTGTTTTCTCACCCATAGCTCCTCCTGCAGCGTTGTCAACTGTGAATTGACATTGTAGTGTCAATCCATCATAGAAAAACTGATTCTGTAGCTACAATGGGAAGTGGTGATGTGGACACTATATCAAGAACAATTTGAATCTGTCCCAAGCTTCATGAAAGGGTTCTCCGTCCATCTGCAAAAAAGTAGCAATTTTTGTTCTTAGGTCCGACGTTTTTTGTTGGGAATAGAACTTACCCACAAATTTGTTGTAAACATCGTCCCAAGTGGCCAAAGAACCGAGTGCCAATGTCATGAGCCAAGACTTAGCTCTATCTTTGAGAGTGTAAGGAAAACACTTCATTCGTAATTGATCTTCACTAAGTCCCTGTAGTGGAAACGTTTGCACAGTTGCATATAATTAATGCATAAAATTCAACGGATCTTCATTATGGATACCGTAAAAGGAAGGAAGCATAAAATAATGAATATTTTTCAATTCATAATTCCTAGCAGCCTTTGTGAGTTGAATGCACGATGTGGCGGTCCCAATGATAGGTCTTGCAAACTCTTTATTCATCATCTGCCTACCCACGTTGTCACCTATTACTGCTTGCAATTGTTGTTGGACTTCTTCCTCTTGAATTTGATTATCCATTCTCTTTGATCGATGTTTGTTCCTATGAATGTTGTTAATGAAAGGAGAGAGCTCCTTGTTAAGTGACCTCCTACCCTGCATGTACAAATAAAAAGCAAACAAAGATCAAGGCAGCAGAGAAATTGCAATTTAAGCACTATTTTTTAATTTTTTAATTTTTTTGAACTTTTGAATAAAAGATAACAAATAAAATAAAATAAATAAATAAACAAATAAAACTAATTCTGAAACTCTAAAAAGTTAAAAAGAAAATTATTTAAAATGCCAATTCTCTGGTAACAGCGCCAAAAACTTGATGTGCAAATTCTAATACTCGCAAGTGTACGAATCACTCGTAAAAAGTGTCAAGCAAACCTCCAAGATCGGTCTCTCAAGGGATTGTATTGGTTCTAAACAACCTTTTTCTTAATCTAGCTAGAGTCCTAAAGTAACTAAAATACTAGTTAAATAGAGTTTTAGTAAAACTAAAACTCTAAGTAACTAACGTCCTAAACCTAATAAAACTGTAAACAAAGTGTGGTTTGTGGCGAGATCAATGGTAACGAACAATTAACGAAAATAATAACGCAAGTTCACAATTAATTCAAGTAGATTTCAAATATCAATGGAGGATGTATGGAGGTTTAGTTTAGTTGGCCATGCTTGCATCGAAAAGTAATGGTGAAATAACATGAACGTTCTAATAAACAATTTTTATTGGCTTTTCTTTTAATTACGAAAATTCCTACGATCGGGTAATTCTCTTTGTTGATTAACTAATTAACATCCTACAATCGAGTATATCAAATAGCAATCAAATTATGCGCAAAGAAATATATGCCAATCAAACTAATCCTATGACTAAGTCACTAATTTGAAGCTTTGATTAAGTGTATCGGAATAAAGTTAAGGTGACGTTCCTAAAACTAGATTCTCAGATTTTTCAACCTAACTATGAATCTCAAATTGGCCTATGAAAATTCACAATTAAATATCTAAACATGCTCTTAATCAAAAGGTAAATTCATTTATTTCAAATCAATAAAACATTCACCAAAACAGTTCTAGCAAACATGGCAACACAAACTAAACATCCTTAATAAAATTAGCCGCTCATGTTCATATTAAAATTCATAGACAAATTCATTGTGAACATATACTCAATGAAATAAGAAGAAAAATAGAATTCTATAACAACAAGGAAATCCTAAATCTAAATACCGCTATTGGATGGGATGGCGTTCTTCTCCAAAAGCTCTATCTTCGATCGTCAATGGTTTCCTTGCATTCTTAGAATGGATTTTCTTGCTTCATTGAGTGTGGAAAAGCTCCCAAAACTTGTTGAATCTCTTGTTTGCTTGCAAAATTGTATAAAAAAAGTTGTTGTAAAGAGGATTCTAGAGGGGGTATTTATAGATGTAAGGGTTTACACAAATCCTGATTACAATAAGAATAGGCGCACCGCGGCATACATTTCCCCTGCAGCGGCGCAACACAAAAATTGGAAATATTGGTTGAAACCCGAGAGCTCCCTGCTGCGGCATACATTTTCCTCGCCGCGGCATGCATTGCCTTTCCTTTTTTCATATTTACCCCCTTACATATGTGCTGACTCGTTATGTAAGGCTTACATATTTTGACTCATTTTTCCCGTAACTCATGATCTGAGTGCTGTAAATGTTCTGTTTTTGCGTGTTTGCATTATTCAACTCATTTGACGCTAAAAATATCTAAAATACACTAAAACATACCATGATTCCAAATTGATAGATTTATGAAAAATAGTCAAATAAACAACAATAACAAATCTATTTTTAAACAATTAAGCGCAATAAATCACGAAATGTTAGTGCTTTTCAGGCACTTATCAATTAGCTATCGAGTTTTTATGCTTTCTAGCACCATTTGAACAATAAAATTTTTGAAGGAAGAATTTAAATGTCAAATCAAACTAAATGAAATTAAAGTTAATGAAATTAAACAAAAGAACTTTTAAAACGATTAAGAGAAGTCTCGGAATTCAACTTCCTCCATTCTACTCACTTGATTTTTTTATGTCTCATTAATAGTAAAATAAAGTGTATGGATTATTAATCAAACTCTACTCAAGTAATTATTACTCACATGTCTATGGTTATGTTAATCTTAATCCATATAAACCTAGTCCACATGTCTATGGCCATCTAAGCATACAGGATTCATTAAGCACTTAGTGTTTAAAAGTGATTACACACGTATTAATGGGAATTTCTTGCCTCATTACACATATGCCAATTTAATGCATATTTACAATTTCATACCAATCTTTTAATTGTGCATAAAATTAACAAAACACCTAAATACGTGATCAATTTATAAAGGAGCGTTAAGAATATTAAATTAGATAATCCAAACACTAAATTTATATTAAATGAACGTAAGAGAATTATGTTCATAGAATGGGTTCCATTAAATCCCTAGAATAGAGTTTCTACTAAAAAATATTCATCTTGGAATTAAAAAAAGCAAGAGAAAAGCTTATAAGAAACATGAAAATTACAATTAGAATAGATGAATGGTGAAATCATTGTGTGGAATCCCTCCAAAAATCCTTCCAAGCTGCTTCATCCTACTCAAAAATGGAGAAAACCCTCTCAAAGTGCTCCCCTTTCAGCTGCTCTTTATCCTTCCCTAATGCTCAACTTAGCTTTAAGTTATTGAAAAGTAACCTAATATGGACCCTTGGATCATATCTTAAAATATCCAAGGGCTAAGGTTGAAAGTTGGAGTAAAAATGGATATAATTGCACACTAGAAAAACTTTGCATGCCGCTGTCCAAAATTGTTTTTGCTGCGGCATTACCTGCTCGGGATATTGGTGAATCATCTACCGTTTCATTTTCCACCTTCTAAGATTCATCCTCCCTAATAGGAACAGGTGTACAAACCAACTCATTGCTAATGACCTCATTTTGAGAAGATTTTGCTTTCGAGTAATTCTATTCCTACAAAAATAAGAATAGAAAAAATATTAAGTTTGTTAAAATAACAACTAAAATGTAAATGTACAAGAAAGCTTCTATATGGGATAGGGTCCAATAAAAATAAAAAAAAGTTAAGATAGGATTCCTTTATCACCATTCTATAAACCAATTTTTCAATCAGTTCAACCATCCTACTTGAGAATATCTTAATAACAATTTAAACCCATTCCCAAAAAGTGAGAGGAAAAATGAACGGTTTGTAATGATTTCTGTAAAGTTTACAAAAATAAAGTTAATAGCTAAGTTATTAGCTCAATGGACCTTTATATTGAGTCTTTATTTTTTAGAAGATTTTAGCTTCGAATTATTCTCATTCTACTAAGATAAGCACAGAATAAATATAATGTTTGTAAAAACAAGATAAGTAAAAAATTAATGACTCAAGTTTGCTAATCTTGTCATCAATATAAGAAGTGATCTTTAAATAAAGTTCTACCAAGTCTGCTTTTGTTACATTTGATAGCTATCACTTTTACAGTCACTAGACTTTGGCTTATTCATTGCTTCTTTGAGCTTCGCTTTTAAGAAATTGGGGTCTGGAGGAGGTGCATAAAAATCCAAACTCTCAACTTGCGATACTGTAATACAATCGAACCAGACTTCCTCAACATATCCAATTAAGGAATCAAAGACAGGTGCAACACCATCTGCCAATAGAATAGTATTGACTCGAAGCTATATAAGACCAAAATGCACAACATTCATAAAATATTTAACGAAAAATAAAAATGTAAATAAAATTGTAAATACACTATTAAATAAATAAAAAAAAAAAGAAGAAGAAGCAAATTTAATAAATTGAATATACATGATAAACAAACTAGAACATTGTTATTGAAAATCTTTTGTAACTCATGAAATTCAGGAAAATTGCTAGAATATCATTTCAATATAAGTGGATGTCTTTTTGCTCTGTAATTCTCATTTCCAATTACATGAATTTCCTCATATATATATATATAGTTGAAATGCTAATGGAAACTCAAACAATTGAAAACGAATTCGTTCATCCTTTCCTAATTTAAAATCTCCAATATTTTCTTTTGTCTCCAACTCATAGGCAGTGCAAGACATCTCAAAATAATTCCGACTTAAAGAATCAAACTGACAATTGAAAACAACATCACCCCATTTATAATTATTAAACTCATCAAACTTAGAAGCTAGTAACAAGGCATCTGTAGAAATAGAAACCTTTTTAGACTTCTCCATTAAACCACACTCTAGAAAATATAACAAACAAATCATTACATAATCTTTACCATTGACACTCACAAAATCAAATGCAACTTTACTTTCATCTATTCTCACTTTTTTTGGGACTTTTCCTGAAAGATTTCCTTGTATTTTTCTTTGAAGAAGTAGGAGGAGACTTACCAACACAATCCACTAGGAATTCAAGGTAACGAACAGTAGAATATCTAGAAAAGTAATTTCTAACAAAATATGTTTGCGTCTTGTCAATAGTACTACATTCTCCTTTTGTAGACATCTTCAACCCTGTAGCC
Organism: Elaeagnus macrophylla; assembly: GCA_029378325.1. NCBI lineage: Eukaryota > Viridiplantae > Streptophyta > Magnoliopsida > Rosales > Elaeagnaceae > Elaeagnus > Elaeagnus macrophylla. The sequence goes on along the minus strand of CM055641.1, from coordinate 46,989,488 downwards.
ACCCATAACTCTATCCATGAAAATCGTATAATCTTTGAATTTATATGAAACCATAACTCTTTAAAATCCTTTGATGGTTTGTAGTTTTTTAAAAGAAGAGAGTGCACAAGTTTACCACTAAATTTACATCTTGGTTAGTCAAAGAAATTACCAAAACATGCATTCATGAACTCCTTTTTTTGTTCTTCATTTAATACACTCTTAATACGCATCAAAATATTTTACAGTTGAGAGTTGCTACTCCATCTTATGTGAAAAAATTATTCAAGAGAAAGAATAGTTTCAAATGTAAGGTCATCCTCCAAGAATCCACCCTATAAAAATAAAAAAACTCATAAAAAAAAAAATGTAAAACTGAATTAACAGATTCTTAAATTATCTTTTTTTTCTTTTTTTGATAGAAGATTCTAAAATTATCTTATATATAATAGAAAACACAACACCAAGTAAATTCATGAAAGTAATTCTTCAAAATAACTTTTACTAACAAATTAACCACAAACTTAAGAAACATTTCAAAATTACAAATCTTATATGATTTATCAGTATCATGTATCTTGCTTCTCTTATGCTATCTAGGGGATACAGGAACATTATGCGGCCTAGTCCTGTTCACTTGTTTACGAGAAATATGAGAGACATACTTCAATTTAGCCATCCTGCAAAAAAGATACATTGTGTATCAAACACATAATATTGAATACCTACTACAATACAAATTCTAGAAATAATGTATAAGGTTTCCAAAAATTTAGATAAATTTATGCACGGTTTCCAAAAATTTAGATAACATTTTATACGAGAAACAATGATTAACATTCAAAAAGTTTCTGGAAACTAAGACAATGTTCAATTCGATTTACAAAAATTTAGATAACTTTCTGTATAGTTTCTAGAAACAATGATTAACATTGAGTAGGGTCACCAAAAGGTAAAATAAGATAAAAACACAATAAGCAAGGTTTCAATAATCAAATACAAATTGTTCATGCAATAAATCACATGTTTTCACAAAAGAAAATATACAAACAATTAATAAAAAAATATAACCTATACATGATGGCGATCATATTTGGTGTCAAACAAAAATTAGTAGTCATAAAGCAAAGAAAAAAAATAGAATTATATATTACAAATAATCCAATCAACAGTAACATAAAAATAAAGTAAAAAAAGGAATGAAGGCAATAACAAAAAAAAATGAATGACATAATTAACTTGGGACAACAAACCAAGAATGCAGCAAAATACCCTGCCAAAGAACACGAAAATGAAGTACACTGCATCACAACAATAACAAACAAAAAGATAAATGATGCTAATGGTCATTCCTCGAGTTAACAAACATCATCTCTAACATAGGTATATATGTATAAGTCGTACTCTCTATAGCAAGGTAATGAATGGCAAAAACCAAATATAAAATGAACAAGGTTTTTGAAAGTTTAGATAACAATTCCTTAGGTTACAAAAAACTCAGATTAAGTTTCGTACATCTTCCAAAAATTGAGATAACTTTCTGAGTCAAAAATAAATTGTTCATGCAATCATAATGTGTTTTCACAAAAGAAAATATACAAATTTAAAATGACCTCTGTAACGCTTCCAAAAATATATATGACATATTTGTAACTTTTTCGAAAACTTAGGTATTATTCTGTAAGGCTTCTAAAAATTCAAATAACTTTTCGTACAGTTTCTATAAATAATGATTAACATCGAGTAAGGTTTATTTTTTAAAGATCACATTTCAAGAAATACCTACAACAATGAAGTTTCAAAAAATTAAAAATGAATGACATAATTACCTTAGGACAACAAACTAAGAACGAAGCGAAATACCCCGCAAAAATAAAGCAAAAATGAAGAACATTGCATCACAACAGTAACAAACAAAAAAGGTAAATGATTCTATTGTCAGTGCTCGAGTTAATAATCATCATCTCTAACATAGGCATGTACAAGTCTTACTCTCTAAAGTAAGGTAATGAATGACAAAAACCAAATACAAAATGAATAACGTTTCAAAAAATTTAGATAACATTTCCTTAAGGTTATCAAAAACTCAAATCAAGTTTCATACATCTTCCAAAAATTGAGATAACTTTTCAAGTCAAATACAAATTGTTCATGCAATCATATCATGTTTTCAAAAAAGAAATTATATAAATTTAAAATGACTTCTGTAATGCTTCTAAAAATTTAGATGACATATCCCTAACGTTTCCAAAAACTTAGGTAATGATCCGTATGGCTTCTAAATTCAAATAACTTTTGTACAGTTTCCATAAATAATGATTAACAACTAGTAAGGAATATTTTTTAAAGATGTCATTTCAAGAAATACCTACAACAATGAAGTTTCCAAAAAATGAAAATGAATGACATAATTACCTCAAGACAACAAATCTGAAATGAAGCAAAATTTCTCGCACAAGGAACGTAAAAATGAAGAACACTGCATCACAATAGTAATAAACAAAAAGACAAATGATGCTAATGGTCAATCTTCAAGTTAGAAACATAATTTCTAACATAGGTATGTACAAGTCGTACTCACTATAGCAAAGCAATGAATGAAAAAAACCAAAAATAAAATGAATATGGTTTCTACAAATTTAGATAACAATTCCTTAAAGTTAGTAAAAACTCAAATAAAGTTTAGTACATCTTCCAAAAGTTGAGATAACTTTCCGAATAAAATGCAAATTGTTCGTGCAATCATAATGCATTTTCAGGAAAGAAAATATACAAATTTAAAATGCCCTTTGTAAGACTACTGAAAATTTAGATGACATATCCATAACATTTTTGGAAACTTAGGTAATGTTTCGTACAACTTCTAAAAATTCAGATAACTTTCCGTACGATTTCCATAAATAATGATTACCTTCTAGTAAAGTAAATTTTTTACACATGTCATTTCAAGAAATACCTACAATAATGAAGTTTTAAAAAATGAAAATGAATGACATAATTCCCTCGGGACAAGAAAACAAGATCAAAGCGAAATGTCCCGCATAAAGAACGCGAAAATGAAATACAAATATAAATTGTTCATGCAATCATAACATGTTTTCACAAAGGAAAATATACAAATTTAAAAATGACTTCAGTAACACTTCCTAAAATTTAGATGACATATCCGTAACATTTTCGAAAACTTAGCTAATGTTACATTCGCCTTTTAAAATTTCAGATAACTTTTCGTACAATTTTCACAAATAATTATTAACATTTAGTAAAGCAAATTTTTTAAACAAGTCATTTCAAAAAATACCTACAACAACGAAGTTTCCAAAAATTGAAAATGAATGACATAATTATCTCGGGACAACAAACTAGTAATGAAACGAAATGCTAGCACAAAGAACATAAAAATGAAGAACACTGCATCATAACAGTAACAAACAAAAAGACAAATGATGCTAATGGTCAGTCCTTGTGTTAACAAACATCATCTCTTACATAGGTATGTATAAGTCGTACTCACTATAGCAAAGCAATGAATGACAAAAACCAAAAATAAAAGGAATAAGGTTTCTACAAATTTAGATAACAATTCCTTAAAGTTAGCAAAAACTCAAATAAAGCTTAGTACATCTTCCAAAAGTTGAGATAACTATTCAAATAAAATGGAAATTGTTCATGCAATCATAATGCATTTTCACGAAAGTAAATATACAAATTTAAAATGTCTTTTGTAATGCTACTGAAAATTTAGATGACATATCCATAACATTTTTGGAAACTTAGGTAATGTTTCGTACAGCTTCTAAAAATTTAGATAACTTTCCATTTCATAAATAATGATTAACTTCTAGTAAAGTAAATTTTATAAGCATGTTATTTCAAGAAATACCTACAATAATGAAGTTTTAAAAAATAAAAATGAATGACATAATTACCTCAGGACAACAAACCAAGAAATAAGCGAAATGCCCCGCACAAAGAACGCGAAAATGAAGAACATTGCATCACAACAGTAACAAACAAAAAGATAAACGATGCTAATGGTTAATCTTGAAGTTAAGAAACAACATCTCTAACATAGGTATGTACAAGTCGTACTCTCTATAGCTAGGTAATGAATGGCAAAAACCAAAAACAAAATGTGTAAGGTTTCTACAAATTTAGATAACAATTCCTTTGGGTTACCAAAAACTTTTGTACATCTTCCAAAAATTGAGATAAATTTCTGAAGCAAATATAAATTTTTCATGCGATCATTATGGGTTTTCACCAAAACAAAATATACAAATTTAAAATGAATTCTGTAATGTTTCCAAAATTTGGATGACATATTCGTAGTGTTTTCGAAAACTTAAGTAATGTTCCGTACAGCTTCCAAAAATTTAGATACTTTTCGTATGGTTTCCATAAATAATGATTAACATTCAGAAATGCTTCCTGAAAAAAAATAAAAAAATAAAGAACATTTAATAAGGGTTGACAAATAAAAATGACTTCGTTAATGCTGCAAAAATTTAGATATTTTCATAATGTTACCAGAAACTTGGGTAATGTTCCGTATGGTTTCCGTAAATATTGATTGACAATCAGTAAGTTTCCAGAAAAAAAGATAAACAATCCTTATGTTTTTTGAAAACTAAATATAAGGTCAATAAGTTCCCTAGAAATTAAAAAAAAAACGGTTCATAAGGTTTCCAAAATTTGAAGTTCCGTTTATTTTCCAAAAATTAAGATAACCGAACCTATTGTTTCTAAAAAAATTAATTAACATTCAGAAAGGTTTCCTAAAAAATATATATAAAAAAAACATTATAAGGGTTGACAAATAAAAAATGACTACTTTAATGCTTCCGAAAATTTGGATAACAATTCTGTAATGTTTTCGAAAACTTAGGTAATGTTCCGTACAGCTTTCAAACATTCAAATAAATTTTCGTACGACTTCCAGAAATAATGAGGTATCTAGAAACAAAAGATAAACAATCATAAAGATTTTTTAAAATTAATTACAAGGTTAGTAAGGTCCCTAGAAATTTTAAAAAGTAGTCCATCACATTTAAAAAATTTGAACTTCCTTGTATATTCCAAAAATTAAGATAACCTAACGTACGTTTCTAGAAATAAAGATTAACATTCAGAAAGGTTTCCTGAAAAAAACAAAAATAAAAAGAACATTCAATAACGGTTGACGAATAAATATATGACTATTGTAATGCTTCCTTAAATTTAGATACAACAGTGAAAAAACACTTTGTAAGTTTCAAAAAATTAAATACACTCTCCGTAAGGATTCCAAAAAATTAAAATAAAAGTGTGTACGTTGTACTGAAATTAGGTTAACAATCCACACAATTTACACAAATTAAGGTATACAAAAGTATGAGTAAAACGTACAAAATTAAAGTAAAAGTATGTTACATGTATTGAAATAAGAGAATAGTATATAAGGTGTCCACCTAAAAATATCCAACTATTAAATTTAAGTACAAGCAAAACCTAAAAATAACCAATCGTGGGTTGAGGAAAACGAAAAAAGCCGTTGACTTTCGAACAAGCTCAAGTCATTGTCATCGTCCAAAACAGCCAAGATCTAACATCCAGTAAGGTAAGGTTTATGGAAAGAAAAGATAAACAATCCTTAACGTTTATGAAAATCAAATAAATGGTCAGCAAGATTTGTAGAAATTTAAAAATGGTCAATAACATTTCAAAAATTTAAATATTGTTTGTAAGTTTCAAAAAAATCAAATACATTGTCCATAAGGTTTCCAAAAAATAAAGAAAATCAAAAATTAAGCTAAAAGTGTGTATGGTGTACAAAAATTAGGTTAAGAATCCACACAATATACACAAATTAAGGTGCATAAAAGTATGAAAAGTGTACAAAAATTAAGATAATAGTTTGAAAAATGTACATAGATTAAAATAAGATAAAGTATATAAGGTGTCCACTTGAAGCTTCAGATTTTGATTATATTCCTACAAGGGTGATTATCCTTTGCCAATACATCTAACCTACTCAACCAAATCAGAAATTAAAATATAAAGCAAAATCAAAACCAACAAAATAATCACACTAGTAGAAAAACAAGTGTGCCTTAAGAAAACAATTCTAACACAAATATTAGTAAACAAGTTATTAATAATTACTCGCATACACCAAAATTGTGTAACTCACATCAATCATAGTAGATGAACCAAAGTAGAAATGAAAATAAAGGAAAATCAAAAACCTAAGAACAAACACCACAAACCAGAAGCTAGTAGATGAACCAACAAACGGCTCAAGAAGAAAGAGTAGATTTCTGCAAGTGTAAAAACCACAAATCATTAGCTAAAACATAACAAAAAGAAAGCAACAGTAAAATCAAAACCCTAAATGCAAGAACAAAATCCCATAAGCAAGAACTGAACCACTCTATAGGATGTGGAAACGAAAAACCCAAAATCTAATTTGCTCTAGAAATGCTATGGAAACGAATGGAAGGAAGATAAAATATCCATTTAAATGTGAGGGCATAACCGCAAATGACCCAAACCAAAACGATGAAGTTTAGCTAGAAGTGGAAAAAAGACACTAACGCTTACTGGGCCTCCACAGTGCTATGTAACACATACACTCTATTAAAAACTATACAAGCTAACTAAACAAAAATTACATACAACATAAGTTATTACCTCTCATAACTACATCCAAACATTACATACTTTAGATACATTATGTGAGGGCTTTGGAAACTATACCTTTAGATACATTATGTGAGGGCTTTGGAAACTATACAAGCTATGTAGATATATTTTCCAAATATTATAGAAATTATAAGAACACACCTAACTCATGACTATATCCTATAAAATGACACATAATATTTAATATCTACTACAATACATACTCTAGATACATTATGTAAGGTTTTCAGAAATTAATATAACAAATTTGTAAATTTTCCAGAAATAAAGATTAACATTCCAAAGATATATAAAAAATTAAATACTCAGTCCATAAGGTTTTGGGAAATTAAATACACATTATCAACAAGGCATTCAAAATCAAAGTTGATCAGACCACAAGAAAGTTCAAACAAAAAATGCCCTTTTATGCTCTAGAGAACCCTCTAAACAAAGGTCATAAGCTCCAATAAAGGCATTGTTCTTTCAATTTTCCATAATATCATAGTCAAATTTGATGTACCTTGGATAGTTAAGTGGCATTTGGATAACTTTGCACAACTTGTATTGGTTTTCATACACAAGATAAAAGTTAATGAGTTTGGAAGAAAACAGATGAATACAAAAATAGATATTGGCAATAGAACAAAAACAAAGAGGTTTTAGATTTGTATGGAAGTTTTTTTAGAAGTTTAGAGAAATTTGACAAAATATCATCATATAGAAAATTGAAAATGAGAGAAAATATTAAAAAACAATACTCACAAAATCAATTGAGTCATAGGCTAACAACAAATGAAGAAACCTAAACAAAAAAGAAAACACATCATTAGCAAAATGACACAAAAAGAAAACAAAATTGAAAATCGTAACTCTCGACCACAAGCCTAAAAACTAGAAACAAGTTCAAAGAAAGGCTCGAGAAGATATAGTAGATTTCAATAAATGTAAAAACTACAAATCCTTAGCTAAATGAAATGGAAAGAAAGAAAAATATCAGACTAATTCTCAAAACAAAAAGCCACAAACCAAGTGAAGGTGATGAGACAAGTTCAGAGAAGTTTGAAAAAAATGTCATTTAGAAAACTAAAAATAGAAGAAAATATTAAAAATCACCCACAAATTCAATTGAATCACTAACTAAATCCAAATGAAACAACCAAAAAACCAAAAAGAAGATAAATTGTTAGTAAAACGAAGCAAAAAGAAAGAAAAAAATCAAAACTCTAACTATCGACTACAAACCTCAAAACCCAAAGCAATTACAACGAATAGATCGGGAATGAAACAGTAGATTTCTGCAAATTTAAAAACCATAAATTGTTACATAAATGAAACAAAAAAAAAAACAAAATCAAAACCCTAACAATCAAAACCACAAACCAGAAGCAAGTGAAGCGAAGCAACGAACTAGCTCGGGAATAAAATAGTAGATTTTTGCAAATGTAAAAACCACAAATCGTTATAGGAAACAAAAAGAAAGCAAAATCAAAACCCTAATAACCAAAATCACAAACCAGAAACAAGTAGAGCGAAGCAACAAACAACTCAGGAATGAAAGAGTAGATTTCTACAAATGTAAAAACCATAAATCGTTAGCTAAATGAAACAAAAAGAAAGCAAAATCAAAATCAAAACACTAACTTATCCAAAAACAACAAACCAAATGCAAGTAGAGTAAAACATTCTGGATAATTGGAAACAAAAAAACCAGATGAATTGAAATAGAAGATCTTTGGAAATGAATGGAACCAGAAGTAATTTCCATTTAAAATGCAAGGGCAAAAACATAATTATCCATATAGGAAAACGATGCAGTTTAGCGATAAGTGGGAAAATGATAACCTCGCTTAACAGGCCTCTATATTAGGTCTTTAATTTGCCATTAGGTTCCTAAAGTTTAAAAGTGATTACAAACATTTTAATGGGTATATCTTGCCTCATTACACATATACCAATTTAATGCATGTTCATAATTTCATACCAATATTTCAATTGCGCACAAAATTAACAAAACACCTAAATAAGTGATCAATTTATAAAGGAGTATTAAGCACATTAAATTAGATAAACCATACACTAAATTTATATTAAATAAACATCAGAGAATTATGTTCATAGAATGAGTTCCAATAAATCCCTAGAAGAGAGTTTCTACTCCGTAATATACATCTTGGAATCAATAAACACAAGAGGAAAACTTATAAGAAATTTGAAAATTACACTTAGAATAAATGAATGGTGAAATCCTTGTGTGAAATCCCTCCTAAACCCTTTAGAGCTACCTCTTCTTGCTCAAAAATGGAGAAAATTCTCTCAAATTGTTCTACCTCTAGCTACTCTATATCCTTCCCAAATGCTCAACTCAGGTTTAAGTTATTAAAATAACGTAATATGGACCTTTGGATCATATCATAAAAGATCCAAGGGTTGAGGTTGAAAGTTGGAGTAAAAATAGATCCAACTGGATATGTTCGTGCACCAAAAAAATATCCCAAGCTGCGGCACAAGAATGTTCACACTGCAACACAGCTGTTGGGGATATTGGTGATGTTCCCGAACTATGGCTTGGATGACTCACAGTCCTGGCCTAATGCTTCCTCCTCATTTTTGCAAAATGTTGCATCATTCACTAGTTAAGTTACCACTGCGGCTTGGGCCTTCTGAATGTTTTGTTTTTTAGGTGCATCGTGGCCCAAATTGACACATGCCATGGCTCAGCTCTCCTTATTTTTTACCACATTTCTAGACTTCTAGGCATCCAGGCACAATATTTTGATTGTCGCAGCTTAACCTGAATTTCTCCTATTTTGGTTTGTTTTCACTCTGTTTGTTATCGTTTCACTTATATTGACATACTTAAACACAAATTAAGCATTTTCATGCTATTTAGCATGAAATAAGAAAGATAGTTAACCTAGAAATGAGAATATAACTCTACTTTTGTAAAGTTACCACTCACAACTCTATTATGTAGAAGGGATAGCATACAGAGATTATATGAACTCTTGCCTATCTTTAGAAAATCTAATCCGCTTCCAACGCATTGCATAAGAAAGAAGCAAAAGTGTTAGCCAAAATGACAAGGAAAAAATGTTCTAAAAAAAGTAAGACATACACATGCAAATGGCTACTAGGAACAAATTGAGTGGGTATAGGGCTTAAGTTTAGGACTGCCACATCGTAAGCCCTAGTTACATTGAACCAAGATCCCTGCAAACCCTTGTTGGACTTAGGCAAGTTCTCAATAAACTTATTGTTTTGAAACAACCTAATACTAAACAAGCCTCCATTCACAATATGTGCATAATATGAGATCGAAAGTCCTCCACACTTATATTTCTATCATGCTTTCTCAATAACAAATGGCAAGATATTAAAGTCTTCCAGACATTAGAGGGAAATTGCCTAGGAGGTGCCCTCATCCTACAAAGAAACTGTAGCACCAATAGCATGAATTAGAGTTTGATTCTTGCAAACAACAAGCCAGCAAAAATTGTTATGCCTCTAGAAGATGGTCTACTAGGAACAACGCCATTGTTAAGAAGGATGATTCCAATGTCGTCAGGAATATAAAAAATCTCTCTCAATTTATCCACCAAGGGTTTTGTTGTGATTGCCACCATGGAGTCAATTTCAAAAACAAGGTTTGCCACAAGTTCAAAAATTAGAACACCCTCGAAAATGCATTCTTTAGAACAAAAACTATTATGCCTTTAGAAATGGCTTTATCAGAAATAGAACAAGAAGTGCCAATAGAACCATCATGGTCATGGCAAGAAGGAAAATCAGATGGAAGTCTAGAACTAGTCTTGCTACGTCAATGTTGCAAGCAGCCACTACCGCCATACTTGGATCCATCCCTCCTACTCGATTGGTCAGCTTACTTCCCAATTTGTCCGTAAGTCAAACCTATGAACTATTTGCTACACTAAGCCCCGAGTGGCTGGCCATCTTCCTTACTTGTTAGGTAGTTGGTTGGTTATTCTGGCTAGTCGTCCATCCTAACTCCCGATGGGTCTGCCGTCCTACTTCGTCCTAGTTCACCTATTGGACCCTCCTGTCCCGTCCTCCTTGTAGAAATCCACCTTCACCTAGGCTCCCACTCTTGGTTTCAATGTTCTCTACACTTCCGTCGTTCATCCTATATCCTTTCCTATGAAGATCTCCATGGTCAAGTGTGTATGCTATACTGTTAGACATGGAATTTTGTCTTGTAAAAGAAACACAAGCAACAAGAAACAAAAGTAAGCACACAAGTAAAAGCAGTAAATACTTTCCAATCTCAGTGTAGACTATATATGTTGTCACATATACAGAGAAAACTTAAATTGTACTAACTTATGCAACAAAGCATACAAACACATAAATATAACGTGGTAAACCCACTTAGGCTCCAATCCTGAGTGGTAGCATCCATGGGTTGCCTAAGATAACTACTCAGCAGCCAAATTCACTAAATGGAAATAAACAGTTATACATACTTAATAAGATAAGATACCAAATATCTCTATCATTCAAGACCACTTGTCCTAACTACCTAGGATGCTATCAACAACTGTCACACAACTACTTTGATCCATACTGAATCCAACTCACCTCTAGAGCCACAACACCAGGCAGTGTGATACAAATACCGGTGATCAGATTAGTGACTTCTAAACTAGATAAATAACTCCAAATGAAATGAGTAAAGTATAAACACCTCATATCAAGAATTTGGAAACACAATTAATGTATTGTTGACATGAAAATTCCACCTCGTAACAATAATACATAAATACAATATATGTAATGTTATTACAAAAACTTTGTTCGATAAAAAGAATTTATCAAACTGCACAACTACCTTGTAACTCATTACAAAAAAACACTCGATGTATTGAGATTATGAAAATTTTGTTTTAAAATAATTAATCTTTAAGTGGAATTATCATCTCTGAATCACTAATACAACAACGCCCTCAACGTATTAGTCATACAGAAAAGTAAAAATATTTTTCACCCAATCAAAATATTTCATAAAAGAGCTACAAAAATGATAGAGTTTTATACTTAAATTTATTGAAGAAACAAAGAAAGTGAATATATATTTATAAAACAATTTCCAAGCATCGTGACCTTTGCGAACCATCTCGGCTAGGTATCAGCGAGATACTAGGAAACCCACAGCGAGGTTCAATGGTCTGAAAAATGAATAAAACAACATCATTGACTACTCGCCGACCTTTCGTTGATATCCTTGGCGAGCCACCGGCAAGACCTCCTCGAGGTCCCTAATAAACCACTAAAACAAATGTTTTCAAGGTAAAACTTCACAAAATGAAAAGTCATAAACACCCACGTATTTAGGGAAACAACTTGAATTAAAAACACAATTTATATGCTCCTAACCACCCTGTGGTGGGTCTATCATACAAGCATACAATAGTACAAAGATCTACGTAAGTTTTTGTGATATTGATCATAACAAAGCATCGTACAAAGTGGTAGACAAAAATACTAAGTAAATAAACAGAATTTGTGTTTTGCACATAGGAACAGTAATAAAAACACAAAGGGACTTACAGGACTTACAGTTTTCTTCAAGTTCTTTTTGTTCATACAAACATTCAAGATTAAATGAAACAATAGTTAGTAAAAGAAAAGGGTTTTGATCCACTTACCAAGGGTTGGCTGAAGCAAAGTTTAGTTCTTTGCTTCTTCTTTACAAAGCTCTAACCTCTGCCTGAAGCAAATGAGATGGGCAAAGTTGAGAAAGACCAGAGATCACTCAATTGGGTGAGCAAAGCGAGCTCCAACCTAGATCTACAAGAAAGATCAACGAGTACTCTCATATAGGTGGGGACCACTATAAAGAGTCCCACCCAATATAAAACATGCCAAATGTGACATAGAGTAGGCTCAATCTTAACCTCTCATCTACCAACAATCCAAGTGTGCATATATGATGAGGAAGGAAAAGAAGGTTACTTTTATTCGGAGCCTATTCATATTAGGATTAAGTACCTTAGGAGTTACTTTGTTTGTGTCACTAAGAAACTTTAGCCACCTTCATTTCAAAAGGGATACTTAGGTCACTCTCTGACTAAAAATGTGACACTTTAGTCACTTTTCGAACAATAAAATATTATTTTATTTATAAAAAAATTTAAAATAATAAAAAAGTAAATTTAATGGGGACAAAATTGTTATTTTATTTAACAGTTTAAAACTAAATTTGAATAGTAAAATTTTTTATTTTTTTGGGTCAACTATTTTTGTAAATTTTATATGAAACTTTATGTATTTTTTGTGCACTTTTTTTATTGGATTTTTCTGTAGCTATTGTGTTTGCATCGAAACTAAAAACTTTAAATATCAAAAATAAGAGCTACACCAGTTATAAAATTACAATATTAGTGGCCTTAAAACCACACAAAGGAGCTCTCTCCTATCAACCATCAACAAAGACCACAAGATGGCACAACCACAGCCCTAGCTCTAAGAAACACATTGGAGGTGCATCGTTCAACATTTTGTACTTGATAACTCTATGAAAATGGAGTTTTTATTTGTTAGTTTTATCTTAAGCTTGCTAATTGTCTTGATTTTGGGTGATTAATATCAAATTGTCTCATCATAATTTAAACATGCTATTTGATTAACACTATTTTGACTTGTTATTTCTTAATTTTTAAATATTTATTTTATGTTTTGTATGTCGTTGCACCTATCTCTCAGATTGGTATACTAGCACCTATAAATCACCTCGCGCTGCTGTAGGAAAATATGTGCACCATGGCTCATGTACTCAGAAGCCACTTAAATCCCCATCAATTTACACATTCATTCTCACTTCTAACCTAACTTATAAATACAATTCTAAAAACCCTCCCCATACTAGAGTGAACAATAGCCAACATACATATCTTCCCCATATTTTAGAGAGAGAAACACCTCCATTGAAGCTTTATCAAGATTCTTGTGAAAGGTGACCATCCAACTTCAAGAAGATTGTTTCAAGTGTGGAAGTAGGGTATCTTTATTGTTTTTAATTTATTTTCTCTCTAAAGTTCTTAGAATGTATTTTGTAATAGAAAATCTTGATTTGGATTTTGTTATGAGAGGCTAAACATAATTGTGCGGGATTTTAGTGAAGTTACTATGAATGGAAAAATATTTATGTGATTTATTTTGGATTATAGTGATTTATTTCTTGTTCATTTCTTTCATATCTTGTTCAAGGATTATTTTTTATCAAATTAGTTAATGAGCATTAGAAAATATATTAGAATTGGACATTAGAAACATCATCTTTGTTTGATTGAGCACTCTAACAAGAACCTAATCTAAGTGAATTGGCTTGTCTTAAATTAGGTGATTAAGTTATTATCCTAGGATTTATGCTAATTAATTAATTAACGGTTCAGATCAAAGAAGTTAGTTAATTAATTAAGGAAAAATCTCCATTGACTTGGAATTTTCTAGATTTAATGGAAAAATAAATAAATCCTACTTTATATGCTTAACTGTAAAAATCACATAAATTATTCTACCCATGAATGGTTACCTAGCTAATTTCCCACACTTATTCATCATATCGTTTTGGCAAACTTTTTACTCATTTATTTTACTTGTTTTAAGAATATATAATTTTAGCAACCATTCTCCCACAATCAACTTTTGTTAGAATGTTTAGGATTAAATTAATCTTTTTTGTAACCAATTTAGAAAACATTTAATATTTTAAAGCACTGCAAATTCCTTGAGAGACGATATTGGAAGTATATTTGTTGCCTATTATAAGTGACTCGTGCACTTGCGAGCTTTTTATAAATACAAAATTTGGTTATCAAGATTTTGTGTATCAAGTTTTTTTGCGCTGTTGCTTGAGAATTTGGCATTTTAAATTGATTATTTTTTTAGTTAATTTTCTTAATTTATTTGCTTTTGTGATTTTCTTTGTTGTTGTGTTTTTGTTTGGAGTTATTTTGTTATTTTTGTTAGTATATGCAAGGTAGGAAGTCCCTTAGAAATCCATTAGCACCTTTCATAGATAACATTAACAGGCTGAAAGAGCATTTGAGATACTGTGACACCGATACTTTGGAGGAAGAAGACTTCTAATAAGAATTACCAAATATGGGAGACCCTCTACCTCTACCTAGAGAGTTGGCTATGAAGGAATATGCAAGGCCAATCATTGGCACTGCTACTATTTGCATCCAATTGGGAGAAGCAACTAGAAATTATGCTCAAGAATATTCATTATTTTATGTTGCCTTCTTTCTATGGTATTCTTAATGAAGATACTCTAACGTTTATACGTGATTTTTATGCTACTATGTAGATTTTTCTTCTACAAGTGCTAATGAGGATCAATTGAGGATGAGATGCTTTCCATATACACTCAAAGCTAAGGTAAAGTCGTAGCTTATGACTCTTCCACCAGGTTCCCTCTCTACTTGGGAAATAGTACACAACAAGTTCATGGAAAAGTTCTATTCCCATCAAAAGACTACCAACATGAGAACAAAAATTGCAACCTTCTCACATATTGAAGGAGAACATTTTCATGAGGCATGGGATAGGTTCAAACTGCTTCTTATCCAGTGTCCATACCATCATTTTTCACTACCACTCCAAAACCAATTTTTCTATGACGGGTTGACACAAAAGTGTTAGTTCACTATGGACAATGCCACAGAGGAGCTATAGGAGAAAAGACTACAGTAGAAACATATGATTTGTATGAGATGTTGGGTGCTAACTCCCAACTAAAGAGTGCTAGAGGAAGGAGAGTTAGAGTTAATGAGGTAGCTTCGAGAAATAAAATAGCTATACAAATTGTGGAGTTAACCAAGAAAATCACACTCCTTACTTCTAAGAACGCTTCATCTCAAGAGGTATGTGGCATTTGTAGTACCTCTAGGCATGGTGCTAACACTTGTCCATTTGTTTGTTATTCTCACGTAGATACAAGCCAATAGAAAGCAAATGTAATAGAAGGATAGCAACTACGACCAAGGAATGATCCTTATGCTAACATCTACAATCCAAGTTGGAGAAATAATCCAAATTTCTTTTGGAAGGGAAACAAAAACCCTGCTTATGTTCAGAATCATTTTATAAACAATCCTCCCAATAACTTGCAACTCACTCTACCAAACAAGCCAAGCTTGGAGAACAATTTAAACTCTTTTATTCAAGTGAGTCAAGACAACCACATGAAGAACAATCAAAGGTTGGACTCATTGGAGAGTTCCATGAATAGGGTTGAAGGCCAAATTAGGCAATTAGTGGAGCATCTCCAAAGGAAAGAAAAATGAAAGTTGCCTAGTTAGCCAGAGCAAGCGATGGCGGTTACAATCCTTCAAAGTGGCAAGGTGGTCAATAAAAAATTACCTAAATTTTTTGATGATTTACCATATAATGCAACTAACATGGAAGGAGATAATGCAAAGTCAAAAGGAGGTGATGAATCAAATGACAAGCATGATGAACCTCCTAAGGAAGCAATTGGAGAGTCATCTACTACCCAACAATTGCACAAAACATCGGAGCCTTATCGACCAACCATACTATTTCCACACCATCTCAAGAACGATAAGCAGGATAAGCAATTCTCTGACTTATTTAATATGCTTTCCAAAGTTCAAATTAATTTTCCTTTATTGGATGTAATTAGGAGTGTGCCTTCCTATGCCAAATTTTTCATAGATTTGAACACTAGAAAAAGAAAGTATGAACTTAATGAAAGAATTGTTATATCTGAAATTTCAAGTGCAATACTTCAACAAAGTTTACCACCAAAGTTAAAGAATCTTGGTAGTTTTACTATTAACATTACCATGGGAAATAAGAAAGTGACAAAAGCTATGCTAGACTTAGGTTCAAGTATAAATTTAATGCTTTATTCAATTTATTTGCAATTCGGTTTAGGAGAATTGAAACCTATAACCATGTCCCTTTAGTTAGCTGACAGATTTGTTAAATACCAAAAGGGGATGGTTGAGGATTTTCTTGTGTAGGTAGATAAGCAGCTTATACTTGTTGATTTTGTTATTTTGGATATGCAGGAAAATCCATCTATGGACAAGGAACATACTATTATTCTTGGTAGACCATTCATGACAACTACCAAGACTATCATAGATGTCCATAGGGGAAGCTTGACTATAACAGTTTTAGGAGAAACTATTCATTTTAAAGTGTTTGATTCTTCTCCTATACCTTCTATTTCTACAATTGATGAATGTTCTTATATAAACATATTGATACTCTTGTTCACAACACCTTTTTACAGGATGAGATTAAAGATAAACTTGAGTATGCTTTAACCATTGATATGAGTGAGTGATGTGATAAATTTAGTACTCGCAAGTGTACGAATCACTCGTAGAAAAGTGACAAGCAACTTCCAAGGTCGGTCTCTCAAGGAATTGCAGTGGTTCTAAATAACTGTCTTCTAAATCTAAATAGAGTTCTAACAAAAATAAAATACTAATTAAATAGAGTTCTAGTGAAACTAAAACTCTAAGCAACTAGAGTCCTAAACCTAGTAAAACTGTAAAAAGGTGTTTGATTTGTGACGGGAACAATGATACGATCAATTAAACGAAAACCAAATCGCAATTTAACAATCAATTCAAATGGATTAAAAATCAATGGAGGATGTATGGACGTTTAGTTTGGTTGGCCATGCTTGCATCGAAAAGGTATGGTGAAATAACATGAACGTTCTATATAAACAAAATTACCGGCTTTCCTTTTAATTATGAGACTGCCTTCGGTCGGGGTAAATCTCTTTGTTGATTAACTAATTAACTACCTTCAGTTGAGGTAAATCAAATAGCAATCAAATTATGCGCAAGGAAATACATGCCAATCAAACTAATGCTATGACTAAGTCACTAATTTGAAGCTTTGATTAAGTGTTTCGGAATAAAGTTAAGGTGACGTTCCTATAACTAGATTCTCAAATTTTTCAACCTAACTACGAATCTCAAATTGGCCCATGATAATTCATAATTAAATATCTAAACATGCTCTTGAATGAAAAGGTAATTCATTTATATTAAATCAATAAAACATACACTATACACAATTCTAGCAAACACGGCAACGCAAACTAAACATCCATAATGAAACTAGCCGCTCATGTTCATATTAATATTCATAGACAAATAAAATATGAACATACACTTCAACGAAAGAAGAAAAAAATAAAATTCTATAACAACATGGAAAACCTAGATCTAAATACCGCTTATGGATGGGATAGCGTTCTTCTCCAAAAGCTTTATCTTAGATTGTCGACGGCTTCCTTGGATCTTTAGAATGATTTCTCTTGCTTCGTATGAGTGTGGCAAAGCTCCCAAAATTGAATGAATCTCTTGTTTGGTCGCAAAATTGTAAAGTGTAAAGTTGTATTCGAGTTGTTCGAGTTGTATGTAAGGGGGAGTCCAGGAGGATATTTATAGATGTAAGGGTTTACACAAATCCTGATTGCAATAGGTATAGGCATGCCGCAGCATACATTTTTTCCGCCGCAGCGCAACACAAATTCTGGAAATAATGGTCAAAACTCGAGAGCTCCCCGCCGCGGCATGCCTTTTCCCCGCCGCGGCGGGTGTTGCCTTTCCTTTCTTCATATTTACCCCCTTACATATGTGATGTCTCGTTATGTAAGACTTACATATTTGACTTGTCTTGCCCATAACTCATGATTCGAGCGCCGTAAGTGCTCCATCTTTGCGTGTTTGCATTATTCAACTCGTTTGACGCTAAAAACACCTGAAATGCACTAAAACATACCTGTGATTCTGAATTGATAGATTTATGAAATTAATCGAGTAAACAAAAAATAATAAATCTATTTCTAAACAATTAAGTGCAATAAACCACGAAATATTAGTGCTTTTCGAGAACTCATCACAACCCCCAACCAGCTTCTTGCTAGTCTCTAGCAAGAGGAGTGATCTAAAAATTAAAATAAAATGAATAAACTAAACTAATCTAAATCACTTCTGTATATTGTCATGGTTGCATTTAGCACATGCAACAAGCCTTTAAACCCCTAGGTGACCCTAGTGGACGAGTTATAGTCTCGTGAGGGTTTCCAGTGATCATACACGCAAACATCGTAACCAACAAAGTACACTAAAAACTCTAAACATACTTGAATCAATCCATGCATATGTCTCAAAAATTGTCAACAACGAATGTCATACAAAATAGTTAAAAATCACTTAAGCTCAAAAACAGTCCAAATATCAAACCCATCTTAGTAATCGGCTTTTGAACAACCAATCAAATCACAAGCTTGTTAATTACACTATCTGATCGTGACATGCATGATATTCATAGATTACATTCTAGATCTCAAAATCGTGCAAGTAAAATTTGAGTGAACATTGCACTTACAAACTCCATAGGCTCACTTTTCAAATCCATCTCCACTAATATAGCAATCAAACTACCTAGAATCAATAGGACTTCACTAAGCTTGTAAGTTGTGTGGTTATGAAAGTACGAAAAGTGTTATTCTCAATAGGATAAGAGTATTTTTATTTCACAAACTTATTCAACTTTTTCTACCCAAATGTTCTTTTTCATCCTCCTATAAATTCCATATGTTCCTTGAATTTTTGCTTGATTTTCTTTCTTTACTTTTCTTGCTTATTATTCCAAATCTTTTTTTTTCTCTCTCTCTCTTTTTTTTTTATAATCAAACAAAGATAAATACAACATAATTGCTCATGAAAATCAAATATTATATTGAGTACTCTAATCACTAAGGGTAGTACAATGTATATATCAATGTTGAGTTCACGAGTATCACTATGGATAAAATAATACAGGGAGGCTTGAAAAGTTCAAACGGTCCAAATATGGCCTAAATCACTTTCTAAGTGGCATTCGATTCTATTATTTCGCCTTAATGGGTTTTCAAGGAAGTTCTAGAGTTCGTTGAGACTTAAAATATATCATGAACATGCATACAATGCACAAACCAAAAATAGTCATACTAACCATACAAACTACCACATATACCACAAAATCCTCAAACTAGATGAATCTAACATTTATGTGCTTCTTTACTTAGGTAAAAATTTAATTTATTTCATACATCACCGTTATTACAATCACGTTAATATCATGGACTTCCGGATTGACTCAAGTGGACATGACACTATCCTAACAAAAATTCAAGTGACAAAAGTTAAAAATTTAGAATTTGGTCTAAATTCATGCTCATGGAATATTTTTTCCACCCCTAACCTAATTTCTACATTGTCCTCAATGTTAAAAAGAAAAACAAAAGAAATAAGTAAAGAAGTGAGAGAAGTTAATCCCCTTTTGTATGAGATTGTGTACATTACACTTACGCTCCATTTTACTATTCCTCGCTTTCCTCATCATGTGGCATTTAGTGCGCAAGAAATATGCATGAAATCTCTAAATGTGTGCATCACAACTCAAAGCCAAATTTAAAGATTAACTAAATAAATACAAATGAAATAAAAAACAATGTTAATTATAGTTAATAACTAATCCAAAAATAAAAAAATAAAAATAAAGGAAAAAATGAAAAATAAAATTAAACTAAAAAATAAAAAGAAAAAGAAAATAAAGAAAAGAAAAGAAAAGAAGTTGATACTACCGAATATGGTGGGTTGCCTCCCACTAAGCGCTTTCTTTAACGTCTTAGCAAGACGTTGCTAATCCGTTTCTATCCACCATCATCAAAAATCTTGAAGTGTGTGATATCAATTTTTCGAGCTAATATGTCATTAAGCTTGTCCTTCCATCTCGGTAGTTGTTTCTTATGAAGCACAACGCACACTTTTTCGTGGAAATGGTATGGAAAAGGATTTGGGGATGTGCATGTCTTAGGTGTCTTGTGCAACATGGGAAGTGAAGATAATTCCTCCTTGTTCTCCTTAGAAGGTTGTAGAATTTGTTATTCCTTAGCTTGACATTCTTTGAGAATTGCTTGCTCTCCATCTGTATTTTCTACATGAAGTGGTAAATCATCAAAAGTTTCAAGAAAATGAATATTTTCAAAATTTTTACCACTTTGAAGGATTGTGTCATCCTTCACTTGCTCAATCTGAGTGGGCAACTCTTCTTGTTTTTGAATTTGTTCCGCTAGTTGCCCAACTTGCATTTCTATCCTTTTCATTGATGCCTCCATAGACTCCATCCTTTCATTAGTAGATTGTATGAAAGCATTCAAGGTTTCCTCTAAAGTTGGCTTCCTAGGTTGATTAGAAGCTCTACTTCCTTGTATGAAAGAAGTCAAGCTCTCCTCCAAAGTGGGCTTCTTTGATGGATAGGGTGGGTCATATGGATGAAGATTTGAGCCTTGCATTTGATATTGGGCATAAGGTGGGTCATATGGATGAATATTTGAGCCTTGCATTTCGTATTGGGCATAAGGTGGGATAAAATTTGCTTCCCATGAAAAATTATTGTGATTTCCCCACTCAGGATTATAGGTACTAAAATAGGGATCATTCCAAGGTGGGTGACATACCTCATTAAGATCAAAGTTTGAATTAGTGGATGTATAGTAATCACCTGCAAAAGTGCAAACATTAGCATAATGCCCATATAAACCACAAATGCCACATACCTCCATTTCTGTCATATCATGCAGCACTTCAAAAGGCTTTGTATTGGCTCATGGATTTTAGTATCCAGCCTAATTAAGTGCATTTTAAAATTTGTTGATGTTGTCTATGAACGGTACCTTTCAAAAACTAACAAAAACAACAGAAAAATCAAAGCACCATAAAATATACTACAGATTAAGTAAATAAAAGCACTTTATTTATTTATTTATTTAATTTTTTGAATTTTTGAATTTTGAATTTTTTTTTTATGTTTTTGGATAAAAGATAAAAATAAAAATAACATAAAATTTAATTAAAATAAATAAATAAATCTAATTTAGAAACTCTAAAAAGTTAAAAAAAATTATTTAAAACGTCAATTCCCCGGCAACGGTGCCAAAAACTTGATGTGATAAATTTAGTACTCGCAAGTGTACGAACCACTCGTAGAAAAGTGACAAGCAACTTCCAAAGTCGGTCTCTCAAGGAATTGCAGTAGTTCTAAATAACTGTCTTCTTAATCTAAATAGAGTTCTAACAAAAATAAAATACTAATTAAATAGAGTTATAGTGAAACTAAAACTCTAAGCAACTAGAGTCCTAAACCTAGTAAAACTGTAAAAAGGTGTTTGATTTGTGATGGGAACAATGATACGATCAATTAAACGAAAACAAAATCGTAATTTAACAATCAATTCAAATGGATTAAAAATCAATGGATGATGTATGGATGTTTAGTTTGGTTGGCCATGCTTGCATCGAAAAGGTATGGTGAAATAACATGAACGTTCTATATAAACAAAATTACCAGCTTTCCTTTTAATTACGAGACTGCCTTCGGTCGGGGTAAATCTCTTTATTGATTAACTAATTAACTGCCTTCGGTCGGGGTAAATCAAATAGCAATCAAATTATGCGCAAGGAAATACATGCCAATCAAACTAATGGTATGACTAAGTCACTAATTTGAAGCTTTGATTAAGTGTTTCGGAATAAAGTTAAGGTGATGTTCCTATAACTAGATTCTCAGATTTTTCAACCTAACTACGAATCTCAAATTGGCCCATGATAATTCATAATTAAATATCTAAACATGCTCTTGAATGAAAAGGTAATTCATTTATATTAAATCAATAAAAGATACACCATACACAATTCTAGCAAACATGGCAATGCAAACTAAACATCCATAATGAAACTAGCCGCTCATGTTCATATTAATATTCATAGACAAATAAAATATGATCATACATAGGGAGATATTTATGGTCATTATTTCATCTACTTTAACCCAAACCCAAGAACAAGAACTTGTGAAAGTGCTTAAGAAATTTAGGAAAGCCATAGGTTGCATTGGTGATATTAGAGGTATTAGTTATGCTATGTGTATGCATGAGATTATTTCAAAGGACAATATCAAACCTGTGAGAGAAGCTCAAAGGAGACTTAGCCCAATCATGCAAGAGGTAGTGAAAATCGAGATTTTAAAACTTCTAGAAGTATGGGTTATTTATCCTATCTCCAATAGTAAGTGGGTTACTCCGGCATATGTGGTACCTAAGAAATCGAGGATTGCCGTTGTGAAAAATGACAAGAATGAGTTAGTGTCTACTTGGAGGATCATGAGTTGGGGGATGTGTATTGATTTTCGTAAACTTAATTTGTACACAAAAAAGGATCATTTTTCCTTTCCCTTTATTGATCAAATGTTGGAACGATTAGCCGGGAATGACTTTTATTATTTTCTTGATAGTAACATGAAGAAAAGGAAGGCAACACGCGTCGCGGCGAGGAAAAGTCATGCCGCGGCGGGGAGCTCTCGGGTTTTGACATTATTTCCAGAATTTGTGTTGCGCCGCGGCGGGGAAAATGTCTGCCGCAACTCGCCTATTCCTATGGCAATTAGGATTTGTGTAAACCCTTACATCTATAAATACCCCCTTAGACTCCCCCTTACATACAACTCGAACAACTCGAATACAACTTTTACACACAATAATTTTGCGACCAAACAAGCAATTCACTCAGTTTTTAGGAGCTTTGCCACACTCAACGAAGCAAGAGAAACCATTCTAAGGATCCAAGGAAGCCGTTGACAATCGAAGATAAAGCTTTTGGAGAAGAACGCCATCCCATCCATTTAGCGGTATTTAGATTTAGGTTTTCCTTGTTGTTATAGAATTATATTTTCTTCTTCTTTCGTTGAAGTGTATGATCATATTTTATTTGTCTATGAATATTAATATGAACATGAGCGGCTAGTTTCATTATGGATGTTTAGTTTGTGTTACCATGTTTGCTAGAATTGTGTATGGTGAATATTTTATTGATTTAACATAAATAAATTACCTTTTGATTAAGAGCATGTTTAGATATTTAATTATGAATTTTCATGGGCCCATTTGATATTCGTAGTTAGGTTGAAAAATCTGAGAATCTAGTTATAGGAGCGTTACCTTAACTTTATTCCGAAACACTTAATCAAAGCTTTAAATTAGTGACTTAGTCATAGCATTAGTTTGATTGGCATGTATTTCCTTGCTCATAATTTGATTGCTAGTTGATTTACCCCGACCGAAGGCAGTTAATTAGTTAATCAACAAAGAGATTTACCCCGACCGAAGGCAGTCTCGTAATTAAAAGGAAAGCCGGTAATATTGTTTATATAGAACGTTCATGTTATTTCACCATTACTTTTCGATGCAAGCATGGCCAACCAAACTAAACTTCCATACATCCTCCATTGATTTTTAATCTACTTGAATTGATTGTTAATTTGCGATATTGATTTTGTGTAATTGTTCGTATCATTGATCTTGTCACAAAACAAACACCCTTTTTACAGTTTTATTAGGTTTAGGACTCTAGTTGTTTAGAGTTTTAGTTTCACTAGAACTCTATTTAATTAGTGCTTTATTTGTGTTAGAACTTTATTTAGATTAAGAAGACGGTTATTTAGAACCACTGTAATTCCTTGAGAGACCGACCTTGGAAGTTGCTTGTCACTTTTCTACGAGTGATTCATACACTTGCGAGTACTAAATTTATCACATCAGATGCCATTCAGTCTATGCAGTGCTCCCACCACATTCCAACGATGCATAATGTCTATATTCTCAAATATAGCGGAAAAATTCGTTGATGTATTCATGGATGATATTTCAATTTTTAGAAACTTTTTTGATAATTGTTTGCATAATTTGACTCTAGTGCTTGAAAGATGTATTAATGTAATTTAACCCTTAGTTGGGAGAATAGTCATTTCTTGGCCAAACAAGGCATTGTATTAGGATATATTATCTTTAGTAAGGGTATAGAGGTAGATAAGACCAAAATTGAATTGATAGCCAAATTACCACCTCTTATCAATGTTAAGGGGTCATGCAGGTTTCTATAGAAGATTTATTAAAGATTTTTCTAAAATAAGTCATCCCTTATGTAATTTGTTTACTAAGGACGTTTCATTTGTGTTTGATAAGGATTGCCTTGTTGGTTTTAATACTTTCAAAGAGAAATTAACATCTGCATCTATTATCATAGCACCTGATTAGTCTTTGCCTTTTGAAATAATGTGTGATGCTTCTGATTTTGTTATTAGTACTATCTTGGGGCAAAGAGTGGATAAGCATTTACATGTCATTTATTATGCAAGTAAAATACTTAATGATGCCCAACTTAATTATTCCACCATCGAAAAAGAATTCTTGGCTATTGTTTTTTAATTGTATAAATTTAGATCTTATTTGGTAAGGTCTAAAGTTATTGTGCATTCTAGTCATGTTGCTTTCAGAGATTTGCTAAGCAAACCGAAAGCTAAGCCAAAATTAATTAGGTGGGTGTTGCTTTTGCAAGAATTTGACTTTGAGATCAGAGATAGAAAAGGAACTACAAATGTAGTAGTTGATCATTTGTCTAGGTTAATTTCTGATTTTGACACTACTGAGAGTGACAAAGAAATGAATATTGTTGAAACTTTTCCATATGAACAATTGTTTGCAGTAGGTCTCAATCCTTGGTATACTGACCTAGTAAATTATCTTGCTAGTGTTATTTTAAGTCCTAACATTTCTTTTTAGGAAAAGAAAATATTTTTCCCAAATTGCAAGCACTATTTTTGGTATGACCCTTATCTATTCAAGATTTGCCAAGATCAAGTCATCCGGAGATGTGTGCCTGAGGAGGAGCATGAGAGCATTTTGGCCTTTGACATGAACTTCATTGTGGGGGCCATTTTGTTGGTAAGAAAATGGCCTTCGAGGTATTATAATCTAGTTTTTATTGGCCAACTTTGTTTAAAAAGGCTCGTGATTTTTACATGCAATGTGATAAATGTCAGAGGATTGGTATTATAGGAAAACGTAGTGAGATGCCTCTAACATTTAATTTGGTTGTTTAGTTATTTGATGTTCGAAAAATTGACTTCATTGGTTCTTTTTCCCTTCTTATGGATTTGAATATATTTTGGTTGCTATTGATTATGTGTCTAAGTGGGAGAGGCTATACCCACTAGAAATAATGATGTTAACTGTGTTGTCAAATTTAATAAACACTATTCTGACCTATTATTTGTTATATTTTTAAGTATTTCAATATAGTCTTGTTTGGAGGGTATTTTCATGTTTTGTTGGTCCAAGTATTTTTGGAAGGAATTGTGATCTTAAATTATCAAAGAGAGTAAAAATAGCTAAGGATTGTAAGCCTTACATTGAATGTCATTCATTATGTAAGTTGGCACAAAAGAGAGCTAAGGCACATAAGCATTACATTGGAAATTAGACATTATGTAAGAGGCATGTACAAGGTCTGTACAACAATGCGCACCGTAGCAAGGAAAGTTGTATGTTGCGGCAACCAACTCATTGGTTTTTGTACTAGGACATGTAATTCAATGTGTGCCATGGTAGGAAAATGTGTGTGCCACAACATCAAGACCTTAGGTTTTTTGTACTGGGAGCACCAAATCAACTTGCACAGCAACAGAATAAAATGTTTCTTGTGGGCCGCACACCCAAAAGTCACTTAAACCTCCCGTGCGCTCTGAGAACACACTCCACTCTTCCTCACGCCTAACCTAATATATAAATGCAACTTTAAAACTCTCCCAAAGAGGTTGGATGAATAGTAGCCAAATTTCACCATCCTCTCCACATTCTAGAGAGAGAAATACCTTCATTGAAGTTCTTCAAAGGATTTCTTGCTAGAGGTGATCATCAAGGGTTCTTAATTCAAGAGTGGAAATGGGGTAGTTTCATTGATTTTAATCTCTTTTCTCTCTAGGATTCTTAAGCATGTTTCTTGTAATATAAAATATTGATTTGGATTTTGTTATGAGAGGCTAAATACATTTGTATGGGATTTTAGCGAAAGCTATCATTGATGGATGAATGTATAAGTAATTTTATTTGGATTAAAGTTATTTATTTCTTATCCATTTTTTTTTTCATATCTTTGTTCATGGATTAGTCTTGATCAAATTCGTTTATGTGCATTAGAGAATATTATTAAGTTTCGCATTAAAAAAGTCATCTTTGCTTCATTGTACATTTTTGAGCAAAAACCTTATTTAAGTGCATTGACTTGTCTTTAATTAGGTCATTGAGTTATTTTTCTAGGGTTTATACTAATCAATTAATTAACGGTTCAGATCAAAGAAGTTAATCAATTGATTGTAAGGGAAAATCTCCATTGATTTGGGATTTTCTATGTTAAGTGGAAAAAGTCAATAAATCCAACTTTTTATGCTTAATTGTGAAAATCACTGAAATTGTTCCATCAATGAATTGTTAGCTAGCTAATTACCCATATTCATTCATCGTATCACTTCAGCAAGCATTTTTAATCGCATATTTCAATTGTTGTAAGATTTTATATTTTTACAACCATTCTTTAAACCAATAATTGTTAGAATGTTTAGGATTTATTTTTCGTAACTAGTTTAGAAAACAAGTGACATTTTAGAACTATTGCAAATTTCTTGAGAGAATATCCTGGGAGTATACTTGTCGCTTATTACAAGTGACTCATGCACTTGTGAGTTTTTTAACAAATATAAAATTTGTGAATCAAGATTTTGTGCAACAAATATTTGTGTAGTGCTATGTGTTTGTGAATGCATGAATCACATTTTTCATTATGATAGGACATAAATTTTTACCCAAAGGGAACCTATCCAAAGCTTGGTTGTTTCTTCAACTTTAATTGATAGGCAAGAGAAATTGACCTAGAAACTAGTTTACAAGTAAACATTTTGTCCACGAATATCGTAAACATTCATAATACCTCACAAAATACTTGTTTGGCATATTCGTGTGGCAAAACCACTCATGCACTACATGTCACTCATCATATTACCAAAGTTACATAGAAAATCAAAATTACATGGTTGAACTATCCTATGATCCAGTAAAATCATTTTCATTTAACATGGTCAATCTTGTGGGTAACTGAAATCAATGAGACAAAACACTACAACTTGGCTTGAAGGCCTCAATGTACATGAGTGTGGCTATCAAAAAATTGAAGCTTATATGTAGTGCATGCATTCACAGACTTTAAAGTTCATTCTCCCCTAGATTTATTCTCTCCCTATATGCATAATATATTCTCTCTCCCTTTTTGCCATACAAAAAAGAGACTGATAGTAGTGAACATATGAATTTAGTCATAGTAATCAGTCATCCAAAATAGACATATGCTCAAAGCAAGGATAAAAGGATTCGAAATCATATTCAATATAAGAAAACATCAAACCAATGAAGTATAAATGACATAGATAGAACCAAAACGCAACAAAAAATAAAACAAGGAAAAAAATTAACTTTTATTGCTCCTATCACAAGGTGAGTTGTGAGGGGCAAGCAAATCGTGGACCATAGAGAGAATGGCAGTGAAATTTGTGTGTATGCTTTGTTGTCTTTTTTCAATATCATTGACCCTCTAGTTTAGTCCTTCATACAAGGTGTACATAACTCCCATTTGGGTTCAGAAGGCATCCATTCTTGTTTTCATGTCATCTTCAAACTGCTCTTAATGAGAGAGGGATGAAGTGATCACATTCTCCAACTCATTATCACCCAATTATTATGCTACTCAGGCACCACTAGTACCGACATTGGTCATCTTTTGCTTCTTAGAGCCATAGGCAAATTATTGTGAGACAGTCCCTTTTCCAATGCCACCCTTATATTTAAAGTCTCACTATCCTTTGTTGAAGCCACTCCAGTAGCTATGATGATGTTGGTTAGGAGACAACTAGAGGGTAGGCCAACCCTAGGGCTACTTTTTGCAACTTGAGCCATGAATTCATCTTGTATTATTTTTCCAATGTTAAAGGCTATTCCTTTGCCAATACAGTAAATAATTTTGCTATGTTGATACCAATCATAGCAATGTAATTCGATCGTAACAAAATGGCACACATCATTCTATTAAAAATGCGATTGAATAACATGAATTTATTGGATATGTACAACTTTTTAGGCTAATGCTGACGTCCAATGCCCTTGTCAACTCAATTAATAACTCTTCATTAGATATATTAAACTTGTTTAGATCAAAATTGGGATCACCAATGTTGGTGATGCCAAGGAATTCATTTAATGATTCAGCCAATATATCCAGGACTTTATTTTGAATATAAACTTTGTAACTCATTGACCCAAGATTACAAATCTTGTGATCAACATTGGCATATAATTCTTTAATCATAAGCAAATAGCAAGTTTTATGGAGTAAACACTGACTCCCACCCAAGAGTTCTAATGATTCTAGTAATGCCTACTTCATAAACATCATTTAAATTTACACCACGTTCTAGCAATATAGGACATTTAGAAGAAAGTGGTCTTGTACCATTTTTGAGATTGTACCATTGGGCATTGTAAGGAGATGGGAGCCAGTAGGGAGTGTAAAACGTTGAGCAACCATTATGAGACACAAAAATGTGCTTGAGAGGGAGAACACCCAAATTTGTCCAAATGGAAAAAAGAAACACAAAAATGGCATAGGCCTTTTTTGGGGTTTGTGAGTATGGGAGGAGAAGTGAGATGTTGGAGGGTGCGTTTGGGAGTGTTGGTTGACCAAAAATAGTGTTAGAAAGTGAGGAAAATAAGGTGGAGGTGGCTCTCGAATATTGGAGATTTTTAAGGTTTTTTAATGAAATTTGATCTAGAAATAAGATTTAGGAGTGAAAATTAGTGTAGTTGGACCCAAAGTTGAAACTTTTGGTGGAAAAAGACAAACATTCAACCATGGGGGAAGGGGATGGTTAAAGCTCGAGTGAGGCACAGAAAAAAAGAGGGGGTTGGAGTCGTTCAATTGATCAATCAATCGATATTCAAAAGTTTTTTAAAATAGAAAAATAGCTCAATGTCTTTAGAACAATGAACTTAGTGAATTAATAATAATCACACAATCAATGAAAGAAATTTTGATTATTCATTGTACAGTAAGCCAAGAAAAAAAGATAAGGCATACACGCACTCGAGAATATAAAATGACATATTGACATTCACTCAAAGTAGTATACTTGTTTAAACTGCACTAATTTGCCAATAAATCATTTATGACTAAGCATGAATGACCCAAAGGACAAAAATTTACTTGTCATGCTAAAGCACAATTATTTCTCTAACAAAGTATTTCTATTATGGAAGGATTTTAACTTACTTTTAATACCGTTGGCTCTTTCTTTTTGTGCACAATAATTACCCCTTTCTCTTTTTATTTTTTATGTTTATAAGAACACTTGTTTGATGCATAATATATTAATTTGATGTTCAACATGCATGAGCCATACACCTAGTACCTTGACTTTCACACTAGTTGTGAGGTATCCATCTTCACTCATTACGGTGGTTGTACAATTCATAGTAAGTAGCCCTCTTAATACTAGGTACCTCTCTTACAGAAAGGTATTACAAGAAATAGAGCTCAAATAATTTCTTAGTTAAGGCTAAATCAAGTCCTAATTTAAGATCATAAACTTAAAGCATGAGTGGGTGAATAAGTTCATGTCAACATCGATCATCATATGTAGAGAGTGCTAGTGTGTACACAACAAGTTTGTGTGGAAGGAAAATTTATACAATAAATATTAAAACAATTTAGTCACAAAGGGCAAGGTTGTATATGTGAAGTGTCCTCCATGCCCACTATTTTATTTGAAAAAAAGAAGGAAAAGAACATATCTATTCTACTTTTTATTTTTTAAAAGGATAGTAAGAAAATTAAAATAAAAAATGCAGAAAATGAATGATGGGAGAAGGGGTTTATTCTATAGGATAGATTCCTAAGGTACTTTTAAGTGATTCAAATCATTGGGTATCCAAAGCTTTAGTGAATAGATCCTCCAATTGTCTCTCAGTAGGAATGAATTCAAGTCTGACTACATTTTCTTCAACTAAATCTCTAATAAAATGATGGCTAAGGTTTATGTGTTTAATGTTGAACAATATTCTTAGATATCCATATGGCACTCGAGTTGTCATTGTATAAAGGCGTGGTACCTTGTGTTTGACGTAGTCCTTGAGCATATTTTTCATCCAGAGCATTTGTGCATTTGAACTTCCTGCAGTAATGTATTCTGCCTCAATTATGGAAAGTGAGATATAGGTTTGTTTTTTACTGTGCCATGATACTAGTTTATTCCTAATATAGAAACATCCACTTGATGTGCTTTTTCTATCGTCTTGATTGCTAGCCCAATCTACATCGATGTAACCACTTATCTCACATGTAATGTCAATAGAAAAACTTATACCAAAGTTGGTAGTTCCTAAAACATAACTGATAATTATTTTCACTATGTTCAAGGTGTGAATCCTTCGGGTTACCTTGATATTGACACACACACCAACACTAAATGATATGCTAGGTGTACTAGCAATGAGACAAAATAGGTTACCTATCAAGCTTCTATATAAGTATTTATCAACACTCTTACCATGTGTATCCTTTGTAATTTTCGTGCTGCTCCCTAATGGAGTCCTCAAGGGATTGGTAGATTCAAGACAAAACCTCTTAACTAGATTGCACACATACTTGTTTTCAGAAATAAGTATACCATCGTACAATTGTTTAATTTGCAAACCAAGAAAGAAGTTCAATTCACCTACCATGGACATTTAAAATTATTTTGACATTACATTCACAAATTCTTTGACAGGTAAGGTGGAAGTTGACCCAAACACTATGTCATCTACGTATATTTGTGCAATGAATATATCCTCTTTGGTGCTTTTCATGAAAAGAGTCTTGTCAACTCCCCCTCAAACAAATCTCTTATTAAAGAGGTATGTTGCAAGCCTCTCATACCAAGCTTGAGGAGCTTGTTTTAAACCATAAAGAGCCTTGTTGAGTTTATAGACAGGATTAGGGTATTTTGGATTTATAAAGGCTTTAGGCTGTTCTACATAGACCTCTTCACTTAGAAAATCATTCAAAAAAGCATATTTCACATCCATTTGAAAGAATTTGAATTTCATAGAACATGCAATAGCAAGTAAAAAGAAAAGCATATTTCACATCCATTTGAAAGAGTTTGAATTTAATAGAACATGCACTAGCAAGTAAAATCCTAATTGACTCTAGTCTAGCAACAAGTGAAAATGTTTCATCAAAAACAATTCCTTCAACCTATCTATAACCTTGGACAACTAACCTACCTTGTTCCTAGTTATAACATCATATTCATTAGATTTGTTTTTGAATACCCACTTGGTTCCTATGATATTTTTGTCATTAGGCCTAGATACTAATTCTCATACATCATTTCTAGTGCATTGGGCTAACTCTTCTTGCATGGAATTTACCCAAAATTCATCTTCCAAGGCTTCATCTATATTCTTGAGTTCAATTTGGGAAATTTAGCAATGATAAGTTACCTCATTCTCCTTTCATCTTCTAGTAACCATGTTGCACTAGCATCACCAATGAGGCTCTTAAAAGGGTATTTTTTACAATACGAGTTGGTTTTACAATTGAGGTGTAGGGAACATCATCCTTATCATCCATTGTTGTTGTTTCCTCCATCTTACGTGTTTTCTTTTCCATGTCAGGTGTCTCATTAACTTGTCCCTCAATGGGGAAGCTTATACTCTACCCTTCATCTTGATCATCTTTAGTTGAAGCATAAGTACCTGCATCATCTATAATAACATTGATAGAATCTATCACAATGTTAGTCCTCCAATTAAAGACTTTAAAAGCACGACTTGTTAACAAATAACCAAGAAAAATACTTTCATCACTTCTAGTGTCAAATTACCTAGCTTCTCATGATCCCTAAGTATATATAACATTTACTTCCAAACACATGTAAATGCTTGAGGCTAGGTTCTTACCTTTCTATATCTCATAAGGTGTTTGGTTTGTACCTGGGCATAGGTAGACACGATTTACAATGTAGCAGGCAGTAATTATAACTTTAGCACAAAACTTCTTTGAGAATTTCTTGCATGTTGCATAACATGTTGTACCACTTGTATTACCCAATTATTCCTTTCAAATACATAGTTTTATTGAGGGGGTGATCGGTACAGAAAATTCATGAGCTATTCCAATCTCATTGAATAATTTAGCATACTTTGAGTTCTCAAACTCCTTAGCACTATTTGTCCTTAGTCCCATTATATTGAAAACTTGATTACCTGCTTGAACCTGTACTTTGAGACAAAAGGAACTAAAGAAATCAAATGCATCAGACTTCTCTCTCAAAACATTTACCCATGTAAATATAGAAAAGTCATAACTCTATCAAAATAGAGTTATTATATCATTTTTATACTTAATATTAACTTGTCTAATTGAATAAATAATGTTTTTGGGGTTAAAATATAAAAATAAGATATGTTTTGGGTCAAATGGTAAAAATCAATGGAAATATAATTTTTGGGAATTTTTAGGGTTTTTTTGTCAAATTTTTAATGGAGGGGGAT
Source organism: Elaeagnus macrophylla (assembly GCA_029378325.1). Taxonomy (NCBI): domain Eukaryota; kingdom Viridiplantae; phylum Streptophyta; class Magnoliopsida; order Rosales; family Elaeagnaceae; genus Elaeagnus; species Elaeagnus macrophylla. The sequence continues at coordinate 46,956,307 of CM055641.1, read as the reverse complement.
CCATATAGAAGTATCCGGGATGTCCTTAGAAATATCCAGACACATGTGGAAGCCAGCTAGGCACCACACAAGCCACATCAACAAATCAACGAGTACTAGGTGTCAAAGAGTCCCAATTAGCAAGTGTCAACACAACGTTCATTTCAAAAATCGCTGAATTGTCCATGTTTCACACCACGCCAAAAATGCCAGCGAATCGCGAAGTGCCGTGTGGTGCCAATTCAGTAGACCGGTCCTCATTAGCCTCTAACAACATGCCAAGTGTCACGCTTGCATAGCTCCCATGTTTCTCCTTGCCACGTGTCGTGCTCCAGTTTGTCCCTCCTATTTTCAGTGCCCAATGTCATCCTCTTATTTGCCAACACTTGTTTTTATCTCAATTTTCATCTTAGCCCTCTTTTTTTAGATGATCCAATGGCCAGAAATTGATCTAAACATTTTAGACCTATTTATCTCCTTTGCATGAAATTTCAGCAACCCATTCACCATTTTTTACCCTCTTTCACCTCCATAGCCTCCATATCCATCATCCATCCATTCCATCACTCCATTCACAATTTTTAACTATCAAAATTCTCTTTTTAATATTTCTTTTTAGATTTTTCTACATATTTCATGGAGATTTTAGAGAAAGAAAGAGCAAAAATAGAGTAAAATGAGCAATTGGAGCATAGGAGTTGACCAACTCTTTTAGGTTTCTTCTTTTCTTTTTTCTCTTTTTGATGCTTTTGTATTTTTAATGTTAATTTCTCTAAAAGTTTATGGATAAATATTAATAGAGTAGTTTCTCTCTAGGGATTCAATGGAACCCATTTTATGAACATAATTTATAATATTAATTTAATATTTTGTGAGTGTTTGGTTTATCTAATTTAATGTGCTTAATGCTCCTATTTAAATTAGTCATTTAATTATGTGATTTGTTAATTTTATGCGCAATTGAAAAATTGGTATGAAATTGTAAACATGCATTAAATTAGAATATGTGTACTTAATGACCCATGTATGCTTAAATAGTCATAGACATGTGGGCTAGGTTTATATGGATTATGATTAACATGACCATAGACATGTGATTGATAATTACTTGAGTAGAGTTTAATTAATAATCCATGCATTTTACTTTACTATTAATGAGACATAGAAAATCTTGGGAGTAAAATGGGAGAAGTTGGATTCCTAGACGTTTCTTCATTGTGTTGTGAATCTATTTTTTTTATTTCTTTACTTAGTTTAGTTTTGTTATTTTAATTTGTCACTCATTTTTTATAGTTCAAATAGAAAGGGAAATTATATATTTCTATACTTAGTCCTAATACACGCCTTAATAAGTTCCTCGTGGGTACGACAATCCCGTTCTTAAAAATATTTATCACTTGTACACGACCCATACACTTACGAAATTCGTGTGATGTTTTTGGAGCCGTTACTGGGAAAATTTCTAATGTCTTAGGATTAATATTGATACAAGGCTTTCTCCTCTAATTTGAACATTTTTTTATCAAATTAAAAAAAATATTTATATTTGTTATATTATTTAGTTTATTTTGTTTTTATTGTCTTATTTTTATATTTATTTTTTTTGGTTAACATTTAAGATAATTTTTCTTATTTATTTTTATTATCATTATTTAGTTAGGTTTTTCTATAATTTCTATTATTTTTCGTATTTTATGTTTTTCTTTAGTTTTGTTTATTAGGTGATGGATCCATTTGAATATGAAAGTTTCAAGGAGGCAAGGATGACATTTGAGGAGACTACCAACCTCATAGCTTGTATTGAACGGAGTAGTATCTTAAGAGATTTCATGATACAAGAACATTGTCATCTTTTGTTGTTGAAGTCTTTCATAGAGACCAGTGCGGCATAAAATCCATTGCATACTAATGAATGGAGTGAAGGCGGACACACCTACCATAAATTTTACATCGATCCGGAGACATCACACTGCTACCACCAAAATCCAAATTTGGGGAGTCAACCTAGTTACTCTTGGAGCTATAATCAAGAGGGTGATTATTTTACTTGGTCTTCATATTGCATGAACACTTATGTGCAACTACCACCACCCCCACAAGAAAAGAAGCCTTCCATGAAAGAGTTAATCAAGAGCTATATAGCCGAACATGGCCATGAGATTTTTGTTAGGAAAGATGAAGAATGTGTGGGAATTAAGAATTTGAAGAGGAATTCGATCACGAAGTAGAAGAAAAGGATGACATAGAAAATCATGAAGTAGCTCAAGAGAAGCAAAATGAGACTCCTAAGAAAGAGGAGATACAACTCCAAGCCACTATAGAAGAAAGGGAGTCACCATGAGGAGTTTAGGTGGATTAATGACCATCAAGGTCATAAGAACCATGGATCTTCCCATTAATACCAGTTTGAGTTTTGAATTAAATTTTAAAGATGAGCTTGAGGAGTGCAAGTTCACAATGGAAGTTCCAAATCGACCCATTTGATTTGAATTTCAAGCAAGACCTTGGTGTTGGAGACTTCCACTTCTTCAAGATGGGTCTAGGTGCCTTGAAAAAGAGGAAGAGGGCATGAGATCCTAAGAATAACATTGATCACCTGGTCCAACCAACATGAAAATCGTTAAGCAGTTATTCATGGAATATTTTTTTATACCTTCCACCTTGATATGTTCAAGGAAGGTCTAGTCAATGACCTAAAGTTTTTAAAGTACTAATAAATAATTTTGTTTGAGTTTTGTAGGTTAATAATGAGAAGCCTTGGAGCTTGGAGGTGACACAAATCAAAATGTTAAAGCTTTAAGTGTTGAGGGAGTTTTTTCATCATTTACTTGCTTTTGTTTCCTTTATTACATATTGGAGACAATATGCATGTTAAGTTTGGGGGTGGGAAACTTTTGTTTCTTTGGTGAGATTATAATTTTGTGGTAAAAATGACTATTTATGAATATCATAGTGTTGGTGAATTGTATGTTAAATGAATTTAATAGGAACCCAATGATGATTTGTGGTTGACATGTATTAGACTTGGATTGAAATGTGGTAGTTACAAACATGTGTATTCATTGAGCTATGTATGGCCAAATTTTTTTGATTTGAAAATGCTCCATTTTATATGCACATGTCATAATTTTGTGAATTTGTATGCTTATTTTGAGAATGTTTGTATGAATTTCATGCATTGATAATTTAGGTGTCTATAACAAACTTTAGAATCCACTTTGGTATCTCTTGAGGCAAAATCAAATATGCTACTTTGGTTGAGAAACGATTTAGGCCTTCTTTGGACCAATTGAGCTTTTCAAGCCACCATGATTAATTATGTTTTTAGTTACCCATTTTGAGCCTTTTTGTTGACATTTCATTTCATTTTACCTATGTGATTAGCTTAGTCCAAATGATAAATTTCACTTACCCTTAACACCCTTAGTTAAATGTGTATTGTGTTATCTATTGTTGAGCTTATATTTTTTAGGAATGTGTGGTTTATCTTGTTGGGTTAAAAATATATATGTGTGTATTAGTGAATAAATTTAAAAAAATGAAGAAAAAAAATAAAGAAGACCTAAGTTTGAGGGTACACTACTTGTGGTTCAATAGTTTATTGTATGTATTTGTTTTGCTAAAGGTGTATTTGAGCCTAAATATTTTGTATCTCACTTATCTATATCTTAACCTTTCATTACCAGTTTTGAAAGACTTATTGATTTCAATCTAAGCTTGCATTTACCTTAGTGGACAGAGAGACTAAATGTGAACTTATGAAGTTTGGTATTATTGTAGACTATTTTTATAATTTCATAGTTTACATAAATTTATTGATGATATATGATATAAACTAGTTTGGCATAACATACACGCACATGGAGCATGTCATTAAAAAATTTGGTCATACCCTTAAATGAATGAATTATGGATTGATAACCATGTAGATATCTAAATTGAGTGTATTGCTTTGATTTTTGCGAGTCCTCAAATTTGTTGAACATGCTTGAAACTAATATCACCAATAGTTATGAATTTGTTATTTATACCATGTTGAGATGTTAGTTTTAAGTTGTTTAGTTTGTGTTTATGTTTTGCTTGGGACAAGAAAAATAGTAAGCTTGAGGGTGTGATAACTCTATAAAAATAAAGTTATTATGTCATTTTCATACTTAATATTAATTTGTCTAATTAAATAAATAATGTTTTTGGGGTTAAATATTAAAAAAAGATAAATTTTGGGTCAAATGATAAAAATGGATGAAAATATAATTTTTTGGAATTTTTAGGGGTTTTTTTATTAATATTTTAATGTAGGTGGATACATGTAGAAGTATCCGAGATGTCCTAAGAAATATCTAGACACACGTGGAAGCCAATTGGACGCCATGCAAGCCATATCAACAAATCAACGACCGTCGGGTGTCAAAGCGTCCCAATAAGCGAGACATTTGTCAGCACGATGTTCCATTCAAAAATTGCCAAATGGTCCACATGTCACACCATGCTAGAAACACTAGTGAATCGCGGAGTTCCATATGGCACCAACTCAACAGACCGGTCCGCGTTAGCCTCCCTCAACATGCAACATGTCGTCCTTCGGTTCATCCCGCTTGTTTTTAGTGCCAAATGTCATCCTCCTATTTGCCAACACTTTTTTTTATCTCAATTTTCATCTCAACGCTTGTTTTTTAGATGATCCAATGGCCAGAAATTGATCTGAACATTTTAGACCTATTTATCTCCTTTGCATGAAATTTCAATAACCCATTCACCATTTTTCACCCTCTTCCACCTCCATACACCTCCATATCTATCCTCCATCCATTCCATCACTCCATTCTTTTGTTATTTTAATGATAATTTCTCTAAGATTTTGTGCATAAATATTTATGGAGTAGTTTCTCTCTAGGGAATCAATGGACCCATTTTATGAACATGATTTATAATATTAATTTAATATTTTGTGAGTATTTGGTTTATCTAATTTAATGTGCTTAATTCTCCTATTTAAATTGGCCATTTAATTAGGAGATTTGTTAATTTTGTGCGCAATTAAATTGGTATAAAATTGTGAACATACATTAAATTGGCGCATGTGTAATGAGGAAGAAATTCTCATTATTATGTGTGTAATCACTTTAAAATTCTAGGTATTTAATGACCCATGTATACTTAGATGGCCATAGACATGTGGGCTAGGTTTATATGGATTAGGATTAACATGACCATAGACATGTGGGTGATAATTACTTAAATAGAGTTTGATTAATAATCCATGCAGCTTACTTTATTGTTAATGAGATATAGAAAATCTTGGGAGTAAAATGGGAGAAGTTGAATTCCAAGATTTTTCTTCATTTTGTAGTGAATCTATTTTTTTTATTTCTTTAATTAGTTTAGTTTTGTTATTTTAATTTGTCACTCATTTTCTATAGTTCAAATAGAAAGGAAAAGTATATATTTCGGTACTTAGTCCTAATGCACACCTTAATAAGTTTCTCGTAGATACGACAATCCCGTTCTTAAAAATACTTATCACTTGTATACTACCAGTGCACTTGCGAAATTTGTACCAACAACGACAATGATTTCCACCCAAATACTCGGTCCTCATAGGACCCACAAGGTCGAAGTTAATTGATTAATGTATTCTACTTGTGTTAATTTCCTTAATCCTTTAATGAGGAGAGTGAATTTGTTTTCCAAGTTGGCATGCTCCACAAAAGATTTTTTCAGTTGAAGTAAGAGTAGGTAGACCATGCACAATTTCCTTTTTACTCAAATTCTCTAGATCTTTAAAGTTTATCCCTCCCATCTTTAAGCCACAGAGAAATAGAATCATTTGAGCTAAACTGCAAGTAACAATAGGATCTAAATCAATGCAATAACAATTATTATGAGACCTAGTTCCTCGAAGTATACATTCATCTTTAGAATTAGTTACAGTGCAATGATTATTGTTAAATTATACACAAAAGTGTTTCTTGCATATTTGACTAATGTTTATCAAATTAGCCTTAAGTCCCTCAACAAATAAGAGCCTCCAATATAGGAATTCCTTTGACTTGGATTGTACATTTTTCCATAATCTTAGATTTTTTACCATCACCAAAATTGACAGTTTTTTCATTATATTCTTTTTAAGGTTTGAAAAGAGACTGATTACCTATCATATGTCAAGAACACCCACTATTAAAGTACCAAGAAGTAGTAGATTTAGCTTTAAAAGCAATGTAGTTCAAATTTTTTGAGCCAAACACTTTCGAGTTTTAGTTATCTTAATCTTATGCTCCCTATAAGGTTTTCCTTTAGATTTAGCATTCATGTGTTTATTTCTAGATGGGTGAGACTTGTATGCATGATTATCAATTCTTGATTGTGATACATGCATGTTAAGGTCAAGACAGTTTAAATCAAACAAGAATTTACGCTTAAAATTTCTCTTTTTACCATAATTATGATAAGTATAAATAAATCTAGTATTAGGTAAAGGTGGTGTAAGTGTAGCATGTGAAGGAGAACGGCTAGAGAATTTAACAAACTGTGTTTTTCAGGATGATGCGGTAAAGTATTCAACAATATAGCCTAGTCCCATATAATCTCTAGAAGGCTTTCCATAGTCAATAATCTTGTGAAGTCCTTCAGTTCCTATGGTTAGTCTCTTCATAGCTTCCTTTGAGTGTTCAATTTATTGCATTAATTTAGTGCTATTATCAACTAGTTTGATTTTTTCCTATTTAATACTTGTAAGCTTGAGTTTAAAGTATTAACAAGTTCAAAAAGCTCAAGATTTTCTTTTACTAAAATGGAAGAACTAAGTACATGGGCTTTGATGTTATCAGTTAATTTGGTTACATCCACCAATAATTGATCTCTTTCTTTCTAACCTTCTATTAAGTCTAGAAATCACCACATGTAAAGAATTAAGGTCCAGTGGGTTTAGTGATCTTACCTTCGAAACTCATAGGTTTGAGTTCTTTTGTTTTACGACCATGTGTACGGTTTGAGTGTACCTTATTCTGTGTGTATTTTCGGTTAAAGAGCTTCTTGAACTTTCTTACTAGGAGTAGAACTTCTTCATTGCCTATATTGCTATCATTATTGTCATCGTAAGTCATCGTGGTCTTGAAAGCGAACCCTTTGTTCTTCTTAGGCATTTGAAAGTTCATTTCAAAGGTCTAAATTGAGCCAACAAGTTCCTCAACTTTTGATAGTGTCAACATCTTTACTTTCTTCTATGGTAGTGACCTTCACATGGAAATGATCTGGTAATGAGTATAAAATCTTCAAAACTAAATTGCATTCATCAGTTTTCTCTTTGAGATTTGAAGAGAAGATAGCTATATCACAAAGTCTAACATAAAATTCAGAACATGTCTCATCTTTCTCGATATTAAGGTTTTTAAACTTAGTAGTAAGCATGCAAAGTTTAGTACATTTAACTTGGGTGGTGCCCTCATGAGCAACCTCTTAAATATTCAAAGTAGCCTTAGCAATTTCAACATTAGAAATATGATGGAACTCATCCGCCAACACTACAATAAAGATGGTGTTAATGCCTTTTTTATTCCAATAACTACTAGTTTTTTCCTCAATGATTCATTATTGCCTAGGCTTAAGTGTGACTTTATCATTTTTGGTAGTCGTAGATGGTTGCCAACCATAAAGTACAGAGTTCCACAGACTTTTTTCTAGGGCACGTAAAAATACTCTCATTCGAACCTTCCCATATAAGTAGTTAGACCCATCAAAGCAAGGTGGATGTGTTGTTGATGAACCCTCTCTTAATTGATCCATAACTAAGTGTCTCTAAAGGATTAACCCTAAGTGTATCTAGTGTCTACTTTGATATTAATTGAATGTTTTCGATTAGGAATGAAATATACCTAGACAGGAGGTAAATATGTTATTTCAAATTTTATCAAATTTTAAGTTTGCAAAGCACAATAGCCAAACATGCAATCTTGTGTAAGAAATAAAGTGCAAAAATAAAAAATTAACATCCGAGATTTTTAGGTGGAAACAACCTAGGCCATAATAATGACCTAAAAGGAAAACCACCGAATCACTTAAGCTATTCCCTAGAAAAATAAGTGTTCAAAGTACCAAGCCAGGTCTTAGACTACCCTTCATAGATAAATCCCCCAATGTACTTTACTTACTAGGCATCGCTCCTTTTACAGTCTCTACAAGGTTGGTATATGGATTCGAGCCAACGTTACTATCCACTTGAGTCCCATGAGTAGACAATCCTATCCAATAAGCACGTAAAAATTGTTATCACAATAACACCGTGCAATGCGTGTCCTAGTATGATTCAAAATGAACAATCCTAATCTATTGCTTAAAAAAATTAGTTAAACCTAAAAGGCTAAATAGATAAACTATAACGGTCATATTAAGCTTAAAATCACAGATAAACAATCAGGCATAAGAATCAATCAAATGTAACCACACATTATGTTTGAGTAATTAAATCAATAACTAGCATAAATATATGTGCAACAGGGGGATCAAATATCTTTTTCTTCAAATAATGTTTTTCAGATTGAAAGTATGAAGAAAGCAATGCATATATGAGTGTCATAGTTTTTCAAACAATAAATGGCTTACATATATAGGGAAATTAAAAGCCTTTATCCTAAGCCAATGTTTATGTTCATAAAAGGCTTAATTATACCAACTCAAGAAGGGGCCTTTTCATAAATATGCCAATTGTCTCTAGTTGAAAAAGGAATTTTTTATCAGAAAAATTCATGCACAATCGATCAAGAACCTTTTCGATTGATCGACCAAATGCTAGATTGATCTTGTCCCCTAAAATTCAACACGAGAGATCCTAGATCAAAGACGATTGCTCCAACCCTCGATCAATCAACTCATTTGCTACATAGAGTATATAAATTAAGCCTCGATCGGTCTAACCTATTATTAGATCGATCAAGAAACACACTTTTAGCACCTAAATGTTTTCAAGTGAATGCATGAATCACTTTTTTAGTATAATAGGAAAAAAATTTATACCTGTCTAAAACTTGATTGTTTCTTTAGCTTTAATTGACAGGCAAAAGAAATACGCCTAGAAATTAGTTTACAAGTAAACATTTTGTGCACAAATATTGCCAACACCCATAATACCTCACCAAAAAGTACACCTTAAATCATCTTAAGTCCAAAACAGCTTATTCATAAATAATGCCCTTATATGTCGTTCCCCTCAAGCCAAAATCATTAATCTCTTTCACTCCCAAAATGATATATGTATAATTTACCTTTAATTAAATACTCTTTTTTTTTTTTTTTTTTTGAAAAACAAGTATGAAATTGTAATAATAAACTGGTACTTTAAACAATTTTGTGAGATGCAATGCAAACATGAGATCATAACAATAAATTGAATTAACAATTATATTAACCCATTTCCTACATGTTTTATTAAATCACTTCAAAGTATATCATCACTTCAAAATCAGAACATAAATGTCACATAAACTGTTAAAACTTGGAATAAAATGAAAGAATATAAAAAAGGATAACAAAGAAAATAGGAGATTTAAAGATGGGAGAGGGAAAGAAAGATGTGATGAAAAGAAAAGAGGAGATAAAAATGAGAAAGAATGGAAGATGTGTTGAAAATGCTGGTAACGTGAGAGTTGGTGGTACAAATAATAGATTGGTTGTAAAATGATGAGATTTATTGATGACATTAGTTACTCTAGAACTAGTAGAAAATGAGAAACAAGTGAGTCATTAATTACTATTTTAAGGAGTTATGGACTAATAGTGTCAAAAGTTAATTACTATTTTAAGGAGTTACGTCTTAATATTGAGCCTGAACACGGCCTTAGGCAATCCTGTGGTTCGCACTCCTGTGGTTCGCACTTCTGATATCAATTCCAATGATCTGGAAGTGTGGCAATAACCCTAACCTAGTGAGTTTTTTTCATTGACCAAAAAATATATATTGAGAGGCTACACTGTCTATTTTTAATGAACCACTTTTGATAGAGAAATTACGTATTTATACTTTTAAAAGTACATTGCTTCAAATACTCATCCTACTTATCAATCTTATAAGAGGAAACAATTTTTAATATATGAGAGAAATGAAAAATTTTAAAACATGTTCGATTAAAGGGAGTGGAATCAGTAATCAAATAGATATTCCAATTTCTTTGTTCATTTGCACTTTGTTAGACAATCTATTAAAATTCCTTAGGAAAGCCTATTCCTCTAGATGAGGAATTCGTGTGTTTTTCTATGTGAGAAGAATAATTATTCCTCCTTGTAAATGATTAAAATTTTATATATTTCATGTACATATTATGTGATGACAATAGAATAAATTAATAAAAATTATAGTTTTTATTCTACATTTTTTATTTCCAAGGATTAGTACTTTTAATTTATCACTAACTTTAATTCTGAGAGTTTTTAATTACGGATCAAATATACCTAGAGGGGGGTGAATAGGTTATTTTCAATTTTAACAAATATTAATTATGTAACCTAATCACAACGGCCAGACATGCAATCGCGTGTAAAGATAAAATGCAGAATAAAAAATAACACACGATATTTTTAGGTGGAAACAACCTAGGCCACTCCAATGACCTAAGAGGAAAACCACCGGTCCACCGGACCACCTAACTATCCACTATGAAAATCAATGTTCAATTACAACCATAGGTCCTAGAACTACCCTTCACAGATAGATCCCCCTTTCTGTAATTTACTTACGAGCCGCCGCTCCTTTCATAGCCTCCACAAGCTAGGTGTCTGGATCCGGACCAACGTTCCGATCTACTTGAGTCCCACAAGATCAATCGAACCCGTCAACCTCGGTAATTTCGAGTCACACGAAATACCGAGCACGTCACCTGAAACGTTAGCACAAATAGCACAAGTGCAAAGTGTGTCCTAAAGCGGATTCAAACAATGAAAAACCCTAACTAGCAGATTCAACAGCATATGATGTAAAAACAAATTAGCTAGTAAAGGCTAGACTATCATATAAAGCTCAATATCATGAAAAGCAATTAGGCACGTGAATTATCCAAACATAACCACACTATATGTTTGAACAATTAAAAGATGAAAGCGCCTAAGATTGATAGATGAAGAGAAGAAGTTTTTTTGTTTAAAAGCGCAATCAGATTTATAAAAACTTATTTCAATGTGGTGTGTATTATGCACAAACAGCCCTTACATATATAGAGTCCAATTTTATCTCAAACAGGATTTGTAATAGGTTATAACTCTACACTAAACAGGATTTAACAATTACTACAATTATCCTCAAACAAGGATTTAGTTATTAACATTAAATGGGGTCAATTAGGTAAAAGTAACATATGGATCGAACATAGTAAAAGAGTTTGAGTAGGACTATAACACTGTCTCGATCGATCGATAGACTGTCTCAATCGATCAAACACATTCTCGATCGATCGACACAACACTCGATCGATCTAATCCAAACAGAGAGAACCTGGATCGAAGTTGATCTATACTCGATCGATCGAACATGATTCGATTGATCGATCAAATTGCTCGATCGATACAGTCCAAACAGAGAGAACCTAGATCGAAGTTGATCTAGGCTCAATCGATCGAACATGGTTCGATCGATCTAACTATACCCTCGATCAATCGAACATGATGTGCACAAATTATTTTTTTTGATACAATTCATACTAAGTGTAGTGTTCAATTGTGTGAGGATGTATGCATGATAAAATGTTTTACCTGACATGTGGGCATTGCAAGCTTGGTGACTCCATCATCATATATCGTCTGATTAAACGGTGAACTCTTACTCTAGATTTACAATCAAATATTTTGTCCACGAAAATTGCCAATACAAAATAAACTTTACAAATTCTATGAATTGAATGTAAAGAGTCTCATTCACTAAACTAATAGGAGAAATTATATTTTGTTTGGAAAAAAAAAAAGAAGGTGAAATTATCTTTTGATATAAACAAAATGTTATTAATTGGGTCATTTGATGTTGTCCATTCTTCCAAGCTTTGAGTTGGGTATGGCACCCTATCTTTATTACAGTGGCCTCAGAGAGCATTCGTCTATGACCTCTTACGATGGAATAGGATTAATCAAGGGTGTGTTTCATAACAATTTTGATTTTTTAAGTGATTTTTCAATATGTTTGGTAGTGATTTTTCAATAGTGATTTTCATAGTTTTAAGAAATTACTACAAAATATGGGATAATTCATAAATCTTTAAAAATAATAATTTTTGAATCAGATTTTAGATTTTTTAATTCTTTTTCATATTTGCCAAACATATTTTAGAAAGAAATTCAAGTCTTATAACTTTTTTATGCATAAATATTGCAATAAAATATTACATGAAAAACATAGGGTTGTCTCTCGAGGACTCTTTGGCATAGGGTTTTGATTTAGGGCTATTTACCCTTGATCACTTGGATACCTCATCAATTTTCTCCTCTTGTTAATAAGGCTAATTTTCAATCATTAAGCTAATTTGTAGGCCAATCTCAAGCTTTCAGATAAAATTGGGCTTTAAACCTTGTTCCATCATTCTCTTTTTATCCTAAAGGAAGTTTTATCTCTCTTAGGGTAATCATTTTTCAACTAAGTGCTTCTATTAAGGCTAATCATTATTTTCAGAAATTGATTATAGGTTTTGGTTCTTATTTGGATTAGCGAAGGCGGCGAGCATTAACTAAGAGCTAATCTTGAATGCTTTTGTTTCAGTTTCCAAGCATAATTGTAATGATCCTAACCAATAGGATTAATTTTTCATCGAATTCAGGTATTATTTAGGTATTTAGAAATCTCATTATGAAAATGTAGATTTACTTCAAACATTTTCAAGGTCTAAAGTACCAAAAGTTTTCCTATAGAATAAGCGACCATTAAAATATCGCATGGGATGATTTGTGGTATTTCTTTGCAAGGAGTCTTATATAAATAGAAGCTAATCTGCTGATTTAATTCATTTCCAAAGCGAAGAAAGAAAAAAGAAAATGAAGTTGAATATTTACTAAAAATTACTCTCTGTCAACAATGGTACCAAAAGCAAAATTCATTTATGATAAAGAAATAGGTGATCTTATGGACCAAACCAAACAACTAACATTTGAACTCCCTAATAATGAGCTGGAAGAATGCTCTAAAGAAGCAAATCTAGCCTCATCTGTGCGACTAGTTGGAAATGTTCATACTACAAACATTGTCAAGAAACATCAAGTGTGTTAGAGTGAGTCGTGCAATTAGTGTGTAATATGTTGTAATTAATACTTGTCTATCTGTAATAGAACTCTAGTTTATACAAAACTCTAGTCTATACATGACTCCTGTAATTTTCTATATATACCTCTACTGTGAGGTGAATTAGTTGATGAACACTATTTTGGACCTATTATTTGTTAGTTTTTAAGTATTTATTTCATGATTTAGTTAGGTATTACTTTGATTTTGAGGGTATTTTCATGTTTTGTAGGTCCAAGTTAGTGTGAGATGAATTATAGACTTAAGTGGTCAAGGACAGTGAAAATGGAGTAAAAAGAGTTAAAGAATGTAAGCATTCTCTATTCACAGCTATTGTTCATGTTGGGTGTGGAGAGGCTTTGTAAAAATTGTATTTCTAGGTTAGGTTAGAAGTGGGGGAGTGTGTATAAAAATTTGGGTGTGTAAGTGTCATTTGGGTACTCCAGCAGCCGTGCGGGTTTTCTCCTGTCGCGCCGCGGGGTGAAAATCTGGGCTAGTATACAAAACAGGGACTGTCCCGCCATGGCTGACGGAAGTCTGAAAATACACCCCCATAGTAAAAATAGGGAGTTCACTACCGTGGCATACAAAATTTCCCGCCGTAGCACAAGTTGATTTTTGGCTCCCTTAGTAAAAATTGAGAATGACTGCTGCGGCACATATTTTCTTCCACTGAGGTACACATTGTTATCCATGCCTTGTAAATGTCCCTTACACAATTGCTGATTCCTAATGTAAGGATTATGTTCTTTTGCTCTTGTTTGTTCCCCCTTAAAATCCTCTTTCCCACATTTTTTAGAGAGAAATCCTCCATTAGTGATCCTCCATTGAAGCTCCATCAAGAAGCAAGAGGAAGGTGACCATCCAACCTCAATAAGCTTGTTTCAAGAGTGAAGTGGGGTACTATTATTGCTTGTAATTTCTTTTCTCTTTAGAACTCATTAAATACCTCTTTGTAATGGAAAACCTTCATTGGGATTGTGTTATGAGAAGCGAAACCATTTTTGTGTGAGATTTTAGTGATGTGACTATAAATGAATGAATATATATGTGGTTTATTTTTTATTAAAATGATTTATTTCTTGTTCATTGTTCTTATTATCTTTGTTCGTAGATTATTCTTGACCAATTTAGTTTATGAACATTAGAAAACATATTGGATTTAAGCATTAGAAAAATCATCTTTACTTATCTGTGCACTCTTGAGCAAGAACCTAATTTAAGTGCATTGACTTGTCTTAAATTAGATGATTAAAATATTTTCCTAGGGTTTATGCTAATAAACTAATTAATGGTCTGGATCAAAGAAGCTAATTAGTTAATTAAGGGAAAATCTCCATTGATTTGGGATTTTATAGGTTTAAGTTGGAAATGAATTGAAAAATCCTACTTTATTTGTTTAATTGTAAAAATCACATATATCATTCTATCCATTTAATGTCTAGTGCTTTAGTTTTGTTATTGTTTTTGATAGTGTATGCAAGGTAGGTGATTCCTTTGAAATCCACTAGCACATATCACAGACAACGTTAATAGGAAGAGAGCACATTTGTGACAATTTGACACCAACATTCTAGCAGAAGAAGAACAACTAAATATCGGAGATCCTTTACCTCCACCTAGAGAAATGGCGATGAAGGAGTATGCAAGGCCAATCATTGGCACTGCAACTTCTTACATCTAATTGGGAGAAGCAGCTAGAAATTATGAGCTTAAAAATATTCATTATTCTATGTTGCCTTCTTTTTACTGGATTCTTAATGAAGATCCACCGACATTTATTCATAATTTTTATGCTACAATGCAGACTTTTTTGCTACAAGGACTTAATGAAGATCAATTGAGGATGAGATGTTTCCCATACACGCTCAAAACAAAGTCATGGCTTATGACTCTTCCACCGATTTCTCTCTTAACTTGGGAAGCAGTACACAATAGATTCATGGAAAAGCTCTATTCCAATCAAAAGACTACAGACCTAAGGACAAAAATTTCAACATTCTCACAGACTGATAGATAACCTTTCCATGAGGCATGAGATAGGTTCAAATTGCTTCTTATCTAGTGCCCACACCATCATTTTCCACTACAACTCCAAAATCAATTTTTCTATGACGAGTTGACACAACAGTATCAATTCACTATAAATAATGTCGCAAGAGGAGCTATAGGAGAGAAGACTGCAGTAGAGACATATGAATTGTATGAGATGTTGGGTATTAATTCCTAACAAAAGAGTGCTAGAGGAAGGAGAGTTGGAGTTAATGAGGTAGCTCCGGCCAAATCGCACTCCTTACATCTAAGAATGCATCACCTCAAGAGGTATGCAGAGTTTGTAGTACCTATGGACATGGTGTTAATACTTGTCCATTTGTTTGTTATTCTAATGTAGGTATAAGCCAAGAGCAAGCCAACGCAATGGAAGGATATCAATCTCGACCAAGGCACGATCCTTATGCAAATACCTACAATCTGAGTTGGAGAAACCATCCAAATTTCTCTTGGAAGGGAAACAACAAACCCGCCTATGCTCAAAATCGTTTTCAAAACAACCCTTCCAACAACTTGCAACGCACTCAACCAAACAAGCCAACTTTGAAGGATAACTTGAATGCATTCATTCAAGTTAGTCGAGACAACCACATGAAAAGTACTCAAAGGTTGGACTCTTTGGAAGCTTCCATGAAGAGGGTTGAGGGCCAAGTTGGCCAACTAGCGGAGCATCTCCAAAGGCAAGAAAAAGGAAAGTTGCCTAGTCAACCCAAGCAAGTGAAGGTTGTTACAGTCCTTCAAAGTGGTAAGATAGTCAATAAGAATTTACCTAAAATTTTTAATGATTTACCACTTAGTGTAGGAAATATGGATGGTGTCACGCCCCAAATTTTTGAGTACGTGAATTTTAAGAAAATAGATAAAATTTGAAAGAGTTATTAATTTTGGAATCATTAATTATGAAATATCAATTTAAAGTGAAAAAAATCAATTAAATATAATTTGGGTACCCTTGAAATAATTTAATATTTACAAAAACACAATAAATCATTCAAAAACTTATAATCCAAATAATTACAAATATTTGATTTTATAACAAGTCAGATTGATCTCATCCTATCTAATCAATATATAGAATAACTAATAAAAGTAATAAGGGTAAAGAAAAAAACTTTTAATTGAACTCCTTAGAAGTACGTACCTCACGTTCAAGTCACAACAATTACGAATAACTAGTATCTAATCTGAAAAGAGAAAGGAAAAATGAGGTGAGCTACAACTAGATCAGTAGAAGTATACTCCATGCACAATTCTCAATGAAATCAATGATGCATGCTACATTTAAAATATTTCATGCATGTCCAGTAATAAATCATCAGTATATAAGTAGTGGAGAGATTTCATTTTTAAACTCGGGCATACATGTACTTCCTCACTTCCGTAGCCGGGTGGAGTGTACATTCCAGATACCCTATGCATGCTCATACAATCATAATGAAATATGCAATGCCCAATATAAAATACACATGTATGCTAAGCCAAATTCATATGTATTGGTCAACTCCGAAATAGATGGGCACGTGCGCAGTCAACCTCTGAGACGCACGTGGGTCCACCTCCAACCCTATGTATGGTCATACTCTGAAATTCATATGGCACATGTATTGGTCAACTCCAAAGTACATGGGTCCTCGCCTTAAGGGTCCTCGTCATATGGGCAGTCTAACTCAGAGACCCATACACGAAAACAAATACCAAGACCCAAGACGGACAACTTCGAAACACAATAGGAGGTCCAACTCCGAGCCCATATGTGGTCTAATACCAAGACCCATGTATGGACAACTCCAAGACACATGTGACATGTAATGCGTACTTGTAGTCCATCGAAAAATTGTCTGCTGCATCTAGTAGCCTCGAGGTACCATATTTTTGCAAGACGTTTATTGATGAACACAATTTTGACCTATATTTTGTTATGTTTTTAAGCATTCATTTTATGTTTTATTTTATTATTTTCGTGTTTTGGAAGGTATTTATGTATTTTGTAGGTTTTTGGACTCTTAGAAGAATATTGGATTGAAATGACACAAAAAGAGAGCAAATGGAGTAGCAAAAGCCAAAAAATGTAAGACTTACATTGGGAGTCAAAAACTATGTAAGGGTTACATACAAGACAAAAGCAACGCGCGCCTAGGCATGAGAAAATGTGCGCCTAGGCGGGGAGGTCTCTGTTTTCTATTCTGGAGCCAAAAATCAACACGCATCGAGGAGGAAAAAACGTGCGCCGAGGTGAGCGTGCCAAAACTACCCAAAATCCCTAAAATGCGTGTGCCACTTCATTCCTCCTATAAATACCACATTATACCTCTCCCAAACACAAGTTTTCACAACCATTTTCTTCCTTCCCGTAACTGCTTTTGCAGCAAGGGTTTTCCACCCAAATTCCACCCAAAATCAAGAGAAGACACTCCATTGTTGAAGCTACTCCAAGGAATTGAGAAGGAGGATCAACCAAGTTCAAGGAATTGGAGCTAGAGGATTCATTGAGATATTTTTATTGTATATCTTTTTCTTCTCTTTGATTTTGTGGTTTGCCTCCCATGACTAAATTGATTGACACCAATTTAGTTATGGTTGGCTAATTTATGTATTTGGAGATTTTAGTATTGCTTCCAATGATTGGAAGAACCATTTTGTAATTCAATAATATTTGAGTTTTAGATTTATTTCTTGTTTATGTTCTTAATATTTCTAATTATGAATTAATGATGAGCCAAATCTTGATTTGTAGTTAGAGAGAATATGTTAGAATTTAAGTATTAGAAACGCCATCTTTTCTTGATTGTGCATTATGAACAAGTGCCTAATTTGATTGCATTGATTTGTGTTAGATTAGGTGATTATAATATTTCCTTGAGCTAATTCCGATTGATTAGTTAATGATCCGGATCAAAGACGTTAATTAATTAATTGAAGTGAAAATTGCCATTGATTTGGGATTTTTTAGGTTTAGCGAAAAAATCATTCAATCCAACTTTAAATTGAATTGCTTAATTTGTTCTTTCCATGAATGGATAGCAAGCTAAAATTCCCATTTACATCCATCATCCCCACTTTGGCTATGATTACTTTTATTTGTACTTTATTTTAGTTATATAATTAATTTAGGAATTTACAGTCTTTTCTACAACTCGACAATTGTTAGAATGTTTAGGATTGTTTGTTTGACTGAATAAGAAAATAAATGATGTTTTAAAGCCACCGCAATTCCTTGAGAGATGATCTTGGGAGTATACTTATCACTCATTACAAGTGATTCGTGCACTTGCGAGCTTTTTATAAAATACAAAATTTGACTATTAAGTATTTGTGCATCATTTATACAGGTAATACTCCCCACAAAATAATTTCATAATGCATGCATAAAAAACTTAGATGCCATATAAAATATTTAAATACCCGTATTTCATAATCTCATATATATATATAAAATGTTTCCAAATGCGTATCTTAATTATAACATCATTATCAACACTTTTATTAAAATATTTATAAACATGGCATCAATTTCAGTCATTCAAATATCTATGATGATGCATGATATTTTCATAATAATGCATGAAGAAAAAGTGGAGTAATAACCCCTACCTCAATAAGTTTCACAGGAAAACTATTCTAACAGTGTACTTCCCAAATCATATAACGTCTCGCATACTTGTTGATAGAATTGATGCTAAAATTACTTTATCAACTAGCCATGCTAAACTGTATGAATGAAGAGTGTCAAACGTATTAATTGTGTAATCATTTAATAAAAACCTCATTTAGATAATGTGACCAACAATTCTTAGTCAAATTAACTAGAGGACAAATAAAGGTTAAGGCAGCATCTAAATATATTTACACGTATAGGTACACATGTATATGTAATTCAAGTTTTTTTTTTTTAAAATGGCTAAGTCTTCTACAAGTACGCATTTTAGAGAGAATCATTCATACGAAAATTTCTTAATTACAATCACTCTATGATAGGAAAAACTATCAAGAAACATGAATAAGATCATAAGGATAACCAATTCTAGTCAAACTAAGCATTTTGTTTACCGACCATGAAAATTGGATACTAAAAAATATCAAAAATAATCACTCCTGTATTTGGGTCCTTTACTTCGGTAAGATAACAATAACGAAAGATATAACACGATAAGAAAAACAAAAGCAGCAATACTACTAGAGAAACAACTACTTTCATCCTTGATCTTCTTTTCTAGTATAGAGATAAAAGAAATCATTGAAGTTGTGTTATACACTAGTATGTCAAGAATTATTGCTTACAAAAAAGGAGCAATTTGGGCCAAACTGCCTTAGAGGTTTAGAATATGCTATAATTAATTCATAATAGGGGCTTAGATTCAAGAAAGAAAGTGTGAGTTCCAACCCTTAAATTGTAAATAAAATGCCAACCATTATCATATCATCGTAGAAATTCACTAAATCTTTTGGTCACATACAAACTCTAAGTATGAAAATATGCTTACCGAAAATATGATGGCAGTGAATGTTGTTAGTCAACTAAGGAGGACAGACCCAACTCTGGTGGATTCGTGTTGGTGGAAAAAGGGAGTTAACGGTGGCTGGTGATCAAATGATGGTGTACCACGAATAGGGGCTAGGTTGTTTCCACGCTAGTTTCTTCACGGCTTTTGGCATCGAACTCACGAGTGGTGAAAACAAGGCAGTGGTTAGGAGAATGACAGCGAGGTG
Organism: Elaeagnus macrophylla; assembly: GCA_029378325.1. Classification (NCBI taxonomy): domain Eukaryota; kingdom Viridiplantae; phylum Streptophyta; class Magnoliopsida; order Rosales; family Elaeagnaceae; genus Elaeagnus; species Elaeagnus macrophylla. The sequence goes on along the minus strand of CM055641.1, from coordinate 46,936,326 downwards.
AAATGGCGTTAGTGTCGCGCTAGAGGAAAAATAGTCAACAAATGGTGTCACTAACGACAGCAGAAATAGTTTCCTTGCTGGCCTTTGAGGCGCTCATATGAAGGACAAATGACGGCTAGGGAGTGCAGCTTCTGAGAGAACGACGGCGACGCCTCTCCTCCTCTCTCTCTCTCTCGCACGGCGACACAAACTAGCTCTAAAGCCTCTAACGCGAAGAAGAAAGGAAGATGTGGGGTAAAAAAGGTTTTAGGGGTAAAAGACCAATCTGCCCTTACCCTTACATATAATATTTTTGATAAATAAAGGGTATTCTGGTAATTTCACTCAATTTTACAAAATTTCTAAAAAGGTGTATAAAATTGAAAAATTTATTTTTAACCATTATAAAATATTTACAAAACAGTTTTGATATTACAAAATATTTATTTTGGCTACATAAAAAAATACAATTTCAAACTTTAACAAGTTTAAATAACACTAAATTTTAATACATAAATTTAAATTATTTTCTATAAAAAAATAGTTATTGAGATTGGGGTCTCACAGAAGGAGAGCATGCAATGTCCAAGGGAGGTGGTGAGTCCAATGCCAATAATGATGAGCCTTCTAAGGAAAAAATTGGAGAGCCATCAACCACCCCACAATTGCACAAAACATTGATGCCTTACCGACCACCTATACCATTTTCACACCTTTTCAAGGATGATAAATAGGATAAGCAATTCTCTGACTTATTTAATATGCTTTCTAAGGTTCAAATTAATTCTCCTTTGTTGGATGTAATTAGGAATGTGCCTTCCTATGCTAAATTTTTCAAAGATTTGAATACTAGGAAAAGGAAGTATGAACTTAATGAGAGAATTGTTGTGTCTGAAATTTCAAGTGCAGTGCTTCAACAAATTTTACCACCAAATTAAAGGATCCCAGTAGTTTTAACATTAACATCACCTTGGGAAATAACAAAGTGGTAAAAGCTATGCTAGACTTAGGTGCAAGTATTAACTTAATGTCTTACTCAATTTATTTGCAACTAGGTTTAGGAGAATTGAAACCAACAACCATGTCCCTTTAATTAGGTGATAGATCTATTAAATACCCAAAGGAGATGGTTGAAGATTTTCTTGTACAGGTTGATAAGTTGATTATACCTATTGATTTGTTGTTTTGGATATCTAGGAAAACCCATCTATGGACAAGGAACATACTATTCTTCTTGGTAGACCATTCATGGTCACTACCAAGACTATCATAGTTGTCCATAGTGGAAGCTTGACTATAACAGTTTTGGGAGAAACTGTTCATTTTAAAGTGTTTGATTCTTCTCCTTTGCCTTCTATTTTCACTATTGATGAATGTTCTTATATTAATCATATTGATACTCTTGTTCATAGACCTTTTTGCAAGATGAGATTAAAGATAAACTTGAGCATGACTTAACTGTTGGTACGAGTGAGGAGGGTTTAGTTGAGGTGGAATAAAATGAGGAGACTAAAGGGTACCTTGAATTGTTGGATAATGCTGAACCTATAGTAGACCTTAGTACACCCTTAGAGTTACCTAAGACACCACTTAGAGAAGAAACAACTCCACCTAAGCTAGAATTGAAAGAATTGCCTAAGCATCTTAAATATGTGTTTTTGGGAGAGGATGATACTAATCCGATCATTATTTCATCTACTTTAACTCAAATCCAAGAACAAGAACTTGTGAAAGTGCTTAGGAAATTTAGGAAAGCCATAGGTTGGAGCATTGGTGATATTACAAGAATTAGTCCCGCTATGTGTATGCATAAGATTATTCTAGAGGACAATACCAAACCTATGAGAGAAGCTCAAAGGAGATTTAACCCAATCATGCAAGAGCTAGTGAAAACTGAGATTTTGAAACTCCTAGAAGTAGGGGTTATCTATCCTATATCTGATAGTAAATGGGTTAGTCCGATACATGTGGTACCTAAGAAATCAGGATCACCGTTGTGAAAAATGATAAAAATGAATTAGTGCCCACTAGCATGATTACGAGTTGCAGGATGTGCATTGATTTTCATAAACTCCATTTGTACATGAAGAAAGATCATTTTCCTCTTCCTTTTATTGATCAAATGCTAGAACGTTTACCAGGGCATGTTTTTACTATTTTCTGGATGGTCTTTCATATTATTACCAAGTACCCATTACTCTTGAAGATCAAGAGAATACCACATTCACATGCCCATTTGGGACATTTGCTTTCAAAAGGATGCCATTTGGTTTATGAAATGCTCTCGACACATTATAATGATGTATGATATCTATATTTTTGGATATGGTCGAGAAATTCATTGAGGTACTCATGGATGATTTTTCAATTTTTGGAAATTCCTCTAATGATTGTTTCCATAACTTGACTTTTGTTCTTGAATGATGCATTGAATGCAATTTGACACTTAGTTGGAAAAAGAGCCATTTCATGGTTAAACAAGACATTGTATTAGGACATGTCATTTGTAGTAAGGGTATAGAGGTAAATAGGGCAAAAGTTGATTTGATAGCTAAATTGTCACCTCCCATTAATGTTAAGGGAATTAGGAGCTTCCTAGGTCAGGCTGGTTTCTATATGAGATTTATTCAAGATTTTTCTAAAATAAGTCATCCCTTCTGTAATTTGTTATCTAAGGATGTTTCCTTTGTGTTTGATGATGATTGCCTTATTACTTTTAATACTTCGAAAGAAAAACTGACTTATGTGCCTATTATTATGGCACCTGATTAGTCATTACCTTTTGAAATAATGTGTGATGCTTCAAACTTTGCTATTGGGCTGTTTTGGGGCAAAGAGTAGATAAGTGTTTGCATGTCATTTACTATGCTAGTAAAACTCTTAATGATGCCCAACTTAACTATTCGACCATGATGAACACTATTTTGATCCATGTTTTGTTACATTTTTAAGCATTCATTTTATGTTTTATGTTATTATTTTTGTGTTTGGGACGGTATTTATGTATTTTGTAGGTTTTTGGACTCTTAGACGAATATTGGATTGAAATGACTCAAAAAGAGTGAAAATGGAGTAACAAGAGCTAAGGAGTATAAGCCTTACATTATACGTCATTTATTACATAAGAGGTAATAAGCAATAGAGAAAAATGCAACCTTTACATTAGGAATTAGAAATTCTGTAAGGGATCCTTACAAGGCTTGCACAACAACGCGTGCCGCGGCGAGGATCTCTCAGGTTTCATCCTAGGAAACCAAAATCAATGCGTGCCGCAGCAGGGGAAAATGTGCTCCGCGGTGAGGAGGTCCCTGTTTGCCCAAAAAATCAAGGCATGCAGCAGCAGGAAGAAATGTGTGTCGGGGCCCGCGTGCCAAAAATGCCCAGAAACCCTAACACGCGTGTGCCACTTCACTCCTCCTATAAATGCCATATTATACCTTTCCCAAACACAAGTTTTCACAACTATTTTCTTCCCCACCTTAGCTACTATTGTAGCAAGGGTTTTCCACCCAAAATTCCACCCAAAATCAAGAGAACACCCTCCATTATTGAAGCTACTCCAAGGAATTGAAAAAGGGGATCAACCAACTTCAAGGTTTTGGAGCAACTAGAGGATTCAACATAATTACTCATGAAAATCAAATATTACATTGAGTACTCTTATCACTAAGGGTAGTACAACGTATGTCAATGTTGAGTTCAAGGGTGTACTATGGATAAAATAATACGGGGAGGCTTGAAAAGTCCAAACGGTCCAAAGATGGCCTAAATCACTTTCTAAGTGGCATTTGATTCTATTATTTCACTTCAATGGGTTTTCAAATGAGTTCTAGAGCTTGTTGAGACTTAAAATATATCATAAACATGCATACATTACACAAACCAAAATAGTTATACTAACCATGCAAACTATCACATAAACCACAAAATCCTCAAACTAGATGAATCTAACATTTATGTGCCTCGTTGCTTATGTAAAAATTTAATTTCTTTCATATATCACCATCATTACAATTATGTTAATATGATAGACTTCCGGATTGACTCAAGTGGACACGATACTATCCTAACAAAATTCAAGTGACAAAAGTTAAAAATTTAAATTTGGTCTAATTTCATGCTCATGGAATATTTTTCCCACCACCAACCTAATTTCTACATTGTCTGCAATGTCAAAAAGAAAAACAAAAGAAATTAAGAAAAGATTGTGCACACTACACGTACGCTCGGGTTCATTATTCCTTGCTTTTCTCTTGATGAAGCATTTATTGTGCAAGAAACATGCATGAAACCTCAAAGTATATGCATCACAACTCAAATCCAAATTTAAATTAGAACTAAATCAGATGAAAAATAGAAAACATTAAACAAAGTTAATAAGTCTTAGACAAAACAAAAAAAGGAAAATAAAATAAAATAAAAGAAAAAGAAAATTAGTCCAAAATAAAATGAAAAAAAAAACAAAAATAAACCAAAGAAAAATTACAAATAGGAGGCTCAGTCCTCCATGTCTTCGGGTTGCTCGTTGTCCTCCTCAGGTTGATCCGCTAGTTGTCTAAAAGTGAAGTCATGGCTCAGATATTGCGGAGGTGGCTCGAATTGGGTGAGGTCTATTCCACTGTGTGTCAATTGGCAGCTAATCATTCGGTTGAGTAGACCTTGGTATTCATGTTGATATTTCATGTGATCACTGGCCCACGCTTGTTGTTGGGTTTGGTATTGATGCATTTTATTAACCTTCGCTTATAAGTTTATCAACCTATCTCTTGTAGAAGCATTCTTAGAAGAGGTTCCATCACCCTTCCTACTTCCTTGGCCAGCTTTTGTGCCCCTTGTAAGGTGTTGCATGTAGGCGAAGGTTGATGTTTCACCCGGCTGCAATAAGACCTCACCCGTGTCATATTTGACTCCGTGCTTGACACATAGGGCTGTGATTAGTTGGGGAAAGAAATAGCTAATGTTGTGATGCTCAGCTAAGTACACAACTCTCTGTTGTATGACCATTCCCACGTCTATGGAGTGCCCAGTCTTTATGACAAATTGCAATATAGCCCGTTCCCGATCGACCGTACTGTAATGCCGGGTCGGCATTAACCTAGAGCAGACAAAGTATTGCCAAATTTGGGAATGGGTCCTTAGGTGCTTGGCTTGAAAAATATTTACCATATCCCCTATTCCCACTCACCGTAACCATCGGTTAGGGTATTAAGTAAGTTTCATACGCACTGTTTTGAATGTCCCTTAACCCATAGTATGAGTTGATCACAGTCCTATTAAAGGGGACCTCAACACCCCTCACCCAAACCATTCCATCTCTCACTTTCGGGACATTCGCGTAGAATTCCCGAACCAGTGAACTCACAGCTGCCTCCGGGGAGTATGCGAATTTCTTCCATCCTAATCTCTCAATTATATCAGAAATTCTCATTACACCCACTTGGCCAAATTCCATTCCTCTCTCATTTACGAACCCTTTATTTCTTTTGGCAGCACCTTCGTACCGCTCTTGCGCTTCTCGGCTAACAAACCAAGAGGTGTCAAAATTCCTATGCTCAACCACTTTTCCTTTCCCCTTAGAACGACTACTTTCACCAGCCTTTCTTTTTGGGGCCATTTCAATTCTTAAACTAAATAAATTCAACCAACAACTTTAATTTCAGAATTTTTAGAAAAACCCAAAAATTTTGCTCTCTTTTTATCCAAAATTCTCACTTAATTCCAAATTTCAGAAAAAATTTCACAATTTCGAGAAAATTATTACTGAATTGAAGTAGAAATGTGATAAATTTTACCTCTGTGGGATGCAATTGAAGTCTCGAAGGAAAACCCCCAAATTTTTTCTTGAAACCCAAATTGGAGACAATCTTGATCTTTGGAGCAAGTCTGATGAAATTGAATGATGAAAAGATGTAAGCAATGTTGGATTGAAGAATTGGTGGAGTAAAGTTTAAATTTTGGTGAGTATTTTGAAAAAAATTGGAGAGGAGAGTAGAGAGAAAATGTGAGAAAGTGAGGGAAAAAGTTTTCAAATGATTTTGAAATATGTTTGAAACTGCCCGAGTGCCTTTTCTGAAAATTTTTAATAGGCGCGCCGCGGCATGCATTTTTTCCCACCACGGCGTGGTTAAAATTTTTGAAATTGTGCGTGAAACAAAACGTTTCTCACCGCAGCACAACTTTTTCCCGCCGTAACGCGCACATGTTTTTTAAAATTTTCGTTCGAGACAGAAAGTCCCTCGCCGTGGCACAAATATTCCCCACCGCGGCATGGATTTTTTTCTGAAAATTTGTTTTGAAATAGGAAGTACCACACTACTGCACATATTTACCCCACTGCAGGGCACACATTTTTTTTTTTAAATTTTGATTTTTTTGGAAAATTTGAAAACGTACAACGCATCCACCCCCAACCAAAACTTGGAAATGTCCTCATTGCCTTGAAAAACTTTTAAAAATAAAAATACGATTAAAATAATAAAAGAAATAAAAACAACGAAAGAAATACAATATCGAATGGGTGCCTCCCATTAAGGGTTTAACGTCTTAGCAAGACGTGGCAGCTCTTGTGTTTATTCATCGAGGAGACGTATTATTTCGATGCTTTTCAAATTGTCTTCTTCCAAGTATGGCTTGATACGATGCCCGTTTATCTTAAATTGTTCTTGCGTTTTCGGATTTAGAAACTCGATTACTCCGTGTGTAAGTACGTTTGCAATTGTGTACGGTCAGCTCTACATAGAATGAAGTTTTCCTGGAAACAAACACAAATGTGAATTTTATAATAGAACTTTCATTCCTGGAACGAAATACATACCGAGAAGCCCTTTGTCGTGATAGCGCTTAGTACGCTCTTTGTAGATTTTGGCATTTTCGTAAGCTTCGTCCCGAATTTCCTCAAGTTTGCTCAGTTGGAGTAGTCGTTTTTCCCCAGCTTTTTCCATGTCCATGTTGAGCTTCTTAATAGCCCAATAAGCCCTATGCTCTAGCTCAACAGGTAAGTGACATGATTTACCAAAAATTAACCGGTAGGGACTCATACCAATTGGAGTTTTGTACGCTATACGATATGCCCACAAGGAATCATTCAACTTAACTGACCAATCCTTCTTTGAGGGGTGCATTGTGTGTTCCAATATCCCTTTGATCTGTCGGTTGCTCACTTCCACTTGCCCTGAAGTTTGGGGATGGTATGGGGTAACCACTCTATGAGAAATGTTGTACTTCTTCAAAAGAGTCTATTGCAAAAGTGGCTACCTCCATCACTAATGATCGCTCTCGGTGTGCCAAATCTACTAAAAATGTTATCCTTCAAAAATTTAACAATAACGTTAGCGTCATTAGTTCTAGTGGGTATCGCTTCTACCTACTTTGAAACATAGTCAACTGCGACTAATATATAAGTGTAACCAAAAGATGGGGGAAACGGACCCATGAAGTCAATTCCCCACACGTTAAACAATTCTACTACAAGGTTAGACGTCAAAGGCATTTCGTCACGCTTACCTATGTTACCGGTCCTTTGACATCTATCACATCTCGCACAAAACATGTTACCATCTTTAAATAAAGTAGGCCAATAAAAACCAGATTGTAATACCTTTAGGGTCGTTTTCTTACCACCAAAATGGCCCCCGCAATGTAGCTCATGGCAAAAGGTTAAGATGCTCTCATGTTCCACTTCGGGCACACAACTCCAGATGACTTGATCTTGACATAACTTGAACAAATAGGGGTCATCCCAAAAGTATTGCCTACAAACACTGAAAAACCTTTTCTTTTCCAGAAAAGTAATGTTAGGTCTCAAAATACCACTAGCTAGATAATTAACAATGTCAGCATACCATGGATTTGGACCTATTGTAAACAATTATTCATCAGGGAAAGTTTCAATGATTGTATCCTTACTTTCACCTTCAACATGTTCATATTCAGTAATTAACCTAGACAGATGATCAGCTACTACATTTTCAGTTCCTTTTTTGTCTTTGATATCTAGGTCAAATTCTTATAAAAGTAGGATCCACTTAATGAGTCTAGGCTTAGCATTCAGTTTAGTCAATAAATATCTCAAAGCAGCATGATCCGAATGAACAATAACTTTAGTTCCTACCAAGTAAGACCTAAATTTATCAAGTGAAAACACAACAGCCAATAGCTCTTTTTCAGTGGTGGTGTAGTTAATTTGGGCATCATTGAGTGTTTTGGTAGCATAATATATAACACGTAATCGTTTATCCACTCTTTGCCCCAAAACAGCTCCTATAGCATGATCAGATGCATCACACATGATTTTGAACGGTAAAGACCAATTAGGAGCTACAATAATAGGTGCGAAAGTAAGTCTATCTTTTAACGCATTAAAAGCAACAAGGCATTCATCATCAAAATCAAACAAAGTATCTTTGGACAATAGATTACATAATGGATGACTAATTTTGGCAAAATCCTTAATAAACCGTCCATAGAAATCTACATGTCCTAGGAAACTCCGTATACCCTTAATAGATGTAGGTGGAGGCAATTTTGCAATTAAATCTACCTTAGCCTTATCTACTTCAATTCCTTTGCTAGATATGACATGTCCTAGCACTATCCCCTATTGGACCATAAAATGACTTTTCTCCCAACTAAACGTCAAATTACATTCAATGCATCGTTCTAATACTAAAGTCAATTTATGCAAGCAATCATCAAAGGAATTACCGAAAATTGAAAAGTCATCCATAAATACCTCAATGAATTTCTCCACCATGTCTAAAAAGATCAACATCATACATCTCTGAAAGGTGGTGGGTGCATTGCATAGTCCAAATGGCATTCTCCTAAAAGCGAAAGTTTCGAATGGGCATGTGAATGTGGTTTTCTCTTGATCCTCTGGAGCGATGGGTACCTGATAATAACTTGAAAGACCATCCAAAAAGCAATAGAAATCGTGCCCAGCTAGTCTTTCTAACATTTGATCAATGAAGGGGAGGGAGAAGTGATCCTTTTTGGTGTACAAATTCAGCTTTCGAAAATCAATACACATCCTCCAGCCCGTAATTATCCTAGTGGGCACTAATTCATCTTTCTCATTTTTAACCACAGTTATTCCAAATTTCTTAGGTACCATATGAATGGGACTAACCCATTTACTATCAACAATTGGATAAATCACCCCTACTCCTAGGAGTTTCAAAACCTCTTTCTTAACTATCTCTTGCATGATTGGGTTTAGTCTCCTTTGTGCTTCTTTAACTGGTTTGACATTGTCCTCCAAATTTATCTTATGCATACACATCGCTGGACTAATGCCTCTAATGTCACCAATACTTCATCCTATTGCCTTTTTATACTTCCTAAGCTCTCTAATCAATTTCTCCTCTTGGTTTTGGGTGAGTGTAGATGAAATAATAATAGGGTAGGTCTCATTCTCTTCCAAAAAGACATATTTTAGATGCTTAGGTAGTTCCTTAAGTTCCAATTTAGGTGGAGCAATCTCATCATCATGTGGGACATCCAATAAATCTAAGGGTGTACTAGTGTCATCTAATGATATGGCATTGTCTAATAGATCACTGTACTCCCTAGCCTCATAGTCTAAGATGTCATCTACCTCTCCAACTGTAAGTGCTACCTCTAATTTATCATCTAATCTAGCATGCACAAAAGTATCATGAATAATGGGATCTAAACATTCTACAAACGAGCATTCATCAATAGCAGATATAGAAGGGTAAGGAGATGAATCAAAAACCTTAAAATGCACAATCTCTCCCAAGACTATCATTGTCAACTTTCCACTTTGGACATCAATGATGGTTTGGGTAGTGGCCATAAATGGTCTACCCAAAAGAATGGTGTGCTCCTTGTCCAAAGATGGATTATCCTGCATGTCTAAAACCACAAAATCAACAAGTATGATTAGCTTATCTACCTGTACAAGTAAGTCCTCAACCATACCCTTCAGATATTTAACAGATCTGTCCGCAAGTTGAAGGGACATGGTTGTTGGTTTTAGCTCTCCCAAATCTAGCTGCAAGAAAATCGAGTAAGGCATCAAATTGATACTAGCACCTAAATCAAGCATAGCCTTAGCTACTTTCCTATCCCCCATAGTGATATCAAATATGAAACTACCTAGATCTTTCAATTTAGGGGGTAAGTTGTGTTGAAGCACCGCACTAGCAATTTTAGAAATGATTACTCTTTCATTAAGCTCATACCTTCTTTTCTTAGTGTTTAGTTCTTTGAAAAATTTTGCATAAGAAGGCACATTTCTAATTACATCTAACAATGGAAAATTTATATTAACCTTAGAAAGCATGTTAAATAAATCAAAAAATTGCTTATCTTGCTTACTGTCCTTTAAATTGTGTGGAAATGGTACAGGTGGTCGGTATGGCTCCGATGACTTGTGTAGCTTAGGTGGGTTAGATGACTCTCCAATTGTCGCCTTTAAAGGCTCTTCATACTTGTCACCTCTCTCCTCCAATTCCTTAGAAACATTATTGTCATCTTCCATGTTACCTGCACTATAAGATAAATCATTAGAAAGTTCAGGTAAATTTTTAGTAACGACCTTACCACTCTGAAGAACCGTGACAGCTTTGGCTTGTTCGGGTTGACTGGGCAGCTTTCCCGTCTCTTGTTTGTGTATTTGTTCCACTAGCTGCCCTACTTGCATTTTCACTCTCTTCATTGAAGCTTCCATAGAGTCCATCCTTCCACTACAGAAGTGTATGAAATTATTTAGGGTTTCCTCTACGGTTGGTTTATTTTGTGGAAATTATCGGTTTATGTTTTGACCATGTGCTTGGTTTTGGACAAATGGTTGGCTATTGTTTTGTTTCCAAGCAAATTTCGGGTGATTCCTCCATCCAGGGTTGTAGGTATTTGAATAAGGGTCGTTCCTAGGTCTAGGTTGGTATCCTTGCATTAAATTTGCCTCTTCAGTAGTACCTGTATAAGGATCACTTGCAAAAGAACAAACGTTAGCTCCATGTCCATATGAACCACAAACTCCACATAGCTCGTGTTTTGGCATTTGATTCATGTTGGAGGTAGTGATAAGTTGCACTTGTTTGGTCAATTTAGCAAGTTGCATGGCCATTTCATTATTGGAGCCTAATTCGTGGACTCCAGCTCTTCTTCCTCTAGCGCTCTTTTGTTGGGAATTGGCTCCCAACATCTTGAATAGTTTGTAAGTTTCATCCGCTGTTTTCTCACCCATAACTCCTCCTACAGTGTTGTCAACTGTGAATTGACATTGTAGTGTCAATCAGTCGTAGAAAAATTGATTCTATAGCTGCAATGGGAAGTGATGATGTGGACACTGTATCAAAAGCAATTTGAATCTGTCCCAAGCCTCATAGAATGGTTCTCCATCCATCTGCGAAAAAGTAGCAATTTTTGTTCTTAGGTCAGACGTTTTTTTATGGGAATAGAACTTATCCATAAATTTGTTGTAAACATCGTCCCAAGTGGCCAAAGAACCGGGTGCCAATGTCATGAGCCAAGACTTAGCTCTATCTTTGAGAGTGTATGGAAAACACCTCATGCGTAGTTGATCTTCACTAAGTCCCTGCAGTGGAAAGGTTTGCACAGTAGCATATAATTCAAGCATAAAATTTAAAGGATCTTCATTAGGGATACCGTAAAAGGAGGGAAACATGGAATAATGAATATTTTTCAACTCATAATTCCTAGCTGCCTCTGTAAGTCAAATGCACGATGTGGCTGTCCCAATGATAGGTCTTGCAAACTCTTTGTTCATCATCTGCCTAGCTATGTTGTCACTCATTGCTGCTTGCAATTATTGTTGGACTTCTTCCTCTTGAATTTGATTATCCAGTTTCTTTGATCGGTGTTTGACCCTATGAATGTTGTCAATGAAGGGAGAGAGTTCCTTGTTAAGTGATCTCCTATCCTGCATGCACAAATAAAAAAAAGCAAACAAAGATCAAGGTAGCAGTGAAATTAAAATTAAAGCACTATTTTTTGATTTTTTTAATTTTCTGATTTTTGTATTTTTAAATGAAAGATAACAAATAAAATAAAATAAACAAATAAAAATAATTCAGAAACTCTAAAAATGTTTAAAAAGAAAATTATTTAAAACGCCAATTCCCCGGCAACGACGCCAAAAACTTGATGTGATAAATTTAGTACTCGCAGTGTACAAATCACTCGTAGAAAAGTGACAAGCAAACCTCTGAGGTCGGTCTCTCAAGGAATTGAAGTGGTTCTAAATAACCTTTTTCTTAATCTAAATAGAGTTCTAGTGAAACTAAAATACTAATTAAATAGAGTTCTAGTGAAACTAAAACTCTAAGTAACTAGAGTCCTAAACCTAGTAAAACTGTAAAAAGAGTGTGGTTTGTAACGAGATTAATGGTGGCAAACAATTAACGAAAATAATATCGCAAGTTCACAATTAATTCAAATAGATTTAAATATCAATGGAGGATGTATGGATGTTTAGTTTAGTTGGCCATGCTTGCATCGAAAAGTAATGGTGAAATAACATGAACGTTCTAATAAACGATTTTACCGACTTTTCCTTTTTATTACGAGAATGCCTACGGTTGAGGTAATTCTCTTTGTTGATTAACTAATTAACATCCTACGAACGGGTATATCAAATAGCAATCAAATTATGCGCAAGGAAATTTATGCCAATCAAACTAATGCTATGACTAAGTCACTAATTCAAAGCTTTGATTAAGTGTTTCGGAATAAAGTTAAGGTGACGTTTCTAAAACTATATTCTTAGATTTTTCAGCCTAGCTATGAATATCAAATTGGCCCATGAAAATTCATAATTAAATATCTAAACATGCTCTTAATCAAAAGGTAATTCATTTATATTAAATCAATAAAACATTCACCATAAACAATTCTAGCAAACATGACAACACAAACTAAACATCCATAATGAAATTAGCTGCTCATGTTCATATTAAAATTCATAGACAAATATAATATGATCGTACACTTCAACGAAAGAAGAAGAAAATAGAATTCTATAACAATAGGGAGATCCTAAATCTAAATACCGCTAATGGATGGGATGGCGTTCTTCTCCAAAAGCTCGATCTTCGATCGTCGATGGTTTCCTTGGATCCTTAGAATGGTTTCTCTTGCTTCGTTGAGTGTGGCAAAGCTCCTAAAACTGATTGAATCCTTTGTTTGTTCACAAAATTGTGGTGTGTAAAAGTTGTATCTAAGTTGGAGTCTAGAAGGGGTATTTATAGATGTAAGGGTTTACACAAGTCCTAATTGCATTACGAATAGGCACGCCACGGCATACATTTTTCCCGCCGCAGCGCAACACTAATTCTGGAAATAATGGTCAAAACCCGAGAGCTCCCCGCCGCAGCATACATTTTCCTCGCCACGGCGCGTGTTGCCTTTCCTTTCTTCATATTTAACCCCTTACATATCTGATGGCTCGTTATGTAAGGCTTACATATTTGACTTGTTTTGCCCGTAACTCGTGATCCGAGCACCATAAGTGTTCCATCTTTGTGTGTTTGCATTATTCAACTCATTTGATGCTAAAAACACCTGAAATGCACTAAAAACATACCCGTGATTCCGAATTGATAGATTTATGAAATTAATCGGATAAACAACAAATAATAAATCTATTTCTAAACAATTAAGCGCAATAAACCACAAAATATTAGTACTTTTCGAACACTTATCAGAGGCAATCCACTGTTTTAGGTAATATCCATCATTTCTTTTAGTTTAGTTAGTTTTCCATTTTCCCTTTTTAAACACTGTTCTGAACTGTTGCGTAGTTGAAAACCTTGAGGACAATGTTTAGTTTAGGTTTGGAGGTGCAAATTGGTCCAATAAAAAAAGAACTTTTTCAAACAAAATTATCATTCTTTTGATCAATTTTTTATGAATAATCGAGTCTTTATGTATTCCCTGTTTGATTTTTGAACATGTTTAACGTTTGCTCTAAAAGTTGGTTTTAATTTGCAATTTTTGTTTCATTCTTTTGATATTGAAATTGAGGTGAACCCAAATCTTGTGTTTAGGAGTCCAATAGTAGAGACTACCTTGTAAGATGATTATTGAGCCTTTAACGTTCTATTGTGAGAGATAATCGTTCTTCTACTCCTTTAAATACTTTTCTTATTTTTCCAAATTGTTAGATGATCTCTATAGGTTTTTGCATTGAATGTTAGGATTTTGAACATCTATTGAAGACTCAATATATTTAATTATATTGCTTAGATTAAATGATTTGAGTAGAATTTAAAGTGTATGCTTATTTCACTCATGCTTGATTTTAAATGAAATGTGAGGATTTTCACACACCAAAAAGAACCATAATTTGCCATTTATAAAATATACATGTACATGGGTCATAAAAAATAAAGAATAAATAAATAAATAAGTATTGACTCTAAAGTTCCTTAAGTGGTGAAATGGCTATCACAATAAATAAATAAATTCCCTTAAAGTCAATGCATTTTCATTCATTTTAGGACATAAACTTGAAAATTTTGCTTAATGATTTTAATTGATGCATAAGAATAGTAATATGAATTCTTTGTCAATCCTATCATTTGATTCCTTTCATGAGATCCATTTTAACCACTTTTTGAATCTTTCTTATTTAATCATATGCGAACCTATTAGCTCATTTCTTTACATAACTTCTATTCGCATATACTTTGTTGAGTGTTTGAACCCCATAGAATCAGTGTGAGTTAAAGAGTAAATCTTGTCCGGATTAGAGTTTAAGAGAATTCTGATTCTTAACACTAGGTTTGGGGGAACCAATGTTGATATGTTTTTATTATTGGAGCTTAGATTTGTGAAGTGAAACTAATCTACATGGTGAACCTTTATGTGTTAAAATGTTGGATGAACTTGTGCATAATTTTTGATTATAAATTGAAGAGAAACTAAAGCATGACAAGTTTTGTTCATTTAACTTTTTAGTTTTGTTATTTGTCTTTCTAATTCTAGTTTTGCTTGAAGACTAGCAAAATGTAGGTTTAGGGGTATTCGATTAACACTATTTTGAACCTATTATTTGTTAGTTAATAAGTATTTATTTCATGATTTATTTAGGTATTACTTTGATTTTTAGGGTATTTTCATGTTTTGTAGGTCCAAGTTAGTGTGAGATGAATTATGGACTTAATTGGGCAAGGAGAGTAAAATGGAGTAAAAGGAGCTAAAGAAAGTAAGCCTTATATTGTATGCTATTTACTATGTAAGGGGGAACAAACAAGAGCAAAAAAAAGTAAGGCTTATGTTAGGAATCAGCAATTGTGTAAGGGACATTTAGAAGACATGGATAACAATGCTGCGACAGAAGAAAATATGTGCAACGGTGGTTCATTCTCTATTTTTACTATGGGCGCCAAAAATCATCTTGTGTCGCGGCAGTAAACTCCCTATTTTTACTATAGGGGTGTATTTTTAGACTTGTGCTGTGGCAAAGGAAAACGTACGCCGCAGTAGGACAGTCCCTGTTTTGTATACTAGCCCAAATTTTCACCCCTGTGCCGTAGCCCGCGTACCCAAGTGACACTTACACGCCTAGATTTTTACACACACTCCCCCACTTCTAACCTAACCTATAAATACAATTTTTACAAACCCTCTCCACACTCAATGTGAACAGTAGCCATGAATAGTGACACAAACCTCCTTCCCACATTTTTTAGAGAGAAATCCTCCATTCCTTCATTAAAGCTTTATCAAGAATCAAGACGAAGGTGACCATCCAACCTCAAGAACCTTGTTTCAAGAGTCAAGTGGGGTATTGTTATTGCTTGTAATTTCTTTTCTCTTTAGAACTCATTAAATGCCTCTTGTAATGAAAAACCTTGATTGGGATTGTGTTATGAGAAGCTAAATCATATTTGTGTAGGATTTTAGTGATGTGATCATAAATGAATGAATATATATGTGGTTTATTTTTTATTAAAGTGATTTATTTCTTGTTCATTGGTCTTATTATCTTTGTTCTTGGATTATTCTTGACCAATTTAGTTTATGAACATTAGAAAACATATTGGATTTAAGCATTAGAAAAACCATCTTTGCTTATTTGTTCACTCTTGAGTGCTAACTTCTAAGTGGTATTCTAGAAGGTATAGCCCACTAGGGTGCGACTTGTCCTGCTAAGGTCTAGTCTTCCTTTTGGTATGAATCCTTATACTCCTAGAGTAATGTCTGTTCAGTAAATGTTGTCATGGTCATCCATCTCAAGGTCAGCGACATCTTTGGCATGACTATCATGAACTTGTCGTGTTGGTTAACTAACCTTGAGAGTGGTTACCCAAGGCAAGTTAGATTAATCTAGTCTAGACTGTAAGTGCTTAGATAGATGGTGATCATTGGAATGGATGACAAAAATTGTTGGAGCTTAGAGACAGTGGATGCTTAGTGACTCAAGTTAGCCTGGCTGGCTGGTGGCACACAGTAACTCCAAGTGTGGTTGTCGTTCTCCCAAGATGGCACATCTGGTTTCCTTCACTTGGTTAGTGACCAAGGCATGATTCAATCTAGGGTTCGGTCCTTGCCCAGGTGCTTTTGGGAGTTTCCCATTAAAAGCCTAAAGCCTGATTCATATGTGCACTGCTAGTGGTAGCAATCCAGAATCAGGGCTACTAGGTTCCTTCTATGTGTGCCCATTTTCTAGAAGCACGCTGAGGGCACGTTGGTGATCCTAGTGGCCAGCCTAGTTATTATCCTGCTAAGAATTGAATTAACATAAAGAAAGCATTGGGAGCCCATCTTAAAAGTGTAACAGATTAAGCGGTATTTTTTGGAGGAAACGGATGAAGAATGAGATGAACGTCATGAAGAATGCGAAGAACAAGATGAATGTTCTTGAGTTTTCACTAGTTCGTTCGATCAAACATTGAACGTCTTCCCTTAGATAGTGCTAGATGTTGGATTAGATTTATGTCCGACCTTCATTTCTTACCACATCAACCTACACATCACTAGCATACCATGTCAAAGGGACGACATTGTAAGCTGTCGTATCCCCTTCGATGTTTAAATCAGATTCTTGAGAGAATAGTTAAGATGATAAAGGAGTTTTGAGGGTTTGAGCAAAAGTGAGTTGTGGGCTTTGACTTTCTTATGCGTACCTTTTTCAATTATGAAGCCATATTTATAGAGAATGAGATAGATGACATTTTTGTAAATAAGTTGTATTAATTAATATTTATATTATTTAATAATAATATAAATAACTTACTATTAATACGTCATATTTAATAAAGATTTATCTAGCTGTGCACTGACTTATACATTGGACTTTTCTACTCCTAATATGGACTAATCAAATGGTGTCATGCGTAACTGGTTTTATTTCTACCCAATAAGACTTAACCCATTACGACAATGGTGAGAAAAGGAAAACATTCCTAGTTCCTTCCAAACATTTAATCAACACTCGGTCTTGGTTAAGGAGTCCTACTATTTCTAGTGTGAGAGATGGACGTAAGGTGCCTTAAGTCTTCTCTTTAGTAATGCCACGCATTGGTCCATAGGAAAGTTATGGTTCCTTTTTTCCCAGGTAAATGGTTTGGCACTACACACCATACCACTATAGGGCAGTGGCCATTACATGGCTTTGTGGAATGTGCTACTTTCCTGGTCCATGTAAGACAATATAGCACTATGCATTAAGAGGGTCATTACATGGTTTTACTGAAGGTGAGTCCTTCCTGATCCAATACAGTACGAAGTGACATCGTGCACAGAAGAGGTCATTACATGGTTTAGGGGAAGGTGGGCCCTTCCTGTTCCAATGTAGGATAAAGTTGTTTACTGTCATCCTTGGTTCCAAGTCTAAGATGTACATAGGTGCAAATGAGGTGAGACTTCATTCTTTCCTTAAGTTGTCCCAAGTCTGAAATTGAACTCTAGGTAGTGTAGCTTCCTAGACCTTAGCTTTGGCCGAGTGTGGTTACTAGGTTTTCTGGAGGAGTGTGCTCTCTTCCATGACGTAGTAGCGCACAATGGTGATCATGCCTTGACACAAACCTATGATTGTTTGAATGAGTTGTTGACTCTCATTTTGGAGTTATAGATTTTGGATTCCAACTTTGGCCATATGTGCTACTTGTTTTGAAGGATAAGCATGCTCGCTCCCAAGGAATAGTAGTGCACAGTGACACAAGGCTAGGATTATTTAAGTATATTGTTGACCATAGTCCTGCGTTTTTAGTTTTGGATGCCAAGGAGGTACTAGGTACCCTCTAAAGAGTTGAATTATAGAATGTTTACATAAGTGCCAAGTTGGCTACACTATTTTTTCATTCTTATTCCTTTTTTTTTTTTTGTGGTGTTGGTGTTGACATGGCTATGTAGAATCATTACTAACACTTTGAAAAGGTTAAAGAGACATCTGCTCATAGCATTTATGCATCTGGATGTAGAATTGGTAGGCAAAAGTGGCTTTTCCAAACTCCCTAATTGTGGATTTTGGTAAACTTTTTGAGTATGCTCCTGGTGTACCTTTTGGATAGTCAAGCTAAGTTCTAATGGTTGATTCGTAGCAAGGCTAGCTCTTCTTAGATGCGCTCTAGGTAGTTTGACATGAGTATACATGAGTTGGAGTGAAAGTTTCTATAGATTATGCTCGCTAGGAGCTCAGGATTCTCCAGGGTGCAAGGCAGTAGCTTAGAAGGTAAAAAATCTAAAGCTGATGTGCACGCATTCAACTTTCTTGAAATTTTTCTTTGCTAAGAATTCTACGAGTGATGAGATGTTGGGTCACCCTGCACCAATGGCATCTAAAATCAGTCTTATAGTGTGCACTTGTTTTCTAGTTGAGTGAAGGTCTACCTCGTTGGAGGGTGTCTCTATTTGGATGAGTATGAGAGTATTGTAGTTATGGGTGTTGAGGACCAAGTTGATGTTCTATGGCATTGGTGAAAACATGCTTCACCCTTCAATTTTTTTATCATCTTTGTTCTAGATAGTATGTTGCTCACATGTTTGTGCTGCTTTAAAGAAGTTTGTTTTTAGTTTGGGATAGCCTGGATGGTAGTGACCTAAACTTCTCATCCTAGGTTGATGAGTCTGGACGTCACTACATGGAAGGTAATGTATTTCTCTCATCAAATGTGGCCTGGATCCACAGTCATTTGATGTGGTCAGATCCATAGTTTGGAGGGTGGCGAGCTAGGTGGTGTGTCCTTGATGCCAACTAATGCTTGATAGACCAAGCTGGCCTTCCTAACTAGCTTGGTTGGTCTATTTGATTGCATTGTCTTAATGCTCCTCTTAGTTAGATTGTCTACCAAGCTCGTGGTGCACAACAAGTCTAAATGTGGTTCCTACTCTAACAAGATGAGGAATCCAGTTTCCTCAAGTGGCTTGGTGACTAGGGCGTTGCTGAACCTAGGATCTAGCTCATGTTCAAGTGCTTTTGGGAGTTCCTCATCAGGGGTCTGGTGCCTAATTTGGATTTGGGTTGCTAGTGGTAGTGATCCAAAATCACAACAATTGAGCTGCCTCTAGATGTTCCCATTCTCTAGAAGCATGCCGAGGGCAGATGGTTGATCCTGGGTGCCAGCTAGGTCATGAACCTATTGGGAAAGCAAAATGTCGTCAAGAACATCTAGAAACTCATCTTAGTCATTGTATAGATCAAACGTGTTTTGAACAATAAATGGATGAAGAATGTGAGGAACATAATGAAGAGAACTTTGAATATTTTTGAGTTTTTGCTAGCTCAAATAGATTGAATATCAAATTTATTTTCTACTGTCGTATCACTCCTTATGCTTAAATTGGTTTCTAATAGAAAAGCTAAGATCAGAGTAGCTTAAGAGAGTTTGAATGTAAAGTTTATGCATCAGCTTTTATCTACCTTTTGAAGTTATAAGGGCCAATTTATAGGTTTGACTAGTGGCAAAATCATAAATAATCTATATTTTTAATAATAAATTCATTAATATTAATTTAAATATGAAATTATTAAATATATTAACCACCTTTAATAAATATGAATTAAATTATTAATATATATTTTAAAATAAATAATAAAAAATATATCTAATTGTATCTATTTAAATTTTTAAAATCTAGGTTGATCAATTAAATGTAATCTATTCAGCATGTTCTTAAAACATCAATTACGGCATTTTAAAAACAGTAAAGTCGTTGGCTCTATTCATTCTAGAACCCAACAAATACATGCATTGACCTGCAAAATCATGGTGGCTAAGACGAAGTCCCAAGTCCATACTTAACGACTCAATCATGTGGCCAAAAATTTCAACTTCTCAGAAACTTCATGCATAATTGTGCCTTTGTACTTGGACCCAAATTGAGCCCACCCATTCTAATTTCTAATTAGGACCCAAACTCAACCCGCAGCCTTTGTATATTAATTAGTACTCTAAAATGGTCAATATTTTATC
Source organism: Elaeagnus macrophylla (assembly GCA_029378325.1). Lineage (NCBI taxonomy): Eukaryota > Viridiplantae > Streptophyta > Magnoliopsida > Rosales > Elaeagnaceae > Elaeagnus > Elaeagnus macrophylla. The sequence continues at coordinate 46,915,942 of CM055641.1, read as the reverse complement.
TAAAAGTTTTTTGGACTCACTTAAAAAAAATACCCCGCTTTCTCTCACTGTTTTTGGTCTAACTTATTTAATTGTCAATGTTTAAATATCTTACAAAAAAGATCTAAGAAATCAAAACTTCAAATATGATATGATATGATACTTTATGATACGATAGTGACACCACCAAGTTTGATATAACTGATCACAAAGTCCGACCCAAATAGAAGCAATCTTCATCTAATGCAACCAAAACTCCACCAACAACCACTAATAATACAGCGATAAAACAATCCTAAGTTTTGCTGTCCTCGCATTAACCGGAGACAACATATCACCATTTGTAAGGAATGGTTAAAAATACCGTGAATTGTAGGCGATTTATTTTATTTATTTTAAATTTTTTTAGTTAATTTTTGTAATATATTTAAAATAAATATAAAATTAATTTTTTTATGTTTTTAAATTATTTTTAAAAGTAAAATAATATTTTGAGTTTTTATTTGATATGATAATTATCATTTTTAATTTTTTTATACTTCCAAATTAATTCTGAAAATGAAATAATATTTTGGATCTTTATTCAACGTGGTGATCATCATATTGTTATCATTAGATTTATTCTTATTTCACTATTATGTTTAAAGTTATTATTTAATGTAATAATATATCCTTAAAGAACAATTAATGTTAATCTATCTATCCTATATATAAAAGTCTAAATCATGCATAATCTTGTTTTGGAAAAAATATAATTATATATTCAGTTGTTGACATAATTACCCTTTTATGATATATTATCACATTAAATAAGAACTCTAAACATGATAATGGGTAATGATCACATTCAACAAGGATTTTAATCATATGATGATTACCACATCTAATACATTATAATGTAATAAGGATGACATCTAATAAGTACTTTAATCATATGATGATTACTACATCCAATATGAACTATAAACATTATTTTACTTTCACAATTAATTTGAAAGTATAAGAAAAAAATTATTTATTTTAAATATGTTATAAAAATTAACATAAAAAAAATTAAAATATGTAAGATAATTCACGTGTAATGCACGTATTTTTAACTAGTCGCTTAAAATATATGAATAATTTTGTCAAAAAAAATAAGCGTGATTCAAATTTTTCTTTGGTTAATTACAACATATTTGAAATAAATATAAAGTTAAATGTAAAAGTAAAATAAAATTAAATGTAGTAATCAGATTTAACTTTTTTATGCTTCGAAATATTTAGATTCATTGTTTGATGTTATAATCATCATATTATTAGAGACCTTATTAAATGTAATTTTTATTTATTATCGTATTTACGGTTCATATTTAATCAACGTGATAATATATTTTTAAATGACAACTAATGTTAATGGTTTAATATATAAAGATAATTTTATAAAAAAATATTTAGTCATAATTTAAATATTTGTATATAGTATAGATTAAAGAGCTTTGAGCCGAAATATCATACATTTAGATTGTAAGTTAATATTTTTTAAAACAAGTAAAAATATGTCCAAAATTGTGAGTTTTGATTACATAAAAATTATACAAATTACTAAAATATCCTTTAGGACTAACCAACAAATATAATGGAGCTCCAGCAACTATGTTAGTAAAATAACCGGAGCTCCAGTGACTCTCTCGTTGACATCACCAGCTCCGGTGATCTTGCCGAATAGGTATGTAATATGTTATATATAACGACAAAGGTGTATGTAATCATTACATAAAAAAGATAAAAGTGTATGTAACATGTTACATACAACGATCGAGGTGTATGTAACATGTTTACATACAATGATAGATGTGTATGTAACATGTTACATAAAACTACAGTGATATATGCAGTATGTTACATACAACGTCAAAGATGTATGTAACACTTAGCAGAGGTTGATATAACATGTTACATACAAAATAAATTAAATGGCAAATGACAAACATCTTACCCTTTTACCCCTACTTAATATCCTCTCTAATTCTTTGTCTGCTATAAAAATAAAATAAAAAAGAAAATAACAAACATCTTACCCTTTTACCCCTACTTAATATCCTCTCTAATTCTTTGTCTGCTATAAAAATAAAATAAAAAAGAAAATAACAAACAACAAAATTTAATTTTCTGTAAGTTTTTGTAGCAGAAGAAGGAAAAATTTTAAAAACTAAAGAATCTAAAACCTGTACTCCAGTAGCAAATGTAAATAAGACCTTAACTATTACCAATAATAAAATGCTACTTTTCCTTTTCTTTCCTCTTTTCAGGCCCAAAAAATTAAAATGGAATAATATTTTACCTCATTTACTTTCTTTTTTTCTTCTATTTTATATTTTTCCTCAAGCCCATCACTTTTCTCCGTCGAAGCCATCGATAAAACATTATTTTCTAGCCAAAGTACCTCAACAATAGAAGCTTTAACATCAAAAGCTCTCGACTCGGGTGAGACATTTTAGATAGTAGAACAATGGGTTGAGTTTGAGCATCATCACTTTTCTTTGATGAATGCATCAGTAAAACATTATTTTCCAGCCAAAGTACCTTAGCAACAGAAGCTTTAACATCAAAAACTCTCGACTCTGGTGAGACAGTTGCAGATAGTAGAACAATGGGTTGAGTTTGAGTATCATCATTTTTCTCTGATGAATGCATCAATAAAACATTATTTTCCAGCCAAAGTACCTCAGCAACAGAAGCTTTAACATCAAAAACTCTCCACTACGGCAAGACATAAGTAGACAATGGAATAATGGGTTGAGTCTTATTACAATTGATGGACAAAATTAATGTAGAAGAAAAACCTAGATGCAAGAGATATAATTATAATTTTACTACTCCAAAACCATAATGTCTAGCAAAAAAAAAAAAGGAAAAAAATATTGTTATATTGAAATACATACTATATGACGTCAATATATCATGGATTAAATCATATAGAGTGGGCACACTAATTGAAGCACATATAATTGAGTAATTTGCCTAAATAGCTTCAATTTTGATTAAAAGTTAAATTTTTCAAAACTAACAATAATAAACTCAAAACTGTGCGTTTTAGTTATATCAAAATTAGATAAATTACAGAAATATCATTTTACTCTAATTCATAATTGTTACACTGCACAGTATGTAAGGCCTGAAATACTGAAGGATGATAATCGTATAGCCTGCATTAAATCTCCTAACTTAGAAAGGCCTTTGGAAGTAGGACCCATTGAAACAGATTTTACAGGTTCAAAAAATTCTGAAAGAAACACCAATCAAAATTAGTCTAAAGGATGAAGAAAGAGAACAAAAACCATATGTAATTTTCTATCAGATTTAGTATTTACCTAAATAGGCCATATTTGTAAATAATATCGTCATGCAGTTACATTTACATATAAAACTAATTATTTATGTTCATAGCAGGAGATAAAAATGTAATTATTAGCTAGAGCTTAGTGACTGCAGTTACTCTGTTCTTTTAATTTATGAGAAAAAATATACACTGTTGTATTATTATTATTTTTTGGACAGAAATTTTGAATTATTGATGAGTACAAGTTTATAAATGAAGTTGAAAAAGATTTACTGTATCCAATTCTATTATTGAATTCAGTAATGACCCAGCAACTTTAGGAATGAAGACAGCGTTCATCTTGTGAATATATAATTTTCTGTATTGTTACGGATCAATAATATTTAAGGACAAATACCAAATACTAAATGTTAGGCATGATATGTAAAGTGTTTTACATAGTATGTAAACTGTTTTACATAGTATGTAACACAGTTTACATACCTATTTACATAATATGTAAACAGTTTACATAGTATGTAAACAATTTACATACCTGCTTACATATTATGTGTATATATACTCTGTTTTGTCTAGAAAAAACAGAGTATCTCAGTTTGCATACTCTAATGACAGTGCATAATTTTGGGCAGTGCATAATTTTCGCATATGCATAATTTGTTTGCATATATAATTTTTTGCATACCTGTTTACATAATTTTTTTTCCATATATAATTTTTTTACAGAGTAAATAAATATGGCAGTGCATAATTTTTTTGCATACCTGTTTACATGCAGTGCATAATTTTTTTTCCATAACATAAGCATATGTTTCATTAGGAATTGAAAGTGAAACCTGGTTAATTAAAACTGGAGGGTAAAATTATTTTGGACAAAGGCGTTTGATATGCAAGCATAAGTTTCGGTGTGCAGGTAATTTTGTAAAAGGGACAAAATTGTAAATCTTTCTCCCAAAAACGCTGTCGTAGAGCGAGAATGCAAAAAAATGTATCAGCAACAAAAATCCATGCTACGCGGAGGCAATAAATCCATATAATCCCAACATTCGTTTTGGGCCCAGATCATGGAAACAGATTTAATGACATGAAATAGAGGCAAATAAGGTAGAATAACATCTTTTCCATTTATCGCTTCACGACGTCGTTTTGGAACTATATTTTTAGTATTTTACCCTTTAACAGCTATTAACTCTAAACTCATGTTCCTTTTTTTTCGTTTCGTATTTGCCTTTTGTTCATTGTTTATATCGTTTTTTCATGCCTTCTTGTTATTTTTTTTTTCTATTGAAAGCTGATTTTTTTATCCATTTGATTCATTCATTAATGTCCCATTTTTCATTGTTGAACCAATTCTTGTTGAGTGATAAACTGAGATACTCTGTTTTTGCTATGCAAAACAGAGTATACAAAATCAAGTAAGTAAAACATTCCAACTTAGCCAAGAATTGAAGAATAATTTACAAACTTAAATAACATACAAGCACATTAAATTTATTAGAATGATAATTTTCAAAACAGATTCTATAATTTTATACAAACTCTTAAAAAAGGAAGAAAAATAGATTCTACAATTTTCTGCGAAGTATGTAATGCTTGTTTGCTCTCATATGTAAACAGGTATGTAAAATGCATTAAATAATATGTAAATTGTGTTACATACTATGTAAACTGTTTTACATAGTATGTAAACTATATTACATACTATATAAACTGAGGTTACAGTTTACATAGTCTGTAACACAGTTTACATACTATGTAAAATAGTTTATATAGTATGTAACACAGTTTACATACTATGTAAACTGTATTAAACTCTCTGGATATGGATTTATTTTCATTTTTCTTGCATACGTTCAGCAATAGAGAACATTTATTCAAATGAGAACATTGATGAGCTAACTGTATTCTTCAATATTTGATGTTATTTGCATGTAATTGTCTTCTAAAAGTTATATTATGTTCCAATAGTGTTTCTCATAAACATTATACAATAGACTTCAATTGAAAATATCAGCTCTCTTCCTTGTCTCTTTCTTTGATTTTTTTATTCTACATTTGATCTTCTAAAGACAAAACAAAAAAGTTGGTTATTTGACAAATATCAGCTCTTTTCCTTGTCTTTTTCACTATATATGTTTTTGTTTTATGACTAGGGGTCTGGGATTCAATTTAAGATTACAAATATTAGCAAAAATAAGGCTAGAATTTTAAAAAATATACTATGATCAGGTATGTAAACATACTTTTAAGTATGTAAACTGTATTACATACTATGTAAACAAGTATGTAAACTGTATACATACTATGTAAACAGTGTTACATGCTATGTGACACAGGTTAAACACTGTTTACAGTTTACATAGTATGTAACACAGTTTACATACTATGTAAAACAGTTTACATACTATGTAAACTGTATTAAACTCTTTGGATATGGATTTATTTTCATTTTTCTTACATACGTTCAGCAATAGAGAACATTTATTTAAATGAGAACATTGATGGGCTAACTGTATTCTTCAATATTTGATGTTATTTGTATGTAATTGTCTTCTAAAAAGTTATATTATGTTTCATTAGTGTCTCTCATAAACATTATGCAATAGACTTCAATTGAAAATATCAGCTCTCTTCCTTGTCTCTTTCTTTGATTTTTTTATTCTATATTTGATCTTCTAAAGACAAAAAAAAAAAAAAGTTAATTATTTGCCAAATATCAGCCCTTTTCCTTGTCTTTTTCACTATATATGTTTTTGTTTTATGACTAGGGGTTTGGGATTCAATATAAGATTACAAATATTAGCAAAAATAAGGCTAGAATTTTTAAAAATATACTATGATTAGGTATGTAAACATACTATCAAGTATGTAAATTGTATTACATACTATGTAAACAAGTATGTAAACTGTTTACATACTATGTAAACTGTTTACAGAGTATGTAAACAGTGTTACCTACTATGTAACACAGGTTACAGTTTACATACTATGTAACACAGTTTACATACTATGTAACACTGTTTACATAGTATGTAAACAGCTTACATACTATGTAAAACAGTTTACATAGTATATCACATAGTTTACATACTATGTAAACTGTATTAAACTCTCTGGATATGGATTTATTTTCATTTTTCTTGCATACGTTCAGCAATAGAGAACATTTATTCAAATGAGAACATTGATGGGCTAACTGTATTCTTCAATATTTGATGTTATTTGTATGTAATTGTCTTCTAAAAAGTTATATTATGTTTCAATAGTGTCTCTCATAAACATTATGCAATAGACTTCAATTGAAAATATCAGCTCTCTTCCTTATCTCTTTCTTTGATTTTTTTTATTCTATATTTGATCTTCTAAAGACAAAAAAAAAAAAAAAAAAGTTGATTATTTGGCAAATATTAGCTCTTTTCCTTGTCTTTTTCACTATATATGTTTTTGTTTTATGGCAAGGAGTCTGGGATTCAATTTAAGATTACAAATATTAGCAAAAATAAGGCTAGAATTTTAAAAAATATACTATGATCAGTATGTAAACTGTGTTACATACTATGTAAACTGTGTTACAAGTAAGTAAACTGTTTACATACTGTGCAGTGTAACAGGTATGAATTAGAGTGAAAAGACATTTCTGTAATTTATCTAATTTTGATATAATTAAAACGCACAATTTTGAGCTTATTATGGCTAGTTTTGAAAAGTTTAACTTTTAATCAGATTTGAAGCTATTTAGGCAAATCACTCATGGAAACAAGCATGTGGTTTAGACGTTGACTTTGCTATGCACTCCTTTGGACCTTTTTTAATATTAGTTTTTTACTTGCACAATAATTCAAACTGAAAGAATATATAGCATTCATAATTTTGAAAAATTAACAAAAATAATACTTTTAAAATTTATAATAATAAAATTAGCAATATAATAACATTAAACGTTCAATTTGAAAGTGTAATATTAAAAGTTCAATATTGAATAGGTATAAATTATAATAGTTCAATCCCAATTGAAAGAGTGTTCAAAGAAAGATGATATATCAATCATTTTTTTAATTGTAAAAATATAAGTTTGAACACAAGGGGTGCTATTTTTGTTATTACAAGTTTTGAGGGGTATTATTTTTGTTGTTTTTTCAATAATTTTTTGACAATATATTATTATTATTTAACATAATATTTTTTTTGTTTGAAAAAAAATAATTATTAGTAATAATTATTATTACTCTAAAATTATTGATTTAGGAAAATAAAAGAAAAAATAAATTTTATGAATATAATTTTTGAAGAAATATTGATGTTAAAATTTAACAAAAGTGTTTACATTAATACTTTTAAAACAAAAAATTTATTTATTTATTACTTTAGTAAATAATAAAAATATTCCATGAGTAATATATGTGATCGTTTTTGATAATAACAAGCAACTTGATTGAACATAATAAACATTTATATAAATATTTTTTTACTTAATAATAATGTTAATTAGTTGACTATTTTTTAATTCATATTATATATAACATTTTTTCGATAAATATGATATGCTTATAATGAAATAGCCATTTAGTCCAATCTGACTCATTCAAAAAATAAATAAACATAAATCATATGAAATGTCCTTTTAATATGCTTAAAATAATTAGATAAGGATAATAATGTAAAATTAATACACAATAAAATCACCAAAAATAACTATTTATAAGAATTATATTTATTATGTGAATGTTTTGGTATTTATTGGATTATAAGAAAAAAAGGAATATGATCAAAATTATAGACGCTTTTTTATGTATAAGATAAAATAAGAATTGATTTGATTAACTCTATGGACAAAACTACCAAAATCAATTATTTATGAAAAAATTTGGTAGTTATAGATGCTCAAAAGAAAAAAAGAAGACGGTCAAAATTATTGACGCTTTTTTACCTATATAATAAAATAAGAATTAATTGGACACAATTCTTTCCTTAAATGTAAAAGCATGGTCTATATAAATTTTTACCCATAATTTAATTAAAACAGTAATATAATGTTTCCATATACAATAAAATTATCAAATATAGCTATAAATTTTTTTTTTTTGCTAAACAAATATAACTATTATTTATTATAAGAAAATTTGGTTAAAAGAGCTAAAAGAGAGAGGTAAAAAAAAAATTAAAAAAAAAAAAGAAAAGTAAAGAAAACATATAGAAGGAAAAAAAAAAAAAGGCGCATGGAAAGGAAATAATATTAAATGTATAAAATTATTGTATATAATGATTGAGTTTTGGCGTTTTACTAGATATTAAATTATAAATATAAGGTATTAAAGTAATTATAGTATTATTTACTAAAATATTTATATTATAAAATGTAAACTTATGTATATGTATCAAGTTATAAAATAGATCACATGCCGTTAAATCAAAACCTTGTGGAGATTTTCCTTTTTCAATCGATATTTAGAGGAGGGGTTTTAATTAATTAAAATATTTTATAAGAAATACCAAGTATTACAAAATATATTAAAATGACAGATAAACAAGAAACTCCCAACCGCTCTTAATAAATTTTTTTTTGACAAACGCTCTTAACAATTTTCAAACTTGTGCTTCATGATTCTGTCTATCTATAATTATATATTTTTGTGTTATTGCAAGTGAATAAAATAATTAACATGAAGGTTCTAATAAATAAATATTACCGACTTTTTTTTTTAATTACAAAAATTTTTACGATCGGGTAATTCTCTTTATTGATTAATTAAACAATATCCTACGATCGGGTATATCAAATAGCAACCAAATTATGCACAAGGAAAATATGCCAATCAAACCAATGTCATGACTAGGTCATTAATTTGAAGTTTTGATTAAGTTTTTCAAAGTAAAGTTAAGGTAACGTTCCTAAAATCAAACTCTAATATTTTTCAACCTAACTATGAATCTCAAATTGGCCCATGAATATCTAAACATGCTCTTAATCAAAAGGTAATTTCATATATTTCAAAGCAATAAAAATATTCACCACAACAGTTTTTGCAAATATGGCAACACAAACTAAACACCCATAATGAAATTAGCCACTCATGTTCATATTAATATTCATAGACAAATTTAAGTTGAACATACACTCAAAGAAGTAAGAAGAAGAAAAGGAAATTCTATAATAAAAAGAAACCCTAAATTTAAATACTGCAATTGGATTGGATGGCGTTCTTCTCCAAAGGCTTGATCTTCAATCTTCAATGGCTTCTTGGATCCTTAGAATTAATTCCCTTGCTTCTTTGAGTGTGGAGAAGCTCTTAAAATCTGGTTGAGTTTCTTGTTGGTTTGCAAAATTGAAGTGTTGTAAAAGGGACTCTTAAGGGGTATTTATAGGTATAAGGGTTACATAGAATCCTGATTGTTTCAGGAATAGGCGCGCCGCAGCAAAACAATAAATCTGAAACAATGCTCAAAACCCAAGAGGTGCTCACCGCGGCACACATATTCCTCGCCGCAGCGCGCGCTATTTTTTGATTATTCACATGTACCCCCTTACATATGTGCTGGCTCATTATGTACAGCTCACATAATTTGACTCGTGTTGCCCCTAAATTGTGATCCGAGCACACCGTAAGTGTTCCGTCTTTACGTGTTTGCATTATTCAACTCATTTGAAGCTAAAAACACCTGAAATACACTAAAACATACCTGTGATTTCGAATTGATAGATTTATGAAAATAATCATATAAATGAGATATAACAAATCTACTTTTAGCAATTAAGCACAATAAATCATGAAATGTTAGTGCTTTTCAAGCACTTATCACAACCCCCAACCAGGTTCTTGCTAGTCTCTAGCAAGTGGAGCGATCTAAAAGCTAAAATAAAAACAAATAAAATAAACTATACTAACCTAAATCACTTCTGCAGATTGTCACAGTTGCATTTAGCATATGCAACAAGTCTTTAAACCCTTAAGTGGCCCTAGTAGATGAGTTATAGTCTCGTCAAGGTTTCTAGTGATGATACCCACAAACATCGTACAACTCCTAAAACTATTAAAGACTTTAAATATACTTGAATTAATCTATGCATATGTCTCAAAAATTATTAATAACGAATGACACATGAGATAGTTAAAAGTCACTTAAGCTCAAAAACAGTCCAAATATCAAATCCATTTTCGTAATCGACTTTTGAACAAACAATCAAACCACAAGTCCGTTAGTTACACTATCGAATTGTGCCATGCATGATATTCATAGATTACATTTTAGATCTTAAAATTGTGAAAGTAAAATATGAGTGAAAATTGCACTCACAAACTCCATAGGCTCACTTTTCAAATCCATCTCTACTAATATAGAAATCAAAACTACCTTGAATCAATAGGACTTTATTAAGCTCGTAAAGTTGTGTCAAGGTATGTGGTTATGAAAGTACGAAAAAATTCTTCTCAAAAGGATAAGAGTACTTTTTATTTTATTTCACAAACTTACTCAACTTTTCTACCCAAATGTTCTTTTCCATCTAAATTTTCCATGTGTCCCTTGGATTTTTGCTTGATTTTCTTTCTTTACTTTTCTTGCTCTTTATTATCATTCAATTTTTTTTTAAAGCAAGACATATACAATTTCAACTCAAATGCTCATGAAAACCAAGTATTACATTGAGTACTATTATCACTAAGGGTAGTACAATGTATATATGTATATTGAGTTCACGAGGGTCACTATGGATAAAACAGTACGGGGAGACTCGAAAAGTTCAAACTATCCAAAGATGGCCTAAATCACTTTCTAAGTGGTATTTGATTCTATTATTTTACCTTAATGGATTTTTAAGAAAGTTCTAGAGTTCGTTGAGACTTAAGGTATATCACGAACATGCATACATTACACAAACCAAAAATAGTGATATTAACCAAACAAACTACCACATATACCACAAAATCCTCAAACTAAATGAATCTAACATTTTTGTGCCTCTTTACTTAGGTGAAATTTAATTTCTTTCACATGTCACCGTCATTATAATCACATTAATAGCATAGACTTCCGGATTGACTCAAATGGACTCGATACTATCCTAACAAAATTCAAACGAAAAATCTACACAAAGTTAAAATTTAAAATTTGGTCTAAATTCATGCTGATAGAATATTTTTTCCACCCCCAACCTAATTTATACATTTTCCTCAATATCTCAAAGAAAAATAAAAGAAATTGAGTAAAAAGGTGAGAGAAGTTACCCCCATTTCGTATGAGATTGTGTACATTACACTTACGCTCCGATTCACTATTCCTCACCCTTGTTATCATGTAGCATTTAGTTCGCAAGAAATATGTATGAAACCTCTAAATGTGTATATCACAACTCAAAGCCAAATTTAAAGATTAACTAAATTCAAATGAAAGCAAAAACCATTAAACAATGTTAATTAAAATCCTTAACCAATCCAACATAAAATAAAAATAAAGGAAAAAAAATGAAAGAAAAAGAAAATTAAACTAGAAAATGGAAATTAAAGAAAGAAAATACAATTGGGAGGCATAGTCCTCTATATCATCAGGTTGCTCATTGTCGTCTTCGGGTTGTTTCGCTGGTGGTTTAAAGACAAAGTTGTGGCCTGAATATTGCAAAAATGGGCCGAATTGGGTGAGGTCTACTCCGCTTTGTGTCAACTGGAAACTCATCATTTTGTGGAGTAGAGCTTGGTATTCGTGTGAATATCTCATTTGGTCGCTGAACTAAGCTTGTTGTTGAGTTTGGTATTCTTGTATTTTATTCACCATTGCTTCCAAGTTCACCAACCTATCTTTGGTGGTAGTGTTCTTGGAAGAGGTTCCATCACCCTTCCTACTACCTTGTCCCGCCTTGGTACCACTGGTTAGGTGTTGCATGTAAGCGAAGGTCAATGTTTCACCTAGTTGCAATAGTACCTCGCTCGTGTCATATTGGACTCCATGTTTGACACACAGGGCGGTGATTAGTTGGGGAAAGAAGTAACTTAGGTTGTGATGCTCAGCTAAGTATACAACCCGTTGTTGGATAACCATCCCTACATTAATTGATCGCTCGGTCTCTATGGCATATTGCAAGATTTCCAGTCCCTATCAACGGTACTATAATGTCGGGTTGGCATTAATCTAGATCACACAAAATATTGTCATATATGGGACTGGGTTCTAAGGTGCTTAGCATGAAAAGTATTGACCTTGTTCCCCTTATATTCCCACTCCGCATAACCATCAGTGAGGGTATTTATAATCTCATCGTAATCCACCCGTTTTAGATAGGTTTCATACTCGCTATCCTGAATGTCCCTTAGCCCATAGTATGCATTTATAATTGTCCTATTAAAGGGGACCTCAACACCCCTTACCCAAACCATTCCGTCCTGAGCTTTCGGGACATTCGCGTAGATTTCTCGGCCTAATGAACTCACACCCGCTTTTGGTACGTGTACAAATTTCCTCCACCCTAGTGCCTCAACCTTATCGAAAATTCCCATTAATCCCACTTGTCCAAAGTTTAACCCCCTCTCATTAACAAACCCTTTATTCCTTTTAGTGGCACCTTTGTACCGCTCTTGTGCCTCCGGACTAACAAACCGAGAGGCATCAAAGTTTCGTTCCTCAAACACTTTACCTTTCCTTTTGGAATGACTACCCTTTTCGGCTTTTTGTTTTGGGGCCATAGATTTTTCTACTCAAATATTTTCATAACAAATTCCAAAAAATTTAGAAAAACCCAAAAAAAAAGGTCCCCTCTTATCCAATTCAAATTACTTAAATCAAAAAATTCAAAAATAATTCACAATTCCCAGATAATTAATGCTAAATTAAATTAGAATTGTGAATAAATTTACCTCGTTGGAGTTCGATTGAAACCTTAAAGAGAAAGCCCCAGTTTTTTCGAAACCCTAGGTTTTGTTGAAGAAGATGAAGAGGCTTCTTGATTTTTTTGAGCAAATCTATCAAAATTGAAAGAGGAATGAGGGAAAGTGAGAGAGTGTTTGGGAGAAAATGAGGGCAAGTGAGGGAAAATTTCTTTTGAATTGGTTTGAATGTACTCGAGTGCCCTTTTTTGGGAAAATTTTAAAGGCGCGTCGTGGCACACGTTTTTCCCTGCCACGGTACAAATATTTCCCTATAGTGGCATGCACCAAATTTTTAAAATTTGTCCCAAAACAGGAACTATCATGCTGCAGCACAAATTTTTCCTATCGCGACACGCAAAAAATTTCAAAAATGTGCCCTAAAACAGAACCAAGCTCCCCGAGGCACAAATTTTTCCTGCCGCGATATACAAAATTTTTTAAAATTCATTCTGAAACAGAAAATTCCTTGCCATGGCACAATTTTTTCCTACTACGGCACACATAAATTTTAAAAATTTTTATTTCCTTGGAATTTTTGAAAATGGGCAACGCATTTACCACCAACCAAGATTGGGGTAATGTCCTCATTGCCATGAAAATTTTTTAAAAACAAAATTAAAAGAAAAGAACGAAAGCAAAACGATCAAAGAAAGTAATGAATACAATACCAAATGGGTGCCTCCTATTAAGGGCTTAGTTTTACTTCTTAGGAAGACGTGGCCACTCTCATGTCTAAGAATCTTGAAGACGTATGGTTTCTATGCTTTTCATATTGGTGTCTCCTTCCAAGTTCATCTTGACAAGATGCCCGTTCACTTTGAACGGTTCTTGTGTTTTGGAATTTAGCAACTCGACCACTCCATGTGGAAATACATTTGCAATTGCTTATGGTCCACTCCACCTAGAATGTAGTTTTTCCAGAAAAAAATGCAAACGTGAATTATATAACAGAACTTTCATTCCAGGAACTAAAGACTTACTGATGAGCCCTTTATCATGATAGCGTTTAGTACGCTCCTTATAGATCTTTGCATTCTTTTAAGCCTCATCTCGAATTTCTTCAAGTTCGCTTAGTTGGAGTAGTCATTTTTCCCCAGCTTTTGTCATATCCCTGTTTTCTTTAATAGACCAATAAGCTCTATGCTCTAGCTCAACAGGTAAGTGACATGCTTTTCCAAATATTAACCACTAGGGGCTCATATCAATGGGTGTCTTGTAAGTTGTACGATATGCCCAGAAGGTATCATTCAATTTAACTGACCAATCCTTCCTTGAGGGGCGCACTGTGCATTCCAATATTCCCTTGATTTGTCTGTTACTCACTTCCACTTGCCCCGAAGTTTGGGGATGGTATGGGGTAGCCACTCTATAAGAGATGTTGTACTTTTTCAAAAGCCCATCAAAGAGCTTGTTGCAAAAGTGGCTGCCTCCATCACTAATGATCGCTCTTGGTGTTCCAAACCTACTAAAAATGATATCCTTCAAGAATTTAACAACAACGTTAGCGTCATTAGTTCTAGTGGGTATCACTTCTACCCACTTTGATACGTAGTCGACTGCGACTAAAATATAAGTAAAACCAAAAGATGGCAAAAACGGACCCATGAAGTCAAATAATTTGACTACAAGATTCGATGTCAAAGGCATTTCATTACGTTTGCCTATGTTACCGATCCTTTGACATCTATCACATCTCACACAAAACATGTTAGCATCCTTAAACAAAGTAGGCCAATAAAATCCAGATTGTAATACCTTTAGGGCCGTTTTCTTACCACCAAAATGGCCCCCGCAGTGTAGTTCATGGCAAAAAGCTAGGATGCTCTCATGTTCCTCTTCAGGCACACACCTCTGGATGACTTGATCTTGACATATCTTGAACAAATAGGGGTCATCCCAAAAGTATTGCCTGCAAATACTGAAAACCTTTTCTTTTCCTGAAAAGTGATGTTCGGTCTTAAAATTCCACTAGCAAGATAATTAACAATGTTAGCATACCATGGATTTGGACCTATTGTAAATAGTTGTTCATTAGGGAAGGTTTCTATGATTGTGTCCTTACTTTCACCCTCAACAGTTTCATACTCAAAAATTAACCTAGACAGATAATCAGCTACTACATTTTTAGTACCTTTTTTGTCTTTGATCTCAAGCTCAAATTCTTGTAAAAGTAGGACCCACCTAATGAGTCTAGGCTTAGCATTCGGTTTATTCAAAAGATATCTTAAAGTAACATGATTCGAATGAACAATAACTTTTACTTCCTACCAAGTAAGACCTAAATTTATCAAATGAGAACACAACAACCAATAACATTTTCTCAGTGGTGATATAGTTAATTTGGGCTTTATTGAGTGTTTTGCTAGCATAATATATAACATGTAAAAGTTTATCCACTCTTTGCCCCAAAACAGCTCCTATTGCATAATCAGATGCATCACACATGATCTCAAATGGAAAAGACTAATCAGGAGCCACAATAATAGGTGTAGAAGTAAGTTTATCCTTCAAAGTATTGAAGGCGAAAAGGCAATCATCAGTAAATCAAATGGAGTATCCTTGGAAAGTAGGTTACATAATGGACGACTTATTTTGGAAAAATGCTTAATAAGCCATTTATAAAAACCTACATGTCCTAAGAAACTCTGTATCCCCTTAACAGATGTAGGTGGAGGCAACTTTGCAATTAAATCTATCTTAGCCTTATCTACCTCAATTCCTTTGCTATATATGACATGTCCTAAAACTATACCCTGTTCGACCATAAAATGATTTTTTTTCAAACTAAGTATCAAATTACACTCAATATAACACTCTAACACTAAAGTCAATTTATACAAGCAATAATCAAAGGAATTACCGAAAATAGAAAAGTCATCCATAAATACCTCAATGAATTTCTCCACCATGTCTGAAAAGATTGACATCATGCATCTCTGAAAGGTGGGGGTGCATTGCATAGTCCAAATGGCATCCTCCTGAAAGCGAAAGTACCAAATGGGCATGTAAATGTTGTTTTCTCTTGATTCTCCAGAGCAATGGGTACCTGATTATAACCGAAAAGACCATCCAAAAAATAGTAGAAATCATGTCCAACTAGTCTTTCTAACATTTGATCAATGAAAGGAAGAGGGAAGTGATCCTTTTTGGTGTACAAATTCAATTTTCGAAAATCAATACACATCCTCCAACCTGTGATTATCCTATTGGGCACTAATTCATCTTTCTCATTCTTAACCACGGTTATTCTAGATTTTTTTGGTACTACATGAACTGGATTAATCCATTTACTATCAAAATTGGATAAATTACTCCTATTGCTAGGAGTTTTAAAACTTCTTTTTTAACAACCTCTTGCATGATTGGGTTTCGTCTCCTTTGTGCTTCTTTAACAGGTTTGACATTGTCCTCCAAATTGATCTTATGCATACACATCGCTGGACTAATGCCTCTAATGTCCCCTATATTCCATCCTATTTCCTTCCTATACTTCCTAAGCTCTCTCACTAATTTCTCCTCTTGTTTTTGGGTGAGTGTAAATGAAATAATAACTGGATAAGTCTCATTCTCTCCCAAAATATGTATTTTAGATGCTTAGGTAGTTCTTTAATTTCTAATTCAAGTGGAGCAATCTCATTGTCATGTGGGACATCTAATAAGGCTAAGGGTGTACTAGCTTCATCTATGGGTATGGCATTGTCTAAAAGATCATTGTACTCCCTAGCCTCATAGTCTAAAATATCATCTACCTCTCCAAATGTAAGTGTTACCTCTAATTTATCATCTAATCTATCCTGCACAAAAGTATCATGAATAATGGGATCTAAACATTCAAGAAATGAGCATTCATCAATAGCAGATATAGAAGGGTAAGGAGATGAATTGAAAACCTTAAAATGTACAGTCTCTCCTAAGACTATCATTGTCAACTTCCCACTTTGGACATCAATGATAGTTTGGTTGGTGGCCATAAATGGTCTATCCAAAAGAATTGTATGCTCCTTGTCCAAAGACGGGTTGTCCTGCATATCTAAAACTACAAAATCAACAGGTATGATTAGCTTATCTACCTATACAAGTAAGTCCTCAACCATGTCCTTTAGATATTTAACAGATCTATCCGCAAGGTGAAGGGACATGGTTGTTGGTTTTAGTTCTCCCAAACCTAGCTGCAAGAAAATAGAGTAAGGCATCAAATTTATACTAGCACCTAGATCATGCATAGCCTTAGCTACTTTCCTATCCCCCATAGTAATACTAATAATAAAACTACTTGGATCTTTTAACTTAAGGGGTATGTTTCGTTGAAGCACTGCACTAGCAATTTCAGACACTATGACTCTTTCATTAAGCTCATACCTTCTTTTCTTAGTGTTTAATTCTTTGAAAATTTTTGCATAAGAAGGTACATTTCTAATTACATCTAACAGAGAAAAATTAATATTTACTTTTGAAAGCATGTTAAATAAATTAGAAAATTGCTTATCTTGCTTACTATCTTTTAAACGGTGTGGGAATGGTACGGGTGGTCGGTATGGCTCTAATGACTTGTATAATATAGGGGAGGTAGATGACTCTCCAATTGTTGCCTTTGAAGGCCCTTCATGTTTTTCACCTCTTTCCCCAAATTTCTTAGAAACTGTGTTGTCATCTTCCATGTTACCTGCACTATAAGGTAAATCATTAGAAATTTTAGGTAAAACTTTTGTAACGACCTTTCCACTCCGAAGAACCATGACAGCTTTTGCTTGTTCAGGTTGACTAGGTAGCTTTCCTATCTCTTGTTTGTGTATTTGTTCAGCTAGCTACCCCACCTATATTTTCACTTTTTCCATTGATGCTTCCATAGAGTCCATCCTTCCACTACAGGATTGCATGAAATTATTCAAGGTTTCCTCTACGGTTGGTTTATTTTGTGAAAATTGTCGGTTAATGTTTTGGCATTGTGTTTGATTTTGGACAAATGGTTGTCTATTATTTTTTTTCCAAGCAAAGTTGGGGTGATTTCTCCATATGGGGTTATAGGTATTAGAATAAGGGTCGTTCCTAGGTCTAGGTTGGTACCCTTATATTAAATTTGTCTCTTCACTAGCACCTGTATAAGAATCACCTGCAAAAGAACAAATGTTAGCCCTATGTCCATAAGAACCACAAACTCCACATACCTCATGTTTTGGCATTTGATTCATGTTGGAGGTAGTGAGAAGTTGCACTTGTTTGGTCAACTAAGCAAGTTGCATGGCCATTTCATTGTTGGAGCCTAATTCATGGACTCCAGCTCTTCTTCCTCTAGTGCTCTTTTGTTGAGAATTGGCTCCCAACATCTCAAAAAGTTCGTAAGTTTCATCCGCTGTTTTCTCACCCATAGCTCCTCCTGCAGCGTTGTCAACTGTGAATTGACACTGTAGTGTTAATCTGTTATAAAAAACTGATTTTGTAACTACAACAAAAAGTGGTTATGTGGACATTGTATCAAGAGCAATTTGAACCTGTCCCAAGCCTCGTGAAAGGGTTCTCCTTCCATCTGCGAAAAAGTAGCAATTTGATTCTTAGGTCAGACATTTTTTAATGGGAATAGAACTTACCCATAAATTGGTTATAAATAGAGTCCCAAGTGGCCAAAGAACCAAGTGCTAATGTCATTAGCCAAGACTTAGATCTATCTTTGAGAGTGTAAGGAAAACAACTCATTCGGAGTTGATCTTCACTAAGTCCCTGCAATGGAAAGGTTTGCACAATTGCATATAGTTCACACATAAAATTTAAAGGATCCTCATTAGGAATACTGTAAAAGGAGGGAAGCATGGAATAATGAATATTTTTTAATTCATAATTCCTAGCTACCTCTGTCAGTTGAATGCATGATGTGGCGGTCTCAATGATAGGTCTTGCAAACTCTTTATTCATCATCTGCCTACTCACGTTGTCACCCATTACTGCTTGCAATTGTTGTTGGTCTTCTTCCTCTTGAATTTGATTATCCAGTTTTCTTGATAGGTGATTTATCCTATGAATGTTGTCAATGAAGGGAGTGAGTTCCTTGTTAAGTGACCTCCTACCCTGCATGCACAAATAAAAAGCAAACAAAGATCAAGGCAGTAGAGAAATTGCAATAAAGGCACTATTTTTTAATTTTTTTGATTTTTTTTTGTGTTTTTGTATAAAAGATAAAAAATAAAATTCAAGTAAAGTAAATAAACAAATAAATCTAATTTAGAAACTCTAAAAAGTTAAAAAGAAAATTATTTAAAATGCCAATTCCCCGACAATTGTGCCAAAAACTTGAAGTGCAAATTATAGTACTCGCAAGTGTACGAATCAATTGTAGCAAGTGAAAAGCAAACCTCCGATGTCGATCTCTCAATGAATTGTAATGGTTCTAAGTAACCTTTTTCTTAATCTAATTAGAGACCTAAAGCAACTAAAACACTAACTAAATAGAATCCTAGTAGCACTAAAACTCTAGATAATTAGAATCCTAAATCTAATAAAATTGTAAATGAAGTTTGATTTGTGACCAAGATTAATGGTGTTGAACAAACAATTATGCAAATTCTGAATTAACTCAAAAAGGTTTTCAAATATCAATGGAGGATATATGGACGTTTAGTTTGGTTGGCCATGCTTGCATCGAAAAGTTATGGTGAATTAACATGAACGTTCTAATGAACAAATATTACTGGCTTTCCTTTTAATTACAAAAATTCCTACAATCGGGTAATTCTCTTTATTGATTAACTAAAAAATATCCTACGATCGGGTATATCAAATAGCAACCAAATTATGCACAAGGAAAATATGCCAATCAAACCAATGCCATGACTAGGTCATTAATTTGAAGTTTTGATTAAGTTTTTCAAAGTAAAGTTAAGGTGACGTTCCTAAAACCAAACTCTAATATTTTTCAACCTAACTATGAATCTCAAATTGGCCCATGAAAATCCACAATTAAATATCTAAACATGCTCTTAATCAAAAGGTAATTTCATTTATTTCAAAGCAATAAAAATATTCACCACAACAGTTCTAGCAAACATGGCAACACAAACTAAACATTCATAATGAAATTAGCCACTCATGTTCATATTAACTTTCATAGACAAATTTAATATGAACATACACTCAAAGAAGTAAGAAGAAGAAAAGAAAATTCTATAACAAAAAGAAACCCTAGATCTAAGTACTGTAATTGGATTGGATGACGTTCTTCTCCAAAGGCTTCATCTTCGATCTTCAATGGCTTCTTGGATCCTTAGAATTAATTCATGTGCTTCTTTGAGTGTGGAAAAGCTCCTAAAATCTGGTTGAGTCTCTTGTTGGTTCGTAAAATTAAAGTATTATAAAATGGACTCTTAAAGGGTATTTATAGGTGTAAGGGTTACATAGAATCCTGATTGTTTCAGGAATAGGCGCGCTGCGGCACAACAATTTTCCCACCACGGCACAACAATAAATCTGAAACAATGGTCAAAACCCAAGAGGTACTCGCCGCGGCACACATATTCCTTGCCGCGGCGCACGTTGTTTTCTAATTCTTCACATGTACCTCTTACATACGTGCTAGCTCGTTATGTATGGCTTACATAATTTGACTTGTGTTGCCTTTAAATTGTGATCCTAGTGCCATAAGTGTTCCGTCTTTGCGTGTTTGCATTATTCAACTCATTTGATGCTAAAAACACCTGAAATACACTAAAACATACCCATGATTCCGAATTGATAGATTTATGAAAATAATTATATAAACGAGATATAACAAATCCACTTTTAGCAATTAAGCACAATAAATCACGAAATGTTAGTACTTGAAATACACCATTGTGTTGTGGGGTACCAAGTACTGTCTTCTCATGCTGAATACAATGTTTATAACAATAATTTCTAAACTTATGGGAAATGTATTCACCTCTGTTATCTGTTCGAAGGAACTTCAATTGCTTTCCTGTCACTCTTTCAACCATGGCATGAAATTATTAAAAATTAGCGAACACCTGGTCTTTCGTCTTCAATAGGTACACCCATACTTTTCTTGAAGCATCATCAATAAAGGTTAGAAACTTCCAAGTGATGTAACCTCAGTGGGACCACAAACATCAGAATACACTCGTTCTAGTAGTGTTGGCTTCTTTCCAGAGGAACTACTAAAAGAAACTCTATGTTGCTTTCTAAATAAGCAATAATCACAAGGGTCAAGAGAGCTACTTTTGACAAAGGGAATAAGTTTCTTCTTTTCCAGAATCTGCAGTCCTTTTTCACTCATGTGTCCCATTATTTTATACCACAAACTTGGTGAACAATCGACTGCCACATTCAACCCATTATTACAAACTATCCCATGGGTTTTGTACAGCGTGCAACAAGCTTCTCCTCTTGCAACAACCAAGGATCCCTTGGAGAGTTTTCACTTTCCACTACCAAATTGGTTCTGGAAGCCTTCTTTGTCAAATGCATTGACTGACATCAAATTTAGGCTTAAATTAGGAACATGTCTCACATCTTTTAATGTTAACTGGACCCAACATTTTTCTTGACACAAATGTCTCACATTCCTACTATGTCTAAACATGTGGTGTTTTCCATCTTTACAGTACCAAAGTCTCTTGCTTTGTATGTAAAGAACAACTCTTTATGGAGCGTGACGTGATGAGAAGCACCTATGTCAACGACCCATTCAACTATGTTATCACCAATATGTAGACATTCATCAGCAATTACTACAACATCTTCATTTTCTCTTGTTGCTACTACTGCTGCTGTATGGTTGTCATCTTTTATTTGACCTCCTTTCTGCAATCGTTTCCATACTCGGTAAATTTTCTTTATGTGGCCTAGCTTACCCCAATGGAAGTAATTATTGTCTCTTTCTCTTGACTTCAACCTTCCTCTGGACTTGCCTCTTTGGCTCCTCCATCCTTTGTTTTTACTTCTTCCTCTATTCTCCAAGACAAGGGCTTGCAACTCACTATCTTTTGTCTTATTTTTACTGTAAGACAAAAGTACTCCAGAAATTTCTTCAAAGATCAATTTATCTTTTCTGTACATGAGAGTCATCTTAAGATGGTAGTACGACGAAGGTAGGGACACCAATAATAAACTTGCTTTTTCTTCTTCTGAGAAGCTGATATCAAAATTTTGAAGTTGGGAAATCATACCGTTAAATGTACTCAAGTGTTGCATGAAGTCACTATTTTCTAGCATCCGTAGTTGATATAAATTTGCCCATATCATGAACTTTTTTGACAAGTTCTTTGTCATGTATAGGTCTCGAACTTGTTCTAGATATCTAAAGCTGTTTTGCATCCCTTCACATTAATGTTCTGAAGAACATTATCGAAAATATTAAGACGAATTGTACTGGCGGTAATCTCGTCTATCACTTCCCAATCTTCATTTTTCATTGCTTCTGGCTTTTTGGCTTTACCCAATAAAGCCTTATGAACTTTCTGCTGAATGAGAACATCGTTAATTCTGCTCTACCAAAAGGTAAAATTGTTGTTACCGCTAAACTTCTCAATCTTTGTTTTACTACCAGACATTTTTATTTGTCATGAACTAACCTTGCTGACACTCAAATTTTGTAACTTCAAAATCACTATTGCAAAAAAATGATGTGTGAAGAGTGACATAAATAGTAATTTTACTATTCAACTATGGACTTTTACTATTCACTTTTCCTTTCATTATTAGTGAATAGTACTTTCACTATTTACACAGTATCTGTTACTATTTGATGAATAGTAACCTTTGCACAACGTTATTTTTTGTACAAGGATTTTACAACCTTGTGTTCTGATACCAATTGTTGGGATATGTGGTGCAGCAGAGTGTTGGACAGATTGAGAATAATGAATAATAAATATGTAGGAATAATGTAAACTGACACAAAATATTTTAACTTGAAAAAACCCACTTAATGTGAGAGGGAAACAACCACGGGACAATTCCAAAAAACTTCCACTATATCGAAAAGGTGGGTACAACAATTTTCTCAAGTTTTTGCCCAAACTTGAGGTATTACAATATTACACTCACAAAGTGTATCTCTCACACTCACAAATGTGTGGTAAATCTCTCACTATTTTATTTCTACAACTATTTATCACTCTTTGCAGGAACACCTTACTTTTATCTTACAGCTTAGATTTTATTGTGGTATTCTCTCTGCTGATTTTTTTATCAACTCTTCTCTTTGCTCTCAGTTGTGAATTCTGAGATAAATTTATTCTGCTCTTCTCTATCTCTATTTATAGAGAAATATAAGAGAACTGCTTACATCATTGCTTGCATCACCTAAGTAGTTTTTCAATTAAAACTACATCACTCCATTTCAATGTCAGCTGCGCCTCCTTCAACATCAACAATTGCTACTGAGATTTCAACAAAAGTAGCTTAAGAACAGCTGCCAAAAAGCTATAAAATGAATGTTATAATTGAGGCAGGCCCCATTAGAAGGTCCAACACTTTCTCTAATTTTTAAAAACAATAATAATAATATCCTGTGTATTTAGTATCCTTTTCTAATTTTTTTTTTTTTTGCAAAGTTTAGGCATGCATCTTTTGTGAGATAAGGGCAAGTTATGGATTTTTAATCCATTGGTTAACTGAAGCTTTGATAGGTAAGTTTTATAAAGTTAATATGCACCATAGACTCATTACCCGTAAGTGGTGAGGCACATGGTACATATAAACTCTAAATTGATATAATTTTCAACCAATATGGGATAACATTGTCCAACAATCCATATTAGAGATATTATTACTATATGTAGTTAGTATTGGTGGTACTTAGTCGATGTGGCTTTGTGTAAGCATGTTAGAAGCTATTATGGTCATTATTATTTTGTTATCCATTTACTAGTATATAAGATACTTTAGTTAATATCATTTTCAACCAATATGGGATAACATATAAACTCTAAATTGATATCATGTTCAACCAATATGGGATAACATTTTCCAACAATCAGTATTAGAGATATTTTTACTATATGTAGTTAGTATTAGTGGTACTTAGTCGATGTGGTTTGTGTAAGCATGTTAGAAACTATTATAGTCATTATTATTTTGTTATCCATTTACTAGTATATAAGATACTTTAGTTAATAGATTTTGTAACTACTTTACTATTTTCAAATATATAAGATTTCCTCTCAGTTTGTTAGTATTTGTATGGTTTCAGAGAAAAGTTAAAGATCTTCGAGGACTGTGATTGTGCCTCTTGTAAAGTGTGGAGTTGTTAATTGCTTTCTTCTTGATCAATAAAGGTGTAATTCTTTTCTGAATTGCTTGTGTTCATTGTCAATCTTTAACAATAAATTGGTATCAGAGTCTAGCAAGGCTAGGAAGATCAAACTCGTATGATCAACAGATCATGAGTTCGATGAGGTTAGAGATAGAGAAGTTTGATGGCACTGGCAACTTTGGTATATGATGCAAGAAAATGAAGGTTGTCTTATTTCAACAAAAGGTAACAATTGCTATTACGAAGGATCCAAAGTTTGAAGAAACCACCACTGTATAAAAGAAAGAGGAGATTCTTGAAATTGCTTTTACAAGTATCATCTTAAATTTATCTAACTTAGTGCTACGCCTAGTTAATGATGAAACATTTGCTCATGGGTCATGGGTTAAATTGGAGACATTTCACCTGAGGAAATCACTATCGAACAAGATTTTTTGAAGAAGAAACAATTTGGATCTAAGATGGATGCCTCAAAGTCCTTAGAGTCCAATCTTGGCGAACTTAAGAAGGTAACCATAGAATTAGGAAACATAGGAGAACAGGTAGGTGATGAAAACAAAGTGATCCTCTTGAAATCTTTGCCTGACTCCTTTGATAACACTAGGGCTGCCATTGAATTTGGGAGGGATAGTTTATCATTGGATGTTGTGGTATTGATGAGTGCTCAAAAAGTACTAATATTTCGTGATTAATTGTGCTTGATTGATTGATATATAGATTTATTATGACTATTATTTCGATTATTTTCATAAATCTATCCATTCGGAGTCACGGGTATATTTTAGTGCATTTCAGGTGTTTTTAGCGTCAAAATGAGTCAAATGATGAAAACACGCGAAGACGGAACACTTACGGCGCTCGGATCACGAGTTACGGGCTAAACGAGACAAATATGTAAGCCTTACATAATGTGCCATCACATATGTAAGGGGGGACGTGAAAAGAAGGAAACCAATGCGCGCCGCGGCGAGAGAATTGCATGCCGCGGCGTGAGGCTCTCGGGTTTGATCCTGAAAACATAGAAGCATTGCGCGCCGCGGCGAGGGAATTGTATGCCGCGGCGGGGAGCTCTCGGGTTTTTGCATATTTTCCAAATTTTGTGTTGCGCCGCGGCGGGGAAAATGCATGCCGCGGCGCGCCTATTCCTATTGCAATCAGGAATGCCTTACATCTATAAATACCCCCTTTAGACCCCCTTTACAACCAGAACTCGAATTGGTACACAACTCTTACACTTTACAATTTTGCAACCAAACACGACATTCAATCAACTTTGGGAGTTTTGCTACACAAAAACGAAGCAAGAGAAACCATTCTAAGGATCCAAAGAAGCCGTCGACAATCGAAGATAAAGCTTACGGAGGAGTACGTCAACCGATCCATAAGCGGTATTTAGATCTAGGTTTTCTTTGGTGTTGTAGAATTCTATTTTTCTTCTTTTTTCGTTGGAGTGTATGTTCGTATTTTATTTGTCTATGAATATTAATATGAACATATCTGGCTAGTTTTATTATGGATGTTTAGTTTGTGTTGCCATGTTTGCTAGAACTGTGTATGGTGTATGTTTTATTGATTTAATATAAACAAATTACTTTTTGATTAAGAGCATGTTTAGATATTTGATTATGAATAATCATGGGACCATTTGATGTTCGTAGTTAGATTGAAAAATCTGAGAATTTAGTTATAGGAACGTCACCTTAACTTTATTCCGAAACATTTAATCAAAGCTTCAAGTTAGTGACTTAGTCATAGCATTGATTTGATTGGCATGTTTTCCTTGCGCATAATTTGATTACTATTTGATTTACCCCCGCCAAAGGCAGTTAATTAGTTAATCAACAAAGAGACCTACCCCCGCCAAAAGGAGTTTCGTAATTAAAAGGAAAGCCGGTAGTTTTGTTTATATAGGATATTCATGTTATTTCACCATACCTTTTCGATGCAAGCATGGTCAACCAAGCTAAACGTCCTTACATCCTCCACTGATCTTCAAATCTATTTGAATTGATTGTGAATTTGCAATACTGTTTTCGTTTAATTGTTCGTACTTTGTTCCCGTTACAAATCAAACACCTTTTTACAGTTTTAGTAGCTTTAGGATTCTAGTTACTTAGAGTTTTAGTTTCACTAGAACTCTATTTAATTAGTGTTTTATTTTCATTAGAACTCTATTTAGATTAAAAAGTTAGTTATTTAAGACCACTGCAATTCCTTGAGAGACCGACCTTGGAAGTTGCTTATCACTTTACTACGAGTGATTCGTACACTTGCGAGTACACATTTTAACACATCAAGTTTTTGGCGCCGTTGCCGGGGAATTGGCGTTTTGAATAATTTTCTTTTTAACTTTTTAGAGTTTCTTAATTTTTTTTTTTTTTTTTTTATTTGTTTATTTATTTTATTTGTTATCTTTTATTTATTTATTTATTTTATTTTTATTTTTATTTTATTCAAAAAAAAAAAAAAAAAAAAAAATTCAAAAAAAAATCAGAAAATAAAAAAATCAAAAAAATAGTGTTTTTAATTGCTTAATCTGTGGTGCTTTGATTTCTCTGTTGTTTTTGTTAGTTTTTGAAAGGTACCGTTCATCAACAACATCAACAAATTTTAAAATGCACCTAATCAGGCTGGATACTGAAATCCAAGAGCCAATACAAATGAAGAGCTGCATGATATGACAGACATAGAGGTATGTAGCATTTGTGGTTTATATGGGCATTATGCTAATGTTTGCACTTTTGCAGGTGATTACTATGCATCCCCTAATCCAAACTTTGATTTTAATGAGAGATGTCACCCACCTTGGAATGATCCTTATTTCAGTACCTATAATCCTGAGTGGGGAAATCACCATAATTCTTCATGGCAAGCAAACTTTACCCCACCTTATGCCCAATACAACATGCAAAGCTCAAATTCATATGACCCACCGTATGCCCAATACAACATGCAAAGCTCTAATTTTCAACCATATGACCCACCTTATGCACAATACCAAATGCAAAGCTCAAGTTTTCCTACATATCCATCTAGGGCCACCTTCGAAGAGAGCTTGAATTCTTTCATACAAGGAAGTAGAGTTTCTAATCAACCTAGGAAGCCAACCTTAGAGGAAACCTTGAATGCTTTCATACAATCTACTAGTGAAAGAATGGAGTCTGTGGAGGCATCAATGAAACGAATAGAAATACAAGTTGGGCAATTAGCGGAACAAATTCAAAAACAAGAAGAGTTGCCCACTCAAATTGAGCAAGTGAAGGATGACACAATCCTTCAAAGTGGTAAAAATTTTGAAAATATTTATTTTCCTGAAACTTTTGATGATTTACCACTTTGTGTAGAAAATACAGATGGAGAGCAAGCAATTCTCAAAGAATGTCAAGCTGATGAATATCAAATTCTACAAACTTCTATGGAGAACAAGGAGGAATTATCTTCACCTCCCATGCCACACAAGGCACCTAAGACTTGCACATCCCCAAATTATTTTCTATACCACTTCCACAAAAAAGTGTGTGCTGTGCTTCATGGAAAACAACTACCGAGATGGAAGGACAAGCTTAATGACATCTTAGTTCGGAAAATTGATATCACACACTTCAAGATCTTTGATGATGGTGGATAGAAAAGAATTAGCAACGTCTTGCTAAGACGTTAAAGAAAGCGCTTGGTGGGAGGCAACCCACCACATTCGGTAGTATTAACTTCTTTTCTTTTCTTTATTTTGTTTTTATTTAGTTTTACATTCTTTTATTTCTTTTTATTTTATTTTGGATTGTTTAACTTTGTTTGATGTTTTTGTGTCTTCAATTGCCTTAGTTATAATTAAAAATTGGGTTTGAATGTGAATTGTGTGCATACACTTTGAGGTTCAATATATGTTCATACATTCTTCATGAGAGAAGCGAGGAACAGTGAACCGGAGCATAGCGAGTAACGACACAATTTCATACGAAAGGGGGGTAACTTCTTACACTTTTTCTTAATTTCTTTTGTTCTTCTTTTTCACATTGAGGACAATGCAGAAAGTAGGTTGGGGGTGGGAAGAATATTCCATGAGCATGAAATATGACCAATTTTTAATTTTTAACTTTGTCACTTGAATTGTTTTTAGTTAGTGTCGTGTCTACTTGATTCAATCCGGAAATCTATGATATTAACATGATTGTAATGACGATGACATATGGGAGATGTTAGATTTTTACCTAAGCAACGAAGCACATAAATGTTGGATTCATCTAATTTGAGAATTTTGTGGTACTTGTGGTAGTTTGCATGGTTAGTTTAACTATTCTGATTTGTGGAATATATGCATGTTCATGATATGTTTTAAGTCTCAACAATCTCTAGAACTCATTTGAAAACACGTTGAAGCGAAATAATAGAAACAAATGCCACTTAGAAAATGATTTAGGCCATCTTTGGACCGTTTGAACTTTTCATGCTTTCCCGAAATATTTTATCAATAGCACACCCTTGAACTCAACATTGACATACATTGTACTACCCTTAGTGATAAGAGTACTCGATGTAATATTTGATTTTCATGAGCAATTATGTTATATTTGTCTTGCTTCATCAAAAAAAAAAAAAAAAAAAAAAAAAATTTGATGATCGAAATAATAAGCAAGAATAAAGAAGAAAATCAAGCAAAAGATCCAAAGGACATTTGAAGTTAAGGGAGGATGAAAAGAACATTTGGTGAAAAAAGTTGAAAATATGCTTGTGAAATAAAAAGTACTCTTATCATATAAAAACATCATTTTTTGTACTTTCATTATCACATACCTAGCCACAACTTTACAAGCTTAATGAAGTCCTATTGATTCTAGGTAGTTTGGTTTCTATATTAGTGGAGATGAGTTTGAAAAATGAGCATATGGAGTTTATAAGTGCAAAAATTCACTTTCATATTTTACTTGCACATTCATGAGACATTAAAATGTAATCTATGAATATCATGCATGACACGGTCAGATAGTATAACTAACGGGTTTGTGGTTTGATTGGTTGTTCAAAATTCGATTACCATGATGAGTTTGATGTTTGGACTGTTTTTGAGTTTAGGTGATGTTTAACTATTTCGTGTGTCATTTGTTGTTAACAATTTTTGAGACGTATGCATGGATTGATTCAAGTATGTTTAGAGTCTTTATTAGTTTTGAGAGTCATACGATGTTTGCGGGTATCATCACTGGAAACCCTCACGAGACTACAACTCGTCCACTAGGGCCACCTAGGGGTTTAAAGGCTTGTTGCATATGCTAAATGCAACCGTGACAATCTACGGAAGTGATTTAGGTTAGGTTAGTTTATTTCATTTGTTTTTAATTTTATTTTAGGTCGCTTCACTTGCTAGAGACTAGCAAGAAGCTGGTTGGGGGTTGTGATGAGTGCTCAAAAAGCACTAATATTTCGTGATTAATTGTGCTTGATTGATTGATATATAGATTTATTATGACTATTATTTCGATTATTTTCATAAATCTATCCATTCGGAGTCACGGGTATATTTTAGTGCATTTCAGGTGTTTTTAGCGTCAAAATGAGTCAAATGATGAAAACACGCGAAGACGGAACACTTACGGCGCTCGGATCACGAGTTACGGGCTAAACGAGACAAATATGTAAGCCTTACATAATGTGCCATCACATATGTAAGGGGGGACGTGAAAAGAAGGAAACCAATGCGCGCCGCGGCGAGAGAATTGCATGCCGCGGCGTGAGGCTCTCGGGTTTGATCCTGAAAACATAGAAGCATTGCGCGCCGCGGCGAGGGAATTGTATGCCGCGGCGGGGAGCTCTCGGGTTTTTGCATATTTTCCAAATTTTGTGTTGCGCCGCGGCGGGGAAAATGCATGCCGCGGCGCGCCTATTCCTATTGCAATCAGGAATGCCTTACATCTATAAATACCCCCTTTAGACCCCCTTTACAACCAGAACTCGAATTGGTACACAACTCTTACACTTTACAATTTTGCAACCAAACACGACATTCAATCAACTTTGGGAGTTTTGCTACACAAAAACGAAGCAAGAGAAACCATTCTAAGGATCCAAAGAAGCCGTCGACAATCGAAGATAAAGCTTACGGAGGAGTACGTCAACCGATCCATAAGCGGTATTTAGATCTAGGTTTTCTTTGGTGTTGTAGAATTCTATTTTTCTTCTTTTTTCGTTGGAGTGTATGTTCGTATTTTATTTGTCTATGAATATTAATATGAACATATCTGGCTAGTTTTATTATGGATGTTTAGTTTGTGTTGCCATGTTTGCTAGAACTGTGTATGGTGTATGTTTTATTGATTTAATATAAACAAATTACTTTTTGATTAAGAGCATGTTTAGATATTTGATTATGAATAATCATGGGACCATTTGATGTTCGTAGTTAGATTGAAAAATCTGAGAATTTAGTTATAGGAACGTCACCTTAACTTTATTCCGAAACATTTAATCAAAGCTTCAAGTTAGTGACTTAGTCATAGCATTGATTTGATTGGCATGTTTTCCTTGCGCATAATTTGATTACTATTTGATTTACCCCCGCCAAAGGCAGTTAATTAGTTAATCAACAAAGAGACCTACCCCCGCCAAAAGGAGTTTCGTAATTAAAAGGAAAGCCGGTAGTTTTGTTTATATAGGATATTCATGTTATTTCACCATACCTTTTCGATGCAAGCATGGTCAACCAAGCTAAACGTCCTTACATCCTCCACTGATCTTCAAATCTATTTGAATTGATTGTGAATTTGCAATACTGTTTTCGTTTAATTGTTCGTACTTTGTTCCCGTTACAAATCAAACACCTTTTTACAGTTTTAGTAGCTTTAGGATTCTAGTTACTTAGAGTTTTAGTTTCACTAGAACTCTATTTAATTAGTGTTTTATTTTCATTAGAACTCTATTTAGATTAAAAAGTTAGTTATTTAAGACCACTGCAATTCCTTGAGAGACCGACCTTGGAAGTTGCTTATCACTTTACTACGAGTGATTCGTACACTTGCGAGTACACATTTTAACACATCAGGTATCAGCACTGAGGACCAAAGAATTGGATATGAAGTTAGAGAACAAAACTATATTTGGTAATGAAGAGGCCTTGGTTGCCAGAGGGAGGACTGATAAACGTGAAAGTAAGAACTCAAGAAACCACTCCAGACAAAATCAAGAAACAAGAAGTCATTAAAATGCTTCATTTTTCATAAGAAGGGTCACTTTAAACGTGACTACCTAGATAGAAGAAAGAGGTACAAGGACTATGATAAGGAAAACACTAATGTAGAGGCCTCAAATGTTCAGGTGGGATATGATAGTGTTGATGCTTTGACTGTATGTGAAAGGCTTTCATATGATCTATGGATCCTAGACTCTGATGTACTTACCATATGACTCGAAGCAAGAACTAGTTTGTGACATATCAACCTATGAGTGATGGCACTAAGTTTCTGGGGAATGATCAACCTTATACAGTGGTAGGTGTAGGCCCTATGAGGTTGCAGTTGGTGGATGGGACCAGTAGGGTGCTAGAAGGAGTCAGACATGTACCCTCTTTAAAGAGAAATTTGATCTCACTTGAGGTGTTGGCTAGTGAAGGTATGAATTCAGAGGGCAGGCAGGTGATTTGAAGATCACAAGGGGTTCCATAAAGTTCTTTAAAGTTTAAAGGAGGAATAGATTGTACTTCTTGAAGGGTATGCAATGTAAGCCACTAGTTAGTCTTTCCTCACCTAATACTGCACATTAGGGAAAGAATTCATATTTTGAAAAACTATATCATGGTAAGGGTGAGGAATTAGAAGAATCACCTACTGATATTTCGATGGGTCTAGTTGAGATTCTTAACCCATTGAATCCAGTAGTCGAAGAACCAGATGCTCCAAGTATCCAAGCACCAATTTTGCTTACTGAAAATCAAAATGAAGACACTAGTGTTCCCACAAGCATCACTCATATCCTTGATCAACAGGTCCTTGGTATTGAAGGTCACTTGTCTGAGGTATGTACACCTACTGATACTAATAGCATTGAGTCTAGTGTTGGACAGTATGTGTTACCAAATAGGTCTACTCGGGGTCAACCAGCCAAAAGATATGAACCTATCCATGCAAAATTAAAATATCTAGTAGCCCACTACATGTCCACTAAAAGATTGTCTAAGCCATATGAATCATTTGTAAATTAAATATCTGCTATATCAGTACCTAACAAAGTGCAATATGCATTGGGAGACCCAAAATGGGGCAAGGCAATGCAGGAAGAGATGGAGGCATTACAGAAGAACGATATTTGGTAACTTGTGCCTCTACCATAAGGTAAGAAGGCAATTGGTTCGATGGTTGTTTACTATGAAACATAATGTTGATGGATTTGTGAAAATAAAGCCCGTCTTGTAGAAAAAGGATTCATCAGACGTATGGTGTAGACTACGATAAGACTTCTGCTTTTGCTTGCCACAAGCTTAAACTGGCCACTTCAGCAGTTTGATGTCAAGAATGCATTCCTTCATGGAGAGTTAGTCGAGGAGGTGTACATGTGTGACGATTAGATTTTTATCATATATATGTAAAGCAAGTAATTTAATTTATCAGTATAAGTGGTATTTATTGAATTAATATTCTTGTTAGATATTTCACATAATTAATAAATTTGTTACTTTTTTAACTAGTATTTTTACATTATCATTAAATAATTTACTTGGTGGGCAAGTCCTCCTTTTATTAATTAAATAATTTACTTGGTGGGCAAGTCCTCCTTTTATTAATTAAATATTTTACTTGGTGGGCAAGTTCTCCTTTTGTTAATTAAATAATTTACTTGGTGGGCAAGTCCTCCTTTTATTAATTAAATATTTTACTTGGTGGGCAAGTCCTCCTTTTATTAATTAAATAATTTACTTGGTGGGCAAGTTCTCCTTTTATTAATTAAATAATTTACTTGGTGGGCAAGTTCTTCTTTTATTAATTAAATATTTTACTTGGTGGGCAAGTTCCTTTGTCTCCAAGAATGTTAAGTATGGTCCAAGTTTTTGAAGCACTATATATATGGGTGTTAGGCTCATCCATTCCTAAAATCTCTTCTCAAAGTCCTTCTCTCTACCACATATTCTTAATCCTTATTCCTCAAATCTATTCTTTCTTCTTGGATTTTTTTTAAGAGACTTAGGTTTTGAGCTATTGAAGGATACATTTATTAAGACAATTCATCTAAAGGTTTAATGTAAGTAAATCTCAATCTTTTTGCATTAGAGTAAGTTATGTGTATGTTATATGTTACGTGAAATTTATATGCTTCTAAAGTTATTTTACATAATAATACATGCTCATGCATACATGTTCATTATTAATTGTCCAAACCATACATGAACATTTATATGTTAAATATAATTTAAGCATATTGATTAAGAAACAAGAAAAGTGATAATGATGTTTTGTCTTAAATATATGAAATAAGAAGTTCAAAGTTTGTGTGTGCCTATGTTTTGAGGGCTGAGTGGGCAAGGGACGCGGGGGACCGGCGGACCCACCATAGTTAAATGAATGATTGATCGTATGCAGGGAGGTTTCCCTTATGTTTAGTTGGCCACAGGGAACGATAGGCCCTTAATGGGATCACCAATGTGTGTGTGGCGACTTCAGTTGGTCCACACTCATGTTATGCCCCAAGTACGATACTACCAAGGATCCGGTAGTTGGAACAGGTTCCGAAAACCATGGCCCACTGGTTACCGATGGCATAGGTATCACACAAGGGCCCTACTATAAAGATTAAAAATATGTATATATTTATATATGAAAACCACCTTTGAGCCAACATTTGAAGAAAAGTACA
Organism: Elaeagnus macrophylla; assembly: GCA_029378325.1. NCBI lineage: Eukaryota > Viridiplantae > Streptophyta > Magnoliopsida > Rosales > Elaeagnaceae > Elaeagnus > Elaeagnus macrophylla. The sequence goes on along the minus strand of CM055641.1, from coordinate 46,881,711 downwards.
AAGAAAAGAGGACATGTGTAAATGAAGAGAAATATGTAAATAAATAAATCTGTCATCATGATGCATGTTGCATGTGGATTTACTTACTGAGCGTTAGCTCATTCGTGTTTACTTTAATATTTTTAGATAATGAGCAGAAGCTTTGGACGACATAAAGAAGACATCTAAGAGTGTGGCTTTGAAGTGGTCCCAGTTTAAGATCTTTTAAAAGTCAATGATTGTTTATAAATAAGTATTTAATAAGTTTACTGTATTGAAACACGAACAATATTTTCTATCCTAATTAGTTCATGCTCTTTTATTTATGAAGAAAGCTAAACTTTAAGATTATTTCAAAGTTTGAGAGACCTGACAAGTGAGTACCTATTTTTCAAATAAACTATCTTTTCAAAAAAAAAAAAAAGTAACATTTCCTAGTCTACCCCCAAGGTAGGCTCGGGGGCGTTACAACATGAGTCTTCCACCTGGGTATGTAGTTGCTTCTTCTGGTAATTTTGAATGCAAATTGAGGAAGTCTTTGTATAGTCTCAAGTGATCCCCTCGAGCTTGGTTTGGAAGGTTTTCACAGTTCATGCAAAAGGTTGGTTACAGACAGAGTAATTTAGACCACACGCTGTTTCTCAAACATCAACAAAGGAAAGTAACAGTTCTAATTATTTATGTTGATGATATGGTAATTACTGGAGATAATGATATTGAGATGGATAAATTACAAAGACAGCTAGCCTCTGAGTTCGAGATGAAGGATTTAGGTGAACTGAAGTACTTTTTAGGGATTGAGGTAGCTAATGAGTGCTTAAAATGTATTAATATTCTGTGATTTATTGTACTTAATTGTGACAAATAGATTTGATTATAATTCTTTTATTTAATTTTTTGCATAAATCTATCAACTTAAAATTACTGCATATTTTTATGTATTTTAGGTATTTTTAGCTTCAAAAGAGATGAATAATATAAGCACACGAAGATGGGACACTTCGAATACTCAAATAGCAACCTAGGAGCAAAAGAACTAAGGCATGTAAGCCTCACATCAGAAATCAACCAATTTGTAAGGGTTATGTAATCAGCTTGTGCCGCGGCAGAGGTTTTTGTGTCCCGCAACGCAATGCCCTCAGATTTTTGTATGAGGCAATTTTTAGGCTTGTGCTGCAGCGGATAAAAAGTTGTGCCCACGCGCGTGTATTTTTGGAGAGTTTCAATTCTATACAACCCTTGCATCTATAAAACCCCTTACGTTTTCAGCATTACATAGAATTTTTCACACAATTTGGGGACGATTTTCTTCTAAACTAAACTAGGTTTTGTAGTTTTGCCACTTCCTAGAGAGGCACATCTAAAGGAGATAAGAAGCCTTTTAAGATTGAAGATCAAGCTTTTAGGAAAGGAAACATCATTCAAGCCAATTGTGGTATCTAAATTTAGGTTACTTATTATTGTTAGATATTTCTTCTTCTTCTTTCCTCTCTAGAATGTATGTTAGATTATATTTATCTATGAATATTAATCTAAACATGTTTGACTGAATTTAACTATGGATGTTTAGTTTTTGTTGCCATGTTTGCTAGATTTGTTATGGTGAATATTTTTATTACTTAAATAAATAAAATTGCCCTTTGATTAAGAATTTGTTTAAATGTTTATTTGTAAATACTCATGGGCCAATTTGATGTTTATAAATAGATTGAAAAATCTTAGAGTTTAGTTTTAGGAACGCCACCTTGACTATATTTTGAAAACTTAATCAAAGCTTCAAATTGATGACCTAGCCATGGCATTGGTATAATTGGCATATTTTTCCTTGTGCATAATTTATTTGCTATTTAATATACCCGATCTTAGGATATTGATTAGTTAATCAATAAAGAAAATTACTTAATGGTAGGAATTTTCATAAATAAAAGGAAAGTCAGTCATGTTAATTCATCATAATATTTCGATGCAAGCATGGTCAGCCAAGCTAAACATCCATCTATCCTCCATTGATATTTATCACCTTTTTTAGTTAGTTGAAGTTTGAAATATTGTTTTCTTTCTTTGTTTGCCACCATTAATCTAGTTCTCGTGTCTAACTTCATTTACAATTTTATTAGCTTTAGGATTCTAGTTATTTAGAGTTTTAGTAGTTCTAGAATTCTAATTAGTTAGAGTTTTAGTTTCTTTAGGACTCTAAAGAGATTAAGGAAAAATATTATTTAGAACCACTACAATTCCTTAAGACATTGATCTCGGAGTTTGCTTATCACTTGCTACAAGTGATTCGTACACTTGCAAGTATTATAATTTGCACATCAGTAGCTAGGGAGAGCAAAGAAATTTTTCTATGTTAGAGAAAATACATTCTTGACCTACTAACTGAGACAGATATGTTGGATTGCAAACTTTTTGACACTCCTATTAAGCAAAATCGTTGTCTCGCAAAGTATCCAGATCAAGTACTGATTGATCGAGCTCGCTATCAGAGGTTATTTAGGCGCCTATTCTATTTGGCACATACTAGACCAGATGATGCATATGCAGTAAGTGTGGTAAGTCAGTTCATGCTTAACCCGAGTGAGAGTCACATGGATGCTGTTGTGAGAATTTTAAGCTACTTCAAGTCAACCCCAGGGAGAGGAGTAATGTTCTCCAAACACAACAATCCTCTTGAACTTTGTAGCTTCACAGATGCAAATTGGGCAGAAAATATTACAGATAGAAGGTCTACATTAGGTTACTTTACCTTTATGGGAGGTAATTTAGTTAAACGTATGGCTCATGGGGTTTGTGAATTGTTGTAGATAAGAAGTTTGCTATTTGATTTGGGTTTCGAACTCAAAAGTACTATGCAGTTGTATTGCGACAGTCGGGCAACTATAGATATATCACAAAATTCAGTACAGCATGATCGCACTAAGCATGTAGAGGTTGATCATCATTTTATAAAAGAGAAACTAGATGCCAAACTCATTAGCTTCCCTTTTTGTTCCCACTAAGAAGTAGCTTGCAAATGTGCTTACCAAAGGCGTTTTATGCCTCACTAAGCAAGTTGGGCATGGTTCATATGTATGCGTCAAATTGAGAGGGAGTGTTAGCGTGTCATGTAATTAGTGTATAATATGTTATAATTAATAACTGTCTATCTATAATAGAACTATAGGTTGTACAATATTCTAGTTTATTCAGGACTCTTGTAATTTATTTTCTATATACACCTCTATTATGAGGTAATAATTAAAAAAAAATATTTCATTCACATAATATTTAACTATTGTCTTAAAATAAAACAAGCCCAACCAATAAAGTGATTGTTTCCTTACTATTCCATTGCATTAATTCTTTTTTTCAAATTTACAAGATACAATTACAAAATTATATTTACTTTAACACTTTCTTTTATTTTATATTTTTATTGTTACTTTTAAAGAATATTTAAGTAAATAAATATTTTTTTTATTTTTATTCTTTGTAGTTCTTTAATAAACAAAAATAAAATAAATGAGGTCTCCCTTTCTTCCCCATTCTGATTTAATTTTATTTTCATTCCAATTAATTTTCATAATGATTAGTAAACATGTCCGAAATTCTTAAGCAACTAGGGTGAAAAATGTTATAAAACTTGATTTTCTGGAGCCTCATCTCAATTAGCCATTAGGCTTAGCAACATAGGAGTAAGAGCCTGAAGACACAAAATAAAGGGGCAAGTTGTATATAAACTTTGCGGCTACGACAGAACAAAAGATAAAACAATTTGATTCTAAAAACCAACTTTATGGCAATGCATGGTATAAATATTAACAAATTAAATAAGTCAAGTAAATGAAAAGCATTGTATGAGGTACTATGTCCAAGCACATCACCTTAGCATCAGGAACATTGCCTTTGTTTCAGCAGAAACATTCAGTGCTCTTAATTAAAGTTTTGGAATCTGGATATTGCATGCCTAAGCTTGCACCCAACTCGGTTGTCACATAGGGAAAAAGAATATAGATGTCCAAACAAAAGAACGAAAAATAATATAAAATGCAAAATAATTGATTGGATAAAAAGCAATTCCTTATGAAAACCATAAACATCACAAAAGAAAATGTAGTGCTGGTTGTGAACAAGGCCTAGTTGTATCCAATGTTATTATATAATGTTTGTGTTTGCATTAAATTAATTTGTAGTATATAACTGCACGTTTGATATACTATATCTGTCATGTTAAATTAAATTGTATCATATTTTATTTTAATTAATTTGTATAGTATTTAGTGATAATTTATAAAATATACTCATATAAAATAAATTGATAAATATTTTAATAAAATAATGCATATTTAAAATAAATATTATGCAAATTTTACGTAGATTTGAGATTTCTTACCTATCAAAATAATTACATTATAAAAATTCACTTAAATTAATTTTTTATTTGTTTTTACATTTTTGTTATAGATTTTTTTTTTTACATTTCAAAAATAAAATAAATATTATTTTTAATTTAAGAATAAAGAAAATAAATACATATAATTTTAAAATTAAAAAAAAAATAAGTTTAATATTTAGCACATTTATTATTCAATATGTAACTGTACAATACAACCTCAATTCATAGTCAAAGTTTTTAATACAATTTTTAATAGCGTGGTCTATTGCGTAATTCACTTAAATTCCTTATTATTTACATGATCAGGTTTGGGCAAGTTGGCATGTTTGTTTGGACCCACATGTGTGTTTTGTTTTTTGAAGCTAATGTATAACCTATAAGGTTGCAACAGAGGACCAAATTTAAGACTCTCTCAGGTCAAGTGGGTTTCTGTCGTTTTGAACTGCTTTACATGTTTGTAGTTAATTCTCATCACTACACTTTCAGATATGTATATATTCATCGAACCTATCCTTGAGGTCTAAAATCTAATTAAATATTAAAAATATGAATTTCCTCATCTTTTTCTTTTTGCAGCTTTGATGTTACTCTATGCTTAATTAATCCCTAATATATATGATGTGATACATGTTAATTACTAGCTTTCTTTGTCATTCACTGAATTTTGTTAAAACTTGAACAATGTGTATTTTAAAGTTTTGGCATAAAATTCATCCAATAGCATGAATAATATTATATGTATATGAAGTTGTAGTATGCTTCATGATTATATGTATATGTTATGCAAAGAATCTTGTTATGATACCATCTATAGTGAAAATATTAAAGTATTAGGTTCGCAATGGAGTTATCTATGGACCAATTGTTACTTAATCAAGCAAAGAACTAAATGAGACCTAAATAGAAACAAATTCAAACTAACCACAACAACAATAATATGTGTGAGACCCTAATCTTAATTATTATTTTTTTCAGAAAATAATTTAAATTTATGTATTAAATTTAGTGTTATTTGAACTTGTTAAAGTTTGAAATTGTATATTTAAGTAGTCAAAAATAAATATATTTTAATATCAAAATTGTTTTGTAAATATTTATAATGGTTCAAAAATAATTTCAATTTTATAAACATTTTTAGAAATTTTTGGAAAAATTAAATGAAAATTACCAAGAATACCCCTAGTTTATCAAAACCTTTTTATGTAAGGGCAAGGGCTAATTGGTCATTTACCACCCAAACCCTATTTACCCCTTTTTCCTTCCCCTTAGCGTGAGAAGAAGAGCTGGTCATTGCCATCGCAAAGGAGAGCGAGACGTTGCGGGCAGAGCTGGTCCTTGCTGTCGCGAAAGGGAGAGAGACGCCGCGGGCTACCGTCATCCCTCTCGTCGACTCAGTACTGGCCGTCGTTCCTTCCCCATTACGCTGGATTTTAACGACTTAGCGTTCCATGACCTAGCGCACAAGCTGTTCGTTGCCTAGCGGCCGTCAGCTCTCGTCTCCTCTAGCGCGACACTGACACCGTTTCACCTCGCCCTCGTTCTCCTAATAGTTGTCTTGTTTTCACCACTCGCGAGTTCAACGCCAAATGCCACGAAGAAACTAGCGTGGAAACAACCCAACCGCTGTTCGTGGTACACCTTTTCCAGCCACAAATGGTATATTTTGTTTATAATTTGTTCTCCTTCCTAATCTTGTTCGAATTTGTTAGGTTTAAATCATTTTTGGATTATTATGTGGAATTGTATTTCGGTTTTGATTTTCTGAGTGCGATGAGAACGCTGTTAATTATCTTACATATATTCCTGATTATGATTTGAGAATTCTCAATTTCTTGTGGTATTTTTCTGAGTGTGAATTCTCGATTTCTTAAGGTATCCCAAATCTGACTAAAATTCGATTTGCTTTCTAACCAAAGCTTGGGCATTTTGGTGAGCCATAGAATGTTTTCAATGAATATTGGTTTGTTCGGTGTTTATCTCCTTAATTTGAATTATTAATTTATCTAAATATGCATATTATAAATATTAAAGAGTCATGATCAAATAAGCAATTATATACATGTTGGTCAGTTTTGATTTATAGTTTAACTTATTGGGACGAGCAGTGTTGAGTTTCTCTTTGCCTCTTAAGTGTTAGTTCTGCGAAGTTACTTGGATCTTTTAATTAGGCAACAAGCTGTTTGGATTCCTAGAAAATATGACTACTATATTGTCCTCTAAGGCAATTATCTATAACTTACATCTAGATCTTAAACTTCATTGTTAATTTCTACTCAAATTTGCTATTTCTACTACTACTTGGTGGGTTTATCGGTGCAAAATGTGTATTATTATGTTGGTAAGAGCTGTCATCATCATGGCATTGACAAGAGTGCTTTATGTAATCACCTAGGTGGATATCTTAGAATGTATATACCTCTGAAAAGTAGTGTCCAGATGGAAAACTTGGATGCATAAGAAAGAGACATTTTTTGCAAGTTTGAGGGTGAGGTTGGTTTGCGAGCGGACTTTTGAGGTAGGGGTTAATACTCCACTTTTTATTCATGCATTATTTTTATGAAAATATCATGCATCATTATGGATAATTGAATGATTGAAATTGATGCCATGTTTATAAATATTTTTATAAAAAAATGTTGATAATGATGTTATAATTAACATACCCGTTTGGAAACATTTTATATGTATATATGAGATTATGAAATACGGGTATTAAAATATTTTATATGGCATCTGAGTTTTATGCATGCATCATGAAATTATTTTATGGGGAGTATTACCTGTATAATGTCTTGCGGAGATATGGTACCTCGGGGCCACTGGTTGCAGCAAACTATTTTTTGATGGACTACAGGTACGCATTTCATTTCACATGTATCTCAGAGTTGTCCATACATGGGTCTTGGTATTAGACCGCACATGGACCTCAGAGTTGGACCCCCCATTGTGTTTCGGAGTTGTCCGTCTTGGGTCTTGGTATTTGTTTCCGTCTATGGGTCTCGGAGTTGGACCGTCCATATGACAAGGACCCTTAAGGCGAGGACCCATGTACGTTGGAGTTGACCAATACATGTGCCATATGTATTTCGGAGTATGACCATACATGGGGTCGGAGGTGGACCCACGTGTGTCTCGGAGGTTGATCGCGCACGTGCCCATGTATTTCAAAGTTGACCAATACATATGGATTTGGCATAGCATACATGAGTATTTTATATTAAACATTTCATATTTGATTATGATTGTATGAGCATGCATGGGGTACCTGGAATGTACACTCCACTCGGTTTCGAAAGTGAGGAAGTACAGGTATGCCCGGGTTTAAAAATGAAATCTCCCCATTACTGATATACTGATGATTTATTACTGGACATGCATGAAATATTTTTAAATGTAGCATACATCATTGATTTCATTGAAAACTGTGCATGGAGTATACTCCTACTGAGCTAGTTGTAGCTCACCCCATTTTCCCCTTTCTCTTCTCAAATTGATAATGGTTTTTTCGTAATTGTTCTGACTTGAATGAGAGGTACGTACTTAGAAGGAGTTCAATAAAAAGGTTTTTCCTTTACCCTCATTACTTTAATTAGTTATTCTGTATATTGAGTAGATAGGCTAAGATCAATCTGATTTGTTATAAAATCAAATATTCGTTATTATTTGGTTTATAGGTTTTTTTTGAAGGTTTTATTGTGTTTTTATAAATATTAATTTATTTCATGGGTACCCAAATTATATTTAATTGATTTGTTTTCATTCTAAATTGATATTTTATAATTAATGATTTTAAAACTAATAATTTTCTCTCAAATTTTATCTACTTTCTTAAATTTTTTTCACGTACTCAATTTTGGGGCGTGACAATATGTGTAGCCAACACCACCAATAAAGCAACAAGAAAATAATGAGCAATAAATAATAAATTGACACACAAGATTTAACGTATTCTTCTCCAAATTTTGGATGTTATATTCACAATCCAAGCATCCAAACAATAATTCACTATGAATCAAGATGATTACAACCTATGCTTCCAAACAAGCAATACAATCATGGAATATTTTCATAGTACAAGCAACACCCAATACATTTTAACTCCAAAAATTTCCCTAAGCCCCACTCTACTCCTTCAATGGAGACATATTTAGATTCTAATGCTAACAATGGATTGAAATAGGAGAGAATAATATGTAAGAAAAACTTAAACTCAAGAGTTGCCAAAGAATACCAAGCTTCCTTCCCTATCTACAATGGAGAAAACTCTATTCCCAATTGCCGCTCTTTCTCCCTTAAGTTCTCTAAATACTCTCACCAAATCTTAAAGAGAAAACATTCATACTTTAGGATAGCATCAAAGAGACCTCACACAAGCTCTCACACACAATCATGAAGAAGCCCTCTTGTGCTCTCCTTTCTAGCCTCCTTTCAAAGTACTCTTATGACCTTAATTAATGAGCTAGGTCACATAAAGAAGCTTATATAGCCCCATCATGTCATTTACCAAAATACCCATTTCATTTCGTGCAACAAGGTCCAAAGAAAATTCCCATATGTTTAATTTCACATAGCTCTTGTGAACAAAATGGTCGACTATTTCTTCACTGGTAATTGAAAATGGTAGATCGTTTATACGCAGAAAGGTTGCCCCATATACATGGTTGATCTGTTATTTTACAAGGCTAGATCATTTCTACACAGAAACATATTCTCCATTCTTCATACATGCTATGCAATGCTCTTAGTCCAACCTTTGATGTTTGATAACCCACATTGGTTCTCAAACATCCCCCATAGATTTGTGTAACACATTACATTTCTCCACCTTGATGCCAATCCTTGGATAATCAATTCCTTGGGTCCTCCACCAATTTTCAACTACCATGAATAGATGGTCACCTCCACCAAGTAAAACCACTCATCTAAGATAACAAGCCTAATATCAGTTGAGTCTTCAACTATGTGATCTATCACCAACTCCACCTCAAAATGTTCTTCAATAGCTTCCCAAATGAAACACACCAACCATGAAGCTTTCTTTACATCCATAAACCTTATAACACATATTATGGTAGAAACAAAGACTCAACCCATTGAACCGTGATATCATATCTCATTGAACCAAACATAACCATGAAGTTGAAAATCACACAGCTCAACATGCCAAACTTTACATAAACAAGTTGACCCTACACATAACCATCTCTCCCCATACGTCCAAAGTACATCAACACTACACTCATTGCATATCCAAACTTCCCACATCAAATGCCTCTAGAAACTTTAGCATCTCCACATCCACATCAACAAAAATAGGAGAAAATGCAATAAAACAAGTCAAAGTGTTTTAACATGATACCTTCTTGTTGTACAAACTCTGTTGCACCAACACTAGCCTTGTATCTACCAAATCAAACTCAAGTACACCATCCTTGTATGTGCTCTCTCAATAGTACATCATGACTATTGCTTGCATGCCTAGGAACAAGTACTTGTGCTTCATCTTCTTACAGAGAACCTTCTTTTCATCTATGGCTTCATTCCATATGTGGGTATCCTACCTACCCATAGCATCTCTAGAAATCACCGACTTTAGAAATAATACTTAGGCTAGGTCTAACCTCCAAGATTCATAACTACAAAAATGACATAAGGTTGCAGGTTTTAACTGTGACTATAGACTTATGGTCAAGGTTATAAAAATTAAGACCTAGGTGGGAGGGACCATAGACTACTACATATGGTCAAGGTTAAAAATCGTGACCCTAAACGTAAGATGTAGTCATGATTTTTTGAAGATCATGACCTATTAGTGTTTACAGGGTATAAAATTGTGACCATATATGTTATATATGTCACAATTTTAAAAATAACCGAGACCTTATATTTTAAAAATAACCCATACCAACGCAAACTACGTGCAACATGAATGCCTCTGCCCTCTCTCACTAGTCACGAATATAGAGTTCGAATTCACCCAAACTTTGACACCATTCAACTCACAATCGTAGCAATCTTCTTCTCGATACTCACTATCCCAATCAATCTCTAACGTCGTCCACACAAAGTTGCAGTGTCAAATATTGATCCACCATTCCTCTGGTCCTCTAATTTCTCATGGATTTTAGGTTCAACTCTTAGAATGTTTTGTTTTTATTGTTTACTTTGAGTTTTTTTCCTCAATTTTGGAAACCTTTTAGGTTTAGGTAGCAGCTGGTCTCAAAATGAAGATTTTATTATTCGTTTTTAGGTTCGTTCAATATAATCCCTTATTTAAGAGGGTTAAGCTTGTTAGAGTATAAAATATTATAAAGCTTATGTTCATATTTTGTTGCATCTTTGTCCAATTTTTGCAAATTTTTGTTTGTATATATGCTTGCAATATATGAGAGCTTTGGGGTTTTACTTTAGAGGATTACAATGAAAGTTCAATAGTTCCGTATTTTATGTTGGTCCTTTCCTAATTTTTTTTTAAGTTGGCATTCTAGTTTATTGCGTAATATATTGGTGAGGAAATATTCTAATGACCCCATTTAGGAAAGGAGAAAAACATATTTTTCGCCGGGAATGATATAAGATGGATAATCCATAGATGTTAAGAGGGAGACATGGTAATAGAACAAATGCATCAATTTAGAATATTGAAAAACAAAGCTATTAAGATAGCTTTGTTCAGGTGTTTTACATATAAATTAATGCATCAAAAATGGTGTGGTTCGAGAAGAGACTTTTAGGAACTATAATTATAATATGAGAACATGGATTGTCCCTACTGAAATGAGTAGATTATATAGAAATAATAAAACATTAAGGATTATACAAAAATTGTTTAAGATTAGTTTGCATGAAGTTAGCAAGCAAATTTATAATCTGTCACTCTATAGATTAGTGAATCATGAATGCTGAGTGTTTATTCATCTTATTTATCTTTATAATTCTTTCATGTTGGGATGCCAAGTCTTAGATAAATTAGCTTAAGGTAAGCTCAAATTCATGTATGGGGCCACTTAATAGTTGCTGCAATAGGAGTTCCATTTCATGCAAATTGCATTTTAATTTTGTTTCAATAATCATAGAAGTTGAAAGAGAGAATTGAATAGTCAAGGAGAAGAGCAATAGTGGTAAGGTTTCTGATGTGATAAATTTAGTACTCGAAAGTGTACGAATCACTCGTAGAAAAGTGATAAGCAACTTCCAAGGTCGGTCTCTCAAGGAATTGCAGTGGTTCTAAATAACTGTCTTCTTAATCTAAATAGAGTTCTAACAAAAATAAAACACTAATTAAATAGAGTTCTAGTGAAACTAAAACTCTAAGTAACTAGAATTCTAAAGCAACTAAAATACTAATTAAATAGAGTTCTAATAAAACTAAAACTCTAAATAACTAGAATCCTAAATCTAATAAAACTGTAAACAACTTGTTTGATTTGTGATGGGAACAATTATACGAACAATTAAACGAAAACAATATTGCAGATTCACAATCAATTCAAATAGATTTAAAGATCAATGGAGGATGTATGGACGTTTAGCTTGGTTGACCATGCTTGCATTAAAAAGATATGGTGAAATAACATGAATGTTCTAAATAAACGATATTACTGGCTTTCCTTTTAATTACGAGACTGCCTTCGGTCGGGGTAAATCTCTTTGTTGATTAACTAATTAACTGCCTTCGGTCGGGGTAAATCAAATAGCAATCAAATTATGCGCAAGGAAATAAATTCCAATCAAACTAATGCTATGACTAAATCACTAATTTGAAACTTTGATTAAGTGTTTCGGAATTAAGTTAAGGTGACGTTCCTATAACTAGATTCTAAGATCTTTCAACCTAACTACGAATCTCAAATTGGCCCATGATAATTCATAATTAAATATCTAAACATGCTCTTAATCAAAAGGTAATTCATTTATATTAAATTAATTAAAATACACCATACACAATTCTAGTAAACATGGCAACACAAACTAAACATCCATAATAAAATTAGCCGCTCATGTTCATATTAATATTCATAGACAAATAAAATATGATCATACACTTCAATGAAAGAAGAAGAAAATAGAATTCTATAACAACAAGGAAAACCTAGATCTAAATACCGCTTATGGATGGGATAGCGTTCTTCTCCAAAAGCTTTATCTTCGATCGTCGACGGCTTCCTTGGATCCTTAGAATGGTTTCTCTCGCTTCGTTGAGTGTGGCAAAGCTCCCAAAATTGAATGAATCTCTTGTTTGGTTGCAAAATTGTAAAGTGTAAAGTTGTATCAAAGTTGTTCAAGTTGTATGTAAGGGGGAGTCTAAGGGGGTATTTATAGATGTAAGGGTTTACACAAATCCTGATTGCAATATGAATAGGCGCGCCGCGGCATACATTTTTCCCCGCCGCGGCGTAACACAAATTCTGGAAATAATGTCAAAACCCGAGAGCTCCCCACCGCAGCATGACTTTTCCTCGCCGCGGCGCATTTTCTTCAGTTTCTTCACATGTACCCCCTTACATATGTGCTGGCTCGACATATACGGCTTACATATTTGACTCGTTTTACCCGTAACTCGTGAACCGAGTGCCGTAATGTTCCGTCTTTGCGTGTTTGCATTATTTGACTCATTTGACGCTAAAAACACCTGAAATGCACTAAAACATACTCGTGATTCTGAATGGATAGATTTATGAAATTAATCGAATAAACAACAAATAATAAATCTATTTCTAAACAATTAAGTGCAATAAACCACGAAATATTAGTGCTTTTCGAGCACTCATCAGTTTCTACATTAGAGAGTGAGTTCGATGAAGAAATTATGGACATCCATAGGGATTTTGTAAATATTCATAGGGAGATGGTGCTTCTAAAAGATTATTTCTCTATGAATTTTGAAGGTATAACAATTCCTTTATAATTTCTTCTATAGGTATGCACATACTCCAATATGCTTTTACCCTTGCTCCTTGCCCAAGAGAATAACACTTTCTTGTCATTGTTAATTTCACATTGATCACAGAAAGTCATCCTATTAATCAAACCATCACCAAGAGCTTTCCTCTTGTCTAGTTACTCTAATCCTTGAGCACTAATGTGGCCTACCCTTTTGTGCCACCTATTTACATCAACTTCAGTTTTTGCACCAATGGCATCTTTAGCCTCTACAACACCATTAAGAATATACAGCACGTTCTTTCGGTTACCATTAAAATGTACCAATGAGCCCTTACGCACCTTAATTTGACCATGTTTGCCTTTAAAATTGAACTCATGCTATCCAACATACCCAAGAAGATCAAATTCTTCTTCAACTCTAGAACATATCTCACATCTCTAAGATTGAACACCAAACCATTACCAAGTTAAAGATGTATCGTGCCAATGCCTACAATTTCACAAAGATGATTATCCACCATATTTACAACACCACCGTCCAATGATTTGTAGTGAACAAACCAACTCCTATATGGTGTAATAAGGAATAAACACCCCAAGACCAAAACCCATGTGCCCTTATCACCACCATCCATCGAAATTGCAAGTGCTTCTGTAGGCTCACAATTTGTGTCCTCATACACCACTAAAGTTCTTCCACTACTTGAAGCTTCCATCTAATGTAACTGTGTTTCTTATAATTATAACACCTCTGATTCTTTCTTGCTCTTTGAGACTTAAACTGAGAACAAACTTTATCATTCAAATCTTTGCTTTTATCACCTCCCTAACCTCGGGTAAACAATGCATCACCACTACCATTTCCTCCTAGATGTAAACCTTTTGTCTTTAATTCTAACTCTCGTGTTCTCAAGTGAGAAACCACTTGCTCCAAAGAGATTCTATCTTTTCCATACTTGAACCCCATCTTCACTTCAAGATACAAATCTAGTAGATTATCCAACAAGAGATGTACAAGATCCTTATCACCTAGACCTTTTTCGATATTGGCCAAGTCACTAGCAATCCTCCAAAATTTTGAAAGATTAGACTCCAAGCCTTTTAACATATCCATCTTAAAATTCAACAATTGTTCTTTCAAATGGAATTTCTGAGACAAAGTCTTTTGAGTATAGATCTCATCTAACCTCTTTCATATACCCTTTGCAGTCACCTCACGTTACACCTTACGAAAAACATCATCATGCAAGTATAAATAAATTGAGGTATAAGCAATCTCTTCCAATTCCTTTTTTTCATAATTGGTAAACCCATCAAAAACTCAAGATTAATTTCAAAGGCTTGTGCTACCTTTTGTTGAACCAAGATGCTCTTCATCTTTGCCTTTCATATGTGAAAGTCACTAAAACCATCCATTTCTCTATTTCAAACCATCAATTTCACTATCTCAACCTTACTCATAATTGATTACACTAAAATTGTTTTGAAATGAATTTCCAACAACCTTCATAAAACTCCTACCAACAAAACTTCACAACAAACCACGAATTCAACAATACACAAACCACTTAAGCCAAAATCTTGACCTCTGATACCACTTGTGTGGTAGTCTTGTTATGATACCACTTGTAGTTAAAATTTCAAAGTCATAGGTCCACAATGGAGTCACCCGTGAACCAATTGCTACTTAATCAAATTATAAGTCATATTGTCTTTTTGTGTCTTTGTTGGCTTTTCGTTGTGTAAAATAGGGAGTCTGATTGTTTTTTAATTAGTGTTTATGTATTCCTCTAAGTAATGTACTTTACTGGCCATCAATATTACACACACTCATAAGTTTGTATGTTACACACACCAGGGGGAGGTTGAGAGCATGTAGTTTGCATGCTTATGTGTGTTTTTACATGCATTTGATTTTCACTAATGTGGACATTTGTGAAAAAAAAATTTACTACATTTTGAACTTGAAAATTGGTTTTTTGTAGCTCACCAGGATCCTTAATGAGTCCCTCGCAGTGTGCTTGCCAAGGTAGGTTGGTAAGGAGTTGGTGAAGTTGGTTTGTTTGTTTTTTTGACTGTTAGACCTCACAATGGTCTCACTGGTAGCTCTTTGGTACCTCATCGAGGTTAGTTGACGAAGCTTAAGGAGCTTCAAAAATTCTTTATAAATACCATTCCAAATATATTATTTCTTAATTACAAAAATGTGAGAAAATCTTTGCTTTATGAAAATAGTTTTTATAATTTTGAATCATTAATACATTAAATGTTTTTCTGTATTAATGATTTGTAGTTTTGAGTTTTGAAAATTCTAATTTTGAGAAATTATTCGTATCAGCAACACGTCAAGTGTTGTTCCATGTTGTGGTATGAGGAGTTTTTATAAAACCATAATTAAATCGGGTTTCTGTAATACCAATACATTGAGTGTTGTTTTGTATTGTGATACAATCTATTCTTATAAAACATTTATTTTATGAAAAGTTTTTTCGTATCACAAATACTTTGATGTTATTCCAAATTGGGATACAACGTGAAAATATATTTTAAAAGTGTTTCCGTATCGCCAATATACTGAGTGTTGTTCTATATTGGTATACGAAGTTGTTTGGTAAATTTATAAGTTTGATAAATGGAGTTTTTGTATCGCCAATACAATGAGTATTATTCTATATTAGGATATGAGGTTGTTTTAATAAATTTATCAATTTGATAAATGAAGTTCCTGTATCAACAATACATCGACTGTTTTATCATATTGTCGATACGAGGTGCTTTTACGAAACTCATTCTTAGGCTTGTGTTTATCTTTGTTAGGATTGACACATATTGATTGTAGGTACAAGTTATACACAACATGGTGGTATGTGGTGATGGACCTCTAAAGGTGAGCTTGATCCCAGTGGATCAAAGTAGTTAGGCAAACAGCTGGCAAGAAAAGCATAGGTAACTAAGACAGGTGATCCCAATTGGATGAGGTATAGACATTTTATCTTTATCAAGTTGTATTAACTATTTAATTTCTTAGTGAATTTTCTTCTAAGTGGTTGCCTAAAGCAACCAATTGATGTTACTACTTAGGATTGGAGTCTAAGTAGGTTTACCATGTTACATGCTGTGCTATGTATGATCACATGTTGTGAGAGTAAAATCATCATTTACCGAATATGTTCCCAAATATTAGGTCTTGAAGTTATTGGAAATCTTTTAATGATTTCACTGTATGTCTAACTAATTCACATGTTATATGCTTATTACTTTTTTTTGCATGTTGCTATTCTAGACAAGAGCCTGTGAGGCACACCATCACTATTGTGTTTACAGCAGATTCTTCTTCCTTATTTGCACGTTGTTTACTTGGTGTGTTGATTTAAGAATGTTTTCTTTTGCTGTGCTATTTGCTTATTTTACGTCTTGAGGCATTCTTGATCGAGTTAGAATAGAGCTCACAAAAATATTACATGGTTGGCGTATCCACCCCTCTTCTAGGTCCTGATTGCTTATTTGGGTTGAAAGTTCAATTCACCTTTGTGCAATTGTTCTAACTTATGAAACTCTCACAAACAATGAGCTAAAGGAGAACTAAATGGAAACAAATCCAAACTAACCACAATAACAACAATGTACGCAGCCAACACCACTAATAAATTAACAAGGAAATAATGAGCAAGAAACAATAAATGGATACACAAGAGTTAATGTGGTTCTTCTTCAAATTTTGGAGCTTACATCCACATCTCAAGCACCCAAGCAATAACTCACTATGAATTAAGATTATTATAACCTATGTTTTCAAACAAGCAATACAAACATCTAATCTTTTCATAGTACAAGCAACACCCAATTCATTTTAGCTCCAAGAATTTCCCGAAGCCCCACACTCCTTCAAGTAGATATACTTAGATTCTAATATTAACTGAAATAGGAGAAAATAATACCTTAGAGAACTTAAACTCAATATTTGTGCAAGAATACCAAACTTCCTATGGAGAAAACAATATTCTCACTTGCCTCTCTTTCTCCCTTCAAGCTCTCTAAATAATCTCACCAAACCTTGATTATAAATCATTCACACTTTAGGATAGCATCAAAGAGACATCACAAGCTCTCACACACAATCATGGAGAATCCCTTGTGTGCTTTATTTTCTAGCCTCCCTTTCCAAGTGCTCTTATGACCTTCCTTAATGTGCTAGGTCACATAAAGAAGGTTATATATCTCCCTCATTTCATTTACCAAAATGCCCATTCCTTCAACAAGGTCCAAAGAAAATTACCAAATGTGTAATTTCGCATAGTCATTGCTAACGAACGATTGACCGTTTCTTCACAGGCAACTAAAAATGGTAGATCATTTCTACGTAGAAAGGGTTCCCCAAATAAGAAGTTGACCAGTTATTTCGCAGGGGTAGACTATTTCTACATAGAAAAATATTATTTTTCCTTCACACATGCTATACAATGCTCTTAATCCAATCTTCAATATTTGATGACCCACATTGGTTATCAAACATCTCCCATGAATTTGCATCACACATACAATATATGAAGGTTGTTGCATGTTTCATAATTATATATGGATAATATTAGAATAAGTTTTCTACAATTTTCAAACATAAAGGTCAATGTGTATTAGAATACAACTTGTTGATGCTCCTATTAATATTATTGGTGATCTTATAGAAAGCATATTCATGATTTCAATCAAATCAAGAGAGAAAAATGAATATTGAATTAGCATAATCGCACCTTTATATATTGGCTGCAAACCCAAGTAAATGATGAATAAACTTGTATATATATTTCACTATTCTTTAATACACATTTACCAAATACCTCCACATTTATTTTTTTCGTATTACTATATCTCGAAAGATTAAGGTGGATAGCACAAGGTTTTAAGTTTCATGTCATAAAGTATCATTGCTATACCATAATTGGGATACATTATCAAACCAAAAATTTTATAAAGAGATCACCATGTTAGTCAAAATAGTAGAATTTCTATTGTGGCAAAAACTATGCATTTTTCAAGTTTAAAGGATAGGTAACCTATGGAAGAAGACATTCCATATTATGGAGTAAACATGGAATCAAGAACGATACTCATGTTTTCACATTAGTTAATCTAATTCGGATTGGTCTTAAAGATTACAGTTTTATTTTGGCTTCCCAAGCAAAGCAAGCGTTCTACATTCGAGATGCTCAAGAGAAGCAATGGAGGTTATTTTAACTCCTCTTCATCAGGATTATAATGATACTTTAAATATTGATGTATTAAGAGATATTGCAATGGAGAATGAGGAGGTTGTTCAATTGTTAGGTGCAAGTGACAATTTTAGTGAAGAAGATGTGGAAGAAATTAGTCATAATCGAGTTTGGTGGGAAGTAACTTGGATTTATCATAACAAAGACAAACATTATGGGTAATTTGATTTTTATTTTATATGTTCATACTGGAGTATTATTCTTGTAGTAGATATATATTCCATGTATTTGCTTATATTGTACTTTTTATTAATTAGTTAGAGTGCCACCTAGGTATTTTATATAGTTAGCATAGCTGTATATAGCAATGTATTATGTTGTAATCCTTGTTCAATTCAATGTAAACAATCATATATTTTTCCTTCTACCTCAATTTTTTTTGTTAATTCACCAATTCAATCTATGCAAAATTCAAGTCAAATTCCTCATTTAGATTATGCGTCAAATAATTCAACTCAGATTTCACAATTTGTTGATTTATTTGTGCAAACTTTTTCTTCTCTTAAAATTGTGAACGCAAGCTTGTCAATCAAACCGGATCACAACAATTATCTCACATGGCCTGACCACATGAAAAGCTTGTTAATCATATATGGATTAGGAGGTTTCATTAATGGAACAATGGTCCCTCTACTTAAGTTTCTTGATCTTAGTTGTGCATCCACGTTACATGAACTGGAATCATCTTAAAAATATGGTTAAAAGTTGGATCTACACCTCAATTTCTAGTAATATGAACACTCATGTCTCACAGAAAGGAATAGCTTATGATTAGTGGAAAGCTCTCAAGAAAAACTTTGCTTCAAGTGTTCGGTCGCATACCCTAGATCTTCATGCTCAATTACAAACTTTGAGAAAAGAAGGAATGTTAGTTCATACTTATATATCCAAGACACGAACTATTGTAATCATTTTGCTGTTATGGGTGAACCTATTTCAAACAGAGACTTAGTGATGTATTCACTTGTTGGTCTAAGTACCAATTCTAGTTATAATTTTTTGTGACATCAATCAATATGATGGATGATAGCCTAATTTCAGTGCCTCATAGTCAATTAGAGACATATGAATGGATGCTTCTATAATAATCTGGTATGGATAAGGATCATGCCTTTCATGCTAATGT
The DNA here is from genome assembly GCA_029378325.1 of Elaeagnus macrophylla. NCBI lineage: Eukaryota > Viridiplantae > Streptophyta > Magnoliopsida > Rosales > Elaeagnaceae > Elaeagnus > Elaeagnus macrophylla. Next base: position 46,862,078 of record CM055641.1, on the reverse strand, counting down.
TGCTTCTGTAAATTGCTTTGGTAATTCACCAAAACCTAAGAATGCCTAGCCTAAGCCTGAGTCTTGGAATTTGCATGGCTTCTTGAAAGATATGAAACTTCAACCTATTAAACCTTCTTCCACCTCACCTTCTTCTCATCGGCCATCCTTTAACACAAATAGTTTCAATTCTAATTTTTCATCAAAACCTCATAAATGTTCTAGTAAAAGGCATGTTTGCCAAATTTAAGTTGCTCATTTTTTTCTTCTTTGTGATCTCCTGAATAAAACCTACTTGGTCATTCTTCTTTTTCAGGTAATGTGTCTTCTTTTGACTCATCTCCCAACAATTCTTAGTTTTTAGACACAAGAGTTAATCATCATATAGCCTATGTTTCTTTTAATGTTTCTCAAGCTACTTTATATAATGGCAGTGAACGAGTTTCTCTTGAAAAAAGTAATGTTTTGTCTCTTCATTGTGTTGGTCAAGGTTTTCTTTCTCCTACTCATCATAAATGTTTTCTTGCATTTCGTCAAATTTTACAGACTCCACATGCTACACATAATCTTTTATATATGCACAAGTTATGTACTCATAACAATGTGTATGGAGTTTCATCAAAATGTTTTTGGAGTTTCATAAAAAAAAAAATTCATGTTAAGGATTCTACCATGAAGGAGCATCTGATGCAAGAAATCAATGAGTCTGGCTTGTACAAGTTGATTGGAGGTGTTTCCATATCATCTACTCCTCCTTTTCCCACAGCCTTCTCTGTTTAGTAATAGAAATTCACTCCTTAGTCATCCATCTTTTACTTCAACTCATTCTCTTGTTAGCCAAGGATTACTATAAGCTACTAATGATAATAAAAGTGATTTGTTTTGCACTCACTGTCAAACTTCTAAATCTCATAAGCTAGCTTTTACTTCTCGAATTCAAAGAAGTCAATCTACTTTTAATCTTGTGTTTTTAGATTTGTGAACATCTCTTATGATTTCATCTAATAGTGATCGTTATTTTTGTTCCATTGTTGACGATTATTGTTGTTTCAATTGGATTTTCTCACTTAAATCTAAGAATCAAACATTGTATATTTTTCATCATTTTCTTACTTTAATCTCTATTCAATTTCATGTTTCCATTAAGAGCATTCAAACTGATGGAGGAGGTGAATTTGTTGCTCTCAAGTCTTTGTTTGTTCAATATGGTATTGTCCATATTTTTATCTGCTCTCACACCTTAGAGCATAATAGTGGAGAGTAGCCATCGATATATAGTAGAAAATGGGGTTATACTTCTTCATCAATCAACCATGCCTCTGTCCTTTTGGCCTTATGCCATGAGAACCTCTGTGCTCTTAATGAATAGGTACTCTAATTGAGTTTCAAATGGCTTATCTCCATATGAATTACTTTTGTATTGTTTTAAGTATATTTGGTACACAATGCTTTCCTTGTCTTCGTTCTTATCTAAAAAAAATTTACAAGCACATTCTATATCATGTGTTTTCATTGCTGCTTCCCATCATACATATCTTTGTTTAGATAAACAACCTAATAGAATTTACATCAGTAGGCATGTGGTCTTCAATGAACAAATTTTTCTATTTGCTTCAAATTCTAGTTCCTCATGTTCCTCTCGTTCTACTTCTCTTTTAGTTCCCACTTTTCCACCTCTACATTTTGTTTCCATTACCTTCATTCTATCTCCTTCATCTACTTCTTTTGACCTTGTTATTTAATCCCCTATACCCTTTGAGTCTTCTCCATCTTCATATTTACCTATTTATCAGTCAATTTCTTCACAAAATTATTTTTTTTTATGCCTTTATCTTTATCCGTCTACTACTCCTCGACCCCCACCTTTTCCTTCTTCTATACCTATTAATGCTCATCCCATGCTCACTAGGGCCAAAGCTGGCATTCATAAGCCCAAAGTGTTTGTTGCTCAAGTTATTGTTTTACCAATGCCTAAGTCTTGGAAAGTAACAGTTAAAGTCCCAAAAATGTATGAATCCATGCAAAAGCAATATGATGCCTTGCTCAATAATGTTACTTGGGAATTAGTACCATTTCTTGTTCATCAAAAAAGCAATAGGATGTAAGTGGGTTTTTCGAGTTAAATTACTCAGTTCTAGTTTGATTGATAAATACAAGAGTAGCCTTTTTACAATTTGAGTTGTGTTGTTTTTGCACTGTTCTTCAATTGGAAACTATGTCAGGTTGATGTTAATAATGCATTCCTCAATGGTAATCTAGATGAGGTTGTTTACATGAAACAACCCTATGCTTTGGATGTGGTTCTTGTTATGCCCAAGATCGAATAATAATGTGAAAGCAATAAAATAATAGTAACGAACACCAACAGAAATATAAGAAAAATAATCAATACAAGGGACACTAAGTTTAAATGGTTCAATAATCAATATGATTATCTAATCTATTACTGAGGTCGGTACCAAAAAATTCAACTATACTTGTTAAAGAGGAGTACAATAAGATTTGCCAACAATTAATTAGCCAAATCACTCAATACCCAAAGGCCCAATTACCCCCAAATTGCTCTCTCACAAAAACATATACTATGTAAAATACTGCTTTACTAGTTTAAAAATAGAAGTAAATAAACTGTATAATATTGTTACTGAAAGCTAATGGAGGAGCCTTAATATTGGTCTTCAAATCACATCAAGTCTGATGCTTTACCTGCCACCAAGTCAAATGCCTCTGTTCCTAATTCAATTCTCATTGATGATTTTTGAATAAAATACTCAGCTATTTAATTAACATATGGCTTTATATATATATATTGTAGAAATTATGAGATGAAGTTTTTCTTTTCTATATAATTCAATGAATTACAACTCATGCTATTACAAATTTATAATAAAACTAGGCTAGGTTAAAAAGGAAATTAAATCTTCTAATTAAATACAAATATTATTCATTAAAACTAATATAATTTCCTAATATGGCACACATTAAATATTGATATTCTAACTAATTCACAGTATTAAATCCCTAATTACTTGTGATTTCAACACTCCCCCTCAAGTTGGATCATAAATGTTGATCATATCTAACTTGCGAATGAAATCATCAAAAAAAAGTCGGTGAAGTCCTTTGGTGAAGATATAGTTGTTTGGTCTTTTGTTGGAACATAAGTCATGCAAATAGTTTCATCTTCAATTTTCTCTTTGATGAAGTGTATGTTGACTTCTACATGTTTAGTTTGATCATGTTAGACTGGATTAAGAGAAATGTTGATGGCTACTTTGTTATCACAATAAAGCTTGACTGGAGACTTTACTACAACATGAAGTTCATTTAAGAGTTTTCTTAGCCATAATATTTTGCATATCCCTTGTGCCACATCCCTAAATTCTGCTTTCACACTGCTTCTAGCTACCACATTTTGTTTCTTACTTCTCCATGTAACTAAATTCACGAATACAAAGGTACAATATCCGGTAGTGTATCTTCTGTCTTCTACCTATCCAGCCCAGTTAGCATCTATAAAGACTTCTACTCTTTTGTTTTCATTTTTCTTAAAGAACAAACATCTGCTTGGAGATCCCTTTAGATATCTAAGAATTTTGTAAACAGCTTCAAAATGAGCTTCCTTTGGAGAATGCATGTGTTGGCTCACCACGCTAACTGCAAATGCAATGTCAGGTCTACTGTGAGATAGATATATTAGCTTTCCCACTAATATTTGATATCTGTCTCTATCCACTGGCTTTCCTAATTCTTCTAACCTTTTTCCGACTTCAATTGGAGTGTCACTTGGTTTACATCCAAGCATTCCAGTCTCAGTGAGAAGATCAAGAACATACTTTCTCTGAGACACATGTATTCCTCTTTTTGACCTTGCAACTTCCATTCCTAAGAAATATCGCATTTGTCCTAAATCCTTGACTTCAAACTCTGTTGCTAAGTTCTCCTTTAGCCTCTTAATTTCCTTTAAATTGTCTCCAGTTAAGATTATGTCATCAACATACACTATCAAGATTGTTTTTCTCCCATCATCAGCGTGTCGGAAAAATATAGTGTGATCTGATTGTCCTTGCTGATATCCTTGTTTCTTCATCACCTTTGCAAATCTATCAAACCAAGATCTTGGTGATTGTTTGAGACCATATAATGATTTCTTCAATTTACACACCTCATTCTTCTTTTCTTTGCCAAATCCAGGTGGCATGGTCATGTAAACTTCTTCTTTTAAGTCCCCATTTAAAAAGGAATTTTTAATGTCCATTTGTTGGAGAGGCCAGTCCAAGTTTGCTACCAGTGACAGGAGAACCCTCACTGTATTTAGTTTTGCCACAGGTGCAAAAGTTTTAGTGTAGTCAATTCCATAGATTTGTGTAAACCTTTTTGCTACTAAATGGGCCTTGTACCTCTCTATTGCTCCATCAGCCTTGCATTTTATTGTAAAGACCCACATGCAGCCCACTAGTATTTTCCCTTTTGGTAGTTCTATTATATCCCTTGTTCCATTTTTTTCTAGAGCTCTTATTTCTTCCATAACAGCTTCTCTCCATTGTGAACTTTTCAAGGCTTCATGGATATCTCTAGGAATCTTTATTTTATCAAGGTTAGTTGTAAAAGCATAAAATCTTGGAAATAGAGTATTATATGTGACAAACTGAGAGAGAGGATGAAGTGTACATGATAGAGTTGCCTTTCTAAGTGCAATAGGTAATTTAGAAGTATTTTGTGACTCAAGATTACCTAGTATTGAGGTAGATTCATGGAGAGTTGGATCTATCTCCGGTTCTGACTCTCTTGGTGCCTCAAATGTGAAGTTCTCTTTACTTTTTGATCTCAGCCTTCGTGAATAAACAATTGTTCCTTTTGAATTTTCTACATCTCCTTTTTTGTTCAAGTGTTCCGTTGTTGATGGTAGAACAGGACAGAAGGGAGTAATAGGCTCAATTTTAGGTGTACTTTTATGAGTGGATTCAAATGAGTTACGTGTCTCTGGAAGAGTAACACTTAAGTCCAAATATTGACCAAAAGAGCTATCTTCTTGTATGTTCTCCCCCTGAAGAGAGGTTTTTGGGTAGTAGCGAGTATTCTCAAAAAAGGTAACATCGAGGCTAACAACTACTTTATTTGTAGAAGGATCATAACATTTGTAACCTTTTTGAGTAAAAGAGTATCCAATAAAGACACATTTAATAGCTCTTGGATCTAACTTGGAGTTTGAATGCACATGAACAAAAGCAGTACAACCAAAGACTCGAAGAGGTAGGTTTGACTGAAGGTGGAAAATGGAGAAGGTTTGTTGGAGTTTGTGAAGTGGTGTCTCAAACGAAAGGACTCGATTGGGCATTCGATTGATGAGATAGGTTGAAGTTAAAATAGCATCTCCCCAAAATTGTTTGGGCATGTTCATAGTGAACATTAAGGCCTAAGCAACTTCGAGAAGATGTCTATTTTTTCTTTCAGCAACTCCATTCTGTTGAGGTGTATGAACACTTGAACTCTGGTGTACTATCCCATTATTCTAAAGATAGTTCCCTAAAGATGTGTTAAAATATTCGGTCCCATTATCCGTTCGAAGTATTTGAATTTGTGTTTGGAATTGTGTTTGAATCATGAAATGAAAGTTAATGAAAACATCACAAACCTCACCCTTTTCTTTTAGTAAATAGACCCAACAAACGCGAGTATGATCATCAATAAATGTGACAAACCACTTGGTACGAGACCGATCATGGAAACGAGATGGTCCACATACGTCTCTATGAATGAGAGTAAAGGGTTTTGATGGTGTGTATTGATTTTTGGAAAAATGAAGTACGATGATGTTTTGCAAGTTCACAAACTTCACACTGTAAATTGATTATTTTATTTGAAAAAGTAGACAGAAGTAAATTTTTCAAATAATAAAAATTTGGATGGCCCATTCTATAATGCCATAACAATATTTCACTATCCTTACACAAAGATGCAGAATCACAACTTGTAGATTGATGACATTCACTCACATTGGCGTCATCAAAATATTAGAGTCCTTCACATTTCTTAGCATTGGCAATCGTCTTCCCCGATGATAGGTCCTGAAATACACAATGAGACGGGAGAAATTTAGCAGTGCAATATGACCCAGTTGTTAATTGACTAACGGATATCAAATTACAAGATAAGTTTGGCACATGGAGAACAGATTTAAGGACAATAGAGTTAGAGATTTGAATACTCCCTTTACCCGCAACAAATGAGAAAGATCCATCTACTACTCTAACTTTAACATTACCAGCACAAGGTGAGTAAGAAGGAAATTAATGATAGGCGTTAGTTATATGATTTGACGCACCCAAATCAATAATCCAAGGATTTTTGGTTTGTGAGGTGGTAATTAGAGCACTTAAATAATTACTTTTGTAAGCTAGTGAAGCTAAGGAAACATTTGTGGAGGACTAACCAGAATTTTGGATGTTTGAAAAAATACAATAAAGTTGATCCAATTGTTCAGGGTTGAATGCTCCCCCTAAATCTGAGCTATCATGTGAGCTTTGATGGTCAGCTAACACTTGATATCCTCGTATCCTGTTCTGTCTCGGCTTCCAATCTGATGATTTTCCATGAATTTCCCAACAAGTGTCTCTTGTATGTCCATTTTTACGACAATGGTCACAATAAGGTCCTATGCGTTGTGTATTTGGGCCAGCTCCATTTTCATGAACATTGGGCCCATGAGCTAAATTGGTGGAAAGCCCAATATCCTCCCGCGCACTTCATCGAGTTCCTGGTTTAGCCCAGCCAAGAACTCAAATACCCTTTCTTTCTCAATTTTTTTTTATAACGGACACTGTCACCGGAGCACTTGATGTGATAAATTTAGTACTCGCAAGTGTACGAATCACTCGTAGAAAAGTGACAAGCAAACTTCCAAGGTCGGTCTCTCAAGGAATTGCAGTGGTTCTAAATAACTGTCTTCTTAATCTAAATAGAGTTCTAACAAAAATAAAACACTAATTAAATAGAGTTCTAGTGAAACTAAAACTCTAAGTAACTAGAATTTTAAAGCAACTAAAATACTAATTAAATAGAGTTCTAGTAAAACTAAAACTCTAAATAACTAGAATCCTAAATCTAATAAAACTGTAAACAAGTTGTTTGATTTATGATGGGAACAATTATACGAACAATTAAACAAAAACAATATTGCAGATTCACAATCAATTCAAATAGATTTAAAGATCAATGGAGGATGTATGGACGTTTAGCTTGGTTGACCATGCTTGCATCAAAAAGATATGGTGAAATAACATGAATGTTCTAAATAAACGATATTACCGGCTTTCCTTTTAATTACGAGACTGCCTTCGGTCGGGGTAAATCTCTTTGTTGATTAACTAATTAACTGCCTTCGGTCGGGATAAATCAAATAGCAATCAAATTATGCGCAAGGAAATACATGCCAATCAAACTAATGCTATGACTAAGTCACTAATTTGAAGCTTTGATTAAGTGTTTCGGAATAAAGTTAAGGTGACGTTCCTATAACTAAATTCTAAGATTTTTCAACCTAACTACGAATCTCAAATTGGCCCATGATAATTCTTAATTAAATATCTAAATATGCTCTTAATCAAAAGGTAATTCATTTATATTCAATCAATAAACTATACGCCATACACAATTCTAGCAAACATGGCAACACAAACTAAACATCCATAATAAAATTAGCCGCTCATGTTCATATTAATATTTATAGACAAATAAAATATGATCATACACTTCAATGAAAGAAGAAGAAAATAGAATTCTATAACAACAAGAAAAACCTAGATCTAAATACCGCTTATGGATGGGATAGCGTTCTTCTCCAAAAGCTTTATCTTCGATCGTCGATGACTTCCTTGGATCCTTATAATGGTTTCTCTCGCTTCATTGAGTGTGGCAAAGCTCCCAAAATTGAATGAATCTCTTGTTTGGTGGCAAAATTGTAAAGTGTAAAGTTGTATCAAAGTTGTTCGAGTTATTTTTAAGGGGGACTCTAAGGGGGTATTTATAGATGTAAGGGTTTACACAAATCCTGATTGCAATAGGAATAGGCGTGCCGCGGCATGCATTTTTCCCGCCGCGGCGCAACACAAATTCTGGAAATAATGTCAAAACCCAAGAGCTCCCCGCCGCGGCATGACTTTTCCTCACCGCGGCTGGCGTTGTCTTCAGTTTCTTCACATGTACCCCCTTACATATGTGCTGGCTCGACATGTACGGCTTACATATTTGACTCGTTTTGCCCGTAACTCGTGATCCGAGCGCCGTAAGTGTTCCATCTTTGCGTGTTTGCATTATTTGACTCATTTGATGCTAAAAACACTTGAAATGCACTAAAACATACCCGTGATTCCGAATAGATAGATTTATGAAATTAATCTAATAAACAACAAATAATAAATCTATTTCTAAACAATTAAGTGCAATAAACCACGAAATATTAGTGCTTTTCGAGCACTCATCACAACCCCCAACCAACTTCGGAGCGATCTAAAGATTAAAATAAAATGAATAAACTAAACTAACTAGAATCACTTTCGTAGATTGTCACGGTTGCATTTAGCGTATGCAACAAGCCTTTAAACCCCTAGGTGGCCCTAGTGGACGAGTTATAGTCTCGTGAGGGTTTCTAGTTATGATACCCGCAAACATCATAACTAACAAAACTAAATAAAGACTCTAAAATACTTGAATCAATCCATGCATATGTCTCAAAAATTGTTAACAATGAATGGTATACAAAATAGTTAAAAATCACTTAAGCTCAAAAACAGTCCAAACATTAAACTCATCTTAGTAATCGAATTTTGAACAACCAATCAAACCACAAGCCCGTTAGTTACACTATCTGATCGTGTCATGCATGATATTCTTAGATTACATTTTAATATCTCATAAATGTGCAAGTAAAATACGAATGAGAATTTTGCACTTCAAACCTCCATATGCTCACTTTTCAAATCTATCTCCACTAATATAGAAATCAAATTACCTAGAATCAATAGGACTTCATTAAGCTTGTAAAGTCGTGGTTAGGTGTGTGATTATGAAAGTACGGGAATGATATTTTCAATAGGATAAGAGTACTTTTTATTTCACAAACTTATTTTCAACTTTCTCCACCAAGTGTTCTTTTTCATCCTTTTATAAATTACATATGTCCCTTGGATCTTTTTGCTTGATTTTCTTTCTTTATTTTTCTTGCTTATTATTTCAATCATCATCATTTTTTTTTGTGATGAAGCAAGATAAATACAACATAATTGCTCATAAAAATCAAATATTACATTGAGTACTCTTATCACTAAGGGTAGTACAACATATGTCAATGTTGAGTTCAAGGGTGTACTATGGATACAATAATAATACGGGAAGGCTTGAAAAGTCCAAACGGTCCAAAGATGGCCTAAATCATTTCCTAAGTGGCATTTGATTCTATTATTTCGCTTCAACGGGTTTTCAAATGAGTTCTAGAGCTTGTTGAGACTTAAATTATATCATAAACATGCATACATTACACAAACCAAAATAGTCATACTAATCATGCAAACTACCACATAAACCACAAAATCCTCAAACTAGATGAATCTAACATTTATGTGTCTCCTTACTTAGGTAGAAATTTAATTTCTTTCATATATCATCGTCATTACAATCATGTTAATATCATAGACTTCCAGATTGACTCAAGTAGACACAACACTAACCTAACAAAATTCAAGTGACAAAAGTTAAAAATTTAAATTTGGTCCAATTTCATGCTCATGGAATATTTTTCCCACCCCCAACCTAATTTCTACATCGTCCTCAATGTCAAAAAAAAAAAAACAAAAGAAATTAAGAAAAGAAGTGAGAGAAGTTACCCCCCTTTCGTATGAGATTGTGTGCACTATACGTACGCTCTGGTTCATTATTCCTCGCTTTTCTCATGATGAAGCATTTAATGTGCAAGAAACATGTATGAAACCTCAAAGCATATGCATCACAATTCAAATCCAAATTTAAAGATTAACTAAATACAAATGAAATAAAAAAATGTTAATTATAATTAATAACTAATCCAAAAATAATAATAAAACAAAATAGAATAAAGGAAAAATTGAAAAAGAAAATTAAACTAAATAAAAAAAATAAATATGATAAAAATAATAAAAGAAATAAAAACAATGAAAGAAATACAATACCGAATGGGTGCCTCCCTTTAAGGACTTAGTTTAACGTCTTAGCAAGACATGGCTTCTCTCGTTTCTATCCACCATCATCAAAGATTTTGAAGTGTATGATATTAATTTTTCGAGCTAGTATGTCATTAAGCTTGTCCTTCCATATCGGTAGTTGTTTCCTATGAAGTACAGCACACACTTTTTCGTGAAAGTGGTATGGAAAAGAATTTGGGGATGTGCAAGTCTTAGGTGCCTTGTTTGGCATGAGAGGTGAAGATAATTCCTCCTTGTTCTCCATAGAAGTTTGTAGAATTTGATATTCCTCAGCTTGACATTCTTTGAGAATTGCTTACTCCCCATCTGTATTTTCTACACAGAGTGGTAAATCATCAAAAGTTTCAGGAAAATAAATATTTTCAAAATTTTTACCACTTTGAAGGATTATGTCATCCTTCACTTGCTCAATCTGAGTGGGCAACTCTTCTTGTTTTTGAATTTGTTCCGCTAGTTTCCCAACTTGCATTTCTATTCTTTTCATTGATGCCTCCATAGACTCCATCCTTTCACTAGTAGATTGTATGAAAGCATTCAAGGTTTCCTCTAAGGTTGGCTTCCAAGGTTGATTAGAAACTCTACTTCCTTGTATGAAAGAATTCAAGCTCTCTTCCAAGGTGGCCCTAGATGGATATGGATGCAAACTTGAGCTTTGCATTTGGTATTGTACATAAGGTGGGTCATATGGATGAAAATTTGAGCTTTGCATGTTGTATTGGGCATAAGGTGGGGTAGAGTTTGCTTCCCATGAAAAATTATGGTGATTTCCCCACTCAGGATTATAGGTACCAAAATAAGGATCATTCCAAGGTGGGTGACATCCCTCAATAAGATCAAAGTTTGAATTAGTGGATGTATAGTAATCACCTGCAAAAGTGCAAACATTAGCATAATGCCCATATAAACCACAAATGCTACATACCTCCATGTCTGTCATATCATGCAGCTCTTCAAAAGGCTTTGTATTGGCTCATGGATTTCAGTATCCAGCCTAATTAGGTGCATTTTAAAATTTGTTGATGTTGCCTATGAACGGTACCTTTCAAAAACTAACAAAAACAACAGAGAAATCAAAGCACCACAGATTAAGCAATTAAAAACACTATTTTTTTTTTTTTTTTGAATTTTTGAATTTTGAATTTTTTTTTAAATAAAAGATAAAAATAAAAAATAAAATCAAATTTAATTAAAATAAATAAATAAATCTAATTTAGAAACTCTAAAAAGTTAAAAAGAAAATTATTTAAAACGCCAATTCCCCGGCAACGGCGCCAAAAATTTGATGTGATAAATTTAGTACTTGCAAGTGTACGAATCACTTATAGAAAAGTGACAAGCAAACTTCCAAGGTCGGTCTCTCAAGGAATTGCAATGGTTCTAAATAACCTTTTTCTTAATCTAGATAGAGTTCTAACGAAAGTAAAATAGTAATTAAATAGAGTTCTAGTGAAACTAAAACTCTAAGTAACTAGATAACTAAAATACTAATTAACTAGTAAACTAAAACTCTAAATAACTAGAATCCTAAATCTAATAAAACTGTAAACAAGTTGTTTGATTTATGATGGGAACAATTATACGAACAATTAAACAAAAACAATATTGCAGATTCACAATCAATTCAAATAGATTTAAAGATCAATGGAGGATGTATGGACCTTTAGCTTGGTTGACCATGCTTGCATCAAAAAGATATGGTGAAATAACATGAATGTTCTAAATAAACGATATTACCGACTTTCCTTTTAATTACGAGACTGCCTTCGGTCGGGGTAAATTTCTTTGTTGATTAACTAATTAACTGCCTTCGGTCGGGGTAAATCAAATAGCAATCAAATTATGCGCAAGGAAATACATGCAAATCAAACTAATGCTATGACTAAGTCACTAATTTGAAGCTTTGATTAAGTGTTTCGGAATAAAGTTAAGGTGACGTTCCTATAACTAAATTCTAAGATTTTTCAACCTAACTACGAATCTCAAATTGGCCCATGATAATTCATAATTAAATATCTAAACATGCTCTTAATCAAAAGGTAATTCATTTATATTCAATCAATAAACTATACGCCATACACAATTCTAGCAAACATGGCAACACAAACTAAACATCCATAATAAAATTAGCCGCTCATGTTCATATTAATATTCATAGACAAATAAAATATGATCATACACTTCAATGAAAGAAGAAGAAAATAGAATTCTATAACAACAAGAAAAACCTAGATCTAAATACCGCTTATGGATGGGATAGCGTTCTTCTCCAAAAGCTTTATCTTCGATCGTCGATGACTTCCTTGGATCCTTAGAATGGTTTCTCTCGCTTCATTGAGTGTGGCAAAGCTCCCAAAATTGAATGAATCTCTTGTTTGGTTGCAAAATTGTAAAGTGTAAAGTTGTATCAAAATTGTTCGAGTTATTTTTAAGGGGGGACTCTAAGGGGGTATTTATAGATGTAAGGGTTTACACAAATCCTGATTGCAATAGGAATAGGCGTGTTACGGCATGCATTTTTCCCGCCGCGGCGCAACACAAATTCTAGAAATAATGTCAAAACCAAAGAGCTCCCCGCCGCGGCATGACTTTTCCTCGCCGCGGCGCGCGTTGTCTTCAGTTTCTTCACATGTACCCCCTTACATATGTGCTGGCTCGACATGTACGGCTTACATATTTGACTCGTTTTGCCCGTAACTCGTGATCCGAGCGCCGTAAGTGTTCCGTCTTTGCGTGTTTGCATTATTTGACTCATTTGACGCTAAAAACACCTGAAATGCACTAAAACATACCTGTGATTCCGAATGGATAGATTTATGAAATTAATCGAATAAACAACAAATAATAAATCTATTTCTAAACAATTAGGTGCAATAAACCACGAAATATTAGTGATTTTTGAGCACTCATCAGCACTCCCATTCCTCCTCTAAACACAAGTCAATTTCTTGCCAATGGGACATCACCTCCATGTAATAGTCCGTCAATTCTCTATCACCTTGTTTAATACGCCACAATCGAGTTTTTAACTTGAAAATTTAAGAAGCATCATCACCGTTAGAGTATGTCTCTCGTACGGCCTCCCAAACCTCTCTTGCTATCGGTAGAAAAGGATAGGTTTTTCCTATTGTCAGTAACATGGAGTTGACGAGCCACGCAGTCACCATCAAGTTCTTTGAGCTCCACCTTTGTAGAGTACCTGCGTTGGTTGAGTTGGGTTTTCTAGTCTTTCCAGTCACATACCCCATTTTTCCTTTTCCATTGAGAATTAGTTTAACTAATTGTGCCCATTCTCTGTAATTTTTTCCGTTGAATTTTTCAACAGTGAATTGCAATGAGGAGCTTTCCAATCCACCATAATTCAAAGTGGGGATGGATTCTAAATTTTTGGGTGTTTCAGAGAATGTCTCTGAATGTGGGTTGGACATTTTTTGGGTTGGGAAGGGAAAAAGAAAAAAGGAAAACTAGGTCAACGCGAACCTTGCTCTGATACCATGTGGAAATTCTAAGATGGAGTTTTTCTTTTCTATATAATTCAATGAATTACAACTCATGCTATTACAAATTTATAATAAAACTAGGCTAGGTTAAAAAGGAAATCAAATCTTCTAATTAAATACAAATATTCTTCACTAAAACTAATATAATTTTCTAATATGGCACACATTAAATATTGATATTCTAATTAATTCACAGTATCAAATCCCTAATTAAATCTTCTAATTAAATACAAATATTCTTTATTAAAACTAATATAATTTCCTAATATGGTACACATTAAATATTGATATTCTAATTAATTCACAGTATCAAATCCCTAATTACTTGTGATTTCAACATATATATGTGTGTGTGTGTGTGTGTGTGCCAATCGATGGATGGGCTGGCAAAAGGGTTTAATAACCTTTTGTGGTTAATTTCTGAATGGCCCATTAGCAAAATAGGTTATATGTTTTGGGCCATACACAACAATCTCTACTTTGGACCAAAATGCCAAATAATATACTTCAAACGCTGAGCCTCCAATATCATCATCTCAAGGTACCTCTCAATAGGCACCAAAATAGCATTCTGTTTATGGGTAGCAATGTTCCACCCTTTTTAAGGACTAATATGGATCAAGTTCAAGCAATCCTTGAACTTATCTCTTGGAACTGACTTTGTCAACATATCAGCTGCATTCTCTTTTGTATGAACTTTTGACAACTTGATTAATCCTTAATTCATCCATTCTCTAATATTGTGATACCTCACACTAATATGCTTAGCCCTAGCATGAAAAACTTATTTCTTGGCTAAATCAATAGCACTCTACTGTCACATAAAAGAGGTACACTCTCTTATTTGTAACCAAGTTGTTCCTACAAATCCATAAGCCATATGCCTTCTTTTGCTACCTCAGTCATAGCCATTTAGTCAACCTCTATTGTAGACAATGCAATTGTATCATGTAAATTTGAATTCCAACTAATACAACCACCACCAAAAGTAAAAACATAACCCTCCATACCTTTTGGTATCAAAGATCATTGGCATAATCAGAATCCAGATAATCAATGGCAATACTAAAAGCACCATTTTTATCAAATATGATTCCACAATCATGTTTTCCTACCAAATATATGAAAATTCATTTTACAGCATTACAATATATTTTATCTGGATTTGCCATGTACCTGCTCACAACACTAACTACTTGAGAAATATCTAGTTTGGTACAAATTATTAAATACATTAGACATCCAACTACACTAGCATAAGGCACCTGAGCCAAGTACTCCACCTCATCCTCTATAGTAGGACATAAACTCGTAGACAATATGAATGCACTGTAAGAGGTGTGCTCCCTTTCTTAGCATTCATCATGCTAAACTTATGCAAGATCTTCTTCTCCATGTAACCTATTTGAGACAACCAATGTTTCTAGACTTTCCTGTCATGACTGATCTCAATTCAAAGGATCTTTCATCTCAAATTCGCTCTTAAGTAAATTCTTTAAATCATTAATCTTTTCCTTACTTTGAGCGATAATCAACATATAAAGTAAGCAATACCAATGATCCATCATCACAAATCTTAAAGTAAACACAACAATCATACTAATAATGACAATAACCATGAGAAACAATGAAGGAGTCAAATTGTTTATACCATAGGCGAGGTGATTGCTTTAGACAATACAATGACTTCTTTAGTATGCAGGCATAGTCTTCTTTACCAAATTCAATGAACCCCTCTAGCTATTGCATGTAAATTTTCTCATCTAAATCTTCATGTATAAAAGTAGTTTTGACATCTAATTGCTCCAATTTTGTGTCATACAAATTAACCATGGCAAGAACAACTCTGATGGAAGTGTGCTTCATAACAGGTGAAAAAATCTCATTATAATCAACTCCTTCTTTCTATGAGTGCCCTTTGGCTACTAATTGACTCTTATACTTGATGCACAAAAACTTGATAACCAAATTTTGTATTTGTAAAAGCTCGCAAGTGCACGAGTCACTTGTAGTAAGCGACAAGTATACTCCCAAGATCGTCTCTCAAAGGAATTGCGGTGGTTTTTAAAAGCGTTAAATGTAATCTAAAACGTTACGCTAAAATTAATCCTAAACACTCTAATCAAAGTTTGGGTTGGAAAACGGTTGCTAAAAGTATGATTACTTAAAATAAATAAATCAATGAATAAAGAACGAAGTTGAAACGATGAGATGAACGAGTATGGGAAAATGGTTAGTGAACTATTATGGATGAATTGATTTATGTGGTTTTGACAATTAAGTACCAAAAAAGTAGAATTTAATGATTATTTTCTCTAACCCTAGAAAATCCCAAATCAATGGTGATTTTCCCTTAATTAACTAATTAACTTCTTTGATCCGGACCGTTAATTAGTTAATCAGCCTTAAACTTAGGAAAATAGTTTAATCACCTAATTCAAGACAAATCAATGCACTTAAATTAGGCTCATGCTCACAAATGCCCAATTGAATTCAGATGGCGTTTCTAAAACTCAATCCTAAAATGTTTCATACATTCACAAATTAAATTGGCCAAAAGTAATTGATGAACATATGGATTACGAACAATGAACATGAAATAAATCACTTTATTATAAAATCATCCACACAAATAATCATCCAATCATGGTTACATCACCAAAATCCCACACACAAGAAATTTAGCTACTCATAATAGAATCCAAATCAATATTTTCTATTAAAAATAACATTCTATGAGTTCTTAAAGAAAAAAGAGACTACAAGCAATAAATTACCCCACTTCCACTCTTGCAACAAGCTCTTGATGTTGGATGGTCTCCTTCTTCAAGATTGTTGATGGTGCTTCAATGGAGGAGCATTGATGGAGTAATCCCTCTCTCAAGAACGTGGAGAAGAAGAAGAATCGGCACTGTTCACTCTACTGTTCACCTTGGATTGTCGTGTGTTTCTTTTGGTGTTAGAGGCTGAGTGATAACTCTTGGAGGCTGGAGATGATATGTGTTTTTTTTTAGGTTTTCGTGTATGTAAGGGTTTCCTAAAAAGCATGTGCGTGTGTGGCTGGGGGGAATTGCAATCCGCGCGCACGCGCCGCGGTGCGCCCTTTTTCCATGCCGCGGAGCGCGATGTTTTTCAGAATTGCGAACCAAAGCAGAAACCTTGTCGCCGCGGCTCACAATAACCATGCCGCGGCGCACAATGTTTTTATGAAATTCTAGGATGCAACCCGAGAGCCTCTCGCCGCGGCATATCGTTTCTTCGCCGCGGCGCGCCTTGTATGTAAAGGTATGTACATACATTACATACTTTGCTGATTCTCTATGTAAGGCTTACGTCCCCCAATGTAATGCTTACATTTTTAAACACTTTTGCTTCACTTTTGCTCTCTTTTTCCACATTTCTTTCCAAACCTACTTTGACCTACAAAACAATAGAATACCCTCCAAAACAAGATTATATTGAGATTAAATGCAAAATAGATGCTTAAAAACATAACAAATAGTAGGTCAAAATAGTGTTCATCAATACTGCTTTAGTACTTTAATTCGATAAACTTATTTGCAACCAATAGCTCTTTTTTCCTTAGGTAGTGGAACCAACTCTCAAGTCTTGTTCTTGTGTAATGAGTTCATCTCTTCATTCATTGAAGCCTTTCACTTCTCACTATCTTTTCTGCTCATAGCAACTTGGAAAAAAAAAAAAGCGTCATGACTACTAATGAGCAAAGCAAATGAAACTGTATCATCTTCAAACCCAAATCTCTATGGTGCCCTGCGAATACGTAGCTCCTTATGAGTAGTAATGTTATATTACTCTAATTAATGCTCTTCATCTTGAGTCTGCTCTTGATCCTGGACCTGTGGTTGCTGCTGAACCTCTCTAATGACCGGCTGATAAACCTTATCCTGTGTTTTTAAATATGAACTCAACCTCCTTTGGAGCTTTTCCCTTTTCACCAGAACCTTCTGACATAGGCTCCACTATCACACTTTTCAACATAGGTTTCTCGTCAAAAACTAAATCTCTGCTAATAACTAACTTGTTAGCTTATGGATCATACAACATGTAACCTTTGACACCTTTCTGGTAGCCAAGAAAAATACACTTCTTGGATTTAGTATCCAGCTTTGATCTCTTGTCACTCTATATATGAACAAAAGCAAGACAACCAAAAACTTTTAGCACAAAATAATCAACAGGTTTAGAATACCATACCTCTTTGGGAATTTTGAAATGAAGGAAGAATGAGGACTTTGATTAATGAGAAAAATTGCAGTGCTCACAATCTCTGCCCAAAAATTCTTTTGCAAACCCACTTGTAATCTCATACACCTTGCTCTCTCTGCAATGGTTCTATTCATCCTTTCAACAACTCCATTTTGCTGAGGAGTCTTTCTCATTATATAATGTCGAATAATACCATCTTCTTTCTTATAGAACTCTCTAAATGCCTTATGCTTGTATTCGGTACCATTATTAGTTCTCAAAATCTTTATCGTTCTACCAGACTAGTTCTTTACCTTTGCCTTTCATTTCTTAAAGATTTCACATACCTTAGTTTTACTTCTCATAAAATAAACCCAAGCCTTTCTAGAGTAGTCATTGATGAACGATATATAATAGTAAGCTCCACTTTGAGAAGCAACAATCACTGGTTCCCAAATATCAGAATGGACATAGTCCAAAATACTAGAACTAGTGTGAGCATTGCCTTAAAACTAACTCTTTTCTTCTTATCATAAACACAATGTTCACAAAAATCAAGCTTGTAGGTCTTCACACCTTTCAACACGTTCCTCTTATGGAGTTCCAACATATTCTTCTCACCCAAGTGTCCAAGCCTCATATGCCAAAGCATAGTATTATAAAAAGTATAATCTTTAGAAATTAAGGCAGCTCCTACAACAATATTTTCAATCTTCTTGTAGAGATTTCCAAATTCTTACACTTAATTACTACTAAAGCTCCTTTAGACACCTTGAGCCCTCTATCTTTTGCAGAATATGAATAGCCTATCTCATCTAACCCACCAAGAGAATCCATATTGTTTTTCAGGTCAGGGATATGTTTCACACCTATCAAGGTTCTCACAACACATCAAACATCCTAACATTTATGGTTCCTATCCCAAAAACCTCACATTTTGCATTGTTGCTCATATACATATAATTACCACTCTTGGAAGTATAAGTATCAAACCAATTTCTATGTGAGCACATATGATAGGAACAACCAGAATCAAGAATCCAAGAATTAGTAAAGAAATCAATAGTTATGAGATAGATAGCAAATCATCACCTTTATCTTCAATTTTATCCTCTGCAACACTAGTTGAATTAGTGGGTTGTGTCTAGTTCTTTTCGTTCTCCAGATCCTTGGCTAAAATTCTACAATATTTTTTAGTATGACCCTCTTTGTGACAATAATGACACTCCATGTCTTTATTAAACTTCCTAGGTCTTAAGCTTGATCTTCCTATGCCTTTATCATAATTTTTGTCTCTGGACTTGCTTCTCTCACGCCTGTAGATGTGATTATTACTATCTTTTTAGTAATTGCTCACCATTTGCTTGTGATTGCTCACCATTAACTTTCTTATTCTTGTGGTAAGACAACAAAGCTTCATTCACACTCTTAAAAATAATAATCTATTTTTCATACAATAAAGTGGTAATCAAATGATAATAAGATAATGATAGAGAACACAATCACAACATACTTTTATCCTCAACATCAAATGTTACCCCTAACTAAGCAAGTTCATAAATCAACATATTGATGGTATCCATGCGTGTCAGCAAGTTCGTATTCTCAGACATACGAATAGTATACAACTCTTTCTTCAAAAATAATTTATTTGTCATATTTTGTCCATATAAAGCTACTCTAAAGTTTTTCATAAATCATAAACAATTTTCTTATAAAAAAAACATTATAAACTACCACATTTGAGAGTCCCTAATGAAGTGCACTTGCTACCTTTTGATCAAGCTCATCCCATACTTCATCTTTCATATCATCGAGCTTTTTAACTTTGCCTTGTAATAGTTCTACAACTCCCTGTTGAATCAATACATCTTTCATATGCATCTATCATAGTGATAACTTATTATCTCCATTAAATCTTTCTACCTTTGTGAATGAATCTATGCTCATCATCTTTTTAACCAAGCTCTGATACCACTTGTTATGCATAAGATCTGATAATAATGCAAAAATGATAAAATAATAATAACGAGCACCAACAAAAATATAAGAAAAATAATCAATACAAAGGACACAGAGATTTAAGTGGTTTAGTAGTCAATATGACTACTTAATCCATTACTAAGGCAGGCACAAAAAAATTTCACTATACTTGGCAAAGAGGAGTACAATAAGAGTTGCCAATAATTAATTAGCCAAATCACTTAATACCCAAAGACCCAATTACACCCAAATTGCTCTCTCACAAAAATAATATAATATGAAAAAAAATGTTTTACCAGTCTAGCAACAGTAGTAAATAACTATATAATATTATTACAGAAGGCTGATGGAGGAGCCCCAATATTGGTCTTCGAATCGCTTCAAGTCTGATGCTTTACGTGCCTCTAAGATGAATGCCTCTGTTCCTTATTCAAATGCAGCTAATGACTTTTGAATAAAATACTAAGCCATACACAACAGTTCTTGTTTGGTGTTCAAGTTTTACAAAGCATTGAATGGATTAAAACAAGGACCATGTGCTTGGTTTCACAAATTGAGTAAGTTTTTACGGCACTATGGTTTTGTGTCTTCTCAATCATATGCTAGTTTGTTTATCCTCATTGATTATTTTGTGATATTATTAGTTCTTGTTTACGTTGATGATATTATCATCACGGGAAACAAACCTTCTCATATTTAATCTCTTATTGTTAGTCTGCATGCTAACTTTTCCCTCAAAAGATTTAGGTAGACTCAATTACTTCCTTGGTGTGGAAGTTCACTATGTTCTTGATGGACTCCATCTCAGTCAACAAAAGTTTGCACGTGATCTTGTGAGTTGTAATTTACAAGATAGTAAACATGCTGATATGCCTATGTTTTCAAGCAAGCAACTAAGTAACTATGTTGCACTACTACAAATTTGGCTTTATAGGTGATGCACAAAAACTTGATAGTCAAATTTTGTATTTTATAAAAAGCTCGCAAGTGCACGAATCACTTATAATGAGTGATAAGTATACTCCCAAGATCGTCTCTCAAGGAATTGCAGTGGTTTTAAAACGTTATTTATTTTCTTATTCAGTCGAACAAACAATCCTAAACATTCTAACAATTGTCGGTTGAAGAACAGATTGTAAATTCAGAATTAAATCAAAAACTAAAATAAAATGGAAATAAAAGTAATTACAACCAAGGGGAGGATGATGGATGTAAATGGAAATTTTAGTTCGCTATCCATTCATGGCAAAAACAAATTAAGCATTCAATTAAAAGTTGGATTTAATGATTTTTTCACTAAACCTAGAAAATTCCAAATCAATGGCAATTTTCACTACGATCAACTAATTAACGTCTTTGATCCGGATCATTAACTAATCAATCGAAATTAGCTCAAGGAAATAATTCTAACCACCTAAACTAACACAAATCAATGCAATCAATTTAGGCTCTTGTTCATAATGCACAATTAAGCAAAGATGACGTTTCTAATGCCTAATTCTAAAATATTCTTTCTAACTACAAACTAAGGTTTGGTCCACTATTAATTCACAATCAAAAAATAATAAGAACATGAACAAGAAATAAATCCAAAACTTAAATATTATTAAATTACAAAATTGTTCTTCCAATCATTGGAAGCAATACTAAAATCCCAAATACATAAATTAGCCAACCATAACTAAATTGGTGTCAATCAATTTAGTCATGGAGGCAAACCACAAAATCAGAGAAGAAAAAGATATTACACTAAAAATACCCCAATGAATCCTCTAGCTCCAATTCTTTGAACTTGGTTGATCCCCTTTCTCAAATCCTTGGAGTAGCTTCAACAATGGAGGGTCTCCTCTTGATTTTGGGTTGATTTTTGGGTGGAAAACCCTTGCTGCAGTAGCAGCTAAGGTGGAGAACAAATTGGCTATGAAAACTTATGTTTGGGAGAGGTATAATGTGGTATTTATAGGAGGAATGAAGTGGAATACGCGTTTTAGGGTTTCTGGGCAGTTTTGGCACGCTCGCCTCGGCGCAGGTTTTTCATGCCTCGGCGCGCGTTCTATTTTGGCTCCAGAGTAGAAAACAGAAACCTCCCCGCCTAGGCGCAGGTTTTTCATGCCTAGGCGCGCGTTGCTTTTGTCTTGTATGTAACCCTTACATAGTTTTTGAATTCCAATGTAAGCCTTACATTCTCTAGCTTTTGTTGCTCCATTTTCTCTCTTTTTGTGTCATTCAATCCAATATTCTTCTAAGAGTCCAAAAACCTACAAAACACAAAAATACCTTCCAAAACACGAAAATAATAAAATAAAACATAAAATGAATGCTTAAAAACATAACAAAACATAGGTCAAAATTGTGTTCATCAAATACCCCCAAACCTACATTTTGCTAGTCCTCTAGCAAAACTAAAATTAAACTATACTAACCTAAATCACTTCCGTAGATTATCACGGTTGCATTTAGCCTATGCAACAAGCCTTTAAACCCCTAGGTTGCCCTAGTGGACGAGTTAAAGTCTCGTGAGGGTTTTCAGTGATGATTCCCACAAACATCAAACTAAAAGAAAAACTAAAACGACAAATAACAATGCTACAAATAAAAACTACAAACTTAATTCAACAAAATTTCTCATCCTTTAGTTTATTCTCAGTTTATAATCGACGCTCATACATAAGTTTATCCAATCATCTTAACACATTAAGGATTCATCATGTAAATCAGTTTCGCATCACAAGTGCATACTCCGATACTAAAAAAAATATATATCAATATTAATTCCCCCAAACCTAATGTTAAGAATCTGAATTCGCTTCAACTCTATTCCTCACAAGATTCACTCTTAATAGTACACTGATCTTATGGGTTCAAACACTCAACAAAGTATATGCGAATAGAAGTTATGTAAAGAAATGAGCTAATAGATTCGCATATGATTAAACAAGAAAGGCTCAAAAAGTGCATAATATTGATCTCATGAAAGGAATCAAATGATAGGATTTATGAAGGAATCACATTACTATTATCATGCATCAATTAAAATTCTCAAGCAAAAACTTCAAGTGTATGCCCTAGAATGAATGAAAATGCATTGACTTTAAGGGAAATTATTTCCTCTTTTTTTTTTGTATTAACCATTTCACCATTTGAAGAACTTTAGGGTCACAATAATTTTTTTTTTTTACTATTTTTTTATTGACCCAAATACATGTGTATTTTGTGAAAGGCAACTTTTGGCTCATTTGTGTTGGCTATAGGAATTCCCTTATATCTTTTAAAGTCAAGCATGAATGAAATAGGCAAACACTTAAAACTTTACTCAAATCATTTAATCTAAGCAATACAATTAAACCTATGATTCTTCATTAAATGTTGAAAATCCTAACATTCAATGCAAAAATCTATAGAGATCTTCTAACAATTTGAAATAATAAGAAAAGTGTTTAAAAGAGTAGAATAATGATTAACTCTCAGAATGATACGTTAATGGCTCAATAATCATCTCACAAGGTAGTCTCCACTATTTGATTCTTAAACACAAAATTTGGGTTCATCTCAATTTCAATATTAAAAAGCATGAAGTATGAACTATGAACAAAAACCAACTTTTATAACTAACCTTGAATATGTACAAGAAATCAAACAAAACATGTATAAAGATTCAATTACTCACTTTAAATTAACAAGAAGGCATGATAGTTTTATATCAAAAAGTTTTTATTGGACCTATTTGTACCCCCAAACCTAAACTAAACATTGTCCTCAATGTTTTCAACTACGCACATGTTCAGAAAAGCATTTAAAAGGAACAAATAGAAAATTAACTAAACTAAAAGAAAAGGAAAAATATTACCTAAAATAGTGGGTTGCCTCCCACCAAGCGCTTTCTTTAACGTCTTAGCAAGACGCAAAGATCCATTCCTATCCACCGTCATCAAAAATCTTGAAATGCGTGATATCAATTTTTCGAGCTAGTATGTCATTAAGCGTATCCTTCCATCTCGGTAGTTGTTTCTGATGAAGCACAGCACACACTTTTTTGTGAAAGTGGTAGGGAAAAAGATTTGGAGATGTGCAAGTCTTAGGTGCCTTGTGTGGCATGGGAGGTAAAGAGAATTCCTCCTTGTTCTCCTTAGAAGGTTGTAGAATTTGATTTTCCTCAACTCGACCTTCTATGAGAATTGCTTGCTCCCCATCTATATTTTCTACACAAAGTGGTAAATCATCAAAAATTTCAGGAAAATAAATATCATTAAAAACTTTACCACTTTGAAGGATTATGTCATCCTTTACTTGCTCATCTTGATTGGGCAACTCTTCTTGTGCTAGAAGTTGTTCCGCTAGTTTCCCAATTTGCATTTCAATCCTTATCATAGAGTCCTCTAAGAAATCCATCCTTTGATTATGTCTCTCTATGGTTTTCTATGCTAACTTGAATAAAAGTATTCAAGGTTTCCTCTAAGGTTGGTTTCTTAGGGTGAATGGGTAGGTCATAAGGATTAAAATATGGGTATGAGGCATAGGGTGTGTTAGTGTTTGCTTCCCAATAAAAATTTTGGTGATTTCCCAACTCAGGAATATAAGTATAGGATTCACTCCAAGGTGGGTGATCATTCCAAGGTGGGTGACATCCCTCATTAAGATCGATATCTCGGTTGGTAGAGGTATAGAAATCACCTGCAAAAGTACAAACATTAGAATCATGTCCATGTAAACCACAAATACCACATACCTCCATATTTGCTAGCTCTTGGATATCAGTATCCAGCCTAATTATGTGCTCTTTTGAATATGTTGATGTAGTCTACGAACGGTACCTTTCGTATACTAACAAAAACAACAAAGAAATCAAAGCACCAAATATATTCCAGAAAAAGCAAATAAATAACAAAAGAAATAAATAAAAAAAATAAAAAAAATAAAACAAACAACAAAAACAAATAAATCAAACAAATAAAAACATTTAAGAAACTAAAAATAACAAAGCAAAACACAAATACTAACAAAAATCACAAAACTAAAAAGAAATCACAAAAATAAAGAAATACGAAAAACAAACTAAACAGAAAATAAATAAACACTTTAAAACGCCAATTCCCAGGCAACGGCGCCAAAAACTTGATGCACAAAAACTTGATAGTCAAATTTTGTATTTTATAAAAAGCTCGCAAGTGCACGAATCACTTATAATGAGTGATAAGTATACTCCCAAGATCGTCTCTCAAGGAATTGCAGTGGTTTTAAAACGTTATTTATTTTCTTATTCAGTCGAACAAACAATCCTAAACATTCTAACAATTGTCGGTTGAAGAACAGATTGTAAATTCAGAATTAAATCAAAAACTAAAATAAAATGGAAATAAAAGTAATCACAACCAAGGGGAGGATGATGGATGTAAATGGAAATTTTAGTTCGCTATCCATTCATGGCAAAAACAAATTAAGCATTCAATTAAAAGTTGGATTTAATGATTTTTTCACTAAACCTAGAAAATCCCAAATCAATGGCAATTTTCACTACGATCAACTAATTAACGTCTTTGATCCGGATCATTAACTAATCAATCGAAATTAGCTCAAGGAAATAATTCTAACCACCTAAACTAACACAAATCAATGCAATCAATTTAGGCTCTTGTTCATAATGCACAATTAAGCAAAGATGACATTTCTAATGCCTAATTCTAAAATATTCTTTCTAACTACAAACTAAGGTTTGGTCTACCATTAATTCACAATCAAAAAATAATAAGAACATGAACAAGAAATAAATCCAAAACTTAAATATTATTAAATTACAAAATTGTTCTTCCAATCATTGGAAGCAATACTAAAATCCCAAATACATAAATTAGCCAACCATAACTAAATTGGTGTCAATCAATTTAGTCATGGAGGCAAACCACAAAATCAGAGAAGAAAAAGATATTACACTAAAAATACCCCAATGAATCCTCTAGCTCCAATTCTTTGAACTTGGTTGATCCCCTTTCTCAAATCCTTGGAGTAGCTTCAACAATGGAGGGTCTCCTCTTGATTTTGGGTTGATTTTTGGGTGGAAAACCCTTGCTGCAGTAGCAGCTAAGGTGGAGAACAAATTGGCTATGAAAACTTATGTTTGGGAGAGGTATAATGTGGTATTTATAGGAGGAATGAAGTGGAATACGCGTTTTAGGGTTTCTGGGCAGTTTTGGCACGCTCGCCTCGGCGCAGGTTTTTCATGCCTCGGCGCGCGTTCTATTTTGGCTCCAGAGTAGAAAACAGAAACCTCCCCGCCTAGGCGCAGGTTTTTCATGCCTAGGCGCGCGTTGCTTTTGTCTTGTATGTAACCCTTACATAGTTTTTGAATTCCAATGTAAGCCTTACATTCTCTAGCTTTTGTTGCTCCATTTTCTCTCTTTTTGTGTCATTCAATCCAATATTCTTCTAAGAGTCCAAAAACCTACAAAACACAAAAATACCTTCCAAAACACGAAAATAATAAAATAAAACATAAAATGAATGCTTAAAAACATAACAAAACATAGGTCAAAATTGTGTTCATCAATAGGACGGTCACTAGTCGTCCTATAAAGCCCCATCTTAAAAGAATCGAAAAAATAGGACGTTCACGGAACGTCTTATAAAAAAATTTTATAGGACGATCACTGGCCATCCTATAAATTCTTTTAAGACGGCCACTGACCGTCTTATAAAATTCTTTTAGGACGGCCATAAAAAAAAGACTATATATATGTACAAGTACTGAAATCTATATGTACAAATTTATTTTATTCTAGAAACACGATTATATATATATATAATTAAATACACAAATACAATTTTTGAATAATATTTTTAATTAAAGATATAACCAATTAAAAAGAAAAAAAATTGGCGCGGCTTTCAATTTTTCTTTTCCCACTTTAGTTTTTCAATTCCCTCTTTCTTTTAGGACTCAACCTGACAATCAAAATTCAAACTATAGATTTACAATAAGAAAGTAACAAACCAAATATCATTAATACTCAACATTAAGATTGATACTCATAACAAAAATGCAAAGAAAATGGCCAAAAATGGGCAAAAAAATGGTAAAGGAGAATCAAGAAAGGAGAATGATCAGAGTGAGCGAAAGGAAACAAAGAAATCAAATATCTAACTATTTAAAGAAAAAAATAATTATTAAAGTCAAGCAAAATACAAATATCAACCCAAAGTGGAGAATATATATATATTTAAAAAAAATTACCAAAGATTAGCGTAAGAATAAAACAAATAATAAGTGCAGAATAAATAGTCAAAGCTTTCACATGCTACCAGTTCTGCTAGCAAAAAGCAATTATTGTTGGTGGTGATATTGAAGGAGATGGGGATAAGGATGAGTGTCTTGGTGAGAAAGAGGATGAGGGATTGAATTTTTTTAACTTAAAATGAGTTAGGTTCACTTGCAAGGAGAAAGATATATATATAAGTAAAAAAACTTACACTCGTTCTTTTAAGATGAACACAAAAAAAAAAAAAAAAAAAAAATTTTGTGTTGGTGTAGTGCTGAAATTATATTATATAGTAACATATTAGCCGTCCTAAAAGAATTTTTTTTAAGACGGCTATTAAAGTTTTGCCTAATTTTTTCCGTAATAGCCGTCCTATATTTCTTATAGGATGGCCATATACTTGAAACCGTCCTATTTGTTTCTCACTCTAAATTATAAGTCGTCCTATATTACCCAAATTGTAGTAGATTGGTACTCTTATGTTTTCAGGCAAATAACTATATTTAAATTATATTAACTGTATGTTAATGTTAAATTAATAAATAAGATTTAATTTATAGTAAATAATTCAATTCAAAAAAATGTATATTCGTATTTAAACTAGAATTGTGCAACAATTTTCAAGTAGAGAATAACTCTTACAAATGAGTAAATTAATTAAAATTTGAGAATAAAAAGCTAATTACATTTTGAATTACTTATATTAAATATTAATAAAAATAAATATTAGAAAAGAATAATATACGTTCACTAACAAAAATTAGATTATCACAAATAAATATATGATATATGTAATATAAATATATAACTAAAAATAAATATGTTTATTAGTAATATATAAGTTGGTTCAATTAAATGTCAGTTTAAAAACTTTAAAACCTTAACCAATCCGACATAAGTCAATTTTTTCATTTTTAAAACCAAAATCAACCTATTTGGAAGTATAAAATATAAAAGTCGATTCAACTTGGCTCAATTTCGATCTGGTAGGTTGATTTATCGGTTATTATGTTCAGCCTTACTCGGTCGGATAAGAGTCCTAATGTTTTGTCAACATCTATTATGTATATTTTTTAAAATATAATATTACAATAAAAAATTTAAAATCTATTAAAAAAAAATTTAAAATTATGTATTTAATTCATTGTTATTTTACATGTTATTAACTAGTTAAAAAATAATCTCAAAATTTTGAAAGCATATTTCTTAGATATTGCGAACTCTTTAAGAAGATCTAAACGGAACTTAGTACTTTTATTTTTTTAATTTTTACACATTAACCCCTAATCTTTTTATACTTTTGTAGTTCAATTTCAAATTAGTCTAAACTTTTGTACTGAATATGTGAAAATTAAAAGGTGAATGACCAATTATAAGAAACGGACCAAGTGTGAAAATTTTAAAAAAAAATTAATAAGAAGCCAAAGTACAAAATATTAAAAAACAATTAATAACTTATGTAGTTACAATAAAATAAAATAAAACCTGTTTTTTGTCATACATATTAAAACAAAATAATAAAAATAACACCCCTTAAAACTTATAATAACAAAAATAATACTCCATATGTTCAAATCAAATATTTCTACAATTGAAAAATAATTTTTACATCATTTTTCTTTAAACGTCCATCCAATTTAACGTCGTTTAAATTAAATAGTCGCAATTTAAATCCGTTCAATGTTGAACGTTCAGTGTTACACATTCAATATTAAACGTTTAATGTTATTGAAATACTAATTTTATTATTATAAATTTTAACAATATTTTTTTTAATAATTTTCTTAATTAAACTATCTTGACATAAATATTAATCATTTATACTATCTTGTCATTGAGGGTCATAATTAATTAATTTTGTTAAACACGCACGTTTATATATACATGTGTGTGTAAATTTGAACATATGAATTGAATTTAAACACAAATATATAAATTTGAACACATAAGTGTGGTTTAATTAAGATATGATCATTAATCTATAAATATATTAAGGGTAGAGTTGTGGAAGTTATTTTATTTGTGTCCATTAAATATTTTAATTATTTTATTTTTATAAGGAATATGTTATTCTTTCTATAAAAATTAGATATTTTAGTCAATTTTTAATAATAACATATTATTTTATTGAATAATTTTTTTAAAATAATAATAAAGTAAATTTAACGTGGATAAAATTGATATTTTATTTTAACAATTTAAAACTAAATATGAACAATACAATATTTTATTTTATTTTTAATTCTTTTTGTAAATTTTATATTTTATGAAATTTTTGTATATTTATTTGAGCACTTTTATATATTGTATTGTTTGTATGTATTGTGTTTATATCGAAACTACAAATTTTATAATATAAAAAATGAGCTCTCTTCGATCCATTATTTTCGAAGGCTAGTACTATAAATTGAACGGTATACCTCCATTGTGTTGCTCAGAGATGGGCAGCGATTGCGCCATCTATGTTGTTTCCAACAATGGTGGAATAGAGAGCGGTCATTCGTTTGATTCTAATGTCACTGATCTTGTAATTTTCTAACTTATGTAGGCCCTATTTTTTATATTGTAAAGTCTGTAGCTTTGATCAAAATATGGTACTTACAGAAAAATGCGATAAAGAAAAGTGTTAAAAAATTACAGTAAAATTTTATAAAATATAAAATTTACAAAAAGAATTTACTAAAAAAATAAAAAATAAATAAAATATTGTACTGTTTAAATTAAATTTTAAATTTTAAAAAAAAATAATTTTTTCTATATTAAATTCTCTTTATTATTATTTTAGAGTTTTTTATTAGTAAAATAATATTTTATTATTGAAAAAGTGACTAAAATATTTAATTTTTACTGAAAGGAATTATCTAAGTATCTTTTATGAAAAAAATGATTAAAATATTTTAATAACACAAACAAAATAATTTCTAAAATATTTAATTCTTATAATAATATTAGGTAATGAAAGTTAAATGGGTTTCTTCTTCTTGAAGTTAATTAGAAATAAAAAGTACATACCTTACTTTCATTGAAAATAAGAGAGAGAGGCGCAAAAAGAAACGTATTTTTGTTTCATAAAACTGCACGTTTTGGGAGTGTCTATAAACATTGCATAAGGACGTCTTCATTAAACGTAAAGTATATTATTCTATGACTACTATTTATATTCCCCTATTTAATAACAAATAAATAATGATTAATGCTATAATCACCATAAAAGGATATAAAAACTCTACACTATAGACTAAAATTTATGAAACTTGGAATTAGGGACTGGAATCTTTATCTAATTATTATTATATAAAATATATCAATTCTACCAAAAATACTACTATGCCCCTTATTTGTTTTGAGATTCATTACGGTTAACCCTCACTTAAATAGTAATTTGTATAAAAAGAGTTATCAGGGCTGCACATGGTTTTAATGGAGAAGTTCTTAAATGTTAACACTTTTTATTAATTATATGATATGCTCTTATTAATTATAGTCATTTACATGTTAAACACTTTTTCCTTTTTTATAAAAGAATGTTGTGTCATTTTAGTCATTTTGCTTATGATTTTTGTGTCAACTAATCATTTTTCTTATAAAATGTGTTATTTAGTTTTTTTTTATTATTAAATATGGGTAATAGAAGAAAAAATGTTACTGTAGCACTATTATTTAATTATTTTAATATTTTTAACATTCAACATTATTTTGGCTTCAATTAAAGGGGTATTTTGGTCATTTAATATATATTTTCTCCAATTTTTGCTAATTTAGAGTGTTTAGTAGTTTTTTTCTTTTATAATTAAATATGAATTTCTACTTTTAACCTTGGAAAAATGCACACTTTTTTTTTATGCGACCAGCCTAAGCCACTAAACAATAACAAAAATTGAAGTTTGTCATTATCAACACATTTTTAAGAACCAAAAGGGCTAAATAATACATTTTTAGTAATTAAAATAATTAAATAATACTAGTCATAAAAAAATGGACCAAGTGATACATAAAACTTAAACAAAATAACTATTCTAACCCTTTATCCTTTATAAATAAAGGGTAAAAAATAATATATTATATCACATATCACTATAACTATTGTACGTAAGAATCGAATAAAAAAAATTTGGGACATTTTTTATTTTATTATTATAATTTATTAATATTTTAATAATTATTTTTTTATTTTAAATTTTATTTTTAAAATTTTAAATTATATTAGTATATACATTTTTGTGGGTTAGGTATCTTTGAAGTACCGTAGTTTTTATTTTAGTACTTCAAATATTCTTAAATTTTTTTTTTTGTCAATGTTAGATATTGTGAGAAAGGTAATTTACATGTAAAATAAAACCTTAAATTAATATTCAAAATCACAAGTATAATTTTAATAATTAAATTATTTAAAAAAATCGAAAAAA
Organism: Elaeagnus macrophylla; assembly: GCA_029378325.1. Classification (NCBI taxonomy): domain Eukaryota; kingdom Viridiplantae; phylum Streptophyta; class Magnoliopsida; order Rosales; family Elaeagnaceae; genus Elaeagnus; species Elaeagnus macrophylla. Next base: position 46,830,522 of record CM055641.1, on the reverse strand, counting down.
ATTATTCAAAGTTAATAGAGCGCTCCTACAAAATGGGGTTTGAAGCAAGCCTGTAAACGGAAAGGAAAATAAAAAAATTCCTCTACTTTTTTTTATACTAAATAAAAATACATACTTTTGTATGTAAATTATTATAACTTTCTATCTTTATTTAATTCTACAACTTATTTAAAATTTATGTAATAAAATAATAAATAAATAATAAAAATTGAAAATTACTTGTGGTTCAGGCGATAAGACTCTAAATTCTCCCACTAAAAATTCAAATTTGAATTCCATCCGAGTGTGTTTAAGTGTGTTTTCTCTTATTAATAAAAAAAATGGGACTTTAAAGCCCCTTTTTAAAAAAAAATAATAATAAAAATTAATGGTTAAGTGTTTGATTTAATGAGAACATGCATATAAAAATTGAATATGATAAATATTGTTAAATAAACTCCTTAAATTTTGAAATTTTGATAAGTTAAAAAAAAAATAGGGATATTTATTTGGGATATAAACTTCTTAATAATATGGAAGTTGTTTATTTAATTTGTTTGGATTAATTTTTTTGAAATTTAAAATAAAATATAAAGGGTAATAAAAAATATAAGGGCATTTGTTCAAAATTATTTTTGGTATGATTTAAATATATAAATATGGGTAGATAGATTGTGTTTATAAAATTTATAAGTTATTAATCCCTAATAATTGTTTTTATTTTTTTGAAATATATTTTTTTCCTTTTAATTGTAAAGGTTAATTTTCCTTTCCCACTAAGAAAACAGAATTTTACTATGGTTCATGTCGAAATCTCAAACAAATATAATTATCATTAAAGCTGCCTTTTTGTGAATGACCACGACACAAGGGTTTCACATACGCACAATCCCCCTTTTATATCAATTAATCAAATCCCAAAAAGAAAATGAGGGGAAATTACCACTTTCCTTAAATTCATTACCTTAACGCACGCTGATTTCGCTTGCACTATAATTATGACAACATCACCCGTATCAGTTTCTTTCATTGACTGCCTTACCATAATTAAGATAATATAATGCTAGTAATAAATTACCATTCTACCAGTTTTATTCAATTTGTTACTGATTAGTACTTGTAATTCTTTATTGAAAAAATTAACATAATAGTTATTGTCTATTTTTAGGTATATATATATATATATTTTTTTAACATATTTTAAATAATTATATAATAAAAAGTAATATCAATATTATTTTAAATAATTTAACAGATAAAGTATTAATATTTTAACCTTTTAAAACTAATTAAATATATCTTTGCATAAATGTTAAAATAATAATTGTTATTAAAATGTGGCAAAATTGCTACTCGTTCATAATTGTCAATAATTCTCCAAATCTCAAAACTAGTTCAAGACAATTATAGTTATTAGTATAATTGTTTAGTCATAATTTTTTTTTTTTTTTATCAATCAAAAAGTACCCATTTTGGGTGAGAAGAGGAGGGATTATTACAGGCTCGAATTAATGATTTTTTTTTTTTTTTTTTTGAATATGAAGTATTTTAACTAGAGAATGGGTGCTTGTCATAATTGGCCAAATGTTTTTAATTGGCCTTACCATAATTAAGAGAATTTAATGCTTTTAATAAATTACGATTCTACCAGTAGGACTATTTATCCCGACATTAGATGTAGTGAGGTACACAGGGAAGAGTTATTTGGGTTTTTTTTTTTTTTTTTATATAAAAAATAAAATAAATATTGAAAAGCTAAAAATAAAAATAAAGCAAAAATCAATGAATGCATTAGGATAAAAACTGAGTAGGGAATTGATAGATTTTTTCTTCTCCCAATGTTATTCAATTCGTAAATCCACCGTACTGATCATCTGCTAGTAAATTCTGTAGTGAAGAAATGAACATAATAGTTGTAATAAATTTCCACTAAATTATAGCATTTCAGGGGCATATTAGTCATTTTTTATAATAAATAAAATAAATAAAAAAATATAGTAATGTTATTAATACATAAATAACCGCGTGGGATCAATAAAAGATATTTAATAGCTTACAGAGTATCAAACCAGATCAAGCACGTTTCAAAACTGGAGTTCCCTAGTTCTGTGCCAATTAGGAAACTAGGGTAAGTCTCCAATCAATTCCTTCACAATCACGTGCCTTAAAACTCGAAAATCCTAATATAAATACAGCCTCCGACTTTTTTTCATTTGTGTGCTTTTTTGTTTCTAACATTCTTCTTCACCAAGCCAAGCAAAGCAAACAGAGAAGGAAATATAGAAAGCTAATGGAGTGGGTTCGTGGAAGACAAATCGGTAGTGGAAGTTTTTCAACAATCAGTTTAGCCATGCCCAGAAAAGCTTCGACATCCTCTGATGTTCCTTCATTAATAGCCGTTAAATCTTCCGGTGAATATGGATACGAGACGTTGATGAATGAGAGAGAAGTTCTCAATCAACTCGGAAATTGCCCACAAATCATTCGATGTTTTGGATATGATTCTGGTGTTGAAGATAGTCAGGAATTGCATAATCTTTTATTGGAGTACGCTTCCGGTGGCTGTTTAGCAGATGAGTTGAAGAAAAAGGGCGGAAAGTTGCCGGAATCCGATGTTCGACGGCATACAAAGACTATCCTCAGAGGTCTTTGTCATATTCACACAAAAGGGTTTGTTCACTGCGACATAAAGCTTCATAATATTCTAATGTTTGACAATGGAGTGGTTAAAATTGCTGATTTCGGATTAGCCAAGAAGACAGGGATAAAAGAAATAGAAACAGAGAAAAAATTAGAGTTGAGAGGAACTCCTCTGTATATGTCTCCAGAATCAGTGAATGATAATGAATATGAAGCTCCTTCAGATATTTGGGCTGTGGGGTGTGCAGTTCTTGAGATGTTGACTGGTAAACAAGCTTGGAATCAGAAACCAGAATCGAATATGTTTGCGTTGTTATTAAGGATTGGAGTTGGAGATGAATTGCCAGAAATTCCAAAACAATTGTCTGAAGAAGGCAAAGATTTTATGAGAAAGTGCTTCGTAAAAGATCCCAGAAAAAGATGGACGGCTGATATGCTATTGAATCATCCATTTGTTTCTGATGAGACTGTTATAATGGAACAAACAGAGGAGTTATCTACATCTCCTAGATGTCCTTTCGATTTTCCAGATAAGGTTTCTATGCAATCATTAGTTGAAACTCCAGAGCCCTTTTATTTGGCGCCAGAATTTTCAATGGGTTTCAATAATTTTCCAGAAATCGAATCGGCTGCGAAGAGACTCCGGCGACTGGTGAATGATGGTGATCAAATGCCTAATTGGACAGTATCTGACAGTTGGGTCACAGTTAGGTGATCGGAATTCGGTAGTTAAGAGGCAGCGTAGGTGAAGAGTTAGAACAGAGGATGGACTGAGAATATTCTCTTTGGTTCAAATCAATTCGACGGATCTGATTATTTGAGATAGAAATTAGATATTTTTTTTATTGATTTATTTTCTCTATTGTAATTTTTGAGTTGTAAATAGAGATGGTAATTAGATTTTCTCGGCAGTCTTATTATGAATTAATGAATTTACTAGAATATTATTATTAATTATTGGATGTAAACACAACAATTTTGATTCAATGAAAGTAGAGTTTATATTTACATTAAATTAAGGATTGGTTTGAATTGGAACCAAGAATTTAAGTCTTCCTTTTTGCTATTTGAATAATCTAAGGTTTAGGTTCAAAACTAATTTTATAAAGACTTGTTTTGGTCTGCTAATCCAAACTATTTTATTTTGACCCAAGATTTATGTCTTAAGAGCCGACTTGAAGTTCAACCATTAATATGGTTTTTAAAGTGTTCTTGGGTTCCCACATGGATAGAAGCAAAGTCTATGTTCTGTTATCTATTGACCTTTTACTCTTTCTTAATTAGATGCTTCTTCTTCTTCTTGATTATTATTTTTTTTTTTTATCATTTTATGATTATAAAAGTAAAATTTAATTATTTATGACATTGTTTTGTCAAAAAATATATTTTATGTTATCTTGCTACATTTCAATTTTTTTTTTTTTTTTTTTTTTGAAAATACTTGCATCCAAGAAAAGTGAAGCGTTCATAAATAGGTAGTTACTTAAACACTTTAATTTTGAGTAAATTTATAAAAAAATTGAAAAGATAATTGCTTCTGAATGCGTATCCAAAAAAATTTCCATCTTCAAAGATTTTGTACAAGTGAAGTATGTTGTACAAAACAATCAAAATACATAATACACAAAGAAATGATAATAAGAGATGCTTGGTATCCAATATTTATGGATTACAAATCTGGGGCAAGATTTTTCGGCCATAAATAATTAGTTTTATGCTGTTTTATGTTATAAGAAGGTTCTTTTTTTTTTTTTTTTTTTTTTTTCAGAGGAGTGGTGGTGAGTTATTGTAAGTAAAATAAATTTAGGTATATTTGTAGGTTTGTTGAGTTGAATAAAAGTTAAGACTATTTAGTTGTTACCAACCAGAAGAAGTTGGAGACAAACACAAGCGGTATTAAAAATAATATAATATATGTATGGGATGTGGATCATGTTTTCTGTGACAAATTCATTGCTCAGATCACTAGTTTCAGATATGCATTTACACCCATAAAATAATACTTGGTTTATATAAATTATTTCCCACATGTTTGATGTTGTAGTTGAATATCTGGCTTTTCGAGTGAAAATTGTGCAAGAGTATTTAAATTTGGTTTGTTTTAATTTTTTCTTCCCTAGTTAGGTGTATATTTGACAAACTAGAATGTCATATGGTTGAGTTTAAAATTTAAGAGAATCATGGCCCAAACTTTAATAATCCTGGTAAGATTTTAATGCCTTTTACCAAAATCTGCCCAATACCATTATAAAAAACACTTTTTTTTTCTTTTCCAAATATTCAAAATAGTTGTTTATAAGCCTTACAAAACAATAAAAGTAATTTGTAAAGCCTTACAAGTAAACTACACAAATAAAAAAAATAAAAATAAAATAAAAACAATTGCATTTTCTAAAAATGTCAAAGATAATAAAAAATCGAGAAATAATGGAAGTAGAAAAATAAGGCAACTCGTGATATTTCTTATAAGAAATGATAATTAGCAAAAAAAAAAAAAAATTGAAAAAAAATCTTAAGAAAGGAGATAAATTCAAATAATCATCATTATCAAAAAAAGGAAAATATTTTCAAGAAAAGATATAATATATTATGGGAGACATAATAAAGAAATGAGTATTACTATAACAAATGCAAAAAAAAAGTTTAATATACCATTAATTGATAAATAAACGATGGATAAACTATCAAAAATTTTTCAAAAAGGAAAATGAAAAATTAGATACAACCATCTAAGAGAAATACATATTTTAATAAAAATACATTTTAAGAAGGAATAAATACACTAATAAAACTATCATTATTCGATAACATGATAACAAACAAAAAAATATCTCTTATTAGGAATGATCAATGGAAACATAAGATATCAGAAAGTGAAATTTACTCCATACCCTAAGTTCGCTGTAAACTTTAATTATAAAAATTTAAACCAAGTATTGAGCTTAGCTCATAATTTTGATCGAGAAGATCTAATGAAAGATGAAAGCCATTTATTTTTGATACATTACATAGTATGATGGATATTCACTAACAAATAATGACAATAATTCAATATATGGATAAAACGAATTCATAAAAATTGATAAAACATTATAAGAAAAAACCATAAATATTAATAGATTATGAAATATCTGATGAATGAGATCTATATATTAAAGAAAAATTTCTTATACCAGTAAGAAAAATAATAAAAAAGAATTAAATTTATAAACACCCATGCAAAAATCGATAAAATAGAAAGAGAAATAATAGAACTAAAAGAAGAAACTAAGTATAAGAATTAGGTCATATGATGCAATAAGATAATAATATGACATTAAAACTTCTTGAAAAATTACCTAAAATAACGCCCCTAAAATTTATAATAACAAAAATAACACCCATACTTTGAATTAAGTGGGGTATAAATTAATGTTAAAGAGTGCTATTTTTGTTATTATAAATTTTAGGGGTGTCAATTTTGTAGTTTTTCCAAACTTCTTTCAAGAATGTCAAAATACAAATTACAATAAATATAATTATAAGGAAATGGTAGCCTAACAAGTATATTAAATGACCAAATATCTACAATGAAAGATTAAATTTTCTTAGCCAAAAAAATAGATATCACATATGAATTAAACATTAAAGGTTTACAAAATTTAAAAGAAACTCAAAAAGAAATCCTTAAAGAAATAAAATAATTACAAAGAATTACAACTAGTATACATAAAGAATTTACAAAATTGAGAAGGGATGTTAATAACATACTAATAGGAAATAAAACTCCAAGTTATAAGTTTGATCTATTAAAATTATTAAAAGAACCTCCTAGAAGATATAATGCATTAATAATAATTTTATACACACATAATATGCGATTTAGCTTTATTAGTGGTATTTTCTTACTCTAATTGAATATTTGATTTTCATGTTACTAATGACGTAAAAGTAACATTGAAAAAAATAAAATATAATATGAAAATAAAATAGTTTTTGAGAAGTACATAAGTAATTGGCAATTTCGTAGATAAATAGAGTTTATTAATATTTAGATTTAAGAATGGCTCGATATTGCTCTTTGATTCAAGTATTTTCAAGTTACACCATTGTCAAAGCCTCAAAAGCTCTCCATTTTAAGGTAAAAATGTCTCATTCACATGCACTTTACATAGGTTTTTGTTTGGAGTAATTCTGATATATAGATTAAAAATTATATGCATTTAAGGACTGGGATCCATCCCCCTAAGAGACGGATCGATCCCCCTATAGATAGACCAATCCCAAAAAGATCCCAATTCGATCTCGTTGAACTATTTAGCTTTTAAAAAAGTGGGTTAGGAAAGAGGGATTGATTCCCTTCATAGATGAATCGATCTCCCTATACGTAGGTGTAACGTTATTTTGGGATGGATCGATCCCCACTCTGGTTGGATCGATCCCAAGGCTCATTGGCATAACATTTTCAGTGTTTGATCGATCCCGCTAACAGGTACTAGGTTTTTTCCATGCGTTTTTAATCCTTATTAGCTCCTAACTGCCAATGATATTCTGACACATTAGCAAGTGACATATTCCTGCTTAGGTTTTCATAAAATGATACGACGCATCCTTATTTGCATGTATATACATGCCTAGGCTTTTTGACTCATTTACACTCACTGATTTTTTTATTCTTTATATTAGGTTTAGTTTCATCTTTTCATCTTGCATTTCTAAACTAATTTAGATTTGGGTTAGTTATTGATATTGATTCCTTGATATTTGATTGATCATGCTAGTTCAGGTCTAAGCCTATTTATTTCGTATATTTATGTTCATATAGTTTTTTCTTGCTTAGGTCCTTTCATGATTGATCATAGAGATTTAAAAAAAACTATTTTTATTGAACCTGTGCTTAATTGCTTGTTCTAGGATTTACTAGAAATATGATTTATTTGATATAGGTTTTGAATCTTTGAGTTAGGATTATTCATTATTAAATATTTTATAGGACACACCTTGCACTTGTACTATTTATGCTAACTTTTCAAGTGTTAATGTTGACGTGTTTCGTATTTTGTGTGACTCAAGTTTACTGAAGCGTCAGTCTAGATTCATTCGCATCATCCCTGTGGAGACTATGAAGATAGAACAAGGGCTCGTAAGTAAAGTACATTGGGAGCTTTAATAATTGAGGGTAATCTAAGACCTGACTTTGTACTTAAATATTGAATTTTCATAGTGGATAGTTTAAGTGGTTTGGTAGACCAATGATTTTTCTCTTAGATCATTATTGTGGCCTAGGTTATTTCTACCTAAAAATCTCGTATTATTTTTTATTTTCGCACTTTATTTTACACATGATTGCATTTCTGACCATTGTGTTTAGGTTACATACTTAAAGTTTAATAAAATTGAAAATAAGCTATTCACTCCAAGTATATTTGGTCCATAATTTAGAACTCTCAATTTTTATGATCAATTCTTCATGAAAAATACAAATTATAAAGAAAATTAAGAGTTACTCATAAAGAAAATCAAATCTAATACAACAAATGTAATATATATATATATATAAAGGAAATTAAGAATTACTCCTAAGTTCTAAAAGTACAAAATTTTATAAATAAAAAATTCCAAGAAATTGACAAGACATCCACGAACATAAAGGCTCAACAATTCCAACTATTTCTTGAGAAATTTGTTAGATAGTTATTATGAACATTGTGAAACAAATAAAAATTATCCACAATTAATTTGATAACTTTCTTGCTTTACATAGCATTAAAAGTTATTCAGTATAAGGCGAATAAAATAATAATATAACAAAAACAGTTGGGCTCGAACCTCCCTACGTTCTTTTTCACACTTTCTTGTATTCTCAATTCATCAAATAACCTCATATAAGTCTTGTAATTTCTTTGTGTGTTTGTTGGAATTTTTTATGTGTAAAATAAAGAGTTTGTATTATTTTACTTAGTATTTTTATCTTTCTCTATGTAAGGTCAAGTACTGTCTGTTGAGTATTACATACACTCACTTAAAACTAAACATTTTATGTTTGCCTGATATACACACTACGGGGTGGTTGGATCATGTAAATTGCATGCAATATTGTGTTTTTGCACTACATTTATTTTTCACTACATTTATTTTTCACTGATTAAGGGTATTTGTGAAAAATTGCTTGAGAAATATTTTAAAAGAAAACAGCTAGTTTTTAAGCTCATCAATGCTCTTATCGAGTGTCCACATCAAGGTGGAAGCAACGTATTAGCAAACCGGTGGCGAGGGGTTAGCGAGACTATTAACTATTACCCACACCGATATGTTCAGCAAATGGTCAACAAGGTCTATCGAAGATCAACCTTTTTCTAAAAACGTCCCCTTATATTTGATTTCCTAAATTAATTAGAAAATGTAGGGAAACTCAGGTATTTTAATAACTCAATTTTTTCGTTAGAAATTGTTTTCTAAATTCCAGATCATCAATATTGCAAGTCCTGTAAGTCCCTTTAAGTCTTTGTTGGCATTCCTGTGTGTAAAACACGGAGTCTGTTTATTTTACTTAGTATTTTTTTCCACCTTTTTGTACGGTATTTTTCTTGTGATTAGTATCGTACATACTCACGTAGATTTCTAACACTTTGTATGTTTGCATATTACACCTACCAACATGGTGGTTGGGAGCATGTAGTATGCATGTTTAAGTTATTTTTACTTACATTTGATTTTCACTTTTGGCAAGTGTTTGTGGATTTTTAAATGGATAAGTTTTAACCAAAAAAATAACTTTTTGTTGATTCGTTGGGGACCTTGAAAAGGTTTCGCAGGTGGCTCGCTGAAGTAGTCAGCAAGGGATCCACGAGGGTGGACAGGTTGGATTTGTGACTCGTTAGACCTAGCTGATACTTTACGTGGGATTTCCTAGGATGGTTAACGAGGCCTCGTAGAGGTGCATAGTGAGGTACTCACGAGGGTTTAGTAAGGGCACTGAAAATTGAAAAATTAGCTATAAATGCCCCATTTCTTTCTCTCTTTCAGACACCTTCTCTCATACTCCTTTTAAAATATTTTCTAGAGCTGATTTTCGTGTTGCGTATTTTTTGATCATGTGAAAAATAATTTTTAGAGTTTGAAAAATTATTTTTACTTTTTTCGTATCACTAATATATTGGGTGCCCCATATTAGTGATTCAGTGGTAATAATATTATTTGGATTTTTTTTTTGTGAAATCTTTTCAAATTGTGATTTTGGTATTCTCAATATATCGATTATATTTTTGTATTGAGGTATAAGGTAGTGATAGAGTTTGATTAAATATTTTTTATCAAACGGAAATTCCATAATAATAATAAAATGAGTGTATTTTTGTATTGTTATTACGAGGTGGAGTATCCATGTCAACAATACGTATATATATATATATATTGTACACACATACTAATTATAGGAATTTGTATCATACTGCGTGGTGGTGTGACTCTGAAGGTGAGCTGGATCTGGTGAGTTTAAAAGTAGATGTGGGGACAACTGTTGTACACACATACTAATTAGAGGAATTTGTATTACACTGCGTAGTGGTATGGCTCTAGAGGTGAGCTAAATCCAGTGAGTTTAAAAGTAGTTGTGGGGATAACTGGTGATAGTAGCATAGGTAATTAGGACATGTGATCCATAATTGATAGAGTACTTGCCATTTTATCTTTATCGAGTCTGTAATATTGTTTTATTTCATTTAGTGAACTTGATTGCTAAGTGATTGCCTTGATGTTACTACTTATGATTGGAGCCTAAGTAGGTTTATCGCGTTATATTTTTGCATTTGATTGATCTGGCATGAGTTAGTATAGTTGAAGTATACTCAATATACGTGCCAACATATATAGAATACATTGAGAATGGAAAGTATTTATTGCTTTATTCTATTTCTATCTTCTGGATTATTTGTATCTGCGTTTTATCTGCTGTGTGTTTTCTATTTTTGCTTCTTGTATGAAAGGGACAAGTCCTTAGGTTTCTGTATCACCTAAACTTAGTTATTCACCGATTGGCACTCTCTCAATTAGTGTCAGAGCTGGTACACCCTTTTGGGCTTAAGTACTCCGGTGTTGATCTATTTCTCATACTTTTTACACACACTCACTTTTTATAAGGATAGACTCCGATGAAGGAGGAAACGTAGACCTTCACTCCTCAATGGGCATAACTATGCCTATTGAAAGTCACAGATGTGAGCCTGTTTTTGTTCCATGGGAAACCAGGTTTGGCATCAGGTAGAGAATGGCTGGACACCTCTAACAAAAACTATTGAAGATGAAATAATTGTTCCCAAGCCAATGATTGAATGGACAAAAGAGGAAAGTTCTGATTACGACTTGAATAGTAAAGGGCTGTATGCATTCACTCAAGTTGTCACTTCTAAAGAATACAAGCAGATCTCTTATTGCACTACTTATAAGAACGCATGGGATATTTTGAATATTGCGCATGAGGGTACCTCTATAGTAAAGAAGTCCAAATTGATAAGACTTAAAAAGGTCAACACTTCTTTAAACCTTGGCCGTCCAATTGATGAACTTCAAACTAAGAAGATTCTTTGCAGCCTACCTCCTCATTTTTGAGAAAAAGTTATTAGAGACAACATTTAAAGGAGAAACCCTTAAGATCAATGAGATTGTTGCTAATCTCCAAGCTTTTGAAATACACTACCTTCTCCTGAAAAGAATAACTTCTTCTAATAAAGGAAAAGGTCTTGTGCTAAAGACCACTAAGACTCAGAAAGGGAAAGAAACCTCTTCTGTTAAGAGTGATGACTCATCCAATTTTGATGAAGAACCATTTGCTTTGTTAGCAAAGAAGTTTAAGAAATTCTTTAGGAGCAAGAGGAATGCTCTAGTAAATCAAGAAAGGAAAGCTCTGGCCGAAGAAATTCCAAAACCAGAATTGAAGATTCTGAAGAAGATGAAGAGAGACCTCAGTCTAGAGGTCAGGTTAGAAAGGTTAGGTGTTACGAGTGAGAAAAACTTGGACACATTGCTGCTCAGTGCCAGTTAAAAGGACAAGAATCTGGCAAGAAATCCATGGTAGCAGAAGTTACTATTTCAAATAGTAGTCATAATTCTAAAAAGAATAAAAGTAACTTAGTCTTTATGGCAATTAAAGATGATCCTCCCACTATAACTTCTCATTCTTTCAGATTCCTCGATGAGGATGAGTATGATGAGCTCCTCGACACGTATAATGAATTGCTTAGGGAGCATATTAAAATTGAGAAAGCTCAAAAGAAGGGAAATGACAACAATGTTTTAACTATTATAAATTTGATGTAGAACATTTATCATGAACTAATAAAAGTTTGGCAGATGCCTTAACTAGAGAATTAGCTTCTCTAACTATATTTTTTATAACATGAATGGATCATCTTAATATAACATTTAAGATTAAAGAAAAATAAATTCTAATTTAGGAAAATGAAATCAAAATTTTCCAAAAATAGTTTAAGGTATTATAACTTCAGAAGACCTTACACAGTAAATGTACACTTGCTAACTCAACTAAATAGGAAATCCCTAAAGCATAAAAGTTTTAAAGTAAAAGAAGTGAAATCTTCAAAAGGAATTGAAGAGAAATGAATTAAAATTTAAAAAAAAAATAATGAAAAAACAAATATTAACAACCAAGAAAAGAAAAAAGAAAATATCAATTAAGCAGATGAAGCCATGAAAGAAGACTGAAAGAAGGTTTACGTAGTATATAATGGACCAAAACCAAGAATCTACACCAGTTGACTAAAGGCAAGCAGAGTAATAGTAGAATTTAGTAGAATTATTCACAAAGTTTTCACCAATAAGATAGAAGCAGAAGGAAGTTATGCTAATTATAAAGTCCCAAAGCTGTTGTCACCAACAGAAATAGCAAAGAACTACTCTTTAGTAGTGCAACAACCCACAAAAAGGAACTAGTAGACTGAGGAACCTTGGAAAGATTTCAAGATCGATAATCTTCAAGAAAGTAACAAGTAATTCCTCAGAAGAAGAAAGTGAAAGATATAGGAACCTAACAATAACAAAACAACAATTGTTAAGTTTATACAATTTAGCTAGAAAAATCACTGACAAACATCTTGATAATATGAAATTTTATATCACAAAAAAATATTTTTCAATAGGTAGTAAATTTAATATCTTAGAGGGAGTTGATCCAGTATTTGTCTATAGGGCATTTCATGCTAGATTACTAGAAAATTTATACCCAGGAAATAAATTAAAAGAATTAAACTATTTTCATGAGAACTTCAAGAAATATGTTAAAAAATTTAAAAGAAAAATTAAGGCTATGAAAAAGCCGTCTATTTAAGATATTTTAGTTCAATAATGGATTGGAACCAAAAAACACCAGTAAGCCCCTATCATTTTCTTAAGCTTGTATTAGCAAATACTAAGCAAGAAGTTCCTCATCCAAAAGTCTTATCAAAAAAAGAGTTTAATCTTGGGAAACTATGTATTGAAAGAAGCCAAATTCTAAGCCAAATTTACCCATGAAATAAAAAGAATTAATAACTCTTCTGAAATTAAGGTCAATTATTGTACCAGTAAAATTATTATTACTTTCCAAAGTAATATGGTTATAGCCAACGAAAATAGTAAAAAAGTAATCAGATATGAATCTAACTTTAATTGTAATGAACTTGAAGTAAGTGAAGAGACCAATGAAGTATTTCCCATTATTCTAAAAAGAAATCAGAATACCACAAATGCATTTATTGTGTTTAGAGATTGCACAACAAAGAGGGAAGTTTGTATTAATGATCAAATCCTCTTTACAATTTATATCCATAGATATATATATATATAGATATAAAAATATACATGTGTCATGCAATGATTGGCTAGTTAGGCAAGGATGTGATTGATGTGATGGTAAGGTCAAACTAAATGAAAGGATGGTCAGTAGCTCGGGTGTTGCGACTTGCCTATTTCCTCGTCTACACACATGGAAAGAAACAAGTCAAATGAGTTAAACATGTGATAATTGAGAGGTTGATGACATCCAAGTCGTGTAAATTCGCAACCTTCCTACTATTAGCAGAATCGTGAATTGTTTATATAACAACATTAAGGATAACGGGGTTAAGTTCATTATGTGTAACAGGGTTTAAAAACGTAGCAAACTGGGCTTAAAGTGGGCTTACATGGATGGTCCCGTAGTACCAATGGGCTTATAGCCCTTTTACCCAAACATATTGCATTAGAGATAAGGAAGCTTAAGTGGACACAACTTCATCACAAAGTTCATTATTGAAAGATAAGGAATAATTGATGTAAGGACCACTCCTTAAATTGGGGCCGAAAACATCAATAATGTAGGCATTTTGGACTCTAGAAAGAAAAGTTATATGTAATAGTAATATTCCACTTATATAAACAAAGAACTCTTATGTCTATAAGAGGGAACTCTCTCCTCTTCGAAGGGATATACGAAAATTATTGTATCTCTTTTCTATGTTTCTATCTATTTGTATCTTTAGAATGAGTAAGAACTGTAAAGCCTTTCAAGGTTACAAGTTCTCTAGGCTATAAACTATTTATTGAATGAATAAAAGTCTAGCTTAAAATCCAAATCGTGCTATCACTCATATCCTAGTAAGGTAAGTATAAATATCATCAAAAATTAATAGGGATAGGAGGTCTATAAGCTTGGATCTGGAGTAAAGCTTAGCGTTTGGGAACAAAAAGAATATAACTAAAATGTGAAAGATGAGGTGGATCCATATTCAAAAACAGGTTAATTTATAGCTAGAAACTAATATACCTTAAATTTTATTGATATTGTTGAATTTACGTATATATCTTTATTTTTTAAAATGGATAAACAAGAAAAGAAATATAATAATATGAAAAGCAAATATAATAAGACCAAGAAATCAGGAACAAATTTATATAGAAGTAAGGTAAACAAAAATTATCCTAAAACTCAAGAAAATTGAAAAGATACAATTTATTTTAAACAAACTTTTGTTTGCTTTAAAATATCAATAAAATATAACTTCAAAAGAAGTGCAGAAAGGTCAAAGATAATTGAAAATTTACAAAGATTAACTAACTATTTTTCTTAAAAAAAAAAAAATGGATATAGAAGAAAATAAAAAAACTCATTTTAAACTAAAAAATCTAGTAGAAACAACTAGTATTTTTAACAACTAGCATTTTTAATGTCAGAGCCATAACAACTAGAAAATTATAAAAACCAACTTATGATCAAGAGCCATAACAGCTAGCAAATTATAAAAACCAACTTATGATCAAGGATTTTAACCATCTTTAAAATTAAGTTTAGCCAATTAAATTCAAAAATTGAAATAAATTATCTATAATATTATAAAAATAAAATAATAGAATTGATACTAATTAAGAAAATAACAAAATAATTACCCAATGAGATATCACAAATAATAATTTATAAAGTACTATTTAATTGTAAAGTAAAACTAACATGGTTACACCATAAGTAAAAACTTTAAAGATAAGAAAATGTTTATATCATTACAAATTTTTAATTTAAAGAAATTATTCAGTCTAGTACAGAATACTCAAACTAATAAAATTTTTAAGAAAAATCTCACTAAGATGTTCTTAGCATGCGTAAAGAAAAAAATGAATAACATAATATTATCACAAAAATAAATAGAGATACTAAAAGAAAATTTAGAAAATACAATAACATAAGAAAAATTCTCAAAAGAATTTAAAACCTTTTTAAAGACTATTCTAAAAAAAATTAAAAGAAATTCTTTAAAAATTCAAAATAATAATTAATAAATAAAATATCAATTAATGGACGAAAAACTTAACATCATTAGTCATCAAATGTATCCTTAATATTAAGTATAAACCACAAGGGCATTAAAAATATTTTTATAAAGGACAAGGGGCATTGATGAAGATATACCAAAATTTAGGGGCATAAGTGATATTATTTCTCGAACATGGCTAAACAATATAAGTCAGACTAAAACATAAAAGAGAGAATTACCTTGATATCATTTTAATTATTTGCAAGATATGTATTAATATTTTAATGCATTCAACATAAACAACATTCAAAATTATGAGAAAATAATGTGAATGGTATTAAAATCCCAAAAATATTGAATGCATTATAAAATTATAGGACAAGTAAAAAGAGTTTTTTTTCATAACTTTTTTATTCACATTTTAAGCATTGTAATTTTTTAAGTATATTAATTTAGCATATATGTAGAATACTTTTTTTTTATATTAATTTTGTAATAATAAACAATTATTATAATATTTATGAGTCTAATGATTTTCTTTATAATCAATTTCACAACTTTTCACATATAATCAAATATTTCAACATAAAATATAAAATATTTTAGAATTCATGTTTTCCCTTTTAATTCAGCTACTAAAATTTATTTCACACATACAATCAATTATTTTTACACTAAATATAATTTAAAAAATAAATTAAAATTTAATTCATATTTAAGAAACTTTTATTTTTCTTATTTAATTTCATAATAATAGACAATTATTATAATATCATGAGTTCTTTAATTTTTCCTTTTTAAATTTCTACTAATAAAGAAATTTTCAATTTTCAATTTATTTATATAAAAACAATTATGTTAAGGGTCTTTTGGTTTTTCTTCTTAATTACACTACTAATCAATACATATAAAAAATTATTTTTTACAATAAATATAAGTTATAAAAAAATTAACTAAAATTAATTTATTGTTAGACTAAGTTAGAATAAGAAATAGAATGATACGTATAGTAGACCTCACCAATCAAATTATGATATGTTACTTATAATATTAGAATGGTCATTTTTAAATGAAAAAACAATAAAAATAACACCTCTAAAAACTTTAGTAACAAAACTAGCATCCCTTATGTTCAAATTTATATTTTCACAATTAAAAAAATGACTAATGTATTATTTTTTTTTTAACACTCATTCAATTGGAATTAAACGACGATAATTTAAATCTGTTTAATATTGAACGTTCAATATTATTAGAGTGCTAATTTTAGTATCATAAATTTTAGGGGCGTTATTTTTGATAATTTTTCTTTTTAATTTTCCATATAAAAGTACAAACCCGCTATTTTATATATATATATAATAAAAAGAACCTGCTCTAATTGGAGCAACTGAATTTGTTAAAGATAAAAGGATTCATAGAATTCTAACACCCATATTGTCAACGAAATATTAGATATTAGTTATTACCCAATTCAACCTGAAAAGAGATCCTGATGACTTCAGTATTTGACAATTGTGGATAAACAGTGACTACATATTCTAATACCTACATCATGTTAATTTTCAAGTAACGTGTCACTGAAGAACAAAGGAGTTCCACATGTCATGTCATCCTTCCTTTTAACGAACCAAATCACAAGCCGGACCATGCCCAACCATTCTGAAGACAGATTTTACAAAGTCTGTGGTTAATGTACAGGCAACAGATAAGTTTGGTCACAATGTGTCATAAGCCATGGAGTCTTTAAGAAAATTGAGAGTGGTCAATGTCCAAGTGAAGATCATAGGTCGGGTCTTTCAATCTTTGATGCAATCGTTCCGAGTACTTTCAGCGTAAATGCTATCAGAATGCCAAAAAGAAAATCAAAACAAAGCCATTATCATCCCAAAGACAGTAGGACATCAAAAATATACTTGCCTATTCAGATGGGAAGGGAGCATCAAGCTCGGCTCTATAGCCTTCAGAACCCGACCTTCTGACTGGTTCGCTTCTCTCATGTGTGCTTCTATTGAGTCTCTGCCCTTTAAATTCGATGCTTGTGCATGAAAGGTCATTATACCCGTACCTCCCGCTTCAAATTCGGTTAAAATAATATTTCAAAGTTCAAACTAATGATTCAACTATACATTTTCTCTTGGAAAAAAACATCTTATGGCCTATGGACTGTTGAATAAAAAACAACTAAGAGTGACTCACCTAAAGGATTTGTTGCCGTGTGGTTTACATTGGTTGGTTGATACTGTAATTTATCTTCCTTACAGATTTCCTTCACAAAGCAGAAATGTGAGCATGCTAGTATTTCTTCCTTTAACTTTATATGTATCATTTGTCTCAAAAAGTAAACCTACCTCAGCATCTGTTTGAAGGCGGGGTGGTCCCAAGTGAACCCGAATTGGTGATTCCAAGCCAAATGAGGTTTCAGAGTTGATTAGATTCGACATATTTGATACCACTGGTTGGTTTGAGACACCGCATTGATTTGGTAAGCCAAAAATATTCGATGTTGAGGCTCCATGAGTTGCAGTGGTTTTACTTGTCGCATTCAAATGCTGAAACTTATTTCCCACATCAAAGTCCATTCTCATCTGTGAAAGTTGAATTGGCTGCACTCCATCAGGCAGACACATCGGGTGTAAACTTAACCCGTTCCTCATTGACAACATCTGTCATGAAAGTAACAGTGTTAGTAAAACAAGAAAGATGATGTCCTTAATAGTTTTGTATTTCTTAGATCTCAGCAGAAGAGAGTTTGTCATGGGTAATTTAGAGAAAGCTTGCTTGGAAAATTGAAACCTCAAAATTCAAGGATCAAAATATCTCCTGGGACCACCTAGTTAGAGGGCCCGTTTAAAATAGCTTCCCCTTTTATTTGAAAATGCTTTCAAATACATCATAATGGTATTTGACAATCTCTATAAAAAGTGTGAAACACTATCAAAATAGTATTTAATAATTTCTATGAAAAGTGCTTTTAAAAGAAATAATACTTACTTTGGAAGAAGTAGTTTTGAATACATGCTTCCATTCAAAACTAATTATCTAATATTTTCATCACAAACACCTAAATATTTATCTTAAATTGACTTTTAATTAAAGCACTTCTCTTAAAACTACTTCTAAGAGAGCACATCAAATGGGATAAGAGTTTCATGTTTCTCAATTTCCATTGGCTTTAAAGGCAAAAAGCTTATTACATTTTTTTCAAGTAATATGTTGTTTCTTTTTTTTTAAATAAAAGGTTGTGGCTAATTGTTTTCAGTGGGTGCACCGGGACATCCCAACTAGGTTGGCACCTCCTTAGCACCTTCTTCATTAAACCAATCAACCACTAATATTATTAAATATTGAGAAAATTACACATGCAAATAAAAATTCTCAACAAAACCTGTAATTAGGTTTGTTGTTAGCATCAGAATAAATAAAAGAGCTCGCGAAATGTGGAACATTCCACCACCAAGTCGCTGTACATAAACTAGGAGCCCTAGAAGCTAAGCTATCAGCTGCAGCATTACCTTCCCTATAAATATGTGAACAGTAAAACTCCATATGAGTAATTTTGTCTAGGCAATCTGTCCAAGCAGAATGCCACCTCCAAGGAACCGAAGAAGACCGGGTCTGAAAAAGAGAAACAACATATAGTGAGTCTGATTCCAACCAGAGACGCCTCCACTGAAATGTATATGCATACTTCACCGCATAAATTGCTGCCGCTAGTTCTGCTTCATAAGCATATGATATTCCAAGCGGAATACAGAAACAACCCTTAACAAATGATCTTGAAGTTCTAAAAACACCCGCACAACCAGATAATCCTGGAGCTCCAAATGTTGCACCATCTGTATTGACCTTTATCCATCCCGATGGTGGAACCTTCCAATTAACCTCTATAATATTTGGGGCCCTTCTTGGGATGCCTGATATTCGAAGCCGCCTAAGTACCTGTAAATCATCCACAGTGTTCTGCATGCAACCACTTTTTGAAAGACTCGCCTCGCGGATAAAACGCCATACTGTGGCAAAAGCCGATCTCAGAGTCGTCCTCTTATTGTTAAAACGATACTCATTTCTAGCAGTCCAAATCACCCAAATGACTGAAACAATTCCTGCTTTCCATAAGTTGGCGAGCTGTGATCCAAATTCCATTGCCATTGCGGTTTTCCATAGATTTAGGATCGAAGAGTCTGTACTTGGTCGTTTTTCAAAAAAGAAGTATATAAAGTCCCAAAGCGCACCTGCAAAATGACAACTTAAAAAAAGATGTGACAGAGTTTCTTCCTTGGAACCACATAATGAGCAACGGGAAGGAAGCGATTGTCCCCTCCTTTTTAATTGACAATCTGTTGGAAGTTTATTCTGAATAGCACGCCATAGCAAGATAGATCGTGAGGGCGGTATATAATGAGCCCAAATGTTCTTACCCCAAAGCTTCCGTTCTCCAACCACACGGAGTGAATCATAAGCTTCACTGGTTATAACATCTCCCTTGATTGAGTGTGTCCAAACTCTGATATCCGAACCAAAGCCAATAACTGTTGATTGAATTTCTGAGGCAATATCTGGATAGGAGACTTTGAAAGATTGCGGCAAAATCCAACAATCTTCACGGATGTAGTCCCCCACTAGTGAATGTATTGGGGGGTCTATTGGAGGATTATCTACCCTATCTATTAGTGGAGTTCCTAACCAATTATCTGTCCAAAACTTAACTGTAGAGTTCCTTGCAACTAACCACCTGGACTCTTCCAATAGGGTTAAATAGTGAGGTCGCAAACCAGGCCAGACTGATGAACAGATATAATAGTTCCGTGGAGAGCCATTTTTTGTTAGATATCTGCTACGTAAGTAAAGCAGAGTGTTAGAGGTCCCTTTGATTACCCTCCATGCGAACTTTCTTAACATGGCCTCATTTTGGAGATGAATATCCCGTAAACCAAGACCTCCTTCATCAATTGGACGGCAACAGTCTTTCCAAGCCACTTGTATTTGTTTGATTGTATCAGTCTTTCCAGACCAAAAGAAATTGCGAATGCTTTTTGTTAGGTCCTGAAGGACCATTTTTGGCCATTTATATATCTGAAATGAGTGAAGAAGTGTACCCTGAATGATCGAAGAAATTAAGCAACGTCGTCCTGCCAAAGAAATGGTCAGCCCATTCCAGGCCTCGATTTTTGCACGTATTTTATCTGCTAAACTTTGAAACCAACACTTTTTTGGAGCCCCCTGGAAGAGATGGATGCCCAAGTAAGACAAGGATGATCTTCCAGTACGCATGCCAGATAAATTTCGAAGTGATGAAATGTTGTTCTGTGTAACACTTTTACCAAAATAGATAAAAGATTTTTCTAAATTTACCATTTGACCAGAAAGGCGACTATACAAGGAAAAAGCTTCAGTTAGCACTTGAATGTTCGTCTCACTTGCACGGCAAAAAATAAGAAGATCATCTGCATATAAAAAGTGTGTTGGTGCATGGGTTCCTCTAGGTGAAGAGATTGGAGGTAAATGCCCTTTATCCACCAATTTTTGAAGATATCTGCTGAGGAAATCTTCAGCTATGCAAAATAATAATGGGGACAAAGGATCCCCCTGTCGGACACCTCTAGAACAAGAAAAATAGCCCCTAGGTGAACCATTAACTATAATTGAGATTTTTGCTGATGCGAATATATCTCTAATCCAACCTAGAAAAATGTCGTCGAAACCAAAGCATTTCATCACTTTTAAAATAAAATCCCAACGCATCGTGTCAAAAGCTTTGTGAATGTCAATTTTTAGAGCCATGTTACCTTTTCGGTTGGGAAGCTGCATAGCGTTAAAACATTCAGAAGCACCTGCTATGCAGTCGCCAATGTTTCGGCCTGGAATGAATCCAAATTGATTTTGAGATAGAATACGAGCGCATATATGTCCTAATCTGCCAGCAATAATCTTTGTTATTAGCTTGTACATAAAATTGCCTAAAACAATAGGCCTATACTGATCAATAGAGCTTGCTTGTTGGTGTTTGGGTATAAGAATTAAGAAATTGGAGTTTAGTCCATGGTGTAATCGACCATTTTTAAAATAATCTTTAACCGCACGTACAATATCTGTACCGATAATATCCCAGCACTGCTGAAAAAATTTACCAGTAAACCCATCTGGTCCTGGTGCACTCATTGGATCCATTTCAAAAATTGTAGCTCGTATGTCTTCTGAAGATGGTATACGTCGTAAACATTTATTGTCCACAGAGGTGACCAGTGATGGCACCGCTGACTCTATGGGAGCAAAATCTGTCATTCCACCTGTCTGACTTGAAAAAAGATTTTCATAGTAGTTCAAAATATGAGTCGCTATTACATCTGGATCATTAGTTATTTCTCCATTAATATCCAGGTGTGTCAACGGTTTTTGTGCTTTTAGACGACGAAGTATTGAGTGGAAAAAAGTGGAGTTTCGATCTCCACCTTTCAACCATTTTAGTCTGATTTTTTCTCTTAAAAAGATATCTTGTTGTCGCAACAATCTGTCTAAGTCAGCGTGAGCGTCGGACTCCATTTGCAAAAGCTCTTCAGAGAAAGAATCATCATTATAACGCTGTTGAATGTCAGCAAGTGTATTTGTTGCAGTTGCAATATTTTGATTTAAATTACCAAAGACTGTTTTGTTCCAAGTTTTGAGGACCAATTTAAGAGCCTTAAGTTTGCCAATAACAATACCCATAGCGCTAGCCTGGATAGGCACTGACCAAGTGGCACGCACTAAATCCATAAATTCAGGGTGTTCGAGCCACATACCATGAAATCTGAATGGTCTTGGACCACCATTCCGTGTTGTAGAAGCCGTGAGTAAAAGCGGATGGTGATCTGAACAGTGTCTAGGAAGGGTATGGCAAGAAACCGTAGACCAAGAGTCTAGAAAGGATTCTGAACACAACCCACGATCTAATCTTGATCGTATTTGAGAAAGTCCACCTTTACAGTAAGTGTAGAAGGCCCCTTTAGTGTCAATATCAACCAAGTTACAAGAAGAGATCATAGCACTAAAATCTTCTATAGAGGTATTGCTACGAGTTAAGCCAGTAGTTTCATGGGATCCAAGAACAGCATTAAAGTCTCCTATTACAAGCCAAGGGGCTTGGGTATCTGAAATCGTCCTTAGTGAGTCCCATAGGTCTCTTCTTCTAACATATGTTCCCTTACCATAAATAAAAGTTAAAAGAAAGTTTTTTGAGTTTGCTGTGTAAGTGACCGTTATATGTTGTTGGTGTTGTATAACGATTGTTGTATCACTTGCCACTGCAGGAGCTGCAAAGAGCCAAAGTTTGCTAACCCTTGTGGAGTTTGATCCGATGAAGGTATAACCCAAATGTTGCCAAAAACGATCATGAATGGTTTTAGTATCAGACATAGGTTCTGCTATGCAAAGAAAGTCTGGTTTTTCCTTTTTGCAAAAACTTCGTAGGGTATTTCGTGTGTTCTTATTGGAAATACCTCTACAGTTCCAGTAAAGTACTATCATGTTGAGTTACTATCAGAGTCCCCTATAAAGGGTGTATATCTCATAGGTTGGAAACGTGGACTAGCTGATCGAGCACGACGATTTTTACCAGTTACAATTTGCCAACCTAAATCTTCCTTATCTTTGGTATACTGTTGTTTTATTTTCTGCATACGCTCACTGAGGTCGGCTACGGAGACTGAAGAAGAAGGTGGGAGGGAAAGAGCAGGCAAGTTGGGTCTCGATTTAGCAAGAGGGGGTAGGAATCCAATGTTAGGGATGTCTATAGTACCAGATGTGTTTACAGTAGATCCTGTTGGAATAGTTAAAACTGCTGCATTTGCAGTTAAATTTGTGGAGGACGTAGTGGCTAGGTCCGTGGATTTGGCAATATTTATTAATGGAGTAGTAGATGTGGTTGATGTGACTGCTTCTTTAGGTGGTATGTTTACTGTAGGAAGAGATGGGGTAGTGATATTTGTGTCAATTGTATGAAGAGCAGCAAAAGCATTGCTTACCATAACTGTGTTGACAGTTGAAGTGACCTTAGGCCTATAAATTTGTTTCTGTCGTGAGTGTACTTGAGGCCTATTTGTTTGTGTCTCGTTGTTTTTTTCTGCAGTGACATTAACATTTTTTCTACATTTAAAGGCTGCATGTCCCACTGATGAACAAAGGTTACAAAAGTCTGGCACATTTTCATAAAACAGATCCACAAAAATCTTAAGTGATTCAACTTCCACCATTACCTGTTCCTCAAGCTTGCGTGCCAGATCGATATCAATTAAAATTCTAGCAAATTGACCTAACTCGCCATTGAGTGTAGCGTTGTCAATTTTTAGTGGGACCCCAATAGCTCTTGCAATTTGTGCAAGAATTTGTTTGTTCCAGAATTCCCAAGGTAAATTATAAAAGCGAACCCAAACTTGAGCATTTGTAGATTTTTGAGTGTGTGGGTTAAAGTTGGGTGTCCATGGTTGAACACGAAAGATGCCTGGCTTAACATTGATCGGGGCATTAGCCTTAACTTTGTTCTGATCCTCCGGGGAGTGCAACAATATATGATAGAAACCACGACCCAGGGCGATAAGTTTCCAGTTTGACGATAAGTTCCAGATTGTGTTGAGTCGGGTTTTTAGATCACCCTGACTCCAGGGTTTGTCTCCTTTAGAGAGGATTAATCTGCCAATTAATGAGAACTTGCAGAGATTCAAACGATTTTGATAAATTTTTGGATCTAAAGTGACACATGCAATGTCTCCATTTTTTGTTGGGTTCGGTGTCACACCTGACTCAATAAAAATGTTCGTGGGGTTTTTGTCGGAGGATTGAACATTGCTATTGGTATTTGAAAGGGGTATTTCATGCGGTTCAATAACTAGATTTGAGATGTTATCACAAATAACCTGTGCATAACTTTTTTGTGATTTGTTATGTGTGGGCGGAAGGGATGATTTCTTAAACATTGTTGAATGACTAGGATAATTGTCAGAGGGAGTAATACCCACATTTTGTTGATTTATAGGATTTGTCATAATAGCAAATCCTTAAACACAACAGACAACAGGTTATAAATATTAAATCAAATAAATGCAACCTATAATTAAAATCATATCCAAATCACAAAGGATACTGATGGGTTCGTGGAGTTTGAACAGCAACACGAACAGTGGCGATTTCGAAGTTTGAGCAGCAACACGATGGTGGTGCAGATCTGATGGGTTCAGTGTCGATGGTGGTGCCGATCTGATGGTGGTGCAGTGTCGATGTTGGTGCCGAACTGATGGGTTCAGTGTCGAAGTTTGAGCAGCAACACGATGGTGGTGCAGATCTGATGGGTTCAGTGTCGATGGTGGTGCCGATCTGATGGTGGTGCAGTGGCGATGATGGTGGTGCAGTGGGATGATGGTGGTGCCGATCTGATGGTGGTGCAGTGGGATGATGGTGGTGCCGATCTGACGAGCCAAAATTCAAGATTGAAGAGCTGTTAGGAATCTCAGATGTAGATCTCAAAGAAAATGGCGATGGTAATGAGCTGTTATGAATCTCAGATGTAGATCTCAAAGAAAAGAGCTCGTTGACTCGTTGGTAGTAAATATAACTCATGAACTGGGAAACATTCAGATTTCAGATTGAGAAGGAAGAAACTCTTTGTCAGTAATATGTTGTTTCTTAACATCAAGATTAGTATTTATATAAGATGACTAAACTAGGATGTCTAGGTTCTATATTTATAGTCTCCGGTAAAAATTCAAGTCCTAGTAACAACTGTGTGTGTAAAATAAAAGTATACCAAACCACCATTATTTTCAATTCTATAACATCAATAACCCAACTAGACAAGTGAGAAATAAAAAGAACACAAACATTATCAGAAATAGTCAATGCTCCCTCATAAATCAAAATATATCGCAAATAGCAAGATTTTATACTCAAAACTGAATATTACCACCTAAACCACTATGTATTTACAGTAGGTGAAGTCTACTTCTGATGTTAAATACCAGTAAAATTATTCAAATAACAATGTCGTGGGATAAGACTTCCTCCGAACTAGACTCAATATCGTTTCAACTTAAAAAACAATTTGGAGATACCAGACCAAAGAAATGGAGGCACTTCCAATCATTTCCATATCTTGGAAGCACAGATAGGTAATTTATGATTTTCAGTAAATGTTTTTCATAATTCACCCCTTCTCTTGGTACCTCTAGAGACATTCACTTCTGGATTCAAAAAGCATGGACAAAGTTCACTGTGACAACGGACCCTCTTCACTAAGATATCCATACACATTCTTTGCATTCTTGTTTTCCTGATATTGCTATGGAGGAACCTCAATCAAATTCAAAAATATGAAGGACAAATTGTGTCTCAATACTGCCTTTACTTCAATAAAGACACATCATCAACAAAATATTGCTCAAATAAGAATCTTAAATCCAGATCCGGACTTCAACAAACTGTGTTGCAGTGCAATGACACTTGCAAGGAATGTGACTCAAAGATGTGCGAGGTAGTACACAGAATATGATGATGACAACTCAGCAGCCTATTTATTAAGTGAAGTAAAAAGATGTGTAATTATATGTACTCACTGCATAGGATGAAGAAATCATTTAACCAATCTTCTTGATGCCTATATATATGCGAAGACACATTAGTTGTTGGATGTAAATTTAGATAACAGTTTGTGCGCATCAGTGAACTCTCTCTTGATTCTATTGTGACTTGTGTGATCAGCCTTGTTGGGTTGAGGATTGAGGGTGTAAAAGTTGCTTATTCCTTAGTGGATTCTTGGTAGAGTGTGCTCCCCTCCGTGGAGTAGGAAAGCATTTTATGTGGACCAAACCATGTTATAAATCTCTTGTGCATTATTTTCTATTGGTTGCATCTGTGTTGTGTATTCTATGATTGTTTATTGCTCAATGCAAGTGTAGCAATTGTCCTGAATTGCTCTAACAATTTGGTATAGAGCTGTTGGGAGTTGAAGAAGAATCTTGAAGTGTTCTTGGAGATCTTGAGCCTAATCAACTCAAGAGAAGTTCTTGAAAGTTTTAAGACAATTCTTGGGGTGTGGCTCTGATGTAAGCAAGCAAGATGACATTCACAAAATATGAGATCAACAAGTATGATGGATCAGGTGACTTCGGACTTTGAAAGCAAAAGATGTATTCATTACTTGTATAGCAAGATGTGGCTAAAAAATTTTTGAAAATCTTGAATATCCTGAGAACTATCCAACACTTGGTAAGAAGAAATTGTTGAAAAAGGCGTACACAAGCATCATATTGAACCTTGCTGATAATGTGATTAGGCAGGTCAATAAAGAGAAGAGAGCCCTTGCAGTTTGGAATAAATTGGATGAACTCTATCTGGCGAAATCTTTACCTAGCAGAATCAACTTGAAGGTGCAACTGTTTGGATTCAAGATGGATGTGTCTAAGAATCTTGAAGTAACTTGGATGAACTAAAAGGAATGACCATTGAGTTAGTTGACTCAAGAGAAGAACTATCTAACGAGAATCAAGCAATAATTCTACTTAATGTAGTTCCTGAAGTGTTTAGGGATGTGAAAAATGCAATGCAATGCAATATGGGAGAGATGGCCTTAAGTTTGATAATGTGGTCTCAGCTTTGAGAATGGGGATGTTGAGTCGAAGAAAGAAAGGAAAGATTTGGATAGAGATGATAAGAATAAAGAAACCATTAATAGAAATGCTTTGTTTACAAGAGAAAGGTCTACAAAAAGAGTGAAAGGTTTCAAAAAAAAAAAAGGGTAGGTCACAATCAAAGGAAAGATCACAGTCAAGAAAGAGAAGCAACAAATGTTAGAAAGAACATTATAGAAGTTACTATCTAGTGCTAAAATGAGGTTTAGAGAACTGCAGTGATGGTGAAATAGATGTAGTGACTGATCAGTTTAACAATAATAATGTTCTTGCTATCTCAACAATGAAATGTGAAGGGGATTGGATACTTGACTCAAGGGGTTTTTTTCACATATGAGCTTTTTTCACCTATGAGAGAATGGTTCTTGAAGTTTAAAAAAATTGATGGTGGAAATGTGATGTTGGGAGACAATTCTGAATGCGAGGTCCAAGGTGTCCGACAGATGAAATTAAGATTGAAAGATGGTTCAGATAAGGTGCTCACTGATGTCAGGTATGTACCTCAAATTAAAAAGAACCTCATTTCAATTGGAATGTTAGATCATGCTAATTTTACAATTAGAATAGAAAAAGATAAAATGAGAGTCACTCGTGGATCACTAGTAAGCCTGAAGGCAAAGAGACAGAAAGGTTTGTATGTTTTAAAAGGACACATTTGCACTAATGCTGCTGCAATGGTTAATCAAGTAGAAGATAAGACTTTGGTGTGACACAAGTGAATGGGGCACATTGGTGAGAGGAGAGTAATTGAATTGTCAAATAGAGGACTTCTATATGGAGAAAAGGTATACAAGATTGGCCTGTGTGAACACTATTTAGTTGGGAAATAGAAGAGAGTTAAATTCTCAATTAGAAAACACACTATACCTCAAATGTGCTTGAAAATATACTCTAATTTATAGGGACCAGGCTCTACTATGTCCCTAAGAGGTAACAAATATTTCTTGACTTTTATAGATGATTTTTCAAGGAAATATTGGGTGTATATACTAAAGAATAAGGAATGATGTTTTTAACAAGTTTAAACAATGGAAAAACCTCACAGGTAAACGTACTCAAAGATTGAGAACTAACAATGGCATGGAATTCTGCAACAATGAATTCAATGAGTATTGCAATCACAATGGCATAGAAAGGCATGGAACAGTGAAAATGATACCTCAATAAAATGGCATTGCTAAAAGATTAAACAGCACTTCATGGAAAAGGTAAGATGTTTATTATCTGGTGCAAATCTCCCAAAGTATTTTTGGGCTGAACCAGTTAAAACTGCATCATACTTTATCAATAAAAGTCCCCTCAAGTGCAATTGATATGAAAATCCCTGATGAATTGTGATATAGAAAGCCATCTAAGCTACTAAAATTTGAGAATATTTGGGTGTATTGGCTATGTGCATGTTAGTGAGGGAAAGTTGTAGAACAAGGAAATGTGTGTTCTTAGGATACCCTAAAGAGGTCAAATCATATCCTACAACCACGAAGACAATTATTAGTCATGATGTTATATTCGACGAAGGCGCAACAATAAAAGATTTGCAAGTAGGAGGCTCAGAGGAAGCTACTAAACCAGAAACTAATACACATCAGGTGGAGTGGAGGATGCGTGTAGATGCAGACATGACACATGTTGAGTAGCAAGAGGGTAGTACACAAGATGTTGAGACAAGTAAAAGAATCCATGCATCTCAAGAAGTACTGCACCATACTAGAGATTTTTATGATGCAGTGGGAACAGGTGAATATGATGTGATGGACAACCTGCGTGACTACCAACTCACAAGAGACAGAGCTAAAAGAGTTGGTAAAAGACCAACCAAGTATGGAAGTATTGATCTGATTTACAATGCATTAGCTGCTTGTACCCACCAATTATAAAGCAGTGTCATGTGAAGAAGCAAGACTGTGAAAGCTTGCTAAGGATGAAGAATATGGCTCACTCATGAAAAATGGAACCTAGGTATTAGTGAAGAAGCCACTTGATGCAAAAATTGTTGGTTGTTAATGGTTATACAAAGTAAAATAAAGTATACATGGGGTTGAACCTACCAAATACAAAGTTAGGATTATTGCACAAGGGTACACACAAGTGGAGGGAGTTGATTATAATGAAATTTTCTCCCCAATGGTAAAATATACATCAATTAGGCTATTGTTGTCCATTGTTGCTCATTATGATATGCATCTTGAACAAATAGATGTCAAGACTGCCTTCCTACATAGAGAATTGGAGGAGAAAATACTTATGAAGCAACATGAGGCATATGTTCAACAAGGAATGAAATATTACATGTGTTTGCTTAAAAGATCCTTGTATGGACTTGAGCAGTAACATAGGCAATGCTATAAGAGGTTTGATGGTTTTATCACCACAGTGGGATTTGATAGGTGTGACTATGACCTATGTGTATACATTAAGGTGGAGCCTAAATGTGCAAGACTTAATCTACTATTATAGGTAGATGATATGGTGGTGGCAAGTGACAACTTCACTGAAATCATTAAAGTAAAGAAATTGCTCACAACATAGTTTGAAATGAAGGATCTTGGAGTTGCACGAAAGATCTTTGGGATAGAGATAACAAGGGATAGAAGCATAAGAATGTTGTTTGTATCACAAAAGAGCTACGTGAAAAAATATTAGAAAAGTTTGGCATGACAAGTGCTAAAGTTGTTTTTGTTCCCATGAGCACACAATTCAAACTTTCTAGTGCATTGTCCCCCTCAATCAGACTCAAAAGCAAGTGATATGGAACAAGTACCATGTGCAAATGCAGTGGGTGTCCCATGTTTGCAATGATGTGTACACACCTAGATTTAGCTTATGCAGTAAGCTTAGTGAGCAGGTTTATATCTAATCCTAGAAACGTACATTAGAGTGATGTAAAGTGGATACTAAGGTATCTCAGTGGATCCCTGGATATTGGATTGGTGTATGGTAAAGGAACACATAGTGTGAGCTGCTTAAATGGCTACGTAGATGAAGATTATGCAAGTGACTTGGATCGTAGGTCACAAATAGGATATGTGTTCACAGTTCTAGGGGACAATGTGTGCTAGAAAGCTACATTGCAACACATTGTTGCCTTGTTCACCACTAAATTAGAATATATAGCTTTGACAGAAGCTATAAAAGAAGCAATATGGCTTAAAGGAATTGCATGTAGTTTTGGTTTGAAAGCATGTACATTACTAAAAATTCCATGCATCACGAGAGGACCAAAGCACATTGACGTGAAGTTGTACTTTATAAGTGATGTTATAGCTGAAGGTAAGGTGATGGTGATGAAGATTGGGACAGTAGAAAATCCTGCAAATTTATTGAATGAACCTATACCACTCAGCAAATTCAAGCTTTGTTTGGATTTGTTGAGAGTTAGTAAAGGCCAGTGGTGATGGATCAAAGGCAGGGGAGCACAAGAGTTTACCGGATTTATATAAGGAACTTTGAGTCAAGGTGGAGATTTGTGAGGAATGTGACTCAAAGATGTGCATGGTAGTACACCGAATATGATGATGACAACTCAACATGCTATGTATTAAGTAAAGAGATGTGTTATTATATGTACTCAATGCATAGGATCAAGAAATCATTTAATCAATCTTCTTGATACCTATACATATGCGAAGACACATTAGTTGTTGGATGTAAATCTAGCTAACAGTTTGTGTGCATTAGTGAGCTCTCTCTTGATTGTATTGTGAGTTGTGTGATCAGCTTTGTTGGGTTGAGGATTGAGGGTGTAAAAGTTGCTTATTCCTTAGTGGACTTGGCAGGGTAAATCCCCTCCCGTGAAGTAGGAAAGCATTTTATGTGGACTGAACCACTTTAAATCTCTTGTGTGCATTATTTTCTACTGGTTGCAACTGTGTTGTGTATTCTGTGATTGTTTATTACTCAGTGCAAGTGTAGCAATTGTCCTGAATTTCTCTAACAACACTTAAGATGGTTGGATTCGAACCCACAAATAAGTATGGGCATGTATGAATATGTAAACATTTATTTCAAACCAGAAAATAAAAAATCCTAACCACGGACCTGTACTTGGAGTTGAAGCTGCTTGAGATACTCGATGGCTTCATCAAGCATTGATGCTTTATCGGTCTGCCGCATAAGGGTATCAAATGGTTCCGTCACAATTAACTTGACTCCTATAAATGTACTAATCAAAAATCAAACGAGACCCACTTTTGCATGAGTATTTACCTTGTGAGAATTTGGGATCAGATTCTGCAATGCCTTCATTTTCTCATTAATCCTACTTCTCCTTCTCTGCCCATTAAACCTCAAATAAGGAAAGAAAAAAGAAAGTGTAAAGTAAAACCAAAGATAGTACTAGTAGTTTGCAAAAGGACAACCTTTTCAGACAGGTTATGAAATTCAGCTGCCCTGCTTCTCTTTGAAGAACTACCAGCCACAGGTTTTACAGACACCTCTTGCACCAGTGCGTCAAGACCCTCCTAAGTATTAATTCAAAGAAAAGAAAAGAAAAAAAACCAAAATAAGATCAATTATCTAATTAGCTGCTTGAAACACTAAAAAAAATAATTAACAAAATATGGTTGACTTATATCAATATTCAAAATCTAGTTTAATTTATATTTATTTTATCATATGTTTCAGAGATCTTCCTGTTCACTTTCACAATATTAAATTTCACCCAACTAGCACATGCTCTCAGAGATCTTCCTGTTCACTTTCACAATATTAAATTTCACCCAACTAGCACATGCTCGTATTGAAATTTCACACTTTTAAGGAGTTATGCTCATTTAACTTCTCCTTTTCATATGGATATGTAAAAGTTTGAAACAACTAAATTCACATTAAAAAATTCAATTAAAACGGACCCCAATATAAATGATTTCCGTTGAAAAAATGCATATGAGAAATAGAAAAAATTAAAAATAAATATATAAAAAGGAAATAAGCATTATTATTTCTTTTCTAGTTGTAATGTGTTCCCTAACTTTCAAACAACCATTGAATTTAACTATGAAAAGACCAATGGTCATGTTGGAATTTGATTCACATTCTAAAAGAATGAAGATAAGTGAAGAGACAACTAAAGAAATGTATAGAAAAAGTATCTGGAGAAAATTCTAAATGTTCTATTAATATATCTAAATTTATTAAATGATAAAAAAAAAAAATCTAAAATCATAGAAAACTAAATGCTAGAAGGATGTTCAAGAAGGATCTAGATAAATATATCTAAGGAAAGCATGTAACACCTCCTAAAACTATAAATAGACTACATGTGCCTCTATAACATTAATCTCCTAAGCTTCTAAGATCCCAAATTTGGAGCTTCAATCAATACCAATCAAGAATACTTTACTACATTTTTTAATATCTCCTCCAAATTTCTTTATGCAACCCATATTCCCAACTATTCAATCTCACTTGAGTCAAACCATATACAAACTATATCAAATATCATCATGCTATTCAAGCCTTCTTAAATTCTAACATGATATTAGAGCTTAATCTACATTTTATCAGTGGTATCATAATCCCGTACCATTTGGGTGTAAGTTAAAGTATTTTCAAGGGCAAGGTATACTACAAGGCCAAAAAAGTGAGTACTTGACAAGAATCAAGAAAAGTTTTCAAGCATCAATAATCAGAAAAAGAGCACTTGATGAGAATCAACAAGGATTCCCAAGCATTACAAAAAGCAAGTGCTTGATAAGAATCAATATAAATTTCCAAGCACTATATATCTAAAAAGAAAGTGCTTGGAAAATATTAATTAGGTCACCAAGCACTACAATACTACATAAATAAAGAAGGGTGTTTGATGAGAATGAATAAGAAAGGTTGTCAAGCACTAAATATCTAAACAAAAATAGTTCTTTGAAAAGAATCAAAAGATTCCAGAGCACTATAAAGCCAAAGAAAGTGAGAAGGCTGAAATGAAGGAGGGGAAAAAAAAAAGGCTCCATGTCCTTGAAGCAGACCTCAGACAACAAATTTTTGGAGAAGAAGTAAACAATCAATTCTAATAATCATAATGCTAAAAGAAAAATGCATGATAAGAAAAGGAAAAAAAACAAACATCTACCTTACAAGAGGATGACAACATGGGTGTCATATAAGAGAAGCAAAAAACACAAAGAAGGCAACACAAGAGGGAATAAGAGCAAAATACTACAACATTCAATTGGAGATCTAGAATGAAAATCAAGTAGGAATGTTGAAATTTAATGCACATTGTAGAAAAAGGAAGATAAATGAAAAGAGAATTGAAATGTATAGGAAAAGTATTTGGGAAAAACTTTAGATTTTCTATAAATTATATTTAAATTTATCAAATAATAGAACTAGAATCATAGAGAACTAAATGCTTAGAGGGATATTTAGGGAATCTAAATATATCAAAGTAAAGTATATAACACCTCCAACAACAATAAATAGACTCACATGTTTTTGTAACATTAAACTCCTAAGCTCTGCTTCAATCAATACTAATCAATAATACTTTACTATATTTTCTAATATCTCCTTCAAACTACATATGATCCATATTCCAACTAGTCAATATTACTTGAGCCAGATCATACACTAACTATATCAAATATTATCATGTTACGTGAATAGTATTGTCAATTTTCCAGTCAGAATGGATAATCGTATAGAATATCTGTTATTTCACTGATAAAGAAAATCTCATGGGAGAATGTCTTCACTTCCCGCCCTATCTATCCCTAAAACCCAATTTCTTACAATTTTATACAAATTTTTATATATTTTCTAATAAA
This sequence comes from Elaeagnus macrophylla, assembly GCA_029378325.1. Taxonomy (NCBI): domain Eukaryota; kingdom Viridiplantae; phylum Streptophyta; class Magnoliopsida; order Rosales; family Elaeagnaceae; genus Elaeagnus; species Elaeagnus macrophylla. The sequence goes on along the minus strand of CM055641.1, from coordinate 46,796,724 downwards.
TTCAATTATTTTTAGTTAAAAATAAATTTTATTTTGAATATTTAACAACAAAATAACACAAATATATAATAATATATATTATTTGTATCCAAAATATAATATTTATTAGTTAATTGCAAATTTTTTATTTTACATTTGAAATAAACTTATATTTTTCATTTCTCGCTAATAGCCGAAACTTCATTGAAGATCAATGAAGAATCTCATTCCGCTTCCGTAAACATTTAGCGTGAGATGGTGATTTCAACAAGCCCCCCTGTTGACAACATTGTAACGTGAGCACGCACTCCTAAATTCTAAAATATCTATATTCTATCAGGTCCAAAACTTTTCATCTAAAATTAGGGAACTAAATAAAACACAAGCAAATCCAAAGTGTTTCAGACCACGAGAAGAAGAAGGCTCAATACCTCGCTTTCACAATCATACTCGTCGTTCTCAGTCTCACTAGCTCCCATCGAAGAGGAAGACACATAAGGAACATCAGTCCTTAAATTGGCCATGGAATATGCGCCTGAACAATCAACAGCTGAGATCCCATCACCGACAGCCGGCGACCGAATATTATCCGACAGAGCATTGGAGGCTCTCCAAAGTCCTATATTAGACGACAACTGTGTCTGCAAGCCAGTATTTGCTAAAACCGAAGACGTATAAGCAGACAACGATGATGACGATGATCGGACCATAATTTGTTGAAGAAAAAGCGAGATTTCGTCAGGTGGTGAACTAGTTTGAGGTAATGAAGCTGTAGAAGAACAGACATTTTTCTCATACTCAAACAGATCCCCCATTATTTTTCTTCTTCCTTCTTCTTCGTCAAATTATTTGTTTTTTGTTTGTTGGTTTTGTCGGAGAACGTGAGTAGTTCTGAGGGTATTTGTATTTCGGTATGGTGAAGTTTTGCTTTCTTGGGTTTTGTGGCATCTTTGGTTTTAAAAGCCACATGTACTTGACAAAAGCAGACAGCTTGAGAATTTAAGCTCTACTGTATAGACATGGGAAATTGTAGTCGGGTATAAGGATCATCACGCGCAACAAGTGTTGATCAAAATATTAAGATTTAAAATTTACACTTGTGGTAGATATTATTGTTGTCTAAAAACAAAATTCTCAAAAGTTATAGATAAATAAATTTATAAATTTTTTAATTAAACTATAAAAAATATTAAAATAATCAATTATTTATTGTTTTAAAAAAAAATTAGAATAAATGCTTAAAATAATAATTTAAACTTATAAATGTAATGATTAATATAATTAAATAAAAATATTTAATGATACATTATTTTTAAAAATAAATAAAATTAATTATAAACGATATTTTATCTATATTATTCAATATTTTATCAACAATATATACATATTAATTGATATTCTATCAATATTTTTTTGACATAAATATTTTATCAACATTATCGAAAATAATATCTATTGATATTAAATTCTTTAAAATGTAAATATTATTAAGATATTATCAATAATATTAAAAATATTTTCATCATTGGTGTAATATAACTATTCTTTAAAGAAAAATCACTAACATAAGTACATAGCTTATTTGATACAACTTTATTTGGTATAATTTTGTATACCTAAATATATTATTAAATCAAGTTTAGTCACGCTATTTGAGATCTATAATAAATTTGTAATATTGAATCATTTTAAATATAAATATCAAATGATATAATATAATTGAGCTCATAAAGTTATATCAAATAAGATTGTACCAAATTAATTGTAGTAATAGGTGGCCATTTCTTTAAGTTACTTCATTTGTATCATCAAGGAGATTTTGATCACATAATTTATGCAAGAGACACACAAGTCACTCAATTTTTAAAATTGAAACCTTTTAATCACATAATTTATGAAGCTATGTGATTAAAGAATCACAATTTTAAAGACCGAATAATTTATGTGCCCCTTTTATGATCTATGCGACCAAAATATTATAATAACATAAATAAAATGACTTTTAAAATAATTTTTTTTAATTATATTTATAATATTTTTATGATATATAATAATATTTTATTTCCCTAAAATCATGCTTCTTTTTATTGGAAGGTTTTTTTTTATGGTAACTAAATTAGTTCGGCCACATTCACTCTATGCACGTAAGCAACGTTAGCATTTTGTAATAATTGTTTTAATTATATGTCATAATTATTTTTGTAAATAAAATTTAATTTTAATCATTTTCAAAAAAGATACATTTTTTTTATAATTTAAAATAAGTACGAAATTAGAACCAAAATTTTAGAGGAATTAAGTTTTAAATAATAAATAAAATATATTTTAATTGTAGTGCGGAACTAGAGCATTTTAATATTTTTTTTTTTGTATTATTAGTTATATAAAATAAAATTAAAATATTTTTTTTAATTTATTATCACAATTTTACATAAACACACAATTATTATAAATAGAGATTGAACTTATGTCACTAAAATATGCACAATAACTAATAATTAAAAATATAATTTTAATTTTACTAAATAATAATTACATGTATATAAATTTAACAAAGTATTCTATAAAAAAGTATCAAATGTTCCAACTCTAATAAAAAACAACCGGTAAAATTAAAATATAGAAAGAAAAAAATTAGTAAAATATAATTTTTATGAAAAAATTCATTTAAAAATTTGTCTACTATATTATACAAATATGTACGATGTCAAGAGTTAGGGGCCAAGGCCACCAAGTCTTAATATTGTTCCGTCTTTGGTGGAAGAAATATGTTTTTCACAGGTTAAAAAATGCAATTCACATATAATTTTTTTATGTAAAAATTATATATTTTATAAATTATAAATAAAATTATTTAAATAACCGAATCATATAAAAATCTGAAAGTAATTTTTTTTTTGATATAGTAACATATTTAACACTAATCAATTTTATATTTTTATGTTAGCCTTCTTTTATATTCTTCTCTCTTCTAAAAAAGCTTAGTCATCGTCTTTTTCCTTTTTACTAGAGAGGAAGTTCATTCACATAATAACTTTCTCTTCAATAGATAAATATTTTTTTCTTTACTTTTCTTCGCAACAAATATCACAATCTCATATTTATTTTGGTCAATATATATTACGATGAAGTATAGTAATTTATTCACCTAAATATAATTTATGGTAATATTATGTATGTTTTGTTTTATTTTTACAAGTTTTTGTTCTTATATCTAAATCTAGATATAATATTCTTGTTCAAAGTTTGGTTGTTGCTCAAAAAATTAAGAATTCAAGCAATCAAAAATTAAAATTTGTTGAAAATTTATTAAATTGTAAATTAAAATAGCATGGAAGCCAAAAAGAGTCAATGAAGAACTAAAGCTCTAAACTTTACTGTTTAACTACAAATTAGTTATTACAGTTCTTATAATAATTTAATATATTTTTATTTTTTTATTTAGATATTATTTGTGTATTTTTATTTTAAACTAATAAAATTTATTATTTTCTTATAAAAAAAATTACTTTTATAAAAACTAGAATTTTTTACTATAAATATATGATCTCATTTTGAACTTGAGATGTGTGATTAAAACTCATTTAAACTTATGACAAGGAATTGTGGTTTAATAATATTTAATTTATTTAAATGTGTAGAAAGTTTGGGTTAGAATGTTGAATACACGATTTGTAGTTATTTCAAAAACAAAGTGTTAATGTTTTTATAAGTTCTGTAACTCTTTAAAATGCATATTTTAGTCTTGCTTCTTTTAAGGTATATTCATACGGTCTAGTATTCTTCAAAAGATACATTTTAGTACTATATCTTTTAAGGTATAGGCTTACAATCTTGTAATTCTTCAAAAATTTCAATCAAATTTAAATAATTTTTTTTTCAAGGGTAAATTCAAAATTTTGAAAAATTAGTAATATTTTTAAATGAATATTAAAAATTTTGATTTTTAAAATAATATAAGTAGATAAAAAATTAAATTTGAAATTGATTAAAAAATGAAGAAGATTTTCAATTTTTTTTTTACTTTTTTTTTCCCTTCAAAATTTGGAATTTAGCATTGAAAAAATGACTAATTGAATTTAGTTTGAACTTTTGATGAATTACATAATTTTAAGGATATAATTTAAAAAATAAAAGATTAAAAAATATATTTTAAAAGAATTATTGGATCTTAAAAGAACACTTTAAAAAAATAAAATTAAGATGTATATTTGAAAAAAATACAAGACAAATAAAATTCTTAACCCAAAAAAGAACTCATCAAAACTTGTAAGAGGATATCCGATCTAACATCAACTTAACCAAAGATTATAAATACACAAAAACAAAAAAAATAAAATATTTATATTATAATTTAATGTTTTATATATATATTAATTTATATGATGTAATTTAAATAATTTTTTTAATAAATAATTATTTAATTAATTTATATTACTAATTTATCTCTAAGAACTAACGGATACCACATTGAATATATATACGCATCAGTCTACACAAAATTAGCATTACTCATAAGATTATGATACCAAATATTTGTATTTTATCAAAATCTTTTTTCTGCTTTTGTTTCTCCATCAGAACATGTGTTATCTCTCAATTCGTACAAAAGATATCGTATCCAAGCGTCCATAGTTGCCTTACGGGAGGGACCACCAGAGTATATGCGTCACATCATCAGACGTCATGCACGTTGATATGAACACCACCTCACACGGCAAGGAATTTTTTTTTTTTATATATATAATAGATCTATTTGAATCCGTTATTCCTTTCAATTAAAAATATTCTTAAATAAATTAAAGCACTTAAAAAATATTTTTATAAATAATTTCAAATTTTTTAAAAATAGTACTTATTTATATATAAATTTTTTTTAATATATATCTTACTTAAAATAATTATTAATATATAACATAAAATTATTTTTTATATTTTTACCTTAAACACTTAAATATTTTTATTAGAAAACTTTTTTTAAACTACTTTTTTTAAAATTATATTTAAGAAAATTACATTCAGACAGTCCAACACCTTCTATTATTATTATGGGTGAGTATATCATGCGTGGGTTTACGTCAGAGCAAAAATCAGAATTGAATTAATAATATCAGTTCTTAAAATTAGGGGTATCAATCGTGTCGTGTTGATCGTATTTGTGTTGTGTTTGTTCGTATTCGTATCGTATTTATTCGTGTTATTTGTGTCGTGTTTTCGTGTTGGTTAGCACATTAAAAAATTTACTTGAATTTTTTTTGTGTTACTTATTTATAATAGTAAGAAATAACAAAACTTTTAAGAAAATAAAAAAATTATTGATCAATTCTTACTAAAAAAAATTCGTATCGTGTCGTGTTCAGATCGTGCTATCGTGTCGTGTCAGAAATTGCCACCCCTACTTAAAACAGATCTAATTCAGTAAAATTTATAAAAGTAATTCGAACCGAATCCTTTAGATTGGATTTGATACATCAAATTTTATGTTTTATTATTTTTTGTAATTGTTTTTGTTACTAATTTTTTTAAAAAAATATATTTATTTTTAATAGTTAAACAACTATTATATTAAATTTTATATTTTAACAATTAATTAAAATTAGTACTTAAAATAATTTTAATTTTTTTCAAACAATAAATAAACAAAGATTATATACTTAATTCTAAATTTCAAACAACACATAAACTAACATAAGTATTTACTATTTAATTTTGAATCAATTTTAAGCATAGACTACATTTACAAATAAGCGTTAATTTAAATAATATAAATGTGATTGAATAAATAATAACATAATTTTCATGTGTTTATATGATATTTTCAAATACAACCAACAAGCCATCCACAAAAATTGTTCATTAATGTTTAATGCTAAGCATTCTAATATTACATAACAATCTTGAAAGAAAAAAAAAAAAAAAAGAGTCCATTATAAACAATTATTGAGTGACTAATTAATCTATCAAGTACCAACGTAAATAATTTATGGGTTGTTATTTAGACAAGCCCAAATATAACTTAATAAAACTAATAACTTAGGGGTAATGGGGTTAGGGTAAGGGTTAATTTAATTTTATATTTTTTTAATTTTTTATCTAATAAATTTATTATATTAAAAGAAAATATAAAAATAAAAAATATATTATATATTATATGTATGGATTGAATTTGTTATTTTTTTCTTAAAAAATAAATCTGACTCATAATGTATTGATTTTATAAAATTTGAATGTAAAATAATCTAATTATTATGTTAAAACTGTATGATATGGATTAAATTGAGTTAATTTGTATGAATTAGGATGATTTGGTTCAATTTTGAATATCCCTAATTAGTATTAGTTATTCGCTAGTTCCTAGTTCTATTATTTGCCTTTTTTTACAAAAGTCAAGAGTTATAAATCTATTCCAAGTTTTTAACTCTATGAAATAAATTGTCCGCGGCAAGTAAAGCAATAGCTTGTTTTTCTACTCGTTAGATACCTGATTCTTCGATATTGACGAGTCAAGAGGCTAAGATAACTGATTCTTGAGATCTTACCAAATTTCACCTCATCTGACGGTTAATAACAACTTTAGATGTCAATTCGGTGAAGTAATTTAATTGGTTCGTTTGATGAATTTTAGGAATTTAATATTTAATATTCGCATTGCTTTCTCTTTTGTGAAACGTGTATTGTCCATACTCTGTTCACTTTTTCTTCCAAATCATTTGATGTGATTCACACAAGACGATTGATTCAATGGCTTGTATTACCTAATATCTTTTTCTCTATCGTTATTGACTTTGACACTATTCAGTAAAATGGAGATAATGGCGCGCTTGTGAGAACGTGAGATGTGTTATTCTTCTATAAGAAGAAGGGCCCATCAAACACAAATTAATAGAGGCATTTGCCGTTAACATAATTCTGAGAAATGGTAATTCAGCATTTGTTTCTCCTATATAGCTTATTGTCTCTGACTCGATTCTTATCTACTCCTCGTGGCCAACAAGAGAAGTTTAATATAATAGGTCTAAGACAATTACTAAACATACATAAATTTACATAAAAATTTGCACAGTTTCAATTATATATTTTATCATTTGAGAGGTTTTTATTTATTTATAAAAAATGAATAATTTTAACATTTTTGTTATGAAAACCTGGTATGATCTCCAAGATTATAGCAGTAACTCCTAGACATTAATCACATCAGTGACAAGCAAAACACACACATAGTCCTAGAACTGCGACTCTTTATTGATTTCAAGAAGTGTGTGTTTACACCTTTCTCTCAGACAACCAATCTCATATCCTCTGTGTTACAAAGCTCTGAAAGAAAAGCAAAACAAAACAGAATACTTGAACTTGAGCATCAATATGAAGGAATGAATTATTTGAGAAATAAACATGGCTATATAATAGCCTTACATGATAAGAACTGAAACCAAACAACAACCCACGTTTATCAACTACAAACGCGGTAACAGAAAAAGAACAATTCAAAGCAACAACAACCCTAAAGAACAGGGATTTTATTTAACAGAAAACAAACTCTAATCTTATCAATCCCTTAAACTAGATTGCCTAAACAATTAGTTTACTACAGGAGCTTCACACACCCCCAACTGATTACACAACTTCTGAAAGGACTCTAGCTTGAGTGGTTTGATCAACACATCGGCCACCTGCTCTTGCGTACCACAATGTACTAACTATACGACTCCCTCTTTAGCCAAATCTCTCAGAAAGTGAAAACGCATATCAATATGCTTGCTCCTACCATGCATTACAGGATTCTTGGACAACTTAATAGTTGAGCTATTATCACAAAAAATGGTAGTGCTTTTGCTGTCTTCATAGTCAAGTTCCTTTTGTATTCTCTTCATCCATACCGCTTGACATGAGCATGCTATAGCGGCTACAAATTCTGCTTCGGTTGTGCTAAGAGTGACTATAGGTTGCTTGAGTGAAGACCAAGCAATTGCTCCACTGCTCAAGATGAATGCATAGCCTGAAGTACTCTTTCTATCCTCCAAAGAACCATCATAATCACTGTTCGTGAAAGCAACTAACTCTTTATTCCCTCCCTTTCTATAGTAAATTCCATAGCTGGTTGTACCTTGCAAATAACGCTGAATTCTTTTGGCTGCCATGAGATGAAGTTATATTGGTTTTGCCAAATATCTACTTATTAAACTGATCGCAAACATTATGTCCGACCTTGTTGCCTTTAGGTACATCATGCTTCCCACCATTTGTTTGTAGAAGGTGCTATCAATCTCCACTCCATTTTCATCTTTAAAGATTTTAAACCCTAGACTAATGGGATTTTGAACTGCATTGCTACTTTGCATCCCAAATCTTCTCAAGACCTCCATCACATACCTCTTTTGACTTATAAAGATCCCCTCATGGAATTACATCACCTCAATTTCAAGAAAGTATCTCATCTTTCCCAAATCTGATATGTCAAATTCCTTCATCATAGAATCCTTAAACTCACTAATCATAACTTGATCATCTCTAGTATAAATCTAATCATCAACATACAAGCTAATAATCAAATGCTTACCTTGCTTGTTTGTTTTAACGAAGAAAGTTTGCTCATTGGTACATCTTTCGAAACCTTCCTTCAAGAAATATGACTCAATCCGATTGAACCAAGTCCTTGGTGCTTGCTTGAGTCCATAGAGTGCTTTGTTGGGTTTATACACTTTGTGAGCTTCATTCTTCAATTCATACCCTTTCGATTGTTCAACGAAGACATCCTCAGTTAGCTCTCTATAGAGAAAGGCTTACTTAACATCGAGTTGGTAAATGTTCCAGCAAGAGCCAAAATCATTCGTACAGTATCCATGCAAGAAATTGGTGCTAAAACCTCCTCATAATCAACTCCAAATTCTTGAGCATATCCCTTTTCCACTAAACGAGCTTTGTGCTTCTCAATCCTTCCAAGCTCATTCAGTTTCATCTTATACACCCATTTAAGACCAATCTTCTTTGCTCCTTTTGGTAGTTCAGTGAGAAACCAAGTGCCATTCTTCTCTATAGATCTCATCTCCAAGTCCATTGCTTGTCTCCTTTTGTCATCTTCCACTGCTTCTTCGTAACATATTGGATCTGCACTAATGAAGAACGCCATATTGACACTGATATATTCATCAGAGAGAACTTTACCAGTTTCATAATCATTCATCCATACTGGAGCACGTCTATTTCTCCTTTCACCTGTGTTTAAAGGCTCTGAATAGCTCTTGCTGTTTACTGGACTTGGTGGTGCTTCGTCACTTCCTTTCGTACCTTCTGCCTCCTCCCTTTCAGACTCACTTGACTCATCATTTTCAACTTCGTCTCCCCATTCCAAATCAAGAAGTACTTGCTCTTCATAACTCTTGTCCAAATCCCACTTCTTATATTCTTCAAAAACAACATCACGGCTAATGAAAACTTTCTTTGAAACTAGATCAAAAAGTTTATAACCTTTCGATTCTTCACTTACTCCCAAATGAACGCAAATGTGGCTTTTGTCTTCTAGCTGCGTCCTCTTGGCATCAGGCACATGAATGTGAGCAATACTTCCAAAGACCCTAAAGTGTTCAACAAACGGCTTAACTCCACTCCATGCTTCTTGTGGAGTTACATCCTTTACCGACAATGTATGGCATCTATTTAACATGTAAAAGGTCCAATTCACTGATTCTGGCCAAAAGGTTTTTGGAACACCCTTCTCAGATAGCAAACATCTCACCATGTTCATCATCATCCTATTTTTCCTCTCTGCAACACTGTTGTGTTGTGGTGTGTAGGCAGTAGTTAGTTGTCTCTTAATCCCATTCTTATGCCTGTATTCATTGAACTCTTCTGAAGTAAATTCTCCACCACAGTCTGTTCTCAAACCTTTAATAGCCAAACCGGTCTCTTTCTCCACACAATTCTTAAAGAATTTGAAAGAAACAAATGCATCTAATTTTTCAACTGAGAAATTCATCCATGCTTTTCTAGTAAAATCATATATAAAGAAAATTAGATACCTTTTATTATTGTTGGATATAGGAGTAATAGGTCCACATATATTGGCTTGAACAAGTTCCAACTTTTGCATGGCTCTCCAAGTGCTTCTTTTAGGAATGGGATCTCGATGTTTCTTTCCCTTCAAGCAACTGCTACATACAACACTTGATTCAGGTAGTTTCGTCAAGCCTTTTACCATCTCCTTGTTCTGCAAGGTTTTGAGACCTCCATGGCTAAGATGACCAAACCGACTATGCCAAAGATGAATTAGGTCATTTGTTGTTGCCTGAAGACATACTTCCTTCCCTGAATGCATCTTTGCAGATTGAGAGTTGGTGACCAGAACAAACATCCTATTTGCCATCATCTCAGTTGTGATGATCAAGCCCTTTATTGGATGATAGATTTTGCATTTCCCATGCTGAATTAGGATGGCTAATCCTTTCTCTTGTAGCTGCCCTATATTGAGCAAATTATTTTTCAATTATGGCACGTAGAAAACACCAATCACCATGTGGCTAATGCCATCAATAAATAACCTCACATTACCCTTCCTGATAACACTCGTCTTCATATTATTTCTCAACTTCACCATTTGTTTGAATTCTTCATCTAACTCACAGAACAAAGCTCGATCACCACACATGTGATTGCTACACTCCGAGTCAAGAAACCATGCATCACTCTAATTAGCATCGTGCATCTCTACGTAGGACATGAGAAGCATTTCTTTTGTTTCATCCAACTCCACATAATTGGCATTTTTCTCCCAGGTTGGACATTCATATTGATAATGTCCAAGTTGTCGACATTTGTAACACTCCACGATGGCTTTATTGTAGGATTGACGACTCCTACCTCTGCCTCCACCTCCTTTGAACACAACTCTCCCACGTCCTCTTTCATTGTAGCTTTCCTCATGTGTCACTTTGAGCACTTGTTCTTCTCCACTACCTTTTCAAAATTTTTGCTCGTGAACAAGCAACGAGCTCTGCTGTGCATCAACTGAAAGACTATCAATGTCCTTTGATTCCTCGATTGAACACACAATGTAATTAAATCTCTCTATGAGAGTGCACAGAATCTTTTCAAAAATCTTGACATCCGGCATGTCTTCACCATAGTTTCTCATGTCATTGGCCACTACCATTACTCTTGCAAAGTAATCTGTGACTGTCTCTCCCAATTTCATCTCTAGAAGCTCAAAATCTCTACGAAGAGTTTAAAGTTGAGCAAGTTGTACCCTAGCATTCCCTTAATACTTGACCTTCATTGAATCCCACAGCTGTTTGGCAGTCTCCTTCTGAGTAATTATTTTCAAAATAGACTTGTCAATGGATTGGAAGAGGTAGTTCTTAGCCTTTAAATCCTTCAGCTTCGTCTCTTCGAAGGTTTTTTTCTATGCTACTGACAATACCTCTTCAATAGTTGGTTCTATATAACCTATTTCAATAACATTTCAATATTCCTTTTATCTAAGGAGATTATCCATGATCAAACTCCAATGATTATAATCCCCGTTAAACTTGGGAATGCATGGCTATGCAAAATTGTTTGCATTGGTTTCCATCTTCACACACTCTTTCTCACTATTAGTGTTTCACTCACACTCCCTTTCTTTTCCTTACAGTGTTTCACTCCTATGCAACCTCAAACTCTTACAAAGAAAACTGCAATTTTTCGACTCCTCAAACTTTAGAAGTCAAGCCCGTGTGAGGAGCTTTGATACTGGATTGTTACAAAGCTTTGAAAGAAAAAGCAAAACAAAATAGAATACTTGTAGAAAACTTGAGTATCAATCTGAAGGAATGAATTATTTGAGAAATCAACATGGCTATTTAATAGCCTTACATGATAAGACTTGAAACCAAACAACAACCCACGTTTATCAACTACAAACGCGGTAACAGAAAAAGAACAATTCAAAGCAGCTACAACCCTAAAGAATAGGGGTTTTATTTAATAGAAAACAAACTCTAATCTTATCACTCTGTACATTAACCAGAGTTTCACACTCCTTGGTATACAGCCTTCAAACGACTCCTTACAAGATGAATTACACACACCTTTCTATGAAATCTTTCGGGATTACATGCTTCACAGTCATAAGCCTAGGTTATATTTATAGGAGTAGTTAGTTACTACTCTCACCTACTTATCAAATTAAGCTATAAATTATCACTTCCAATTGGTCCACGTGTGCACTAACTTTTATTCTTCTTGGTGCCACGTCATAAAAACTCTCCACCTTATTACAAAGAAGTTATTCACCAAGTTGCATCTATGCCTATTACCACTAGTCAGAAACCGGTGCCTATGTCACATTAGCCAAGTTCTTGCATAAAGAGAACTTGTGTAATGTTACTACCTTGGTGAGCATATTAGGATTTTCATCTGTGTGGATCCTCTTCAACTCAACAAGTTTTTCTTCATTCACATCCCTAATTAAATGAAGTCTTACATCCACATGCTTTGTCCTTTCATGTTGTTGTGAATTTTTGGACAAATGAATTGCCCCTAGTTATCACAGTAAACCTCCACTGTACCTTGTTCATATCTCAGCTCCTCTATCAAGCCTTTTTGTAAGTTATATAAGTCCCTATATATTTGTTGGCATTTTTGTGTGCAAAATATGGAATTTGTTTTATTTTACTTAGTATTTTGTTCACCACTTGTACGTTATTCTACTTGTGATTAGTATCGCACACACTTACTTAGTTTCTTACACTTTGTATGGTCATATGTTATACACACCACGAGATAGTTGGGAGCATATAATTTGCATGTTAAAGTGAATTTTCACAGATGATGGTATTTGTAGATTTCAAATGATTAAGTTTTTCCTTTAAAAAACTTATTTTTAGTAGCTTGCTGGGGTCCTTGTAGTTGGCTCATCGAGGTGGTCTGCGAGCTTGCACAGGGTGAATCTATGGCTCGTTGGATCTCCCTAATGTATCGTGGGGGATCATTGGAGTGGTCAGCAAGGCCTAGCAGAAGTGCACGATGAGGTGTCTGTGAGGGGTAGGCAAGGGTATCGAAAGTTAAAAAATAAGCTACACATACCTCTCTTTCTCTCATTGATATACCTTCTCACTTACTTCTTTCTACGCATTTTTCTAAGCTGATTTTTGTATTGCATAAAATCCATTTTTGTGAAAAATATTTTCTTGAGCACTCAAAAATTATTTTACGTTTTTCATATCACTAATACGTTGAGTGCTGTTCTGTTTTAGTTATTCGAAGGTGATAAAAATGTCAACTAGATATTTTAGAGAAAATTATTTTAAAAGGAATTTTCATAATCTCAATACATTAAGATTTTTTTTGTATTGAGATATAAGGTGGTGGTCGAGTTGGTAAATTATTTCACCAAATAGAGTTGCCGTAATAACATTACATCGAGTATTTTTTTGTATTATTATTACAAGGTGGAATTTTTTGTTAAAATCATTTTTGGGTAAATTTATTTATGTTAGAATTCACACTAATCTGATCACATTTATTAGTATTACATTGCGTAGTGGTATGGCTCTAGAGGTGAGCCAGAGCTGGTAAGGATTAAAGTAATTGTGGTGATAGTCGGCAAGAGCAGCCTAGGCATTTAGGACAGGTAGTCCTGATTAATAGAGGTATTGTCATTTTATCTTATTGAGTTTATATAACTGTTTATTTCATTTTAGTAAATTTAGTTGCTGAAGTTACCACATAGGATTGGAACCTAAGTGGGTTTACTACGTTATATTACTGTGTTTTCTTGCTTTGCTGCACGAGTTAGTGCAATCATTGTATCTTTAGTATATGTGCCCACATATATAGACCATATTATGATTAGAAAGCATTTACTGCTTTATTTTATATATGTTATTTGCCTTACTAATTATCTGTAATTATTTGTTATTTATTAATTGTTTTCCAGTACCTATAGGAGAGGGGTGAGTCCTTAGATGTCTGTATCACCCAAGCTTGGTTGTTCATCGAGTTGTGACTTTCTCAATTGATATAAAAGATGGTATAAGCTTAACCACTCTGGTGTTAATCTATTTTTTGTACTTTCACACACTTGTCATCAAGATGAACATTGGTGAAGGAGGGATTATAAGTAGATGTCCACTCCTCAATGGGCATAACTATGCCTATTGGAAGTTGCAAATGTGAGCCTTTTTTGGGTCTATTGGAGATCGAATTTGGTATAAGGTAGAGAATGGTTGGATGCCTCCTACTAAAACTCTTAAAGATGGTACTGTTGTTTATAAGCGAATGATCGAATACTAAGGAAGAAAGTCGTGAGTGCGATTGCAATAGTAAAGGCCTATATGCACTCACCCGAGCCATCACTCTTGAAGAATACAGACGAATTTTTGCTTGCACTACTTCTAAAGAAGCATGGGATATTTTGAAAATTACACATGAGGGTACCTCTTCGGTAAAAAAGTCCAAGTTGATGAGACCAAAAAGGGACTATGAACTTCTTCAGATGGAGGAAGACGACATTTGATAATTTCTACAGCCGCTTCTTTGACATCATCATTTTTTCCTACAACTTGGGTTGTTCTATTGGTGAATAACTTCAAGTTGAGAAGATTCTTTGTAGTCTACCTCCTCATTTCAGAGAAACAGTTATCACTATTGAAATAGCATTCAAATGAGAACCTTTAAAGGTCAATGAGATCATTAGTGATCTCCAAGTTTGAGAGATACATTACCTCTTCCCTAAAAGAACTTCTTTTACTAATAAAGGTAATAGTCTTGCATGACAAAGATAAAGCCTTTGCTGATAGTGATGACTTATCTAGTTTGGATGAGGAATAATTTTCTTTTTTGGCAAAGCAATTCAAGAAATTTTTTAGGAGCAAGAGGAACGCACCTGGTAAAACAAGAAAGGAAAGCCCTAGCTGAAGAGATTCAAAAGCCAAAGGTAAAGTCTCTGAAGAAGAAGAAGAAGAGCAACCTTGGCCTAGAGGTCAGTTTGGTCAAGTCAATTGTTACTAGTGCAGAAAGCTCAAACACATTGCTACTCAATGTTGATTAAAGAAACGAAAATCTAACAAGAAAGCCATAGTGGCAGAGGTTACTATTTTGGATAGTAGTCGTAGTTCGGAAGATGATGAAAGTAATGTTATAGCCTTTATGGCAACTAAAGATGATCCTCCCACTACGACCTCTTAATCTTCCAGATTCTTCAATGAGGACGAGCATAAGGAGCTTCTAGTTACTTACAAAAAATTGGTTAGGGAGCATATTAAGACCGAGAAGCTCGAAAGAATGCTTTGGATAAGAATGCCTTGAGGATAAAGAAAAAGTTCTTTGCACTCTAAAAGCTATTCGAAAAGAATCATTCTACTTACAACAAAGACAAAAGTGATCTCACTAAGAAATGTGAGATTATGCTGAAAAGATTTAACGACATGATTGTTGAAGGTGAGTCAAACAAGTCAAGAATGAAGTTTCTTGAGCAAACTTTGAAGAATATTCAAAGTTATGAAAATAAGCAAATTGATTGTCCTGATCTGTCAGAGGAGGAAATTAAAAGAATCTCACTTCTAGGAAAGAAGGTTGAGATTTTAGAAAGTGAAAAGGCATATCTTTCTCATGCCTTATTAGAAAATAAAGATGAACTATTAACTCTTCAAGATAACGTTAAAAATTTGGATTGTTCTGCCAAATTTCTTGAGGCATCCATTAAGAAAAATGATGACTTTCTCGCTTCCTTGAGTACAAAGTAGTCTGACCTTGAAAACGAGTTGGAACAATCCAAGGCCACTGTTAAGAAACTTGTGATGGGTATTTAGAAGCTGGATTAGATTTTAGTTGGCATCAAGGCACCTAGTAACAAACGCGGGCTGGGTTATTCTATTGACAGTTGTACAACTCCCTCTCCTTCTACTACTATTTATACTTCTCTCTTTGTCAAGTCTACTACTGCTACTGCTACTGCTTCTACTACTCCTCTCTTTATCAAACTTATAATTGAAGATCCTTTACACAAGATTGTTGTTGTAAAGTTAAAGGTAAAGTTGCTTCAAAAAATAAGTCGCATGTGTCGTTCTAGCCAGTCCCTTCCTGCTTCTTCTTTTCATTGTGTCGATGACAGTCTATTGCCACTACCTACATGCTTAATCCCTTCTTGTCATCGCTACGGTGAGTGTGAGTATATTAGACCACACTGTGAGAGATTGATTTCTCATTCTCGTGTGAGACTCAATGTTGGCACTTCTACCTCTCCTTCTCTTCCTTGTGTTACTCCACAAAGATAGAGGCCTAGTTTTTCTCACTCTCCTACTCGTACTTGCCATTTTGTGATACTATTAGCCACCTTTCCAGATAGTATTCAAGATATGTACGGAGTAGTATTAGAAGATCTCCCTCTTGCTCTTCTCATTCTGACTTCTCAGGATGTACCTACTGTGGTTTGTCTAAGCATTATATTTTGGGGTGCATCATGCACCGATGACATAATGAAGAGTCTGCAAGGCATCCACAAGGGTTCTAAAAACCAAACATGTTTATGCTAAACCGCAAGTTCATGAGATGAGTACAAGTGATAATTATTTAAAGATAAAGTTGTCGTACCTACGAATATTGGATTAATGAGTATTTAAGTATTGCCCTAAGACTATGCCCAACTATTTATGGTTAATAAAAATATATAGGTAAAAATAATAAAAACCTAATATTTACATTATTGGATCCAACACAACCATACTAAAAATTAAGCACAAAAGAGTAATAGGAATCCACCATCCCAAGCAATTGCCAAAAAAATTATATGATCAATTGACTCTAACCTATGCATGCATTCCTCTTTCAAGTAAAATACATACAATATAATAACTTAATATAATCACACTCTCATACCCATTAGATTAAACTACTATTTATTAAGAACGTCAAGTATAGATCACATACACAAGAATCATACCTCTCAACCTAGAAGCCTTGTATGTAATTCAATCATGACAAGCCACTAGATACTTCTCTCAAAGATACCTAATTACCTCTATGGTATAGTTTTTAATTAGACAATTAATGACATGAAATCCAAATTGAATAATATAATTGAATAATCAATCACAATAGAATAGAAAAATAAACTAAATCATTATATAAAAGGACTAAGTTCAAGAGGATCCTAACAATAAGTTTAGCTTCATAAAATATTCAATAAAATCAAAAAACAATGTGTATAGACAAAAGAATAGATAAAAATACAAAGGAGAAGAGAAAGTTAAAACCAATCTTTCGGCTGTCACTCAAAAAATTAATCTCCACCAATTGTCACTTTAGTGGAACTAAACTCTAACACCTTTAATCTTGAATGTTCCTCTTGATTTGCCTCATTTTCTAAACTGCTACCTCTTTCTCTAAACTTTTAAGTAAGTGGTAGAATGTATTAAATATCATTTTGCTTGGTTGCTAGGAGTTGTATTTATATGTTAAGAGTTATAGGTCCTAAACAATTGTAGCTCATGTAGGTAGTTTAGTGCAACCTGGAAACTAGTACAAATAGGAAGCTAAAAATTCTAGTCATATTTAAAGCACATGCCAACTCGCATTGCGGTCCAAAATAGTGACCTTTGAGGCCTGGTTCCTCAAACTTCCTTGAAAACTCTGCTTGCTATGACACAACAAATCTACTGCCGCAACGTAAGGCTTTTAGGTAGAATTTTGGAGATTGCGAGTTGCATCACAAAATTATCCTCCATTGCAGCACAAGCTGCTTCATGTTTCTTTTATTTCTAGTTGTGTCGTTGCTTCATTTAGTGCCCACTGCGGCATAATGCTTGCTGCACTAATTGTGTATTTTTTTGCTCTTTTTACTTCATTTTTTATGTTTCACCTATAATCCATTTTATGATATTAAACATGAAACAAGACAAATAGTTGGTTTAAAAGTGGCTAAATAACTATACTTGAGTAGAGTTATCAATATAAAACAATATAAACCTTCTCTAGAGATAATGTCTTAGATCTCTTATCTCTCCTAAACGTAAAAAAACCCTTTGTTTCCCATTCTTCCTTTTAATATGAAAACCATATTGCTGCAAACTTTTTTATTGGTCTTGAGCACCTTAAAGCTTGAAACAAATCTAACATGTTACCAGGCTTGTCGGTCCTAAGTCACGGTATGCAAGTGGTTCTGTACCTCTTTCTAGCACATCTCCTGGTCGCATGCTCTTGAATGTAGTTTGTTCCTGCATTTTCCCTTGTACTCACTATGCTTCTGTGCCTAATTCCAAAGGTCACTTCCTTTGTTCCATTCGTAATGGTGAGTCTATAGATCTCGCTGGTATGATCTATAGAACCATCATTTCTTGTTCTTTCTCTCCTGATTCCTCCACTTTTTATTATCCTTCCTTGATCACTCGTTGGGGACACTCTATATTTGGTAATGATGTTCAAGGTTCTATTCATGGTTGTACTTCTCTTTCCATTAGACACTTTTTGGCTTTTCTCCAATCTTTTGGGAACTTTGAGCCCTTTTTCTTCTTCATCTTAGAGTGTTTTTCATTTTACTCCTTCTACTTCTAATCATATTCCTCCTCTTTCTCAATCAATTGAGTCTCCTTCACTTGGTGAAAAGATGGATGCTATGAGCCAATGGTTGGACAAGGTCCTTGAAGAGCTTGCTGAAGATCGACTAGAACGCATATTACATAGAAAAATGCTGATGAACCTTAATGATAGAATGACCATAATTGAATGACAGCAACAGCCCCGACATGGTTCTCCACTGTCTTCAAGCTTTCGATCGTTAGTATAATCTACTGGTAGAGTGGATTGCTTATAGATTCGCTCAGTTGGTTTAAGCACAGGTGCACTGCTTCAAGACCATGGCTTCCAAATTCCTCGGTCTTTGGATTCCTTCAACCAGCTGTTAGATTAGCTTGCCATTCTTGGAGTTGAATTCCTTGACCTTATGCAGCCTTTTTCCCAACCTTTCTAACTGTTGGAAATTTGGCATTGGTTCTCGGCGCGACACTGATAGAGATGAGAGAGTAGAATCTTAGTTTCTTTGTATTTTCTTTATTTTTCTAAAAAGCGTAGTAAAAATTTGAAATCAATAAATTATTATTTCTTTGTTGTGTGCTTACTTCTATTTCTTTTATTATACTTTATTTCTTCTCTACATGTGTGGCATGAGTGTATAGGATTATTGCATATTGTATGCCTTATCTCCCTCATATAGGGGTTTTCTTTTGACTTTCTCTGTCAAAAAGGGGGATAAGTTTGAATGTTGCACAATGTGTTTACTTCTATGTTCTACACTATTTGTTATGTAAGTGTAGGTTTGCATCACATCATGTTCTATAACTTGCATACATTCATGAGGAGTATTGTATGAAGTTAGGAGGAGTTTGTTTGACTGCTAGTGTTTAGCTTATTAATGTCTACATGTGTATGGGTAACATGATAGTAGTTGGTTAGACTACACTTAGATTTGCATGATACCCTCACAGGTACGTGTTTGTTTTATGTGTGCAGCATACATATATAGTCTTGGACCCTTGTAGCTCAAATGAATGAGTTGATTCATGAAGATAGATAGAGCACTATGAGAAGGATGCACTTATAGTATAGGTGTGTTGATTGTGTTGTGTGTGTTAGAGTTTATTCACGAGAATGAACTTTTGTAGATCATCTTGCATGAACATATTGTGTTTGATGCTTGCCTTGTATAGGTTGTGTAGTGTTTTTCTACAGAAAGCCAAAAGGGGAGATTGTAAGTCCTGTAAGTCTATTTGAGTTTTTGTTGGTATTCCTGTGTGCAAAACACAAAGTCTGTTTTATTTTACTTAGTGTTTTGTCTATTGCACTTATTATTTTGCCTACATCTTTCTACGATACTTTACTTATGATTAGTATCGCGCACACAGTCACGTAGTTTCTAACAATTTATAGGTTCGTATGTTACACAGACCATGTGGTGGTTGTAAGCATGTAGTTTGCATGTTAAAGTGTATTTTTTCTTGTATTTGAAAGTAACTCAGAGAGCCTCGAAGAAGGCAACTATGAGAGCCAAAGAACTGTACACGAATCAGTTGTTTTGACCTTGAATCAACTAGAAAACTATAACTAAAAATTGACAAGATCACCCCTAAACCATTTCGGTTCTCTTAATTTCAAACTGGTTCCAAAACTCCACATAAAAAGAAAACTTTCTATCCAAACGTATCCTCAAGATATGCAAGTATGTACATTTTGTGAATGAACCAAAATGTGTCCTAAGTGAGTGTGTGAAACTGATCCATCAATAAACAACCTTACAAAGGAATCGATAAATGTACTAAGTAAAATACAGATATTGTGTTTTGTACACAAGAATGCAAACACCAAAACCATAGGACTTACAATAGATTTAAAGATTTGTATGAACTTTCTTGGTAGATTTTAGTGATGAAAAAGTCCAAGACACAAAATACAACCGTGGCAAGGGGATACTAACTTCTTAGGACTCACTTCATTTTTGTATTCAACAAAAATAGGTAATAAATAAAACA
Organism: Elaeagnus macrophylla; assembly: GCA_029378325.1. Classification (NCBI taxonomy): domain Eukaryota; kingdom Viridiplantae; phylum Streptophyta; class Magnoliopsida; order Rosales; family Elaeagnaceae; genus Elaeagnus; species Elaeagnus macrophylla. The sequence goes on along the minus strand of CM055641.1, from coordinate 46,776,250 downwards.
ATACAAACAGAAATAGATTTAACAGACAGAGAAAATAAATTGCCTAACTAATAGTTTATTTCATAAGCAAATAATAGCATGTGATACAAATTAAGCAATAATAAAATATATGCTTTTGAATCACAGAAAAATTTCATATGTTAGAATATACTTGAATATTTTGATGATTGTACTAACTCAAAAATTGAGCATACAAACACAACAATGTAATGTAGTAAACCCACTTAAGTTGTAATCCTAAGTAGTAACATCCACGGGTTACTTATGGCAACTAACAGGACCCACCACAAATCTACCTTGAAGCACAGGACTCAAGACTGTAAGTATTGAATAACTTGGTTTCTTTACTATTCTTTGTTTGTGTAAAAAATTGAATAAGTTCCATAAAAAGTTTTGGCACAGTTTTCCCCAAATTGGGATTAGCTACTCGTGTAATACAATGACAACAATTCTAACATGATACTTTTCATCATACTATCATGCATCATAATATTTTACACAACCATAAAGTAACTCATGCTCATCAACATAGCTATACACTGATATACATACACCAAAACATATGGCTTCCAAGCCTTGGCCACTAGTATATACACACTAACTTAATGTTCTATACAAGAGGGTAAAAAGATCAAATCATTTAAATTGTATAAAAAAAGTTTGATCTTAAGCCTCTAAACTCCTTGTCATGCTATGTTTCCTCAAAGCTTCTAGCTGAGGGGGGAAAATACAAAGGTGAGCTTAAACGCTCAATGAGTGGATGAGTTTTATAAATATCTACATAGTATGAGTTTTCAAAAAATAACTGTAATTTGATACTTGTAAGTACTATGAATAAAATGCTCATTACTAACAATGAAATAACATGATAGCAAACATAATCTGCTTATGATCTTTAGAATAAAATAATGTAACATTTTATTGTTATCATTAAGCAAAATTTTGATGAAAAATGGACTGTCTGATTTTTAGAATATTGTAACGTGCTTTGATAAGTATACAAGTAAAAATATAACCATGATAAATGTACTTTGATTTTAGTAAGCTAAGAGTATCGAAGGATCTGGTCGCATATTCAAGAGATATTTTGCACTGGCACAAGCTCTTAACTACATGTGTGGATATTTTGATCGCACAAGGATGAGACATTTTACATTGGGGAAGCTCTCAACTATATGTGTGGGGAACTTACTTGATAAAACCATTAAAATGGCTCAGTTGGCTCTACTAATATATGAGTCATGTGCGCACTATCTTAATTAAACTGATACATATCATACTGAACTATAACATCATATTGAACTGAACTGATATCATATTGATCTGAATTAGACTAATAAATATTATACTAAATTTATAACATCATATTGAACTAAACTAATATCGTACTGATTTGAACTGGATTGATAAATATCATATTGAACTTGTATCATCACATTGAACTGTACTGATATCATATTGAGCTAGTAAATATCATACTTAACTGAGCTAGACCAAATCTATTGGTCATGATGTCTTATCAAGTCAACTAAATATTTTGAATAATGGGTAGAGTCAACTATCATGAATACTGAACGAGAAGTACTTTGGAAGTTCTAAAATATTTATTGAACATGCAAGCTTGTATAAAAACAAATATAAGTAATAAAATTGATTTAATGTTAACTTGCTTGCAAATTATCTTGCTTTTAGGTTGTTGGTTCTGATGATGAAATATATTCTTATGGTGCTATCATGTTGGAAGTACATTGAAACAAACATATAATATGTTCTTGAAATTCTAGTTAAACAGTTAATACACTTTCAACACTATTATTCAAAAATACATGTTACTTGTACGAATTGAAATGACTTAAATGTGAATGAGGTTCTAAATGATGCTATTAAATCTTTAGAAAAGAAAAGTTAACATTGCCTTGCAAACTTCCATTAAAATCAATATAGCTAGTAACAATTTATTTTTGCTTGTACTAATGCTGCTGAAAATGCATTAGCTGGTTCAAGTGCAAAAAGAAAAATACGTTTCCATAACATGGTTTTGTGCACATGCACGTAAAATACATTGACATGAAACTTGCATTTTTAAAATGGTTATGAACAAATCTAGTAGTAAAGTTTTAGCGTGAAACTGTACTATTAGAAAATAACATACATGTGCTTCTGAAATCTATTTTGATTGAATTGGTAATCTCATATCTATATGCATGAACTTTACTAAATATTTGAATAAATTGGCTGCTAAAATTAAATAATCAAGTAAGAATGTAAACTCATGCGATATAATTTTAAAAATGTTGAATATTCACTCACAGTACTGTATCACTGCTATTGCTTTAGTTGCACTGAAATGACGGCTGGATCAACCCATCTTAGATGATCATACTTGTGTTAGAAGCAAGAATAACACCATAGCTAATTTGGCTAATTTAAAACTCAATGGTCTTGTACAATTTCTAGTTTCCTATTTCATTCTTAAAAGGAATTAAAGTGAACTTAAGCTTAGGTATTTCTAAGTAGCTGATCAATTAAAATAGCACACTCTTAAATCATTTAAACTTATTCAAAAATAAGTTCAAAATTGTTTAGAAACATTATTGAAATAGAAAGATTGAACTCAGCTCCATGGACATGAACTTGGGTGAAACATTTTTTGAAATCACCAAAAAGAATTTCTTCATTCAAACCCACGTAACTTTAAGTAGAAATATCCAAATTAAAGTCTATCAAAACACTCAAAATAGTCATTCATGGTTTTTTTATAAACGTAATATATGCTTATTAAGGATAAGCAACTCTATTTTAAAAACCAAACTTTTCGTTTTTGTCATCTCACTATAAACAATTTAAACTTATCACAACATAAGGAGGCATAACTTTTCATAGATATGTCCAGATATAATTATGTGAAAAAGTAAATAAACTAAACATTTTAAGCTTTAAAACAAGATATTACATACCCATATAGGACTAATAAATACCTTAAAAAAATATAAAATATTGATTAGGTGCAAACATGATTTTTAACACAATTTTAATAAAACATAATCTATTAAACATATATAACTTTGCATAGAAAATTATGAATGATAAACTGTAAAATTCATAATAAACTAGACATCTTAATCTTTAAAACTAGGTATAACTCACCCAATTTCAATATGTAAAATCATTTCAAATAACAAAAATATTGATTGGTTTCTAAACATATTTTCTGCGCGATTCTCAGTAGACATACTCTTAGTTTAACAGACATAATTTTATCTAAAAATATCAAATAACGAACCATAATTGTATCCTAAAATAGAGATCCATACATTTTCAACAACATATGATTAAAGTTTGGTTCATTGTGAATATTTCTCAATTTTCATTTAAAGTTGTTGGAAAAATAATTTTCTAGCTATCCTTGAACTTAGAATCACTATCCTCTTCCTATTCTTCTTTCTTTCCTTTTTACTTTTCTCTTTCTAGTTTATTTTACTGCTTTTGTGTGCAAACCTTTTTGGATAAGCTTGCACTAAAAAGCTTTGGATAAGAGAGCATAACAAGGGAACATGTGGCCTTGAGTCACCTCCTTTTAATTTTTTTTGAATCAAGGACATGTATCACTTGAGGAGAAAAGAATGGATGCTCACCAAATTTCAATTTTTTAGACCAAAGTACCAAAATAACCTTGTCCCATAACTTGAAAAGTTTTAAGAGTTTTGTGCATTTTGGTAATCTTTCACACAATTACCCAAACAATTTAACACTTTAAAAATTTAAAGTAAATAAATCTTTACTTATAATGTCTAAATGAATAATATTGAGGGTAAAATCATCATAACATTATAAAATAATACTTAGCAATAATTTTACTTCTATGTAAGGGATGTGGTTGCAACCACTCAACAGCACAAAATTCACTAAGAATAAAAACAGTATACAACTCGATAAAAGTATAAACGCAAGTGTCTTTATCAGTTTGGATACCTACCCTAACTATCCTAGCTACCCTCGCTTGCTGTCTTCACAACAACTTTAATTCTTGATGAATCAGACTCTCCTTCTTAGCCCTACCACCAGTAGTGCAGATCAATACCAACGGTCAGTATAAGTGAAACCTAATGGTAACGGAACTCCCATTATACATACCTAATGATGGAATCTAAGTCTTGGTTACAAATTTTAATTTTAAATTTCTCAACTCAAAACAGTTTTTGCAAAATGCAACTTGAATGACTAATACTAAAAAACACTCTAAGTAATAGTGATCCATAATTATGAAAACAATTTTATCTTAGAAAATACGAGTTCAAAATTTACCAGAATTTTTGCATGTTTTCTAATTAATTAAAAAAGGAAAGTGAGTGGTATTTATAGAAAATCATTCAGTTGCCAACTACTTTGCCAAGCCCTCGTTGAGCAACTCAGTGAGTAGCCAAACACAACTCCTCAACGAGAAAAAAATGTCTAAAACTTTGTGGAGCACCTTAGAGAACCTATAAAAAGTTGCCTTTTTAAATTAAAAACAACGCTAATTGATTTTTCACAAATACTCGCAATTAGTGAAAAATATATGGAATGAAAAACATAACTAAACATGCCAACTACATAATTCCAACCAACCCATGGTATGTGTATCATACAAATAGATGAAGTGTTAAGTTCTATGTGAGTGTATGCAATACTAAGTTGACAAATATTGACCTTACATAGGAAAAGACGTAACATTGAGTAACATAAACACTCTGTATTTTGCACATGAGAATGCCAACAAAGACATAAAGGACTTATGAAACTTACAAACTCCACTTTTTGCTTTTTGTGGCAAAAGACTGTACAATCTATACAAACACATATACAATGTAATAGATTCATTCAAGATGACCTAAGGAAGTTTATTTCTATGGATGAACTTGACATAACCCAGATACCCAAAACACACCTACTCCAAGTGCATCCATCTTGTTGTGTTCATGAATCAACACATTTGTCTTATTGTAAACTCCAAATTGCATGTCTAAACTCTAGATCCGTTTGAACTTCATGGTCTTTAGCTACACATGTATCCTGCACAAATGAAACAACACATACTCGTGAGCGTATCATACAAACATATGTGTAATCTAGCCAAATACTATCATGTTACTCTACACAGGTAAATATTGATAAGCTAAATACAGTTGTACATGTAAGAAAATCAAAAAAAATTTCCCTAACTTCATAAAACACTTCCCTTAAGTGTATGCAAGTCGAAAAAAATAAGATATAGTGCAAGCTATACTTACATCTCCATGTATCAAACTGACAATTGTGCAGCACAAACTTCTACCTATTTTTGACACAAAAAGTAAAAGGAAGATCCCTAAATGAAGGAGAGAATGCATACAATAAGTAGTAATCCATTACACTCATGCACCACATTAGGGAAGATTAAACCATATAACAATACAAAACAACATAATCATAAAACACCCAAACATAAACAAAAGCGAATAATCACATTAATTTGTTTTAGTAAATGTAGAAAACATTATAAGAACTGTTTTCTTAAGAAAAAAAAGAAATTCAACAAAATATCAACTCTCTCCACCTCCCTCTCTGTCAACATCAGAAGGAGCTTGACGTGCACCAACACTAGACTCTCTACGGTCGATGGCGAAGAATCTGTAGAAAGGAAAAGCTCATCAATGTTAAGGATGATAGTGTTTATCATCTGATAAAAAGAATCTGAGGACTAAGACAGTTGAACACTAGGAAAAACTTTAGAACATAGAAGAAAACTGGGACTTACACCAATAGAATAAATTTAAGAAGTGCCCAAACCATTAACGATTTGATAGATGGTCGAGAAGCTGAAGACTAGGGTGAATCATGACGAACTGTATACTCCATCATGAGATTTCTTTCATTCATTTGTAGCATCATTTGGAAGATGAAAGCTTGTTATTGGTGATCTTCATTACGGTCCTAGATAAGACGATAATACGCGAACCAAGAGAGGCCATCACAAGGTAGTCTTGATGTACATATTATAGTACTAATCACTTATAGCAAGTGATAAGAAAACCTCCCAGGTTGAACTTTCAAGGAATTGCAGTAGTCTTAAATAATCTTACTAACTTATTAAAAATCCTAAAACTACTTAACAATTGTAAATTAAGTTAAAGGCAAGAACGAGAGCAAAGATGGCGAATGAACAAATAACAAAATTATGTTTCAACTTCAAACTAACTTAAATAGGTTTTTAATAATTAATGGAGGATTAATGGATGTTTAGCTTAGTTGAATATGCCTTCATTGAAATATAATAGTTAATTAACATGAACGATCATTTAAATCAAGATTGTACTTTCCTTTTATTTATGAAAATTCCTATGGATAGGGTAATTTTCTTTAGTAATTAACTAATCATTATCCTATGGATTGGGTATGTAAACTAGCAATCAAATTATGCATAAGAAAATTTATGTCAAACAAACAAATGCCATAACAAGGTCATTAATTTGAGTTGCCCATGAAAATTCAAGAAATAGATATTTAAACACACTCTTAATCAATAAACAATCTTTATTTAATCTTGTAATTAAATCATTCACTAAAATATATCTAAGCAAACATGGCAACAATAGTTGAACATCTATGATAAAATTAGCAACTCATGCTTAAATTAAAATTCATATACAAATATAATCATAACATGTATCACAAAGAGAGAAGAAGAATAAGAACAATCTAATTACACCAAGAACCTAGGAGATCTAAATACCCGCAAATTGGATTGGATGATGTTTCCTTCACCAAAACTTGTAGCTTTACATTCTATTATGTCTTGAGTCCTTGGGATTAGCTTCCCTTTCCTCATTGGATGTAAAAAAGCTCCAAAAATCCTCCAAATATTTTATAAAAGTCGGCTAAAACTTGTGTGTGTAATAGAGAAACCTAATGGGCTTTATATAGGTGTAAAGGTTACACAAAGTCTAGAATTGCCATAATTGTACGTGCATTGCGCCAAAAATTTTCTCCCGAAGGGGCACAAATGCAATTTTCCCCCAATACAAAAACCTGAGAGCAACAAGCCACGACACACATTTTGCTCAGCCGTGGCACAAGTTATTTTACGTGTCTGTGTATGTAATCCTTACAAACTAGTTGGTTTATAATGTACGGCTTACGTGCCTTAGTCATTTTTACTCCTAGGTTGCTATTTGTGCGTTTCAAGTGTTCTATCTTCATGTGTTTTATATATTTATCTCTTTTGAAGCTAAAAATACCTGAAATACACAAAAATACCCATGATTTTAAAATGATAGATCTTTGTAAATAAGAAGACAAAAGAGTTATAATTAAATCTATTTGATACAATTGAGTGAATCATGAATATTAGTGCATTTTAAGCATTTATCATAACCTCCAACTAGCTTATTGCTAGTCTCTAGCAAGTGATGTGATCTAAAATCCAAAGAAAGATTAAATAAACTAACCTATACTAACCTAAATCACTTCTATAGATTGTTACCGTTGCATTTAACTTATGCAACAAGACTTTAAACCCCTAGGTGGCCCTAGTGGACGAGTTATAGTCTCGTGAAGGTTTCTAGTAATGATACCCACAAACATCCTACTAAACAAAATAAACTAAAACTAACTACTTACAAGCAAAATTATTAACTTAAATTATCAAATTTTTTCATGCTTCGATTGCTACACAATTATAATCAAGTTTTATGCATAATCATGTTCAACCTCTCAACATATATCAATGTCTATCATTCAAATCAAATTTATATTAAATTCCCTAAACTCAATATGAAAACTCCGAATTCACTTCAATTTTAAGCCTTACAAGATTCACCCTTAATATCACAACTACCCTAAGGGTTCACGCACTCAATAAAGTATATGAGAATAGAAGTTATGTAAAGAAGAAAGAAAATAAGTTTGCATATGCAAATGAAGAATAAAAGATCAAATGCAATGAAATGGATCTTATGGAAGGAATCATATGCTAGAATTATGAAGGAATCATGTTGCTCATATCATACTCCAATCAAACTCACTAAAGAAACAATATCAAGTTCGTGCCTATAAGTGAATGAAAATGCTTTTGACTTCAAAGGGTAATTTCTAGGGGTGGTAATTCATGTCAAAACCCAAATAAATGAGCATAAACAAACCTAAAAAATACGAAACGAACACGAACAATTCAAATTCGGGTCAAATTCAGGTTGGTCCAAATAACACGAAAAAATTCAGTTAGGGTTCGGGCTCGGTTCAGGCTAGCCCGTTTAACCTGAATTGAGAATTTTTTTTAATAAAAAAACTTGAATTTTGTGGGATCAAGTGGGACATTGACTCTTGACTCATGAGCGTACAAGAATAGAAATTATAATTTCATTATTTTCTTGAATTAAATTCTCTTGAGTTATTTTGTAATATATCAGTTTATCATATATGGCTTTTCTTTTATATTTTGTTTTGTAATAGTCAATTTATCATGTATGTCTTTTCTTTTAAATCCTGTACTTTTATATTTTTTTGGATGTTTGAATGGTATGTCAATTAGTGGCTAATTGCTATAAAATATGCTGTGAGAAAAAAAATCTTTATTTAAATATTATGATTATTTTGATATTTTAGGCCAATTCGTGCCAGTCCAAACTTTAACATTTAGTGTTTGGGTTCATAATATCAACCTAAATAAAATTTGGGCTGTGTTCGTGTTAGGTGAATTCGAGCTAGGTTTGTTTGGGTTAGCCTGAACTGGCCCAACCCTCACGAATTGCCACCCCTAGTTATTTTTGTTAGATTATAATAGTCATTTTACTACATTTAAAATTTTAGGATTTTTTTTAAACTGTTTATTTATATGTATACACTTTTATTTGTACACATATCCAATTTTTTTTTAATAACCCCCAAACATTTAAGAACTTTTTTTTTCTAGGGAAAATAACAAAACTAGCACCCCCTAAATTTGTAATAACAAAACTAGCACCCCCTGTGTTCAATTAAAATTGAACGACGATAATTTAGACCCGTTCAATATTATCCGTTCAATTAGAATTGAATGACGACAATTAGACTCGTTTAATATTGAACGTTCAATATTTTACATTCAAATTGAATATTGAACGTTCAATATTAAACGTTCAATTCTAATTGAACACAAGGGGGTGTTAGTTTTGTTACTATAAGTTTTAGGGGTGCTATTTTTGGTAATTTCTCTTTTTTCTAAGTGGTTATTATAGTTTCTTTGTGTAAGGGAACCCCATAAATAGCATTATGCACTAAAAGTCAAGCATGAAAATAACTAATCATCCACTTTCAATTGCTACTCAAGTCATTCAATTAGAGTTATTAAAATAAACAACATGACTTCTTTTTAACGTTAAAAATTCTAACATTCAATGCAAAAACCTATAAAGATCATTTAATAATTTTGAATCATAAAGAATGTGTTTATAAGTATAGAAGAAAATTAATCTCTTTGCTAGAAACATTATAGGCACTAATGCCTCATAAGGTAGTCTATATTATTTGATTCTTATACATTAAATCTAAGTTAATCTCAATTTTAATATCAAAAGCATAATTTATGAATTATAACTAAAAATCAATCCTTACAACCAACTTTTAAAATGCATAATATACTCAATTATTCACCATAAATTAACCAAAATATGATAGTTTTATATAAAAAAAATTTAATTTATCCTTATTCACATCCCCAAATCTAAACTAAACATTGTCCTCAATATTACAATCAAGTACATATTTAGAAACACACTCAAAGGTAGATTAAAAACACTTAAGCAACTAAAATAAAAAAATAGGAAATAAAGAAAAGAAAAGATGTTACTGAAAATGGTGGTTTGCCTCCCACCAAGCACTTTCTTTAAACATCTTAGAAAAATGGAGCTAATTCTTATCAACGAAGTTTGGCCCCTCCTTTGTCTTGCCCCTTCACTAGAAAAGGCTTACTATTAATTGAAAATGATTTAAAATGAGTATGGCACACATAAAATTTAGTTCCAGGATAAAAGAATTCATAAGTCAGGTTTTTGTTACGAGAATGCGTAATGCGTTCTTTGTAGGCATCATCCTTACTTGGGTTTCTAAGTGTCTCCTTCTTCCTCCTTTTAATGATTGAGACATTAGTTTTAGTTCCTACACTTTCCTGCAAATAATTGTCACAAAAAAGGTGAGTTTATTGAGTCAATATAAGCACACTTACTTACAAAAGTTATAGGAGGAGCAGGTAAGGGTTTAAACATTGTAAACTTTACAGTCTCTCCTAAGATTGTCATTGTCAACCTCCCCTTATGGATTTCAATAGTTGTCTTGGTTGTATCCATGAATGGCTTACTAAGAAAAAGTGTATGCTCTCTGCCCTTGGGTAAGGTATCTTTCATTTCTAACACCACAAAATCTACAGGAACAATTAGGTTGTTCACCTACACCAATAAATCCTCAACTATCTCCTTTGGATTTAATAGAACCATTAGCAAGTTAAAGGGACATAGTTGTTGTTTTAAGCTTCCCAAACCTAGTTGCAGGTACATTGAATATGACATGAGGTTTATACTCGCTCCCAAGTCTTGCATAGCTTTGACCATCTTTTTGTCTCCCAAAGTGATGTCAATATTTAAGCTTCCTAGATCTTTTGACTTGGAAGGTAGGTCATTTTGGAGCATTGAACTTGCATATTCTAACACCATCAAATTCTGATTATATCTCCTCTTTTTGGTAATGAGGTCCTTGAAGAATTTTGCTTACACCAGAATATTTCTGACATCTAAGAGAAGGAGATTAATGTTAATTTTAGAAAAAAAATTTAAAGTGTCAAAAAACTATTTATCTTTCTTTTTCTCTTTTAATAGGTGTGAGAATGGAATAGGAGTTCTATAAGGTTCTGGTGCCTTATAACTAAGGAGTGTTAGATAAATTTTTAGTTATTTCCTTGGAAGATTCATCATGTTTGTGACTTGTCTCTCCACCTTCTTTGGAAACTATTTGAGGGATTCTAATGGCATTCACTTGTTCATGCATTTTTCCTTTCTCCAACTTTTTTAGTTGGTCATCCAATTGCCTTACTTGAATCTCCACCCTTTTCATTTATGCCTCTAGAGAATCCAACCTTCGATCATTTATTACCTGGTTGTCCTTACTTGAATGAAAGCATTCAAGTTATCCCCTAAGGTTGATTGGGTGGGAAAGGTTGGTTTAAATCTTGGCCTTGTATTTGGTTTTGGGAAAATGGTTAGTTATTGTTTTGCTTCCAAGAAAAATTTGGGTGATTTGTCCATCCATTGTTCTAAGTGTTAGAGTAGGGGTCATTCGAAGGTCTAGGTTGATAGCCTTGCATTATTTTAGCTTCCTTACTAGTACCTGAATAGGAGTCACTTGCAAAAGAGCAAACATTAGCACAGTGCCCATATGCATAGCACACTCCATAGACCTCTAATTTGTTATTTGTTTTAGATTCTTGGTAGTGAGTACTTGCAGTTGTTTGGTCAATTTTGCAAGTTGCATAGCCATCTCATTAGTGGAGCTTAGTTTATTAACTCCAACTCTCCGTCCTCTAGCACTCTTTTGTTGGGAATTGGCTCCCAACATCTCATAAAGCTCATAAGTTTGCTCTACTGTTTTCTCCTCCATAGCTCCGCTTGTAACATTGTCAACTGTATATTGACACTATTGTGTCAACCATCATAGAAAAACTAGTTCTGCATATGTAGTGGGAAATGATGATGTGGACAATGTATTAAGAGGAGCTTAAACGTATCCCATGCTTCAAGAAAGGGATCTTCGTTCATTTGTGAGAATGTAGCAATCTTGGTCCTTTGGTTAGCAGTTTTTTGGTGGGAGTAGAACTTACTCATGAATTTATTGTATACTACTTCCCAAGTGGTCAAAGAGCCTGGTGCTAATATCATGAGCCAAGACTTAGCTCAATCTTTGACTGTGTATGGAAAACACCATATCCTTAGTTGATCTTCACTGAGTCTTTTCAGCGGAAAAGTTTGCACACAAGCATAAAATTCATGAATGAAATTTAATAGGTCCTCATTAGGCATACAATAAAGGGAAGGTAGCATGGAATAATGAATAGTTTTCAATTCATAATTCCTAACAGCCTCTAAAAGTTGAATGCGTGATGTGGAAGTCCCAATAATTGGCCTTGCATACTCTTTCATCACCATCTGCTGATGCACAAAAACTTGATAGTCAAATTTTGTATTTTATATAAGCTCGCAAGTGCACGAGTCACTTATAGTAAGCGACAAGTATACTCCCAAGATCGTCTCTCAAGGAATTGCGGTGGTTCTAAAACGTTATTTATTTTCTTATTTAGTCGAACAAACAATCCTAAACATTCTAACAATTGTCACGTTGCAGAAAAGACTGTAAATTCGAAAATTAATTATGTAACTAAAATAAAGTGCAAATAAAAGTAATCACAACCAAAGGGGGGATGATGGATGTAAATGGGATTATTAGTTTGCTATCCATTCATGGCAAAAACAAATTAGGCATTCAATTAAAAGTTGGATTTAATGATTTTTCCGCTAAACCTAGAAAATCCCAAATCAATGGCGATTTTCACTACGATCAACTAATTAACGTCTTTGGTCCGGATCATTAACTAATCAATCGGAATTAGCTCAAGGAAATAATTCTAACCACCTAAACTAACACAAATCAATGCAATCAATTTAGGCTCTTGTTCATAATGCACAATTAAGCAAAGATGGCGTTTCTAATGCCTAATTCTTAAATATTCTTTCTAACCACAAACTAAGGTTTGGTCCACCATTAATTCACAATCAGAAATTAATAAGAACATGAACAAGAAATAAATCCAAATCATATATAATTAAATTACAAAATTGTTCTTCCAATCATTGGAAGCAATACTAACATCCCAAATACATTTATTAGCCAACCATAACTAAATTGGTGTCAATAATTTAGTCATGGAGGCAAACCACAAAATCAGAGAAGAAAAAGATATTACAATAAAAATACCCCAATGAATCTTCTAGCTCCAAATCCTTGAACTTGATTGATCCTCTTTCTCAAATCCTTGGAGTAGCTTCAACAATGGAGGTTCTTCTCTTGATTTTGGGTGGAAAACCCTTGCTGTAGTAGCAGCAGAGGTGGGAGAGAAATTGGCTGCAAAAACTTGTATTTGGGAGAGGTATAATGTTGTATTTATAGGGGGAAAGAAGTGGAATACGCGTTTTAGGGTTTCTGGGCAATTTTGGCACCTCCCGCCGCGGCACAGGTTTTTCCCGCCGCGGCGCGTGTTGAATTTTGGCTCGTTGGTTCAAAACAGAAACCTCCCCGCCGCGGCGCAGGTTTTGCCCGCTGCGGCGCGCGTTGTTTTCTTGATTTTCCAGAATGCATCCCGAGAGCCTCTCGCCGCGGCATAGGTTTTTCCCGCCGCGGCGCGCCTTGTTTTCTTGCGCTGTAAATGCCCTTACATAGTATGTTGATTCTCGATGTAAGGCTTACGTTGCTAAGCCTTTGTTTGTCCCCCTTACATAGTGAATGACATCCAATGTAAGGCTTACATTTTTAAACACTTTTGCTTCACTTTTGCTCTCTTTTTCCACATTTCTTCCCAAACCTACAAAACACAAAAAATACCTTCCAAAACACGAAAATAATAAAATAAAAGATAAAATGAATGCTTAAAAACATAACAAAATATAGGTCAAAAATGTGTTCATCATCTGCTTAGCTATGTTGTCACCCATTATCACTTACATTTGTGGTTGCTCTACTTCCTCTTGAATATTAGTATCTAGCTTTCTTGAAAGGTAATTGATTTTGTCAATGAAAGGAGCGAGTTTAGATCTCCTACCTTGCATGCACCAATAAAAACAACCAAAAAGTCAAGGTAGCAGAGAAAATGCAACAAAATAGAGTGCTTTCAGACAAAAATTAAAAGTACATTTTTTTTTACAAATAAAATGCAACAAAAATAAATAAATAAATACTAACCCTAAATTAGAATCTATAAATAGTTAGAAAAAATTATTTAAAATGCCAATTTTCTGACAATGTTGCCTAAAACTTGATGTGAAAATTATTGTACTTGCAAGTATATAAATTACTTATAACAAGCAATAAGTAAACCTTCAAGGTCATCTCTCAAGGAATTGCAGTGGTCTTAAATAATCTTACTAACTTATTAAAAATCCTAAAACTACTTAAAAACTGTAGATTAAATTAAAGACAATAACGAGAACAATGATGGCAAACGAACAATTCACAAAATTATGTTTCAATTTCAAAATAATTTAAATAGGTTTTTAATAATCAATGGAGGATTTATAGACGTTTAGCTTTATTGACCATGCTTGCGCCGAAATATAATAGTGAATTAACATGAACGGTCATTTAAATCAAGATTGTCGACTTTCTTTTTATGTATGAAAATTCCTATGTATTGGGTAATTCTCTTTGATGATTAACAAATATCCTATGAATCATGTATATCAACTAGAAATCAAATTATGCATAGGAAAAATTATGCCAAATAAACTAATGCCATAAATAGGTCATCAATTTAAGTTCTTGATTAAGTTCAAAATATAGTCAAGGTGATGTTCATAAAACTAAATTCTAAGATTTTTTAATCTATTTATGAATATTAAAATAGCCTAGGAAAATTCAAGAAATAGATATTTAAATACACTCTTAATCAAGAAATAATATTTATTTAATCTTATAATTAAACCATTCACCAAAATATATATAAGCAAACATGGAAATAAAAGCTAAACATTTATGATCAAATTAGCCACTCATGCATTCTATAAAATCATAATTGAATATATCTAAATTTTTATAGATTTTTAAAGACTTTTATAAAATCCTTATTGAATACTCTTAAACTTTTATAGTATTTGAAAATCCTACTTGAATACACCTCAATTTTAAAACTCTATAAAAGTTAAATAAACCCCTATAAAGCTTACTCATCTTTTGAACATTGGCAAAAATTCTTTAATGTTAAATCTAAACTATTGTTGCATTCCATTAAAAATACTTATATTTTGAAGTTCACTTATGAGACTTTCATGTGTTCCTTTGCAGAGAACAAAAATAACAACAAAGAAGCATTAATCAGTTTGCCACAGCTTTGTTGCAGCAAAGCGCACTAGAATAAATCAGCGTGGAACAGAAATTTGGCAAGAGGCCTTGGACTTTTAAATAAAAGGATGATAATGGGCAGATAATAACTCACCAATTCAAGAAAAAATCTGGAAGTCAACATAAGAATCTCATCTCAAATTAAATATAAGGTTTAACGTACAAATCAACTGATATCAAGTGGGGAGTGGATAATACCTTCTTCTTAGGGGTCGGTTTACGTAGATATCCTTGGAGCTATGCCAAACACATTTTTACCCATTCATTCAACGTGATAGGGTGGAAACACACGTGCTTGAGCACATTCTTAATGTTCACCAAAATTAACGAGATTAAATTCCCTTCTTCTGCAGACTCCCATCGATCAGAAACATACAAAAAGAACTATTTCCAATCTCGTTCGTTAGCTAGTAATATGAAAATTATACCCTGGTCATGTTTAGCAGATATGTATACCTGCCCTCGTCCAAAGGGCTTTCCTTTAACACATAAGCCTCTTTAAACTCGGGCATGCCTATTAAAATCTCGATCTCTCTACACAAGACCGTTATACACATTAAATATCTCCATCCGTTGGGAAGAATCTGGCTGGGAGATATTTGTGTTCGTCTCAAGAAGTCTCTTATGAAGTCGAGGAGAGGAAATCAAAGTCCAAACATGAGTGGCTTCTTGTGGAAAATAGTCCAACCAAGTGGAGGTAAATCACTGTCCACAGTGCCTGGATTTGGAATCCTTATATGTACGCTCTCTAGTATATCATAAGCATTGCAGATTCGAAGCTCAGCTCATCCTCTAATATAAACTCGTACTGTTTAGGCTTGGATTTTCAACCTTTTGTCCTATTGGTAGGTTTACCCTTGCCTTTATCGGCCTTGTATTTTTTATGCCAAGACCTAAGGACATCCAAGCTCTTTCCGACCTTTATCCTAATTGAAGAGCTCATCATCATCGAAGGAGGTATGGCAACTATAAAACCCTGAGTATCATAGGATGTCTCAGATGAACCAGTGGTAGAGTCAAAATCATCTGAAGATCTGGAGGAACACAATAACTAAACATCCTCCCTAATTATCGAAGGGCCCGACAATACCTCCACATGTCTCTTTATCCCCTTACCATCCATGCTATACAGATTATAAATACAACCAAATGCAACGAAAATGAAATTAGGCAAAATTATTACAGGAGGAAGAATAATACCTATATATATATAGTAACTGAAAATAGACATGTAGAGGATACTGACCTATAAAAAAAGAGATCGAGCTTATATTGATCTAAAAAAGGAAAACACATGAACAAGGGCAACAAAATGAAAAGAAAAATCACGAACATGACTTGAAAATGTTGGGTCAACTAAGAATGGTTCATGGGGAAACACCACAGAGGGGGGAATCACTCACGTAGAGAAAAGGTTCAAAAGTAGAAAAGGACCCCTCATAATTGTCATCCTTATATATTGAAGACTCTCCTAGTACATATACAACACGTGGCAATCGAAATACAAAGAGTGAGATCTGAAAATGTTACGAAAGACCTTTCAATACTCTTCTAGTCCGTACCAAGTCAAACTATAAGAGTAGGGGACTTGATGTTCAGACACCGACCTTAAGACCGATCATACCAACCCTTATAATAATATTACTGTCCGGTTTGTCGTCGAGCATTATAAAAACTTGAAGACCAAGTCGCCTTGTTTTTTGATCCAAAAACTAACCCTATACTTGTTCATCGTGTGTTGTATTTGTTTTTATATAAAGATTGTGAATATACCTCCATTTAAAATGTAACAACTATAAATACTTGAATACAAAGATCATAAAGCAGGAAAAAAAACCATCTTTTATCATATTGTTCATTCTCTTACTACAATCTCTCTCCCAACAGAATTATTCAAAGGGGTTGTGTATTTGCTAATAGTGATGCTTGGGTCCAAAAGAATGAAATTTGACCCAATTTTGTTGACATGCTTGGTCTTAGGATAGTATTATTTATAAGTCGCTTTCTCTTACGCCATGAATTCTTGAATTTTTGTTTTTCCTTTTTCCTTTCATTTGATTGAACCAACAAGCCTAGCCATATTACAAACAAAAGAAAGACAATTTGATTTTAGGAAATATTTTTAGCGAGTGGAGATGTAATTTTAAAGAAAAGCTTATGGTACCCAATTCAATTCTAGAAAGAGTACTGATGTTTTGTAGGGAAGAATAATATTATAACATATTTCAGTTACATAATTTAACTATTGCTAATGGATGCAAAATCACATACACACTTTGATCATGATTACTATATAATAGCTAGAGCTAAGGGATGATTAGAGATAATATATAACATTTATTAGAAATTGAAATCACAATATTGTTAAGCCTTTGAGATAAAATGCCGGAGAACATATATTGATATAATGATTTGACTTTGCTTGAGGACTAGCAAATAGTAGGTGTAGAGGAGTTTGACATGTGTTAATTTATATATATTTTTAGTAGCCAATTCTTCTATATTTACACTTATTTATTATTCTCATATGCTTTAATTGTTTATTTTATTAATTATGAGAAAATATAATTATTTGAAAATTTTTAGAATTTTTCTAGATTTTTATGAATTTTATTTAATAAGTGGATTAACTCAGAAAATTGGTGGATCAACTTAGCAACCCATCTCCCAAGCCCAATTGCCTAGGTTATATATATGAGCAACAGGCGGCAGAGAAGAAAATAAAGAAGAAAAGCTGTAAAGCGACAGTCAGAGAAAAACAACGTCGACAATCAACAAAAATACACAAAATTGATTAGAAAATAGATCAATCTTTGTGATATTATTGAAGATTTTTTAGAAAAGATTAAAGAAGACATTGAAGATTAATTTTATTGGTTCCTTTGGCTCCAATAGCTCTTCAAAATTAGATTCTTTCACTACTCTTTTCTTTATTATGATGGATTATTTATTATATCTGTTAGATTTTATTATTTCTATGGCTAGCTAAATATTTTATGTGATTGTGGGTAATTTCAAGCCTTAGACTATGATTTAATTAAATTAATGTTATAATAAATTTTTAATTTTAATTCTTGATCCTTGATGTGTTCAATTCTATGTTTAAATGCCAAGGCTATGCATGTATAAATTAGAGTGATCAACTAGTTTATTTTATGAATATTCCTACATCTAGTTTAATATATTAGTACGTAATAGCTAATATTATTATTCGAAGTAGTACATTGTGGATGCTGTCATGAGTAAGATTGATACCTACGTTAAATATTAAATGATTGTTATAATTTTGCCTAGTTTAGTTATCATTTTTTTAGATCTTAATGCAAAGAGTGAATTAAATCTAGTAAGAATATCTCTAGGTTGTTAATAATTTAGGGTTTGTTAATAAATGTACTTTTAATCAACTATACAGTAAGAAAATATGGAAAGTCTTAAGGGTGCTTAGACTTTTAAAACTAAAGTTAAGAATTCAAGAATGATTTTGGGTCACGATAGTGATTCAAGATCTTAAGAAATTAAATATTTATTCATGACATATTTGGTTAAATTGTAGGCTAGTGGTGAGGATAGACCCATAATTACATACTTATTGCCATCGTATTTTGATTCATACTTAATTATTTTATGTCTTTTATTTGTAATTATTTTAAAACCTCTCTTTTATTAATTTTGCTAACAAACTGGTAATTAAAGGTAGAAATTGTGACAGTTCTCGTGGGTTTGACAACCTTTGTTATTAAATTATTTATCACTTGTACACCGACCAAGTATACTTGTGTGACTTCAAGCATGTCAAGGAGTTTACCTGCTATTTCTACAAGAAGGCTGAAACATGAAGACAAAGTGTCCTAAGTATGCCATGTAAAGAAGGGTATGCTTCTAACTTTAGTTTGTTTTGAAGTTAATTTAGCTTATGTACTTAAGGATACTTGGTGGGTAGATTCTGGTGCTACTATTCACATAATAATGTCTATGCAGGGTTACTTGTGGAGCCGATCGCCAAGTGATGCTGAAAAATTCATCTTTATGGGTGACGACTATAGGGACTTTTATATTACAATTGAAAACTGATTTGTTTGAAACTTTTGTTGCACCATCTTTTAGACAAAATTTAATTCCATTTCTAGTTTAGACAAATTAGGATTTTCTTGTTCTATTGGAAATAATAAAGTCAGTCTTTATCAAAATTCAAATTTTATTAGTTCTGATTCTTTAATTGATAATGCATATATGCTTGATGTTGTTAGTTCCTATAACGAAATACTACAAACAAGTTCACGTGGTACAAAGAGAAAATTAAGTGAGAATTCTGTCACCTTATGGTGATACACAAAATCTTGAAAATCAAATCTTGTATTTGTAAAAGTGCACGAGTCACTACAAGAAAAAAGGATTTTAGGTACAGTTGTTAACAGTACCTAAAATGTTTTAGGTATGATTGTCCTTGCACTTGTAACCGTACCAATAACCAGTATCGTCATAGGTTCATATTTTAAGTACGGTTGTTAACCTTACCTAAAATGTTTTGGGTAGAGTTAACAACCGTACCTAAAAATTTTAGTAACCGTACCTAAAAGTCCATAGGTACAGTTGTTAACTGTACTAAAAACGTTTTAGGTACGGTTAACAACCGTACCTATAGAGCAATAACCGTACTTAAAATTTTTTATGTACAGTTTACTAATCGTACTTAAAACTATTTAGGTACGTTTAAAAACTATACCTAAAACCTTTTAGGTACAGTTATTATTTAGTTTTATAACTTTTAGGTACGGTTAACAACTGTATCTAAAAGTTAATTTTTTTTTAAATATTAATTTTTGGTTCTAATTTTTTTGACTTATTTGTATGCCCTACTCATTTGAGAGTTGAGACTATACATGCTCATTTCAAAATTTTATCAAAAATTCATATATATATATATATATACACATACCATGATATATATTTCACATCAATTTTTTGACCTGTTTGTATGCCCAGTTATTAGTCCTATGTATTTGCGAGAAAAATAAATAAATAAATCAATTTTTTCCTACCCAATATTTGAATCCTGTATTCCTAATCCAAGGGAGTCACACCTCCGCTCTGCTGCTTCTTTTGTTTCAACATGCATTTTAAATCTCATTCTAACATGAAAAGAAAGATTAAGTCTTTTCACAAATTTACGATATGGTACAACGAACTCTGATGAACTAGCCTTACAAAATCAACATGAAAAAATTATCAGCTCAAATAATTACTAGAGAATAAGCAAAACTAACATCTAAAAATTGGACTCCATACCTGAAAACCTTTTACTTAAGATTTAGTTACAATTGTTAATCGTACCTATAGACTTTCACAACCGTACCTAAAAGTTTCTGTAAATTTTCAAAAAATGCTCTGTGTTTTGGTTTACTTTTAGGAAAGGTTAACAATTGTACCTAAAACTAATTTTTTAAAAAAATGCTGCCAACCGTATCTAAAGCTATTTAGGTATTGTTATTTTTAATTTTTTAATTATACAACCGTACCTGAATGGATTTATTGTTGTAATGAGTCACTTGTAGAAAATGACAAGTATAGTCCCAAGATTGTCTCTCAAGGAATTTGCGGTGGTTTTAAAAAAATTAAATGTTTTCTAAATTGATTATAAATAAAGATTAAATCCTAAATACTTTAATAAAAGTTTGTTGATGAATCGGTTGCTAAAATTATAAAATCGTATAGCAAATACAATAACCAAGAGAGTAGTTTGCCCAAATGATATGATTAAAGAATGTGAGAAATTAGCTAGATAACCATTTATGGATAGAATGATTTATGTGATTTTTAAAATTAGGTAAATAAAGTATAATTTATTGATTCTTTTCTAACTACACCTAAAAAATCCTAAATCAATGGAGATCTTCTCTTAATCAATTAATTAACTTCTTTGAACCGGACCGTTAATTAGCTAATTAGCATTAACCCTAGGAAAAATAATTTAAGCACCTAATTTAAGACAAATCAATGCACTTAAATTAGGTTTTTGCTCAAGAGTACTCAACCAAACAAAAATGATGTTTTTAATGTTCAATTCCAAAATATTTTTTAATGCTCACAACTAATTTGATCAAGAATAATCCATGAACAAAAATATGAAGAACAATGAACAAGAAATAAATCACTTTAATCGACAATAAATCACATAAATAACCATCCATTCATGGTAACATCACTAAAATCTCACACAAAGGGGTTTAGCTACTCATAACAAAATTTCAATCAAAGTTTTCCATTACAAGAGACATTTAATGAATTCTAAAGAGAAAATAAATTACAAACAATAAAAATACCCCACTTCCACTCTTAAAACAATCTTCTTGATGTTGGATGGTCACCTCTCTCAAGAATCTTAATTGAGCTTCAATGGAGGAGCATTAATGGAGGATTTTCTCTCTCTAAAATGTGGAAAAGAAGGATTTGCATTGTTCACATTGGTTTGGTTGAGAAGGTTTTATAAATTGTATTTATAGGTTAGGTTAGAAGTGAGGAAGAGTATGTAAAAATCTGGGGGTTTAAGTGTCAATTGGGTACGCGGGCCGCAGCATACATTTTCTTCTGCCGTGGCACTACTTGTTGTACATGCCTTGTAAATGTCCCTAACATAATTGATGATTCCTAACGTAAGGCTTTTGTTTGTTCCTCCTTACATAGTGAATGACATACAAGGTAAGGATTACATTCATTATCAATTTTTACTCAATTTTCACTCTCTTTGACCAATTAAGTCCATAATTTATTTCAAACTTACTTTAACCTACAAAACACAAAAATACCCTCCAAAACTGAGTAATATCGAAATAATTCATAAAATAAATACTTAGAAACTAACAAATAATAGGTCCAAAATAATGTTCATCATATGACATAAGCATTTAGGTCATATCTCTAAGCGTAGAATTCAGAGGCTTATGTCAGATGTAATTCTTGAATCCTTATATTTGACAGACTTCCAAGTCTATATTGAGTGCATAAAGGGGAAACGAACAAATGTTACAAAATTAGGTGTCAATAGAGCTGCAGACGTCTTAGATCTTATACATACTGATATATGTGGTTCATTCCCTACGGCTTCATGGAATGGTCAGCAGTACTTTATTATGTTTATAGAGGATTACTCTAGGATCGGTTACCTATATTTGATACATGACAAGTTACAATTCCTTAACGTTTTCAAGTCTTTTAAAGCTGAAGTTGAACTTCAACTTGGAAAGAAAATTAAGGTTGTCAGATTGAATAGTGGTGGTGAGTACTACAGTAGGTATGACGAATCAGGAGAACAACGTCCAAGACCCTTCGTAATTTCCTTGATAAGTGTGGAATTTTTCTATAATACACCATGCTAGGCAAAACTAGCATGAATGGTGTTTTATAGTGACAAAATCGAAGTCTTAAGGATATGGTAAGGAGTACAATTAGTCATTCCTCCTTTCTAGAGTCACTTTGGGGAGAAGCTTTAAAGATTGCAGTGTATCTCCTTAACATGGTACCAAGCAAAGTAGTTGTCAAAACCCCCTATGAGCTTTGGACAGGCAAAAAGCATAGCATTAGACACTTGTACATTTAGGGTTGTTCAGCTGAGGCATGACCTTATAGGGCACATGAAAGAAAACTGGACTCAAGGACAGTTAGCTGCTATTTTGTTAGTTATGTTAAACACTCTCGGGGCTACAATTTTTACAATCCCACATCAAGATCCTTCTTTTAAACCAAAAATATGAGATTCCTTGAGAATGTTGAGTTTTGGTGGAATAAAACATTAGGAATGTTGCCTTTGAAGAAGAATATGTTATTGATGGTGATCAAGTCTCTGTACCTGTTGTATTCAAGACTCAGATCCAACACTAGATAACAATGTTCAGGCTCATATTCTTGACATTGTTGCAAACTAAGATAATAATGAGATTCTTGCTCAAGCACCATCCATAGAACAAACTTAAGAACCTCAAGAAGTGCCATTAAGGAGATCCACTAGGGAGGGGAGAAGTGCAATTTCAAATGATTATATCGTCTTTCTTCAAGAACATGAGGATGGCATTGGTTTAATAGAGGATGACCCGATCAACTTTTGTCAAGCCATGCGTAGTTCTAACTCTCAAAAGTGAATTGATGCCATGAAGGATGAGATGAAGTCTATAAAAAACACAATGATGTTTGGGATCTCGTTCAGTTGTTTGAAGTTGCGAAGCCTGTTGGTTGTAAATGGATATTTAAAACCAAGAGGGATTCAAAGGGTAATGTTGAGAGATATAAGGCACGTATAGTCTCCAAGGGCTTTACTTAGAAGGAAGGATAGACTACAAAGAGGCTTTCTCTTTGGTATCTTCGAAAGACTTATTTAGAACTATAATGGCACTAGTGGATTATTTTAATCTAGAACTGCATCAGATGGATGTCAAAAATGCATTTCTCAATGGAGACATTGATGAGACAATTTATATGATACAACCAAAAAATTTATTTTGGGAGATCCAAAGTCTATGGTCTGTAAGTTGAAAAAATCCATCTATGGTCTCAGATAGGCTTCCCATCAATGGTATCATAAATTTCATCAAGTCATCCTCGTACAATTTTGAGGAGAATGTCGTTGATGACTGTGTATATCATAAGTTCAGTAGGAGTAAATGCATTTTCTTGGTATTATAGGTCGATGATATTTTGCCCACTAGCAGCGATATAGGCTTACTAAATGAAACCAAGAAATTTCTAACGATAAAATTTAAGATGAAAGATCTTGGTAATCCTTTATTGTATTAGATATTTAGATACAGAGAGATCATTCTCGAGGTATCCTTGGGTTATCACAGAAGAGCTATATCGATAAGATTCGGTATGAAAGGTAGTAAACTAGGAGACATGCCCATGGCTAAAGGAGACAAGTTTAGTCTCAAATAGTGCCCCAATAATGATCTCAAATACACTCAAAGTTGTACTCGTCTCGACATAGCATTTATAGTAGGAGTTTTGGGCAAATACTTTAGTATTCCAAGTATGCAGTATTGGAAGGCATTCAAATGGGTGATGTGTTTCTTAAAGAGAACAAAAGACTACATGAACACTTACCGAAGATCAGATAGTTTAGACATCATCAGGTTATCGACATTAAGTTTCTAATTTTTAAGGAAAGAGTTCAAGATAGATAAATTTTCATAGAACATATAGGACAAGTTCTATGCTAGCAGACCCATTAATCAAGGGTTTAATACCTAAAGTCTTTCATGAGCACATTGCTCATATGGGTGATATTCAAGATAATACCTTGGTTTAGTGGTAGTCATTTTTGTTATATTTGTTGTTCTTAGACATTGGATCATTCATTTTTTTGCAGAATAAAGTTGATGATTTATGATTTTATTTCTAAGCTCACTCATGTTTTCTATGTGCAATGTTTGCATTGTATTAAGGACTAAAGAAGGACTAGTTGGAAATAGACATGTCTGAGATCACATTGCATGTAATTTCCATGCTACTCATCCATATTTGATCTATGTCATTGAGTGTATTAGTATGGTGATCATCGTGGTTTAGTCACGATTGTATTGTGATAAAAGCAGCGGTGGTTCCATTACTAATATAAGAGATGGACTAGATTGTTTAAGGATAAATAGCAAATTGATACGTGCCTAAAAAATTTTGTGATATAATTATTTCAAGAATAATATGTAGCCCAAGTGGGAGATTGTTGGAAAATTATGTTTCCTACCAAATTGGACAACATATATTTTCTATTAAATTATATTAGCTATTTAATTTAATGGGCTAAAATTAAGTTGTTATTTTCCATGCATTTATTGGTTATCACCACAAATAGTGCATGAAGAGACACCATATTTTTTAGAGGAAAAAAAATTTATTACAATTGGGCTTGGTTAAAATTATCACTCTCAAATTATGAGTACTATAGAATCCCACAAATCTTATCTTATTTCACTATTTTTTTTTTACTAACCTACTCGTAATTTAGATTCAACTTCAGATATTCTAGATATTTATTAATTGAATTGATTAAACTTATATATATTATTTAGTAAACTCATTGAAATGGATGATATCAAGGACGAAGCCAAAAATATTTTTTATGGGGATCTAAAATTTAATTTTTTATATAAAATAAATTTTTTTATTAAAATAATAATAAAAAATATATTATAATATATTATTAATAGGAACTACAGTGGATCATACTCAATCCAACAAAATACAAAAAGAAGGGAGGGTTAAAATTTATCTTATAATATACAAAATACAAAATCACTAAAAAAATAAGTTTTGAATTAAATGTTTAATTAAAATAGTCATAAAATCTAATATATTATATTAGTCCAAAAATTTGCAACAAATGTTTATAATAAAAGTTACGAATTTTATTATTAACTATCCCATTTGATGCAGTTTTAGTTTAATTTTAACCTACCTTTTATATATATATATTTATATATATATATATAGTGACAATCAATCACATATATATATTTTTTAATATTTGCTTGTTATTCTAATTTAATCATGAAACTAATAAATTATCTCATAATTAAAAATAGTGAAACTGCTTTTGGGTTCAAAGAAAAAATTATACATAAAAATAATAATGTCAAATAAAAATACTTAAAATATGAGTGCAATACTAATTAGAAGCCTATGTTATTTCTCAATGTACTAATTACACTTTATAATAAAAATTAGGGAAAATAACAAAACTAACACCCCCTAAAAATTATAATAACAAAACTAGCACCCCTGTGTTCAATTAAAATTGAACGACGATAATTTAGACTCGTTCAATATTGAACGTTCAATATTATCCGTTCAATTAGAATTGAATGACGACAATTAGACCTATTTAATATTGAACGTTCAATATTTTACGTTCAAATTGAATATTGAACGTTCAATATTAAACGTTCAATTTTAATTGAACACAGGGGTGCTAGTTTTGTTATTATAATTTTTAGGGGGTGCTATTTTTGGTAATTTCCCTAAAAATTATTATATTACCTATAACTTTTTATATTTTTCAACTTAAAATTGATTGCATATTTAGTTTAATTAAATTTAAAAAAAAAATATTATGAATGTCTTTTAGATTAGGTCATTAGTATTATTTAATTTCTTAGATTAAAAATAATATTATTTAATATCACTCTATTAAACAAGTGGTTAATTTAAGACAAATTTTACATCAATTTGTCTTTCTAATCAAAGAAATTAAATGTACGTGAAAAAATCAAAGAAATTTTAATTAGTTTAATTAAACTATAAGTTTATTTATTTTAAATTTCAATGGTTTAAGAACTTTCATTTGGGTTTTTCCCATGACGGATGATATATTCTCTTTCTGACGAAATAAACAAAAAAATCTTATTAATTTATCAAAATAAATAGCTTTTAAATTTATTTAATTTAATACATTAAACATATATACCTAAACTGTTATAAAAAAATAGATATCTTTGTTTCACTATTTTTCATTAAGTGTTTTAGAGAATAAACTTTAGCTATCTACAATTGTGTTAGCTCTTTATTACAACTTTTTGCATCTCTTATTATTTATAATTTGTTTTATTTCAGTAGTGCAATGAGTTTTCAATTTTCAAAATTTTATTGATCAGATAAAAAAATAAAAAAATAATAGCATTGATAATATTATCACAATCTAAATCATTAATACAAATTAATATTTATTAATAACAATTTTATCCAACAACAATCACACTAAAACCTAATAAATTATAAAATTAAAATAAACAAGTTATACTAAAATATCCCATAAAATGTAGCTTATTAGCACCTTTAAAAAGTTTTACTTTTTAAATATATTGTTCAATATGTTTATTCTAATTAGTTTAGAATGAGAACAACAAATCTTAAATGAAGAAAAATATAATGTAAAATGTAAAGCAATATAAAAATAGGAAAATTATACAGTAAACATATGAAATATTAATCATCTTTCAATATCTTAGACAAATTCAATTTATTACTTATTTCTCCAACAAAAATAAAAAAAATTCAAATTCAAAAATAATATCTTTTGAAAAAAAGTAGTGAATGAAAAATTATGGTGAAACAAAAAAGAAGCATTCGAAAATACATTAATAAAAAATATTACATGTATAAGCTATAATATACATTATGAACATAGAAAGATTGACTGATTATTTTATAAAGATCGAATCCTTCGATCTTACATCTTTTGATATTTTGTTGCACTTCTAAATTATTCTATCTTCTCTTATATTAGCATGCATATGATAAATTAAATATTAATTAATTCCATCAAGACCATAGATAGTATATATGGGTGAGAGTTGAAAAGATTTATATGAATATTTATACTGAAATAAAAAGGATGTAAATTTTGTAACATCTTAATGTTAAAATTATTGGACCGTTATTTTTTTTATTACTTGAAGTGACCGTTTAATATGTAAATTTGCTTTTATTGATTACTTAAAATTTTCTTTGAAAATGGTAATTTTATTGTGATTTGCTTATAAATATTTTTTTGAAACTAATAAATGCTTACTTATAATATGTAATTTTTTTTATATCTAATATTATAGTAATTGATTAGGATAACTAATTATATTTATCTGACCATTTTTAAATTTGAGAAAATATTTATAACACCTCTTAAAATTTGTAATTATAAAAATAAAACATTATATATTTAGTTAAAATATTTTACTATTTTAACATTTCATATTAAATGTTGTTTAGTTAGATATTATTTATTTATTTTTAAATATTTTTAATTTATCTTTTATTATTTAAAAAGTTTTAGGGGGTGTTATTTAATATAAGTTACCTATAAATTTTTGTAGTCTTGTTATTAATTTATTTAATAATTAATATTGTAAAAAAAATAATTACATCATATAGTTTTTTTTTCCCCTTTTTTAATGAAACACCTAATAAATTTAATAATATATATAATTATTAATAATGGTAATCATGTAGTATTATTAAATGGGGACAAACATGTATTTTCCTTTTCATAGAGCAAACTTGCTCTTTTATATTAGATATGGATAATAGAGACATCAAGTTTACACTCAAAAAATATAGAGAAAATATATTATAATTAAGTTATAACAAAAATTAAACAAAAATATAATAAGTTAATAAATATTAATATCATTCCTGCATAAAATAAATTTATTAACTAAAAAATCTAAGTAAATAAGAAGTTCAATTAAACACATCAAAATTTATAAGTATTAAAACTAAAACTAAAATTAAAATAAACATATAAAAATGTAAAAAGTAAAATAATTTATAATTTTAAGCTTGAGATTATATTTAAAAATATATGTTTATAAATAATATAAGACTCACTAATAAAAATAAAATTAAATGAAAAATTAAGGACAAAAAAAAATTAAATTTCATATAAAAAAATCAAAAAAAATTATTAAAATAAAATGTTAAATAGTATAAGATAAAATTAAAATTTGGATTGATACAAAATATGAAATTTTTTGAAGATATGAATTATAAAAAAGTTTTAGTCTGAAGTTTACCGTATGATTCTTTTTTTAAATTTTATTTTATAATATTGAGTCTAAAATTAAATATTAATTAAATTATTTTTGGATTATTACATTTAAAAATAATTTTTATATAATATATGACAATAATTTTATTTGTGCTACTTATAGTTACCAAACATGAAAAAAATGAATATATTTTTAATTAATTTATTCATAATTTATGTCATTTTTATTCATATATTTGTTAAATATTATTAATATATATCAAAATATATTAAAAAAAATACAATAAATTACAATAAATATTATATTTATTTTATATTAAAAATATATATACAATTAATTTTTTTTTTTTTAAAATTGGCTGGAGTTAAGCCCCATGTAGCCATCAAGAAGCTACAGCAATGGATGGTGTCAATGGTGCCGTAGAATTTTAAAATTTTTAATAATATTAAATGTGATTAAATTAGATGTTGTTCGACGTTAATTTTAATTGTAATTTTAATTTGATTACTATTTAATTTAATAATATTTAATATAAAATAATATATTAGACATTATTTTAATAATAAAATTATATAAGTTAAATATAATAAGTGATATTTTCAGGGTTATCACTTTTAAAGGTGCATTTTCGAAAATTTTCTATGCAGTTCAAATCCATTAATGAGCTTCACAGGGGTAGCAATAAATCTTGCTTCACTTTTTCAGAAATGGCAAGCAACGTAAGTCTTTTGATAAGAGGGGTGAGCTTAATTATACTCTTAATTATATTTTTATTTTCAATTATATTATTTTTTAAGTGATATATATAAATTTTATTTTTTTATATAATAATTTTTTTTAAAAAACGTGAAAAAAAGTACGTAAATAAAATAAAATATACATATATTACTTAAAAAAATAATATAAATAAAGTTGAGAGTATAAAAAACGATAAGCAAGCTTTGCATACTTAGAACTAGGTACACGTCCATACTATGTCCTTATTATACATTTATACACGGTAGTTAGAAAAGGATAAGGTAAATAAAAGTACAGCTTTTTCGTTTATTGTATTAAGTGAATGATGACACAGTCTCATTTAGATATTTGAATAATTTTTATTTTAATTTAATTTACATAATATAATTTAATTAATTTTTTATTAAAAAAATTGTTATAATTATTCCTTTATTTAATATTTTTAATTTTATATTTAATTAATAATTAACATATTATTATAATTTAATATATATAATATTATTTTAGATTTTTTTTCAGATTAATTAATGATGGGAATTAATTTACTATTTAGAACCGTCCAACTGTGCTGTTGTTGTTTTAGTTCTGCTTGCCGATGAACAAAAGAAAAGTCGATTAAATGTCTTAAATGC
This sequence comes from Elaeagnus macrophylla, assembly GCA_029378325.1. Classification (NCBI taxonomy): domain Eukaryota; kingdom Viridiplantae; phylum Streptophyta; class Magnoliopsida; order Rosales; family Elaeagnaceae; genus Elaeagnus; species Elaeagnus macrophylla. Next base: position 46,746,204 of record CM055641.1, on the reverse strand, counting down.
ACACCAAACAATGAAAACTGTAGCAAAAAACTGAGGTCATATATATATATATATATATATATATATACTTACTCACACATATATCCTCAATGTGCATATTAATATTAAGAATAAATATCATTGCACATAATACAATTAACTTAAATATTATATATTGTATTCAAAATTTTAAAATAAGAAAAAAGTAAAAAAAAATATTTAAAATAATATTTTTAAGATTTATTATAACAAAAATAACATATAATAATATTAAATAAGGTTCAATTCAATGGAGTTCAACATTAAACTAGTTTAAATAATCGTAACTCAATTTAAACAACATTCAATTAGAAAACATTCAAATATAAAATGATAAATTGAACTTTGTTTTTTAGTAGTAAAAATACATAAATTATCTAAAAAAAAAAGTTATTTTTATTATGACAAGTATTAAAATTGCTATTATTATTCTATAGATAATGCAAGTAAAACAAATGTTACATTTATTCGTATTCATTATTCCAAAAGAATAAGCTTTCATGTAAAATTGATTCCATTCATTTAAAAAAAAAAATTAGTTGATAAGCAGCAATTTTATTTTTTTAGATTTGTACCTTAATTTTTGACAAAGAATAATAGTAGTAAGACAATCCACCAATAGATTTCATATTTGGTTGACAATATTTAAATTAATTCACAAGACAGAAAAGTATTAAGAATGTTAATATTAATATAATTAATCAATTAAACAAAAATAATATTATTGTTATTATGACATGAACATATTAAATTAAAATGAAATTTACTTGTATTTTCAAAATGAATGTAAAATTGCCATAGTATAATGACATATAAATGAGCATTAGGATATATGTTGGAATCTCATAAAATTTAAATTGGTGTATAAATGTGTTGGGTGTAAAATAAATTCATGACACACAATATGATTGGTTTTATTCAGCAATGTGATTCACCGGCCATCCTAATAAGAGCTAAGTCAAAAGATAAGCACAATTGTTAGATGAATGACCTAAGAGATAAAGGACTAATAAATATTCCCTAATTATCCAAAAGATATAATAATGGGAAAATAACTTCGATCCTAAATTAAGTTTTTTTACATGAGTAAGTGATCACCACTAGGTAAATCTTCTACCCTATAATATGCACACTACTCACTTCACACACGACTTAGATTGAATATCTCCAATCATTCACATAAACACAATAGATTTACAATACTCTTCTTCTCCCCTTTTTCTCCCAAAATCAGAGAGAGAGAGAGTTTAGTCTCCTCTTTTTTTTCATTATCCAAATTGATTTAAGAATCTGATAAAAGACCATTGTAAGTCCTGTAAGGCCCTATGTGTCTTTGTTGGCGTTCCTGTGTACAAATAGTGTTTTTATCTACCTTGTGCTTTGCTTGTGATCAGTATCGCACACACTCACGTAGTTCTTAACTCTAATGTGTGTTTGTATGATACACACACCATAGAGTGGTTGAAAGCATGTAGTGTGCATGTTTAAATGTGTTTTTATCCTTCCTTTTGTTTTTCTAAACTCTAGGTATTTATATTTCTTTCTCTCCTGTTTTTCTAATCTTAAAAATTCATTTCTTTTTAGCTCACTCAGTGTTCCCCGTGGTAGGTTGGCGATGTTGTTTTGTTTTTTGTTTTTTGTTTTTTGTTTTTTTACTGTTAGACCTTGCTAAGGTGGTCGGCAAAAGTGCCGCAAGGGGTCAGCGAGGGTCTTCGGGCTTTGAAATTTTTTAATAAATATTGATTCACTTTCTTTGTTTTCCTTAAAGATTTTATATAAAAAAAACTTTGTCAATTTTATAACTTTTATATGAAATATTTTATTTGGGTGGAAAATATTTTCTGTTGCTTTGAAAAATATTTTTAAATTTCCTATATCACTCATACGTTAAGTGGTATTCTGTATTAGTGATTCAAAGGTTATTTTTCACATATTGAGTTTTATGATTTAAATATTTTAAAAAAGGAGATTTTGTATTTTTAATATATCAAGTATTATTTATGTATTGATATTCGAGGAGGTGGTGGAGTTTATTAAATTCTTTTACAAATGAAGTTTTCGTAATAACATTGCATCGAATATATTTATGTATTGTTATTACGAGGTGGAGTTTCCGTATCAACATATGTTGTGTGTGTTTTTGTATTGTTGATACGAGATATTTTATTCTAAATCATATTTTGGGTAAATTGCACATATATTTGTACACTAATCTGATTATAGGTATTTGTATCATATTACTTGATGGTGTGGCTTTAAAGGTGAGTCAGATTCCATGTGGATCAAAGTAACTGTGAAGATAGTTGGTGATAGTAACCTAAGCAGTTAGAACAGGTGATCCTTGACTGATAGAGGTATTCAGAGTCTTACATTTTTGAGTCTGTATTAACTGTTTATTTCTTTTAGTGAATTTGGCTGCTGAGTGGTTGCCTTAAGCAATTTGTGGATGTTATCACTTAGGATTAGAGTCTAAGTAGATTTATTAAGTTACATTGCTGTGTTTCTTGTTCTAGTGCATGAGTTAGGACAATCTAAGTATCTACAATATATGTGACAACATATATAGTCTATAGTAAGATTGGAAAACATTTACTGCTTTATTTATTTTCTAACTTATTTATTTATCCGCAATTAATTCTTCTTTTTAACTATTTTTCATTGCTTATGTGATTGGGGTGAGTCCTATGGTGTCCATATCACCTAGACTTAGTTATTCTCTAAGTTGGACTTCTTTCAATTGGTATTAGAGCCGGTACATCCTTTTTGGGCTTAAATCTATGGTGTTCTTTCCTTTCCCTCTTACGTGTTTGTTTTTTCCTTCTCTAATGACATCAAGTGCGAGAGGTTTGATTTCTAGACCATCTCGGTTTGAGGGCATAAGCTTTGCCCTTTGAGGATCTCAGATGTGTTCTTATTTGAGATCCTTTGACGATGAGGTTTGGTCCTTGATTGAGAATGGTTGGAAGATTCCCTTTCAAAATCTAGTTGATGGCACTAGTGTCCCCAAAACTTTTGATATATGGACTAAAGAAGAAATTTGGTTAAGTGACAAAAATCTTCTTGGACTTTACACTATCATTAAAGCTATTCCCTCATGTGATGAAGATCATTTGTCAAATTTTAGAAGTTATAAGGAAGCTTGGGATTACTTGGAAAAGATTTATGGTGATGACTTTAGCACTACTAAAGTTAATATTGAAATGACCTACTTTTTTGAATATAATGTGTTAATGGTTTCTCATGCTTTAAGAAAAATCTACTCCTTCCATCAATTGGGTTGATGCTGATGATGGGTTCTCCTTGCAAGACTCCTACAATGATTTGGTTTATGAACATCTCAAGTTGAAGAAGATCATAGGAGATATTAAGCATAGTACTAAGGAAAAAGATAAATGCCTTTTAGAGATTTCCAACCAATTGTTAGATGTTACTCTTAAGAGTGAGAAAAATCTTGATTCGTTAAAAATCAGATTGGATAATCACATTAAGTCTCTTCTGATTTTGTTGGGTGATTATGAGAAGTGTTTATCTCACATTGGTTATCTTGAACATGCTATTCAATAAGAAGAATCTAAAAAACCGTCTGATTTTTAGAAGAGCATCTTATTTTGGAGAAGAAAATTTCTAAATCAAGAAGTACTATTTAGAAATTAACTCTTGGTGCTCAGTGATTAGATGAATTGTTAAAGATAGGAAAATCTCATGGTGATATGAGAGGCCTTGGTTATGTTGATGGGATGACTATCCCTTCTATTTTCTTCCCTTTTTTTTTATTGAAACTAACACTTTTGTATCTCCTACCCTTCCTAAATATTCTCCTGAAGACTCTATCCCTTTGTCTGATACTTCTTCTCTGAGTTTTGAAGTTGATTCTTGTGACTTCTTATCTCTTTCTCCTACCTATAATATTCCTTCTTTGTCTGACACTGACCTTCTTAGTCAGGTTGAAAACCTTTTTGAACCGTTCTCTTTCTTTAACTTCTGAAGCCATCTTTCTTCAAAATGAAACTATTTATTACCTAGAAGAACTCAAAACCTCTAAAATTTCTCTTAGCCCGTCACTTGATCACTTCTGCAATGTTGTTCACACTACTCTCAAGGCACACATTTCTAATCTTTGGTACTTTGAGAGTGGTTGCTTCAGACATATGATAGAAGATAGATCTTTCTTCACTTCTCTTGAAAAGATTGATAAAGGCTTTGTGACTTTTGGTGATGGAAGTAAAGCTAGAATTCGTAGAAAAGGTACTATTCTTGCTTTAGGGATTCCGAAATTTCAAAACATCCTCTTTGTTGATGGACTTAAAGCTAAACCCTATCAATAATATTCAAATATGCGATGATAAGTATTTTGTTTAGTTCTCTGATAGAGAGTGTACGGTGTATGATGGCTCAAGGAGTGTCATTGTTAAGGGTATTAGATCTGGTGATAATTGTTACTATGTTGTTCATCTTCTCCTCCTCTCCTCTGCAACAGGGCCAGTTTGAGTATTGAAGAACTATGGCATAATTGGTTGGATCATCTTAACTACAAAATGCTTAAGAAACTTTCCTTGTTTGAGACTATTAAAGAACTTCTTAAGATTTTCTGTCAACCAAACCATGTGTGTGGACCTTACTAGTTAGGTGAACAAAGTAAAAGTCAACATAAGAAAAATTAACTTTTGACTTCACGACCTTTAGATTTTCTCCACATGGATCTAATGGGACCATTGCATACTACTATTATTGGAGGTAAAAGGTATATTTTTGTGATTATGGATAATTTTTGAAGGTACACTAGGGTTCTGCTTCTTAGAGAAAAGTTAGAAGCCTTTATCAACTTCAAAGCTCTGTGCATCAAACTTTAGAATGAGAAAGTGACACCATTGGTAATATTTTAAGAATAAGAAGTGACCATGGAAAAAAATTTTGAGAACTCTGAATTTCAAAATTTTTGTGATGATCTTAGCATTAACCATGAATTTTTTTCTCCAAAGACTCCTAAACAAAATGGAATTGTTGAAAGAAAGAATATAGTTATTCAAGAGATGGCCAGGGTATGCTTGCTAGTAAGAATCTCGTAAGACATATTTGGGGTCAAGATGTTAATATTGCTTGCTATACTTTGAACCATTGTTTGTTATGACCTAGCACAAGAGAGTACTCTTATGAATTGTTCAACAATAAGAGGCCCAACATTAAGCATCTTAGAATGTTTGGAAGCACTTGTTACATTCTCTGGGACAGAGAGAATTTGGATAAGTTTGAGGCTAAGAGTGACCTTGGTATTTTCTTAGGCTATTCTGGTAATAGTAGTGCTTATAGAGTCTTCAATCTATGAAATTTTGTTGTTACGGAATCCATCAATGTGGTGATTAATGATTTAGGTTCTACTCAGATAGTTGAGACTGATGATTGTAACTTTTTTGAAAATTTGGGTTTAGTAAAGATTACTTTTGTTAATGAAAACCTGCCTTCGGTTGATTGTTTTGCTCCTTCCTCTACCTTTAGTAATACTTCTGATGCTATTGGTTTCCTTAAAGTTTTTGATGAGGAAAAGAAAACTTTGCCTAAATGGGCAAAAGGTACTCATTCTTCTTATAACCTTATTAGAAATGTTGAAGGAAGTATTAAAACTCGAAGACAACTTCAAGATTCGCTCAACTATATGTGTTATACTTCTACCATCCTCCCTAAGAATATGAAAGAAGCCTTGCAAGACGTACATTGGGTCAACTCCATGCAAGAAGAGTTACTTCAATTTCAAAGAAGTGACGTGTGGTATCTGGTTCCTAGACCTGAAGATAAACATGTCATTAGTACAAGATGGTTGTGCAAGAATAAAGAAGATGAAAATGGATTTATTTCCAAGAATAAATCAAGACTTGTTGCTCCAGGGTACACTCAGATTGAGGGGATTGACTTTGAAGAAACGTTTGCTCCTGTTGCTCGTCTTGAATCTGTCAGATTATTAATTGGGTTGGCTTTTTACTTTGATTTTAAGCTGTACCAAATGAATGTTAAGAGTGACTTTTGGAATGGCATAATCAAGGAGGAAATTTATGTTGAGCAACCTAAAGGATGTAAAGTCCTTCACTTTCCAAATCATGTCATGAGACTTAAGGAGGCCCTTTATGGTTTAAAGCAAGCCTCCCGTGCTTAGTATGAAAGACTTGTTTCTTTTCTTCTCAATAAAGGTTTTTAGAGAGGTAGTGGTGATGAAACGATGTTTGTACAACGTGACAATGGTAATGTGTTGGTTGCCCAGATCTATGTTGATGACATCATCTTTGGCTCGACAAAGGACAATTTAACTGAAGAGTTTTCTCTCACTATGCAAAGGGAATTTGAGATGAGTCTGATTGGTGAATTAAAGTTCTTTTGAGATTTCAAGTTAAACAATCTTGAGATAGTATCTTTTTGTCTCAACCAAAGTATGCTAAAGAACTTGTCCAAAAGTTTGGCTTCGAGTCTGCCAAAACTGCTCGTACTCCTATGAGTACCTCTATTAAACTTCATCAAGATCCCTTTGTCAAAGAAGTTGAACAAACGTTATATAGAAGTATGGTTGGTAGTCTTCTTTATCTCCTTGCTAGTTGGCTTGGTATCTCCTATAGTGTTGGTGTGTGTGCAAGATTTTAAGCTTGTCTTAAAGAATCTCATATTGCTGCATTTAAAAGAATTATTAAGTATGTCAGTAGTTGGTCTGAGTTTGGTATTTGGTATCCAAGGTATACTAATGTAGAATTGGTTGGGTAATTAGATGCAGATTAGGCTAGTGCAACGATGACAAAAAGAGTATTTCTAGTAGTTGTTTCTACTTGGGTAATTCTTTGATGTCGTGGCATAGTAAGAAGCATAGTTTAGTCTCCCTTTCTACAGCCTAGGTAGAGTATATATTAGCTGGTTGTGTTGTTCTCAATTTCTCTGCATGAAACAGATGTTAAAGGACTACGATTTTTTGGTAAAAGACCTTGTTCTTCTCTGTGACAAAACTAGTGCCATATGTATTTCTAAAAATCCTATTCAACATTCAAGGACCAAACACATTGACTTTAGACACCATTTCATTATATATTTAGTGGAGTCACACACTCTTTCATTACAACATATCAGTACTGATCTGTAGTTAGCTGATTTGTTCACAAAGCTTTTAGACTCTCTTAGATTTGAAAATCTAAGAAAGGCTATTGGTGTTTCTCTCTCCTTGAGTTGCAATTGTCATGTCTTTGTTCCGTCTCTGGTTTGCCTTGGTTGTGTACTTACTTCTGTTTCATTTACTATGCTTTATTTTTTCTCTCTGCATGTGTTGCATGAATGTATAGGACTATTTCATAATGTATGCCTTATCTCCCTCACATAAGGATGTTCCTTTGACTTTCTATGTCAAAAAGGGGGAGAAGTTTGTTTGTTGCACAACGTGTTTACTCCTATTTGGGATGTGAGTGTAGGTTTGCATCACTTCGTTTTATTGACTTGCAAGCATTCAGGAGGAGTGTTGCATGAAGTCAGGGGGAGTTTATTTGATTACTTGTGCTTAGCCTATTAGTGTGTACCTATGTAGGGGTAACAGGATGGATTTGGTTAGACTACACATAGTTCTACATGATACATTCATAGGTATGTGTTTGTTTTGTGTGTGCAGGATACAATGTAGTTTTTGGACTCTGTAGCTCTCTTGAAGCTAGTGTTAGCATCAAGACGCATGTGTTGATTCATGAAGATGGATGGAGCACTACAAGACGGACGCACTTGCAGTGTAGGTGTGTTGGGAGTATCTTGTAGCATATTGCATGAATATATTGTGTTTGATGCTTGCTTTGTATAGGTTGAGCAGTGTTTTTTCACGGAAAGCTAAAGGAGGAGATTGTAGGTCCTGTAAGTCTCTTTGTATCTTTATTAGCATTCCCGTGTGTAAAACACGGAGTCTGTTTATTTTACTTAGTGTTACTACCCAAAAATGGCCTTTAAGGACGGTTGACCATTTTTTTAAATTAACATGTGTAAATGAAGTTACGCTAACTGTCATAAGTTTAAAGTTAATGATGACTGTCATTTTAAGAATGATCATCATTAAAATTTCAAAATGAAGAATAAATATTTTTTATGATGGTCATTTAAGTTAATATAATCATCAAAAACTTCAAAATAAAAAATAAATATATTCTATGACGGTCGATAAATAACGACCACCATAAAAACCTTTTAAATTAATAATTCAAAAGTTTCCCTTGCATTATTATATCATAGTAAGTAATACTCATTGGATATATATTGTATTTTTCTTTCAAACCCAACAGTTACATTGCCATCACTTATCAGCTTCTACTCATCGTCATTGTAATCATTCACGATATAAATTGACCACCTCTAGTACTTATCTATCTCTCAGATTCTAGTTCTGCTCATCGTCATTATCATTAACACCATAGCTGATGAGTTCGTTGCCGTTCATCTACGCTCCACAACCGTCGCCCCCATCGGTTCTACTTTATCCACATTTTTGTGTCTGCCATCGTTATTATAATTCACCATAGCCGGTTCATCTACTCTGGTTCTCTATCAATTTATTTTTCTTCTCTGCTCCTCGACATTATCATTAACCCCATACCAAAGAATGGTTAATCTCATATTTCTAAAAACATTTTCCAGTAATTCAATACCAAATACTCGTTAATCTCATATTTCTAATTACATAATAGAAATCAGAGGCACAACAAATCTGACAAGTTTCCCTATCGGTAACCCAAATTCGTTTTTGGCTCACCTAGTCCTCATGAGTAGATATATGTGCGTGACTGTGTATATAAGAGGAATAATCAATGAAGAGAATGAATTAATACAATGAAATGGCTAGTGGCAATTGAATTTGTAATAGTGATATATTAAAATTTTCGAGTCTAAAGGCAGGAAAAAAAATTTGAACGACTCTTTCCATTCAATTACTCAAGTTTTTAAAGTTCTCCCATTCTCTCTATGATTGCCTGCAAATTGCAACAACAAAATAATCACCAGGAAAAAAAATTTCTTCGATATAGCACTGGAGGTAATCATATATCTTATGAAAAAGATCTTAAGAAATATAATTTACAGTAGGCTCCGAAACTCCCTTTGATTTAAAGTATGAAAGATGATTTTTGGTAGTTTTCATCAGGGCGACAGGACACAGATTTTACAAAACCAAAACTTGATTCCCTTCTCATTTTAGAGAGAAGATTTGAAAAAGAAAACAAGGGGGAGGGTATTGGAATAAGTGTTAAGACAATTCTCTACTGATGCAAAATGGACCATACATCACCCTTGTATCTCTAAGAGCTAAAGGAATGAGAATGAGTTTCCACATGAAACAGAACCACATTAGACCTTTTTGCTTGTTTCTTGGAGCTCTCTATCTAGAATGAATTCATCAAGTATCAAATAGACCTTTAAATGAACACAGCAACAGAAAGATAATAAACAATAATAATGTACAACATTTATACACTTTATTGTGATTTAGTTTTGGATGGGATTGTACTTTTATTTTGTGTAATTGCAATGAGAACCTCTTTGATTGAATAAGGTCTTGTTATCTAGTGATTAATTGTTATAAGGTCGATTTCATTGAATATGATTTTCTAGTGGAATTTGTTTCAAAACCACTTGTAATTTTTAATACAAATTATTGTTTTTTCTTGAGCTAAAAATGTATTTACCTAACTACTTGAAGTTCAGTTCATCTTGTCCATTGAGTGTACTCCTTTCTCCACCACCCCTTTCATTATCTAATTTAAACACTGTTTAGGTAGTCAAATATATGTTTACTAAAAACTTATTAAGAGGATTTGATCAATTACTAGGAGGCAAGTTTGGATTTGTCTCTTTTAAATCAATGGGTTAAGGTAAATAAGAGATATATTGTCGGTAGCAATATCCCCTATGTTGTCCTTAATTTGTAAGTTTTTATGATTTATCATAATAGTTAGATATATTTTTCATTAAGATATATTTTTCATAGATAGTTAGATATATTTTTCATTATGATTTATCCTAATTTTCACCGCTTCAAATCTATGTTATTCAAATTACAAATCATTCTACACTCTCAAATAACAAGTTTCATGAAAGAAATATATGATTGGTTCTTAAATATTTGAAAATATATCTCCAAACAGTTCTCCAAAAAGCTTTAAATATAGTAATTTTACTTTGACATTGGTTTTGCTATGCTAATAGAATTGAACTGTAGTTTTAACAAAGTTATTTGCAGAAGCAAGAGTTTTTGAGATGGGGATGTGTATGTACAGTGACCTAAATCTTATATATTTTTTAAATATCAATCTAAGAAATTATTAATTTATCTCATGAATTCTGAAGTTCTCAAATTTAGTTACTGAATCCCAAATTACAGGTGAATTCAACATCAATTTTTTTGGTTTCTGGAATGTAATTATACTGGTGGTAGTTGTCTGCCTTTATTCACTGCCATTATGCCCAAAATTATTCACATTCAATTTTGACCCTGTAAGTTCACTCTCACTCAATTATTATACACACTCTCACTCAATTTTATAGGGACTTGAAGTTTTCATAGAATATGCAAGCAAGAATAGTAATAATCCCAATATTATTAGGTGTCCTTGTCTGAAGTGTGAAAATTTCAAAAGTCTTGATTTGATTGAGGTTAAAAATCATGCATTTTTTCATGGTATTAACCAAAGTTATAATAATTGGATTTGTTAAGGAGAAGAGCCGTCAAACAGATCAACTACTTTACGAGTTGAAAAAGTATATGATATTTTTATTGAAATAATTAACATGGTAAAAGAAATTTGTGATCCCAATGATGGTGTTGACGATGTTGATGTTAATGGTAAAAATGATTATCACAATTTTAATAGTGAACTAGAAGATGCCAAAAAACCTTTATATGAAAGGTGTACAAAGTTTATTAAGATTTGGGCTTTGGTGGCATTATATAACTTAAAGATAATGTCTGTTCCTTCTGATAAGAGTTTTACAAGGCTCTTAAATATTTTAGCGGAGATGTTACCTGAGAATAATAAGTTGCCCTCTTCAATATATGAAGTGAAGAAGATACTTAATGAATTGGGTTTAGGATATGAAAAAATTCATGCTTCTCCTAATGATTACATTCTTTATAGAAAGCAATATGAAGGGGAAGAACATTGTCTAATATGTGCAAAATCAAGGTGGAAAGTGTCTAAGACCACATTGGAACCCAAAAAAAATATTCCTGCAAAGGTGTTTTGGTATTTTCCTCTAATTCTAAGGTTCAAACAAATGTTTTGGAGTACTAAAGTATCCAAAAGTTTGACATGGCATGAAAAAGCAAACAAAAATGATGGCATAATTCGGCATTCCTCAAATGCTACTTCTTGAAAATTAGTCGATAAGAAATGGCCAGAATTTGCACAAGGTCCTAAGTTTGATGTTATAAAATATTGCTACAACTAAAAGGTTGCAATACCCAAGTGTAGGTTGTCTCAAGTAATAAAACTCGGGAGTCCGAGTGTCGATCCTCAAGGAATTGGAAGGAACTGTATTAAATCAATAGAAATATGCAATGTTAATTATTTGATAATAAACAAAGTTTCAATAAATGAAAGCACTAGAGCTTCTAGGATCCTCTTTGACAAACTTGTAATTAATGTTCTCCATTCACAATATAACTCAATTAAGAATCATCTAGGAAGTGATCTTAATTGAAAGATGGAGATGTTATTGCATGACTATATTTAAAAGATAACCCATTCTTAACTATAATATGTAATAAAACCTATGAACTTGAAATGTTGAGATAGTCTAAGCATTCAATGTACCATGCACAATGTTAACAATGAATCAAAGTCTCAAACAAACCAAATACAATTTTAGTACATATGATTTAATTAATTGAAGGATTTCATTGAAGAACAAAAGAAGAAATGAAGAACAACATTACAAATTTATCAAAGTATCACCCTTAGCTCTAGCTAAGGTTCTAGCAAGACATATTATAAATTACACACAATAAAACTAAAAATGAACAAGACAATATGAAACTCTCAAATTCTAGCTTCCCTCCTCCTATTTGTTGTGTAAATGCTCTCCTTTTATAGGCAATAAAACGAGCATATGCTAGTGTGAATGTGAGTTGTCATTGTGGGCTAATGATTCAATTAAGCATCTCCATGTCGGCCATTTTCTGCTTTTTACACTCCGAACTGGACAATATGGTCAACATGAACGTTGTAGAGCATTAAGTTATATTTACAACGCAACTTGAATCATATCATTCCAACATTTACAGCTCAAGATATGATTATTTTACTGAACCATGTGCTGTGATGGAGTTGTAATGATTCAATTAAGCATCTTAATGTCGGCCATTGTCTGCTTTTCTACACTCCGATTTGGTCAACATGGTCAACATGAAAATTGTAGATAATTAAGTTATTGTTACAACGCAACTTGAATCAGATTATTCCAACATCTACAACTCAAGATATGAGTATTTTACTGAACCATGTGCAGTAGTGGCTGAAAACGCATTTTTCATGCAAGTTGCTTGAATGGTCAATACACATCAAGTTGAATGCACCTAAATTCATTCATAATAAATATAAGTCTCTCATATCATATTAAATCAACATTTATTCATATAGATATGTTTAATTAAAATAATGTGATGAGACTTCTTAATTGGTGCATAAGATAGCTTAATTATCAAAATAATATGTATAAATGTCTATGAAAATATATGCAAGTAATGCAATTTTAGACATTTATCACACCCCCCAACTAACATTTTGCTAGTCCCTAGCAATCTTTGTGATGGTTAATAAAGAGTTTTAAATTCAACTTAATCTTTGGCATAAACTTAGTTGAGTGAAAAATTTCTTCCAAATCAAGTTATTAAAACTAGCAAAGAATTAGAAAAATAACATATGCATATTAACTAGGAAAGCACATTCAATGTTATTAATTTATACGAAAAACACTTGTTATCAAAGTTAAATAAAATTTATCATTGCTTAGAAATAACATGTCTATAGGTTTCTCAAATAGGATTGGTAAGTTTGACATTAGAAAATGGTTATAGAAGAATAAATGAGATAATGTCTCTTACCATACTAAAATAATAAACTGGAATAAGAATGAAATGATAGCAGGATTTGTTTACGCACAAGAAAAATGGAAGAGTGGTTTGAAAGAATGTGATGTGATATGAAATTGTAAAACTTGTACCTCTTTATTTTCTTTACTTTTTTTTTATTTTTATTTTTTATTATTACTATTTTTTTTTATATGTGTTATGAAACATAAAACAATACTAGTATTTATTTCAAACTATAGTTCTCTTAAATTCAAAAAGAAGCTTTGATTGGGATGTAACGATAGCTAACAAAATAACAATCAATATAAATAGAGGCTTCTTCTTCTTTCTTCTTCTTTTTTTTTTTTTTTAACAAGGCTCTGGTTCAATTGTCTTTTCAAAAAGGAAATAATTTGAATGTTGGCTAGCAAAGCTCAAATGGTACAAGAATTGTTTCCCAATTATTTTCTAGAGAACTTGAATAGTTATTCATATCTACTAGCAGTTAGAGTTTCAATAAACACTTCTCTTTTTTTTTTTTTTTTTTTTTTTTGAGGTATTGGTTACTTAAGATCATAGATTATCATCACATATATAACAGAAATACATGAGTTGTAAGAATGGTAGGGAAATAAATGTTCACTCTAAGAAAAATTGAAAGGCTCAAACACTCACTTGAAAATTTATTCAACTTGACATGAAATTTATCAAATAATATATTTCATTTTTGCTTTTCAAACTTGTACCTTCATATTCATCAACAACTATGACATGCTATCATAAGAAAAAGTATATGTTATTTGTCTAAGCCAAGATAATTTTTACTACTTGATGGTGGAAGAATTTTTTTTTTTTCAACAAATGTTTTGCCAAAAATAAATTAAACTTAAACTTCTTTACCCCCCAACTTAAATGAGACATTGTCCTCAATGTTAAAAGAAGGCAAAATAAGAGAATACAAGATAGGCTAAAGTAAAGAGAGTTTAGATATCACCTTGATGGATGTAGAAGCTTTTATTGAACACTGCATTAAACACACTAACAAAATATCAAAGAGAACATGTGAAAGAAAATTACACACAAAACATAAAAATGAAAGAAAATTCCTACACAACAAGAAAAATGATCTTAATCCTTATATGTAGGGTTCTCCAAAACAATGGACTCATTCTCTTTTGAAAAATTCTCAAAAAATGGTTTCAATCGTTGCCCATTAACCTTAAAGACATTACCATTCTTTGGATTTTCAATTTCTATAGCCCCATGTGGATAAACTTGTTTAACAATGAAGGGTCCAGTCCATTTTGAACGTAACTTTCCAGGAAATAAATGTAACCTTGAATTATACAAGAGAACTTTTTGTGAAGGTTGAAAAGATCTTCTAAGAATGTGTTTATCATGAAATTCCTTTGTTCGTTCTTTGTAAATTCGAGAATTCTCATAAGCTTCATTTCGTATTTCCTCAAGTTCATTCAATTGAAGTTTTCTTAGTGAGCCTGCCTTATCTAAATTGAAATTAAACATTTTAACTACCCAAAAAGCTTTATGTTCCAATTCAACAGGCAAGTGACAAGCTTTTCCAAAAACAAGTCTATAAGGAGACATGCCAAGTGGTGACTTAAAAGCTGTTCTGTAAGCCCAAAGTGCATCAGTTAGTCTTAGAGACCAATCTTTACGATTTGGATTTACTGTTTTTTCCAAAATATGTTTTATTTCTCTGTTTGCAAGTTCAGCTTGTCCACTTGTTTGTGGGTGATAAGGGGTTGACACTTTGTGTGTAATTCCATATTTTTTCATCAAGGCCTCAAAAGGTCTATTACAAAAATGTAAACCCCCATCACTGATAATGGCTCGAGGTATTCCAAATCTTGATAAAATATTTTCTTTTAAAAATTTTAAAACAATTTTGTGGTCATTAGTTCTATAGGGAATAGCCTCAATCCATTTGGAAACATAATCAACTGCCACTAAGATATATACATAACTGAAAGAAGAAGGAAATGGACCCATGAAGTCAATGCCCCAGCAATCAAAAATTTCAATGGTTAAAATAGGGTGCAATGGCATCATGTTTCTACGAGTTATTCCTCCCAACTTTTGACAACGATCACAAGATTTGCAAAATTCATATGTATCTTTAAAAAGAGTTGGCCAATAAAATCCACACTGCAAGATTTTTGCAGAGGTTTTTTTCGATGAAAAATGGCCACCACATGCTTGAGAATGACAAAAGGAGATTACATTATGAAATTCCTCATCAGGCACACATCTTCTTATGATTTGATCTGAACAATATTTAAAGAGATAAGGATCATCCCAATAGAATTTTTTTACCTCACATAAGAATTTCTTCTTGTCTTGTGTACTCCAATATGATGGAATTTTTCCTGTGACAAGAAAATTAGCAATATCAGCAAACCAAGGTAATTTAGAGATATTAAAAAGTTGTTCATCTGGAAAAGTGTCCTTGATTGGTGTAGCCACAACTGGTTCATCAAACACAAGTCTTGATAAGTGATCTGCCACCACATTATCTACTCCTTTCTTGTCTTGAATGGTGAGATCAAATTCTTGGAGTAAGAGAATCCACCTAATGAGTCTAGGTTTGGCATCTTTCTTTGACAAAAGATATTTCAAAGCTGCATGATCACTAAAGATAACAATTGGTGAGCCAACAAGATAAGATCTAAATTTATCTAATGCAAATACCACTGCAAGTAGTTCCTTCTAAGTAGTGGAATAATTCATTTGTGCACTATTCAAGGTTCTACTTGCATATGAAATTACAAAAGGCTTCTTATCCTTTCTTTGACCTAACACAGCTCCAACTGCAAAATCACTTGCATCACACATAATCTCAAAAGGTAAAGACCAATCAGGAGGTTGCATAATTAGAGAAGAAGTAAGCATGGATTTAAAAGTCACAAATGCTTCTTGGCACTTATCAGTCCACTCAAAAGAAGTTTCTTTTACTAAGAGATTACACAATGGTGTAGATATAACACTAAAGTTTTTGATAAATCTCCTGTAAAATCCAGCATGTCCTAAAAATGATCTCACATCTTTAACAAACTTAGGAGTGGGAAGGTTTGCAATTAATTCAATCTTAGATTTATCAACTTCAATTCCTTTAGAAGAAACTATATGACCAAGAACAATACCATGATTCACCATAAAATGACATTTCTCCCAATTGAGCACAAGATTATTTTCTTCACATCTAATTAAAACTTTCTCCAAATTTGATAAACAATCATCAAATGAATCACCAAAATCAGAAAAATCATCCATGAAAACTTCAAGATAATGTTCAATCATATCACTAAAAATACTAAGCATGCATCTTTGAAATGTAGCTGGTGCATTACATAATCCAAATGGCATCCTACGGTAAGCAAATGTACCAAAAGGACATGTGAAAGTTGTCTTTTCTTGATCTTCAAATGCAATTACAATTTGCTTATATCCAGAATACCCATCAAGGAAACAATAAAATTCATGTCCAGCCACTCTTTCTAGAATTTGATCCAAAAAAGGTAAAGGAAAATGATCTTTCCTAGTCATTGAGTTAAGTTTCCTATAGTCAATGCACATGCGCCAACCAGAGATGGTTCTAGTTGGAATCAACTCATTATTTTCATTTTTGACTACAGTAACACCAGATTTCTTTGGAACAACTTGTGTAGGGCTAACCCACTTACTATCAGAAATAGGATAAATAATTCCAGCATCTAAAAGTTTAAGAATTTCATTTCTTACCACCTCTTTCATCTTAGGATTGAGCCTTCGTTGCATTTCTCTAGAGGGCTTAGAATTTTCCTCTAGATATATATTATGTGTGCAAATCAAGGGGCTAATTCCTTTTATGTCAGCTATGGTCCATCCTATTGAATTTTTGTGCAATAACAAAATTTCCAGTAACTTACTTTCTTGAGATTCATTTAGTTTAGAAGAAATTATTACCGGAAATGTGTTGTTTTCACCCAAGAAGGAATATTTAAGATCTGAAGGTAGTGTCTTTAGTTCTAAATTTGGATGTTGAACACTTGATGGTACAGGAGCATCTTTTCTTTGTGGTAAATCTTCAAATTTTTGCCTCCAGACACCTTTTTTTGGTTCCTCAGAAAAATTCAACAAAGAAGACATGTTAGGAATTTCAAGCTTAGTATCATTACAGCTAGCTAAACTATCTTCCAAAATATCAAGAGAAGTAAAATGATCATACACAATTTCCTCAATCAAATCTATTTCATGCACATTGTCATTATCTTGAGGTTGTTTACAAATATTAAACACATTTAATTCCAATGTCATGTTTCCAAAAGAAAGTTTTAAAACACCATTTCTACAATTTATTAAGGCATTAGAAGTTGCAAGAAACGGTCTTCCTAAAATGACAGGAATTTGAAAATCAGTATTCAACACAGGATGTGTATCCAAAACAATAAAGTCAACAGGATAATAAAATTTGTCAATTTGAACTAACACATCTTTTACAATACCCCTTGGAATTTTAATAGAACGATCAGCAAGTTGAAGTGTTGTTGTTGTTGGCATAAGTTCGCCTAACCCTAGTTGGTCATACACATTATATGGCAACAAATTAACACTTGCACCTAAATCAAGTAAAGCACGTTCTATTTTAGTATTTCCAATAACACATGTGATTGTTGGACAACCAGGATCTTTGTATTTAATTGGGGTATTTTGTTGAATGATTGCACTCACATTTTCAGTCAAAAATGCTTTCTTTTGCACAATAAGTTTTCTCTTGACAGTGCACAAGTCTTTCAAAAATTTTGCATATGATGGAATTTGCTTAATTGCATCCAACAAAGGGATGTTGATTTTGACTTGCTTAAAAAGTTCAAAAATTTCAGAATTTTGATTCAACTTTTGAAGTGGCTGTAATCTTTGAGGGAATGGTGCAAGAATGGGGCATTTTTCAACATCACAAGACTTAGACTTATCATCTTCGTCAAGGTTTTTTAACTTTGGTGTTTCATGTGATTCTTGCTTCTTTGAAAAATTGGTTTTGTCAATAACTTTGCCACTACGAAGAGTAGAAATAGAATTGGCATTTTCAGGTTGTGTATCACAAGAACTAGAATCACTTACATGAAATTGACTGAAGGATTTGGTTGAGGTTGAGCTGAAAATTTACCTTTTTCTTGAATGCGCAAAGAAGAGGTCAAAGTTGAGAGTGTATTTTTGATCTCATTTAAGGCTTGTGAAGTTTGATTGTTTATGCTTGTTTGCCCTTGCATGAATGTTTGCAATGTTTCCTCAAGACTTTTTGACTTTGATTGTGTATGATATGGAGAAAAATTTGAATTCCCTTGAGAAGGCATGACATGAGTATTATTATCATTTTTCCAACTAAAATTGGGATGATTTCTCCATTCAGGATTATAAGTGTTAGAATAAGGAGAAGAAAATGGCTTTTTGAAAACATTCATAGCATTTGCTTGGTCATGTAACACTTCTTTGAAAACTGGAATATTTGGACAATTTGTTGTGGAATGTCCCATGACTTCACAAATGCTACAAATTTCATCATTTTGCATAGATTTGACTTCTTTAACTTTTCTTAATTCCATAGCTTCAACTTTTCTAGTTAAATTTGCAATCCTAGCATTCAAATCATCTTCTTGATTAAGGTGATATTTTCCTCCATTAGAACTAGAAATATTGGATCTTATAGAATTTTCAAAAGTAGTAGTTGTTTGCCAAGATTGAGAATTTTCTGCCAAATGATCTAAAAATTCAAAAGCTTCTTCAGGTTCTTTATCAAGAAATTCACCATTGCACATTGTTTCAACAAATTGTTTTGTTTCAGGTGCTAAACCTTCATAGAAAAAGCTTATAGTCCTCCATTTTTCAAAACCATGATGTGGACAAGAATTTAACAAATCCTTAAAACGTTCCCAACATTGAAAAAATTGTTCATTTAATTTTTGGGAAAAATTTTGAATTTGTCTTTTCAAAGCATTAGTCCTATGGCTTGGAAAGAATTTTTTTAGAAATTCAGTTTGCATTTCTTGCCATGTGCCAATGGATCTTGGTTTTAAAGAATTCAACCATGTTTTTGCTTTATCTTTTAAAGAAAAAGGAAACAATTTCAACCTAACAATTTCATCACTACATGTTTGGTCATTGAAAGTAGAACACACTTCCTCAAAATCCTTAAGATGCAAATATGGACTTTCAGATTCTAAACCATGAAAATTTGGAAGTAGTGGAATCATACCCGGCTTAAATTTAAAATTATTAGCATTAAGAGGAAAAATAAAGCAAGATGGAGAAGAATTTCTTGGAGGTTGTAAATAATCACGCATGGTTCTTATAGGTTCATTTTCATCAAGCACACTTTCATTTTCAGCCATGGTGTTAATTGTGTGTGAGTGTTGAGGTAAATCCAAAAGATTGTCAAATAAGTTTTCAGTATTAACTTTAATTAAACGACCAGAATTTTTGTCCCTGCACCAAACTATCATATATCAACAAAACATAAATTATAATAATAGTAAATAATCTATATACTTTCCTTGACGCAATTCCCCGGCAACGGCGCCAAAAACTTGCTACAACTAAAAGGTTGCAATACCCAAGTGTAGGTTGTCTCAAGTAATAAAACTCGGGAGTCCGAGTGTCGATCCTCAAGGAATTGGAAGGAACTGTATTAGATCAATAGAAATATGCAATGTTAATTATTTGATAATAAACAAAGTTTCAATAAACGAAAGCACTAGAGCTTCTAGGATCCTCTTTGACAAACTTGTAATTAATGTTCTCCATTCACAATATAACTCAATTAAGAATCATCTAGGAAGTGATCTTAATTGGAAGATGGAGATGTTATTGCATGACTATATTTAAAAGATAACCCATTCTTAACTATAATATGTAATAAAACCTATGAACTTGAAATGTTGAGATAGTCTAAGCATTCAATGTACCATGCACAATGTTAACAATGAATCAAAGTCTCAAACAAACCAAATACAATTTTAGTACATATGATTTAATTAATTGAAGGATTTCATTGAAGAACAAAAGAAGAAATGAAGAACAACATTACAAATTTATCAAAGTATCACCCTTAGCTCTAGCTAAGGTTCTAGCAAGACATATTATAAATTACACACAATAAAACTAAAAATGAACAAGACAATATGAAACTCTCAAATTCTAGCTTCCCTCCTCCTATTTGTTGTGTAAATGCTCTCCTTTTATAGGCAATAAAACGAGCATATGCTAGTGTGAATGTGAGTTGTCATTGTGGGCTAATGATTCAATTAAGCATCTCCATGTCGGCCATTTTCTGCTTTTTACACTCCGAACTGGACAATATGGTCAACATGAACGTTGTAGAGCATTAAGTTATCTTTACAACGCAACTTGAATCATATCATTCCAACATCTACAGCTCAAGATATGATTATTTTACTGAACCATGTGCTGTGATGGAGTTGTAATGATTCAATTAAGCATCTTAATGTCGGCCATTGTCTGCTTTTCTACACTCCGATTTGGTCAACATGGTCAACATGAAAATTGTATATAATTAAGTTATTGTTACAACGCAACTTGAATCAGATCATTCCAACATCTATAACTCAAGATATGAGTATTTTACTGAACCATGTGCAGTAGTGGCTGAAAACGCATTTTTCATGCAAGTTGCTTGAATGGTCAATACACATCAAGTTGAATGCACCTAAATTCATTCATAATAAATATAAGTCTCTCATATCATATTAAATCAACATTTATTCATATAGATATGTTTAATTAAAATAATGTGATGAGACTTCTTAATTGGTGCATAAGATAGCTTAATTATCAAAATAATATGTATAAATGTCTATGAAAATATATGCAAGTAATGCAATTTTAGACATTTATCAAATATCATGCTTATTTTATTAATGGTTGTTGTTTACAAACAAAATCATAGGATCATAATCATGTCATACAAAATAGTGTTGTTAGTGTAGTTTCCAAGACCATGCAATATTCTAGTGCCAAAGATAAAAATGCTATATATGAAGACATCACATACTATGGGTTAATATAAGAAATTTGGGAGCTCGACTATGTCAAGTATAGGATACCAATTTTTTAGTGTGATTAGGTGAAAAAAAAAAGGTACTAGTAGAGAGGAATGGATATGAGTTTACTTTAGTTAATTGATAAGTACTTGAAAAGTACTAACATTTCAAGCACTAACATTTCGTGATTTATTGTACTTAATTCTTAAAAATAGATTTTTTATAACTCGTTTATTTGATTATTTTCATAAATCTATCAATTCATAATCACGAGTATGTTTTAGTATATTTCAGGTGTTTTTAGTGACAAATCAGTTGAATAATGCAAACATGCAAAGACGGAACACTTACGGTACTTGGAACACAATTTAGGGGCAACACGAGTCAAATTATGTAAGCCGTACATAACGAGCCAACACATATGTACAGGGTACATGTGAAGAATTAGAATACAATGCGCGCCGGGACGAGAAAAAGTTGTGCCGCGGCGAGAACTTCTCGGGTTTGGCTATTGTTTTTAGATTTATTGCTGTGCTGCGGCGGGAAAATAGTTGTACCACGACACGCCTATTCTTGGGACAATCAGGATTCTGTGTAACCCTTACACATATAAATACCCCCTTAAGTCTTCCTTTTTCAATACATCAAGTTTTTGGCACCATTACCGGAGAAATTGACGTTTTAAATATATATATATATATATTTTTAACTTTTTAGAGTTTCTAAATTAGATTTATTTATTTATTTACTTTTCTTGAATTTTACTTTTTACTTTTTGATGTACAAAAACTTGATAGTCAAATTTTGTATTTTATAAAAAGCTCGCAAGTGCACGAATCACTTATAATGAGTGATAAGTATACTCCCAAGATCGTCTTTCAAGGAATTGCAGTGGTTTTAAAACATTATTTATTTTCTTATTCAGTCGAACAAACAATCCTAAACATTCTAACAATTGTCGGTTGAAGAACAGATTGTAAATTCAGAATTAAATCAAAAACTAAAATAAAATGGAAATAAAAGTAATCACAACCAAGGAGATGATGATGGATGTAAATGGGAATTTTAGTTCGCTATCCATTCATGGCAAAAACAAATTAAGCATTCAATTAAAAGTTAGATTTAATGATTTTTCCACTAAACCTAGAAAATTCCAAATCAATGGCAATTTTCACTACGATCAACTAATTAACGTCTTTGATCCGGATCATTAACTAATCAATCGAAACTAGCTCAAGGAAATAATTCTAACCACCTAAACTAACACAAATCAATGCAATCAATTTAAGCTCTTGTTCATAATGCACAATTAAGCAAAGATGGCATTTCTAATGCCTAATTCTAAAATATTCTTTCTAACTACAAACTAAGGTTTGGTCCACCATTAATTCACAATCAGAAAATAATAAGAACATGAACAAGAAATAAATCCAAAACTTAAATATTATTGAATTACAAAATTGTTCTTCCAATCATTGGAAGCAATACTAAAATCCCAAATACATAAATTAGCCAACCATAACTAAATTGGTGTCAATCAATTTAGTCATGGAGGCAAACCACAAAATCAGAGAAGAAAAAGATATTACACTAAAAATACCCCAATGAATCCTCTAGCTCCAATTCTTTGAACTTGGTTGATCCCCTTTCTCAAATCCTTGGAGTAGCTTCAACAATGGAGGGTCTCCTCTTGATTTTGGGTTGATTTTTGGGTGGAAAACCCTTGCTGCAGTAGCAGCTAAGGTGGGGAAGAAATTGGCTATGAAAACTTATGTTTGGGAGAGGTATAATGTGGTATTTATAGGAGGAATGAAGTGGAATACGTGTTTTAGGGTTTCTGGGCAGTTTTGGCACGCTCGTCTCGGCGCAGGTTTTTGCCCGCCGCGGCTGATGTGTTAAAATGTGTACTCACAAGTGTACGAATCACTCGTAGTAAAGTGATAAGCAACTTCCAAGGTCGGTCTCTCAAGGAATTGCAGTGGTCTTAAATAACTAACTTTTTAATCTAAATAGAGTTCTAATGAAAATAAAAGACTAATTAAATAGAGTTCTAGTAAAACTAAAACTCTAAGTAACTAGAATCCTAAAGCTAGTAAAACTGTAAAAAGGTGTTTGATTTGTAACGGGAACAAAGTACGAGCAATTAAACTAAAACAAGATCGCAATCAAACAATCAATCAAATCAAATATCAATAGAGGATGTATGGACGTTTAGCTTGGTTAACCATGTTTGCATCGAAAAGGTATGGTGAGATACATGAACGTCCTATATAAACAAAACTACCGGCTTTCCTTTTAATTACGAAACTCCTTTTGGCGGGGGTAGGTCTCTTTGTTGATTAACTAATTAACTGCCTTTGGCGGGGGTAAATTAAATAGCAATCAAATTATGCGCAAGGAAAACATGCCAATCAAATCAATGCTATGACTAAGTCACTAACTTGAATCTTTGATTAAGTGTTTCGGAATAGAGTTAAGGTGACGTTCCTCTAACTAAATTCTTAGGTTTTTCAATCTAACTACGAACATCAAATGGGCCCATGATTATTCATAATCAAACATTTAAACATGCTCTTAATCAAAAAGTATTTTATTCATAAGTCAAAAAGATACACCATACACAATTCTAGCAAACATGGCAACACAAACTAAACATCCATAATTAAATTAGCCAGACATGTTCATATTATTATTCATAGACAAATAAAATATGATCATACACTTTAACAAATAAAGAAGATGAATTAATTCTATAACAACAAGGAAAACCTAAATCTAAATACCGCTTATGGATCGGTTGACGTACTCCTCCGTAAGCTTTATCTTCGATTGTCGTTAGCTTCCTTGAATCCTTAGAATATTGTCTCTCGCTTCGTTATAGTGTGGCAACGCTCTCAAAACTGATTGAATGTCGTGTTTGGGTCGCAAAATTGAGAAGAGGAAGAGTTGTGTATGAATTGGTCAAGTTATTTCGAGTTCTCTGTAAGGGGGACTCTAAAGGGGTTTTTATAGATGTAAGGGTTTACACGAATCCTATGTGCCATAGGAATAGGCGCGCCGCGGCATACATTTTTCCCCGCCGCGGCGCAACACAAATTCTGGAAATTATGTAAAAACCCGAGAGCTCCCCGCCGCGGCATAACTTTTCCTCGCCGCGGCGCGCAATGTTTTTGGATTCCTAGCATGCAACCCGAGAGCCCCTCGCCGCGGCATATGATTTCTTCGCCGCGGCGCGCCTTGCATGTAACAGTGTACATGGAATGTACATGGCTTTACATGTATTGTCGAGACCCTCGCCGCGGCGCATAATTTCTTCGCCGCGGCGCGCATTGCTTTCCTGCTCTTCATGCTTACCCCCTTACATATGTGCTGGCTTGACATGTACGGCTTACATATTTGACTCGTTTTGCCCGTGACTCGTGATCCGAGCGCCGTAGGTGTTCCGTCTTCGCGTGTTTTCATCATTTGAATCATTTGACGCTAAAAACACCTGAAATGCACTAAAATATACCCGTGACTCCGAATGGATAGATTTATGAAAATAATCGAAATAATAGTCATAATAAATCTATATATCAATCAATCAAGCATAATTAATCACGAAATATTAGTGCTTTTCGAGCACTCATCACAACCCCCAACCAGCTTCTTGCTAGTCTCTAGCAAGTGAAGCGACCTAAAATAAAATTAAAAACAAATGAAATAAACTAACCTAACCTAAATCACTTCCGTAGATTGTCACGGTTGCATTTAGCGTATGCAACAAGCCTTTAAACCCCTAGGTGGCCCTAGTGGACGAGTTATAGTCTCGTGAGGGTTTCCAGTGATGATACCCGCAAACATCGTAACTGACACAAATAAAGACTCAAAACTAATAAAGACTCTAACAATACTTGAATCAATCCATGCATACGTCTCAAAAATTGTTAACAACGAATGATACATGAAATAGTTAAACATCACCTAAGCTCAAAAACAGTCCAAACATCAAACTCATCATGGTAATCGAATTTTGAACAACCAATCACACCACAAACCCGTTAGTTGTACTATCTGACCGTGTCATGCATGATATTCATAGATTACATTTTAATATCTCATAAATGTGCAAGTAAAATATGAATGTGAATTTTTGCACTTACAAACTCCATATGCTCATTTTTCAAACTCATCTCCACTAATATAGAAACTAAACTACCTAGAATCAATAGGACTTCATTAAGCTTGTAAAGTTGTGGCTAGGTATGTGATAATGAAAGTACAAAAATGATGTTTTCATATGATAAGAGTACTTTTTATTTCACAAGCATATTTTCAACTTTTTCCACCAAGTGTTCTTTTCATCCTCCCTTAACTTCAAATGTCCTTTGGATCTTTTGCTTGATTTTCTTCTTTATTCTTGCTTATTATTTCGATCATCATCAATTTTTTTTTTTTTTTTTGATCGAAAAGCAAGATTTACATTTACACAACATAATTGCTCATGAAAATCAAATATTACACTAAGTACTCTTATCGCTAAGGGTAGTTTAATGTATGTCAATGTTGAGTCCAAGGGTGTGCTATTGATAAAATATTTCGGGAAAGCATGAAAAGTTCAAACGGTCCAAAGATGGCCTAAATCATTTTCTAAGTGGCATTTGTTTCTATTATTTCGCTTCAACGTGTTTTCAAATGAGTTCTAGAGATTGTTGAGACTTAAAACATATCATGAACATGCATACATTCCACAAATCAGAATAGTTAAACTAACCATGCAAACTACCACAAGTACCACAAAATTCTCAAATTAGATGAATCCAACATTTATGTGCTTCGTTGCTTAGGTAAAAATCTAACATCTCTCATATGTCATCGTCATTACAATTATGTTAATATCATAGATTTCCGGATTGAATCAAGTAGACACGACACTAACTAAAAACAATTCAAGTGACAAAGTTAAAAATTTAAAATTGGTCATATATCATGCTCATGGAATATTCTTCCCACCCCCAACCTAATTTCTGCATTGTCCTCAATGTGAAAAAGAAGAACAAAAGAAATTAAGAAAAAGTGTGAGAAGTTACCCCCCTTTCGTATGAAATTGTGTCGTTACTCGCTATGCTCCGGTTCACTGTTCCTCGCTTCTCTCATGAAGAATGTATGTATATGAACATATATTGAACCTCAAAGTGTATGCACACAATTCACATTCAAACCCAATTTTTAATTATAACTAAGGCAATTGAAAACACAAAAACATCAAACAAAGTTAAACAATCCAAAATAAAAGAAAATAAAAATACGATAAAAGAAATAAAAGAAATAAAAAATTAAAGACAACGAAAGAAATACGATACCGAATGGGTGCCTCCCATTAAGGGCTTAGTTTAACGTCTTAGCAAGACGTGACTGATCTCGTGTCAAGGGGGGTTAAATATGTAATTGTACTGTTTATCTCCTCCCTTATCTTTCTTGAAATGAGCTTTCGTCCTCCAAGTCGAGTTTTTGTAATTAGAATGCTTAATGCGTTCTTTGTAGGCATCATCCCGACTTAAATTTATCAGTTTGTCCTTCCCTCTCCATTCAACGTTTCGAACCTCAATTTTGTTACTTATGCTATCCTGCAATTCAGTGTTAGAAGAAATAGGGGAGGGTTGAAAAATTCCAAACTGTACAGTCTCTCCACAAACCGTCATTGATAACTTCCTATTATGGACCTCAATAGTTGTCTTGGTAGTGGCCATGAATGGTCTACCAAGAATAATTGTATGTTCCTTGTCTTGAAGAAAATTTCTGTCCATCTCAAGCACCACAAAGTCCACTGGTACAATAAACTTGTCCACCTGTACTAACAAATTTTCCACTATTCCTTTTGGGTATTGAATAGAACCGTTTGCAAGTTGAAGGGTCATCCTTGTTTCTTTAAGCTTTCCTAATCCTAGTTGCAAGTATACTGAATATGGCATTAGGTTTATACCTGCTCCTAAGTCTAGCATAGTCTCGAATACCCTCTTATCTCCCATAGTGATGTTAATGTGGAAACTACCTGGATCTTTCATTTTGAGAGGTAAGTGCGGTTGGATTATTGGACTACCAATTTTTGACATTTCATTCTCTTTGCTTCTATTCTTCTTGATGATAAAGTTCCTGCAAATTGGATCATAAGTTGAACTGTTTTTTATAATATCCAAAAGAGGTAAATTACAATTAATTCCAGAAAATAAAGCAAGAGTGTCAGAGTATTGCTCATCCTGATTTTTCTCCTCAAACTGGTTTATTGGTGGTATTGGTGGTCGGTATGGGTCCATTGACTTGTGCAATCGAAAAATGTTGGATGTTTCTTCAATTTCTTTCTTGGGAAGTTCATTAGGAGTGGTATTAGACTCATCATCTCCCTTGAGAGTTGAATTCTCACCTTCCAAGTTACCTGTACTAGACAACAAAACATTAGAATTATCAGGTAAATTTTTAGGTACCTCCTCATCACTTTGAAGGACTGTGATCGCCTTTGCTTGTTCAGGTTGACTAGGCAGCTTTCCTGTTTCTTGTTTGTACATTTGTTCCGCTAGCTGGCCAACCTGTATTTCCACTCTCTTCACTGAAGCTTCTATAAAGTCCATCCTTCCATTACAAGAGTGTATGAAATTGTTCAGGGTTTCCTCTATGGTCGGTTTATTTTGTGGAAATGGTCGGTTTACATTTTGGCCTTGAGCTTGGTTTTGGACAAATGGTTGGCTATTGTTCTGTTTCCATCCAAAATTAGGGTGATTCTTCCATCCAGGGTTATAGGTGTTTGAATAAGGGTCGTTCCTAGGTCTAGGTTGGTACCCTTGCATTGAATTCGCCTCCTCAGTAGTACCTGTATAAGGATCACCTGCAAAAGAACAAACATTAGCTCCATGTCCATATGAACCACAAACTCCACATACCTCGTGTTTTGGCATTTGATTAACATTTGAGGTTGTGAGAAGTTGCACTTGTTTCGTCAATTCAGCAAGTTGCATGGCCATTTCATTGTTGGAGCCTAATTCGTGGACTCCAGCTCGTCTTCCTCTAGCGCTCTTTTGTTGAGAGTTGGCTCCCAACATCTCGAATAGCTCGTATGTTTCATCCGCTGTTTTCTCACCCATAGCTCCTCCTGCAGCGTTGTCAACTGTGAATTGACATTGTAGCGTCAATCCATCGTAGAAAAACTGATTCTGTAACTGCAACGGGAAGTGGTGATGTGGACATTGTATCAACAGCAATTTGAATCTGTCCCAAGCCTCGTGGAAGGGTTCTCCGTCCATCTGCGAAAAAGTAGCAATTTTTGTTCTTAGATCAGATGTCTTTTGATGGGAATAGAACTTACCCATGAATTTATTGTAAACATCGTCCCATGTGACCAAAGAACCGAGTGCTAACGTCATTAGCCAAGACTTAGCTCTATCCTTGAGAGTGTATGGAAAACACCTCATGCGTAGTTGATCTTCACTAAGTCCCTGCAATGGAAAAGTTTGCACAGTAGCATATAACTCACGCATAAAATTTAGAGGATCTTCATTAGGGATACCGTAAAAGGAGGGAAGCATGGAATAATGAATATTTTTCAATTCATAATTCCTAGCCGCCTCTGTAAGTCGAATGCACGATGTGGCGGTTCCAATGATCGGTCTTGCAAACTCTTTGTTCATCATTTGCCTAGCTACGTTGTCACCCATTGTTGCTTGCAATTGTTGTTGGACTTCTTCCTCTTGATATTGATTATCCAGTTTCTTTGATCGGTGTTTGACTCTGTGTATGTTGTCAATGAAAGGAGAAAGTTCCTTGTTAAGTGATCTCCTACCCTGCATGCACAAATAAAAAGCAAACAAAGATCAAGGTAGCAGTGAAATTTGAAATTAAGCACTATTTTTTGATTTTTTTATTTTCTGATTTTTTTTGGATTTTTTTTTTTTCGAATAAAAATAAATAAATAAAATAAAGAAATAAATAAAATAAATAAACAAATAAAAATAAATCAGAAACTCTAAAAAATTAAAAAGAAATTATTTAAAACGCCAATTCCCCGGCAACGGCGCCAAAAACTTGATGTGTTAAAATGTGTACTCGCAAGTGTACGAATCACTCGTAGTAAAGTGATAAGCAACTTCCAAGGTCGGTCTCTCAAGGAATTGCAGCGGTCTTAAATAACTAACTTTTTAATCTAAATAGAGTTCTAATGAAAATAAAAGACTAATTAAATAGAGTTCTAGTAAAACTAAAACTCTAAGTAACTAGAATCCTAAAGCTAGTAAAACTGTAAAAAGGTGTTTGATTTGTAACGGGAACAAAGTACGAGCAATTAAACTAAAACAAGATCGCAATCAAACAATCAATCAAATCAAATATCAATAGAGGATGTATGGATGTTTAGCTTGGTTAACCATGTTTGCATCGAAAAGGTATGGTGAGATACATGAACGTCCTATATAAACAAAACTACCGGCTTTCCTTTTAATTACGAAACTCCTTTTGGCGGGGGTAGGTCTCTTTGTTGATTAACTAATTAACTGCCTTTGGCGGGGGTAAATTAAATAGCAATCAAATTATGCGCAAGGAAAACATGCCAATCAAATCAATGCTATGACTAAGTCACTAACTTAAATCTTTGATTAAGTGTTTCGGAATAGAGTTAAGGTGACGTTCCTCTAACTAAATTCTTAGGTTTTTCAATCTAACTACGAACATCAAATGGGCCCATGATTATTCATAATCAAACATTTAAACATACTCTTAATCAAAAAGTATTTTATTCATAAGTCAAAAAGATACACCATACACAATTCTAGCAAACATGGCAACACAAACTAAACATCCATAATTAAATTAGCCAGACATGTTCATATTATTATTCATAGACAAATAAAATATGATCATACACTTTAACAAATAAAGAAGATGAATTAATTCTATAACAACAGGGAAAACCTAAATCTAAATACCGCTTATGGATCGGTTGACGTACTCCTCCGTAAGCTTTATCTTCGATTGTCGTTAGCTTCCTTGAATCCTTAGAATA
This sequence comes from Elaeagnus macrophylla, assembly GCA_029378325.1. Lineage (NCBI taxonomy): Eukaryota > Viridiplantae > Streptophyta > Magnoliopsida > Rosales > Elaeagnaceae > Elaeagnus > Elaeagnus macrophylla. The sequence goes on along the minus strand of CM055641.1, from coordinate 46,716,047 downwards.
TTGTCTCTCGCTTCGTTATAGTGTGGCAACGCTCTCAAAACTGATTGAATGTCGTGTTTGGGTCGCAAAATTGAGAAGAGGAAGAGTTGTGTATGAATTGGTCAAGTTATTTCGAGTTCTCTGTAAGGGGGACTCTAAAGGGGTTTTTATAGATGTAAGGGTTTACACGAATCCTATGTACCATAGGAATAGGCGCGCCGCGGCATACATTTTCCCCGCCGCGGCGCAACACAAATTCTGGAAATTATGTAAAAACCCGAGAGCTCCCCGCCGCGGCATAACTTTTCCTTGCCGCGGCGCGCAATGTTTTTGGATTCCTAGCATGCAACCCGAGAGCCCCTCGCCGCGGCATATGATTTCTTCGCCGCGGCGCGCCTTGCATGTAACAGTGTACATGGAATGTACATGGCTTTACATGTATTGTCGAGACCCTCGCCGCGGCGCATAATTTCTTCGCCGCGGCGCGCATTGCTTTCCTGCTCTTCATGCTTACCCCCTTACATATGTGCTGGCTTGACATGTACGGCTTACATATTTGACTCGTTTTGCCCGTGACTCGTGATCCGAGCGCCGTAGGTGTTCCGTCTTCGCGTGTTTTCATCATTTGAATCATTTGACGCTAAAAATACCTGAAATGCACTAAAATATACCCGTGACTCCGAATGGATAGATTTATGAAAATAATCGAAATAATAGTCATAATAAATCTATATATCAATCAATCAAGCATAATTAATCACGAAATATTAGTGCTTTTCGAGCACTCATCAGCGGCGCGCGTTGAATTTTGTCTGCAAGGTAGAAAACAGAAACTTCCCCGCCGCGGCGCAGGTTTTGCCCGCCTCGGCGCGCGTTTCTTTTATCTTGTATGTAAACCTTACATAATTTTTGACTCCTTATGTAAGCCTTACATTTTCTAGCTTTTGTTACTCCATTTTCTCTCTTTTTGTGTCATTTCAGTCCAATATTCTTCAAGAGTCCAAAAACCTACAAAACACATAAATACCTTCCAAAACACGAAAATAATAAAATAAAACATAAAATGAATGCTTAAAAACATAACAAAATATAGGTCAAAATTGTGTTCATCAAATACCCCCAAACCTACATTTTTCTAGTCCTCTAGCAAAACTAAAATTAAACTATACTAACCTAAATCACTTCCGTATATTGTCACGGTTGCATTTAGCATATGCAACAAGCCTTTAAACCCCTAAGTTGCCCTAGTAGACGAGTTAAAGTCTCGTGAGGGTTTTCAGTGATGATTCCCACAAACATCCAACTAAAAGAAAAACTAAAACGACAAATAACAATGCTACAAATAAAAACTACAAACTTAATTCAACAAAATTTCTCATGCTTCAGTTTATTCTCAGTTTATAATCGACGCTCATACATAAGTTTATCCAATCATCTTAACACATTAAGGTTTCATCATGCAAATCAGTTTCGCATCACAAGTGCGTACTCCAATACTAAAAAAAAAATATATCAATATTGATTCTCCTAAACTTAGTGTTAAGAATCCGAATTTGCTTCAACTCTATTCCTCACAAGATTCACTCTTAATATTACACTGATCCTATGGGGTCAAACACTCAACAAAGTATATGCGAATAGAAGTTATGTAAAGAAATGAGCTAATAGATTCGCATATAATTAAACAAGAAAGGCTCAAAAAGTGTATAACATTGATCTCATGAAAGGAATCAAATGATAGGATTTATGAAGGAATCACATTACTATTATAATGCATCAATTAAAATCCTCAAGCAAAAACTTCAAGTGTATGCCCTAGAATGAATGAAAATGCATTGACTTTAAGGGAAACTATTTCCTCTTTTTTTTTTTTTTTTTTTTTTTTTTTTTTTCCTTTTTTGTATTAACCATTTCACCATTTGAAGAACTTTAGGGTCAAAATAATTTTTTTACTATTTTTTTTATGGACCCAAATACATGTGTATTTTGTGAAATGCAACTTTTGGCTCATTTGTGTTGGCTTTAGGAATTCCCTTATATCTTTTAAAGTCAAGCATGAATGAAATAGGCAAACACTTAAAACTTTACTCAAATCATTTAATCTAAGCAATACAATTAAACCTATGATTCTTCATTAGATGTTTAAAATTCTAACATTCAATGCAAAACCCTATAGAGATCTTCTAACAATTTGAAATAATAAGAAAAGTATTTAAAAGAGTAGAATAATGATTAACTCTCAGAATGAAACGTTAATAGCTCAATAATCATCTCACAAGGTAGTCTCTACTATTTGATTCTTAAACACAAAATTTGGGTTTATCTCAATTTCAATATTAAAAAGCATGAAGTATGAACTATGAACAAAAACCAACTTTTACAACTAACCTTGAATATGTACAAGAAATCAAACAAAACATGTATAAAGATTCAATTACTCACTTTAAATTAATAAGAAGGCATGATAGTTTTGTATCAAAAAGTTTTTATTGGAACCTATTTGTACCCCCAAACCTAAACTAAACATTGTCCTCAATGTTTTCAACTACGCACATGTTCAGAAAAGCATTTAAAAGGAACAAATAGAAAATTAACTAAACTAAAAGAAAAGGAAAAATATTACCTAAAATAGTGGGTTGTCTCCCACCAAGCGCTTTCTTTAACGTCTTAGCAAGACGCAAAGATCCATTCCTATCCACCGTCATCAAAAATCTTGAAATGTGTGATATCAATTTTCCGAGCTAGCATGTCATTAAGCGTATCCTTCCATCTCGGTAGTTGTTTCTGATGAAGCACAGCACACACTTTTTTGTGGAAGTGGTAGGGAAAAAGATTTGGAGATGTGCAAATTTTAGGTGCCTTGTGTGGCATGGGAGGTAAAGAGAATTCCTCCTTGTTCTCCTTAGAAGGTTGTAGAATTTGATTTTCCTCAACTTGACCTTCTATGAGAATTGCTTGCTCCCCATCTATATTTTCTACACAAAGTGGTAAATCATCAAAAATTTCAGGAAAATAAATATCATTAAAAACTTTACCACTTTGAAGGATTATGTCATCCTTTACTTGCTCATCTTGATTGGGCAACTCTTCTTGTGCTAGAAGTTGTTCCGCTAGTTTCCCAATTTGCATTTCAATCCTTATCATAGAGTCCTCTAAGGAATCCATCCTTTGATTATGTCTCTCTTGGTTTTCTATATTAACTTGAATAAAAGTATTCAAGGTTTCCTCCAAGGTTGGTTTCTTAGGGTGAATGGGTAGGTCATAAGGATTAAAATATGGGTATGAGGCATAGGGTGTGTTAGTGTTTGCTTCCCAATAAAAATTTTGGTGATTTCCCAACTCGGGAATATAAGTATAGGAATCACTCCAAGGTGGGTGATCATTCCAAGGTGGGTGACATCCCTCATTAAGATCGATATCTCGGTTGGTAGAAGTATAGAAATCACCTGCAAAAGTGCAAACATTAGCATCATGTCCATGTAAACCACAAATACCACATACCTCCATATTTGCTAGATCTTGGATATCAGTATCCAGCCTGATTATGTGCTCTTTTGAATATGTTGATGTAGTCTACGAACGGTACCTTTCATATACTAACAAAAACAACAAAGAAATCAAAGCACCAAATATATTCCAGAAAAAGCAAATAAATAAAAAAAATAAAAAATAAAAACTAAAACAAACAACTAAAACAAATGACTCAAACAAATAAAAACATTTAAGAAACTAAAAATAACAAAGCAAAACACAAATACTAACAAAAATCACAAAACTAAAAAGAAATCACAAAAATAAAGAAATACGAAAAACAAACTAAACAGAAAATAAATAAACACTTTAAAACGCCAATTCTCTGGCAACGGCGCCAAAAACTTGATGCACAAAAACTTGATAGTCAAATTTTGTATTTTATAAAAAGCTCGTAAGTGCACGAATCACTTATAATGAGTGATAAGTATACTCCCAAGATCGTCTCTCAAGGAATTGCAGTGGTTTTAAAACGTTATTTATTTTCTTATTCAGTCGAACAAACAATCCTAAACATTCTAACAATTGTCGGTTGAAGAACAGATTGTAAATTCAGAATTAAATCAAAAACTAAAATAAAATGGAAATAAAAGTAATCACAACCAAGGGGAGGATGATGGATGTAAATGGGAATTTTAGTTCGCTATCCATTCATGGCAAAAAAAAATTAAGCATTCAATTAAAAGTTGGATTTAATGATTTTTCCACTAAACCTAGAAAATCCCAAATCAATGGCAATTTTCACTACGATTAACTAATTAACGTCTTTGATCCGGATCATTAACTAATCAATCGAAATTAGCTCAAGGAAATAATTCTAACCACCTAAACTAACACAAATCAATGCAATCAATTTAGGCTCTTGTTCATAATGCACAATTAAGCAAAGATGGCGTTTCTAATGCCTAATTCTAAAATATTCTTTCTAACTACAAACTAAGGTTTGGTCCACCATTAATTCACAATCAGAAAATAATAAGAACATGAACAAGAAATAAATCCAAAACTTAAATATTATTGAATTACAAAATTGTTCTTCCAATCATTGGAAGCAATACTAAAATCCCAAATACATAAATTAGCCAACCATAACTAAATTGGTGTCAATCAATTTAGTCATGGAGGCAAACCACAAAATCAGAGAAGAAAAAGATATTACACTAAAAATACCCCAATGAATCCTCTAGCTCCAATTATTTGAACTTGGTTGATCCCCTTTCTCAAATCCTTGGAGTAGCTTCAACAATGGAGGGTCTCCTCTTGATTTTGGGTTGATTTTTGGGTGGAAAACCCTTGCTGCAGTAGCAGCTAAGGTGGGGAAGAAATTGGCTATGAAAACTTATGTTTGGGAGAGGTATAATGTGGTATTTATAGGAGGAATGAAGTGGAATACGTGTTTTAGGATTTCTGGGCAGTTTTGGCACGCTCGCCTCGGCGCAGGTTTTTGCCCGCCGCGGCGCGCGTTGAATTTTGTCTCCAAGGTAGAAAACAGAAACCTCCCCGCCGCGGCGCAGGTTTTTCTTTTATCTTGTATGTAAACCTTACATAATTTTTGACTCCTTATGTAAGCCTTACATTTTCTAGCTTTTGTTACTCCATTTTCTCTCTTTTTGTGTCATTTCAGTCCAATATTCTTCAAGAGTCCAAAAACCTACAAAACACATAAATACCTTCCCAAATACGAAAATAATAAAATAAAACATAAAATGAATGCTTAAAAACATAACAAAATATAGGTCAAAATTGTGTTCATCACTTTTATTCAAAAAAATTAAAAAAATTAAAAAATCAAAAAATAGCATTTTTATTTGTTTGCAATTTCTCTGCTGCCTTGAACTTTGTTTGCTTTTTGTTTGTGCATGCAGGGTAGGAGGTCACTTAACAAGGAAATCACTCCCTTCATTGATAACATTCATAGGATCAAACACCTATCAAGGAAACTGGATACTCACATTCAAGAGGAAGACGAACAACAACAATTGCAAGCAATAATGGGTGACAACGTGGGTAGGCAGATGATGAATAAAGAATTTGCAAGACTTATCATTGGGACTGCCACATCGTGCATTTAATTGAAAGAGGAAGCTCAGAATTATAAATTGAAAAATATTCATTATTCCATGCTTCCCTCCTTTTACGGTATTCCTAATGAGGATTCTTTGAATTTTATGCATGAACTTTATGCAACTGTGCAAACTTTTTCACTACAGGAACTTAGTGAAGATCAATTAAGGATGAGGTGTTTTCCTTACGCTCTCAAAGATAGAGCTAAGTCTTGTCTCATGACTTTGGCACCTGGTTCTTTGGCCACTTGGGACGCTATTTATAACAAATTTATGGGTAAGTTCTATTCCCATAAAAAAAGGTCTGACCTAAGAACCAAAAATTGCTACTTTTTTACAGATGGAAGGAGAACCCTTTCATGAGACTTGGGACAGGTTCAAGCTGCTCTTGATATAGTGTCCACATCACCACGTTCTGTTGTAGTTACAAAATCAATTTTTTTATGATGGATTGACACTACAGTGTCAATTCAAAGTTGACAACACTGCAGGAGAAGCTATGGGTGAGAAAACAGCAGATGAAACTTACGAACTTTTTGAGATGCTGGGAGCCAATTCCCAACAAAAGAGTGCTAGAGGAAGAAGAGTTGGAGTCCATGAATTAGGCTCCAACAACGAAATGGCCATGCACCTTGCTGAGTTAACTAAACAAGTGCAACTTCTCACTACCTCCAATATGAATCAAATGCCAAAACACGAGGTAAGTGGAGTTTGTGGTTCTTATGGACACGAGGCTAACATTTGTTCTTTTGTAGGTGATTCTTATTCAGGTGCTAATGAAGAGGTAAATTTAATGCAAGGGTACCAACCTAGACCTAAGAACGACCCTAACTTTGCTTGGAAACAAAATAATAGCCAACCATTTGTCCAAAATCAAATACACGACCAAAACATTAACCGACAATTTCCACAAAATAAACCGACCGTAGATGAAACCTTGAATACTTTCATGCAATCCTGTAGTGGAAGGATGGACTTTATGGAAGCATCAATGAAAAGAGTGAAAATATAGGTGGGGCAGCTAGCTGAACAAATGCACAAACAAAAAGCAAACAGGAAAGCTGCCTAGTCAACTTGAACAAGCGAAAGCTGTCACGGTTCTTCGGAGTGGTAAGGTCGTTACAAAAGTTTTACCTGAAACTTCTAATGATTTACCTTATAGTGCAGGTAACATGGAAGATGACAACACAGTTTCTAAGGAATTGGGGGAAAAAGTTGACAAACATGAAGAGCCTTTAAAGGCAACAATTGGAGAATCATCTAGCTCTCCTAAATTACACAAGTCATTAAAGCCATACCGACTGTCAGTACCGTTCCCACACCGTTTAAAGGACAGTGAGCAAGATAAGCAATTTTCTGATTTATTTAACATGCTTTCATAAGTGAATATTAATTTGCCTATGTTAGATGTAATTAGAAACGTACCTTCTTTTGCAAAATTTTTCAAAGAATTAAACACTAAGAAAAGAAGGTATGAGCTTAACGAAAGAGTCATAGTGTCTGAAATTGCTAGTACAGTGCTTCAATGGAATCTACCCCCTAAGTTAAAAGATCTAGGTAGTTTTATCATTAGTATTACTATGGGGGATAGGAAAGTAGCTAAGGCTATGCGAGATCTTGGTACTAGTATAAATTTGATGCCTTACTCTATTTTCTTGTGGCTAGGTTTGGGAGAGCTAAAACCAACAACCATGTCCCTTCAACTTGTGGATAGATCTGTTAAATATCCGAAGGGCATGGTTGAGGAATTACTTGTACAGGTAAATAAGCTAATCATACCTGTTGATTTTGTGGTTTTAGATATGCAAGATAACCCATCTTTGGACAGGGAGCATACAATTCTTTTGGGTAGATCATTTATGGCCACCACCCAAACCATCATTGATGTTCAAAGTGGGAAATTGACAATGACAGTCTTGCAAGAGACTGTGCATTTTAAGATTTTTGATTCATCTCCTTACCCTTTTATATCTGCTATTGATGAATGCTCATTTGTTAAATGTTTAGATACTATTATTCATGATACTTTTGTGTAGGATAGATTAGATGATAAATTAGAGGTAGCACTTACAGTTGGAGAGGTAGATGATATTTTAGACTATGAGACTGAGGTGTACACCCTTAGACTTATTAGATATCCCACATGACAAAGAGATTGCTCCACCTGAATTAGAACTTAAAGGACTACCTAAGCATCTGAAATATATATTTTTGGGAGAGAACGAGCCTTATCTAGTCATTATTTCATCTACACTCACCCAAAAACAAGAGGAGAAACTAGTGAAAGAGCTTAGGAAGTATAGGAAAGCAATAGGATGGAGTATAGGGGACATTAGAGGCATTAGTCCAGCGATGTGTATGCATAAGATCAATTTGGAGGACAATGTCAAACCAGTTAAAGAAGTATAAAGGAGACTAAACTCAATCATGCAAGAGGTCGTTAAAAAAGAAGTTTTAAAACTCCTAGCAGTAGTAGTGATTTATCCAATTGCTGATAGTAAGTGGGTTAGTCCAGTTCATGTGGTACCAAAAAAATATGAAATAATCGTGGTTAAGAATGAGAAGGATGATTTTAGTACTCACTAGGATAATTACAAGTTGGACGATGTGTATCAATTTTCAAAAATTGAATTTGTACACCAAAAAGGATCACATCCCCCTTCCATTCATTGATCAAATGTTAGAAAGACTAGCTGGACACGATTCTACTATTTTGTGGATGGTCTTTCAGGTTATTATCAAGTACCCATTGCTCCAGAGGATCAAGAGAAAACGACATTCACATGCCCATTCAGTATTTTCGCTTTCAGGAGGATGCCATTTGGACTATGCAATGCATCCGCCACCTTTCAGAGATGCATGATGTCAATATTTTCAAACATGGTGGAGAAATTCATAGAGGTATTTATGGATGACTTTTCTGTTTTCGGTAATTCCTTTGATGATTGCTTGCATAAATTGACTTTAGTGTTAGAACGTTGCATTAAGTGTAAATTGACACTTAGTTGGGAAAAAAGTCATTTTATGGTTCAACAGGGTATAGTTTTAGGACATGTCATATCTAACAAGGAAATTGAGGTAGATAAGGCTAAGATTTAATTGCAAAGTTACCTCCCCTTACATCTGTTAAGGGAATACGGAGTTTCTTAAGACATGCAGGAATATATAGACGATTTATTAAGGATTTTTCCAAAATAAGTCGTCTTATGTAACCTACTTTCTAAAGATACTCCATTTGATTTTACTGATGATTGCCTTGTTGCCTTCAAAACTTTGAAGGATAAACTTACGTCTACACCTATTATTGTGGCACCTGATTGGTCTTTACCATTTGAGATCATGTGTGATGCATCTGATTATGCCATAAGAGCTATTTTGGGGCAAAGAGTGGATAAACGTTTACATATTATATACTATGCTAGTAAAACACTCAATGATGCCCAAATTAATTATTCCACCACTGAGAAAGAGTTATTGGCTGTTGTGTTCTCACTTGATAAATTTATGTCTTACTTGGTAGGAACTAAAGTTATTGTTCATTCGAATCATGCTACTTTACGATATTTATTGACTAAATCGAATCCTAAGCCTAGACTCATTAGGTGGGTCTTACTTTTACAAGAATTTGACTTAGAGATCAAGGACAAGAAAGGTACTGAAAATGTAGTAGCTGATCATCTGTCTAGGTTGATTTTTGGGTATGATATTGTTGAGAGTGAAAGTAAGGAACCAATAATAAAAATCTTCCCTGATGAACAACTGTTTACAATAGGTCCAAATCCATGGTATGCTGACATTGTTAATTATCTTGCTAGTGGAATTTTGAGACCTAACATCACTTTTCAGGAAAAGAAAAAGTTTTTCAGTATTTGCGGGCAATACTTTTAGGATGACCCCTATTTGTTCAAGTTATGTCAAGATTAAGTCATCCGGAGGTGTGTGCCCGAAGAGGAACATGAGAGCATCCTAACTTTTTGCCATAAACTACACTACGGGGGCTATTTTGGTGGTAATAAAATGGTCCTAAAGGTATTACAATCTGGATTTTATTGGCCTACTTTGTTTAAGGATGCTAACATGTTTTGTATGAGATGTGATAGATGTCAAATGACCGGTAATATAGGCAAACATAATGAAATGCCTTTGACATCGAATCTTGTAGTCAAATTATTTGATGTGTGGGGAATTGACTTCATGGGTCCGTTTCCCCCATCTTTTGGTTTTACTTAAATTTTAGTCGCAGTCGACTATGTATCAAAGTGGGTAGAAGCGATACCCACTAAAAATAATGACGCTAATGTTGTTGTTAAGTTCTTGAAGGATATGATTTTTAGCAAGTTTGGAGCACCAAGAGCGATCATTAGTGATGGAGGAAGCCACTTTTGCAATAAGCTCTTTGATGGGCTTTTGAAAAAGTACAACATCTCTCATAGAGTGGCTACCCCATACCATCCCCAAACTTTGGGTTAAGTGGAAGTAATTGTTGCTCACAATGGTGTATATGATTTAACGCAAGTGCACGTGTCGCAAACAAGTAATATAATGATAAGAAAGATCGTTCCCACGGAGATTGGAATACTAGAAAATATCGTAAAAATTAACTATTAAGATCAATGTTTTGTGTTTTTGTTTATTAAAATAAAATAAAAAAATAAAATAAAATAAATAATACGAGAGAACAAGAGTGAAAACACTGAAACAACGTTCAACAAGAAGAATATCACAAATCACAGATAGATAAATCAGTTAGGATTGCGAATATGACAAGTGATGTAGACAAACTGCTTTGCTACAGCAATGCTGTAGCAAAGTGATGCTGTAGCAATGCTACAGCAAAATATACCAGTAACTCGAATTTCAAAAATTCACAAAGGATTCTTCCGAATCTGCAATGTTTATATATTCTATGACTCAATTAAACATATTCCTATGCAAAACTGAATCTAAGAACAACGTTCATGCACAAATTCTTTTGAGTTATGTGAGATAATTATATATTCTTATATCAATTTCTTCACACTATTCTAGCTTATTCTAACTTAAAATTAACCTTTCCAGATTCAATTTCAGTCTATTATCCTATCAATTGTTGATCAAGCAATCAATAAGAATGAATCAATTAATCAAGCGTAGAATAACTAGCATCCTTTACCAAGCAAAGCACATTTTTATGAAATTAAAGCACAAAGTCTACATACACTTGCATATCCACAACCCTAACTGAATGAGAATTTAGCCAAGCATATTTATAAAATTAAACATCAAATTATATATGCTCAAAATCAGATCCATATGGTTTAGAGAATTTAGAAGAATCAAATAATAAAGAAATAATGAAATAGATAAATAAATCCCTTAAGTCAACCCTAAACCAATTGGATTATGATCCTTTGTCTCGTTCTTGCTTTCTCTTCAATGAAAGTCCTTGCAAATCAAGCTTCAATTGATCTCTTTCCAAAGTCAAATTGATGCTCTGTTTTGCCTCTCCTTCCTTGCACCAAATCTGTCCAGAATTTGGGGCTGCTATCTGCTGTGTTTTTCCTTCTTGCTGCTGCTGATTTGTTCTCTGTTTTCTGTCGCAATTCTGGTTGTTCCTCACTGCTTCGCTGCTGCTCAGATTCTGCTGTATATGTGTTTTATTTTCTGCCGCAGAATGCTCTTCAAATCAGCCCCTGTTTTTGCTCTTTTATATTAGGTTTAATTGGAGACAAATTTTGGTGTGTTAATTTCCAATATTATCCCTCAAAAGGTGAGTTAATGAAAGCACAAAATCGTCCTTTTCCTTTAGTGTCCAAATCAGCCCTTGAATTCTTGATTCCACATCAGCCCTGTTTTGGCGTTGATTTCCTGGTATGGTTTTGCTGCAGCAATGCTGTAGCAAAGCTGCAGCAAAGTTGTATTTTTGCATTTTCTTTGTTGTTTTCTTTATTTCCTGCAAGGGCAATGAAAATATAATGAGTGCACATCAAAATATAATTCTTTTTGACACATTTCATAATTATTTTGAATTTATTATCAAATAATTCATTTAAATCACAAAATCCACAAATAGTGTATAAATGATTATAATGTGTGGATATTCCCAAATTAACAAGCAAGTATTTATGAATAAGAGCTAATAATACTCTAATAAATTAGAGTTATCAGTAATCAACAAACAAATTAAGGGAATATTAGAATGCACAGTGTGCCCCTCAAGGAAGGATTGGTCAGTAAAGTTGAATGATGCTTTGTGGGTATATCGCACAACGTAGAAGACACCCATTGGTATGAGCCCCTACCGGTTAATATTTGGAAAAGCATGTCACTTACCCATTGAGCTAGTGCATAGAGGTTATTGGGCAATTAAAGAACTCAACATGGACATGACAAAGGCTGGGAAAAAATGACTACTCCAACTAAGCGAACTTGAACAAATTTAGGATGAGGCTTACGAGAATGCTAAGATCTACAAGGAGCGTACTAAGTGTTATCACGATATAGGGCTCATCAGTAAGTCTTTAGTTCCTGGAATGAAAGTTCTTTTATATAATTCATGTTTGCATTTATTTCCAAGAAAACTACATTCTAGGTGGAGTGGACCGTATACAATTGCAAATGTATTTCCACATGGAATGGTCGAGTTGCTAATTTCCAAAACACAAGAACTGTTCAAAGTGAATGGGCATCGTGTCAAGCCGTACTTGGAAGGAGATACCAACATGAAAAGCATAGAAACCATATGTCTCCAAGATTCTTAGGCACGAGAGCGGCCACGTCTTGCTAAGATATAAAACTAAGCCCTTAATGGCAGGCACCCATTCGGTATTGTATTCACTACGTTCTTTGTTCATTTTTCTTTCTTTCTTTCATTCTTTGATTTTATTTTTGTTTTTATTTTGTTTTTCATGGTAATGAAGACATTACCCCAATCTTGGTTGGGGGTGAATGTGTTGCTCATTTTCAAAGATCCCATAGAAATCAAAATTTTAAAAAAAAATTGTGTACTGTGGCAGGGAATATTTGTGTCACGGCGAGTGTAGTTCTATTTTGGGACACATTTTTGAAAATTTAAGCGTGCCACGGCAGGAAAAATTTGTGCCGCTACAAGAAAATATTTGTGCCGCAGTGGGAGTCATTCTGTTTCACACATAAGAACCCAAAATTCACCTGTGTTGCGGCGAGGAAAAACTTGTGCTGCGGCACACCTTTAAAATTTTCCAGAAAAGGGCCACTCGTGCACATTCAAATCACTTCAAATTTTTCTCCCCCCATTTTCCCTCACTTTCCCTCATTTTCTCCCAAACACCCCCTCACTTTCTCTCCAATTTCCTTTCATTTTCTCACAAAAATCAACACTTTACTACCTAATTCCTTCAATCTAACATTGCTATCAAGTTTTTACTTCTCCATTTTGACAAATTTGCTCAAGAAATCTCTTCATCTTCTTCAACACACCTAGGGTTTCGAAAATTTGGGATTTTTTTTTTCAAGGTTTCAATCGAACTCCAAAGAGGTAAATTTCTTCACAATCCTAAATTAATTTGGTATTAATTATCTGGAAATTGTGAATTGTGTTTGAAAATTTTTGGATTAAAGTGAATTGAGTTGGATAAGAGGGGATTTTTTGGATTTTCTGAAATTACTTGACTTGTGTGAAATTATTTAGGTAGCACAATCTATAGCTCCAAAAAGAAAAGTCGGAGAGGGAAGTCGTTCAAAAGGAAAAGGAAAAGTAGTTGAAGAATGCAACTTTGATGCCTCTAGGTTTGTAAGTAAAGAGGCACAAGAGTGGTATGAAGCCTAAAAGAAACAAGGGATTTGCTAATGAGAGGGGGTTAGACTTTGGACAAGTAGGATTAATGGGAATCTCTGATAAGGTTGAGGCGTTAGGGTGGAGGAAATTTGTACACACACTGAAAGCGGGTGTGAGTTCCTTGGTCTGGAAATTCTACGCGAATGTCCCGAAAGCTTGGGATGGAATGGTTTGGGTAAGGGGTGTTGAGGTCCCCTTTAATAGGACTGTTATAAATGCATACTATGGGTTGAGGGACATACAGAATAGCGGGTATGAAACCTATTTAAAACAGGTGGATTACGATGAGATTATAAACACCCTCACCGATGGTTATGCGGAGTGGGAATATAAAAGGGACATGGTCAATGCTTTTCAGGCTAAGCACCTTAGAATCCAATCTCGTATCTGGCAATATTTTGTGTGTTCTAGATTATTGCTAACTCGGCATTACAATACTGTTGATCGGGAGAGGACAATCTTACAATATGCCATAGAGACCGAGCGATCAGTTGATGTAGGGATGATGATCCAACAACGAGTTATATACTCAACTGAGCATCACAACCTTAGCTACTTCTTTCCCCAGCTGAACACCGCCCTATGTGTCAAACACGGGGTACAATATGACACGGGTGAGGTACTTTTACAACCTGGTGAACCATTGACTTTCGCTTACATGCAACACCTAACCAGTGGTACTACAGTAGGACAAGGTACTAGGAAGAGTGATGGGAACTCTTCCAAGAACCCTACCACTAAAAATAGGTTGGTGAACTTGGAAGCAAAAATGAACAAAATACATGAATACCAAAGTCAACAACAAGTTTGGTTCAACGAACAAATGAAATATTCACATGAATACCAAGATCTACTCCACAAAATGATGAGTTTTCAGTTGACACAAAGTGAAGTAGACCTCACTCAATTCGGCCCAGTTCTGTAGTATTCAGGCCACGACTTTATTTAAAGACCACTGGCGAACCAACTCGAGGACGACAATGAGCAACATGATGATATAGAGGACTAAGTCTCCCAATTGTATTTTCTTTCTTTAATTTTCATTTTCTTTTCTAGTTTAATTTTCTTTTTCTTTCCTTTTTTCTTTATTTTGATTTTGATTTTGTTTTTATTTTATGTTGGATTAGTTAAGAACTTTAATTAACATTGTTTAATGGTTTTTGCTTTCATTTGAATTTAGTTAATTTTTAAATTTAGCTTTGAGTTGTGATGCACACATTTAGAGGTTTCATGCATATTTGTTGTGAACTAAATGCTACATGATGAGAAGGGTGAGGAATAGTGAACCAGAGCGTAAGTGTAATGTATACAATCTCATATGAAAGGGGGGTAACTTCTCTCACCTTTTTACTTAATTTCTTTTGTTTTTCTTTGAGACATTGAGGACAATTTAGAAATTAGGTTGGGGTAGGAAAAATATTCCATGAGCATGAATTTAGACCAAATTTAAAATTTTAACTTTTTGTAGATTTTTCATTTGAATTTTGTTAGGATAGTATCGAGTCCACTTGAGTCAATCCGAAAGTCTTTGATATTAATGTAATTGTAATGATGGTGACATGTGAAAGAAATTGAATTTTCACCTAAGTGAAGAGGCACAAAAATGTTAGATTCATCTAGTTTGAGGATTTTGTAGTATATGTGGTAGTTTGTTTGGTTAGTATCACTATTTTTGGTTTGTGTAATGTATGCATGTTCGTGATATATTTTAAGTCTCAACAAACTCTAAAAATTTCTTGAAAATCCATTAAGGTGAAATAATAGAATCACATACCACTTAGAAAATGATTTAGGCCATCTTTGGACCATTTAAACTTTTCGAGCCTCCCCATACCGTTTTATCCATAGTGACCCCCGTGAACTCAATATACATATATACATTGTACTACCCTTAGTGAGAAGAGTACTCGATGTAATACTTGGTTTTCATGAGCATTTGAATTGAAATTATGTATATCTTGCTATTGAAAAAATTAAAAAAAATAAAAATAAAAAAAATGAATGATAATAAAGAGCAAGAAAAGTAAAGAAAGAAAACCAAGCAAAAATCCAAAGGACATATGAAATTTATAAAAGAGGAGGATGGAAAAGAACATTTGGGTAGAAAAATTGAGTAAGTTTGTAAAATAAAATAAAAAGTACTCTTATCCTATTGAGAATGACCTTTCCGTACTTTCATAACCAAAACCCTTAACACAACATCATAAGCTTAATAAAGTCCTATTGATTCGATGTAGTTTTGATTTCTATATTAGTAGAGATAGATTTGAAAAGTAAGCCAATGAAGTTTGTGAGTGCAATTCTCATTCATATTTTGCTTGCACAATTTTGAGATCTAAAATGTAATCTATGAATATCATGCATGGCACAATCCGATAGTGTAACTAACGGGCTTGTGGTTTGATTGTTTGTTCAAAAGTCGATTATGAAAATGGATTTGATATTTGGACTGTTTTTGAGCTTAAGTGGTTTTTAACTATCTCATTTGCCATTCGTCATTAACAATTTTTGAGACATATGCATGGATTGATTTGAGTATATTTAGAGTCTTTAATAGTTTTAAGAGTTGTACGATGTTTGTGGGTATCATCAATGGAAACCCTCGCGAGACTATAACTCATCCACTAGGGCCACCTAGGGGTTTAAAGGCTTGTTGCATATGCGAAATGCAACTGTGACAATCTACGGAAGTGATTTAGGTTAGTATAGTTTATTTCATTTGTTTTTATTTTAGTTTTTAGATCACTCCACTTGTTAGAGATTAGCAAGAAGCTGGTTAGGGGTTGTGATAAGTGCTTGAAAAGTACTAACATTTCGTAATTTATTGTGCTTAATTGTTAAAAATAGATTTGTTATAACTCGTTTATTTGATTATTTTCATAAATCTATTAATTCAAAATTACGGGTATATTTTAGTGTATTTCAGGTGTTTTTAGCGTCAAATGAGTTGAATATTGCAAACACACAAAGACGGAACACTTACGGCGCTCGGATCACAATTTAGGGGCAACTCGAGTCAAATTATGTAAGCCGTACATAACGCGCCAACACATATGTACGGGGTACATGTGAAGAATCAGAATACAATGTGCGCTGTGGTGAGGAAAAGTTGTGCCGCGACGAGAACCTCTCGGGTTTGGTAATTATTTTCAGATTTATTGCTGTGCCGCGGCGGGCCTATTCCTGGGACAATCAGGATTCTATGTAACCTGTACACATATAAATACCCCCTTAAGTCTCCCTTTTCCAACACATCATTGATCTAGGAAGTCTTGGTCATAAAACTGAGTTTTTTTATTTCTGCATCTCAAGATAAACAAGTTTTTTATGTAGAGGACCTACAAGATAGAAGGTTTTCAATTATATTGACTCCTAGTCAGGACTACAATAATGCTATTAATGAGGATGTATTAGGCGACATTGTAATGGAGATTGAATGATAACGTAGGTCAATATCACCTTTAGATGATGTATGTGCAATTGAAGATGATGATGCAATACCTAACATGCGATATGATTGTGATGGCATTTCGATTGTTGAAAAATTAATTAATTTATTTCTATTACAAGTATGTACTATTTTATATGTGAAATTTATTTTTTACCTATTAATTGTTATTTATTTGACTTACGTTATATGTTTATATATTTGGAATATATGTTAATAGGATGAAATTTTCACAAGTTTCTATTGTAGACAATGGTCATAAAGGAGGTAAAAAATGCAAGAGAAAAAAGAGAAACAATGATGGTGGAGTAAAAAAATCTCGTCAAGGAAGAGGACGTACCAAGATGAATGAAATAGTATCCTTAAGGAGTGAGGGTAATCCTTTATAAGTTACTTTTAATGCCAAATGTCAACCTATTGGCACCAATGGTAAGAAATTTATGAGTAGGTTGGGGGTGATTACAAGAGATAATATTCCCATAACAGATGAAAATTGGCCAAGTGTGTCCCCTAAATTAAAAGATCGATTGTGGGAAGAAATTGTGGTAAGTATCCTTAGTACATTGATACATAAATATATGTTTTTCATTTATATTTGTTGCATTCTAATTTTAGTATGCTTATTTTGTATCTTAAACTTCATTTATATTTGATGAAGTTCGGTTGGTGGAAATTTAGATTTTTCATTAAGTAACTTGGCAAGAAATGGAAGAATTTTAAAAGCTCATTGAAAACAAAAAAAATGTACAACCATATAAGGATTGTCCCGAAATGTGAGCATGTCCACCGAAAGATTATCCACATTTAAAAGATGTATGGGATGCTTTCATAGAGAGGATGCTTAGTGATGAATTTCAAGTGAGTTATTATGCCTTTTATATTCATTAACTTATTTATTGTATTTTCTCTTCTTTTTATTATTATTATTATTATTATTATTATTATACTAAATGACTATATTATATTAGTGTAGAAGATAAGTCAAAAGCTAAAAGATATCAAAAGAAGCATAAATATCCACATCGCTCATCTTGATTAAGTTATGCTAATATTTGGAAGAGGGTGGTATGAATCAAATCAAACATTTTATGCCATGAATTGAAGTAACTATAAATGAATTATAATATTTTCCCAATGTTATGGTTGGAGAATGCTCCTGAGGGTTTTGATCCTAAGCGATATCAAATGTGGAGACATGTTTGTGTGTAAAAATGGAAATCTATTTGATGAGGCAACACAAGAGGTGTTTAAACGAATGATATATTTTAATCCTCTCGTCTAGTTCAGAATCCATTTGATTATTTACATATATGACTAGAGAATTTCCCTTAACTAATAAATTTTATCTAGTTTCATAAAATGTATAGGATGAATTAGAGAAGATGCTTGAAGAGGGAAAATTTCAAATTAAAGGTCATCGAGACATATTATCAATGGCATTGGAATCTAAAGAGCACACGAGGCATGTGAGAGGTTTCAATCATGGTGTCACATTGATCAAATATTTTGGGGGATGCACACAACTTGTGTCTCCTCAAAAACTAAACAGTTAGTCCAATCTATCTAATGATGCATTGATGCTTGAAAAGCATTTCAAAGACCAACAACTCTAAGAGCAACAACTTATAGATGAAAATGCACAATTGAAGGTAGAATTAGAATCTTTTAGGTCTAAATTTGGTAGCCTTATAGTGACTCAAGATAGCATAATAGAAATTTCATTACCTAATATGGATCCCAAAATTATTAATAATTGTTTGGAGGTAAGCATGATTAGTTTTGGTTATGAATAAAAATATAATATGACATATTTTACTGAAGCCACTCATTTTTTTCTTGGAAGGGAAAGGATTGTAAGTTAGCTATGGATGATGCAAACAACAATGTTGCTTATGATAAGGTCTACCCTAACAAAGGTAGCCAAGAGAAAATTCATTGGATTCCTTTAGGTCGAGTAGATTTAAGAGTGTGTATACATGGTCTTCTACTAGAAGAGGTTTTTGAGTTGCCTTACCCAACGGATGAGTTTTCTAGTGTGATAGGGGCTAAGGGCTCATTTGTAGCGTAGCCAAAACATTGGATTGCCATGTCTAATGTGAGTAATGTAATTAATTTTAAAGTTATTTAACTTCATGGCTTATTTGACAAGATATTGATATGTATATTGTGATTTTTGTAGACCAATTCTCAACTTTCAAGGGTGGATCCTGAAAAAGCCACTAATAAAAGCAAATGAGAAACCAAAGAAGAAGTCTCAAGTTGGGGTAGTTACAAGTAGTCAATTAGAGAGAAATCAATCTGTATTTTATAAGAATTTTCCAGTTACTTAAATTCAATGCTTATTTGACAATAATTAGTACATATAAGCGTATGTAATTTTTGTAGGCCAATTCTCAATTTTCAATGGTGGATCTTAAAAAAATTCAGTAATGAAAGCAAAAGAGATATCAAAGGTTAGCCAAAAGATGGGGTAGTTTCAAGTAGCCAATTTGAGAGAAATTACTCGATACTTATATGAATATTAAGATGGTTTAAATTTCATTCTTATTTGACAATATTTTAATATTTATAATTAGATATGTTGTTTTTGTAGGTTAAATCTAAACTTTCCTTAGTGGACCATAACAAAATCCACTAATGAAATCAAAAGAAAAACCAAAGGAGATGCCAAAAGATGAGGTATAGTTTCAAGTAGCCATCTAGCGAGTACTCTTAATTGGTAGTAGTATGAATTTTAATAACAGGTTTAAATTTAATGCTTATGTTATTGTGCCTTTTCTTAGGCTAAATCTCAACCTCTAATGGTGAAGGCAAAAGAGAAGTCAAAGTTGGTACCAAAAGGCAGATCAAAATAACCATCTAAGTTTTCCGATTTGAAAAATAAACAAAAAGAAAATACTATTTTTTATGCAATTGAGTATCTTTTGGGATATGCACAAAAGACAATGCTTAAAGAGGGAGATAGAATTCCAATTCCAATTGCTCAAGAAGTATTGGGGCATGATTTGGGTGTAGTGTAATTGGTGTTGAGGAGGAGGATATTTTAGAACTTTGTGAGGAAGATTGGGTTGGAGCTAATGTCGTTCAAGTTTATATTAAGTATGAATATACATTTAATTAATATACTTATTATTATTAAATATTTTGTGTATATTGATGAGGGTTTAATTTATTATAATTGTTTCTTGATAGTATATTGCATGAGCGTATGATGAAGGAACAATCCAAAAGTTTATCCTTGTATCGATTTGTGGAGCCAAATCAAATTGCTTCCAAAATGGCAAATTAAGATAATCAAGTTTAAATGCTTGCTATGAGAATGATGGATATGGAGAATAATACTTTACTAGTTTTCCTATATTCTAAAGAGTAAGTGTAATAGAAAATTTATTAATTATATTCTTGTGCTTGCATGAAACATATACTAAACATGTACACATTTTTCAAATATGTGGTGCTCATTGGATGTTAGCATTGATGAATCCATGGAGTGGAATAATTGATTGGATGGATTCCATCAACCAAACTATACTAATAGATTTTTAAAAAAAATTACAAGAGTAAGACCAAAAACCATATATGTTTATTTGTTTGTTTGTTTGTTTTTTTTTTTTTTTTTTTTTTAATTTCTTATACTTTTGTTTGATAACAATACATAAAGCTTATAATGTGTGGGGTGCCATGATTCAAAGATAGAATTCATCGACTTTGCTAGTCAATCAAATCAAGGTATATATGATAACTAATTATTTACGGTTCAATTATAGTATTTATTTACTTGACTACTTATATTATTTGTTTAAATTTTATTATAAATAGTGCCCAAAATAAGCAGGAGGCTATGAATATGGCTACTATGTCATGCTATTTATGTAAGACATTATTAACAACCCTCGTATAAATATAACTGAATTGATATTAATCCTTAATATTTAATTATTATCGATAGCTTACGTAATATATGTCTATATTTTAATGTAGTCTAAAATATTTTATTAAACTTTGTTTTGTATCTAATGTTTGTAGTGGAAGCACAAGTTGCTCTATGTAAACGAAGAACTATTTCAATTAAGGCAGGAGTAGTGCATTATATATGACAATGAATATTCATGGATAGTAGAATATCCCAAGTTTAGTATACTGATTTAGTCATCAAGTTTAGTATGTATAGTGAGATTATTTTAGATATATATTTTCCATTTTGGGTATAGATCTATGCATGTTTTAAAAAATTAAAAGTTAATTATAAACTATAGATATATTACGAAAGCTTATATATATATATTTATTAACATTTATAGTCATGACTGTAAATTTTTTGAGATTACAGGTTTATTAATAAAGTCATTGATATATATATATATATATATAATATATAATAGTTAACAATTTATATTTGTATGGTCGTTTTAATTGACCGTCATTGAATAATGTAATAACAGTTATTTTCAAATTTTATTTGAGATTTTTTGTGACGGTCATTGTCATTTTATAATAATTGTCATAAAACAACAACTGTCATAGAATATATTTTTCATGACGGTCGCTTGTCTTTCTACGATTTTTAATAACGGTCGTTTTTTGTTTTGCATGATGGTCACGACTGTCATTTAAAAAGCTTATTTACTATGACGCTTGGATAGATAACGATCGTCGTATTTTTTTGAAGCATCAATGTAGCTTTGTAATGATGGTTAATGATAGTCTTTAAAGCCATTTTTTGGTGTAGTGTGTTTTTGTCTATCTCTTTGTACGGTGCTTTGCTTGTTATCATTATCGCACACACTCATGTAATTCTTAGTACTAATGTATGTTTACATGATACACACACCACAGGGTGGTTGGGAGCATGTAGTGTGCATGTTTAAGTGTGTTTTTATCCTTTTATTTTTCTAAACTTTGGGTATTTATGTTTCTTTTTCTCATTTTGTTCTAATCTTTAAAATTTATTTCTTTTTAGCTTGCTAGGGTCTCGTTGGGTGTTCACCATGGTAGGTTGGCGAGGGGTCGAAAATGTTGTTTTATTTATTTTTTTGACTGTTAGACCTCGCTGAGGGTTTGCTGATACCATGCTGAGGAGGTCGATGAAAGTGTCATAAGGGGTCGGTGAGGGTCACCGTGTTTTGAAAATTTTCTATAAATACTCATTCATTTTCTTTATTTTTCTTAAGGATTTTATTTGAAAAAACTCTATCAATTTTATAACTCCTATCTAAAATATTTTATTTGGACTGAAAATATTTTCTACTACTACGAAAAATATTTTTACATTTTCTATATCACTAATACGTTGAGTGGTGTTTCGTATTAGTGATTTAGAGGTGATTATTCACTTAGAGATTTTTATGATTTAGATATTTTGAAAAAGAAGATTCCGTATTTTCAATATATTGAGTATTGTTTCTGTATTGATATATGAGGAGGTGGTGAAGTTTATTAAATTCTTTTGTAAACAAAGTTTCAATAATAACAATACATTAAGTGTATTTTTGTATTGTTATTACGAGGTGAAATTTTTGTATTAACATACATTGAGTGTGTTTTCATATTGTTGATACGAGGTATTTTATTCTAAATCATATTTTAGGTAAACTGTATATATATTTGTACATGAATCTGATCACAAATATTTGCATCATATTGCTTAATGGTGTGATTCTAGAGGTGAGCTAGATACAGTTTGGATCAAAGTAGTTATGAAGATAGTTGGTGATAGCAACCTAGACAGTTAGGACAAGTGGTCCCTGACTGATAGAGGTATTTAGTTTCTTACCATTGTTAGTCTACATTAACTTTTTGTTTCTTTTAGTGAATTTGGCTGCTGAATGGTTATCTTATGCAACTCGTGGATGTTACCACTTAGGATTGGAGCCTAAGTGGGTTGATCATGTTATATTGTTGTGTTTGCTTGTTCTACTGCATGAGTTAATACAATCTTAGTATCTACGATATATGTGACAACATATATGGTCTATACTAAGATTGGAAAACATTTACTCCTTTTACTTCTTTATTTATTTTCTAACTTATTTTTTTATCTACAAGTAATTGTTCTTTTTAATTGCTTTCTGCAGCTTGTATGAGTGAAGTGAGTCCTTAGGTGTCCATATCATCTAGACTTGTTTGTTCTCCAAGTTGGACTTCTTTCAACCATAATACCCAATAATGTGTTGAAATAGTTGGATATTAGATAATTATTATAATGTTTTTCTATTAGTTTAGGAGTCTTATTTAGAGTTCTATTAAGATTAAGATTTTAGTTTATTATCACTATAAATATCAATGTAATCCTTCAATAATACATATGAATGAGAATAAGATGTCTCTCTTTAATTTTCTTATTCTCCTCTATACCTATTTTGATTATCTCTATACAATTATTTTCGCTTCATAATTTAACTTGGTATCAGAGTAGTGTTCGATTTCTATCACCAGCGCTGTCCAGTTCATCCGCTGGTCTCTTCTACACCAACGTCCGCGCTCTGCCGCCTCCAACAAACCTCCCTTAGATCTAAAAAAAAGGGGTCACCAGCCTCCGCCTCCCTCATCTACATAACCAAAATGTTTAAGAGGAGCAGAATGAAAGGAATGTCCAGCCGGTTCAAGCCTCGCAACCTTAACAGGAAGGCAATTTGAAGACGCATGGATTGCTTCTCCATTAACAATCTCATGAGAGTAGCAAATAAGACGTGTGTTTAACTGGAATCTCATTGTGGTTTCACAAAAGACACACTAATAGAGATGGAAAATATAAGAAACAAAACTCAGTATCCAGGAAAGAGTCTCTATAGCTCAAAGCCCTCTTCGTTACCGATACTAGCAATCTCCACACAGAAGCGATAGATATCGAGAGGGCGTTTGGCAGCCGAGATGGAAGACAACCAGATCCTCCATCTTGTCCGTCCACTAGCTCACCGTCCGCCTTACCAGCTCCTCCATGTGCCTGTCTCTGCCGAGCTGCCTGTCTGTCCTCAGATCAGTCACCTTACTAGCGCTGTGCCAGTGACCAGATCCGCAGCCTGTCGTTCTTCGCTCCTCTACTCTGCCTTCCTTCCGTGCTGTCCCTCCGCGTGCCTCTGCTCCGCCTTCCGTCCGCTCTGTCCCTCTGTGCGTAGCACCATCAACGTTGTCCTCTGCTCACCGTCGTCTCTCCAGATCTGTCTCTATTCACCGTCGTCTCTCCAAATCTGTCTCTGTTCACCATCATCTCTCTAGATCTGTCTCTGCTCACCGTCGCACCTGCTCACCAATTTCTGTCTCCAACTCGCCAGTCTCGCGATCTCTCGCCGTCCGTACCAAGCCCCGTGCGCCTCTGCTCAGCGCCTGCCTCACCAGCGTCCATCACCTGCATCCCAACCTCCAGCAAAGCCAAGACCGCGTGACTTTGGAACCTCAGATCAGTCTTGAAGTTCTGATTTCACGAACCAGCCTCTGGAATGGGAGCTTTCTGATCAGCAGCTCAGTACTCTTTTGGTACTTGCGAATTTCACGTAGGGCAATAGTTTCAGGACGATATCTTTAGGGCTTCTTCACACCTCTAGTGGTTGGAGCTGACTGCCGGGCAGCCTTGGTAGCCAATTGCTTCCTTGGGGCCTTGCCTCCGGTGGACATACTAGCAGTTTGCTTTGTACGGGCCATCTAGAAGATCTGAAATTATAGAAGGATACCAGTGTGTTTGTTTCTCGGGAAAAATGGTTATGAATGTGGGAGATTTCGCTTGTGCTGATATCCTCAGCAAGACTTCCTGGTATCCTCAGCAAAAAAAAAATCATGGGTTTATTTTCTATGAATATGTGGTAGTTGTACTTTCTAGTTGACACTAATTGTAGACGGCAGGGGGAGTTTTGTTATAGCCATCTACAATTGAGCACGTTGACTTCTTCCATATTGAGCATGTGATTTCTTCTATGGTGTAGTTTTGTCTTTGGCTTCATCGTCAGTGTTATCATCAAGGAGGTCATCACTAATCTGTCATACATATACCCCACTGTCATCTCCATCACTATTGTCTGCCATCTCAGTTTAGCAGCAATCGCCTTCAATCACGGCCCACCAGCGTCGTTCTCAAACCACGGCCCATCAGAGTCGTTCTCGAACCACAGCCCATCAACGCCGTTCTCAAACCACGGCCCATCAGAGTCATTCTCGAACCACGGCCCATCAGCGCCGTTCTCAAACCACGGCCCATCAACACCGTTCTCAGCCACAATGTCGTTTGTCAATTTCAAGAATTTCAAGACTTTTAGCATCGACCTGTTTTCACCACTGTCGCCTTCAAGGATTCACGACTGTTGGTATCAATCTCAATCTTAACCTCACTATTCAAGTTGGGCATGTGTGATATTTATGCTCCAATTTGTGGGGGAGAGTTAAAGATTGTCTTCTTGTCAACCTCACGACTTCGTAGCCGCGTTTTCTAGAAAGGTCAACCAGCCCACCGTCGTATGTCGTCATCACCAATTTTAGATTGGTGTCTTCCTGTCAAGCTCACGACTTCGTAACCGCATTTTCTAGAATGATCAACGACCCACCGTCGTTTTCTAGAAAGGTCAACCGGCCTACCGTCGTGTGTCGTCATTGTAACTGCGTTTTCTAGAAAGATCAACCGACCCACTATCGTTTTCTAGAAAGATCAACCGACCAACTTTTTGCTTATTTTTATTTATGTTGTCCAATCTGAACATAAATTATGTTCAGCTTGAGGGGGAGTGTTGAAATAGTTGGATATTAGATAATTATTATAATATTTTTCTATTAGTTTAGGAGTCTTATTTAGAGTTCTATTAAGATTAGGATTTTAGTTTATTATCACTCTAAATATTAATGTAATCCTTCAATAATACATATAAATGAGAATAAGATGTCTCTCTTTAATTTTCTTATTCTCCTCTATACCTATTTTGATTATCTCTATACAATTATTTCCGCTTCATAATTTAACTTAAGGTCTTAGGTCCTAACTAGTGTTCAATGTTCGTAAAACTATAGCAAAGAAAAGTACAATCCCTTTAATATTGATGAAAATAACATCAACAAAATATTTAATATATTATTTTGCAAACATAATAATATAAAATTACAAGCAAAGTGAAAATAATAATTGTTATGTTTTACTTACTTTACCTCCAAATTCTCAAATGTATGAATAGAATTTCAGTCATTTCCATTCTAACCAGCAAAAGTAATTTTAGTTTAAAAATGATTATAAATTACTTTTTGTTGGTCAAAATTAGAGGTGCCAATAGTATTGGGCAGTTATTTTTTGTGTCGTGTTTTGCACTAATAATATCTATTCAACTATTAGTTTATATGAAAAAATTGTTTATTTATAATTGAATAAATTTGAGACCTGGCACACAAGCAAGATAAGATGATACAGATGTCTTAGGACTCACGTCTTTTATAGCACAACAGAAATAAAACAGGTAATAAAATAATACAAATAGAAATAAAAAACAGTAAATATTTTTCAATCACAAAGAAACCTTCATATGTTGGAACATACTTGAATTATTCTATGATGGTACTCACTCAAACAATAGAGCATGCAAACATAATGATATAGTGTGGTAAAGTCACTTAGGTACCACTTGTTTAAGGTAACTACTCCCCAGCAAGCAATTCGCTAAAAAATAAATCAATAGTATACAACCTAAAGACATGTACTAATACATCTAGAAGTTAGAGCCATGTTTAATTGCACCTAAGCTACCATCATTTGTTGTCTCCATAGCAACTATGATTCACAAGTTGAATCTGGCTCTCCACTAGAGTCTCACCACCACATGATGTGGTACAAATACTAACTATCGATTTAATGTAAACCACCACGTGATGTGGTACAAATACTAACTATCGATTTAATGTAAACCTAGGGTAATTGCAACTCCCTTGCACATGAAACTAGCATATAATTTTAAGTCCAAAAAGGATTTTAATTCATTAATTAAACCATACACCCAAAAACTCATTTTCACTAAAACTATTTTTCCTCGTATCAATGTTACCAAACTCTCAAATATCACAAATCAATAATATGGAACAATACTCAACATATTATTAACCTATAAGTTAGAAAATATTTTCCTCACCAAAATCAGTTTTTTGAATTAGTAGTGTTCCCTTGCATTTTCTATTGATTTAAGGAGGTATTTATAGAAAATACTTGAGCTTTCGATGAGCATGCTAGTATCCTCGCTGACCTCTTGCTGTATATGTGATGACCCATCCGAGTACCCTCGACGAGAGTAATGGTCGACACAGCAAGGGCAATAACCGTCAGTCTCGTTGATTCTTTCGCCATCACCTTGTTGATACCTAGTTGATACAATGGAGAGCATCAGGGGAGCATTTGGCAAGCCTACAAAAAAGATAGTTTTAATTTTCAAAAAAATTTCAAGTTAATTTTTCATAAATGCCCAATCAATAAAAAACAAATGCATGTTAACAAAATAACTTAACATGCAAACTACATGCTCCCAACCATTTTGTGGTGTGTGTATAATGCAAACATAAGAAATGTCAAATTCGATGTGAGTTTATGCAACACTTAACCGTCAGTATAGTACCTTATATAGAGGAAGACAAAACACTAACTAAAAATATAAACTTTTTATTTTGCACACGAAATGTCAACAAACAACACAAAGAACTTATAAGACTTACAATAATGATGATAATAACAAAACAAAAAAAGAATGCTAAGAACACATAAGTTTAAACTCACTCTGATTACATTGTGACGTGTAAGTATACTCTAAAAAACTAAACCATTTCTCTAATTTTTAAAAATAATTTTGATACTTGGCACCATAAAAAAGACTTGCGTACAAATATAAATGCCAAAGTGGGTGATATAGGCATTTATCATAATGAGAAATTCTAATAACTCATCAATTATTGATTAATTATGAATAATAATAAATAGCAAGATCTTTATGAACATAAAAAATTATTGATTAATAATGAGTAATATTATTAAAATATTTTTTATGGAAAAGAGAATTTATTTCACATATATTAGAAATTAATTATCGTAAAAACTAAAACTATTAAGAAACATACAATGTTTTGATATGTTATGTTTCGGGCACAAATTTAATGTTGATTCATGTAAGTAAAATTTTGGGCAAAGTCACAAAATAGGCTTGAGTTTTTTTTTTTTTTTTTTTTTTTTTTTAAATAAGGGCTCTAAAGGCCCTTTTTTTTTTTTATTAATAAAGAGAAAACAACTCACACACCCGTGGTGGGATTCGAACTTGGCTTGAGTTTTATTTATATTCACGATCTAGTTTAAGTTATCCACATTTAACAATATGTTTTAGTGCTACTATTACAAAACTAGGCCATTCTGCCTATTTTTAACAGGCGCAAATTGAGTAGAAATAGGTGCAGGGGAGCAAAAATTGTGCTTGTTATGAAAAACAAGCTAAAAAATCATACATGTTCTTTGTAAAATATGCGCAATTCTTCGTAAACCTGCTCAAAACCTATGAAAAGATTGTGCCTATTCTGTTTTAGACGAAAACTAGCGCACGCTTAAGAAAGATTTGCGTTAGTTATTCTAAAAATAGGCCCAAAACTTTTAGTATTTTCAATTATTGTCTATTCTTATTTTACTGCACTCCCCACAAATATATTCCCACAAACAACACAATAAAAACAAAATGAAAATATTCCAATGTCATTTGGACTTAAAATATAACAATAAAGTGGTTAAAAATTAACACATATATAGATAACTACAAGTCAATATTCAAATACAGAGCCAACATAAAACTACACTTCTCTATCCTAAGTTCTAAATGATGTCATAATCCAAAAAAAATGTTATTGTAAATCACATGAATAAATGGTAATACATTTGTGCTATTCACTAAGAAAAAATCAATTATCTAAAACATTTTCATCCCAAAAAGGATTGGGGCAAAATGATTGCTTCCTCCTTTTTTTTCCACGATGTCCTTATGTTTGGGAAGCCTACAATAAAAAGAAATTAGAAAAACAACAAATATAACACCTATCAAAACATATAATAACAAACATAGAAACCATTGTATTTAAATCATATATTTTTACAATTAAAAAAATGACTATTATATTTTTTTGTGTCATTCAAAATAACTATTATATCATTTTTCTTTTAACACCATTCAAATTAAACTGCGGTAATTCAGAACTGTTCAATGTTGAACGTCGTCCATTTGAACATCATTCAATAATGGGTGCTATTTTAAATAAAATAAAATAAAATAAGATAAAATTAAATTTATACTATAATGTTCCAATAAATATATAATTTAAAGGCAAATAGTAACTTAAAAAATATACCCAACATAATTGCGGCTAAAGAGAGGATCATTGACACAATTTTTAAATTTAAATTGCATTAATTTATAACTGAATCCATAGATCATTAAAAATATTAAAAATTCTATTTTATAAAAAATGTTGCGTTTCAAAATATTGCGTTTTCAAATGAAGTTATAAGCATTTTACTAAATACTGTTCAAATTTTGTTGAATATTTTTTAAATATAAATTGTACTAGTTCACAAAATATTATAATTCATTTCATATATCATTAGAAATCTTTAGAAATCTAGTTTCTAAAAAAATTACGGTTTATGTTTTTGAATTTTCTATAAAAAGTTATGCCCATTTTATTAAAGATTGTTTAGATTCAGTAAAATAATTTTGACTCACTTTGAAATATAGATTGTACTAATTTACAAAATATTATGAATCATTTCATATACCATTAGACGATTTGTGATTTTAAGTTTTACATAAAAAGTTATGCTTATTTTATTTTAAATTTTTCATATTTAAAAACATGTTATGCTACTAAAAAAATCTTAAATATATATATTTTTTAAAGACATAGGTTAATAAAAAAAGCTCATGTTATATAATTTAAAAAGTGTTTATATATTATTTGTCAAAAAAGTTAGAATTTTTTTTTAAAAGAAGCATATATTATGTTAAAAAATCATGTATTTATTTGTTAAAATATAAGATATGCTTTTTATTTTTTAATAATTACTTAAAAATTTTAAATAATTTAAATCAGTTTAGCAAAAAAAATTAAACGAGTTGCTTATGAGCTACCAAGCTTAGCTCGCTTAAGATGAGCTGAGCCAACTCAACTCATTTGATACCTCTACTTGCAAAGGGGTTTTGTGGTTACCGTCTTCAATTAATGTAGCCATTAGCCTTCCCCATTTAGTCCTCATCCCAACTACAGTTACTAGCATTTTGGCATAACCATCTTGAACTTAATTATCACAATCACAGACCATTCAAAGAAAAAAAAAATTAAGAGTGATCAACTCATCGACAAGCTGGGTTGAAGTTTCTTGAAAAGGCTAGTTAAGAGTTTGAGATATATGATGGTTGAACTGGCTTATGAGTTGTCTCAGTAAGGCTTAGAAAGTAAGTGCTGATAAGAAGCTTGTGTTGAGTATAGCCAACTGGAAGTGAATGAAGACTTGCAAACTGCAATTGTATTGCTTTGAGCATTGTAGGCTATTATAGTAGTTTCTTTTATGATTACCTACAATTGGTTGTAAAATGTACACGAGTGCAATGTATTGTAAATGGCATAGGCTTGAATTCAGTGGATTAGTGCAATTTGTTAGTTAGACTATTATGAAAGCTGCATATGTCTATGAAATGAAGAAGCCAGTGATATGTAAAGCTGCACACACTTTATTTCAAAGGACCACATACAAATAACGATTTAACGTGCTGTTCAAATCAACTTGATAAGAAACAAAAATAGAAACTACAAGAAATCAAAAAACACTAGATGTAAAGTGGTTTGGCTCCTAAACTACATAACCTAATTCACTAGAAAGGGTGAACGTATCCACTATATGAAAATATTTTTTTGTATAGAGAAAAAACCATGAGAGAAATTACATAGGTAAAAACCTAATCACAAACAGAGGATTATAAAATATAAACCCTTACACAACCTGTCAACTCTCACAAACACTAATGAAAACAAGAAAAGAACAAGAAAAATAAAGTCATAAGAAATGGAGAAGAAGAGAAACGAGACGGCGCTGATAAGAGAAGAAATGAACGAGCCACTCCAAACAATCCTAATATGGGGTATAAATACATATTAGGTGAAATGACAGTCTTTCCCTCTAGCCCATCAACTAGCTCAACATACCATGGGCCTATAAAAACATATATACAAAACAACCCAACACACATATTTGCAACCCAAACACACAATTAAATATAAACCATGTATTTAACACATTTACACCAATGTATTTAAGCAAGTTAGCTACAAATTAGACATTTCAATCTTACTCTAACATCTCATGCATGCTCCTAATCATAGTGGCATACAATCTCCACCTTGACACTATGCATGAAGTGGATACAATTCTGTTTACCGTTTCAACCTAATGCCTAAATATAAGACACCCTAACCAAACTCAAACAATGTTTAAATTTGGTTTAAGGAACTAGTTTAATGAGCATGTCTAAGAGATTATCCTCAATGGAGACTTTGTCAACTTTAACTAGACCTTGTGCAACTATGTCCTTAATGAAATGCATTTTAAAGTCAACATGCTTAGACCTGGAATGAAACATGGGATGTTTTGAAAAATGAATGACAGATTGTTTATCACAATATAAAGTATAAAAAACATCACATTTAACTATATCAAGTTGCCTTGTAGAGCCTCTAAGTCATAAGGATTCCTTTACTGCTTCTATACAAGAAATAAACTCAACCTTAGTTGTTGACAAAGCAACTATAGACTGTAGGTTTGCTTTCCATGAGACTACATTTCAAAAAATAGTGAAAATATATCCTAACAATGACCTCATTTTGACTTTGTCTCCTGAAAAGTCAGAGTTAGTAAATCCACACAATATAGGGACATCACAAGAATTTATTTTAAACAATAAATTAACTGTGCCTTTTATATATTGTAGGATTCACATTGCAGATTACCGAGCCTTACAAGGGTTAGACATATATCTGCTAACACACTCACAACATATGCAATATTTGGTCTAGTACAGACCATTGCATACATAAGCGATTCTACTGCATTAGAATGTGGAACTTTGTTCATATACTTCTTATCATCCTCAGTCACAGGGTAATCATTTATAGACAATTTAATATGAGAGCCCAATGGAACATTAATAAACTTGGCATCACTTATAGAAAATATTTTTAAAACTTTTTCTAAATAGGATTGTTGACAAAGCTAAACCGCAAGTATACGAAACGTGTACAAGTGATAATTATTTAAAGAATGAGTTTTGAACGCACAAGGAAAAGTATAAGTAAGAACAAAATATAAATCCGAATATTAAAGCTACTATTTGGACAACAAGAGAGAGAAGCTAAAATTAAATAATTAAACTAGACTTCAATAACTCAAAATGCAATGAAGAACTATATATGAGAGATATAATCTAGGTAGTCGTTAATCTCCCAATCTCCTAAGCATGTGAATCCCTAAATTTCTCCCCAAATAATTAGCAACAAATTATATGATCAATTAACTCTAAACTATGCATGCATTCATCTCTCAAGTAAACTATACACAATATAATAACTTAATCGAATCACACTCTCATGCCAATTAGATTAAAACACTACTCATAAAGCACATCAATTATGGATCACATATATACGAATTGTACCTCTTAGCCTAGAAACTATGTATGCTATTTGATCATGACAAACATATAAATACTTTTATTAAATCTACTTATATGCCTCTATAGATGAATTGGTGATCAAACAATTAATTAACAATTCATTTAGATCAAATAACATAATTGTGAATTGAAATAACAATAGGGGAGATAATTTAATTCATCACATGTTAGAAAATTGGGTTCAAAAGACCCCTAGATTAATAAAACTTAGATACTCATAAAGTTCAAAAAATTCAAAATTATAATTGAAGAACTCATTACAAATTATATAACAAAGAAAATGAAGTACAGACTCAATCTCATGAAGATTGTCACCCTACTCTCTAACTTCAAATCCTTGCTTTGATGCTCCAATGATTCTTCATATTTTTCTCTCAAAAGTCTCTGCTAGAGTTTGGTTTTTGAAGGTTGATTACAACTAATCCAATTCTATGAAAAACTCTCTATATTTCTGTATATTTCTCCCTATTTCTATATCTAGGTTTAGGACTCTAACAATGTATTTATAAGCACACACAAAACCTAGGCATAATAGGATTTTAGTCCAAATGGTATGTTGGAAATCAAGTCTAGAATTTGCAAAAACTTTACACGAGCAGCAGCTCAAACAATTCACTGCTGTGGCACAAGTTGAATTATGGGAACACAATTGCAACCCAAGAAGTTACCGCTACATCTCAACAGACTTCATGCCATAGTGCGAGTTGATCTTAAAAAATGCACAATTTGGTCCGTGAGAGTCAGGCCGTAGCGCCAATAGGCTTTGGCTGAGGTGCGAATTCTTGTGTGCCAATTTGCTTGCCTTACACCATACGTGTTGAGTCGCCTAACGTACGTATTTGCCGTTTAAGATCAAAATACCTGAAATCTATCAAAAAACCCTGTAGCTCCAAAAATAATAATTGTGTGATAATTTAATAAAATGAACATAATTAGATCATAAATCGTTATTTTAATAAAAAATATCATAAAATAATTGCATATTTCAAACGCGCATCAATTGTTGAGATAAATACAGATCACAATTTGTTCTTGTTATTTCCATGGCTAAAGTCCTTTTTGCAAGTCCTAAGTCTGTCATTTCAAATTACTAAGTTCAAGTTTCAAATTATCAATTTCAGACCAACTTTTATAGGCAATTAACATGTCATCTAAATATAGAAGTAAATAAATAGGGTTTGAAACATTTTTAAACTTAAAGTAAACACAATTATCAAAATCACATCTATCAAATCTGTTTTTAGCATAAATGTATCAAAAGGTTTATACCATTGTTAAGGGGCCTATTTTAAATCTTACAAAGATTTTTTAAGCATACACACAAGGTTTTCATTGCCAGTTTTAATAAATCCTTCAGGTTGCATCATATATATTTTCTCATCCAAATTACCATGCAAGAATGCTCTTTTAACATACATTTGTTCAAGTAACAGGTCATATTGAACAACTAAAGATAAAAATATTCTTATGGAAGGAAATTTAACTACACAAGAAGCATTAGATAAATTCATAACAACATTATAAGATTTAGGCTTAGTATCAACATTATAAAATGCAATAAACAAAGCATAGGTAATCAAGTCAATGTGTTCAGTATTAGATGCAACTAAGGAAATAAAA
The DNA here is from genome assembly GCA_029378325.1 of Elaeagnus macrophylla. Lineage (NCBI taxonomy): Eukaryota > Viridiplantae > Streptophyta > Magnoliopsida > Rosales > Elaeagnaceae > Elaeagnus > Elaeagnus macrophylla. Next base: position 46,681,907 of record CM055641.1, on the reverse strand, counting down.
TATTTTGAGAAAGGCTTTATGGCCATTCTGGACCTATCTCTGACCATGAGGTAGTCATCCAATTTAGGAGAACTGCCTAGAAAAATTGTTTTTCCTCGATAATTCCATCATCATCAGTGGTATTTATTCTATAAGTGGTCATTTCTTGGGATTGAAGTGCTAGAGGTATTTCCACCTCATTCTCAGTATTACCATCATTAGAAGTTGAGGCACCTGCCTCCACCTCAATTATGGTATCTTTATCAAAATAAGAAGTATGTTTATCACTTAAGTCACAATAATATTTAGATTCATTGAACACAACATTTCTACTTGTTATGCACTTCTTAAGTAATGGACACCATAGCTTGTATCTTTTAACACCTAATGGATACCCAATGAAGACACACTTAAGGGATCTAACTTGAAGCTTACCCTGTTTAATATGACTATATGCAATACTCCAAAAAACTTTAAGGTTACTATAGTTCACAGTTTTGACCAGTCCAAAGTTCCTTAAGTGTTTTAAATTCTAAGGCAGTGGAGGGATTGATGCACAAAAACTTGTTAACCAAATTTTGTATTTGTAAAAGCTCGCAAGTGCACGAGTCACTTGTAGTAAGCGACAAGTATACTCCCAAGATCGTCTCTCAAAGGAATTGCGGTGGTTTTTAAAAGAGTTAAATGTAATCTAAAACTTAGCAATAAAATAAATCCTAAACACTCTATCAAAGTTGGTTTTGTAAACGGTTTCTAAAATTTTAAATTCTTAAAACAAATAAAGTGAGTGTGTGAAAGTATTGCTGAAGCGATGAAATGAACGAGTGTGGGAAATTAGCTAGTTAACTAATCATGGATAGATTGATTTATGTGGTTTTCACAATTAAGCATGAAAAAGTGGAATTTAATGATTGTTTTCACTAACCCTAGAAAATCCCAAATCAATGGCAATGTTTCCTTAATTAACTAATTAGCTTCTTTGATCCGGACCGTTAATTAGTTAATTAGCATTAAACTTAGGAAAATAATTTAATCACCTAATTTAAGACAAGTCAATGCACTTAAATTAGGCTCATGCTCAAAAATGCCCAATTGAATTTAGATGGTGTTTCTAAAACTCAACCCTAAAATATTCCATACATTCATAAATTAAATTGGCCAAAAGTAATTAATGAACATAAGTGTTAAGAACAATGAACATGAAATAAATCACTTTAATATAAAATAATCCACATAAACAATCATCCACTCAAGGTTACATTGCTAAAATCCCACACACAAAGAGTTTAGCTACTCATAATGAAATCCAAATCAATATTTTTCATTACAAATAACATTCTATGAGTTCTTAAAAAGAAAAGAGATTACAAACAATAAATTACCCCACTTCCACTCTTGAAACAAGCTCTTGATGTTGGATGGTCACCTTCTTCAAGATTGTTGATGGAGCTTCAAAGGAGGAGCATTAATGGAGTAATTTCTCTCTCAAAATGTTGAGGAGGAGAAGAAGAGGCAATATTCACGAGTTGGGTGTGGGGAGTGTTAAAAATGGGTATTTATATGTTAGGGTTTGAGTGTGTGTGTGTGTTGGGGTTGAAAAGCTGGAAATAAAATCCGGGTACGCGCGCCGCGACGCAGGTTTTTCATGCCTCGGCGCACTATATTTTCCTGGAATTGAAATCAAGACAGAACCTTCCCCGCCGCGACGCAGGTTTTGCATGCCTCGGCGCGCGTTGTTGTAATGCCCTTACATAGCTTGTTGATTCTCGATGTAAGGGCTTACGTTGCTAAGCCTTTGTTTGTCCCCTTTACATAGTGAATGACACCCAATGTAAGGCTTACAATCTTTAACACATTTTTCTTCATTTTTACTCTCTTTTTCCACATTTATTCCCAAACCTACTTTGACCTACAAAACAAAAGAATACCCTCCAAAACAAGATTATATCGAAATTAAATGCAAAATAAACACTTAAAAACATAACAAATAGTAGGTCAAAATAGTGTTCATCAGGGATGATGCACAAAATCTTGATAACCAAATTTTGCATTTGTAAAAAAACTCGCAAGTGCACGAATCACTTGTAATAAGCAACAATTATACTTCCAAGATCATCTCTCAAGGAATTTGTGGTGGTTTTAAAATATCAAATGTTTTCTAAATTGGTTGCAAAAAGATAAATCCTAAACATCCTAACAAACATCAATTGTGAGAACGGTTGCTAAAATTATAAAACTTTAGAACAATTAATATAAACGAGTGAAAAGTTTGCAGAAACAATATGATGAATGAGTGTGAAAAATTAGCTAGCTAACCAATCATAGATAGAATAATTTAAGTGATTTTTATAATTAAGCGTATAAAGTAGGATTTATTGATATTTTTCACTAGACCATCCCAAATCAATGGAGATTTTCCCTTTATTAACTAATTGACTTCTTTAATCCTGACTATTAATTAATTAATTAGCATAAACCTTAATAAAATAACTTAATCACCTAATTTAAAACAAGTCAATGCTAGACTCATGTTCAAAAATAAACAATTAAACTTAGATGGTGTTTCTAAAGCTCAAATCTAAGATATTCTCATGTGTTCATAAATTAGATTGGCCAAAAGCAATTCATAAATAAAGATACTAAAAATAATGAACATGAAATAAACTTTAATCCAAAATAAACCACATAAATATTCATCCATTCATGTTAGCATTACTAAATCCCACACAAATATATTTAGCTACTCATAACAAAATCTAAATCAATGTTTTCTAATACAAGTGGCATTATAGAGAATCCTAGAGAGAAAATAAATTATAATCTTCTTGAATTTGGATATCACCTCTCTCAAGAATCTTGATGGAGCTTAAATGGAGATGTTTCTCTCTCTAGAATGTGAAGAAGAAGATGGTTTTTTGGCACTATTCACCCTAGTACTGTTGGGAAGGTTTTAGAGTTGTATTTATAGGTTAGGTTAGATGTGAGGGTGAGTGTATAATTTCTGGGGGTGCACAAGGGGTTCAAGTAGTTACTTGGTAAGCGGGGTGCAGAGCAAAGCGCGATGTATTTTTGGTGTTGGTATAATTTTCCAGAGAGATTGGTGCCGAGGAGCAAGGTATTTTTGGTTCTCACATAAAAAACCCAAGAATGGACCGCGGCGGCACACAAATTTCTTTGCCTCGGTGCAAGGTTGAAGACAAACCCCATAGTAAAACTTGAGAACTCCCCACAGCAATGCACAAATTTCTTCGCCGTGGCACACCTTAGTGTACACGTCTTATACATCCCCTTTACATAATTATTGATTCCCAATATAAGACTTACGTGCCTTAGCTCTTTTCACTCAATTTTACTCTCTTTGACTATTTAAGTCCACAATTCATCCCAAAAATAGGTCGAAATAGTGTTCATCAAATACTCCAAAACTTACATTTTGCTAGTCCTCAAACAAAACTAAAACTAAAAAGACAAATAACAAAATTAAGAACTTAAATCGACAAAATTTTTCAAGCTTTAATTTCTTTTCAATTATAATCAAGATATATGCACAAGTTCATCCAACATTTCTACACATTAAGGTTCACTATACAATTTAGTTTTGCATCACAAATCTTTGCTCCAATACTAGAAACATATCAACATTGATTCCTCCAAGCCTAGTGTTAGGAATCAGAATTTGCTTCAACTATAATCCTCACAAGATTTACTCTTTAAATCATGCTGATCCTATAGGTTCAAACACTGAACAAAGTATATGCGAATAGAAGTTATATAAAGAAATGCGCTAATAGGTTTGCATATGATTAGTTAAGAAAGGCTGAAAAAGTGCATAACATTGATCTCATGAAAAGAATCAAATGATAGGGTTTATGAAAAAATCACATTACTATTCTTATGCATCAATTAAAATCATTAAGCAAAAATTTCAAGTATGTACCTTAGAATAAATGAAAATGCATTGACTTCAAGAGGATTTATTTTCTCTTTTTCTTTTGTAATAACCATCTCACCATTTTAGAAACTTTAGGGTCATAGTCATAATACTTATTTTTTTATAAGCAGATATCCTTTGACCCTTATACATATGTATTTTGTGAATGAGAAATTTTGGTTATCTTTGTGTCGGATGCGAAAATGCCTATATAACTATTAAAGTCAATCATGAATGAAATAGGCATACACTTAAAATCTTACTCAAATTATTTAATCTAAGCAATACAAATAGATATATGATTCTTCATTAAATGCTAAAAATCCTAACATTAAATGCATAAAAAACCTATAGCGATCATCTAACAAATTGAAATAATAAGAAAAGTGTTTAAAGGAGTACAATGATGATCATCTCTCAAAATGAAACATTAATGGCTCAATAATCATCTCACAAGGTAGTCTTTACTATTGGACGCCTAAACACTAAATTTAGATTCACCTCAATTTCAACATCAAAATCAGGAAACAAAGATTGCAAGTTAAAATCAACCTTAATAGCAAACCTTAAACATGTTTAAAAATCATACAAATAATGCATAAAAACTCGATTATTTATGAAAAATTGACCAAAAGTAAGATAATTTTGTTTCAAAAAGTTTTTATTGGACCTATTTACCCCCCCAAACTTGAAACTAAACATCATCATCAAGGTTTTCAACTAATCAAAAGTTCAAAAAAGTATTGAAAATGGACAAATAGAAAACTAACTAAACTAAAAAAACAATAGATATTACCTTAACGGTGAATTGCCTCCCACCAAGCACATAGTTTAATGTCTTAGCAAGACGTTGCTTAAGGTTAAGATGTATGCACTTCGATGCATTCAACATCCCCATTGTGAATGACTCCTTCCAAGTAAGGCTTCACACGGTATCCGCTCACCTTGAAAGTCATTTGATTCTTCGAATTTAACAATTCTATTGCTCCATGGGGAGATATTTGAAAAGGACTCATGAAGTCAATCCCCTAAACATCAAATAACTCAACAACTAAATTAAATGTAAGAGGCATTTCATTACGTTTTCCTATATTACCAGTCCTCTGACATCGATCACATCGCATGAAAAAATTATGAGCATCTTTAAATAAAGTTGTCCAGTAAAAACCACATTGTAATATCTTGATGGCCGTTTTCTTACCACCAAAATGGCCTCTACAATGAAGCTCATGGAAAAATGCCAAAATGCATTAATGCTTCTCTTCAGGCACACATCTCCAGATGACTTGATCTTGGCCAAGCTTGAACAAATAGGGGTCATCCCAAAAGTAGTTCCTACAAATATTCAAAAACCTTTTCTTTTCCTAAAAAGAAATGTTAGAGTTCAACAAAGCACTAGCAAGATAATTTACTATGTTAGCATACCAAGGATTTAGGCCTACGGTAAATAACTGTTCATGAGGAAAAGTTTCAACAATGTCCATATCTTTGTCACTTTCAGTTGTGTCAAAGTTAGAAATTAACTTAGATAGGTGATCAACTACTACATTTTTAGTTCCTTTCTCATCTTTGATCGCTAAGTCAAATTCTTGCAAACGTAAAGCCCACCTAATTAACCTTGGCTTATCATTCACTTTACTTAACAAATATCTCAAAGCTGCATGATCAGAATGCACAATAACTTTAGACCCTACCAAATAAGATCTAAATTTATCTAAAGAAAACTCAACAATCAAAAACTCTTTTCGATGGTGGAATAGTTAAGTTGGGCATCATTAAAAGTTTTACTAGCATAGTAAATGACATGTAAATGCTTATCTACTCTCTACCCCAAAAAAGCCCCAATAGTAAATTTTGAAACATCACAAATTATTTCAAAAGGTAACGACCAATCAGGTGCCATGATAATAGGTGTAGAAGTCAACTTTTTCTTTCAAGGTATTAATAGTAACGAGGCAATCATCATCAAACACAAAGAAAACATCCTTAGCCAACAAATTACATAAGAGATGACTTATTTTAGAAATTTTTTTAATAAATCTCCTATAAAAACCTGCATAACCTAGGTAACTCCTAATTCCCTTGACATTAATGAGAGGTGACAATTTAGCTATCAAATCAACTTTGCCCTATCTACCTATATTCCTTTACTAGAAATGACATTTCATAATACAATGCCTTGTTTGACCATGAAATGACTCTTTTCCCAGCTAAGAGTTAAATTACATTCAATGTATCGTTCAAGTACAAGAGTCAAATTATGTAAACAATTATCAAAAGAATTTCCAAAAATTGAAAAATCATCCATGAATGCCTCAATGAATTTTTCCACCATATCCAAGAATATAGACATCATGCATCTTTGGAATGTGGCTGGGGCATTGCATAAACCAAATGGCATCCTTCTGAAAGCAAATGTCCCAAATTGGCAAGTGAATGTGGTCTTCTTTTGATCCTCTAGTGCAATGCGCACTTGATAATATCCTGAAAGACCATCAAGAAAATAATAAAAGTCATGCCTTGCTAATCGTTCTAACATTTGATCAATAAATGGAAGAGAAAAATGATCCTTTTTCGTATACAAATTAATTTTACAAAAATCAATGCACATCTTCAAACCCGTGATCATCCTAGTAGGCACTAACTCATTCTCGTCATTTTTCACCATGGTGATCCCCAATTTCTTAGGTACCACATATACTGGACTAACTCACTTCCTATCGAAGATAAGATAAATAACCCCCACTTCTAGGAGTTTTAAAATCTCAATTTTTACTACCTCTTGCACAATTGGATTAATCCTCCTTTGAGCTTCTCTCACAGGTTTGGTATTGTCCTCTAAAATAATCTTATGGAAACACATAGCTGGACTAATATCTCTAATATCACGAATACTCCAACCTATGGCTTTTCTATATTTCCTAAGCACCTTAACAAGTTCTTGTTCTTTAGTTTGGGTTAAAGTAGATGAAATAATGACCAGATAAATATCCCCCTCTCCCAAAAACACATATTTAAGATTGCTTGGGTAACTCTTTCAATTCAAGTTTAGGTGGAGTAGTATCTTCCCTAGGTGGTGTCTTAGGTAACTCTAAGGGTGTACTAAGCTCATCCAAAAGTTTGGCATTATCCAATAATTCAAGGTACCCCTTAGTCTCCTCATCTAAATCCTCCTTAACCCTATCAATGGTTAAAGCATACTTAAGTTTATCTTTCATCTCATCTTGCAAAAAGGTGTTCTGAACAAGAGCATCAATATGGTCAATATAAGAACATTCATCAATAGTAGAAATATAAGGTATAGGAGAAGACTCAAACACTTTAAAATGAAAAGTTTCTCCTAAAACTGTCATAGTCAAGCTTCCACTGTGGACATCTATGATAGTCTTGGTAGTGGCCATGAATGGTCTACTGATGCACAATGACTTGATAATCAAATTTTGTATTTGTAATAAGCTCGCAAGTGCACGAATCACTTGTAATAACTGATAAGTATACTCCAAAGATCATCTCTTAAGGAATTGAGGTGGTTTTAAAATGTTACTTATTTTATTATTTAGTTGAACAAACAATCCTAAACATTTTAACAATTGTCGGTTATAGAAAAGATTGTAAATTCCTAAATTAATTCAAAAACTAAAATAAGTTGCAAATAAGAAATCGTAGGCAAGGTGGGGATGATGGATGATATGTGAATATTAGTTTGTTATTCATTCATGGAAAGAACAAATTAAGTACTTCAATTAAAAGTTAGATTAAATAATTTTTTTGCTAAACCTAAAAAATTCTAAATCATTGGCAATTTTCACTACAATCAATTAATTAACGTCTTTGATCCAGGCCATTAACTAATCAATTGGAATTGGCTCAAGGAAATATTATAATCACCTAATCTAACACAAATCAATGCAATCAAATTAGGCACTTGTTCATAATGCACAATCAAGCAAAGATGGCGTTTCAAATGCCTAAATTCTAACATATTCTCTCCAACTACAAATCAAGATTTGGCTCATCATTAATTTATAATTAGAAATATTAAGAACATGAACAAGAAATAAATCCAAAACTCATATATCATTAAATTATAAAATTGTTCTTACAATCATTGGAAGCAATACTAACATCCCAAATACATAAATTAGCCGACCATAACTAAATTGGTGTCAATCAATTTAGTCATGAGAGGCAAACACAAAATCAAAGAGAAGAAAAGATATTACAATAAAAATACCCTAATGAATCCTCTAGCTCCAAAACCTTAAAGTTGGTTGGTTCTCTTTCTCAATTTCTTGGAGTAGCCTCAACAATAGAGGGTCTTCTCTTGATTTTGGGTGTGTGTTTGGGTGGAAACCCTTGCTGCTACAGCAGCTAAGGTGGGGAGGTAAATGGTTACAAAAACTTTTGTTTGTGAGAAGTATAGTGTGTAGGAGGAGTGAAGAGGCACACGAGTGTTAGGATTTTTGGGCATTTTTAGTATGCGGGCCACAGCACACAAAATTACATGCCACAGTGCAAGGCTAAAAATGGGAGGCGGGCTGCAGCACACGTTTTCTTCTACCACAGCTCGTGTGGAATTTTGGCTTCATAATAGAAACCCGAGAGTTGGTTGCCATAGAACACAAATTTCTTTGCCGCGGCGCGTCTTGTTGTGCTTGCCTTTTATGTAACTCTTACATAATTGCTGACGCCCAATGTTAGGCTTACATCCTTTGGCTCTTGTTACTCCATTTTCACTCCTTCTGAGTCATTTTAATCCAATACTCTTCTAAGAACCCAACAACCTACAAAACATATAAATACCTTCCAAAACATGAAAATAATAAAATAAAACATAAAAAATAATGCTAAAAAATATGACAAAATATAGGTCAAAATATTGTTCATTATCTACCAAGAAGAATAGTATGTTCCTTGTTCATGGATGGATTTTCCTACATGTCCAAGACAATAAAATCAACAAGTATAATTAGTTTATCTATCTATACAAACAAATCCTCAACCATCCCCTTTGGGTACTTAACAGATCTATTAGCTAACTGAAGGGACATGGTAGTAGGTTTCAATTCTCCTAAACCTAGTTGCAAATAAATTGAATCAAGCATTAAGTTTATACTTGTAACTAAGCCTAGCATAGCTTTTACCACTTTCTTTTCTCCCTTGGTAATGTGAATAGTTAAACTACTAGGATCCTTTAATTTTGATGGTAAATTTTGTTGAACTATTGCACTTGAAATTTCAAACACAATAATTCTTTCATTAAGTTAATACTTTCTCTTTGTAATGTTTAAGCCTTTAAAAAACTTAGTATAAGAAGGCACAATTCTAATTACATCCAATAAAGGAAAATTAATTTGAATTTTGGACAGCATGTTAAATAAATAAGAGAATTGCTTATCCTACTTATTGTCCTTGAGACGGTGTGAAAATGGTATGGGTAATCGGTATGCCTCTGATGTTTTGTGCAATTTAGGGTAGTAGATGACTCTCCAATTGCTTCCTTGGAAGGTTCATCATATTTATCATTGGTCTCACCGCCTCCCTTGCATATTGTATGCTCTCCTTCCATGTTACCTGAACTATATGATAAGTCATTAGAAATTTCTGGTAAAATTTTATTGACCATCTTACCATTTCAAAGGACTGTAACTGCCTATGCTTGCTCGAATTGACTAGGAAACTTTCCTTTTTCTTGCTTTTGGAGATGCTCCGCTAATTGCCCAACTTGGCCTTTAACCCTTTTCATGGAAGCCTCCAATGAATCCAACCTTTGATTATTCTTCATATGGTTGTCTCGACTCACTTGAATGAAGGAGTTCAAATTGTCCTCAAAGCTTGGCTTGTTTGGTGGAGTGAGTTACAAATTGTTAGGGGATTATTTGTAAAATGATTCTGAGCATAAGATGGGTTGTTGTTTCCCTTACAAGAGAAGTTTGGATGATTTCTCCAACCTCGATTATAGGTGTTAGCATAAGGATCATTCCTTGGTCGAGGTTGGTATCCTTCCATTGCATTCTCTTGCTCTTGGCTTGTACCTACATGAGAATCACAAACAAATGGACAAGTATTAGCACCATGCCCATAAGTACTACAAATGCCACATACCTCTTGAGGTGAAGCATTCCTAGAGGTAACGTTAGCACTCTTTTGTTGGGAATTAGCACCAGCATGTCATACAAATCGTATGTCTCTACTGTAGTTCTTTCTCCTATAGCTCCTCTTATGGCCTTATCTATAGTGAACTGACACTGTTGTGTCAACCCATCATAGAAAAATTGGTTTTAGAGCTGTAGTGGAAAATGATGATGTGGGCACTGGATCAGAAGCAATTTGAACCTATCCCATGTCTCATGAAATTTTTCTCCTTCCATTTGTGAGAATGTTGCAATTTTTGTTCTCAAGTCGATAGTCTTTTGATGGGAATAGAACTTTTTCCATGAACTTGTTATGTATTGCTTTCCAAGTAGAGAGGGAACCTGATGGAAGAGTCATAAGCCATGCTTTTCCTTGTCTTTGAGCATGTATGGGAAGCATTTCATCCTCAATTGATCCTCATTAAGCCTCTGTAGCAGAAAAGTCTACACAGTAGCATAAAAATCACGAATAAACGTTAGTTGATCTTCATTAAGAATATCATAGAAAGAAGGAAACATGAAATAATGAATATTCTTTAGCTCATAATTCCTAGCCGCTTCTCCCAATTGGATACAAGTAGTAGTACCAATGATTGGCCTTGCATACTCCTTCATGGCCAACTCTCTAGGTAAAGGTAGAAGGTCTTCCATATTCAGTAATTCTTGTGGTATATCTTCTTCCTCCAGAATGTTGGTGTCAAAATGTCTCAATTGTGCTTTCGGTTAGTTAACGTTGCCTATGAAAGGTGCTAATGGATTTCTAAGGGATCTCCTACCTTACATATACTAACAAAAATAACAACAAAATCAAAAAACCCAACACTAAATGACTCCAAACAAGTAACAAAAATAAATTAAAATTAGACACAAAACAAACTCAATGAAAGAACAAAACAAAAATACGAAAACAAAGAAAATCACAAAAACAAACAAGTTAAGAAAATTAACTAAAAAGAAAACAAATGAACAATTTAAAATGTCAAATTCTCTAGCAACGGCGACAAAAACTACAAAATCTTGAAAACTAAATGTATTTGTAAAAAGCTCGCAAGTTCAAAAGTCACTTGTAATAAGCAACAAGTATACACCCAAGATCGTCTCTGAAAGAATTTACAGTGGTTTTAAAATGTCAAATGTTTTATAAATTGGTTGCGAAAAAATTTATCCAAAACATTCTAACAAAAGTCGATTGTGAGAACGGTTGCTAAGATTATAAAACCTTAGAACAATTAAAATAAACGAGTGAAAAATTTACCGAAATGATATGATGAATGAGAGTAGGAAATTAGATAGTTAACCAATCATGGATAGAATAATTTACGTTCTTTTTACAATTAAGCATACAAAGTAGGATTTATTGATTTTTTTTCTTCACTAAATCTTGACAATTCCAAATCAATGGAGATTTTTCCTTAGTTAACTAATTAACTTCTTTGATCCAGACCGTTAATTAATTAATTAATTAGTATAAATCCTCGAAAAATAGCTTAATCACTTAATTTATGATAAGTCAATGCACTTATTAGGCTCATTCATGTTCAAAAATGTACAATTAAACTTAGATGTTGTTTCTAAAGCTCAATTTTAAGATATTTTCATGCGTTCATAAATTAGATTGATTAAAAGCAATTCAAAAACAAAGATATTAAAAAAATAAGAGAAAAGTGTCATGGAGGTCCTTCAGATTATGTCATGTGTGTCATTTGGTCCCTTAGATTATAAGTGGTGTCATTTGGTCCCTTAGTTTTAGAAAAATGGGCCAATTAAGGACAAAACACATGATTTTAATAATTTTTTAATTAAAATATTATTTTTTAAATTAATATTTTAATATCATAAACATTAAAATAATACAATTTTTCATTAATTGACCTCTTAAAAAATAATATTTTAATTAAAAAATCATTAAAATCATGTGTTTTGTCCTTAATTGGCCCCTTTTTCTAAAACTAAGGGACCAAATGACACCACTTATAATCTAAGGAATCAAATGACACACATGACATAATCTAAGGGACTTCTATGACCCCGCTCCCTAAAAATAATGAATATGAAATAAATAACTTTAATCCAAAATAAATCACATAAATATTCATCTATTCATGATAGCATTACTAAATCCCACACAAATATATTTAGCTACTTATAACAAATTTAAATCAATATTTTTTATTATAAGAGGCATTATAAAGAATCCTAGAGAGAAAAAGAATTAAAAGAAACAATAAAAATATCTCACTTTCATTCTTGAAACAATCCTAAGCTAAGAATTATGTTCTCAACATATTGGACCACTTGTAAAATTTGTCTCAATCTTTTATTTGTTAAAAAAATTGTCTCTAACTTATTAACTGGGTTATATTTAAAGACTTGTATCCAATTTGTCATCAAATATTGCATAAAACAACTCATGCTATTCAATTTCACATAACATATTTCATTTTATGTTTTCTTTGTAACTATATGAACAAAAATTAAACCGACGTCTCCATTTAATATTAGGTTGAAGACATTGTTTTAATAAATTTTCGACCGACATAAAATATAATTCACACTTTTGGCATTAACACAAAGTAACAAATATAAAAGAGGCGGGACAATATATAGCTTCCCTTTGTCACGAAACTCTATAAAATGGGACCGGATAATGCTTCTAATTTTAGATGTTTTCTTCTGTACAGTGGTCCAATCCACTTGCTAATTCAGTGTGAGGCTGTTAAAGATCAACCTCAGTCTATTTCATTAGGAATTAGCTGTTAATTATAATACTATATACTGTACATTTGTACTTTTAACTCATGCAAGTGAGAGAGATTATCGGGTAATTCATCATCAACATTTGCTAGGTTCTCGATTTATGGGCAAATATTTTTTTTTGTTGTTTGTGTTTGTAACCTTTGTATGATGACAAATTTGTACGTTAGGTTCATATGTATGTAGGACACTGAGCACTGACAGTCTGATCATGCGTTCATGTTTTCACAACCTTATTAGTCTCTGGACTTTATTGACATTGTTAGCTAGCTGCTAAGCTAGGTTCATGTCCAAAAATACTATTTGTTTCTTAACTTTTACAAATTCCATAGTTTAATTTTTTTTAACTTTTTTTTCTTTGATATTTAATCTCTTAATTTTTAAATTCTACATTTTAATTTTTAAACTTTTTTTCTTAAAATTTAATTATCTAATTTTTTAATTTTAACAAATTCAATCATTTTAATACAAGATTTATCATGTTAAAATAAATAAAGTGTTAATTACATTCTTTTTAAATAAATTAGCATTTGGTCATCATTAACATTTATTTTTTTCTTCTCAAGCAAAATACACCCAAAATTCTCATTTATATACCTTTGAAGAACAGTTAGTGGACTAACACAAAGAATTTAATAAAATTAGGGGCCATAGGCGGAGCATCTAAGGAGTTATATGAGGATGTAATCTTAGTCAATTTTTTTACAAAAAATTAATTATATGTATATTATTATTTAATAAATATTTAATTTGTAATAATACATTATGTCTAATTTTTGTGTATATATTTTGAAATATATTAATAATATTTAACAAATGCTTGAATAAAAATAATATAAATTGTGAAAAAAATAATTAAATATACACATTTGTTTTATATATATATTTGATAACCAAATGATGACAAAAATAAAATTATAGTAGTATATTACATAAAAATTATTCATAAATGTGATAATCTAAAAAAAATTAAATATTTAACTTTAGACCCAATATAAAAAGTTAATTTTTTAATAATAAAAAAAAGCATACAATAAGCTTTAGATTAAAGTTTTTAAGTTTCTATAATTTATATTTATGTATTTAAAATTTTTCTTATTTTATTTAAACCCAAATTTTAACTTTATTCAATATAAAATTTTATTTTAATAAATTTTGAATTTATTTAAATTTTTATTTATATAAAAACCTGTAATATTTCTTCGTCCTTAGTTTTCATTCATTTTATTTTTATCAATCAGTTTTATATTATTTATCAACATATATTTTTAAATATAGTCTTAATCTTAAAATGCTAATCATATTTTATTTTCTACATTTTTCAGTTTTTTCTTTTACTTTTAGTTTTAATATTTATAAATTTTAATATATTTGATTGAGCTTTCTATTTGCCTAGATTTTTTTAGTTAATAATTTTTTTATGTATATGTGATATTAATACATATTAATTTATTATATTTTTATTTAATTTTCATTATAGATTTATTATAATGTGTTAAAATTCTATAATTTTATTGTATTAACTATATATTTTTACTATATTATAACATAAAAATTTAGTATTAAATTGAAGAGAGTCCATTGTAGTTCCTACTAATTATATATTATGATGTATTTTTTATTTTTTTAATATTTTATAAAAATTTTACCTTAAATGAAAAAATTAAATTGCAAACTCCCCTCAAATTAGGGATCAAATATAAAGAAAAAAAAAGTTAAGAAATTAAATATAAAAATTAGAAGATTAAATATTAAAAAAAATTAATGTGTAAAATTCAGCCGTGGATCTCCCTTTTTCTTATGAAGAATTTGTACGAAAATTTATGTACACTTCAGACTTTGTGTTGTTAAATTCTTTATTTAAGCAACTCACGTCATATATCAATTACATACCTCTCTATATTAAAAGTGTGGTAAATTATAGCCTTATTTTCTTCTTTTGCTTTTTCTTTGCTTATTAAAAGTGATAAATTATAGCCTTATTTTTTTTCTTTTGCTTTTTTGTTTTCCTTTTCCTTTACTTATTTTACAATTTTTTTATTTTAAATATTTCATCATCTTACCTACATAATTTTAGAGGCTTGAGGTCTCATAATTATAAGAATAAATTTTCTCTATGACAAGTAATACAAGTAAATAGAAATATCAATGATACATAAATAGATTGTACTCGTATTATTTAAAATATATCATATAATTAAATAATTTTAATAATTTTTTTTTACTTACCATTATAATTAATATGAGTGTAATTTTGTGCTAATTTGACATTTCACTACAAGTAAAGTCATAATTTTGAAATGTGATAACGTAATTTAAATACAATATGATATATATTATTTAACATAATATAAAATATTACATAACTGTTTATTAAATGAATAAAAAATATTTTCCATGATATGATAACAGTAGTAATAAAATCGAATAATATATATAAAAAGTCTCTAAAATTATAGCTTTCTTTTGTTTTTTTTAATAGGTTTTTATTTTCTTTTTGCTTTTTTTTCACTTGTTTTATTATTATTACTATTTTCTTTTAACATTCTTATCCAAATAATTTTAGAACACATTAATAATATATTTCATTCGATATAATAATTGACAAATATTTTTATATTATAGATGTATTAATTTGTGGATCCATAATCATTTTATTTCATATTAAAAGAGTCGTAACATAGTTACACGATCAAGGCAAGGTAATACGGACATTTAAGTACTCGCCTCACTCATACAAGCAACAAAAAGTAATTAACAAGTAAAAGGTAATTGCAGATAAATAAATAAGAAAACAGATAAAGAAGTAAAAGCAGTAAATGCTTTCCAATCTTAGTACAGACTATATATGTCATCACATATGCCCTGGATACTAACTCATGTAGCATATCAAATAAACACAAGGAGTTAATGTGGTAAACCCACTTAGGCTCCAATCTTATGTAACAACATCCACGAGTTGCTTAAAGCAATCTCTCAGCAGCCAAATTCACTAAAAGTAATAAATAGTTAATAGAAACCACCTATCCTAACTGCTTAGGCTGCTATCCCCAGCTATCTCTATAGCTACTTTAATCCACACTAAATCTGGCTCACCTCTAAGGACACACCACCAAATAGTGTAATGCAAATACCTGTAATCAAATTAATGTACAGTGATATGTGCAATTTACCTAAAAATATGATTTTAGAGTAAACACTTTGTATCAACAATACGAAAAACACACTAAACGTAAGTTGATACGAACCTCCTCCTCGTAATAACAATAAAAAAATATGATGTATTGTTATTACAACAATTTCGTTTTAAAAAGAATTTAATAAATTTTACCACTACCTCGTATCTAAATACAGAAACAACACTTGATGTGTTGATAATAAAAATTATGCTTTTTAGAAAGATTAATTCATAAAAATCTCGAAGTGAATAATCACCTCTAAATAACTAATACAAAACAACACTCAATGTATTTAGTGATACAGAAAACGTAAAAATACTTTTTCGTAACAGTTGAAAATATTTTTCACCCAATTAAATATTTTAGATAGAAGTTATAAAATCGACAGAGTTTTTTCACTTAAAACAAAACAAAGAAAGTGAATGGGTATTTATAGAAAAATTTTAAAACACAAAGACCCTCACCGATCCCTCATGATACCTTTGAATACCACCTTAGTAAGGTATTAGTGAGATACCGGCGAAGCCCCAGAGAAGTCTAAAGGTCAGAAAATGAAAAAAAAAATAGCATCGTCTATCTCTCGCTAACCTACCTCAACGTACACCTATTGAGACTCGGAGAGGACCTTGACGAGCTACTCAAAATAAGTTTTTCAAAGAAAAATTTCATTAATTAAAAAGGCATAAATACCCACCAACTTAGAGAAATATGTGCAAATAAAAACACATTTTAACATGCAATAAATATGCTCTCAATTAGCTCATGGTGTGTGTATCATATAAGCATACAATAGTGTTAAGAATATGTGATACTGATCACAAACAAAACACCTTACATAGTGGTAGACAAAAATACTAAATAAAATAAACAGATTCCGTGTTTTGCATATGGAAATGCTAACAAAGACACGAAAGGACTTACATATATAATTCTTTATGTATAAATTAAAGATTGACACATGTAAAAAAATGTAACTGAAATAACAATAATTTTTATACATCTATTAATTACTTTATCTCATGTAATTCTTTACGTAAAAATTAAACATCAACACATATAAAATAAGGTAAAAAAAAAAAGTTAAAGTTATACATATAACAATAATAAGAATAACAACAACAATAATAATAAATAAAATATATAATAATTTATTATTACAGTATGAAACGATATAGTATTAGTAAGATAAATAAATTTGGTCCACAATTTATTATTTTTATTTGTAATATACAACTATAATACAATTGTAAAGGTCATTGGAATTTCATATAACATGATCATTTTATTTTGAATTTATATATCATTCAGTATTGCAACTTTAAAATTACAAATTCATACTTTTCATTTTAACCAATATCTTTAAAAATAATTACTATTGTACTAACACGACATTTTATTAGAACAAATACTTTTATTTAATTCACAATATTATAAGTAATACACAACAAAAAAATTCAATTGTTTTTATTTCTATCATAATCCTTTCTAATTTATTCTTTTTAATATTCCTTTCATATTTTATTAAAGAATTTGTTCAAACTAACACCATCCTTTCAATTCTTTTTAATAAATTTTATTTAAATTATTTTAATTATAACTAATTAATATTATGAAATAACTTTTAAATTAAATAGGTAGAGATATTATAACAATTTATATTATTATTCCAACCATCATTTTTCATTATGATAAATTTATTAATAATAATCAATTTATATATTTTTATTATAAGTATAACAAAAATAATTATATCATATATACCGCATAAATAACATAGTCATTTATCAAAGTGAGGGCTCCATGTCTAGTATATAAGAAAGAGCCATACATCCTCGCAATTACAATCAAACTCAAATTTGTTTAGTTTTTTTCCCCCCTTTTTTTAGTCACACTAAAATTTATTTATGTATTTTCAAGTTTTGCTATTTCTTTTTTTGTTGTTTCCATTTTTAAGTTTGTATTATCATTTGATCAATATTAAATACTTTTATTGTAATATCCTTCTAACCACTTGGAATTAAAAAATTAATGTTTTCATGCAAATCATTAAAACGATATAATTTATCTTCTTTTAATCTATTTTTTTCAAAGCAATGCAACTAAATGATACAATTTATAATATAAAAGTTAAATTATACTAATATCCTAATTTAGGACCTCTGTGAGACTTTATTGTATTAATAATATTATTGTTTTGATTGCATTGAATTTGTATTATAGTTAAAGAATTTGTTGAGAAAAAAGCCTGGTCAAATCATTTCATAAAACAAAAAAAACTCTTAAACAACTATTGCTTAATTAATTTAAAATAAGGATAAATGTTAAGATATTTTAATTAGTTTTAATAATAATTTAATTAGTTTATTTTTTAATTATAAACTAAAGCCCTTTTATATTAAATAGGCGAAGATAATGCAAAAACATATATTTTTATTTTTACATTGATTCATTAACAACAACGTAATATCACAATAATGGTACTAAAATATAAATAATTATGAAGATGCAATATACAATTAATTATTTTTAATATGACAATAAAAAATAGCTCTATCTATTAAATAAAAAATTGTAGCTGACAGACCTTAGAGGTGGCACTAGGATATCCCAATTAAGTCGACACGCCGTAGCACCCTTCTTCATCTAACTCTTATATTACGAGTATTATTAAATTGATAAAAAATAATACAAAATTGAACCTCAACAAAATTTATAATTCGTCCTACTACTAGCACATGAAAAAATAATAGCATTAGCAATTGATGGGGTATTCTTCCACCATCCCGCAGTACACAAACTAGGTGCCGTAAAAGCTATAGAATTAGTGAAAACATCTCCTCCCTTGTATATATGTAAACAATGAAAATTCATGTGTGCAATCTTTTTCAGGAAGTCAACCCAAGCGGAATGCCATCGCTAGGGTACTAATAACGACGTAGTGCGAAGAGTCACAATATAAGCAGAATCCGACTCTAACCAAAGCCTCTGCCACCTAAAGGTAATAACTTATATGACCGCATGAATAGCTGCTACAACCTATGCCTCAAAAGCATATATAATCTCAAGTGAAATATAGAAATAACCTTTGACAAAAGACCTTGACGTTTGAGAAACCCTGCCAACCTACTAGGCCTAGTGAACCAAAAGTAGCACCATCTGTGCAGACTTTTATCCACCCTGTGGGCAGTGGTCTCCAAATTATTTCTATGATTCATGGAGATTGTTGTGGAATTTCTTGTACTAGTAATCTTTGAAGGACCACAACGTCCTCTATTGTGTTATGCATTGAACCACGCTGTGATAGGCTTGCTGAAGGTATGAACTGTCAAACTGTGGCAATTGTAGATCTCATAAAAGTATGTTTGTCCTCGAATATAATATTATTTCTAGTAATCCATATCACCCAAATGACTAAAATTATGTCTGCTTTTCATAAATTTACAAGTTATGATTCAAAGTCCATCGACACTGCATCTGTTAATAAATCTAGGATGGAAGAATTTGTACGAGGCCGCCTGCAAAAATAAGAGCATAATAAATCCTTAAGTGCACTTATAAGATGAGAAATAGTCTCATCAATTGTCCTACTTAGAGACCACAGTGAGGGGAAGGAAAGGCCCCTCCTCTTTGACTAGCAATCAGTCGCAAGACTGTGTTGGATGGTGCACCAAGATAATATGGATCAGAAGGGCGATATGAAAGGGGTCCAGATCATCCTACACTAACTATTATATTTCCTGAACACGTGTAGTGAATCATTGGTCTCACTTGTTATGACTCCACTCTTGATCGAATGTGTCCAAATTCTAGTATCTGTGACTCCCTCGGCAACAATCGAACAAAATTTTGAGGCAATATCCAAGATAGGAGTCCTCAAAATATGGCAAAAGATGCCATCCATCTACTTACAAATAGTCACCAACTACCGACTACAATTGTGGATCCAAAAGAGGGATACTCAACCTTTTAATTAGCGGGGTGCATAGCCAATTATCGACCCAAAATTGTAGTGAGGAGTGCTTGCCAGCTACCACCTAGACTCCTCCACAAGAGTCGAGTAGTGGTGTTGTAAACCTAGTCAAACTAAAGAATAAACATAATATTTTCAAGGGGCATCCCCTCTTTCCAAATATCGGCCACCCAAGTAGAGTATTGTTATAAAATTCCCTATGATAACCTTCTATGTAAATTTTATTAATAAAACCAAGATTTCTTTAACTAGTAGCCCTTCCTCTAGGGGCCACCAACAATCCCTTCAAGCAACCTAAACAAAATTTAAGTCTATCTATTTTCCTTGACAAAAACAATTGTAGATGGACTTCGTGAGACTGTCTAAAACCACTTTTGACAATTTATAAATATGAAAGAAGTGGAAGAACATGTTTTTTATAACCAAAGTGATCAAATATTTACGCTCTGTCAAAGAGAGAGTGTGCCCCTTTCATGATTCTACTTTTGAGAAAAATTTATTGACTAAGCCCTAAAACCAACGTCTTTTTGGTGCTCCTTGAAATAAGGTGATCTCTAGGTAGGAGAGGGATGTGCCCCCAATGTGCATCCTAGTGATAGCTTGGAGTAATGGAATATTACACCGAGGCACCCCTTTACCAAAGTAAGGCCTTCTTTCGTGTTTACTAGTTGACCAGAAAGGCAACCACATAGATTGAAAGCCTTATATAACACAGAGAGGTTTGATGGACAACCACTACCAAAGATAAGGAAGTCATTAGAATATAAAAATGGGTCAGTGTTGTAATGCCTCTGAGGGAGGAAATTGGTTTAAAAAGTTTATTATCCATCAAGAACTCAAGATATTTGCTCAAGAAGGCTCCTGCAATGCAAAACAAAAGAGGAGTGCATGTGCATAAATTATAAAAAGAATTTTTTAAAAAATATATGAAACTCATTGACCAAATAAAATAAACAAAAAAGGTATTTTTAAATATCAACATCAATAGTCATATTGTTTCTTTCTCTATACATTTGATGTAATTTTTGCTTAGCATTCATCTTTAGGCTATTTCTCTCCATAAGTTTATCGTAGTTTATTAATTCCAAATTCTTCTCTATCATTATTATTATTCATTAAATAAATAGTTGTCTAACATGGAGTGCACATGCATAAATTATAAAAAACAATTTTTTTAAAAATATATGAAATACATTGATCACATAAAATAAACAAAAATTATATTTTTAAATATCAACATCAATAGGCATATTGTTTCTTTCTCTATACATTTGATGCAATTTTAGTTCCGCATTCATCATTAGACTATTTCTTTCCATAAGTTTAACGTAGTTTATTAATTCCTCATTTCTTAAACTAACCCATCACTCTAGTAATTTGGTGGTAAATGTGGTGTAGCATATCCTCTTGAATATAGATTCAAGTCTACCTCCTAGTGGTTTAGTTGAATACTGATAGCTCATTAAATCACACACTCACATAGAGTTGGTGGAAAACTATTCACTATTTTTCAAAAATAAAAATGGCTTGTTTATGGTGCTTGTTGAGTAGTTAATGAGAGGTTGCCGAGGTGGTCAATAAGAGATTGTGGCTATTACCCTCATCGACGGCGACAATTATCCTCGTTAAGGTGGTCGATGAGAAGCATGAAAGCTAAAAAGTTTTCTATAAATATTTGTTCTCTTAGTTGTTTTCTTAATTAGAAAACATGGGAAAAATATTGTAGTTTGAAAACTTGTGGTTTTGTGAAAATCGATTTTTAATTATGTGTCAATGATATATAAGGTATGCATATTCCATATCAGTAATATATTGAGTGATTGTTTTAATTATTTTTGGTGGTTTTAATTAAAATGAGTTAAACATCAAGACATAGCTATATCTACGTTGCATCTACATAGGAGTTGTCATACCCTAGATTGTTCCCTTATATGAGCCATTGCTGATTCAGCTTCATCACGTGTGGTGATGAAGCTCCGAGGAGAGCATAATTCATTTGTATAATATGTCATCTATATGCTTTGAACTCACATAACTCTTGTTTTGTATATGATGTTCTTCTTCAATGGACTGAAATGAAGTCCTCCAAATGTGAGAAATTTTCATGTCAAATTCAAAATACATTCACTATTAAATGTTAAGGGGAAAAAAGGAGAAACCCAATAAGAAAAGGACATTAAACATAAAGAAACTTTGAAAAAAATGAAAATTCAAATTTTGGAGATTCGCATATGAAAAAGATAGGGGGTGGAAAATACCAATGAAGTTACAACAACATTGAAAGAGTGAACATGATAACAATAAGACCTGTAGAGGCCAATCATCCAACATTTTACATGATTTAAGCTAACAGTCCCATGCTTTGAGTTACTTGCAACCTCAAAAGAAAGTTATCTTTGCAACTCAATTCACAAACTATAAAAAGTATGTTCTGAATGGTTTTATAAATCGAAGGCTTATTTGATTAAGGGTATCAAATGCTATAGATATCTATTGATGGTGCATGTATCTAGTGCTATATTTGAGGTAGAAGAACCCCCAAGGTGAAGATGAAGATCCAATTTGCAACCATGTTTTGAAGTTGTTATCGATGATTGTTGAAGAATTGGAAGTTGGATGTCATTTTGACTATCTATAAAGAAATGAAATAGTGTGCCTATAAGCCAAATTTGTAAATGTTTTAAAGAAAAAATAGCTTCTTAAATCAATCCCACATTGCTCAAAAACCTCATAAATAAACCCCAAAACTCCTGGAATCAAAAGCCTTATAGTTGTTCAATATCAAATCTTGGCTTGCTATTGAAACCCCACATTTGGAATAGATGCTTGCAAGTTTGCATTATAAAGAGTTGATTCTAAATTTTAATATTAGTGCCTTTGATTTGTAGAATGAATCTCTTTCCTGTTTGTTCTGATTACGAAAAAAGTTTAGTAAATAGCATCAAATGTAATAAAATGTAGCTATTCTGATTCCTTCTCAATCTGATTCCATTTGATTTTCATTCCTTTCAAATAAACGTGCCTTAAGAGCATCCAACACCATGGCTTTATGTTGCACATGTTTTCGAGCACGTGAGAGGATGCATGGAAGCCATGACATTAAAAGTATAGCAATTGTGCTTATACCTTTGTTAGTTTGAGGTCCAAGTAAACAACATATGAGCTTTTCTAAAACTCTTGAATCTATTAAGACAGATTCAACAACTTTGGTTGAGAGTTTAGGTGCGAGGTTCTTCAACTTCGAGTTGTCAGTAAAAATTGGCAACATTGGTATCATCGAAGGAAATATCCCTTCAAAAAGAAACAAGCATCAATACTGTACCTAAAGTCAATTACCAAATTCCACGAACAAACTAAGGAAACCATTCTTTTGAGGAACAACCAAAATAGTAATCTATAACTAAATCTCAGTTAGAATAAAAATAAGTTATTTAGTGTACATAGAGATATAAAATGTGTTGCTCATCCCAACTTAGCTTATGAGATGAAAAGTTGAGCTCACTTAGCTCATGACTAACTCAATTAAGCTCATGAGCACTCAATATTTGACAATTTTTTTTTTGCTAAACATATTTTTTTGGGGCCAAACAACATGCATTTGTTAATAAACAATCTAATTTATTTAGTTAATCAATAAACTTAAAACATCAATTTCTTTATTCAACTAATTACAATATATATGACTTCACTATCCAACATTTAAAAAATTAATATCATAAACTTGTTTGATATATATATATATATCGAACCAAGTCCAACAATAAACAACAATAAAGTAACTAGATTCCAAAAATTAATATCATAAACCAATGTTTTTGATATCAATCAACCTGTCTGCAAGGTTACACATTATTCACCATTGTTCTTACATATGTAATTTCTTATACGTTCTTTTTCCTTTTTGTATGTCAAAAAGAAAGAGTGCTTTACATTATATTATTCTCATGTTTTATGTTGGTCAGTTTATATAGGGAGATTCTGCTTGTAAGGGGAGAACATATTTAGGGGGAGAGTGCTTTGCATCATTATAGTTATTGCTATTTGTATCGTGTTTTGTTGTCATGTCTTACGTTGAGCTGGATTGATGTTGATGCATACACTACATGAATTTCATATTACTTTTTTATGTTAACTGAATTAATAAACAATGAGGTTTATATGCTAAGTTGTCGTGTTTATTTGTCTATATAATTTCAGTTACATACAAGATTGTCAAGTTTCAGAGAAGATAGATTCACTAGATCATAGGATAGTTCTACTATGAAATTTAGGCCTTCAATGTAACATTTTTATACCTATGAGTGTCATGTAGTGAGAGAGTGATTTTGCCACTCGAAAATTCCAAGAGATAGTTTGTAAGATTTGTGACTGTTGGTAATTTTCTTGGACAATATATTTCGTTCCAATTTAGTTTATAAGCTCGTTACAAGTCTTTGAATAAAGCCTAAGAAATGCCCGAGTTAGAGGTAGTTTTACTTCAAGTATATCTTCGCTAAGTATCACACTTAGTACTGCATTCATGCTTTTATTAGCACATGTTCACAAAATCGAGAATATTTTTATGCTAAAGTTTGCGTTGGTTAATCGACCGACTAAGGGTATTGATCGATTGAGAGGTTGGATCGATCAAGTCCTCTCAAGTAAAATTGAGTGTACAAGTTATCGTTGATCAATCAATCGAGTCCCTAGTTGATCGATAGAGTTACCACTTATCTCTCTTTAATTAATGAGCTTCAATGATTTTAGAAAGTGACCCAAAACTTAATTTTTTTTATTAGGGCTTTTATGAGCTTTAGTTAATTAATCTCAAAAAGAGTTAACCCTACTATTTATATGTTATCAATATCACATTTATTTTTGCCTAAATAGTATCATTTTTGATAAATTGATCAATTTTTTTTTAGCTACCAACAATTAATCTAAAAACTAACAATTTTATATCAAAATATTTAATAAATAGATTAAAATACGTTTATTTTTTAACTTCAATAAAATGGAAAAAATGTAAGACTCCGTTACATCTCTAGTAGCCACTGTCGGTGATTTCTTATGAGCTCCTGTCACCCCACTAGCGAACTCACTAATGAACATTAGTTTGGACCTATTATTTGTAAGTTTTTAGGTATTTATTTCGGTATTACTTTGATTTGAAGGGATATTTTTATGTTTTGTAGGTTCAAGCAATGTGAGATGAAAAGTAGAGTTAAGTGTTCAAAAAGAGCTAAAAAATGTAACCCTTACATTGCATTCCATTTACTATGTTTACTATGTAAGGGGGCTAAATTAGAGCAAAAGAATGTAAGGCTTACGTTAGGAATCAACAATTATGAAAGGGGGCCTTAGAAGGAATGGATAACAAGTTGTGTCACAGCAGAAGTAATTATGTGCCGCGGCTTGGAGGTTCCTATGTAGCCGTGCTGTCCAGAATTTTAGTGCACTCCGCAGCAGGATAAATCACATGCTGCAGCAGAAGGCTCTCGAGTTGTCTAGGATTCAATGCGCACCATGGCAGAAAAAAAACCTGTGCCACGGCCCGCACACCTGTTTTACACTTACGCGCAAACTAGCCCACACACTCACAAACACTCCTAACCTAACCTATAAATACGTCACAAAAAATCTCTCAAAACCCACTTGTGAACAGTAGCCAAAAACCACCATCCACACTCCTTATTCTCCATTTTCTAGAGAAAGAAACCTCCAATGAAGCTCCTTTAAGAACCAAATTGGAAGAGGTAACCATCCAACTCCAAGAAGGGCATTACAAGAGTGGAAATAGGGGTATCTCATTTGTGTGTAATTTCTTTTCTCTTTTAGATTTTAAGAATGTTATTTGTAATATAAAATATTGATTTAGATTTTATTATGAATAGCTAATCTAATTGTGTGGGATTTAGTGATGCTTCCATGAGTGGATGAATATTTTTATGATTTAATTTAGATTAAAGTGATTTATGTCTTGTTCAATGTTATTAATATCTTTGTTCATAATTAATTTTGATCATGTTAATTTATGAGCATTAAAGAATAAATTAGAATTAAGTATTCGAAATATCATCTTTGCTTAATTTAGAAATCTTGAACAAGAACCTAATCGAAGTACATTGATTTGTCTTAAATTAGGTGACTAATTTGATTTCCTAAGAGTTTACACTAATTGATTAATTAACGTTCCAAATCAAAGAGGTTAATTAATAAATTAAGAGAGATTTTTCATTGATTTGAAATTTTCGCTTGTTTATTTTAATTTTTGTGAAACTTTTTACAATTTTAACATGCATCCAATCAACAAACTTTGTTAGAATGTTTAGGATTTATGTTTGCAAATAATTTTTAGGAAACAATTGACACGTTTTAAAAACCACCTCAATTTCTTGAGAGATCGAACTCGGAGTTGCTTATCACTTACTACGAGTGAGTGATTTGTACACTTGCAAGTATTATAATTTGTGCATCACTCACTGAAGTTCCGGCCACACTATCGGCCATCTGATCAGAGCTTCAACAACCCCACCTGAGTTAATGTAAATGTTATATCTAAGGATAGAGATGAATGTAACATGTTACATGTTACATGTTACCTATAAATGTAGAGGTAGATATAACATATTACATATAAAGGTAGAGATTGATGTAACAGTTTTATTTGTAGATGTAACATGGTATATACAAAAATAAAGATGATATAATATGTTACATTCAATAATAGAGATGATGTAATATGTTACATACAAATGTAGAAGTGAATGTAACTTGTTACATCTAGTCAAATTTGAAAATGTTTTGCCTATGAACTTTATTCTTCATTTATAACTCTACTTTGTCAAGTTTGGGAATTAATATTATAAGGTTTATAAGTGTTGGCAATTTTCGTGGACAAAATGTGTGATTGTAATCTAGCATAAGCATTCACCGCTTAATCAAATGATACATGATAATGGAGTCACCAAGCTTGCAATGTCCATATGACAGGTAAAACATTTTCTCATGCATACATCTTCACACAATTGAGCACTACACTTAATATGAATTGTAACGAAAAATAAACTGGGCACATGTTGGTCGATCGATCGAGAGGATAGTTCGATCAATCGAGTGTAGATCGACTTCAATCTAGGTGCTCTCGGGTTGAACTGGATTGATCGAGTCATTAGTTGATCGATCAATCGAATGAGGTGTTCGATCGATCTAGACATGTTCGATCGATCGAACATCGATCGAGAGATCTCAGGTTGAATTTCTGCATTACTGGGAACGACTAGATCGATCGAGTGAGGTTCTCGATCGATCGAGTATGCATAGATCAATCGAGACTAAGTATTCGATTGATCGAGTAGTTTTGAAATTCGCTTTGCCTTTCGTATTTACCAAATTGACCCATTTCAAGTGTTACAAGTGAAATAGAATTGTTGTGAAAAATAAATCCTGATATGAGTAGAGTTATCTTTTTTATTAATCCTCTTTCAAGTCAAATTAGACTCTATATAAACAACGCTTGTTTGTGAAAAATATTAACCACACTGCAAATAATATTTTCTACATCTGTTGGAGTTTTTAAAGAAAATTGTTTTCTCCTCATCTATCAACTTAGGCACTTTCTTGATTTAATTGTTCAAACATATTGTATGGTTATGTTTGAATAATTCATATGCCTAATTGCTTTTCATAATATTGAGCTTTACATGATTGTTATAGAGTTTGTTAGCTGATTTGGTTTTTAAGTTGTATGCTATTGAATCTGCTAGTTAAGGTTTTTCATTATTGAATCTGCTCTAGGACAAACTTTGAACATTGATTTTCATAGTGGATAGTTAAGTGGTCCAGTGGGCCGGTGTTTTTCCTCCTAGGTCATTGTTGTGACCTAAGTTATTTCCACCTAAAAATCTCGTGTGATATTTCTTATTTTCGCATTTTATTTTTACACATGATTGCATATCTGGCCGTTGTGATTAGGTTACATAATTAAAATTTGATAAAATTAAAAATAACCTATTCACCCCCCCTCTAGGTATATTTGATCCGTAATTAAAAACTTACAAATGATAGTACTTGCGATGGAAATTGCTTCTAATTCAAACGTAATCCCACAAGATCTATTAATGTTACTAAATAGTTTCACCCCAAATGTTTGCAATTTTACTTTCAAATAGTCAACATCAATCTGCCTACGGAAGAAAGTAGGTAAAGAATGGGATTAGATTTATAGATGATGACCACATAGAACAAGATTTAGTAGTTTCTTATGCGGCCAAATAGGGAGAAGAATTCATAAATTATTTCAACCTCAAGTATATATCTCCTGACCATGTAAATCCAACAAATTACTATTATATCAAATGAATAAGGATTACATCAACAGTTTCCAAGTTTTCCAAAAATGGCATACATAATTTGCCCACTTTAATAGCTTTTGCATGATAGCAACTAGTAATGCCCATGCTACTAGTCTAATTTTCTTATATTCATCCATAGATAAACATTCGAACAAAAACTATAGAATACATGGGACATATGTTAGAAATATATTAATTTCATTGATATATTAGAACACAAATCTATATCAGAAAACATACCTGATGCAGCCATGATTTTCAACTAACTTGGTTAGATCTTCCGCTACCAACTCTTACTAGAAACTACTCTAATGGGTGAGCCTCACGATCGTTTCTGTCTCAGTGAGTGGAGGGGGGACCTATCCATATGTATAAATAGCATTAGGGTTTCACCCATCACAAAACCCTAAGCCTATTGGACTACACATACCCATCACATCAATAATTGGCCCAAGCTCACAACGAGGTGTGTCAAGCCCATAAAAATAATTGAGCCTCCAGACAGATTAGTTAGACTATATGATAAATGTCTAAAATTGCATTACTTACATATATTTTCATAGACATTTATACATATTATTTTGTTAATTAAGCTATCTTATGCACCAATTAAGAAGTCTCATCACATTATTTTAATTAAATATATCTATATGAATAAATATTGATTTAATATGATATGAGAGACTTATATTTATTATGAATGAATTTAGGTGCATTCAACTTGATGTGTATTGACCATTCAAGCAACTTGCATGAAAAATGCGTTTTCAGCCACCACTGCACATGGTTCAGTAAAATACTCATATCTTGAGTTGTAGATGTTGAAATGATCTGATTCAAGTTGCGTTGTAACAATAACTTAATTATCTACAATTTTCATGTTGACCATGTTGACCAAATCGGAGTGTAGAAAAGCAGGCAATGGCCGACATTAAGATGCTTAATTGAATCATTACAACTCCATCACTGCACATGGTTCAGTAAAATAATCATATCTTGAGCGTTAGATGTTGGAATGATATGATTCAAAATGATTTGTAAAGATAACTTGATGCTCTACAATGTTCATGTTGACCATATTTTCCAGTTCGGAGTGAAAAAAGCAGAAAATGGCCGACATGGAGATGCTTAATTGAATCATTAGCCCACAATGACAACTCACATTCACAGTAGCATATGCTCGTTTTTATTGCCTATAAAAGGAAGGCATTTACACAACAAACCAGAGGAGGGAAGCTAGAATTTGAGAGTTTCATATTGTCTTGTTCATTTTTAGTTTTATTGTGTGTAATTTACAATATGTCTTGCTAGAACCTTAGCTAGAGCTAAGGGTGATACTTTGATAAATTTGTAATGTTGTTCTTCATTTCTTCTTTTGTTCTTCAATGAAATCCTTCAATTAATTAAATCATATGTACTAAAATTGTATTTGGTTTGTTTGAGACTTTGATTCATTGTTAACATTGTGCATGGTACATTGAATGCTTAGACTATCTCAACATTTCAAGTTCATAGGTTTTATTACATATTATAGTTAAGAATGGGTTATCTTTTTAATATAGTCATGCAATAACCTCTCCATCTTCCAATTAAGATCACTTCCTAGATGATTCTTAATTGAGTTATATTGTGAATGGAGAACATTAATTACAAGTTTGTCAAAGAGGATCCTAGAAGCTCTAGTGCTTTCGTTTACTGAAACTTTGTTTATTGTCAAATAATTAACATTGCATATTTCTATTGATCTAATACAGTTCCTTCCAATTCCTTGAGGATCGACACTCGGACTCCCGAGTTTTATTACTTGAGACAACCTACACTTGGGTATTGCAATCTTTTAGTTGTAGCAAGTTTTTGGCGCCGTTGCCGGGGAGTTGCGTCAAGGAAAGTATATAGATTTTTTTACTATTATTATAATTTATGTTTTGCTAATATATGATAGTTTGGTGCAGGGACAAAAATTCCGGTCGTTTAATTAAAGTTAATACTGAAAACTTGTTTGACAATCTTTTTGATTTACCTCAACACTCACACACAATTAACACCATGGCTGATAATGAAAGTGTGCATGATGGACATGAAAATGAACCCATAAGAACCATGCGTGATTATTTACAACCTCCAAGAAATTCTTCTCCTTCTTGCTTTATTTTTCCTCTTAATGCTAATAATTTTAAATTTAAGCCGGGTATGATTCCACTACTTCCAAATTTTCATGGTTTAGAATCTGAAAGTCCATATTTGCATCTTAAGGATTTTGAGGAAGTGTGTTCTACTTTCAATGACCAAACATGTAGTGATGAAATTGTAAGGCTAAAATTGTTTCCTTTTTCTTTAAAAGATAAAGCAAAAACATGGTTGAATTCTTTAAAACCAAGATCCATTGGCACATGGCAAGAAATGCAAACTGAATTTCTAAAAAAATTCTTTCCAAGCCATAGGACTAATGCTTTGAAAAGACAAATTCAAAATTTTCCCAAAAATTAAATGAACAATTTTTTCAATGTTGGGAACATTTTAAGGATTTGTTAAATTCTTGTCCACATCATGGTTTTGAAAAATGGAGGACTATAAACTTTTTCTATGAAGGTTTAACACCTGAAACAAAACAATTTGTTGAAACAATGTGCAATGGTGAATTTCTTGATAAAGAACCTGAAGAAGCTTTTGAATTTTTAGATCATTTGGCAGAAAATTCTCAATCTTGGCAAACAACTACTACTTTTGAAAATTCTATAAGATCCAATATTTCTAGTTCTAATGGAGGAAAATATCACCTTAATCAAGAAGATGATTTGAATGCTAGGATTGCAAATTTAACTAGAAAAGTTGAAGCCATGGAATTAAGAAAAGTTAAAGAAGTCAAATCTTTGCAAAATGATGAAATTTGTAGTATTTGTGAAGTCATGGGACATTCCACAACAAATTGTCCAAATATTCCAGTTTTCAAAGAAGTGTTACATGACCAAGCAAATGCTATGAATATTTTCAAAAAGCCATTTTCTTCTCCTTATTCTAACACTTATAATCCTGAATGGAGAAATCATCTCAATTTTAGTTGAAAAAATGATAA
The DNA here is from genome assembly GCA_029378325.1 of Elaeagnus macrophylla. NCBI lineage: Eukaryota > Viridiplantae > Streptophyta > Magnoliopsida > Rosales > Elaeagnaceae > Elaeagnus > Elaeagnus macrophylla. The sequence goes on along the minus strand of CM055641.1, from coordinate 46,650,554 downwards.
TAATACTCATGTTATGCCTTCTCAAGGGAATTCAAATTTTTCTCCATATCATACACAATCAAAGTCAAAAAATCTTGAGGAAACATTGCAAACATTCATGCAAGGACAAGCAAGCATAAACAATCAAACTTCACAAGCCTTAAATGAGATCAAAAATACACTCTCAACATTGACCTCTTCTTTGCGCATTCAAGAAAAAGGTAAATTTTCAGCTCAACCTCAACCAAATCCTTCAGGTCAATTTCATGTAAGTGATTCTAGTTCTTGTGATACACAACCTGAAAATGCCAATTCTATTTCTACTCTTCGTAGTGGCAAAGTTATTGACAAAACCAATTTTTCAAAGAAGCAAGAATCACATGAAACACCAAAGTTAAAAAACCTTGACGAAGATGATAAGTCTAAGTCTTGTGATGTTGAAAAATGCCCCATTCCTGCACCATTCCCTCAAAGATTACAGCCACTTCAAAAGTTGAATCAAAATTCTGAAATTTTTGAACTTTTTAAGCAAGTCAAAATCAACATCCCTTTGTTGGATGCAATTAAGCAAATTCCATCATATGCAAAATTTTTGAAAGACTTGTGCACTGTCAAGAGAAAACTTAATGTACAAAAGAAAGCATTTTTGACTGAAAATGTGAGTGCAATCATTCAACAAAATACCCCAATTAAATACAAAGATCCTGGTTGTCCAACAATCACATGTGTTATTGGAAATACTAAAATAGAACGTGCTTTACTTGATTTAGGTGCAAGTGTTAATTTGTTGCCATATAATGTGTATGACCAACTAGGGTTAGGCGAACTTATGCCAACAACAACAACACTTCAACTTGCTGATCGTTCTATTAAAATTCCAAGGGGTATTGTAAAAGATGTGTTAGTTCAAATTGACAAATTTTATTATCCTGTTGACTTCATTGTTTTGGATACACATCCTGTGTTGAATACTGATTTTCAAATTCCTGTCATTTTAGGAAGACCGTTTCTTGCAACTTCTAATGCCTTAATAAATTGTAGAAATGGTGTTTTAAAACTTTCTTTTGGAAACATGACATTGGAATTAAATGTGTTTAATATTTGTAAACAACCTCAAGATAATGACAATGTGCATGAAATAGATTTGATTGAGGAAATTGTGTATGATCATTTTACTTCTTTTGATATTTTGGAAGATAGTTTAGCTAGCTGTAATGATACTAAGCTTGAAATTCCTAACATGTCTTCTTTGTTGAATTTTTCTGAGGAACCAAAAAAAGGTGTCTGGAGGCAAAAATTTGAAGATTTACCACAAAGAAAAGATGCTCATGTACCATCAAGTGTTCAACATCCAAATTTAGAACTAAAGACACTACCTTCAGATCTTAAATATTCCTTCTTGGGTGAAAACAACACATTTCCGGTAATAATTTCTTCTAAACTAAATGAATCTCAAGAAAGTAAGTTACTGGAAATTTTGTTATTGCACAAAAATTCAATAGGATGGACCATAGCTGACATAAAAGGAATTAGCCCCTTGATTTGCACACATAATATATATCTAGAGGAAAATTCTAAGCCCTCTAGAGAAATGCAACGAAGGCTCAATCCTAAGATGAAAGAGGTGGTAAGAAATGAAATTCTTAAACTTTTAGATGCTGGAATTATTTATCCTATTTCTGATAGTAAGTGGGTTAGCCCTACACAAGTTGTTCCAAAGAAATCTGGTGTTACTGTAGTCAAAAATGAAAATAATGAGTTGATTCCAACTAGAACCATCTCTGGTTGGCGCATGTGCATTGACTATAGGAAACTTAACTCAATGACTAGGAAAGATCATTTTCCTTTACCTTTTTTGGATCAAATTCTAGAAAGAGTGGCTGGACATGAATTTTATTGTTTCCTTGATGGGTATTCTGGATATAACCAAATTGTAATTGCATTTGAAGATCAAGAAAAGACAACTTTCACATGTCCTTTTGGTACATTTGCTTACCGTAGGATGCCATTTGGATTATGTAATGCACCAGCTACATTTCAAAGATGCATGCTTAGTATTTTTAGTGATATGATTGAACATTATCTTGAAGTTTTCATGGATAATTTTTATGTTTTTGGTGATTCATTTGATGATTGTTTATCAAATTTGGAGAAAGTTTTAATTAGATGTGAAGAAAATAATCTTGTGCTCAATTGGGAGAAATGTCATTTTATGGTGAATCATGGTATTGTTCTTGGTCATATAGTTTCTTCTAAAGGAATTGAAGTTGATAAATCTAAGATTGAATTAATTGCAAACCTTCCCACTCCTAAGTGTGTTAAAGATGTGAGATCATTTTTAGGACATGCTGGATTTTACAGGAGATTTATCAAAAACTTTAGTGTTATATCTAGACCATTGTGTAATCTCTTAGTAAAAGAAACTTCTTTTGAGTGGACTGATAAGTGCCAAGAAGCATTTGTGACTTTTAAATCCATGCTAACTTCTTCTCCAATTATGCAACCTCCTGATTGGTCTTTACCTTTTGAGATTATGTGTGATGCAAGTGATTTTGCAGTTGGAGCTGTGTTAGGTCAAAGAAAGGATAAGAAGCCTTTTGTAATTTCATATGCAAGTAGAACCTTGAATAGTGCACAAATGAATTATTCCACTACTGAGAAGGAACTACTTGCAGTGGTATTTGCATTAGATAAATTTAGATCTTATCTTGTTGGCTCACCAATTGTTATCTTTAGTGATCATGCAACTTTGAAATATCTTTTGTCAAAGAAAGATGCCAAACCTAGACTCATTAGGTGGATTCTCTTACTCCAAGAATTTGATCTCACCATTCAAGACAAGAAAGGAGTAGATAATGTGGTGGCAGATCACTTATCAAGACTTGTGTTTGATGAACCAATTGTAGCTACACCAATCAAGGACACTTTTCCAGATGAACAACTTTTTAATATCTCTAAATTACCTTGGTTTGCTGATATTGCTAATTTTCTTGTCACAGGAAAAATTCCATCATATTGGAGTACACAAGACAAGAAGAAATTCTTATGTGAGGTAAAAAAATTCTATTGGGATGACCCTTATCTTTTTAAATATTGTTCAGATCAAATCATAAGAAGATGTGTGCCTGATGAGGAATTTCATAATGTAATCTCCTTTTGTCATTCTCAAGCATGTGGTGGCCATTTTTCATCGAAAAAAACCTCTGCAAAAATCTTGCAGTGTGGATTTTATTGGCCAACTCTTTTTAAAGATACATATGAATTTTGCAAATCTTGTAATCGTTGTCAAAAGTTGGGAGGAATAACTCGTAGAAACATGATGCCATTGCACCCTATTTTAACCATTGAAATTTTTGATTGCTGGGGTATTGACTTCATGGGTCCATTTCCTTCTTCTTTCAGTTATGTATATATCTTAGTGGCAGTTGATTATGTTTCCAAATGGATTGAGGCTATTCCCTGTAGAACTAATGACCACAAAATTGTTTTGAAATTTTTAAAAGAAAATATTTTATCAAGATTTGGAATACCTCGAGCCATTATCAGTGATGGGGGTTTACATTTTTGTAATAGACCTTTTGAGGCTTTGATGAAAAAATATGGAATTACACACAAAGTGTCAACCCCTTATCACCCACAAACAAGTGGACAAGCTGAACTTGCAAACAGAGAAATAAAACATATTTTGGAAAAAACAGTAAATCCAAATCGTAAAGATTGGTCTCTAAGACTAACTGATGCACTTTGGGCTTACAGAACAACTTTTAAGTCACCACTTGGCATGTCTCCTTATAGACTTGTTTTTGGAAAAGCTTGTCACTTGCCTGTTGAATTGGAACATAAAGCTTTTTGGGCTGTTAAAATGTTTAATTTCAATTTAGATAAGGCAGGCTCACTAAGAAAACTTCAATTGAATGAACTTGAGGAAATACGAAATGAAGCTTATGAGAATTCTCGAATTTACAAAGAACGAACAAAGGAATTTCATGATAAACACATTCTTAGAAGATCTTTTCAACCTTCACAAAAAGTTCTCTTGTATAATTCAAGGTTACATTTATTTCCTGGAAAGTTACGTTCAAAATGGACTGGACCCTTCATTGTTAAACAAGTTTATCCACATGGGGCTATAGAAATTGAAAATCCAAAGAATGGTAATGTCTTTAAGGTTAATGGGCAACGATTGAAACCATTTTTTGAGAATTTTTCAAAAGAGAATGAGTCCATTGTTTTGGAGAACCCTACATATAAGGATTAAGATCATTTTTCTTGTTGTGTAGGAATTTTCTTTCATTTTTATGTTTTGTGTGTAATTTTCTTTCACATGTTCTCTTTGATATTTTGTTAGTGTGTTTAATGCAGTGTTCAATAAAAGCTTTTACATCTATCAAGGTGATATCTAAACTCTCTTTACGTTAGCCTATCTTGTCTTCTCTTAATTTGAATTCTTTTAACATTGAGGACAATGTCTCATTTAAGTTGGGGGGTAAAGAAGTTTAAGTTTAATTTATTTTTGGCAAAACATTTGTTGAAAAAAAAAAAAAATCTTCCACCATCAAGTAGTAAAAATTATCTTGGCTTAGACAAATAACATATACTTTTTCTTATGATAGCATGTCATAGTTGTTGATGAATATGAAGGCACAAGTTTGAAAAGTAAAAATGAAATATATTATTTTATAAATTTCATGTCAAATTGAATAAATTTTCAAGTGAGTGTTTGAGCCTTTCAATTTTTCTTAGAGTGAACATTTATTTCCCTACCATTCTTACAACTCATGTATTTCTGTTATATATGTGATGATAATTTATGATCTTAAGTAACCAATACCTCAAAAAGAAAAAAAAAAAAAAAAAAAAAAAAAGTGTTTATTGAAACTCTAACTACTAGTAGATATGAATAACTATTCAAGTTCTCTAGAAAATAATTGGGAAACAATTCTTGAACCATTTGAGCTTTGCTAGCCAACATTCAAATTATTTCCTTTTTGGAAAGACAATTGAACCAGAGCCTTGTTATAATTGAAAAAAAAGAATAAAAAGAAAAAAGAAAGAAAAAAAAGAAAAAAAAAAGAAAAAGAAAGAAGAAGCCTCTATTTATATTGGTTGTTATTTTGTTAGCTATCGTTACATCCCAATTAAAGCTTCTTTTTGAATCTAAGAGAACTATAGTTTGAAATAAATACTAGTATTGTTTTATGTTTCATAACACATATATAAAAAAAAAAATAGTAATAATAAAAAAAAAATAAAAAAAAAGTAAAGAAAATAAAGAGGTACAAGTTTTACAATTTCATATGACATCACATTCTTTCAAACCACTCTTCCATTTTTCTTGTGCGTAAACAAATCCTGCTATCACATGTTATTTCTAAGCAATGATAAATTTTATTTAGCTTTGATAACAAGTGTTTTTTGTATAAATTAATAACATTGAATGTGCTTTCCTAGTTAATATGCATATGTTATTTTTCTAATTCTTTGCTAGTTTTAATAACTTGATTTGGAAGAAATTTTTTTCACTCAACTAAGTTTATGCCAAAGATTAAGTTGAATTTAAAACTCTTTATTGACCATCACAAAGATTGCTAGGGACTAGCAAAATGTTAGTTGGGGAGTGTGATAAATGTCTAAAATTGCATTACTTACATATATTTTCATAGACATTTATACATATTATTTTGTTAATTAAGCTATCTTATGCACCAATTAAGAAGTCTCATCACATTATTTTAATTAAATATATCTATATGAATAAATGTTGATTTAATATGATATGAGAGACTTATATTTATTATGAATGAATTTAGGTGCATTCAACTTGATGTGTATTGACCATTCAAGCAACTTGCATGAAAAATGCGTTTTCAGCCACCACTGCACATGGTTCAGTAAAATACTCATATCTTGAGTTTTAGATGTTGAAATGATCTGATTCAAGTTGCGTTGTAACAATAACTTAATTATCTACAATTTTAATGTTGACCATGTTGACCAAATCGGAGTGTAGAAAAGCAGGAAATGGCCGACATTAAGATGCTTAATTGAATCATTACAACTCCATCACTGCACATGGTTCAGTAAAATAATCATATCTTGAGCTGTAGATGTTGGAATGATATGATTCAAAATGCGTTGTAAAGATAACTTGATGCTATACAATGTTCATGTTGACCATATTGTCCAGTTCGGAGTGAAAAAAGCATAAAATGGCCGACATGGAGATACTTAATTGAATCATTAGCCCACAATGACAACTCACATTCACACTAGCATATGCTCGTTTTTATTGCCTACAAAAGGAAGGCATTTACACAACAAACCAGAGGAGGGAAGCTAGAATTTGAGAGTTTCATATTGTCTTGTTCATTTTTAGTTTTATTGTGTGTAATTTACAATATGTCTTGCTAGAACCTTAGCTAGAGCTAAGGGTGATACTTTGATAAATTTGTAATGTTGTTCTTCATTTCTTCTTTTGTTCTTCAATGAAATCCTTCAATTAATTAAATCATATGTACTAAAATTGTATTTGGTTTGTTTGAGACTTTGATTCATTGTTAACATTGTGCATGGTACATTGAATGCTTAGACTATCTCAACATTTCAAGTTCATAGGTTTTATTACATATTATAGTTAAGAATGGGTTATCTTTTTAATATAGTCATGCAATAACCTCTCCATCTTCCAATTAAGATCACTTCCTAGATGATTCTTAATTGAGTTATATTGTGAATGGAGAACATTAATTACAAGTTTGTCAAAGAGGATCCTAGAAGCTCTAGTGCTTTCGTTTACTGAAAGTTTGTTTATTGTCAAATAATTAACATTGCATATTTCTATTGATCTAATACAGTTCCTTCCAATTCCTTGAGGATCGACACTCGGACTTCCGAGTTTTATTACTTGATACAACCTACACTTGGGTATTGCAATCTTTTAGTTGTAGCACTATAGTTCAACCCATTTTGTAAATCAATAAAAGCCCAATCAATGTTAGCCCAATAAGAAAATTCTAACATTCTCCCACTTGGGCAACATTGACTAGTAGTTTGAGTTTGAAAACACTTTTAAGAAAACGACTCACAGGTTGAAACACAACTATGGCCACAAAACATAGTCTAACTAAACACCTCAATCATGATCCGGTCCAACACAACTACTAGCATTAAACCATATATGTCATTATGTCATTAAACGCACAAATTCATACTATGATCATAATATTAGTGTTGATGTTGACATGATCACACTTGATGTGAAGTGTAGTACAAACTTTAGCTATTTATTTAACCAACAACGCTAAGTTTGTATCGGTCCTCGTGGTTCTCACGAAACCACAATGTCACCATACAATCTCTCACGAGATCAAAATATTAACAACAAAGGTGACATTTGTCTTCCTCACGGTAGACCATATCTCTTTAAATTAAGAAATATATATATATATATATATATATATATCACCTCACGGCAACATATCCATGACTCTCATGAGACACTCGTTTCCTCATGGAAACATAAGAACAACATCTCACGATGTTTAGTGACATCACCACGTAATCATATAGCATGCTATAACTTGAAACTGCAAAAAATAATCAATGGCATAATAATCACATGTACAACAATATTTAATAAAATGTGCAGTTCACTTTATTAAATAATGAATTCAATTTAAAACAATGTGTAATCAAAGTTGCCCAAGCAACAACTCCCACTAACCCAACATATCAAATGAACTCAAGAGACCCATATTGCCTGCATGTCTCTTAAAATCAATAGGTTTAAGCCCTTTGGTTAGTGGATCAGCTATCATTGCTCCAGTACCAATGTGCACAATGATAATGCTACCTTGTTTCACCATATCTCTGACTGCTAAATATTTAATTTCAATATGCTTAGAGCCACTGCTTAGGGATGGAATCAATAATTTTAAGTTCTGACATGAAATTATTTAGCCACATAGCTTGTGTAGCAGCTCCATAACAAGCTACAAACTCAGCCTACATTGTCGAAGAGGCAACAAGGGTTTGTTTTACACTCTTCCAAGAAATAGCCCCACCAGCGAACATGAAAACATAGCCTGAAGTGGACTTCCTATCATCTGTACATCCAGCAAAATCAGCATCGCTGTAACCAATCACTTCTAAGTGATCAACCTTTCTATAGGTCAACATGAAGTCCTTTGTTCTCTGCAAGTAACGCATGACTTTCTTGGTTGCTATCCAATGATTCATTCCAGGATTAGACAAAAATCTTCCCAAGACATTTACAGCAAAGGCGATATCAGGTCTAGTGCAGACTTGTGCATACATCAAACTCCCCACTGCACTAGCATAAGGAATATTCTTCATAGATTCCTTTTGTAATTCAGTTTTAGGACAAAGTTCCTTGTTAAAAACATCACCCTTTGTGACGGGTACTTCACCTGGCTTACAACCTTCCATATTGAATCGTTTTAACACACGATCAATATATGCTCTTTGAGAGAGTCCCAACACACCACGAGACCTATCTCTATGTATCTCTATGCCAAGAACATATGAGGCTTCTCCTAAATCTTTCATATCAAAACTATTAAACAACATACGTTTGGTTTCATGAAGTAAGCTCGAATCACTGCTAGCAAGCAATATGTCATCAACATAAAGCACAAGAAAGATAAAATGACTCCCACTCACTTTAAGGTAAATGCATTGATCTATCTTGTTTTCCACAAAGCCAAGGGAGGTGATCACTTCATCAAATTTCAAATACCATTGGCGTGAAGCTTGCTTAAGACCATAGATAGATTTCTTTAATTTACACACCAAGTGCTCTTTTCCTTCCTCCACAAATCCTTCAGGTTGCTTCATGTACACTTCCTCACTGAGATCTCCATTTAAGAATGCTGTTTTTACATCCATTTGGTGCAATTCAAGGTCATAATGTGCCACAAGTGCCATTACAATTCTAAATGAATCCTTAGATGACACAGGAGAAAAAGTTTCATTATAATCAACACCCTTTTTCTGAGTGAATCCTTGAGCTACCAATCTTGATCTGTATCTCTCTATTTTCCCTTTAGAATCTTTCTTGGTTCTATAAACCCACCTACATCCAATTTCTTTATATCCATCAGGTAATTCAACAAGTTCCCATACACCATTCTGAGTCATAGATCGCATCTTATCCTCCATAGAATCTTGCCACTCACGGAATTGAGGCCCTGTAACTGCTTGATTATATGAAGTTGGATCTTCAATAAATACAATACTCGAATCATGTTCTCCAAGATAAATCAGATAATAATTTGAAAAGGCTGACTTCCTTTCTCTTTGAGAACGTCTCAATCCAGTTTCTTGAGATACCACAGGAAGCTCAGGTTGAATAATTGGAGGCTCAGATTGAATAATTGGATGCTCATGATGAATAACTGGAGGCTCAGACTGAATAATTGGAGGCTCAAATTGTTGAGTAGGAGAATTAATATGAGGTTGATCATATTCGACTCGAGTAGGGACAATAACTACTTTCTGTTTAAGGATGGGGAATTTGATAGCAGCTGGAATATCCTCCAATGTCAAATCTTTTGTGTGTGAACAATCACATTCATTAACATCATTTTCTAAAAATTTAGCAGTAATAGCCTCAACAATTTTTGTGCCACGAGAAGGACAGTAAAATCGATAACCCTTAGCATTAGATGGATAACTAATGAAATGACAACGGGTGGATCTAGGATCTAACTTGCTCTCTGAAGGGTTATAAATTCTCACTTCAGCTGGACAACCCCACACCCGAAGGTGATTAAGACTTGGTTTTCGACCTACCCATAACTCGAAAGGTGTTTTAGGTACTGACTTACTTGGGACTCGATTAAGGATGTACAGTGCTATTTTTAAGGCTTCACCCCAAAGTGACATTGGTTAATTAGTTCTGGACATCATTGATCTTACCATCTCCTTAAGAGTGCGATTTCGTCTCTCAGCCACACCGTTTTGCTTAGGTGTTCCTGGCATAGTATATTGTGCTACAATCCCACAATCTTGTAAGTACTTAGCAAAAGGACCAATCTGTTGATCAAATATTCCTTGCTTTCCAAAGTACTCACCACCTCGGTCAGACCTTACCACTTTTATGACTTTTTCACGTTGTTTCTCAATCTCAGTTTTAAATATTTTGAATTTCTCAAGTGCTTCAGATTTTTCGGAGATTAAGTAAACATATCCATAACGGGAAAAATCATCTATAAACGTGATAAAAAACTTCTTTCCACATAAGGTAGGGGTTAAAGGTCCACTGATATCTGTATGAATAAGCTCTAAAATTTCATTACTACGAGTGGATCCTTTCCTTTTGGTTTTGGTCAATTTTCCCCTAATACAATCAACACAAGTTTCATAATCACCAAAGTCCAGGATAGGTAACGTTTCATCTCTTATTAATCTTTCAATTCTTTCTTTAGAGATGTGACCCAAACGTTTATGCCATAACATGGAAGAGTGTTCTTTAGTTAATGTTCTTTTAGTACCTATGCTATGTGTGAACAATGAAACATTGACAGGGTGTGTATTTAGCTTATATAATCCATCAATTAAAGAACCATCACCAATAACTTTTGAATTATAAATTAATTTTAAATATCCATGACCAATATTAAAAACATAACCATCATTATCAAGTCTTGACATAGAAATTAAATTTCGTCTCATAGACGGTACAAAAGCAACATTATTCAAAACAAGAGTATGACCAGATCCCAAGCTAAATTCTACGACTCCCATTGATTCAACAAGCACACGAACTCCATTTCCAACGATCAAATTTGCCTCCAATTCACTTGGCCTTCGCCTGTCCCTGAACCCCTGCAAAGAATTTGCAACATGAATAGATGCTCCTGAATCAAACCACCAAGTGTTTGATGGAACATCAATAGAGTTAGATTCAAAGCAGACTAAGGTAAGTGAATTACCTCCATTTTTATTCTTCTTTCTCTCTAACCAAGACTTAAAACCTTGGCAATCTTCCCTCTTATGACCATCTTGTTGTCTTTCTTAATTCTTTTATTAGGGCCACCTACCTTTTGTGTCTGACCTCGATTTTGACGTTTGAACTTATTATGGGGTATGAATTTCTTATGGTGTGGCTGATTGACTAAACTCACACTCTCACCCGATTCACGGCGAAATTTTTCTTCCTGTTGGGAACAGTGAGATATGAGTTCATCCATATTCCATTTCTCTTTAAGGGTATTAAAGGCAGTCCTAAGCTGGCTAAATTAAGAAGGGAGAGAATTCAAAGCTTGGTGAACAAGGAATTGATCAGGAATGGGTACATCTAGACTCTTAAGTTTGTTTGCAATATGAGTCCTATGAAGAAGATACTCTCTAATCCCACCCACACCGTTGTATCTCATTCCCATTAGCTTATCCATCAATTCTCCAGCTTCAAACTTTTGGGTTTCATGATATTTCTGTCCTATGGCAGCAAGGAATTTCTTAGCATTATTCTCCTTAGGAACGGCTTCACGAATTGACTCAGAAATTGTTTTTCTCATTATCATAAGGCATAAGCGATTAGCTCTTTCCCATTTGTCATACTTAGTTTTCTCTTCACTCTTACTTGTGTCAGTCGGTTTTGGGGGCTCATCTTCGTGCAATGCTATATCCAACTCCATCAGGCCCAATGAAGGTCAAGGTCTTCCTTCCATCTCTTATAGTTCGATCCAGTCAGAGTTTCAATTGACGAGGATTGGTTGTTAACAACAAAGTTGTTCGAGTCTGGAACAACAATATGATGATAAGTAAAATTTCACAGGCAACAAACAAGAATGAGCCAATAATTTAATTACAATGGTCATTCTCACAAGAGATTTTATTACAATGTTACATGCTCACCTTTGGGTGGAGCACATGACACATAATGAAGTCTCTTTGAACAAGGAGTCCTTGTAGCATCATTATATACTCACCTTTGGGTGGAGTATACAACGCACAACAAGAAGCTCAACACAAGTGAATAAGTAAAAATGTCAACTTTCGGTAAACTCATCTCCTTTGGGAGGACAAGCTCCTAGGTTTAACAATCTTTACAAATTCCTCCATGCAACCTTATAATTATGACATGTAATTACCACCTTTGGGTGGGTAGTTACATGCCACATTCTAAGATGCAAGTAATTCAAGTTGCCAAAAGAATCAATCATCATAACAACCAACTATAATAAAAGATATTACGGATCAAAATTAACTATTGTCATACTAAGTTTTTAATTTATTTATTAAAAACTATATATATACATAACCCATCAATCCTACTTCTAGCTTATTTACATATTTAAATTAAATGATCACCAAAATAAATAAATGAATAAAGGAATACTCAAATGAATCATTATATATAAATTGGTTGTTTGCTTTCTGATGTAAACATATAAGTAGTAATGGGCATGTGAACATACAAATATAAAAAACTAATTTTTATATAATCAATATCAATATATATAGTGCTGGTAATTTTGATATTGTTGATTTTTATCATCAAATAATGTAAAAGCTTTGACAAACCAAAGAAACGTAGATCTGATGATAACATAAAAAAGGAATACAAAATCATATCAATAGCAAGAACAATAAAATCAGATCTGATGCAAAATCAATAAAAGGAAGAAAACGCAGATCCAAAAAAAAAAATAGAAAATGATTCTAATCATCAATGAATGTGCTCTGATACCAAATGTTAGAAATATATTAATTTCATTGATATATTAGAACACAAATTTATAGCAGAAAACATACCTGATGCAGCCATGATTTTCAACTAACTTGGTTAGATCTTCCCCTACCAACTCTTACTAGAAACTACTCTAATGGGTGAGCCTCACGATCGTTTCTGTCTCAGTGAGTGGAGGGGGGACCTATCCATATGTATAAATAGCATTAGGGTTTCACCCATCACAAAACCCTAAGCCTATTGGACTACACATACCCATCACATCAATAATTGGCCCAAGCTCACAACGAGGTGTGTCAAGCCCATAAAAATAATTGAGCCTCCAGACAGATTAGTTAGACTATAGTTCAACCCGTTTTGTAAATCAATAAAAGCCCAATCAATGTTAGCCTAATAAGAAAATTCTAACAACATATACCAAAGAAATTTGTCCGAGATCTTTAAATCTTGGAAAATACAGTGAAAAAAAAAATTCATGAGTAAATTGCAAAGAGATACTAACAATTGATTCAATTTTAGCAAGGACAAAAAAGGAATTCCATTAAGTTCTTATAAAGCTAATATAAAGAACATAGAATAACCTTTCACAAGTGTTTCTTGTACAGACTGAAGATTAAGCATAGACACAACCAATGGATCTGGATCCAGTGAGAATTAATTAGTCTCTCTTTTTTGCTTCATTGACTCCCTAAGATTCATTTGCTGCTAAATTTTCTTGTGAAAGTGCAATATTTTTCAATTTCTCTTCACTGTAGCCAGGTTTTGCTTCTCACTAAAAATGTTACTCAGTTGCTTGAGCTTCATCATTATGTTCACTATTATCGATGGCAATAAAGATCAGAACCAATATATATTTGGCTTCATACTATATTATACAACAAGTGAGAGATATATATTCGGCTTGGAGACTACTATGTGATGGATTTGTTTCTCTACACTCCCATATTTTTAAGTCAGTTTGTGTGTGGTCATGATTAATTGATTTAATTATTAAAAAGCTATTTTTATTGAACTTGTGCTTAAGATTTTTATTTTAGGATTTTCTAGTTCATTTGTTTTGTATGGTATACGTTTTGAATCTTTTAGTTAGAATTATTCATTATTAAATATGTTCTTGAATACACAAGGACACTTGTGTTTCTATACTAATCTTTTTGAGAGTTGTTTCGTTAACGAGTTCAGTAATTCATGTTACTCAAATTTACTGGAACATCGGCCTAGATTTATTTGCCTCAACCTTAAGACTGTGAAGATAGAGTAGGGGCTCTTAAGTACATTGGGGATTTAATAGTTAATGATAGTTTAATACCTGACTTTGTACTTTAAACATTAAATTTTCATAGCGGATACATTAGGTAGCCTGGTGAATTTTCTCTTGGGTTATTGTGTATCGTAGGTTGTTTCCATGTAAATAGCGTGGGTCAATATTTTACTTTTTGCATTTAATTTTGATATGTTATTACATGTTTGGCCATTGTGATTAGTTTATTAATTTATGATAGATAATTTTTAAAATAATATATTCACCCCCTCCAAGTATATTTGAATGACATCATTTTGCATGAATTTTTCTTCATGCACAAAATGGCTCCATTTTCCTTATTTTCCAATATATTAGGTTGAAATAGGGTATTAAACGAAGAATAGTCTATATTTGCCTTGCTAGAGTTAAGTTGTCTCCTTTTATGAAAATGCTGTGAATTGTACCGCAAAATGCAATCAATATTGTTATGTTAATGTGGCTACCAGCCTCTATGTGTTAATGCAGTGGATGCTACCAATATAAATCAGGATTTCTGTTATCAAAGTATGGTACGTACCCGTATTGAGTACATAAACTTGAACTTGGTTAACCTGAGTAGTACATGGTACCTTTAAGAGTACATAACTAAGAGTACAAATATAAAGAGTTGGTATCCTTAAGCTTTAAAAGTACTTAAAGAGTACATAACTAAGATGTACGAATATAAAGACTCCTAACTTGGTATCACACATTGCTAACTAAGCACAGTATTAGTAGCCGTTTTTATCTAAAGCTAAAGAGTATTAAAATTTCAATAAGAGCTTTCAATAAGTAATTGCTAGATTGCTTTGAGAATTCTATCGTAGATCGACCCCCACTTCCTATTTTTTCTACATCCGAGTTGACCTATAAAACAAAAAAATAACAATCGTCGGACCCACTAAAGTTGAATCTTTAATTCGTACAGTAATAAAGGGTGTAAGCTGAGATCCCGAGCATCGAAGAATGAGCGGCATATCCTATTGACTATAGAGATCGAAGAGACTTCCCTTTCCGATTCTTCTTGATCCTGCTGACTATTGAGATCGAAGAGACTTCCCTTTCCGATTCTTCTTGATCCTGCTAACTATTGAGATCGAAGAGACTTCCCTTTCCGATTGTTCATGACTTGCAAAACTGTTTTGGCCTTAACCGCTCTCTATGCCTCTACTATGCAATGGATCATCCCACTAACCAAGCCTGCTCCACAGCGCTCGTTATCCGTACTGTTCTTATCTTAAAGAGTTCTCATGCAGGGGGTTGGTTCCTTTAATGCATTGGCTTAACGATTGTAAGTTCCTACGCCCCTCCCCAATGGTAGTGAATGTAGGCAATAGGCATTAAGCAGTTATTTCAATAGTTGAGTACTCTAATGCAGGTAGTTAGGTACTCTCTTTAAGCAGTAAGAACTTAAAAGAGAGTACTCTCTTTACTAGTACTCTAATGCATTAAGAAGGTAGTTAAGCAATGTACTAGTTGGCTTAACTGAGTGATGGACTAATATAGGAGCTTTCTATAAAAAAGACAAAAATAACATGCTTAGTAAATAAAAAATATTTATTTAAAAAAATAAAATTATTATTTTACCTAAAATACCCTTCTATTAATTAAAATTAAAACTAATCTATTTTACTATTATCTAATTAGAAAATCATTTTTATTTTCAACTATCAAATTAAAATTAAAACCAATCTATTTTACTATTATCTAATTAGAAAATCATTTTTATTTTCAACTATCATTACTAACAATTTTGTTAAAGGTCCGGCGACCACTATCGACATGTAAATTTTTTCTGTAATATGTACAAAATAAAAAATTTATTCATGTATATAGTACATAAATAACTTTTTTATTCTATACATATTACATAAAAAAAAATTTGGAAATCATAACAATTTTTTTTAATATAAATGCAAGTTTCTGTACAAAGTACAAAATTATATTTTTATTATATACATATTACATAAAAAATCTTAAAATCATAATAAATAAATTCTAAATATTTTAATATAGGATTTTGTACATAGTACAAAAAATAATATTTTTATTCTGTACATGTTATAAAAAATATATAAATATTAGAACAAAAAAATTATAAATAAAAACCCAAGATTTTGTACATGTTACAATTTTTGATAACTTACAGACTAAACAGCATACAAAATTATTTATAATTTATGTACAACTTAAAAAGAGATGGATACATAATTATTTATAATTTATGTACAAGTACAATTTACAAAATAATTTGGATACATAATTATAAAGTACAAAATTATTTACAATTTACATAATGACTAGCGTATATAATTATTTACATTTTTTTGTACAACTTACAGAATGACCAGGATACATAATTATTTAGAATTTCTGTACAATTTACAAAATGATTTATAATTTATGTACAAGTACAATTTACAAAATGATCTAGATGCATAATTATTTATAATTTATGTATAATTTACAGAATAATCCAAGTACAAAATTATTAACAATTTACATAATGACTAGTATATATAATTATTTACATTTTTTTGTATAACTTACAGAATGATCAGCATACATAATTATTTACAATTTCTATACAACTTATAAAATGACTTGAGTACATAATTATTTATAATTTATGTACAACTTACAGAATAACCTGAGTACATAATTATTTATAATTCTGTACAACTTACAAAATGACCAAATTATAGAAATAATTTGACTACATAATAGGTCACTAATAGTAAATTCTACCCTAGACACGCTAATAACATATTTTGAGTAAACAATATTATAATTCTTCTACATATTATGTACATGTTACAGTTAAATATAAAAATTATAGCAAGAAAAATTTTAAATATGAACCCATGATTCTGTACATAGTACAAAAATAATATTTTCATTATGTATATGTTACAAAAAAAAATCTAAAAATTATAATAATTTTTTTAAAATATTTTAAAGTAAGAAATGTATGAATGTTAATTCTATACATATTACATATTATTATAATTTCTGTACAACTTACAAAATAACTTAATAATTATGTAACATCATCAACTAATTCTGTACCTATTACAACATTAAAATAAAGGAAACAAATCATACCAATACTTTAATAAATATTTATAATTTCTGTACAACTTACCAAATAATTTGGGTACATAATTATTTATAATTTATGTACAATTTACAGAATAACTTGAGTACATAATTATTTATAATTCTGTACAACTTACAAAAAAACTAAATTATAGAAATAATTTAACAACATAATAGGTCACTAATAGTAAATTCTATCCTAGACACGCTAATGATATATTTTGAGTAAACAACTTACATAATGACATCAGAAATGCAAGCATAAATAAAAAAAAAATAAAGAAAAAAAAAATATAAGACATCGACAAAATCACAACACTAAAAAACAAAAAATCTTACAAAATTTGATGTGTTATTGTAAAACTAATTGAAGTTGGTTTCTTCTCCTTCTATTTCCTTCTATAATTAAAATTTAGTTTTAAAAATTGAAAAATTATAGACTGCTAGAGAAAAAAAAAACTTGCAGGAAAGGTCTAAATTAAATAGTAAATTCTACCCTAGCTATGCTAATGACATATTTTGAGTAAATAAGATTGTAATTCTTCTATATATTCTGTGTATGTTACAGTTAAATATGAAAATTATAACAAGTAAAATTTTAAATATGAACCCATGATTCTGTACCTAGTACAAAAATAATATTTTCATTATGTATATGTTATAAAAAAATCTAAAAATTATAATAATTTTTTTAAAATATTTTAAAGCAAGAAATATATGGACGTTAATTCTGTACATATTACATATTATTATAATTTCTGTACAAGTTATAAAATAATTCGATAATTATGTAATATGATCAACCAATTTTGTACCTATTACAACATTAAAATCTCAATTGTACTTTATTTATTTATTTATTTAGATCACAAACTCTTGTTTAGCTAGATTTTCTTGACGAACTAAACCATTTCTCCAACAAACCCAGAAAAAAAAATCATTAATAGCACCTAAACAAATCAGACCTTGAAATTTTCTCAGTGAATGAAACTCTGTAGGACTTTCAGCAAGTTCCAAATCAGAAGTATATAAACAATGGATATGGTCATCTGAAATAGAAAAGGAAAGATTTTAATTAATAGTGCATCACAAAATTAAAACTCATTTTCTAGAAAGAAAACAAGAAGCTAACTTTGTTCTTATTTGTAACAGGATTAGGGGTGGCAATTTCTGACATGACATGATAACACGATCCGAACACGACACTACACTAATTTTTTTTAGTAAGAATTGATCAATAATTTTTTTTATGTTCTTAAAGGTTTGTTATTTCTTACTATTATAAATAAGTAACACAAAAAAAATTTAAGTAAATTTTTTAATGTGCCAACCAACACGAAAACACGACACGAATAACATGAACAAACACAACACGAACACGACTAACACAACACGATTGACACCCCTAAACAAGATAAATAATTCCAAAAGGATGGAGAATCTATGTGTATACAAGAGAGATAAACTACGACCAATTTCTGTACCCAGACCCATTCACCTTTCAAAAATGTGATTGATTATTAATTGTAAAGAAATATATGGGTTTTGTATCTACTCAATCTTACACAAACCCAAAAGATAAAAACAAAAAACAAAAAACAATCTAAAACTGATTGGCCAAGGTAGATATATCAGTAACACCAAAGAAATAACAGTAAGACAGCCACGAAAATGCCTAATTGGACTACCAGCGCCAAATCTCTCTTCCATTCTTCGTAGCCACTAGTGAAGGAGGATTTCCACCGCTGGTGATGGGTATTCAATGCCGCTGAGTTTTTTAGATTTATAACTAGTCTTGTAACCTAATGGAACTAGCAAGAAAACACGTAAAATTCTAGAAGGTTATACTAGTAATTCCAGGCTTTCAAAACAACATCGCAAATCAATTTTTGGCTAGTGAAGTCATTTAGTTGAAACGCATCTATATGGGGGAATTTTTTCTGGCTTAACTAGTACTTGTAGAAAAGAAGAATGTAATATTTGGTTTGAATATTTCACTTGATTGATTTCCTTTGTACATGTTACATGAATTTATAATAGAATTAGAAACGACAGAAAATGATATTAATTAAATACAATGATTCTTACCATATTACGAATAATTTCTACCATATTAACATTTTACAACACTCCCCCTCAAGTTGGTGCATAGATGTCACACATGCCCAACTTGTCTAAGAACTTTGAGAGCACCCGACTAGACACTCCTTTAGTAAGGATATCAGCTAACTGATCTTCTGACCGAATCTTTGGTAGTTCCACAGCCTTTTCATCTAGTTTTTTCTTAATGAAAAATCTATCTACCTCAACATGCTTTGTACGGTCATGTTGAACTGGATTATGAGCTATATCACATGCTGCTTTCTTGTCACAATACAGCTGAATTGGTTGTTTTGAAGAGTAGCCTAGATCATGTAAGAGAAATTTCAACCACAGTGCTTCACAAATTCCTAAGGCCATTCCTCTATACTCAGCTTCTGCACTAGATCGTGCAACAATATTTTGTTTTTTGCTTCTCCATGTAACTAAGTTCCCACCTACAAAAGTAAAGTATCCTGAAGTTGACCGCCTATCGTCAATTGTTCCAGCCCAATCAGCATCGGTATACACTTTGATGTTTTCCTTGTATGTGTTTTTAGAAAATAGAATTCCCTTTCCTGGAGCAGATTTTAAATACCTCAAAATGCGCATGACTGCATTCATATGTTGCTCACCAGGATTATGCATGAACTGGCTAACGATACTTAGAGCATAGGCAATATCTGCTCTTGTGTAAGCTAAGTACATCAACCTTCCAACAAGTCTCTGATATCTCCTCCTGTCCACCGGTACCTGATTTGTCTCAATACATAATTTCAGACCCTCTTCCACTAGAGAGTCAGCTAGTTGGCAAGCTGACATACCAGTTTCATGTAATAGATCTAAGGCATACTTTCTTTGAGATAGAAAGATTCCTTTCTTTGATCGAGATACTTCAATTCCCAAAAAATATTTTAAGGGACCTAAGTCTTTCATTTCAAATTCCTTGGACAAGTATTCTTGCAAAGCTCTCATTTCTTCTGGATCGTTGCCTGTGACGATCATGTCATCCACATATACAATGAATGCAATAATCTTCCCATGTTTCTTCTTTAAAAATAATGTGTGATCTGAATTGCTTTGTCTATAACCAAAAGTTGTCATAGATTTGGTGAATCGCCTGAACCAAGCTCTAGGGGACTGTTTTAATCCATATAGCGATTTCTTCAACCTGCACACCTTTTGATTTTGTCTTTCTGTTACCATGCACCCTGGTGGGAGATCCATGTAGACCTCTTCAGATAATTCACCATGTAAGAATGCGTTCTTCACATCAAACTGCTGTAACGGCCAATCAAAATTTGCAGCTAAGGATAACAAGACTCGCACTGTGTTGATTTTGGCTACTGGTGCAAATGTTTCAGTGTAGTCAATTCCATAAGTTTGAGTGTAAACTTTTGCCGCCAATCTCACCTTAAACCGTTCGATAGTTCCATCACCTTTGTATTTCACAATAAAGATCCACTGACACCCAACTGATTTTTTTCCCGTGGGTCGGTTGACGAGCTCCAAAGTTTGGTTCTTCTGCAAGGAGGCCATCTCTTCATTCATTGCAGCCTTCCATCGTGGATCATTTAATGCTTCCTGCACACTGTTAGGTATAGATACAATAGATAATTGATTGACAAATGACTGATTTGATTTTGACAAGCGATGTATAGACATATAATGATTCATGGGATATCTTACTTTACTAGACAATTGAGGTTCATATGTAGGCTTTGGAATACCTCTAGTAAGATGTTGTGGTAACTGTCTCCTGGACGAATCAGGCACTGTATAAGGAATATCCTCAGACAACGATTAATTTGGTGTATCAATTGGGAGAGATTCAAGCTCAACTTCAGAAGTTTTCTGGCTTTCTGTGTGTTCATTCCCACTTAGATCCAAGTTTGGACCACTAGATATCAACTCATTTACTTCTACACTTATTATGTCATTGTGTAGGGTATCACCACTCACATCCAAGTTTTGCACACTCGGATCCAAGTCACCTACATTTTGATCAGATACTTTCACCACATTTTCCTCAAGGTTGTATACAAGAGTCTGAATTTCCTCAAGAGACTCCCCCTGAAAGTCAAACTCAGAGAAATACATAGTGTCTTCATGAAAGACAACATCCATAGTGATAAAAATGCGTTGAGTAGGGGGATGATAACATCTGTATCCTTTTTTATGAGCAGCATATCCAACAAAGACACATTTCAAGGCACAAGGAAGTAACTTACTGTGTTGATGTTTGTGAAGATGAACATAGGCAACGCATCCAAAGACACGTGGGGGTAAGTTTGGGATTGTTGGAGCAACAATAGCTTCTACAAGTGTCTAGAAGGGTGTGTTAAAATGGAGAGTACAAGATGGAACACGATTGATGAGATATGCAGTAGAGATGAGACCTTCATCCCAATAGCATAAGGGCATATGAGCCGCATTTAGGGAAGCACGAAAAACTTCCAATAAATGTTTATTCTTTCGTTCGGCCACACCATTTTGCTGAGGTATATTTGAACAACTTGTTTGATGGACTAAGCCATGAGAGTCCAAAAACTGTCGAAGGTCAGAACTAAGGTATTCCCCACCATTATCACTGTGTAACACTTGAATTCGTGCATTGTACTGTGTGCGAATGGTGTTATAAAACTTTTGAAATAGTAACGTAACTTCGGATTTGGACTTCATCAAACATAACCAAGTCATTCTCATACAATCATCTATAAATGTAACAAACCATTTTGACCCCCCTAATATGGGAACTTTAGATGGTCCCCAAACATCAGAATGAATAACCATGAAAGGAGTTGGACTTTTATTTAAAATCAATGGAAATGAAGCACGATGGCTTTTTGCAAGTTCACACACATCACATTTGAAAACAAAAATATCCAAATTTGTAAATAAACTAGGAAACAACATTTTTAAATAAATAAATGAGACATGTCCCAAACGTCGATGCTGGAGCCATATCTCAGTTATCTTCTTTGATGAACCAGTGCTTGCTACTACGAAAGTTTGCTATAACTCGTTCAAAGTATCAGACTCCAAGTCCAAATAATATAGTTTCCTTCTCTTAACACCATAACCAATCGTTTGTCGAGTCTGAATATCCTTAAACACACAATAATTAGGCCAAAAAATTACAATACAAGATAAAGTAGTAGTGATTTGAGATATTGATAAAAGGTTAAAATCTAAAGAGGGAACAACTAAAACAGAATCAAGATGTAAAGTATTAGTAAGGTGTGAGGAACCTTCCCCAATAACCGGGGCGGTATTACCGTTGGCTGTGGAGAAACAATTTTGGGAAGATGGAGTAAGGGTTGAGACTTGTCTAACATCAAATGTCACATGATCAGTAGCACCAGAATCAATTATCCATGCACTATTCAAAACAAGTGTAGAAATGCTTAAGATCTTACCTCCAGTGTTTATAGTAGTGACCAATGCTGATGAGGTAGGAGTGTCATCGTCACCCTGTGTTTGAGCAACTGTTGTAGTGGATGGCCGCTTGGAATTACAATGTCATGCTGGGTCCCACCAATCTGGATATCCAATAAGTTCAAAGCAATGACTTTTCGAATGGCCTGTTTGATTGCAGTGAGTGCATTTGTATGAAAGTTTGTCTGAACTATTAGAATTCTTTGGATTAGTGGATTTGGGCCAATCTTGTGACATCTGACTAGGTCGATGGTGAGAAATCATAGCAGAAGCTTCAAGTTTCGCAATGTCGGCATTCAAAGTTGCAAATTGTATGGCCTCACGGCGGACTAAGGAATAACACTCCTAGACTGAGGAGGCATTCATGACGCAAAATTTCTCGTCGAAGTTGATCAAAAATTATATCCAAACCAACAAGAATATGTGTACTCGGGTACGCTCAATGGACTGCTGGTATATTTTAATATCATGAGGATCCTTCATAACCACTTTATCACGATGATCTAGTTCCCGAAATATTTTGGTTAACTCCCCATAGTAGACAGAAAGTGATTTGGTACCTTGTTTGGCATAAAAAGCTTGCTGATGCAAAGAATAAACATGCATTTCATCATTACCATCATAAAAAGCTTTAAAGAGAGTATCCCAGATTTCACGTGCAGTGGGTATACTAAGATATTGCTTCATGATGTCAAGAGACATGGACATCAGAAGCCAGCATTTCACTTTTTGATTTTCAGCATACCATTTGCCATATCCCTTGTCTGACACAGCAGGTGGAGCAGAGGTGCCTTTGATGTAGGAAATTTTTTCTCGTTCAGTGATATGCATCTCCATTAATTGAGACCACACATCGTAATTTTTTTCAGTAAGTAAAATGCCAGCATTAAAGGGACCTTCAGACTGAACAAAAATTGGAATTGATTTAGTTTCAGATGATTCAATGGGGTCACTCATCTTTTTTTTTTTTATATCCCTTTTTTTTATATCCCCCTTTTTTTAATACCTTTTATATATATATATATATATATATATATATATGGAATACTGCTGCTTAAAAACAAAAAAAGGAATTAAAAATATAAATGGTATGCAGAGGGTGCGATGAGGGCTCGTGAGGGTATGCAGATCGCGAGGACAGGGGCTGCGAGTGGCGCGATTGGGCTGCGGGTGGCACGATTGGGCTGTTGGATTTGACGGTGGGAGGTACACGATGGGCGCGATGTGGTCCAGTCAAGTGGTGCGCGATGGGTGCGATGCAGTCCGGTTAAGTGGTGCGCGGCGCGGCGCTGATTGGGTGGCTAATTGGGTGCGCGATGGGCGTGGTGGACGTATGACTGTTGGCTGTTTGGTTTTTTTTTTTTTTTTTTGATTGGATCTATTATGGGTGGATCTGTTTATGAGTGATCTGGTGGATTGAGATAATACCAACCAGTGGTGGTTTTGTTTGGTTGGGCAATGGTTGTTCGGTGTTTGTTGGCTCTGAATGGGGTCTGTTTGGGTTGGCTTGGGTGTTTTTTTTTTTTTTTTTAATTTACAGAACCTTAATCAGCTCTGATACCAGGTAGAAAAGAAGAATGTAATCTTTGGTTTGAATATTTCACTTGACTGATTTGCTTTGTACAGATTACATGAATTTATAATAGAATTAGAAACGACAGAAAAGGATATTAATTAAAATCAATGATTCTTACCATATTAGGAATGATTTCTACCATATTAACATTTTACAACAGTACTCTCTTTAAGCAACTACTACTTACATTGCTTAACTACTTGCATAGTGGAGTCCACTACTTACCCGTTAGTAGTGGACTTAATGCATATTGCTTAACTACCTGCATAGTGGAGTCCACTGCTTTAAGCAATGTAAGTAGTGGACTAGTTAAGTAGTTGTTGAATAGTAGTTGCTTAACTAACCACTAGTTGAGTACATTCTATTTATGCCTATTGCTGCTTAATGCCTATTGCCTACATTCTATTTAAATTCCTACTTCTTATAACATTAGTTATAAGAAGTAGGAATTTAAATAGATTGTAGACAATAGGCATTAAGCAGCAATAGGCATAAATAGAATTTGACCCACGTCCGCTCTTCCCGGCAACCAAAAAAGATCTATGATTTTAGTGTAGTGCCCACAGTAGCCTAATATTGAATCATAGAACATTAACAATGTACTCAATACGGAAAGCAGCAATAGGCATAAATGAACATTGTAGGGAATGCAGGAAATACATAGAAAAATGATAATGAGAGAATGCTGCAGGTACTATTAAAAATGTACCATGTACTCAATACATAGAAAAATGATAATGAGAGAATGCCGCAAGTACTATTAAAAATGTACCATATTTCAATACATAGAATCTTAACATTGGGTTAATCTCCAATACAGGTGAACTATTGAAGCTTATTGTGTTAGGTTAACCAATAAGTACCCTTTATATTCGTACATCTATGTATCTTAATGCTCTATGTTATGTAGTACTCTTAATACCATTAATAAGAATAACTACTTTTGTTAACTAAAGAATTGTTAACAATTTAGTGTGTTAGTGTCTAAGTACAGTAGGTTAACGAATAACAAGATTTAGCTGTAGGACTTTTGTTTCCACTTTCTGATTTTCATGTTATGTGATACCAATATAGTTTGATAGTAATTGATAGTTAGATAGTAATATTTGATAGTTTGATAGTGAAAGTTATCTTTTAGTTAACCCAACAATGTTAATTAACCCATTAGTTAGATAGTTAGTGAAAACTAGCTTTTATGTTAACCAATTGTATTAAATATAAGCGTATTATACTCTAGCTAGAACTAGAATTATAGTCTATTTTAGTTAAGTAAGCTTATTGAATGAACTATTGAAGCTTAAAGAACTAAGCTTCTTTAAGAATGAAGAACTATTGAGGCTTAAATAAAGCTTATAAAAATGAACTATTGAAGTTTATTGTTACAAGAAGCTTAATACTTTATTGAATTCACTCTTTATTAAATGAACTAAGCTTATAAAAATGAACTATTGAAGCTTAAGCCTTAATACTAATACCATTAATTAATTAATTAATACAATAAGAATAACTTCTTGAAGTCTTTCATACATAGTATGTACTCATAAGTACTCTCATAAGTTCATTTTGTTAACTAAAGAATTGTTAACAATTTAATATGTTAGGTTAACAAAAAGTGGAAAGTACACCACTTTCTGACTGATTTTCATGTCATGCTTTGTTAACCCAATAGGTAGAATGTAAGTTTGTGAAAACTTTACTTTCTAGAAGAGTGATGTTAAGGCTTTCTAGTAGGAAGCTTATATAAACTCTTATTTAGCATATCATTAAGATGGATAATAAAGAATTGTGTTAACCAAAAAGTACTAATAACTACTCTTTTTTCATACATATTTATGTACTCATAGCTATGTACTTTCATAAGTTCATTTCTTTTGTTAACTAAAGAATCGTTAACAATTGTTAGTATTTAGTTAGTGTCTAACTAAGTATTACTTAAACCTTAAACCTGTCAGTAGGTTAGGTTAACTGAAAGTGGTGGTGTACTTTCCACTTTAAATCATGTCATGCTTTGTTAACCAAATGTACAATCAATTGTATTAAATAAGCAATAGATACAGAACTTCATATTAACTGCAATCATCATTAACAGCAGGTATCATAGAGCTGCATCCACATCTTGTTATCATAGAACTGCTGGTATTTTCATTCATTGATAGAGCATTTTCAATTTCTTACAATAGCGATAGTCATTTGAACTATGCCCCTCGTCCTTCCGCATTGGAATTCCAAAGGTATGTCTGGATCCTAGCTGTTTCCCGACACTTTGTCTTCTTGGAAAATTTTGTATTCTATTATGTTTCTTCATCCCACGCTCTTTTGATCTAATTGAAAAATCTATCTGATTTCGTACATTTTTTCGCTCAATGAGAAAATGAGTCAGATCCTTAGAGATCGTCGGGCTTTTGTTCAATTATAAATATTTTTCTTTTTTAATGGAGATTTATAGCATCATTCAAGTAAATACAGATTAAGATCGTAAAAACATAAGCTTGTAATATAGCTACACCTAATTCCAGACCGGTTAATGCAAGAACTATAAATAAAGGACCAAGATCCCCTATAAAATACAAAATCTCATTCATACATAGCATAGTCCAAGCGAACCCTTGAGGTTTAAAGCTTATAAAAATGAACTATTGAAGCTTATTGTTACAAGAAGCTTAATACTTTATTTAATTCACTATTTATTGAATTCACTCTTTATTGAACTAAGCTTATAAAAATGAACTATTGAAGCTTAAGCTAAGCCTTAATACTAATAACATTAATTAATTAATTGATACAATAAGAATAACTTCTTGAAGTCTTTCATACATAGTATGTACTCATAAGTACTCTCATAACTATATACTCTCATAAGTTCATTTTGTTAGCTAAAGAATTGTTAACAATTTAGTGTGTTAGGTTAACGGAAAGTGGAAAGTACACCCCTTTTTGATTTTCATGTTAAGTGATACCAATAGTAATTGATAGTAATAGACAGTAATATTTCATAGTTTGATAGTTTGTGAAAGCTATCTTTTAGTTAACCCAACAACAATGTTAGTTAACCCATTAGTTAGTTAGGGAAAGCTAGCTTTCATGTTAACCAATTGTATTAAATATAAGCTTATTATCCTTTAGCTAGAACTAGAATTATAGTCTATTTTAGTTAAGTAAGCTTATTGAATGAACTATTGAAGCTTAAAGAACTAAGCTCCTTTATTGAGTTAATAAAGACTATCTAGAGTATATTTAAGCTTCTTATAGGCAATAGGCATATAACTACCCGTAGGTGCTTATTCCTACTTCTCATAAGTTCATTTTCCTACATTCTAAATTGTTAACAATTTAATTGCCTATTTATGCCTATTCCTACTTCTCATAAGTTCATTTTCCTACATTCTATTTATGCCTATTGCCTATAACTAGCTTAACATTAGTTACTGAAGTTAGAGTTCCCCTTGTAGTTATCTACAAAGTGCGTTAACATGAAAAGCTGAATCTAAATAATGTTGTGGATTTTCACTTACTTGTTTCAACTTTTGAACAAACAATAAGCTTTCATTGGTATCACACCTTCTACTAACAATAGTAGTGAACACACTAAATAGTTAACAATAGTGGTGAACACACTAAATTGTTAACAATAGTGAACAATGAGCATGAGTAGTACTTTCTCATCTGAGGATAGAGGACCAACATCCGAATCCGATAAGAACGTTGTCAAAATTATCAGCTTCGGAATTAGAAAGTTGTCTGATGAAGCTAAATATTGGCTAACGCAACTAACTCTGAAACTCCTAATCCTAAGAATCCAGTGGATAAGTAGATCGAGCAATAAGGAGAAAAAAGAACAACGAAGAAAACAAGTTATTGGATAAGATTGAGTAATAAGGAGACGTGTGTAGCAAAAGGGGCCCATATCTTCGTATTGAGCAACACAAATCTTACTATATTAATTACTAACTCTAGCTAAGAGTTAGAGCTAGCTTTAATAAGAGTACCCTACGGAACTCTTTTTTGAAAGATCGAGAAGCTTCCAATCCTCTGATTGGAATGTTTTCTCTCTAATTCAGCACATCATTCAGCAAGTTGAAGAATATTGGCTAACTAACCTTCGGTCCTCCGCACTAATGGATATGCATGTACTGTTCTTCCGAACAGAAGGCTCGTTCGTACTCGTACCACAGGTACCAATAACTACAAATAAGATAGCTGAATGTTAAGGACGTATTTATGCACTCATAACTAGGTACTCTCATAAGTTCATTTCTTTTGTTAACAATTGTTAGTATTTAGTTAGTGTCTAACTAAGTACTTAAACCTTAAACCTGTCAATAGGTTAACTGAAAGTGGAAAGTACACTACTTTCTTTGTTAACCCATGAGTAAGTAGATAACTACAAAGGGCCCGTTATGATGTCAATATGACAGAACCAAGAATTAAATATAAGAATAACTTCTTGAAGTCTTTCATACTACATAGTATGTACTCATAAGTACTCTCATATCTATGTACTCTCATAAGTTCATTTCTTTTGTTAACTAAAGAATTGTTAACAATTTAGTGTATTAGTGGACCATGTCTTACTTGTTAGGGTAGGAATTTAAATAGAATGTAGCCTAACCTAACATAAGAGGTTAGGTTATAACATTAGTTATAACCTAACATAAGAGGTTAGGCTACATTCTATTTAAATTAAGCAATAGTGATTTGAGCTAGAAAGTACTACTGCTTAATGCTTAATTTCAACTAGTACTCTCATGCAGGTAGTTAAGCAATGTAAGCAACTATTACTTACATTGCTTAACTAGTACTCTCTTTAAGCAATGTAAGCAGTGGACTCCACTACTCTCTTTAAGCAATGTAAGTGTAAGCAGTGTAAGCAACTACTACTTACATCGCACTTTAGCTAGTACCCTCTTTCAGTGTAAGCAGTGTAAGTGTAAGGAGTGTAAGAAACTACTACTTACATCGCACTTTAAATAGTAATCTCTTTAAGGAATGTAAGTAGTGGACTTAATGCATATTGCCTACATTGAGCTAGAATGTACTACTACTCAACTAGTGATTTGAGCTAGAATGTACTCAACTAGTGGACTTAATGCCTATTGCTTAATGCATAACTATATACTCAATCTTTCTTTTGCTTAATGCCTATTGCCTTACAATTCGTACTCTATAAAGAGTACTCAACTAGTATGATTGTTGGGATTGATTTGAGCTAGAAAAGTGTTAATGTACTAATAACAAATCTTACCATCTGCACCAGAAATCAAATCTTACTATATTCTCTTTTCCAACATACCCTTCACCAAAACAAACATTTTTCTAGCTCAAATCAATCCCAATAATCATACTTGATCCAACAATCCAACATATTCTAGGTTATATATATTTTAGAGGAAAATAACATATTTTAGCATCTACTAGGAGATGAAATCATTATTGTTGGGCAATTATTTCAAGCTTTTAGAGAAGAAAGATAAATCAATTCAAGAATTTGAATATTTGTATTTTGGGTATTTTTATCTCAAATTTTATTTTAATTTGGTCTGTAAAGATAATGTCTTTTACAATTAAGTTTTTGATTTTGACTTTAATTATCTTAAACTAAATTTGTTTATGGTTTTTAACTTTGCTTCCATGATTGAATTGAATTGAATCATTAGGTGAATTACTATTCAAATAAAGTTTGAGATTATTTATTATTCTAGGTTCTTAAAATCTTTAATTAGAAATTGTTGATGAATCAAATATCTATTTATGCTTAAAGTGAATATTTATAAATTAATATTTTAGACACATCATCTATGCCTAATTGTGCCCCATTGAAGAAGAATCTAAATTAATTCATTATCATTGTATTAGTTTATATGATTAAATAATTTCCTTGTGCTATTTATAATTAATTACTTAATTATCTGGATCAAATAAATTAGTTAGTTAATTGTAATTGAAATTTTTATGACCATTAGAGTTTCTAATTTTGTGGAAAAATCAATAATCTTAGTTTAGTTGTATGTTTTCCTTGAGATAATTCTACTAGCTAATTAGCCTAAATCAAGGGATTAAATTGGTTAATTGTACATGATAATTATCATGATCATTTAGGTTTTCTAGATTTAGTTAGGAAATTAATATTACAAACTTAAGATTAATTGTTAAATTCACTTAATTAATTCAATTCATGATTGGTTAGTGATGTGCAAATTATAGTACTCGCAAGTGTACGAATCACTTATAGCAAGCGATAAGCAAACCTCCGAGGTCAATCTCTCAAGGAATTGCAATGGTTTTAAACAACATTTTTTTTTAATTTAATTAGAGTCCTAAAGCAACTAAAATGCTAACTAAATAGAATTCTAGTAACACTAAAACTCTAAATAATTAGAATCCTAAATCTAATAAAACTATAAACAAAGTTGCATTTGTGAGCAAGATCAATAGTGTTGAACAATTAAAGAAAACAATTATGCAAACTTTGAATTAACTCAAAAAGGTTTTCAAATATCAATGGAGGATGTATGGACGTTTATTTTGGTTGACCATGTTTGCATCGAAAAGTTATGGTGAATTAACATGAACGTTCTAATAAACAAGTTTTACCGGCTTTCCTTTTAATTCTCTTTGTTGATTAACTAATCAATATCCTACAATCGGGTATATCAAATAGCAATCAAATTATGCACAAAGAAAAATATGCCCATCAAACAATGCCATGACTAGGTCATCGATTTGAAGTTTTGATTAAGTTTTTCAAAGAAAAGTTAAGGTGACGTTCTTAAAACCAAACTCCATTATTTTTTAACTTAAATATGAATCTCAAATTGGCCCATGAAAATCCACAATTAAACATCTAAACATGCTCTTAATCAAAAGGTAATTTTATTTATCTCAAAGCAATAAAAATATTCACTACAACAGCTCTAGCAAACATGGCAACACAAACTAAACACCCATAATGAAATTAGCCAACCATGTTTGAATTAATATTCATTGACAAATTTAATTCAACATACAACTCAAAGAAGTAAGAAGAAGAAAACGAAATTCTTTAACAAAAAGAAACCTAGATGTAAATATCACAGTTGGATTGGATGACGTTCTTCTCCAAAAGCTTGATCGTCAATCTTCAATGGCTTCTTGAATCCTTAGAATTGGTTCTCTTGCGTCTTTGAGTGTGGAAAAGCTCCTAAAATCTGATTGAGTCTCTTGTTGATTCGCAAAATTGAAGTGTTGTAAAAGGGAGAATTAAAGGGGTATTTATATGTGTAAGGGTTACATAGAATCTTAATTGTCCCAAGAATAGGTACACCACGGCACAACTATTTCCCCGTCGCAGCACAACAATAAATCTAAAAACAATGGCCAAACCTGAGAGGTGCTCGCCGTGGCACAACTTTTCCTCGCCGCGGCACACATTGCATTTTGATTCTTCAGCTACCCCTTACATATGTGTTGGCTCGTTATGTACGGCATACATAATTTGACTCGTGTTACCCCTAAATTTTTATCTGAGTGCTGTAAGTGTTCCGTCTTTGCATGTTTGCATTATTCAATTTATTTGACGCTAAAAACATTTGAAATACACTAAAACATACCTGTGATTCTGAATTGATAGATTTACAAAAGTAATCAAATAAATGA
Source organism: Elaeagnus macrophylla (assembly GCA_029378325.1). Taxonomy (NCBI): domain Eukaryota; kingdom Viridiplantae; phylum Streptophyta; class Magnoliopsida; order Rosales; family Elaeagnaceae; genus Elaeagnus; species Elaeagnus macrophylla. Next base: position 46,618,754 of record CM055641.1, on the reverse strand, counting down.
GTTATAGCAAATCTATTTTTAACAATTAAGCACAATAAATCACGAAATGTTAGTGCTTTTCAAGCATTCATCACAACCCCCAACAAACTTCTTTCTAGTCTCTAGCAAGTGGAGCGATCTAAAAACTAAAAACAAATGAAATAAACTATACTAACCTAAATCACTTCCGTAGATTGTCACGTTTGCATTTAGCATATGCAACAAGCCTTTTGAAAGTTTTTAGTTACGGATCAAATATACCTAGAGAGGGGTGAATAGGTTATTTTCAAATTTAACAAATATTAATTATATAACCTAATCACAACGGCCAAACATGCAATCGCGTGTAAAAATAAAATGCGGAATTAAAGAACAACACATGAGATTTTTAGGTGGAAACAACCTAGGCCACACCAATGACCTAAGAAGAAAACCATCGGTCCACCTAACTATCCACTATGAAAATCAATGTTCAATTACAACCACAGGTCCTAGACTACTACTCTTCACAGATAGATCCCCCTCATGTAATTTACTTACGAGCTGTCGCTCCTTTCATAACCTCCACAAGCTAGGTGTCTGGATCCAAACCAACGTTCCAATCTACTTGAGTCCCACAAGATCAATCGAACCCGTCAACTTTGGTAATTTCGAGTCACACGAAATATCGAACACGTCACCTCAGTACCTGAAACGTTAGCACAAATAACACAAGTGCAAAGTGTGTCCTAGAGCAGATTCAACAATGAAAAACCCTAACTAGCAGATTCAATATCATATAACGTAAAAACCAAGTCAACTAGAAAACTCTAGAACAATCATATAAAGATCAAAATCATGAAAAGCAATTAGGAACATGCATTATTCAAACATAACCACACAATATGTTTGAACAATTAAAACAAGAAAGTGCCTAAGATTAATAGATGAAGAGAATAAGATTTTTCTTTAAAAACTCAATTAGTTGTAGAAAAAATTATTTCGGTGGGGGTGAATATTTTGGACAAACAAGTGTTGCTTATATAGAGTCCAGTTTGACTTGAAAGAGGATTAATAATAGAGTACAACTCTACTAATATCAGGATTTAGCTTTCACAATAATTCTACTCATGTTAGGATTTTGCTTTCACAACAATTCTACTCAAACAAGGACTCTACTTTCACAACAATTCTACTCATATAAGGATTCTACTTTCACAACAATTCTATTCATACTAGGATTTTGCTTTCACAACAATTCTACTCATACCAGGATTTTGTTTTTAACATTAAATGAGTCAAATTGGTAAAAGTAACATATGGGCCGAGTTAAAAACAGAGTTGTAGTACAACCGAAAAACAGGCTCGATCGATCTAGCCAAAGCTTGATCTATCTAGCTAATGCTCGATCGATGGATCCAAACCTCGATCGATCTAACTATGCAATTTCAAACCCCAGAGCAGCTAGATTGAAGTCGGTCTATACTCGATCGATCGAGTAGTCGATCGATCGAACTGTCCTCTCGATCGATCGACCAACATGTGCACAATTTCTTTTCGTTACGATTCACACTAAGTGTAGTGCTCAATTGTGTGAGGGTGTATGCATGAGAGAATATTTTACCTGTCATATAGGCATTGCAAGCTTGGTGACTCCATCATTATGTATCATTTGATTAAACGGTGAACGCTTATGCTAGATTACAATCAAACATTTTGTTCACGAAAATTGCCAATACTCATAAACCTTACACCTTTAAACTCCTAGGTGGCCCTAGTGGACGAGTTATACTCTCGTGAGGGTTTCCAGTGATGATACCCACAAATATCATACGAATCTTAAAATCATTAAAGACTCTAAACATACTCAAATCAATCCATGCATATGTCTCAAAAATTGTTAATGACGAATGGCATATGAGATAGTTAAAAACCACTTAAGCTCAAAAACAGTCCAAATATCAAATCCATTTTCGTAATCGACTTTTGAACAAACAATCAAACCACAAGCCCATTAGTTACACTATCGGATTGTGCCATGCATGATATTCACAAATTACATTTTAGATCTCAAAATTGTGCAAGTAAAATATGAGTGAGAATTGCACTCACAAACTCCATAGGCTCACTTTTCAAATACATCTCCACTAATATAGAAATCAAAACTACCTCGAATCAATAGGACTTTATTAAGCTTGTAAATTTATGTTAAGGTATGTGGTTACGAAAGTACGGAAAGGTTATTCTCAATAGGATAAGACTCTAATCTATCCTGCAAAAAAGTGTCATGAATAATAGGATGTAAACATTTGACAAATGAGCATTCATCAATAGCAAATATAGAAGGGTAAGGAGATGAATCAAAAATCTTGAAATGGACAATCTCTCCTAAGACTGTCATTGTCAAGTTCCCACATTGGACATCAATGATGGTTTGGGTGGTGGCCATAAATGGTCTACCCAAGAGAATTGTATGCTCCTTGTCCAAAGATGGGTTATCCTACATATCTAAAACCACAAAATCAACCGGTATGATTAGCTTATCTACCTGTACAAGTAAGTCCTCAACCATGCCCTTCATATATTTAACAGATCTATCCGCAAGTTGAAGGGACATGGTTGTTGGTTTTAGCTCTCCTAAACCTAGCTGTAAGAAAATAGAGTAAGGCATCAAATTATACTAGCACCAAGATCAAGCATAGCCTTAGCTATTTTCCTATCTCCCATAGTAATACTAATGATAAAACTACTTGGATCTTTTTAACTTAGGGGGTAGGTTCCGTTGAAGCACTGCACTAGCAATTTCAGACACTATGACTCTTTCATTAAGCTCATACCTTCTTTTCTTAGTGTTTAATTCTTTGAAAATTTTTGCATACGAAGGTACGTTTCTAATTACATCTAACAGAGTCAAATTAATATTCACTTTTGAAAGCATGTTAAATAAATCAGAAAATTGATTATCTTGCTTACTGTCATTTAAACGGTGTGGGAACGGTACAGGTGGTCGGTATGGCTCTAATGACTTGTGTAACTTAGGAGAGCTAGATGACTATCCAATTGTTGCCTTTGAAGGCTCTCCATGTTTGTCACCTTTTCTGCCCAATTCCTTAGAAACTGTGTTGTCATCTTCCATGTTACCTGCACAGTAAGGGAAATCATTAGAAATTTCAAGTAAAACTTTTGTAACAACCTTACCACTCCGAAAAACTGTGACAGCTTTCGCTTGTTCAGGTTGACTAGGCAGCTTTCCTATCTCTTGTTTGTGCATTTGTTCAGCTAGCTGTCCCACCTATATTTTCACTCTTTTCATTGATGCTTCCATAGAGTCCATCCTTCTACTACAAGATTGCATAAATGTGTTCAAGGTTTCCTCTACGGTTGGTTTATTTTGTGGAAATTTTCGGTTAATGTTTTGGCCTTATGTTTGATTTTGGACAAATGATTGGCTATTATTTTGTTTCCAAGCAAAGTTGGGGTGATTTCTCCATCCACGGTTGTAGGTATTAGAATAAGGGTCATTCCTAGGTCTAGGTTGGTACCCTTGCATTAAATTTACCTCTTCGTTAGCACCTGTATAAGAATCACCTACAAAAGAACAAACGTTAGCCCCATGTCCATAAGAACCACAAACTCCACATACCTCATGTTTTGGCATATGATTCATATTGGAGGTAGTAAGAAGTTTCACTTGTTTAGTTAACTCAGCAAGGTGCATGGCCATTTCGTTGTTGGAGCCTAATTCATGGACTCCAGCTCTTCTTCCTCTAGCACTCTTTTGTTGGGAATTGGCTCCCAACGTCTCAAAAAGTTCGTAAGTTTTATTTGCTATTTTCTCACCCATAGCTCCTCCTACAACATTGTCAACTGTGAATTGACACTGTAGTGTCAATCCATCATAGAAAAACTTATTTTGTAATTGCAACAGAAAGTGGTAATGTGGACACTGTATCAAGAGAAATGTGAACCTGTCCCAAGCCTCGTGAAAGGATTCTTCTTCCATCTGCGAAAAAGTAGCAATTTTAGTTCTTAGGTCAGACTTTTTTGATAGGAATAGAACTTACCCATAAATTTGTTATAAATAGCATCCCAAGTGGCCAAAGAACCAGGTTCCAAGGTCATGAGCCAAGACTTAGCTCTATCTTTGAGAGTGCAAGGAAAACACCTCATCCTTAGTTGATCTTCACTAAGTCCCTATAGTGGAAAAGTTTGCACAATTGCATAAAGTTCATGCATAAAATTTATAGGATCCTCATTAGGAATACCGTAAAATGAGGCAAGCATGAAATAATGAATATTTTTCAATTCATAATTTCTAGCTGCCACTGTCAGTTGAATGCACGATGATGCAGTCCCAATGATAGGCCTTGCAAACTCTTTATTCATCATCTGTCTACCCACGTTGTCACCCATATTGCTTGCAACTACGGTTGTTCGTTTTCCTCTTGAATGTGAGTATCTAGTTTCCTTGATAGGTGGTTGATCCTCTAAATGTTGTCAATGAAAGGAGTGAGTTCCTTGTTCAGTGATCTCCTACCCTGCATGCACAAACGAAAAGCAAACAAAGATCAGAGTAGTAGAGAAAATGCAAACAAATAAAAGCACTATTTTTGATTTATTTTTATTTTTTTAATTTTGTGGAAATAATCTTAGTTTAGTTGTATGTTTTCCTTGAGATAATTCTACTAGCTAATTAGCCTAAATCAAGGGATTATTGGTTAATTGTACATGATAATTATCATGATCATTTAGGTTTTCTAGATTTAGTTAGGAAAATAATATTATACACTTAAGATTAATTGTCAAATTCACTTAATTAATTCAATTCATGATCGGTTAGTAATATGCAAATTATAGTACTCGCAGGAATACGAATCACATGTAGCAAGCGTTAAGCAAACCTCCAAGGTCGATCTCTTAAGGAATTACAATGGTTTTAAACAACCTTATTCTTAATCTAATTAGAATCCTAAAGCAACTAAAATGCTAACTAAATAGAATTCTAGTAACACTAAAACTCTAAATAATTAGAATCCTAAATCTAATAAAACTGTAAACAAAGTTGCATTTGTGAGCAAGATCAATGGTGTTGAACAATTAAAGAAAACAATTATGCAAACTTTGAATTAACTCAAAAAGGTTTTCAAATATTAATGGAGGATGTATGGATGTTTAGTTTGGTTGAGCATGCTTGCATTGAAAAATTATGGTGAATTAACAAGAATGCTCTAATAAACAAATATTACCGGCTTTCCTTTTAATAACAAAAATTTCTACGATCGGGTAATTTTCTTTGTTGATTACCGAATTAATATTCTACGATCGGGTATATCAAATAGCAATCAAACTATGCACAAGGAAAAATATGCCCATCAAACCAATGTCATGACTAGGCATCGATTTGAAGTTTTAGTTTTTCAAAGAAAAGTTAAGGTGACGTTCCTAAAACCAAACTCTAGTATTTTTCAACCTAATTATGAATCTCAAATTGGCCCATGAAAATTCACAATTAAACATCTAAACATGCTCTTAATCAAAAGGTAATTTTATTTATCTCAAAGCAATAAAAATACTCACCACAACAGTTCTAGCAAACATGGCAATACAAACTAAACACCCATAATGAAATTAGCCAACCATGTTTGAATTAATATTCATTGACAAATTTAATTCAACATACAACTCAAAGAAGTAAGAAGAAGAAAAGGAAATTCTATAACAAAAAGAAACCTAGATCTAAATACCACAATTGGATTGGATGACGTTCTTCTCCAAAAGCTTGATCGTCGATCTTCAATGGCTTCTTGAATCCTTAGAATTGGTTCTTGCTTCTTTGAGTGTGGAAAAGCTCCTAAAATCTGATTGAGTCTCTTATTGATTCGCAAAATTGAAGTGTTATAAAAGGGAGACTTAAAGGGGTATTTATATGTGTAAGGGTTACATAGAATCCTGATTTTCCCAAGATTAGGCGCTCCATAGTACAACTATTTTCCCACCGCGGCACAGCAATAAATCTAAAAACAATGGCCAAACCCGAGAAGTGCTCTCCGTGGCACAACTTTTCCTCACCGCAGCGCGCATTGCGTTCTTATTCTTCACAGGTACGCCTTACATATGTGTTGGCTCGTTATGTGCGGCTTACATATTTTGACTCGTGTTGCCCCTAAATTGTGATTCGAGCCCCGTAAGTGTTCCGTCTTTGCATGTTTGCATTATTCAATTCATTTGACGCTAAAAACACCTGAAATACACTAAAACATACCAGTAATTTTGAATTGATAGATTTATAAAAATAGTCAAATAAACGAGTTATAACTAATCTATTTTTAATAATTAAGCACAATAAATCACGAAATGTTAGTACTTTTCAAGCATTCTTCAATTAGCTATCTAAATGTCCATGTTTTCACGTCAGTTAATTCATACAAAAAATCCTTTGTCATTAACTTAGTAATTTAATTAGTTGTTTTATTTTATTTTACTTCAACTTTTAAGTATTTCTTTAGAGTATTTAGGTTTATTTTGTTTTATTAATTTAGTTTTAAGAAAATAAGTAGCAGACCAAGAATACCAAGCTTGATAAAGAGAAGACCACACCATAAGGAGCTCAAGAGATACCCAAGGTAGTATCTAAACCACACCACAAGGAGCTCAAGAGACACCTAAGGTAGTATCTAAACCACCCCTTTCTACTTATGAATCAATTTTTCCTTTTCCTAGCAGGTTTAGAAATACAAAGAAAGAAGAACATGAAAGGGAGATTTTGGACACCTTCCAAAAAGTGCAAATAAGCATCCCACTTCTATATGCTATCAAGCATGTTCCCAAGTATGCAAAGTTTCTTAAAGAATTGTGCACATCCAAGCGCAAATTAATAGGTAATGAAGTGGTAAGTGTGGCGGAGAATGTGTCAGTCGTGCTATAAAGAAAGCTCTCACCCAATTGTCTAGACCCAAGTAATTTCATCATCCTAGTAAGGATACGTAACTCTAGGCTTGAAAAAGCTATATTAGATTTATGAGCATATATTAATGTCAAGCCATATAATATTTACGCTTCACTAAATCTAGGTCCTTTGAAAGAAACTGGTATTATTATACAACTTGTTGATAGAACTAACGTCTATCCTAAGGGTGTTATTGAGGATGTCTTAGTGCAAGTGGATGGAATGATCTTTCCGACAAATTTCTATGTTTTGGACATGAGTAATGACTCTTACAACATGTCCACACCTTTATCATCGGGAAGACCATTAATTAAAACAGCTTGCATAAAGATAGACGTACATAATGGAGAGAACACTCTTGAGTTTTATGCGAAGATAATTTGCTTCAACATCTTTGGAGCAATAAAATACCCGAATGACGGTGGAGACGACTTCAGATGAGTTGTAGCTACATCCACCTGAGGACGTTAAATCACACGCTTAATGGAAGGCAACCAATCAGATTGGTTTTGTCTAACTCTCATATTTTTACATTTTATTTATTCATACATGTGTTTACATTGAAGACAATGTAATAATTAGATGTAGGGGAGAGGAAACATGTCTTTATCAAAATTATTAGTATTTGTTTTGCTTCTTTAGGTTTAGTATATTTTAGGATCAGTATGTCATAGAAGGCCATACTTTTTTTAAAATCTTAGATTATCTTTTGCATTAACTAGGTTAATTAAAATCAATATCTGGGCTTAGAATTGATGATATGCTATTTCTTTGTTTTTTGGAATTTGTGACAAAATTAGCTAAATAATGTTAGGTTCAAACGATGATAGATGTTGATAGAGTCTTGACCTTGTTCCTAAGTGAATGCAACTTTATGATAATTTTGCTCAAAACTTGCTTGTACTATAGCTAAGTTAGTGATAGAAAAATTTATGCGCTTGAACTTATGAACAATGTTACGAATCCCTCGGAGCATTATTATGAATCTAATTTAATGAATATGGTGAGGATGCTAGAACTTTTCTTTAAGTTTATCAAGGCAAATACTAAATATATTTCTTGAAAAATGATTGATGCAATAGGATTAGTCACTTGGCTAAATTGTCCTACCTCTAAATTTGTTATTCTCATGAGGACAACTCTTTTAGTGAACCAATTTGAGCCTACATGAGCCTCTTGTTTGTACCGACTCCTTACCCTTTGAACCAAACACTTTGGTAATGCCTTATAATTCAAGAATAAGTGGATTTCAACAAAAAGATAATAGACTCTATGAAAATGCTATAATAATGATTAAGAGTGTCAATTGTGCTCTAATTAATTAAATGTCCAAAAACACACAGAATAGCCCTTATGTTAATAATATGTACCCTACGATTCAAGAAAATCAAAAAAAAAATATTAAATATATAAAATATGGGGACAAGCTGAAAACAAATACAAAAAGGGGTTGTGTATTTGAAGGTATTGACAAAAAGGAAAAGGAACGAAGTTATAATGATGACATAGTTTTGTTGACATGCTTGGTCTTAGGATAATATTATTTATATGTCTCTTTCTCTTACTCCATGGACTCCTGAACTTTTGTTTTTTCTTTTCCCTTTCATTTAATTGATCAAACAAGCCTAGCCACGTTACAAGCAAATGAAAGACCTTTTAATTTTAGGAAATATTTTTACTGAGTGGAGATGAAATTTTAAAGAAAAGCCTATAGTATCCAATTCAACTTTAAAAAGAGTAGTGATGTTTTACAAGGAGAAATAATGTTACCAAGTATTTAAGCTACATGATTTGACTATTGCTAATAGATGCTAGATTACACACACACGATTTGAGCACGATTATTGTATAGTAGATAGAGTTAGGGGTTACTAGAGATAATATCTAACATTTATTAGATCACAATGTTAATCCCTTGAGATAAAATGCCGGAGAACTTAAATTGGAATAATGAGTTTACGTTTACTCGAGTACTAGCAAATAGTAGGTTGGGGGGTTTGATTTGTGTCATTGTACATATATTTTTTTGTATCAATTTTCACATATTTACATTGATTTGTTGTTTCCTATACTTTTTATTTGTTTACTTTGTGTTATACTAGTGTTAGGGGACCAAAGGAGCAAAAAATATACAAAAATATGGACTTAAAAGAGGTCTAAGTGAAAAAATGGAAGAATTATGGACGAGCCTAGGCATGAGATTTTGTGCACCACGACATACTCCTCTCGAATCCCCTAGGAAGTCTGGAAGAATAAGGCATGCCTAGGCCTAAGTTTATGTGCACTACAGCACAAACCCCTAGGATGGAATCACAAGACACAAACATGAATGCGCGTTGCAGCATGAGTTTTTGTGCTCCATAGCACGCCTAACCAAAAATGTACAGTAATGCCCAAAATGCCAAAATCTTGATCCTGATCATATTTCATTTAACCCTACCACTATATAAATGTAATTATGGTTAATAACTAACAAAATTTTTGGTTAGAGGAATTTGGAGGAAAGCAAGATTTGAAGACAATAACCTAAGATTTCTTCCCCCTTCTTTTATTGTTTCCATGAATTTTATTCTAGTTTTAACATTTCCTATGTCTACCTAAATTTTAGTTATGTGATTGTGGGCAATTCCAAGTCCTAGACTATGGTTTAAATCAAATTATTGTCATAATGATTTTTTAGTTTTAATTGATATGTTCAATTCTAGGTTTAAATGTCAAGACTATATATGTACAAATTAGAGTGATCAACTAGTTTATTTCATGAATATGTCTACATCTAGTCTAATGTGTTAGTACGTAATCGCTAATATTCTTATTATAAGTAGTACCTTATGCCTTCTATCATGAGTAGGATTGAATACCTTTGTTAAATGATAAATGATTGTTCAAAATTTTCCTATTTTAGTTATCATCCTTTTAGATCTTAGGAAAATTACCAAAAATAGCACCCCTAAAACTTATAGTAATAAAACTAACACCCCCTTGTATTCAATTAGAATTGAACATTTAATATTGAACGTTCAATATTCAATTTGAACGTAAAATATTGAACGTTCAATATTGAACGGGTCTAATTGTTGTCATTCAATTCTAATTGAATGGATAATAGTGAACGTTCAATATTAAACGGGTCTAAATTATCGTCGTTCAATTTTAATTGAACATAAGGGGTGCTAGTTTTGTTATTACAAGTTTAGGGGGTGCTAGTTTTGTTATTTTTCCTAGATCTTAATGCAAACAATGAATTAAATCTACTAAACATATATTTAGGTTGTTTAGAATTTAGGTTGATTACTAAGCAAACCTTTAATTAATTACAAAATAAGAAAGTATGGGAAGTCTAAAGTGGACCAAGATTTCTAAAGCTAAAATTAAGAATTCAATAATGATTTTGGATTACAATAGTAATTCAAGATTCAAGAAACTAAAATGTTTGATTAAATCGTAGGCTAGTGGTGAGGAAAATCCCATGATCACATATTTCCTGCAATCATATTCAATTTACAGTTATTTGCTTTATGTTATTCTCCTTAAAATCAATCAAAAAAATACATTTATTAATCTTAATTATTTTGCTAAAAAACTAGTAATTAAGAGTATAAATTGTTAACAAGCCTCGTGGGTATGATAACCTTTATTCATAAATTACTTATCACTTGTACACTGATCATGTATACTTATGTGTTTCCAAGCATGTCAATGTGTTCCTAAGATGACGTATAAGCTACACTCCAGGTCCTCTCTAGCTTTTACTCTATCTAACAGCAAGTGGCCTCTACGGCATCCAAGCCTCAATCGCCTAGCATCGATCCTCCTCAACTACTGTCGAGTGGTACTTCAAACTAACCTGAACTTTGACAACACGGTCCAAATCTGTGACAAGCCTCTGGGCCTAGTGATTATGTTGCATAAGTTGCAATCCCCAGCCTCCACGGACTCCAAAAAGTCCAGAACAATGGATGGACTCGACGAGGTCACATACAAAGTATCCAAGTCTATAGGTTGCAGACATGTACCCCTCTAAAATTGGCTTTGATGGAATATAGGTACAAAAGAAGACTTTGTCCTTCTAGGAGACGGCTCAATGATTATCACACCATAAGTGGTGTTTCTCTTCCTTTTTGAGGTCCCTTAATTATGAACCACACTAGTCCTTGTGGGAACCTCTTCTGGGCTGGACTCCCTAATGAACCTCAAAGTGGGAATGCCTTACTCTTCTTACAAGATAAAAGTTTGGAACCCAGGCCTGCAAAAAATAAAAGGTCTCAAACAAAGTACTCCAAAAGTATTTAAACAAACATAAGAAGGCAAGAATTACTATCTAGGTTTAAGGGCTTCTGCTCTCTAGCTCAACTACCAAAAGATCAAAACCCAAATAATTGATCCGTTTGAGAAGTATGAGCCACAATCACTATAATCATCTATCATATATATATATATATATATATATATATATATATATAAGTCTTGTAAGGCCTTTGTGTCTATGTTGGCTTTCTTGTGTGCAGCTCACGAAATGTATTTATTTACTTAGTGTTTCTATCTTCCTCTATGTAAGGTACTTTACTAAAAGTTTAGTATTCTACACACTCACATATATCTAAACACTTTGAATGATTGCATGATACATACACCACGGGTTGGTTAGGAGCATGTAATTTGTATGCTTAACAAAGTTTTTACTTGCACTTGATTTTCACAAGTAGTGGGTATTTTTGGAAAATTATATGTCATAATTTCCTTAAAAAATCAAACTTTTTAGTGCTCATCGAGGTCCTCGTAAAGGCTCACCGAGGTGCTTGCCAATGGCTCAGCAAGTGTGCTGATCCTGTTAGTTCTCGCAGAGGTAGTCAGCAAAAGAATGCTAAGGTGCCTAGGGAAAAGTCAACGAGGTTGGCAAAAGTTAAAAAAAATTCTATAAATACCCTCTCATAAATCTAATTTTAATTTACGAAAACTATGGGGAAACTCTTGCATTTTTAAAACTCATATTTGCATTTTGAAAACCATTTAAACAATCTCGAATAATTAATACGTTGCTTATTTTTTCGTACTAGTGATTTGTAGATTTGATATTTGATATATCTAATTTTGATAATTTGTAATTTTGTATCAGCAATACGATGAGTATTGTTACGTATTGTGATACAAGGTGTTTTTGTGGAAACATATTCTTTGATAAAAAGAGTTTATGTGTCATAGCAATTGATATATCTAATTTTTCTATATTGTTATATGAAGTGATTTTGAAAAATCATGTTTGGGAAGGTGTTTAAAGATTAGGTTCACTTTATTGACTGTAAGTACTTATACCACACTGCGTGGTGCTGGGGGTCTAGAGGAGAGCAAGATCCCGAGAAGATCATAGCAATTGTACTAACAACTAATGAGAGCAGCATAAGCAGTTAGGACAGATGGTCCCGACTGATAGAGGTATAAGCATTTATCTTTATCAAATTTGTATAACTATTTATTCGTAGTAAATTGTTTGCTATTAAGTGGTTGCCTTAAGTAACCCGTAGATTTACCGTGTTGGATTGGAGCCTAAATTAGTTTACCACGTAATATTGTGGTGTTTGATTGTTCTATTGCCTATGTTAGTTCATTCAGTGATATATTCAAGTACATACCAACATATGAGAATTACTCAGTGATTGGAAAGCTTTTATTATTGTATTCTATCTCTATAGTTTTTGTATTGTGTTTTTATATCTGCTTGTATGTTTATGTTTCCTTTTACCTTCAGCTGTGTGTACGAGAGGTGCAAGTCCTAAGGTGTTTGTATCACCTTGCCTTTCTAGTTTGCCAGTTCAAGACTCTCTCAATTAGTATAAGAGCTGATACATCGCTCTCGTGTTGTTCTTTCCTCTCTCTAATATGTGTTTTTCTCTCATTGTCTCTATTAACTTCTGGTGAAAGAGGATCGGTCTCTAGACCATCTCTATTTGTTGGGATGAGCTTTTCCTACTTAAGATTTCAAATTTATTCGTACCTAAGATTCTTTGGTGATGAGATTCGGTCTTTGATTGAAAATGGATGGAAGAAACCTTTACAAGCTTTAAAAGATGACACTAGTGTTCCTAAGCCCTTTGACCTTTTGGCTCAAGAACTATGCCTAAGTGACAAGAACCACAAGGGATAATACACCATGATTGGATTTGTTTCTACTTGTGATGGGGATCATCTCTTAGATTTCAGAAGTTCCAAAGAAGCTTGGGATTACTTGGAGAACAATGAAGGAGATTGTTTTTTTGTTGCTGATTATAGAGTTAATGATTCTGTGTGTACAATTTTGATGGCTTCTCATACAGAAGAGAAGTATACTCAGTTTACTAACTGGGCTAATACTGAAGAATTTTTTTCCTTACAAGAAGCTTATGAGGATTTAGTGCATGAACATCTTAAGCTGAAAAGAATTTTGGGATATTTATCTCAAGGTTAAGAAAAAGAATGGGCATCATTTGGAGATTACCAGTAAACTGTTAGATGTAACTCTTAACAATGAGAAGGATCTTGAATCGTTAAAGCTTAAACTAGATAATCACATCAAGTCCCTTCAATTACTTTTACATGATAATGAGAAGTGTTCAATTCACATTGGTGAACTTGAGCAAGCAATTCGTTTGAAAAAACTTAAAAGGTCTACGGTTCCAGTTGTTTTGGATACTACTTTAGAAAAATTTAAAAACAATGCTCAATTGAAGCATGAGATTTTCATTTTAAAAATGAAAGCGTGTGTCTTGAATCAATGTTAGACGATAAAGATACAGAGATTATAAATCTTAGAAGGCAATTTAGGGTGGATTTGAACTCAGTAAAACTCCTTGAAACTTGCTTATTGGATAAAGCCAAAATGGTAGGGTCTTTCTCAGATGCTCAGCTTGATCTGGAGAAGAAACTTTCTGATAGAAGAAATACTATTCAGAAATTATCCCCTAGAGCACAACGTCTTGATGAGATGTTGAAAATTGGTAAATCTCATGGTCATATGAGATGTCTTGGTTATGTTGATGAACAGACTACTTCTTTTCTCTCTACTCCTAAGTTTATTTGAGCCAATACTATTGTTGCTCCTACTCTTCCTAAAGACTCTCCAACGATTCTTAGCCCAGAGTGTGAGTTTGCTCCTCCAAGTTCTGATGTTGTCTCTTGTGAATTTTTGTCTCTTTCCTCTATTCCTAGTATTTTTTTCTCAATCAGATACTGACATCTTGAATCATGTTGAAAATTTGTTGAATCGTTCTCTCTCTCTTACAACTCAAGCCATTTCTCTACAAAATGAAGTTGTACTTTACTTGCATGAAGTTAGATTGTCTAGAGTTAATATTAACCCTTGTCCTAATCATAGTGATAATGTTGTTCATACTACGCTTAAGGCTCAAGTTTCTATTTTATGGTACTTCGATAGTAGTTTCTCTAGACATATAACATATGATAGGTTCTTCTTCACTTACCTTAAGAAGATAAATGAAGGGTCTCTTACTTTTGTTGATGTCAGTAAAGCAAAGATTTGAGGAAAACGTAATATACGTGCTTCGAGGATTTTGGAACTTAAAAATGTCCTCTTTGTTGATAGACTTAAGGCGAATCTTATCAATATTAGTCAATATATGATGATAAGTGTTTGTTCAAGTTCTCATATAGAAAGGGTACAAAATACAATGGTTAAGGGAGTGTCGTTGTCAAAGGCATCAGATCAGGTGATAACTGCAACTATATTGGTTCTTATTCTCTCTCTCTCTCTCCACTACAACATGACCAACCTAAGTATCGAAGAATTGTGGCTTTGTCGGTCATGTCAATTATACGATGTTGAAAAAGCTTTCTTAGTTTGAATCTATTAAAGGACTTCCTAAGATTTCATCTCAACTTGATCATGTGGGTGGACCTTGCTAGTTAGAAAAGAAGAATAAAAGTCTACATAAAATGAAATAGCAATTGTCTACTATAAGACCCTTAGAGTTACTTCATATGAATATAATGGGACCAATGGCCACTGCTAGCATTTGAGGTAAAAAGTATATTATGGTGGCTGTTGATGACTTTTCTAGATATAATAGGGTGTTAATTGTTTTGTGAGAAGTCAAAAAGCTTTTGATATTAATGCCCTTTATATCAAACTCCAGAATGAGAAAAGTAAATCAATTGGAAACATCTTGAGAATAAGGAGTGACCATGGGAAGGAATTTGAGAATTCTGAATAAAACTTTTGTGATGAGCTTGGTATTCAGCACAAGTTCTCTGCTCCAAGGAGTCCTTAGCAAAATGACATTGTCGAAAGAAATAATAGAGTTGTTCAAGAAATGGCTAGAGTAATGCTTACTAGTAAGAACCTTATAAGACCTGGTACTAGATAGCCCTCATACTAGATAACCTTGCCAGTAAGAGATTTTTGAGGTGAAGCTATTAACACAGCTTTTTATACATAAAACCATTGCTTCTTGAGACCTAGTACTAGATAGCCTTCGTACAAAATCCTCTATAGCAAAAAGCCCACCATCAAGCAACTCAAACTACTTGCCAACCTAGCTACATTCTCAAAGATAGAGAATATCATAATAAATTTGAAGCTAAGAGTGATATTGGCATCTTTTTGGGTTATTCTATAAACAGTCGTGTTTACAAAGAATACAATTTGAGAACTTCAGTTGTGATGGAATCTATCAATGTGGTAATTGATGACTTTTGTACTACGAAGATGGTTGAAACTGATGACTATAATTTGTTTGAAAGCTAGGATTGTGTTGAGATCACTTCAACAAGTAAATATTTAACTCCTAATAATTATACTACTCCTGCCACTACAAACATTCCTGCCTCCAATGTTGTTGAATCATCCAAAGTTTCTATTGAAGAGAAAGATCCCTCTTTGCCTAAATGGACTAAGGGTGGTCATTCCTCCGAAAACATAATTGGAAATGTTTAGGGAGGTGTTAAAACAAGAGGACAAATCCATGAATCTCCAAAGTATTTGTGCTACACTTTGACCATTCTTCCTAAAATTGTTAAAGAAGCCTTGCAAGACGTACATTGGGTCAACTCCATGCAAAGGGAACTAAATCAACTTCAAAGAAATGAGGTTTTTTATTTTATCCTTATACCTGAAGATAAGCATGTAATTGGTACAAGATGGCTATACAAGAACAAGGAAGATGAAATTGGAGTCATTTTCAAAAATAAATCAAGACTAGTTGCTCAGGGTTATACCCAAGTTGAGGTGATTGACTTCAGAGAAACATTTGTTCCTGTTGCTCGACTTGAATCTGTTAGTCTTCTAATTGGTTTAGGTTGCTATTTTGGATTTAAGCTATATCAAATGGATGTCAAGAGTGCCTTCCTAAATGGAGTTATCAAGGAGAAAGTGTATATTGAGCAACCAAAAGGTTTTGAGGATCCTCATTTACCAGGTCATGTGATGAGATTAAAGGAAGCTCTTTATGGTTTAAAGCAAGCCCCCCGTGCTTGGTATGAACAACTTGCCTCTTTTATTCTCAACAATGGCTTTCAAAGAGGTGGTGGTGACAAGACTTTATTTGTATAACAAGAAAATGGTGAATTATTTGTTGCCCAAGTCAATGTCGACAACTTCTTCTTTGGATACGAAAGATGATTTGGGTTAGGAGTTTTCCCATACTATGCAGAGTGAGTTTGGGATCAGCCTCATTAGTGAATTGAAGTTCTTTTTGGGTTTTCATGCGAAACAAACCAAAGATGGTATTTTTCTTTTTAAATCCAAGTATACAAAAGAACTTGTCAAGAAGTTTGGTCCAGAATCAGTCAAATTTGCTCGTACTTTGATGATTACATGTGTTCAAATTCATCAAGACCTCTCTAGTAAAGAGTTAGAGCAAACTTTATAAAGTATGATAGATAGTCTTGTCTATTTGACATACAGTCATCCAGATATCTCCTATAGTATTGGGGTTTGTGCAAGATTTCAAGCTTGCTCCAAGGAATCTCATATTGTTGCAATCAAAATAATTATAAAGTATGTTAGTGGGAGGTCCAAGTTTGGTATTTGGTATCCAAGGGATACTACTATAAAGTTGGTTGGGTATTCTGATGCTAAATGGGTTGGGTGTAATGATAATAGAAAGAGTACTTTCAGTGGTTTCTTCTGCTTAGGTAACTCTTTAATCTTCTGGCACAGTAAGAAGTAGAGCTTAATGTCACTTTCTATAGCCGAGGCAAAATACATAGCAGAAGGGTAGTAATTCACAACTCCTTTGGTTGAAATAGATGCTGAAATACTATGGGATTATGGTAAGAGATCTTGTTTTACTTTTTGATAATAACAATGCCATCTGTATTTCAAAAAAAAAAATCCACTCAACATTCAAGGAGAAAACACATCGATATTCAACACCACTTTGTAAGATATTTAGTGGAGTTAAATACTCTTTTGTTGCAACATATCAGTATTGATCAACAATTAACTGATTTTTTCACAAAAATATTAGATTTTCTCATATTTGAAACTCTGAGGACGGCTATTGGTATCTGCTTCTCTCTTTGAATTAGCAAAGATTACCCTTTAGTTAGGGCGGTTACCTTACGTGACATGTTTGTTGCCTTTGTCTCCTTCATTGTATTTTAAGTGGTTTCTACATGTTTATTTGTTTACTAGTTTATGCTTTAATCTTCTCTTCATGTGTTACATGAGTGTGTAAGATTTTTTCTTATTGTATGCCTTTTCTCCCTCATAGAGGGGTGTTCCTTTAACTTTCAACGTCAAAAATGGGGAGAAGTTTGTGTTGCACAACGTGTTAATTTCTAATTCTTCACTGCATTAGGATATGAGTGTAGGTTGCATTATATCTTGTTTTTCTAATTTGTATACATTCAAAGGGAGTGTTGTATGAAATTAGGGGTAGTTTGCTTGTTTGTTAGTACTTAGTTTATTGATGTGCACCTATGTAGGGGTTACATGATAGTATTTGGTTAGACTACATGTAGGTCTGCATGATACGTTCATGAGTATATGTTTGTTTCATTTGTGCAGAATACAGATGTAGCTATAGACCTTGAAGCTTAGGTGGAGCTAGAGTTCAGATTTGTAGTGTGGATTTTGCAGTAAGACGTATGTATTGATTCATGAAGATGGATTGAGAATAACAAGATGAACGCACTTGGAGTAAATGTGTTAGGGGTTTTTGGCTTGTGTCTGAGTTTGTTCTAGAGAACAAATTTTTTTAGATCATCTTACATAAATATATTATGTTTGATGCATATCTAGTATAAATTGTACAGTGTTTCGCCATGGAAAGCCAAAGGGGGAGATTGTAAGTCCTGTAAGCCCTTTATGTCTCTATTAGCATTTCCGTGTGCAAAACACGGAGTATGTTTATTTTACTTGGTGTTTCTCCCTTCCTCTGTATAAGGTACTTTACTCACAATTCAGTATTGCACACACTTGCATAGATCTGAACACTTTATATGATTGCATGATACAAACCATGAGGTGGATGGAGATGTTCACTCTAAACTACAAGCACATGGGATGCATGCAAATTATAAGTATTTAAAGTATGGATGTTGAAGCCACAAGAAAAAGTGTAACTTATAATTGAGTACCAATGTAATTATTGTCACTACTATTCAGACAATAGAAAATAAACACTATAATTAAGTGACTAAATGCCTTAATAAAACACAAAAAACAACAAAGATATGTATGAGAGATGAAACATAGGAATCATTAATCCCCCAATCGCTTATACATGTAAATCACTAAACTCCTCCCTAAGCAATTACCAATATGTTATATGATTAATTGACACTAAACTATGCAAGCATTCATCTCTCAAGTAAACTGCACACAACATAATAATCTAACCTAATTACATTCTAATGCCAATTAGATTAAACAATTACTCATTAAGAAAGTCAATTATGGACCACATATATACGAATCATACTTCTCAGTCTAAAAACTATGTATGCTGTTCAATCATGACAAACAAATAGATACTTATCTTAAAGCTACCTAAATGTCTCTATGGTATATTTGATGATCAAGCAACTAATGACAGTAAATCATATCAAACAATATAACTTTAATTTGCAATCACATGAGGAGAGTAAAATAGATCATCACATGTTAGGAAATTGGGTTCTTAAAATCCCTAGATTAAAAAAAATTAGCTACTCATCATATTAATAAACCCTTAATATTTATGAAGAAAATTATCACTTGAAGAAAGAACAGTAGAAGAAATATTACAACCAATGTTTACTTGAATCTTTACCAAGAATGTTTCCTTCTTCACTTGTATTCTAGACTTGTGCTCTTGAATCTCTCACAATCTTTGCTGAAAATATGCCTCTTGAAAGTTGATAAAAACTAAGAACTAATTATATGATTAAACTAATTGATTACAAAATTTAGCACACTAGGTTTAGGAGTCTACAATTGCATTTATAAGCATAAGTGTATTTTAGGTAAATTATGATTTTTACTCAATTAAGATGCTGAAAATATATTATAAAAAATTTGCATAAAAAAAGTGTTGGCCATGGCTAAACTTTTCCATCGTCGCGGTGTACATTAAAATCTAAGCATTGCTTTGAAACCCAAGAGAGTTCTACCACAACTTAACTAACTCCACGCCGTAGCACGGATTATTCTTCAAGAATTCCCAATTTTGATCGAAAAGGGTTGTGCCACGGCTCGAATAAATGCAAGTCGAGGTGCACATACTTTTGTGGAATTCAACTGGTTGACCCTTCACTTGATGTGTCACTTGCACCTATATATCACTTTTCAATAAAAAATACTTGTAACACATCAAAGTATACCCCGTGATTCCAAAATTGAAAATTATACCATATTTCAATAAAAAGTGCATAAATAAATCCTAAAATCTCATTTAAGTCCCAAGTAATTTCAGAATATTCATGCTTTTCAAGCACATATCTAGAGCATGTTATTTGCATGCTTAACTAAGCTTTTACTTACATTTGATTTTCACTGATAGTGGGTATTTGTGGAAACTTTTTGGCATAGTTTTTCCTTCAAATAAACAAAATTTTTAGTGCTCGATGAGGCCCTCGTCGAAGTCTCACCGAGTTGTTTAGTGATGTGTCAATGAGTGTGTTGGTGCCATTTGTTCTCGCTGAGGTATAAGCCAAGGGCTCATTGAGGTGGTTAGTGAGAACTCCCAACATGCTTGGTGAAAGATCGGCAAGGTGTCGGCCAAGTTGGCAAAAATTTAAATTTTTTTAATAAATGCCCTCTCATAAATCTAATTTTAATTAAGAAAATTATGAGGAAACTCTTGGAATTTGAAAACTCATATTTGCATATTGAAAACCGTTTTAACATTCCTGGATCATTAATACAATGAATATTTTTTTGTATTAGTGATTCATAGATTTGAGATTTGATCAATTTTATTTTGATAATTTGTAATTTCGTATCAGCAATATGTTAGGCGTTGTTCCGTATTATGATACGAGGTATTTTTCTAAAAATACAATCTTTGATAAAAAGTGTTTTCGTGTCAACACTACATTGAGTGTTTTTCGTATTGTTGATATGAAGTAACTTTGAAAAATCATATTTGGGTTGGTGTTCCAGGATTAGGTTCACTTTACTGACTACGGGTACTTGTAACACACTACGTGGTGGTAGGGCTCTGGAGAAGAGCTAGATCCCGTGCAGATCATAGTAGTTTTGCTAGCAATTGGCAAGAGCAGCATAGGTAGTTAAGAAGGGTGGTCTTGACTAAATAGGGGTATAGGCATTTATGTTTATAGAGTTTACCCTAAAGAGGAGTTTTGGGGTTTCCAAACATTTTCCTTCTTTCTTAGGCTAGGCATTTGTAGACATGCCTCCTAGACCTGCATCCCAAGTAGACGGGGGCTCTTTCTTATCCTCCTCACACCTAAATAAGGAGTTGTGTTAGTTTATTCATACAAGTTTGAGGGACACAACCTGGCTGATCTAAGCCTGTCACTGGGGTACCTTACACTGAAGAGGAAGTTTGGCATTTCCAAACTCTTGCCTTCTTTCTTAGGCTAGGAGTTAGCACATATGCCTCTTATGCCTGCATCCCGAGTGGACGGGGCTCTTTCTAGGCCTCCTTACTCCTCAACGAGAAACTATGTTAGTTTTTTCACACAAGTATAGGAGACACTATCTAGCCGGTCTGAACCTGTCGCCAGGGTGCCTTGGCCTAAAGAAGAGGTTTGGTGTTTTCAAACTCTTTCCTTCTTTCTTCTGCTGGGCATTTGCACACGCCTCTTATGCATGTATCCTAAGGAGGCAGGGGCACTTTTTTGGCCTCCTCAATTCTAAATAGAGAACTGCATTAGTTTATTCACACAAGTGTGGGGTACACCACCTAGCAGGTCTGATCCTATCATCGGGGTGCCTCATCCTAAAGAGGAGGTTTGGTGTGTCCTAACTCTTGCCTTCTTTATTAGACTAGGCGTTTGCACACATGCCTCTTTTGGTCTCCTCACTCCTAAACGAGGAATGTTGTTATTCTTTTCTTCTTCCTTAGGCTAGGCGTTTGTTGGCATGCCTCTTACACCTGCATCCCGACGAGGACTATTTGACCTCCTAAGTCCTAAATGGGGAATATCATTATTCTTTTATTCTTACTTAGGCTAGGCGTAAGACACCTACATGCCAAGTGGATGAGGACTATTTGCCTTCATCAAGTAGTGATTGTTTTTTTTTTTTTGGGTGTCATCAAACCGAGTTATTTGCATGTTTTTGCTTGACAAAATAAGAGAAAAAATATACAATAATCAAAAGCCTAACTAAAGCGAGTTGGTCGTATTCCTTCTCAATATCATATTGTGTTTTTGAAATTCCTTTTTTCTTAGCTAATGTTCCAACTTTTTCATACTAGCTTACCACCCTTAATAATCTCTCTTAGTTCCCTTGAAAATTCAATAGTGTGTGGTGCCACAAGCATGAAGGTAGAAGGCTCTTTTAAACATTCCTATCTTGCTCAGGATCTTCTCCCATAATTAGCATCACTAGTTAGGTCCTAGTATCCATTTGTCTTTCATTTTCTCTGTCCAGTTTTATCTTTATTTCCCTTTCGAGGTTCACAAACTTATGGGCATCTTCATACATTGCCCCCAAGGATTGGGGTGTTGTCTTAGTTACTTCAGCAAAAAGTCTTGTACTTCTTATAGCTCCTTTTTGGAACACCTCGATCACTATGGAATTTGGACAATCATATATCTCTAACCTTTTCGACTTGAACCTTTGCATGAAACTTTCAACTATTTCCTTAAGGCCTTAGTTTATGAAGAATAGGTGGTGCAACTCCATCTTTATGGACTTGCTACAAGCATAGTTGGTAATGAAGTCATGAACAAGCTTATTGAAACTAGAAATACTTAAATTTCATACATATTATAGCCACAGGTAAATAAGCCGGAGCCATTGAAGCCTTAAATTGTAATAGATGGACAAGGGGCTCATTAGTCCCATGGAAACAAATTTTTGGGGAGGAATCATGGCTTCGACCTCCTCACTGAAGGGATAGGCTGCTAACCGACTACAAACCTCTATCATATTTCATTTTCCCTTCCTTTTGTTTCTTGAGTTGCTTCTCCATTTGTTTCATACAATTCGTTCTTTCACCCTACTACAAATTCTTTAGTCTCTTTTAAGACAACAAGAAACTTAAGAATAACTATGGCCATAAGGTCCTCAAGTGGTACAAGGAAAAGGGTACCTTGTAACCATCTTATGGCCTATCCTAGGTCCGTGGGCCAACTAATAAATCCCAATACACGGCACATTAACCTAATAATAAATACATTTTCTTATAAATTGATTTTTTTTCTACATCAATAGATACCAAAATGTGCCTAGATACTTATCAAATTTGAATTATTGATCTTTGTTTTTGTTCTTTTTAAATTAATATTAATATTTTAAATCAAGTCTTAAAATTGAAACATTAACACAAGATAAAAAATAAATTTATAATAAAACAAATCTTATATAAATTATATATTGATTTAAATAATTATTTTAAAGTAAATAGTTTTAATAATGCAATTATATTATATGTAATGAATTGTGTATAGCACGGGTCAAAAATTAGTAAGCGGCAGAAAGACACACATCCACAAAACAATTTCCAACCATTGAAGAAATCTCATTTATAGTCCCTAAAAAATAGAAGATGAAAGAATTTAAGATTATCTATTTTCTGATATGTATGAAAAAAAAAATTCCATCTTTAAAGATGCAAAAGTTGTCTTAAAGAAGAACCATTTTTCTGCTATTGATACTTTTTTTTAAAAAAAGAAAAACTTGCTTCTATTATACTTTATTTTAATAAACATAAACTTCTGCTATCAAGTATCAAGACTCGTTTGATTCCCGGTCTCTTTCTTAAATAAAAAAGTTTAACTGCTTAGGTTAGAGTTTTAATTTTAATTCTCTCACGTATATGATTTATATATATTTTTTAGAATGTAAAAAATATATATTTAATACATAGTAAAAATTATAATATCTGTAATTTTTTATAACTTAAATATTTTTTATAAATTTAAAAGTGAAATATAAGGACATTCAATGAGGCTTTAAAACTCTATTTTAATGCAATTTTTACATTAAAAATTGTTCTAAAGAGATCCTATAACTTTGCACAAAAATAGTGTGATCAATAGTATCGCTCCAAATATAGTGTAATACTGTTCATTTAGCATAGTACTACTCAAGACATTGTTCACATGTTTAGTTTTCTTTTTCTTTTTTAAATATTAATAAAAGTAAAAACTATAAAAATATTGTTTAAATTTATATTTTACTATAATTATATACTAATTAAGAAAATTAATGTCAATCATACTTTTAATTTTTGTGTTCTTTTTTATTAAATGTAATATTTATTTTTTAACAATGTAATTTTTTTTTCAGCAATGTAATGTTTATTTGCATAAAAAATATAATATTTTATTTAGTGAATTTGTTTTTTTTTTTAACTAAGAGTATGACTTTTAAATTTATTATAATTAATTAAATAATATTAATATATAATTAATAAATTGGTTTGATATAATAATTATTAAGAGTAAATTAATAACAAAAAAATAAACAGAATATTTTACTTTTATAAAATAATATACTTTTTAGTGTGATATTTAGTGTAATAGATTGTTGATGAAAAAAGATAGTGCAACTTTTGTATTAAAATAGTGTAAAATTTGTACTAAAATAAAGTTTTGAGTTGGAGATAGTCCTAGATAAAAAAAATCTTAATTTCTTTCATCATTATTAGAGCAATTTTCATTTTTATTATTTTAATTAATTTGTACTTTTAACCTTATCAATTTACAAACCAAGATTGAATTGTTGTAAAAAGAAAAAATTTATTTGAATATATGTTTAAAAATATTATATATGGTCCAAAAACTTCCTTAAAGGCATAATGTTATTTGTCCGTGTACTAGTAATCATATATAGCTAGTGTTATTGAAGATTTAATAATTTATATACTTTTAAACGCATGTAAAAAAAATAATTTGCTACTATAGTTGTACCGCTATAGTAGTAAAAAATTATTTAATAATATAGACTGATATAGAATATTAGGTGGCTTTCAATTAAGTTTAAAGAACAAGATTTAAAGTTTAGCGAAGATCAATAGAGGAAAATATGAGGTTGTATTTTAACAATAAAAAATTATTTTTGATATAGGAGAGAGAAAAATAAAATCATAAATGCTCTTTATTAAAAGCACATGTGCAAAATGCACTAAATTAGTATCAATTTTTAAATAGTAGTATTATTAAAGTATTACCTCAATAAGAAGATATCAAAAATTAAATTGTGGTATTATTAAGGTGGTGAATATCATAAAAATATATTTATAAATATATGTTTAAAAGTTATTAGGAGTTAAAAATAAATCACCCCTAAGGATGGGTCATCTCATTTTTGTATTTTATTATATGCGATATTAATTATGTATTGATATATTAGTTATTTAAGAAGAAGAACAATATTAAGATAATTTGAAAGTGTTCGTTATAGCTTTTTAAATATTTGTCCACACGTGTTAAATTCTTATTTTATTTAGATTACATTTTTACAAAATGTAAAACTTGATAGATAAAACTTAAAAGAATGCATTTGATGGATTTGGAGTTGGATGAATCTGAGTGTGTCAGAGGAAGAGTTTGGCAAATGTTTCGTAGATCCGATGCAAAGGAAAGGAAAAGGATCTAAAGGAGCGGAGATGGAGTCGCTCTGTTGCTTTTTGATATATTATTACCATCAAGACACCTTTGGACCACTTTGAGGACTCAGAGAGGTTGCTTCCAAACAATCACTACGTACATATTTTTCTGTACTAGCATTACTTGACCCCATAATTTATAATAAACTAAAGCCTGAACTAAAACTTTAAACAATTGCACTTCTTTATTTTTCTTTAATCAAAATACACTTTGATTTATCGGAAATTGTTTAACAAGTTTAATTACAGTTTCTTTTTTTATCCACAAGACCACAAGTTTTATTATAAAAAATTATATATTCTTAACGTTATTTAAATTATATAGAAAAAATATTAATATTATATAAATTTATACTCAATTTTTTACACAATTTATTTATATGCCATGTGGCATAATTATTTAGAAAAAATAAATTATTTATTTATTTTTTTAAATAATATTACCACATATCATAAGATAAATAATTTGAATGTAAAAATTTACATATTCTTGGTATTACTCTAATCATCTATATTAGAGCTTTGTAGTTAATTATAGTAATCAACTCACAATTCTTGAAATGCAAAATATTGATTTTATTTTTCTCTCTAAACCCAATTGTTTTCTTTATTATTTCCATCTTCATTTTATAGATTGATTTTACTTAGCAAAATGAGAGTTATTCTCCTACCATAATTGTAGAGTTGTCACTTATAGAAATATA
Organism: Elaeagnus macrophylla; assembly: GCA_029378325.1. Classification (NCBI taxonomy): domain Eukaryota; kingdom Viridiplantae; phylum Streptophyta; class Magnoliopsida; order Rosales; family Elaeagnaceae; genus Elaeagnus; species Elaeagnus macrophylla. The sequence continues at coordinate 46,592,925 of CM055641.1, read as the reverse complement.
TCCCCCATCTCCATTTTATCATTGTGGGGACTATTTAGGGATCATATCACGGGAAACTAGAACTCTCATCAAGGAATGGGGACCAAAGAAGGAAAAATAATGTTTTGAATGAAGTACTTGCAGTTTGTATTCTTAAGAGTTTAGAGTTTTGATTTTTTTTCCTTTGATTACATGAGACATTAAAAAAAAAAAAAAAAAAGACTTGAGTTATCTTTAGTTTTTACATGGAAAAAAGATTGAGTTTTGAGTTTTGTCCTTTTGTTTATGTTTTTATTTTATTTTAATGTGTTTCAAAATATTTAAATGAAAACTAAGATAAAAATAACACAAAATAGGCAATAGCCTAGTAGTTTGTGGATTTCAATTTAAATTAAAATTGTTGGGTTCGAATCTTAAATATTGAAAATAATTTATTTTTTAAATTATATATAGGTTTTAATGAATATATGTTTTGGGTAATGGGGCGAAGATTAACAATACTGTCCCCATACAAGATTTGCCATAAGGAGTTCTCGTCCTCAATATCTGCCCCGAAATGGTCCATCCACCACCTCATTCGACAAGAGAATAGTCGCAGGGATCCGTTCCATTGAATAAAATTGACAACCCTATATAATTGGCTCTCTTTCTCCATGTAAGTTTTATTTATTTTTTATTTTAGTTAAATAGAACCACAATTTTTGGTATTTTTTTCATCTAAATCTAAGGTGACTTTTTTTTTTGCATAGATTTTGTCTAGTTCTGGCATATTTTTGTTATTATTGAGGAGAATTTTTATTTAGAACTAATCTTAAATGTTGATATACTATTTTATTTGTTGAAATACTTTAAAGTCCCAGATTACAAAAAAAAAAAAAAGAAATTAGTTGAAGACATTATTACACTTTTTATAGAATCAAGACAAACAAAAAGCCATTAAATTAGGCTAAAACTGCTAATGCTAACACTAGGATGATTTAAAAGGGAGATTGTTTTGTAATATGTCTGTTCATTTTAATTGATTATATATTATGTAATTGAATTCTCTCATTTTTTTTTTAATTTTAATCAATGAATTTTTTTTTAAAAAAAATTAATTATAGAGTACCACATTCATATATAAAGTGAATTCAATTTGTTTTTAAGAAAAAATTTACATGAAATTGGGTCAATACTCCGTTGTTGCAACTTTCTTTCTTTCTTTTATTAGATTAAAAAAAAAGTTTCATTGTTTCTTCTTCTTTTCTTTTTTTTTAAATAAAACGTTGTACAAAGATGATCACACGGACTACAAATATTCGTTCCATACAATATCAGTAATGTTATTTAAATTTTTTTATATAACATTACACAATTTATATACTCTATAATCGAATTTTGACATTATATTTACATATTTTATAAGAAGGCTTTAGTTTTAATTTTTTTTAAATAAAATAATAGTTTGTGTGATTTAGATATTGAAATGAAATATAAAAATCAATGGTCTAATTTGATACCGGATGACAAAGTAAACAATAAATTTTACGTAGGTTAGCAACGAAATATTGATAAGGGACTAGGGTGGCCAGGGCTCCTTAAGACCTTAACCTTCACATTACATGAAAGATACACGTATTAAGCTAACTAATAAATAAAATTTAAATTTGATAGTAAACCCCATACTATAAAAAATATTCATTAATTATATTACAGGATATATATTTTGGGTTTGAAGCCGAACTAACACTATAATTTTAAGAAAAATACAGTTTGGTGTTATATTTTTTGGTTAAGAAACACAAAGGACAACAACTTTATAAAAGTTCCATAATAAAACAAAATGTCATATTTGAACCTTGGCATGTGCTCATTTTTATTGGGGGTATTTTCGAAATATCAAAACTAAATTTATTTTTTCTCTAAAAAGCCCTATTTTCCCCTTCCCCCATTTCCACCATTAAAATTAACCTCCTACGAAAAATAATCAATGATACCTCCGAGTTTTGGCTTTTCTTCACTAATACCCATAACGTTTACAAAAAAGACACAAATACCACTAAACTTAGGTCTTTTATCAAGTATACCCCTGATCCTTAACGGGCGTTCAGCATTTCCATTAAAAGTGGAAGATCTGACATTAAGTCAAAGGAAATACAGTCCTGATTTAGATGTCTCTTTTAACTCCGTTCATAAGCGAGGGTAATTGAGACATTTTGTAAACGTCAGGAGTATTAGTAAAGAAAAGCCAAAACTTGGGGGTATTATTAATAATTTTCCCCTACGCAGACCACACAAACTTCACCTTTCCTATCATTAACTTTTGTTTTCAGTTTCCCAATCTGTGCACAGACCTTGTCCTTCCCACTTCATCTTCCTCATTTCCATCATTAGTTTTATTTTTTCATGCATTTGGGTGAGGTGTATTGATTTGGGTGTTTTGTGTAATCAAAACTAGAAGTGTTTAGATTGGTGTGGGGGGCTATAATCGAAACTAAGTTTTTCAATGGGTGTGGGAATTGTTTCAATGAGGGTGTTTTTTATTTTTCTAATTTTGATTTTTTAAAATTTCAAAATTGCCCTCCAAAAATTCAAGGGAAATTACCAAAAATAGCACCCCCTAAAAATTATAATAACAAAACTAGCACCCCTGTGTTCAATTAAAATTGAACGTTTAATATTGAACGTTCAATATTCAATTTGAACGTAAAATATTGAACGTTCAATATTAAATAGGTCTAATTGTCGTCATTCAATTCTAATTGAATGGATAATATTGAACGTTCAATATTGAACGAGTCTAAATTATCGTCGTTCAATTTTAATTGAACACAGGGGTGCTAGTTTTGTTATTATAATTTTTAGGGGGTGTTAGTTTTGTTATTTTCCCAAAATTCAATGTGTTCCAAGCACATGGTCAACTAATGAAATTTTGTACTAGTTTTGAGTTTTAATATAGTAAGTGTATTAATCTTGTTTATGTGAATAATTAGGTTACTAGGTCACACTTTTTCAAATAGCTAATGTACCATTTTAGTTATTTTGCCGTAGATTTATTAATGAATATATTGATTGTACTAAAATAATTTGAATGTACCAACTTAATAATTATTAAATTTTGTTATTTATATGGTAGCCTTTCGAGTCAGGTAGTAATCACGAAAAAATTCTTTATTTACTTTGGTAAGAGTTGCCTCAGAGTAATATTCCACCACTCTAAGCTATCATTGGAATGCGCATTAGAGGCATATCCCTTTCATACCTAGGAATCACCTTATTTCAACGAACCCCAAAAATATGTTAGATTTAGGGCTTGGTTGATAAAATTCACTCAAAAATAATCGTGGAAGGGACAGACTCTCTCTTTAGCAAAACATAAATGTTTAATCACTTTTATCCAGAGCATGTTTCTCCATTATTTTCATATTTATAAATGGTCGAAAGCAGTCCTAAACGATCTTACAAAGATCATCCAAATTTCTTTGGTCGGGGAAAGTATACATAATTAAAATGGTACAGGTTACTTGGAGGGATTATTGTCGGCTCCTAGAGAAAGGGGGTCTTGGTTTACGGGATCTTGGTCTTTTAAATTAGGCTTTATTAAGAAAGTTTGCCTAGCAGATTATCACAAGAAATTCTAGCACAATACTCTAGTTGTGAAGCCAATATTTAGATAAAAGGGATACCCCTTGAAATTATTATGTTTGTTCTTCAGTCTGACCAGGTTTGCAACAACATTACTTGACTCTTCTGTACTAGTCTAGGTAGTTAGTTGACAGACACTACTCAGTAAGATTTTGGACTGATAATTGGCTAGAAACCCTGCTAATTGAAAGGTTGAGCAGCCCTCTTTTGGATCCACAGTTGTAATTGCTAGTTGGTGACTATTTACAAGCAGATGGATGGCATTTGCCAATGTCTTTCAATGATTCCTACCTAGAAATTGCCTAAAATGTCAACTCAATTATTGTAGGGAAAGGTACAAATACTAGGATTTGTACACATTTGATCAAGGGTAGTGTCACAACCAGTAAGGCGTATGATTATCTTCGTGTGGTCAGGGAACATAAGACTTGGGGTAGGGAAATTTGGGCCCCTTCATACCACCCTTCCAATCTATACTATATTAGTGTGCAATTTAATGTAGGCTCTCCACTAATTGCCAGTAAAAGAGGAGCGATCTTTCCTTTCCCTCCTGATACTCTCTATATGGGATAGTTGAGAATACTATTTCTCATCTTTTTCTGAGCTGTCATTCTCCTTTTTTAGCTGGCGACTTCATATGAATTCCTCCATCGTAGATTTACAAACAGATGTAGTGTCATTGAAAGTTGGATCATATCTCTCCAATAAATGGAAAGCAAGCAAAATCTCAATCAAGTGATATGAAAAACTAAAAATGATACTATCTTCAAGAACATACATACTTTCATGGGATGTGTAATTGCCACAATTTGACAATTTATTTGTGAAACAAGTCTATCACAACATGGGTCCATGCAAAACACCTTGAAGGACCTTGCGATTCCTCAAAGATTATGAGTACAAGGAATTCCATGATGAGCTCCACAAATCATAGAGATATTTTGGAGACCACTGCCCTCGAAATGGATAAAAGTCGACACAAATGGTGCCGCTTTTGGTTTACTAGGTCTAGTCTTTTTTCAAAGGTTGCTTATGTATTCTACTTGGGGTTGCATATGCTTTTGAGGCAAAGCTTGCAACGGATATTAATGTTGTCATGTATGCGACCTTTGGGTGACAGAGGCTTTGGTTAGAGTTGAAACTCTGCTTATGTTATTTGACTCTTTTTGCACTAGGTCTTATCAATACCATGGCAATGGCACTCAACTTGGGTTTGACTGTTTGAAAAATATTGCTCACTTGGATTTTCATTATTCACATATGTTCACATATATATAGGGAGGGTAATGTTGTAGCTGATTCGATAGCCTCTAGGGCACCTGGTTTGTGTATTGCGACATAGTGGTAGAATGCCCTATCATTCGCTAATGCTTTTGTAGTCTTGAATGCTAACAGTAAGCCAAATTATAGGTTTTGTTGAGGTTCAACTTTGTATTTTTTTTATCAGTTTAATAATAATCAAAGATGAAAGACTAGATGAAAAAAGATGCTACGAAAATGCTAACCTAATTGGGATATCATAGTACACCTCTAGAGCCTACCAACTACAACCTTTTATTAAAATGGGTATTTGATCTAGGTTTGAATCATGTCTAATATACATAGGTATTTGAGAGTATATAATATGTTATTTCAAAAGAAAAATGATTTGAATGTGCCCTATTTTTATAACAAAAAACTTGGAAAAATTCTAAAATTTATAAAAATAAAAATAATATTTCAACACTGAACAGGTCTAATTGGATGAATTATAATTTAAATGACGTCTAACTAGACATCATTCTATGTAAAAAAATTTAGCTTAATGATTTTTTTGTAATAAAAATATTTAAGTTGGACATAAAATATGTTATTTTTATATTTATAAGTTTTAAATAATGTTATAATTGTTGTTTTTCTCATAATATTTTTCATCAAATGCAATCTATCACTTAAAGTGTAATGATGATTTGAGATATGCATCTCAATCTACTTGTTAATTTTTTATTAAAATAAATTTTAATTTTTGGATTCAAAATTACATAATTTTGAACCCATTAAAAATAGAGGGTCAATTATATAATTATAATTGGATTGAATTTGTATTTCAATTGTAACAGAAGAAGTATTTTCTTTTTAAGTTAGCATGCTTCACTAAAAAAAATATATAAAATAAAAAAATATTGTTATATGCATACAATTACTGTATATTAAACGAGATGTTAACTTTTTAGTTTGATGTAAAATTTAAAATGAGATATGATAAAATATATATATATAGGATTACTTAATAATAATATGTTAATTAATTATAATATATAATTTTATGTATGCATCAAATTATAATAAAATTATATTTCCAAATAAAATAACAGGCTTGGATGAACCATGTATTTATTGACAATTTTACATGGGAGACAAAGTTAACAAAATACGAGTGTCATTAAAAAAACATACGTACAAATATAATATATTTTTATTTTTTTTATAAAATGCATCAAAATTTGGTATAAAATACAAACCAAATAAAATTACAAAAATATATAAATATGAGTATATTTATTTCATTTTAAAGAATATGTTCTAAAAAATATGGTAATAATAGGTATATATATTAATAAAAATATTAAGATATTATTTAATCTTTTCATAATAGTATAAAATATCAATTATATAAAATATAAATGATTCCTAATTTTAGATAAATTAGACGATAACACTAACCTTAATTTATTTTAAAACTTCACCTTGCCAAATTTAAAATACAATTAAATTTTGGTCTCAAAATTCATCTTTAACCTCTTTCTTATTTAATATGTGTTTTATAATTAAAAAAAAATTATTAGTAAATATTTAATCTATATATTTAGATTTAGTTAATGTTAACTTTCTTATTTATTCTTAAAAATCAATAAACAAAAATATTAATATTTTAATACAATGTAAAAACAATAATATAAATGTAATTGGTCATTACTTTGAACATAAATTTATTTTATTAAATTATTAAAAAAAATAATAATAATAAATATATTTAATATTAAATATTTATCGTCGAATAAAGTATTTTCTTCATGTATTGTATGCAAAAAAAAAATATATATATTCATGTAAATACTTTTTAACTTAAAAAGAAAAATACTTTTTCATAGATTTGAAAATATTTTAAAAACATAAGTATTTTTTATTAATTCATACGTACAGATACGATATAAATATAATATAAAAAAAATGCTAACTAATGGGATGTTAAATGTGAAAGTAATTGTGAGATTAATTATATCATAATACATAAATTATTGTATATCTCAAGTTATGCTCAAAATTATTTTTCATTTACTATATTTACATGCATGCAGAGGTGGAGCTATGTGAGGGGCTGTAGCCCCACTAAATTTTTTACAAAAAATTAATTACGTATATATTTTTAGCGTTAAATAAATATTTTATTTGTAGTAATATATTTTGTTTAATTTTTCTATACATATTTTGGTATATATTAACAATATTTAACAAATATGTAGATAAAAATGACATGAATTGTAAATAAAGTAGTTAAGTATATATTTTTTTTCATGTATTTGGTAATTATTAGTAACAAAAATAAAATTATAGTCGTATACTACATAAAAATTCTTCTTAAATGTGATAATCCAAAAAAAAATTAAATATTTAACTTTAGATTAAACATTATAAAAATAAAATTAAAAAAATAAATATATGATAAGCTTCATATTAAAGCTTTTAAGTTTATATTTATCATATTTTATTTCAACTCAAATTTTAACTTTATTTAATATTATATTTGACATTTTATTTTAATAATCTTTTAGAATTTATTTAAAATTATTTTTATTATTATTAGTCATTCTTATATTGTTTATAAATATATATTTTTAAATATAGGCTCAGACTTAAAATTACAAATCATATTTTATTTTTTACATTTTTATATGTTTATTTTAGTTTTAGTTTTAGTTTTAACAACTATAAATTTTGAGGTGTTTGATTGAGCTTTCAATTTACTTAAATTTTTAGTTAATAAATTTATTTTATTCATGAATGATACTAATACTTATTAACTTATTATATTTTTGTTTAATTTTCGTTATAAGTTAATTATAATGTATTAATTCTATATTTTTTAAGTGCTAATTGTATGTCTCTATTATAATATAATATGAAAAAAAAATTAGTATTAAATTCAATATAGTCAATTATAACTCATACTAATTTTCTACTTTATATATAAAAAAATTAATTTTTAGTTCCCTTCAAAAAAAAAAAAAAATTTGGCTCCGCGCCATGCATGTCAATGTGTTATATAAGAATATAAAAGCACAATAGGTACATAAATAACAATATGCTATGCTTTACCACGTCCAGTTGTCCATTGTTATGTAAGCAGTAGCACCGAAAAAGTAGAATAACTTAGTTAATAATATAATTAAATTATATTATTATGAATTTGAAATAATAATAAAAAAAATGTATTAATTATTAAGATTTTTTAAAAACAACTTTAAAAATTAACTCATTATTAATATTCTACAATTAAGATAAAAATAAACATTATTTCGTCTTCCATTTAAAGAATATTTTATTAAAACAAAAAAATAAATAAATAAATAAGCATCGGACTTAGCACAACAAATTCGAATGCCAATACCACTAATCTTATTCTTGCACAACTTGAGTTCACTTGACAAATCATATTGTTAATATCGTCCTTTTTTTATAATTAATATAATAAAAGTAGATCCTCCTCGTATTGTTAATGTAATGACCATACCTGACCCAGATACCTCCACCCAAGCAAAACTCAAATTCAGTTATCCTTTATCATTTATTATTATTCACTCTTTTTATTTTATTTTTTTGCTTCTTTTCTTTCCATTTAAATTGACCTTTTATTGAATAGCAAAAATAAAAAATTGACCTTCGTTTAAACCAAGTAAAAAAATAAAATGCTTATTTGTTTATTTCCTTGTTACTTTTTTTTTCGATTGATTTTCCTTGTTACTTTTATATCTGTGAAATTCTGTCTTTTGAAGCTTTGGGGCTACGAATGAGACGAATGAGACGTCCTTCTCATAATAATGGAGTGACTGACTGGTTTAGGCCCAGAGAACTGATTCAAAGGACAACTATGATAGTGACTATTCATCACCAATCTAATGAAATTTCCAAGACACTACAAAGTACCCATTTTCGTATGCCTGAATTTCTCTGTCCCCTCGTACCTTTTATTAGAAAAATTTTTGGCTTCAATTTTCCCTTTCTTTATCACACTTATAATCATGTATTGCTTTACCTTATTAGGGAACTATAGAATCTGACCCTCTAACCATTTTCTTCACAAAGCCCGAGACAACACAACAGAGAAAGATGACAACCTTTGTGTAAGTAATATTATTTAAATAATGTACAATGTTGACTCAATCTCAAAAAGCATTAGATAAAAATAAATATTTAAAAAAGTAATAAATGCTAAGTGCCTCCTAATTAACATTTTCTTATACTTAAATACGTTCGATCTGAACGCGTTAGTACATTAGTTTAGACAATGATTTAAACATTATAATTAAAGTGTCTAATTTTTATCCTCTTATCACAGGATGTAGATTCGAAACTTTTAGTGTGTTAGAATTATTCTTAAAGGACACTCAGACATAAATACCTCCTGCACTCTGTCGTCGAACTTCAGTTCTCCAGCGTCATCTGACTCGCCCCTAATCAGTATTAAAACAAAAATGACGGCGGTCTTTAATGATGTGATATTTTGTAGCAATAGCTCTATTCTCCTTAAATTAAGAGGAGCCTTATTTAATCAAAAAAATAAAAATATGCTCAATGTTATGTTATAAAAAAAAACATTCGATGTTATAAGTGACTGATTGCAAAAAAATACTCCTAAATCGCAAAAGTATCTTTAATGTTATAATTTAGTTATCAATTATTAAATAAAATATTGTCTTTTTATGACTAAATTTATTTTAATTTTTATTTAAAATTTTAAATAAAGATTTAATCTCTATTATATCATTATTTTTTATTTAATTAGATTAATATTTACTAGATTCAAAATTCATATTGTATCTTATAAATTTTATAAATAAAGCCTTTAATAGTGTACTGTAAGAGAATTATTTCTGTTATTTGCTTTTTCTTTTTTTCTTCTCTTATATTTATTTAATTTTATAACACATTATTAGTATGACACTGACCATAATGGCAGATCACAAAATTCACAAATTTTTGAATTTTTTTATTCTTTATAATTAAATTCAAAACTTATTTTTATTTAAAATCTATCAAGATATTTTTTTCTCGATCAATTTAATTTAGTATCATAAATCAATAATATTTATGGTTTATTTTTCTTTTAACTTTTTTAAGTTGTTTGGTTTATTTATCAAAATCTATATATTTTCATATTGTAAGTATTATCTTCAATAATTTCAAATATCACATTATGGTGAAAAGGCAACAAACTTTGAAAGGTAATTTCATATATCACATAATGTTGAGAAACCAACAAACTCTGAAAAGATCCCAAATCATACTCTGTTATTTTATCCTAGATTACATATTTTATATTTATAATTTGTTACAACTAATATGTATTTTTATTTAATTGTTATTATAATAAAAAGGTGCTTTGTTAAACTTTTAGAAAACTATTTGAATAATCTTTTAAGATTTAAATTTAATATTTTTATAAAAATAAATATTATAAAATTATTAATTTTTTGTTAATTTCACTGTTTACATTAATTTTATTATAAGATTTAGAAATATATGCTAATATTTTTTTAGCTTGTTATTATTTTGCTAAATATATTGCAATCCTTTTATCCTATTATATTTAAATATATTGAAAATATATTTATGAATATAATAACAAATATATTTAAATTTGTAAATATAAATATTTTTTATTACTACGAAAAAAAATTACAAATTTTAAACATTTTTGTAATAAATGGATAAATAATAATATCCCATAAATATCTATCTATTTTTTTCTTTAACTCTAATTAATAATATGTTTATATTTATCTTTACCTAGAATTAATAATTGATATTTGGGGCACACATTTTACTTTTACTCTAATTATCAAATATAGATCCAATCTTTTAAAGTATATGATAACTATATTAATTAAAAAATAAAATAAAATATTGTTTGTATATATAATAATTGTATGTATTTCATGCTTAATATTTGAAAGCCTTAGTACTATTCTATCTAAGAAGATGATTTGTAAGAAGGTTTTGTCCCACCATTCTTTCTTAAGAGCACTCTTAAAAATACTAATTGTATTGCAACATCATTATGATATAATATTCCTAAAATTTACGTATATAAAAGGGATTTAATTATTGTCTTGAAAATATGAAGAGCAATATTTTGAAATTATATATATGTCATTTATTGCAATATTATATATGTTATTTTAAGGCGTAAGATTTATTTTTGAAGTAGCAAGATAATAGTATCTATAAAAATAATACATGCCTTACATATGAATAAGGATATAAGGATATTTTGATTAAATCATCCTTAAAATGAATGTCATTTGATGTTGACATTAAAATGAAAATAATCAAATGAGAAAAGTATATTTTGAAGGATTACAAGTAATTAATTTGATGTATAATAATCACTACAAATGACTCAAATATGAGTACTATATTTCTAAAATTCAATTATAATTATTCAATATTTTTAAGAGCTTAATATCATTAACTTTTTATTTAAAAAATTTAGGAGAAAAAAAGATTATTTAATCATATATTTTATTAAGAGCCAAAAGAAATATATATGTAGATTTTGTGTGTGCTTATTTAGCAACATTGAAATTGAAATTAACAACATTTATGAATCCTTTGTATGCTATATTTACAAGTGAAGTTTACTCATGAAATAGCAATATAGAACCACACATATATATAAATATTATATGCTTGCACAGATTATTAAGAAAATAAAGACATTTTGATCATATCATTCATAGATGTGGATGTTATTTTGATGATCATGTGCATGACTTGAGTTGTTGTGTTCATATTGACAATATTGTAGTTATTATCTTTATCTTATTATTAAAATTGAAAGTTGTAATAGGCAAATAAAATATATGTTAGAGTTGTTATGCTATGACGTATTTGGACTCTAATTTTATAATAGATCATGAGTTTTCATAGAAGCAAAATAAAAAATTGTTAATTAAAGTCCAATGCATTATCAAAATTATCCAATATATGCCCCTCTTTTTTATCTTGATGGATAATGATCATCCATAAAGTTATGGATGAAGAAATATATAGTGGACTTGCAAATATTTTCTATCAATTAAAATGGTAAACAATTATGTGCTTCAAAGACAATACAATAATACTCGTTATTATTTGAGTTAGTATAATTTTATGTATGATCTAATAAAAGGTTTTAAAGAACTAAAGTATGATGAATTATATTATATATAATTGTGCTTAAATTCTTTAAAATTGATGAAGAATTTAATATTTTGAATATATTTGATGATAATGGTATTCGAAACTACAAGTAAAATATAATTATATTAAATCTAAAGTCTCAAATAGAAGCTTAAACTTGCATTTAAAAAAAAATCAATTTTATGATTAAAATTACACAAATGTACATATTTTGGTTTAAAATATAATGTCTCAAATACATGACTAGAAGTCAATATTTGAAAAGCTTCTTTTAATTTATATCGTAAATATAAAATAAATTTTGATGGATAAAATGTAAAATAATTATCATGACCAAAATAATTATGAAGAACCATAATTGGTTCATTATATGATAGAAAGTTAAATAGTTGTGGACTAAAATCTAAACCTTTCATTATTCAGTAACTGTGTTACATATTTTTAAGGTAAAATGAGCTCATTATATTTGATAATAGTTGATAGTAAATCTCACGCTTTTGAAAAATTATTTATTATAAAAATAATATTATCAACCTTTAAGTTCAATTTAACACACAAATTTATTATTAAAATTTCTTAATTACAACTTGCATTAGTGACAAAATAAAATTGCATTATACTTATTGCACCAATTCAATACATTAAGATGATCTCTGTAAGTCTCTTTGTGTCTTTGTTGGCATTCCCTGTGAAAAAGATAGAGTCTGTTTATTTTACTTAGTATTTTGTCTATCTCTATGTACGGTACTTTGCTCGCGATCAGTATTGCACACACTTACGTTGATCTTAACACTATTGTATGTCACATGTTTTATGACTTTGTTATTGATATAAAGTATGTTGATTTATTTTATGTACTCCTAAAAACATGGCAAAAATAAATAATTATCTTAAAAAGAGATAAATTTGTATTAAATTACTTTTTTATGATAAAACATATGCACATTATATATCTAATTATTATTGGTTGCACGATATGAAAAGTTGTCTTATATTGTTCTTCAATTTATAATTCAATTGACATTATTTAGTAAGATAATTGATGTTCGACATTGATAAACGTTATTGGAGCATATATGAATGTTGAATCTTACAAAACAATAAAATGATAAATTTTATTTTAGAGTATATTGCAATAAATTGAATATATTGAATTATTATTTTACTTATGTTATAATTACTACAATATGTTTTAAAAGTGTAAGATTTTTAATTAATTTTGCGATGATTGACAAAACAAGTTATTTTTATAGAATAACGATATGTACCTTATAAGTTATTATTTAAATACAATATGTGATCAAAGTTAATACATTTTGCATATAACTATGAAATATAGAGAAATTGTACTATATATAAAGTCAAGTGACGATCAAGTAGACTCACTCGTCATGAGTTAAAGTGTCCCAATTAAAATGATATCTCATATTGAACGATTGTCATCATCAAGAATAGCACATTTGTATACACATTGTATTCTTTATTCTTTCCATGATTTTGTCCTACTAGATTTTTCTAGAAAGATTTTAATGTGGCAATATTAGCATATTGCATGAAAATAATGTATTCTTTCCCTTTTTGCTAGTTTTTTTATAGTTATATTTTCTTCAACTTTTATTAGAAATTTTAAATGAAAATTTAATCTATATTATGTCATAAATTTGTAATTAATTAGATTTAATCTATATCATATCTTATATTTAAAATTCATATTATATTTTGTAAATCCAAATAGAGCTTTTAGTAGTATATTATAAATTCAACAATCAATAAAAATTATTTTTACTATTTATTTATTTATTCTTTTATTCTCTTATATTTATTTAATTTTATAACATTTAATATTTATTTTCGCATAGTATTTATCTCATTTGTATCCCTTCTATTAACAATTTTTGTTTTTTAAACATTATTTTTATTAACTGTGTATATTACATGATAATAAAAAAAAACAAAGGCCATTAACGTAAACTATAAAAATGATATAAAAGTCACATAATAATAAAAGTAGAATATTTGTACAACTTAAACGTCGACAATATTTTTGTTATCGGTCCAAAACAATAGGATATAAAAGAAAGTTATTGAGAAACAACCATTACCTCATTAAATGTTACTGTGTCATAAATATAAGGATTAAATATGTTGATTAATTTTTTTTTTTTTGTCAATAAATTTTTTTTCATTGGAGTAATTACTGCTCGTACTATCCCAAGTCATCGGTTAGCAAAATAATTAGCACCGATCCGTGACAGGGCCTAAAAAAATAGTTGCACTTGGCTACAACGATTAGGCGTTATCACCAAGTATCTGCATGCAAGACTAATCCCAAATCATGCCAATGACAATGCTCAAACTTGCACCCTTACGTCTATCAGTCGAGTTACACGTATTATCATAAATGATATAGGTTTCGTTCGACCCATTTTTTTTTACCTAGTTTAAGCTTGTTTGTTGTTGCCTTTGTCTTTTCTCTTTGTTTTATTCCTGTCACAATTAAACATATATTTTTTATGTTAAAATTTTTTACACATCTAATTATAATTTTATTTGTGTAGTATTTATTTCAAATATTTTTTTTTTGTAATGTTAATGTATTTTTTTTTTTATGTTTAATTGAACATATATATATTTTTTTGTATAATTCAATCATTTTTACTTAATGAAAAGTGAAAAACATTCACACACAAAAAAGACACATGCCATATCAAGAAAAAATTATATATAACATAACATGTGTTATATATATATATGTTAAATGCTAAAAAATATGTGTTAAATATCATAAAAAAATATATATGTAACGTCTAACAAAAATGAATAAGGTTGGGTGTTGGGTGAGACAAGGGTTATTTTTAAATTGAATCATTTAAAAATCGAAAGATAAATATAACTATCCTTTCATTTTAATAAAATTTAATAATGGTTAAAATTTCATCCACTTAATTAAAAAAATTATCAAAAATAATATATAAAATTCATAAAAACAAAAAGCCATATCATATAAAAAAAATTATATGTTACATAATATAAAAAAATTGATATTATATGCAGGACTTAAAAAAATAACATATATGTTAAATATTAAAAAATATATATATATGTATCAAATACCATAAACAAAATATGTGATGTCTAACAAAAATGAATAAGGTTTTGGCAGTTGGGGGTGAGCCGAGGGTTATTTTTAAACTAAATCATTTAAAAATTGAAAGATAAATATAACTACCCTTTTATTTTAATAAAATTTAATAATGGTTAAAATTTCATCCACTTAAATAATTAAAAAATTTACCAAAAATAATACATAAAATTCATAATAACAAAACTAACACCTTAATAATATTAAACGACAATCAATATCAAATGTTTAATATTTATAGAGTCTAAATTAACTTTATTCAATTTAAACAGTATCAAATTAATTCAAATTAAACGAACCTTCAAAAAAATATATATATATAAGAATTATTTTTTTAATTATAAAAATATATAATTTTAACTTTAAAAATACTATTTTTATTATTATAAATTTTTAAAGATATTATTTTTGTTATTTTTTTTTTAAATAATTTTGATGCTCAATTAATACCATACAAAATTATGACATGAAACATATTTTAACCATATTTTATTTATTTATTTATTTTTGGTAAAGATTAATAAAATGGACAAGAGTTATTTTCCGTCAGAATGTCAGAAAAAAAATCTACCATACTATATGTACAACTCCACTCCTCTAGACGATATATAGGACCACATCTGAAAATGGGGCCCACAATATAGAGGAAGAATACTGAAAGTGTTATAAACTGATTCATTCATGATCCATTTGTTAGTTTGACGAACAAAATTTCCCAGAAAACTGGAAATTTTCTTCTTTAATTGAAAGTTGTGTGTTTTGGATTTGGATTAATTTTCAAGGAAGGTTTGGCCAAGTTTATAATAAAGGAGAGCCACAGAGTTTAGATCTTTAAAAGAAAGAGAGCTAATTCAACTTACAAGATTAAAAACAAACAGAACATTATTAGAACCCATTTTTCTGCGGCCAAATATGGTTGGGTCTCATCATCTGCTGTGGGAATCCTGATGATGCTGCAGCAGTTGCAAACAGATTTGAAGAATCTGATTGCCATTGCTGACGATCACTCATACTCATGGACAGTGAAAGATCACTTCCAACACCTTTACGACTGCTACTACTACCAATGTTACTACTGCTATGAAACTGATTATGAATCTGCACAAATAAATTCACACATGAAACCTAATTATAATTAACATTCCATTTGATAATTAACTAAACAAGAAATTTAAACATAACCCACTTGATAATTTGGTGACGTAATGAGTAACGGGGAGAAATTATTATAAGGCAATTGGGTTATTCCTCTCTCAATTGATGTTCTGAATTGTCCATATCTATGAACTTCACTAGCAGCAGTTGAAGGTTGAAGATGGGTTCTACTTAGAAGCTTCATGGTTTCAGTTTCTAAGTAGCCATCTTTCCTTAGAGCCCCAATGTCTCCTCTACGTGATTCTAAATGCAGATTCACCTACGAAATTCAACACAGAAATTACATCAAACACTTGGTGGGCATCATCCAAAAGCAACTTAGAACAAAACCCAAATGATGAAATTTATAAACCTGTTTGTGCTTAAATCCCCCTTGTGTCCTCATCCAATCACTTTCAAATGGAATTGATGCAGAATATTGATTATCTATAGCAGCATTTGGGCTATGATTCCCCGTTGTTAGGCTTTTTTGGTTTGAGTTCGAATTTCCAAGACTCAAGTCTAAATTTTGATCGGCTGTAATAATATTACATGATGATTCTGAAACACCCATAATTAAAACGAATTTAATGCCAAAGCTGAAAAATATCATCTCAATATTAACTTTGTTACCTACCATTGGAATTATGCTCATTTTCATAGATACTGGGATCGAAATTAGTAACAGCCTCTTTGCCATTACACTTTATTGCAGCTTTATCATAAGCCCTACAGAACAATTATGACAGAAGCTTTAGGGGAAAAAAAAAAAAAAATCAAATAGGACCTAAAAGCAAAACCCAATTTATTTTTACATTAGGTAGTTAAGGAACTCACTTTGCTGCTTCAATCTCTGTGTCAAACAAACCCAAATAGACGTACCTAATATGTGATACAAAAAACACTTCTTAAGAATTAAGATTTACAAAAGGAAGAATTTTTTTTTTAATGGAAAAGGGTAGGAAGAAATTAAAAGATGAAGAAGTTTACTTTTTGCCTAAAAACTGGCCCATACGAGCTTCCCATCTTCCACATTTATGCAAAGTGACGCCCCTATATTTTGAGCTTCCTCTAGGGAAGCCTGTGCTCTGTCGGCGAAGTACATGAACAAATTCTTCCTTTGATAGATTCTTCATCTGTTTCAAATACAACAAACACTATTTAGGATATTCTATCTAAGTCAAAGGATTTGGTTTTTCCTTTCTTTCTAACACAAATAAAGCAAAAATACCATATCATTATTATTATTATTATTTTAAAAAATGACTGTTTAAGATAAAGATTAAATCAGAACATGCACATATAATGTGAATTCATTTATTTTTTGGATAATGTAATTTTATTAAGAAGTGTGTTTTCTAAGCTTCTTCTGAATTTTTTTTTCTTGTTTATTACTGGATCGTATTTTAAATTGTAAAAACAATTTTACAAGATCTTAAGAGCACACTAATCTCCCTCTTATTCACCTGCTTTAAATCATCTTTATAATCTTGAAGGCTAAAATTTATATCAGCTTCGACTCCCCTGAACTTGATCGCTGCTCTATCATATGCTCTGAGAAGGGGGGAAAAGGAAGCAAATTATTCAGACCCCCTTTAATTATTTATTATTATTATTATTTTTTTTTTGAATCATTAAAGGTTGAAGATGAAGCAATGTATTAGCTAGTAGTGCTCACAGAGCAGCTGCATGAGCAGTGTCAAATCCACCTAGCACATAACCAAACATCATAAGAAAATTGAACATATCAAACAAATAAAACTAAGGAAAATAATTATTTATAACTAAACAAAAAACATACCAAGATAAACTTGTTTTCCACAATCCCTGTAATTAAAAAAAAATTGATTTCTTATGGATTTTAGAAAATTGGAAAAGAGAAAAAATGTTAGAAATATAGATAATAAATAGTACTAACCATATATGTGATTCCCAGCGACCAGTTCTACGGTAAAAAGTAACACCTCTATATTGAGAACTCCGAGACCTTGGTCCTCTTCTACTCTTCTTCATCGGTTGTGAGAGCTCCAACGATTTCCCACCAACACTACTAACGGACTCGGACTGGCAAAATTTAACCCCAACCCAATGGGCTCGAGGGAAAGTAGAATCAGTTCCAACGCCGTTACTAAATCTGTTTCCGTTAGGACCACCACAATCCATTTCCGAGTTTTCTACCGGAAAAAACTGTCGGGTCACAGGTGGGTCACTATCCATGGACTCTTCGTGGGTCAAAGAAAACCCAACTAGTTTTTTACTGCTGTAACTGTTATTGAGAATCCTAACACCGTCTTCTTCATCAGATCCAACTGCAACTGCTGAAGAGCTTGAATTCGAAAATGACCCGACCCGTTTTCCCTTTTCTTCGTCTCCATCAACTGAAGTCTTGTGGGAAGAACATCCTTCTTCGGATTCAACGTTTCGTCTCTGAATAGGCGAGTCATTCAGATCCCACATTTCTTTTCAGGGTTCGTTTCCGTTCTCTCCTTCTAATGAGCGAGACCCAGAAGATTTAAAGTGCTCTAAAAACTAGTACACTCTAATATCAAAAGCATGAGTTTTGAAAGAAAAACAGAATGAAAAGACACGAAATGTAAGCTTGAAGCTCTGAAAAACCTACGACTGAGGAGAGAGAAAAAAAAAAAAAGAATAAGAGTTTGGTTGTTGTTGTTAATGTTGTCGTTCTTTGTTTGTAAAAGATAATAAGGAGGAAGAGAGATGTTACAATCTTTTTGTATTCCAACAACCCATTAACAGCATAAGACGAGGCCTATTTAAGCAAAAGCTTAGCCAAAAGCATCTACTATTCAACCCCACCTCTTAATACCTTCCTCTTCTAGCCTTCCCTCTAAATATATTTCTACTACATTTTTTAGGAGTTATTTATTTATAGAGTATTTTTTGCTACAAATATTTATTTATCGAGTATATTACATATTAATCAAATTATTTACTTTTTTAAGATTTTTTTCCTATTATTTTATTTTGGTATTTTGTGAAGGTACCTTGTTGCTGTTTTTTATTTTATATTATATATAAAATTATTAAAATATTTTTAATGTGATTACATAATTAATATATATTTAATTTTTTATTAAAATTAATACAAATATTATATAAAATATTAAAATAAAATAAAATTATATAAATTTAGTAATAAGTTGAAAAGAATATTTAATATTAAATTAATAATTTTAATATTAAATGAAATATTTATCTTATTATATTTTATTTGCCTGATTACCCATCATCAAATATTCTAATAACTCTCTAACCAATTGCTTGCTTGTTTTCTTGTCTATTATTTTTTTTTAATATATAAAAAAGAATTTATACCACGTTTATAAGAATATCAGTTCTTACTTAATACAAAGAATATATATATATATATATATCTGTTTTTCATTTCAACGACTCGTAATGACTCATAAATAACTCCCCCCACTTTCTCGTATTAAAATTAAGAGAAATGCGCTCCGTGTTTTTTATGATAAAAAAAAATAAGGATTAAGTATCTTATAAATTATTTTATTTATATTAAGCGGATATTTTAATAATTTTATTTTTATAAAAAATATTTAAGTTTTTTATTTTATTTTATTTTATGAAAATAGTATATTTTTATCAATTTTTAATTAATAAATATTATTTTATTAATAAAAAATTTAAAAATAATAATAAAAATAATTTAATAGAAACAAATTTTTTATTTTATTTTAACAATTTAAAATTTAATTTGAACAGTACAATATTTTATTTTTTATTTATTGGTCAATTTATTTGTAAATTTTATATTTTATAAATTTTATATATTTTTTTTTAGCACTTTTCTGTATAACTTTTTTGGTATGTATCGTGTTTGGATTGAAAATATAAACTTTACATTATAAAAAATAAGAGCTACACAGATAAAAAAATTACAAAATTAGTGGCATTGAAACCACACTGATAAGCCCTCTATATTCATCATCTTTGGAGACTATTACTATAAATTAAATTATGCACCTACATTGTATTGCATAGAGTTGGACTACAATTTTTTCATTTATGTGGTATCTGACAATGGTAAAATGGAAATATTTTATTTGTGTGATTTCAACACCACTAATCTTATAATTTTTTAGCTATATAGCTCATATTTTTATACTGTAAAATCTACAGTTTTAATCTAAATATGATACATACAAAAAATATAATACAAAAAATTGCTAAAAAAATATAAATTTTTTTTATTAAATATAAAATTTACAACAAAATTAACCAAAGAAATAAAAAATAAAATATTGTACTGTTCAAATTAAGTTTTAAATTGTTAAAATAAAAAAAAAAAATTGTCTCTATTAAATTATATTTATTATTATTTCAAAAAAAAATTATTAATAAAATAATATTTTCATATTCAAAAAGTAACTAAAGTGTTCTATTCGTATAGAAAGAATGACCTAAGTGTCTCTTATGAAAGCAAAGTGACTTCTAGAACTAAAAAAAATATTATCTTTATATAGTTTATTTTTCATTCCAATAGCATTTTTTTCAATTTAGGAAAAACTTAACTAAAAACTCATAGCTATGAACATATAAATACTAGAATGTTTTTACTATATAAATTCAAAAAAATGAGAATAAGATTAGATCCCACCAAAAATCTCTAAATACCTACTAGAGTTCCATTGACAGTCTCCAATGACCTACCTGAGCTCCAACGACCTTTCCCAGAGACCTATTGGATTTAACATTTTACATTCACCTATATCTTTATATGTAATTTATTACATTTATTTGTATTTTTGCAACATTTTACATTTTTTTGTATATTTGTAGTGACATTTTATATTTACTCTCCAAGTTAGTTGATTCAGTTTTATTCTACAATTTATAAATACAATTCTACATTTGTATATAATATGTTGTATCTACCTATACTTTTAGATATAATATGTTATAACTATCTCTAACAGGGTTATCGTAACTCCAGTAAAAATATAACATTACATCCAACTCTACCTTTTGATGTAACTTGTTTATCGTGTTTTAATCACTTGCCATAAATAAATAATATTTTAATAAAAAAATCAATAAAATAATATATATTTTTTCCTTAACTTGCCTCCTTTTTTTAAAATTGAGATACTTAAAAATACATTTTATAATTTAAATGACTAAACGATACTAACTTTAAAATTTACAAGACTTTTACAACCCAAATAATGTGTTTTTACTAAAAATTTATAGATATTTTATTAAATTGAAATGTTAAAAATAAAGCAAAAGCATTACTTACCCATATAAAACTTATTAATATATATTCGAGGATTAAATAAACACAAATGATTTAGCAAAGAGTACTACTAAATCATCACTAGCTTCTTGATCTTGTTCATTTTTTTGTGTTTGCATTTCTAACTATGGTTGCTATAAAAATTTTATCAACAAAACTCTATATTAAACAAAATATCTACATCTTGAAATTTTTTTATAGATTTGAGAATGATAGTAATACACAAATATTTTTTTGAATAAAAAGTTGTAGTTAACAAACTTTAAAGATATACTAGAATATCTCAACTAGGTTGGCATCAAGACATCTAACTAAAGCCTATGTCACCTAAAGGTAACAACATACATGATCGTGTGAATAGCTGCTTCAAGCTCTGCCTAAAAAGCATATGCAATCCCAAGTAGAATACATAAATAACCTTTGACAAAAGACTTTGATGTCCGAAAAACCCTACACAGCTTGCTGAACGTGTTGAATTAAAAGTAACACCATCTGTGTTCACTTTTATCCGCCTCGAGGGCGGTGATCTTCAAATTATCTCTATGATTCGTGAAGCTCGTCCTAAAATTCCTTCTATTCGTAATCCTTGAAGTACTGCAAGATCCTCCATTGTGTTTTGCATTGACCCATGCTATGATAGGCTTACTTGATAATGAACTTCCAAAACTGTAATAATTGCAGATTTCATAGAAGCATATTTGTCCTCAAAGATAATATTATTTATAGTCGTTCATATAACTTAAATGACGGAGATTATGTCTGTTTTTCATAGATTGTCGAGCTGTAATCCAAAGTCTAACTACACTGCATCTATTTATAAATCTAAGATGAAAGAATCTGTAAGAAGCCATCTGCCAAAAAGGTGCATAATAAATCTCATAGTATACATGTAAAATGATAACTCAAAAAAATACTTCCATTTGATCATAACCTTCATACAATCAATTTGATTAAATAAAATACTAAGATCAATGATAACGAATTATATAAGTCATGTTATGGGTAGAACTTTATCCATATATATATTTTTTAAAATAGTAATATATTTTTCAAGTTATTATATGCATTAAATAAATTATTAATTATTAATTAAATATAAATTTTAAAATATGCTATAATAAAATAATTGTATAATAACACTTATTAATAATATGTTAATTAAATTATGACAATATATTATTATATGTGTGTTAAAAACATTTTTCTAAATGAAATAATTAGCTCAAATAATAACGGTGTGAAGTATATGCCACATAATGTAGGCGCTTGCACCAAGTACCTACATATATAGACTAGCCTTAAATCATACTTATAGCACTATTCGAACCTGCTCCCTCCTTCTTGGGTTTGATGCTAGGAGGATTTGGTCATTCTAATTTGTAATTATTTTATTTAAAATATTTTGTATTTTGTTTAAAAAATATTAGTTATAATAAATTTGTAATATATCAAATATGATATTACCATTTCATTAATTAAAAAAAATTTATGTGGTACATATTAGTAAACGAACAATTATATTTCACAACATGTTTTGAAACTAATTAATTTGAGAAAATAAACATACCACTTTACTGCTAAGAATCGAAAAAAGATCCACCGTTCGGAGCTCCATATGAT
This sequence comes from Elaeagnus macrophylla, assembly GCA_029378325.1. NCBI lineage: Eukaryota > Viridiplantae > Streptophyta > Magnoliopsida > Rosales > Elaeagnaceae > Elaeagnus > Elaeagnus macrophylla. The sequence goes on along the minus strand of CM055641.1, from coordinate 46,569,706 downwards.
TCACTCTAAATTGGATCAAAATAGATCATTTTTGGATCAAGTCGGATCATGATCTACATATAAGATCAACAAATTAGATCAAATTGGATCAAATTGAGACAGATCGATCCATGAATCAAGCCGAATCAGATTTATCCATGAATTGATCCAAAACTAATTATTTTAAAATTATAATTTTAGTACTAAAAAGTTACAAATACCAAAAATACTTCCCAAATTTTTATAATTATTTATTTAGAAAAATTTATAATATTATTCTTTTATAATTTTAGATGATATCAAGTTAATAATGTTAAGTTTGTGTTACAAAATTATTATTTTTTATTTATCAATTTTAATATTAATGAAAAATTTGAATATATATTAATTATAAATAAGTAATAAATATTTTTCAACAAATCTATAATTTTTTTTATCAATTTAAAGAATGTAATATACTATATTAAATAATGTATTAGAAAAATATGAAAAAAAATTAGAAGAATTCGGATTGGATCATGAACATTCATATGATCTATGAATTAATAACGAATCTGATTCATATAATCCACAGATCAAAATAGATTAGATCAAATTGAATCTTTTAAACAATAAATCAGATCGAATCATTAATGAATCAAATCAAATTAAATCTATTACGGTCCCTATTTACCGCCTAATATTATTGTTAAAAGGAAAATGTTTTTTATTAATTATAATTTGATGCACAATTATAGTATAATTGATATATGTAAGTAACTAATCCTACATAGGAGCGGATCTGTGTAGGTGGGGAGGTGAGGTTACGTGCTCCTTTACAATTTTTTACAAAAAAAAATTTAGGTGTAATGTTTATAAATGAAAGTTTTAGTTACGGACCAAATAAGCCTAGAGGGGGGGTGAATAGGTTATTTTCAGATTTAATAACGTTTTTAATTATTTTACCTAAACACAACGGCTTCACATGCAATCGCGTATAAAATTAAAATGCGAAATTAATAAACGACGCACGAAATTTTTAAGTGGAAACAACCTAGGCCACAACAATGACCTAAGAGGAAAACCACCGGTCCACCGGACCACCTAACTATCCACTATGAAAATAATGTTCAATTACAAGGCAATGTCTTAAACTACCCGTCACAGATAAAGCCCCCCTATGTAATTTACTTACGAGCCGTCGCTCCTTTCACAGCCTCCAATAGCTAGATGTCTGGATCCGGACCAACGTTTCGATCTTCTTGAGTCACACAAGAACAATCGAACCCGTCAAGTTCGGTAGTTTCGAGTCACACGAAACACCGAACACGTCACAAACAGTACCTGAAAGATTAGCACAAGTAGCACAAATGCAAAACGTGTCCTAGAGTAGATTCAATAGCAAAAGATGCAAAAACAGATCAGCAGGCAAACTCTAGAACATGCAAAACAAATATCACGAAGAAACAATTAAGCGCATGAATTATTCAAACATAACCACACTATATGTTTGAACAATTAAAAAGATCAAAGCGCTTAAAATTGAAAGATGAAGGGAAGAAGTTTTAAAGCTCAATCAGAGTTATGAAAACTTATTTCTGTGTGGTGGTAAAATTAAGCACAAGCACCTCTCATATATATAGAGTCCAATTCAAGCTCAAACAGGATTTGTAACAAGTCATAACTCTACACTAATCAGGATTTACAATTACCACAATTAACCTCAAACAAGGATTCAGTTATTGACAATAAATGGGGTCTATTAGGTAAAAGTGGCATATGGATCGAACATACAAAAAGAGTTTGAGTAGGATTATAATACCGGCTCGATCGATCGATAGACTGTCTCGATCGATTGAGACCTTCTCGATCGATCGACATACAGAACTCGATCGATCTAACTCAAACAGAGAGAACCTGGATCGAAGTTGTTCTATACTCGATCGATCGAACAGGGTTCGATCGATCTATCCAATTGCTCGATCGATCCAGTCCAAACAGAGAGGACTTAGATCGAAGTTGATCCAGTATCGATCGATCGAACATGGTTCGATCGATCGATCAAATTGCTCGATCGATCTAATCCAAACAGAGAGAACCTAGATCGAAGTTGATCCAGGATCGATCGATCGAACATGTCTCGATCGATCTAACCATACCCTCGATCGATCGAACATGATGTGCACAATATATTCTTTCGATACAATCCAAACTAAGTGTAGTGTTCAATTGTGTGAGTGTGTATGCATGATAAAATGTTTTACTTGATGAATATTGCACGTTCGAAGACTTCATTAGTTGTGTATCAATTGATCGAACGGTGACCCCTATGCTAGATTACATTTGATATTTTGTTCACGAAAATTGCCAATAAATATAAACCTTACAATCTCCCCCTTTGGCATTTTCGTGTGACAAAATTCGTCGCTCACTACATAACTCTCAAAACGCTCATAAATTACATATTTTAAAAACGCAATAGTGGAGCTATCTATGATCCGGTGGAGCCATCTTGTATGATCAATACACTGAAAAAGAAGCAGAAATAATCAAGCAGCTTGGGCTCAAGAGCCATTGTTAGTATGTTAGATTAGTGTACGTAGTGAAAAATTAAGAAAACAATGCTCCCCCTTAATATGCTCCCCACATTACCGTTTGTGTCACACTCATGTCTCATGTCTCTCTTTCTCCCCCTTTTTGACATACGAAAAGGACAAACATCAAAAAGTTACGACAAATGTGTTAGTAAAAATATGCAATTAGAATCCAAATACACGTGAATATTATAAAACATCTAGATAATATAACCAAAATAAAAAAAAATGAAAGCAGAAAAAAATAAAAAATAAAACGAAAAGTACAAATAAAAGGAGTGAAGAACAAGGAATTCTCGGGCTGGACTACTGGTCGTCCTCATTAGGAGGAGGCTGTCGTTGATTGTGTAAATCCCGAACCATAGTAAGGATGGCAGTGACGTCGGTGCGTATGCCATGATGCCTTTCATCCATCTCATTGACCCTACGGCTCAATCCCTCGTAGAGGGTATGCATGGCACCCATTTGGTTGGAAAGAGCTTCCATTCACGTGACCATGTCATTTTCAAACACTTCCTGACGGGAAAGAGATGGTCCAGTGGGGGGTTCAATGTCGTCATCCCCCAGTAATTCTACCATAGTAGCCCCGCTTGTTCCAGCCTCTGATCTCTTGTGTTTCTTCGCAGTGTGAGCCGAAGATCGAGAGACTGTACCTCTACCTATATCACCCATATGCTTAACCGTGTCACTATTCGGTGTCGGTGTAACCCCAAGAGATAGAATCATATTCGTCAGTAGACAACCATATGGTAACCCGATCCTAGGATTAGTGTCCGCAGCTTGGGCCAAAATCTCATCCACAATAATGATGCCAACATCAAAAGTAATCCCTTTGCCAATATAGTAGAGGATTTTGGCGTGCTGATAACCAATTTCAGCAGGGTGGTTGGAAGGGAGTAAGTTGGTACACACCATTCGATTTAGGATGCGGTAGAACAGCTTGAATTCACCGGGTATATAAAGACCCTTGAGATTTATCCCGGAATCAGGTGACCCCGTCAATTCAGTCAATAAGTCCTCATTAGATACGTCAAACTTCCCAAAATCAAAATTGGATTCACCCAAATTAGTAATTCCAAGAAATTCATTGATTGAGTCAGGAGTGATATATAAAATCTTATTCTGAATGAACACTTTATAGCACATTGGTCCAGTATTTCTAATTCCCAAATCCACATTGGCATATAATTCTCTAACTAAAGCAGGACAGCACATTTTCTTCGGAGTAAATAAAGACTCCCACCCGAGACTTCGTATCACCCTAGTAACCCCCCTACTTCATGTACATCATTCCAATTCACACCACGTTCCAGTAAAATAGGGCGTTTAGAGAATGTATTGCGATACCTGACTTGGGATTCTTTGGTCCACCATTGTGAACTGTATGATGTTGGTGCACCATGTGGAAGAGCACGTCGTCGGGATGCCATTGTCACTAAGTGATGTTGGTAGAGAGTGTTTGGTTGGTGGGAAAAAGAAAATTTTGGAAATTTGAATTTTTTTTTTTTTTTGAAAAAGATGGATTTTTGATGAAGTTTGATGCTGGAATGTTGTTTGAAATCAAGTTTGGAATGATTTAGGAGCAAAAAAGAGTGATTTTGATCGATTTTTTGAAAAAATGGCGTGTGGGAGGCATGAGAAACGGTTGGGTTCGTGAAAGTGGGAGGAAAAAACCGTGGTGGTATTTAAACTGAACACTGTCGATCGATCGAAGCTTACCTCGACCGATCGAGTTTCAACATAGATCGATCGAGTTCTTTGTCGATCGATCGACATTCAAGCCCTTTTTTTTTTTTTTTTGTAAATAAACTCACATAATAATCAGCAAACACACAACAAATAATCAACTAAAAATAGTTCAAATAAAAAAAAATAACACAAACACTTTAATACCGATAATGACATGTTAGATGCTCTTAGAGTGATTTCAATATTTGAACTCCACAAGTAAGTTAAATAAGGTATCTATGATAAAACAGGAGAGAAATCATATCAAAAGAAAAAGAACTGAATAATTTTTTGTTTTTCCTTTTTTTTTTATTTTTTTTATTTCTTTTGGCTATTTCTTTTTGTGCAGAGATTTTTTTTTTTTTTTTTTTATTTTGCACAAGCCATAAACCTAGTATGATGACTTTCACACTAGTTATGAGGTAGCCCTCTCCGCTCACTACGGTAGCTGCACACATCACAGTAGGTAGCCCTCTCATAACTAGGTAATTTTTTACGATACGAGTTTTTCAAAGTTTATCATAGATCTCAAATATAACATGCATGTGTGTTCAGTGAGTGTGTGAATAAGTTCATGCAACATGATCATCATAAGTGAATAAAGAGGATGTGTTAACATGTTAGAATGATAGAGTAAAGATGAAGTTAAAAATAGGTTGTGTGTGTGAGTATTACATGAATCAATTTTTTTTTTTTTTTTAAAAATTTACTCTATTTGACAAATTCTTAAGGCATTTCTAAGAGTTTCAAATCTTTGTGTGTCAAGTGCCTTAGTGAACATGTCAGCCAATTGTCTTTCAGTGGGGAGAAATTCAAGTGTCAAAACCTTTTCCTCAACAAGTTCTCTAATAAAATGATGTCTGATGTCTATGTGCTTTGTTCAGGAATGAAGTACAGGATTCTTAGATATACAAATGGCACTCGTATTATCACAGTATAGAGGAATGATACCTTGCTTAAACCCGTACTCATATAGTATATTTTTCATCCATAGAAGTTGTGTGCATGAGCTACCTGCTGCGATATATTCGGCCTCAGCTGTGGATAAAGATATTGAGTTTTGTTTCTTGCTGTGCCAGGATACGAGGTTATTTCCAATGTAAAAGCAACCGCCTGAAGTGCTCTTTCTTTCGTCTTGGCTTCCTGCCCAATCTGTATCTGTATATCCACTAATCTCACAAGTTGTGTCATTAGTAAACCATATTCCAAAGTTTTTTGTTCCAGAAACATACCTGATAATCCTTTTAACATGTTCTATGTGTGATTCCTTAGGATCGGATTGATAACGTGCACATACACCAACACTATAACAAATATCTGGTCTACTTGCTGTGAGATATAACAAACTCCCTATCATGTTCCTATAGAGCGTTTGATCAACGTTTTTACCTGATTCGTCCTTTGAAATTTTGACACTTGTACTTATTGGAGTTCTCAGGTGTTTACTTGACTCAAGTCCGAATTTTTTAATCAAGTTACATGCATACTTGGTTTGAGAGATAAAAATTCCATCGTTTCTTTAGTTAATTTGCAAACCAAGAAAATATGTAAGTTCACCCATCATAGACATTTCAAATTCAGAAGACATGACATGTACAAAGTTTTCGACAAGTGATGTGGATGTTGACCCAAACACTATATCGTTCACATATATTTGAGCTATGAAAATATCCTCCTTGGCACTCTTAATAAAGAGAGTTTTATCAACTCCCCCTCGAACAAAATCATTGTCTAAGAGGTAAGTTGTAAGCCTCTCATACCAAGCTCTAGGAGCTTGTTTTAGACCATAGAGAGCCTTATTGAGTTTATAAACATGCTTTGGAAAATTTGGATCGATAAAGCCTTTAGGTTGTTCCACAAATACCTCTTCATTCAAAAAACCATTTAGAAACGCAGATTTTACATCCATTTGATAAAGTTTGAATTTCATGTAACAAGCAATGGCAAGTAGGATCCTTATTGATTCTAACCTAGCTACGGGAGCAAAAGTTTCATCAAAATCAATTCCTTCAACTTGTTTGTATCCTTGAGCAACTAACCTAGCTTTGTTTCTAATTACTACATCATGTTCATCAGATTTGTTTTTGAAAACCCATTTGGTTCCTATGATGTTTTTGTCATGTGGTCTAGGCACTAAAGTCCATACATCATTTTTTGTAAATTGCAATAATTCTTCCTGCATGGCATTTATCCAATACTCATCTTTTAATGCATCATCCACATTCTTAGGCTCTATTTGTGAAATATAACAAAGAAAGGTTATCTCACTTACCTGACGTCTTCTAGTTACCATGCTCGCATTTGGGTCACCAATGATGTTTTCAACAGGATGGTTCTTGGAGGTACGTGTTGGTCTTTGTATGAGATCATTTGAAATTGTTTCATCCTTTAATTCAGTGCCCTTAATCTCTGTTTTGGTAGTTTCATCTTTTTGTTGGTCATTAGGTACTTCTAATTCTTCATCCTGCATAGTTTCCAATTGATTAGTAGTATCTGCATCATCAATAGTCACATTAATAGATTCCATCATTGTGTTAGTTCTCAAGTTAAAGACTCTAAAAGCACGACTAGTCAAAGAGTAACCAAGAAATATACCTTCGTCACTCCTAGTATCGAACTTACCTAATTGTTCACGATCCCTGAGAATGTAACATTTACTACCAAATACATGCAGATGTTTTAAGTTTGGTTTATTACCTTTCCATATCTCATACGGAGTTTTATTCGTACCTGAGCGTAGATAGACACGATTTATGAAATAGCATGCAGTACTTACTGCTTCAGCCCAAAATTTCTTTGAGATTTCCTTTGCGTGTAGAAGAACACGAGCCATCTCTTGTATCACTCTATTCTTTCTTTCAACTACACCATTTTGTTGAGGGGTGATTGGTGCTGAAAATTCATGATTGATTCCATGCTCCTTGCAAAATTCAGCAAATTTGGTATTTTCAAATTCCTTTCCATGATCGGTCCTTAGTCTCATGATGTTGGTTATATGATTTCCTGCTTCAACCTGCACTTTGAGACAAAAAGAACTAAAGACATCAAATGCATCAGATTTTTCTCTTAGAAAATTTACCCAAGTGTAACGTGAATAATCATCAACAGTAACAATGATGTATTTCTTACCACCCAAACTTTCGGTTCTCATAGGACCCATTAAGTCAATATGAATCAACTCAAGTATCCTGCTTGTATTAATTCCTTTAAGTTTCTTATGAGGATTACGAGTCTGTTTGCCAAGTTGGCATGGTCCACAAAATATTTTGTCATTTTCAGAAAGCTTAGGTATCCCACGCACAATTTCCTTTTTACTCAAATTCACCAAATCACTGAAATTTATATGTCCCATCTTTTGGTGCCAAACAGTTATAGAATCATTATGAGCAAGATTGCAAGTAACAGTGGTGATATATCAATGCAGTAACAATTGTCATGAGATCTAGTTCCTCTAAGCAAGCAATTACTATTAAGATCAGTTACAATGCAATGGTTGTTGTTAAACTGCACACTATAGTTTTTATCACAGATTTGACTGATGCTTATTAGGTTTGCCTTAAGTCCATCAACAAATAAAACATTATCTAGTTCAGGTATGCCATCTACTTGTATTGTTCCTTTTCCCAGAATTCTAGATTTTTTACCATCACCAAAAGTAACTGTTCCTTCATTATAATCTTCAAATGTTTTAAACAGGGAATGATCACCTGTCATGTGTCTAGAGCATCCACTATCAAAGTACCATGCAGTGGTGGATTTAGCCTTAAATGCTATGTGAGCTACAAAACAGTGTATTTCAGATTTCTTGACCCACCCCTTCTTAATTTTGGCTTGTTTTATTTGGGGGGATATTGATATTTCTAATTCACATGTCCTAGAGGGATCAAACTGTGTTCTCATATGCTTGGTTCGTGATCTATATAAGTGAGCATAGTTATAATTCCTATAGTATGATCCATGCATGTTATGATTATTCCAATTAGAACTCAACAGTATTCTACACTTAGGTCTAATGTGTCCCTTTCTACCACAATGATGACAAATAGGAATAAATTTAACTGTGGGTGCTTGTGTCATGTGAACATTTTGTGAAGAGGAAGGTTTAGATGATTTAACAAACTCTGTTTTTGATGATGATGGTGTAGTGTTCTCATCCACATAGCCTAAACCTCTCTTGTCTCCAAAGGGCTTTCCGAGATCAAGTACTTTGTTTAATCTTTCAGCTCCAATTGTCAGCTTTTTCACAGTTTCCTTTGACTGCTCTAATTCCTGCACAAGCTGTGAATTTTCTTGTTTGATCCTTGCAAGACTTAAACTTAACTGATCAATATGCTCAGACAGTTCACCTTTCTCTTTTTCCAGAATTGACAAATTAATGTCTTGAGATTTGATTTTGTCATTCAGTTTTGTGACAGATATAAGAAGTTTATCTTTTTCTTTCTTGCAATTAATCAAATCAAGAAATAATTCCTCAAAACTGTTTGCATTAAATTTAGAGAGGATAGAGTTAGATTTACTTCCCTCATTGTCATAATCAGATTCACTGGAGTATCCATCAATAGTTGCAATAAAGGCTCGGTAGTTGGTGTCACCAGCATCTGAATCACTTGCTTGATCACTTTCTGAATCACTAAGAGTAGCATTGAAGGCCTTACCAGTTTTCTTCTTCTTATTGGCGCACTCAGCTGCAAAGTGACCAATACCATTGCATTCAAAACATTGAGGTCCAGTGAGTTTAGGTTTCTTACCATCAGAATTCATGGGCTTAAATTCTTTTGACTTGTATTCTTTGGTGCGATTGGATTGATTTTTATTTTGCAAATTTCTCCTGTTGAACATCTTTTTGAATTTTCTGGCCAAATAGACAAGTTCTTCATCATCCATGGAATCATCACTATTATCATCATCTTTGTTGGTTGTCTTGAATGCCACTCCCTTGTTCCTTTTTGGTGTTCGCAGATTCATCTCAAAGGTTTGGATTGATCCAACAAGTTCCTCAATTTTGATGGTGTCAATGTCTTTGCTTTCCTCAATTGCAGTCACTTTCACTTGGAATCGATCTGGTAGGGAGCACAAGACCTTACGAACCAACCTGCGTTCATCAATTTTCTCTCCAAGATTTGAAGATGAGTTAGCAATATCACATAATTTTGCATAAAATTCAGAAAAGGTTTCATCTTCCTCCATTCTAAGATTTTCTAATTTTGTAGCTAGCATGCGCAGTTTTGTTCGTTTAACTTGGGACGTGCCCTCATGAGCAACCTCTAAAGTGTCCCAAGCAGCCTTAGCAGTTTCAACATCCGAAATACGTTGAAATTCATCAGGAGATACAGCACTAAAAATAGCATTGATCCCCTTTTGATTCCAACCACTACCAGTTTTATCTTCAATGGTCCAGTCATTTCTAGGTTTAAGTGTGACTACACCATCCTTGGTAACCTTAGGTGACTCCCAACCATATAGCACAGAATTCCACACACATTCATCTAAGGAGCGCAGAAAGGCTCTCATACGAGCCTTCCAATATGGGTAGTTAGACCCATCAAAGTAAGGTGGATGGGTTGTAGAAGAACCCTCTCTCAAATGATCCATAACAAGGTCCTAGGCAAACACTAAGTATATCTAGTGACCCGCTCTGATACCAATTGAAAGTTTTAGTTACGGACCAAATAAGCCTAGACGGGGGGTGAATAGGTTATTTTCAGATTTAATAACGTTTTTAATTATTTTACCTAAACACAACGGCTTCACATGCAATCGCGTATAAAATTAAAATGCGAAATTAATAAACGACGCACGAAATTTTTAAGTGGAAACAACCTAGGCCACAACAATGACCTAAGAGGAAAACCACCGGTCCACCGGACCACCTAACTATCCACTATGAAAATAATGTTCAATTACAAGGCAATGTCTTAAACTACCCGTCACAGATAAAGCCCCCCTATGTAATTTACTTACGAGCCGTCGCTCCTTTCACAGCCTCCAATAGCTAGATGTCTGGATCCGGACCAACGTTCCGATCTTCTTGAGTCACACAAGAACAATCGAACCCGTCAAGTTCGGTAGTTTCGAGTCACACGAAACACCGAACACGTCACAAACAGTACCTGAAAGATTAGCACAAGTAGCACAAATGCAAAACGTGTCCTAGAGTAGATTCAATAGCAAAAGATGCAAAAACAGATCAGCAGGCAAACTCTAGAACATGCAAAACAAATATCACGAAGAAACAATTAAGCGCATGAATTATTCAAACATAACCACACTATATGTTTGAACAATTAAAAAGATCAAAGCGCTTAAAATTGAAAGATGAAGGGAAGAAGTTTTAAAGCTCAATCAGAGTTATGAAAACTTATTTCTGTGTGGTGGTAAAATTAAGCACAAGCACCTCTCATATATATAGAGTCCAATTCAAGCTCAAACAGGATTTGTAACAAGTCATAACTCTACACTAATCAGGATTTACAATTACCACAATTAACCTCAAACAAGGATTCAGTTATTGACAATAAATGGGGTCTATTAGGTAAAAGTGGCATATGGATCGAACATACAAAAAGAGTTTGAGTAGGATTATAATACCGGCTCGATCGATCGATAGACTGTCTCGATCAATCGAGACCTTCTCGATCGATCGACACACAGAACTCGATCGATCTAACTCAAACAGAGAGAACCTGGATCGAAGTTGTTCTATACTCGATCGACCGAACAGGGTTCGATCGATCTATCCAATTGCTCGATCGATCCAGTCCAAACAGAGAGGACGTAGATCGAAGTTGATCCAGTATCGATCGATCGAACATGGTTCGATCGATCGATCAAATTGCTCGATCGATCTAATCCAAACAGAGAGAACCTAGATCGAAGTTGATCCAGGATCGATCGATCGAACATGTCTCGATCGATCTAACCATACCCTCGATCGATCGAACATGATGTGCACAATATATTCTTTCGATACAATCCAAACTAAGTGTAGTGTTCAATTGTGTGAGTGTGTATGCATGATAAAATGTTTTACTTGATGAATATTGCACGTTCGAAGACTTCATTAGTTGTGTATCAATTGATCGAACGGTGACCCCTATGCTAGATTACATTTGATATTTTATTCACGAAAATTGCCAATAAATATAAACCTTACAATAAAATAATAGGTAAATTATATAAATAAATAAAATTATATTTTTTAAATTTAAGGCTTGTATGATTCAACAACTTACTATAATCTTAATAGTTTAAATATATTTATATTCAAGTGTGATATACAAAATTATATTTTTTTTAATAAAAAGTAAATAGTAACAAAAAAAAATTATTAATGTTATTTTATATTATACCCCTCTTGACTTGATGTGCTAAATTCGCTACTGGTCTCCGACTTATCCCAACATTCACGTTTCAAATTTAATATCCAACCAATACTACAAAGTTTCCTCAACCTCTATGGCTCTCCATATTATGTGATATCATTTTCAAATATAACATCGTGCACTAAATGGTTTTAGGTTTGTACTAAATATGAATTACATTACTATAAATTTGGGAAGTTTATATGTGATCGTTATAATTCCATTGTAATTTCTTTTTCCCAATCATTCACAAATTAAAATTTTTTCAATCATTATTTATAGTGAAAATGTGTATTCATTCAAATACAAATAATACTATATATATGAAATAAGGTTGAATGTGAAGTTAGTAATTTAAAATGATAAAGTAATTAAATTATATTATTTGTATGTATTTAATTATTATATTATAATAAAAAATATTTAAAAAATAAAAATAGCAACTCTCAAAAATTGTAATAAAAAAATAACACTTTTTATGTTCAAATTATATATTTTTACAATTAAAAAAATAATTGTTATATCATTTTTTTTAAACGTCGTCCAATAGATGCAGTACAAATTAAACTATAATAATTTAAGCCTATTTAATATTAAATATTATATAATTAAATAATATTTAATATTATTAAGATGTTATTTTTATTATTATAAATTTTAAGAATATTATTTTTGATAATTTTTTATACTATTTTTCTACTACATCCGTGTGTTTTTGTCTTCTTTTACTATTGATGGGTTAACTAGTAAGGAATCAGGCGGGAAAGTGGAAAGAACGAACATCTCATTCATGTATAACTTTACACGTTAATCAAATAGAAAGGAAAAGTGATATTTTTTAAATAATATATTAGAATTTTATTGGATTGTATAATTAAATTTATAAAATTATAGAAATAAAATGATAATAAATTAATTATGTTTATAATATTTTTTTAATATATAATAATATTCTATTCAAAAAGTATTCTCTTGACCCACATTCATTTAATATTAAAATAACACAATAGAAATTAAAAAATTTATTATTATAGTTCTTAAATTTATATTTTTATGAAATTTTAATGCATAAGTTTTTAATTAATATATTTTAAATCTTAAATTTTAATTTATTTGGACATTATGTACAAAAATAAGTTCCATAAATTATTATTTTATGGATATTTTAGTCTCTAAACTTTTTTAAGATAAGATACTTTAATTCTTAAAATTTGAACTAAAAGTATACTTTTTTTTTTTCATTCTAAAAATAGGACCTAAATATATAAGTTAAAAATTTAGGGATTAAAATGTTTTAAAAAAATATAAGTTTAAGAATATTAATGTCATCCAAAATTAGGTAGTAACATTTTATGATACAATAATAATTTTATTATTTATTAGTAATAATTTTATTTAATAATAATGATATTAAATTGTAATTAATATTAAAAAAATAAATATTTTATATATTTTAAAAATAATGTTATTTTTATAGCCAAAAATACTAGGACAATATTATTATTTTTAAAAATAATAAAATATTAAATTTTGAGGCAAATTTTAAATTATCTTAACATTATTATTATTTTTTTCAAATAATAATTCTCTTTAAAAGTACAAATTTTTGACAATAAAAAAATTATGACAGTGTTTATGATTTAATGCAAATCGTTAATTACTTAATTACCTTTACTGGCTTAATCATTCATGCTTTTAGTTGACATAGACTTTATTAGCGTATTTACTATCGTCTGTTGAAAGTTAGGCTATGTTTTATAATTATACTGTATGGTAAATTATAACAGTAGAATTACTGTAAATAAAGGTGAATTAAGAGAGAGACGGGGAATTCAGGTGTCAGAAAAGAAAAATGGAACAAGGAGAGAAAAAAAGAAAAGTCTTTCCAGTAAAGTTAAATCCATGAGTACAAAAAGGGGGCCACTCTTTAGCTACTTTTCCTTCTTTTGTCGACCAATTTCCTCCCTCCAACTCTTCCTCGTATTTATGATTCTTTCTCTCTCTCTGTCTTTGACACGCGTATGTTACGCCTTCCTCTCTCTATTTAATCTTTATATAATTACACAAATAATTATTCTTAAAGTTTTATTAACAAAGTATCACAAAATTTATATTTAGGTGATGTTTAATTTATTCAACGCAATGATAATAAAAATAATAATTATAATAAAATTAAATATAAAAAAATAATATTATTATTATAATATTTATTTAAGTAATATAATTAAAATAAATAATAATATTAAAATAAAAATTATAAAATTATAAAAGAAGTAAAATTAAAAAATAAACTTTTTTTATAATTAAAACAAATAAAATAAGTAAAAAAAGTCATAAATAATTATACAAATTGTGAAAAAATAGAGCATTATAGCATATTCTTAAAAGCTACAGGCGTAATGAAAATTACTGCTATTGTTGTAATTTCTTTACATTCTATTATAGAGTATAGTTAAATCAAACACAATAACATTTTGAATGATTCTCATTACAATTACGATTACTATTAACCAAACATGCAATTAGTGGTTAGTCTTACTTTTCCATATTTTCGTTCACAATTTCAAATCACAGAAAAATATTATTAAATAAAAAAATTAATAGCAAAAAGAAATTAATATGAGAGATTGAGAGGTATTGTTTATTTACATTATTGATCATTAAATTTTAGCTAAATTTATATTTAAGTTTATAAATTTTTAAATTCAACAATTTAGTTACCAAATTTTTAAATTTTTATACATAAGTCTCTAAACTTTTAAATTCTACAATTTAGTTCCCAAATTTTTAAAAATTTTCACTTTTTAAAAATTTGGGGACTAAATTGTAAAATTTAAAAATTTAGGAACCTATATATAAAATTTTAAAAGTTTGAAAAATAAATTATAGAATTTAAAAGTATGAGAACTTAAGTGTAAATTTAGTTAAAATTTGAGGACCAATAAAATGATTAAGCCAAATTTATATTTGTTCTATTTAAACCATTATAGCCATGATTGCTTAATGAGAAAGTTGAGGTGATTAATTTTATTTTGATGAGCAGAGTACTTGAGTAGAAAATATTTTCAATAATCGTGTATTTTGGTAGTGCATATCTGTGTGCACTTGAGTTTTTTTTTTTTAAGTTATTATATCTTTATATAATCTACAATCTACAATCTGTTATATATTATTATTACAAAATGAGCAAACCTACAAAAATATTATTCAACGATCAAGTTTGTTACAAATGTGCTACTAAACATTTCTTCGTTACAAACGTAGCATTCACATATTGGCACATTTGGAAACATCGGTCGACTTGAACTATTCAAGATGTGCCTTTAATGCAAAAAAAGATAATATTTATTAGTAACTTGGGTATAAGAGAATATGGGTATGCCGTTAGACAACGACAATGAATTGTCACTCAACCTTCTAAGTTAGGATCGACCAAGACAATATGGCTCCCATTTGATGCAGATTTAATAACCAAGAATTGTGATGGAGCTTACACAAGGGAAGGAAGAGGGGGAGCTGGGATTGTTGCAAGAGATATGGAAGGTGATGTTTTATTCTTATATCATTAGTCCTTTAGTTGTAAGTCAGCACTTGCGATTAAGTCTATGGTGGTGTTAAGGGGTGTCCAATTAGTAAGCTATCATGGCTATATGAAGATGAAAATTCAAGTTGATGCACAAACTCATTAAAATATTGCAACTGTAAGTCTTATAAGTCCATTGTGTGTTTGTTGGCATTTTCGTGTGCAAAATATGAAATTTGTATTATTTTACTTAGTTTTTTTCTTCCTCTCTATAAGGTTAATTACTGTCGGTTCAATATTGTACACACTCACTTAGAACTTAATACTTTGTATGTTTGCATGATAAGCACACCACGAAATAGTTGGGAGCATGTAATTTGCATGCTAAGTAGTGTTTTGCATTGCCTTTCCCCTCCCACTAATTAAGGTTATTTGTGGAGAATTTTTTTTATAAAGAAAATAGCTAGTTTTTGACCTCATCGAGTGTCAACATGATATCAGCGAGGCGATGTGAAGGGTCACCGAGTCTGGAAGCTTTTACACTAGCTCATGTTTTCAACAAGAGCTCGTTCATAGCTTGACGATTGATCAGCCGGGTTGTCGGTGAGGTGATTGGCCAGGTTACTAAAAGCTCAAGAGTTTCTTGTGAATACCCCCTCATTTATGATTTTAGGAATTAATTAGAAACGTGGAGAAACTCTGGCATTTTGTAAAGTCAAATTTTCAGTTTAAAAATTATTTTCTAAATTTTGAGTTTTTATTAGTATTAGTAATTTGTTGAGTCTTTTGCAAAGAATGGTTTTTGAGTTGGTTAAATAAAATTAAATGAACAAACCAAGAAGTAAATTGCATATAGGTACATGTGCATTGGATGAGCTTTACCATAAGTTTTACAAATACTGACCGTTAGTGATTGTACCATAATACTTGATGGTGGAGCTTCGGAGGAGAGTCATATTGTCTCGAGGATCGTAGTTGTTGTAGAGATAGTAGAGGCTAGTAGCTTAGGTGCTGTTGAGTATGACTCCAACTGATAGAGGTATTAGTACATATTTTTATGTTGTAAATTTTTTATTTACTTTTAGTGAATTGCTTGTTGTTGAGTGGTTACCTTAAGCAACTCGTGAATGTTATCACATAAGGACGATACCTATCTGAGCTTAACACATTACATAGATTTTATTTATGTATGATCATATGTACTTTTAGTACAATTAAAGTTCTATCTGAGTGTGTTCCAATATATGGGGATTTGATTGTGATTGAAAAGCATTTATTTCTTTACTGTCTTCTTATTTTATTGTCTTGTTGTATTAATACTGTTGATCTTTCTTTTTCTATTATTTAGTTAAGTTAGCTATTTCTTTTCTCTTTGTTGTTTCTTATTTAATTCTATTGCATGTGCTTATTTTCTATTGCTTATGATAGATGCGAGTCTTAAAGTTATTGTAAGTCCTGTAAGTCTTTGTTGGCGTTCTTGTGTGAAAAATATGAAATATGTTTATTTTATTTAGTATTTTTGTTTACTTCTTTGTACAGTACTTTGTTGGTAATCAATATTACACACACTTACATAGAATTAAAAGCTTTGTATGATTGTATGTTACACACACATAAGGTGGTTGGGAGCATGTAGTTTGCATGTTAAAGTGTGATTTTACCTGCATTTGATTTTTATTGTTGGTGGGTATTTGTGAATTTTCAAATTGTTAAGTTTTTTCTTAAAAAACTTACTTTTAGTGGCTTGTCGGGGACCTTGTTACAGTCCTCGCAGGTGGCTTGCAGAGGTGGTCGGCAAGGGTTCTGCGAGTGTCCATAAGATGGATTATGGCTTATTGGACCTCTCTAATATCTTGTGGAGGCTCCTTGAGGTGGTCAGTGAGGCCTCACCGAGGTGAACGGTGAGAGATTAGCGAGGGTACTGACAGCTGAAAAAATCAACTATAAATACCCACTATCTTTTCTCATAAATAACCCAATTTTTGATCAATCTTTGTGTTATAAAAATTTTGATTTTTGGAGAAAAATATTCTTGAGCTATTCCAATATTTTACAAATCCCTTATCATTAAAACGTAGAGTGTTTTTCTGTATTAGTGATTCAGAGTCATGTTAAATATTAGTTTGATATTCAGAGAAAATATTTTTAAATGATATTTTTGTATTGCTAATACATAGAGTGTTTTTCTGTATTGGAATATGAGGCAAAGTTAGAGTTGAAGATATTACTTTTTCTAAATGGAGTTTTCGTATTAACAATAAATCAAATGTTCTTTTTGTATTGTTGATACAATGTGATTTGTCTTAAAATCATTATTGGCGTGTGTATTATCTTGTTTAGGATTCAAATATTTTGATTTTAAAAAATAGGTATTTGTATCACATTACGTGGTGATGTGGCTTTGGAGGTGAGCCAGATCCATTGTGGTTCAAAGTAGCTATAGAGACAGCTAGTGAAAGCAATATAGGCCGTTAGGACTGTTGGTCCCAATTGATAGAGGTATAGGTGTTTTACCTTATCAAGTTGTATTGTTTATTTTCTTTAGTTAATTTTGTTGCTGAGTGCATTGATGTTACCACTTAATATTGAAACCTAAGTGGGTTTACCACGTTATATTGCCTTGTTTATATGCTATACTAAATGTGTTAGTACAATCACCATAACTTTAGCGTATGATCCATTATATAGAGATTATACTATGATTGGAAAGCTTTTATTGTTTTATTCTTTACCTGTTATCTGCTGTATTGTATTTATGTTATTATTTGTGTAGTTATTATTTGTTGTTTTTGCTGCTTGTATGAGAGGGGCGAGTCCTAAGGTGTTTGTTTCACCTTAACTTGGTAGTTTGCTTGGTTCGAACTCTCTCAATTGGTATCAGAGTTGGTTCACTCTTTTTGGTTAACCTCTCCGGTATCTATTTGTTTTCTCGTACTTTCACACAATCTCTTTTAACTAGGATGGATTCCGGTGAAATAGGCAATGTAGGTATACCTCCCATTCTTAATGGGTATAACTATGCCTAGTAGAAGTCACAAATGCAAGCCTTCTACTGGTTCATGGGAGACTAGGTTTGGTATCAAGTAGAGAATGGATGGACGCCTTGTACGAAAACTTTGGAAGATGAAACTATTGTCCTTAAGCCTATGATAGAATGGAAAAAACAAGAAAGCAAGGAGTGGGACTAGAATAGCAAAGGGCTATAAGCACTCATCATAGCAGTCACACCAGAAGAGTACCAACGAATTTTAGCCTGCACCACCTCCAAAGAAGCTTGATATATTCTTGAGTTAACGCATGAGGGCACCTCTGTGATAGAGAATTTTAAATAGATATGCCTAAAAAGAGATTATAAACTTCTTCAAATGGAAGAAGATGAGACATTTGACAGTTTCTACTACCGTTTCTCAAACATTATTGACACTTCTTACAATCTGGGCCATCCAATTGATGGAGAACTTCAAACAGAGAAGATTCTATACAGTTTGCCACAGTGTTTTAGAGAAAAGGTTATTGTAATCATGATTGCATTCAAAGGAGAATCTGTAAGGTTAATGAGATTGTTAGTGATCTCCAAGCTTTTGAGATGCATCATCTACTTCCCAAAAGAACTCACTCAACTGATAAAGGAAAAAGCCTTGTGCTAAAGACTACTAAGAGTTAAAAGGGAATGAAAGAGTCCTTGTTAAAAGTGATGACACATCTAGTTTGGATGAGGAAAAGTTTTCCTTGTTGGCAATTCTATTGGATTGCTTGAAGCAGCTATTAAGGAAAAAGATGACCTTCTTGCTACTTTGATTATAAAACAGCCAGGCCTTGAAAAGGAGTTGGAACACTCCAGGTCCTTTGTAAAGAAATATATGATGGGTACTCTGAAGTTAGATGAGATTTTGATTGGAATCAAGGTGCCCAGTGACAGGTGCTGGCTTGGTTTCATTGATGACTATGGTGTCTCTCCTTCTATTACTTATGTTTCTTCTCAATTCATCAATTTTGTCTCAACTATTGATATTGCTCCTCTCTTCATTAGACCAGTAATTGAAGATCCTCAACAAATGATAGTTGCTACTAAGAGTAAAGCTAAAGTTGTTGCAAAAGTTAAGTCGTAGGTGTCATTCCAGCCAGTCTCTTCTAGCAAGGTGAACACCTCACCTAATGCTTCTTCCTCTTATCATGTCAGTAATGATCTGTTGCCACTACCTACTTGCTTCATCCCCTCCTGTCACCACTGTGGTGAGTGTGGGCACACTAGACCTCACTGTGAGAGATTGAGTTCTCATCCTCGGGTGAGAATCAATGTAGGAATTTCTACCTTCCCTTATCCTCTTCATGTAACTCTATAGAGACATAGACCCAGTTTCTCTCGCTCTCATGGTTGTGCTTTCCATATTTTTGGAAAGGAAGCGCAGCTATTACATTTATAGTTGCATTGAATATCGAGCCTCTAGTACTGAAGTTGGTACTTCAAATTTTCTACTTTCATGGCTCTTAATCCAAGGAGGTTGTTACCAAGTCAACACGTTGGGCTAATGTTGAAAGTGATGATGAAGAGTTCTCTATTCTAGAGGTAGAGCTCCATATGAGTGATAAAAAATGCAAAGGGTTGTATGCTGTTCTGCAAGTTATTATGCTTGCTGATGTTGACACTATTTCAAATTTAAGATTTCCAAAGAGGCTTGGGATTCTTTTGGAAAGAAAGTATGACTCTGACGTCTATAGGTGCATTGAATATTGAGTCTCCAATATTGAAGTTGGTACTTCAGATTGTTATGCTTTCATGGCTTTCAATCCAAGGAAGTCGTTGCTAAGTCAACAAGTTGGGTTAATGTTGAGAGTGATGACGAATAGTTACAATTGAAGTTAAAGAGATCCCTAACTAAGATTGATCTTAGTTAAAAATAAAAATTAAAAATAAAGATCACTTAGATTTGTTAAGTTGCCTTCTAAGTGTCAATCTTGATGGTGAAAAGATTATTGACGACATAAAGATGAGATTAGATACTCACAATAAGTCACTTCAAGTTCTTCTACATGATGATGAGAAGTATTTGACTTTTATTGGTAACCTTGAAAGGACAATTCAAAAGGAAGAGCTAAAAAGATCCTCTACTCTGGTCATGCAAGACACTCTTCAAATGACTTTAAAGGTGCTGCTAAATTAGAGCATGATATATTTACTTTCTTACTTAAGAAAGCCTATCTTGAATATTTGTTGGATGATAGAGATGTTGAGATTTCAAATCTAAAGAGTAAAGTTGAGGATGAAATGAACACAATTAAACTCCTTGAAGCTTGTTTCTTGGATCAAGCAAAAATGGTTGGATCTTTTTTAGTTAAGCAACTTGAACTAAAAATAAATTTTCTAAAACTAGAGAAATTATTCAAAAATAGTTTCTTAGAGCTCAGCTTCTTGATGATATGTTGAAAATTGGAATATTTCATTGTGATATGAGAGGTCTTGGATATGTTGAAGAATAGACTTCCAATTCTCTCTCTCCTCCCCAATTTGTTTGTGCTACTGTAGATGAAATTACTCCTCTTCTAGAAATTTCTTCAAAGGATTCAATGTAGATTGTGCAACCTCGTCTCACTCTTATGTTGACAATTCTTATGAATTTCATTCTCTCTCTCTCTCTCTCCCCTTCAAGGAGTGTTGATTCCCAAATTGATCTTGAGACCTTATTGTATGTTGAAGATATGTTGAACGGTCTATTGCTCTTACAAATGAGGCCATTGTTTTACAAAATGAAGCTATTATGTAATAGAATAACTCAAGTCCTCCAGAATAAACTTCAACAATTCTTTTGATTATAGTTGCAATGTTGTTCACACTGCCTTGAAAGCTCAAGCGTCTAGACTTTGGTACTTTGATAGTGGTTGTTTCAGACATATGATAGGAGATAAATCCTTTTTCACTAGGATAGAAAAAGGTAAATGAAAGGTCTATTGTTAGAGATGGTAACAAAGGTAAGATTCGTGGAAAAGGTACCATCCATGCTTTGGGGATTCTTAAACTCAAAGATGTCCTCTTTATTGATGGACTTATAGAAAACCTTGTTAGCATGAGTTAAATATGTGATGATAAATGTCTTGTAAAGTTCTTTGATAAAGTGTGTACTCTGTATGACAACACATGGAGTGTTGTTGTCCAGGCTCCAGATCGGGTGATAATTGTTATTGGGTTGATTCTTCTCCTTCTCTATTTTGCAACAGAATTAACCTAAGTATTGAAGAACTTTGGAAACAAAGACTTGGGCATGTTAACTATTAGATACTAAAGAAGATATCATAGTTTGAGACTATGAGAGATCTTTCAAAGATCATGTCTCAGGCTGAGCATTTGTGTGGTCCTTGTTAGTTGGGAAGGTAGGGAAAAAGTCAACATAAGAAGAATCAACACCTGTCTACTTTTAGATCTTTAGAATTGCTGCATACGAACTTAATGGGGCCAATGTGTATTTCTAGTATGGGAGGAAGAAAGTATATCATGGTTGTAGTAGATGACTTTTCTAGATATTCTTGGGGTGATGTTTCTTCGAGAAAAGTCGAAAAATTTTGAAAACCTCAAACCCTTATGCTGTTAGGATAGAGACCTAAATGCAAAGAAGTTTGTGTTTAAATTTATGCTAAATTTAGATAAAATAAGAGGTACATTTCATTTATTTACTTACACGTGCTATTGTATTCTTTAAATGAATCATGAAATCCTTGATTATTCGTGTTTTTTTAAAACTTAGTGTATGAACGTATATATAGGAGAATTGGTTTTAAGTGAAATAGTCAAATTGTTCGTGACAATTAATTAAAGTTTATATGATGGATAAGACGACCTATATTTATTTGGAATGAAGTGAACCTTATTCGGGGTAAAAGATGTGGAGACATCTAGTTGGAAGTACTTTATATAATAGTTGATTATACAAGATTGGATCAGACATATTAGAAATACTATTAATATTCGTTTACTCATATTTGATTCTTTATATTACTCGATGACCATGTGCAAGACGCTCTTATTCCTGAATGATTTGATTGGCCTCTTGCTGTAGCACATTGGTATTTGACTTAGTAGGTGATGCCCAAAGTGTTGGACTGGGATACCTTGTATCTTGGTATCTCGATGTTTATGGTGGATTGGGATGTTATCTCATAAGATTTGAAGTCCACTCTGTTTGTTCACAGATGTTAGATAACGACTTCCTTGTTTTGCGATCTAGATCTTGAATGAAAACGTACAATCTATAATATGATTATAAATAATTATTCATATGTATAATGGGTACTCAAGGAGTAGATGTAACATAGGAGGTAGAACAAACTTAATAACCTCTATCGTATTGCGAACTGACTTTGGATAATTGAGCTGCACCTGATGGTTATATCAATGGATTACTCATATACATTGGTTAGGTAAATACTAGCTATAATATTTGAGAGTACTCAGTCTCAAGTTTATAGTAGAGTAACTATAAGATTAATAAAAATTAATAATTAGTTAAGGTTTAACTAATGTATCTATGCTTTATTTAAACTTGAATTTGTAGTTCCATTAGTCCCTGAATCTTCTCAAAACAACGATTGAATGATGTTGCTTCTAAGTAAGTGGATAATTAATTTAGAATTAATTATTTCATGTGATCAAAATGCATGTTTGTTTATTGGGACATTTTATGATGGTCATAAATGTCAAATAAATATGTGAAGGTAAAATTGTAATTTTGCATTGCCCAAATTATTTCAATTAATTAATTAGGTAATATTTGGTTGGACTAAATTGAAGTGTTTTGTAGGCACTTAAACTCTTGTGGACAAGGACATTTTGGTAACTGTCAAATTAGATTTGATAATTTTTGGATTAATTTATTAAGAAATTTAATTGGAATTAAGTTGTAGCATGACTCCTCGTGGGGCATGCAAGAGGGTAAGTTTAGTGTGGGAGTTGGACTCTCATAAGCACACAATTTTTTGTGAAGGTCTTCTAATGAGCGTGAAATTAAAAGTTAAGTTTTACACCAACTCTTGGTCAAATTGAAGATTATTTATTCACCCTATTCCCACCCCTTATAGCCGGCCAACATAGAAAAAAGAGAGGATATTTCTACACTCAACTGAGAGAGTTTTGTGAGAATGAAATTCAACCCAAAGGCATATACTATTCAAGATGGTGTTCTTGAAAATAAAATTGTCCTTAGACAATTTACTCGTTCACGTATCGAAGGTTCTAATTGAAAAACTATAATTAATTTTAGATCTGCTTGGAGATTGCAAGGATTCCCACTAATCTCGTTCGTGTTCGTTAGAAGACTAGGCTTGAAAGCCTGAATGTTCCAATAGTTTGTTCACACCACGAATGTATGATTCTTTTTCTACTTTATTTATAATTAAGTTATATATATTGTAAGATCTATGATGGGAAAATTTTTGGTTTCCCAATATCAATTGCTCCTGCTATTTTTGTTATAAAAAATAGGTTTTTACTAAAAAAGATTTTCCAAAAACAAGAAATTGGCATCAGAGCCTACTTATGATATTATAATTTATTATGTATGTTATTTCAAAATTAAGGTAGGCACTAAATTACATGTGATCTTATTTGGTTATATGGATTGTTCATTGGATGAATGAAATTATTTAAGATTGTTGATTATGTGGTTCTTTTGCGTTCTTGCAATAAAAAGTTGATGCACACCCCAACTGAGGGTATAAGAATTTTGTAATTGTTATATTTTCAATTTTTTGGATTTTTTGGAAATTTTTCTATGTCACATTTTGCTACAGTATTGCATTTGAATTGAAATTGCAGACTTGTTTGTATAAAAAATTGGAGCTACATAGATAAGAAAAATGCAAGATTGGTTGCGTTTGTGGCGAGCTCTTTCTAGGTGGAGGCACCGTTTGACTAGAAGAGAAAGTTGATCGACAACCCTTTTCTATGCGTGGTGGATGCCTTGCGGTGGCTAGGGAGGAGTCGGGCCTGGTCGTGTAAGTCTTTTGGATTTCCTTGTTCATTCCTATTCGATCTCTATTTTAGACGAAATTTGATTTGATTTTAATTGTGTTAAAAACTTCTTTTGTTTAATTTATTTAGTTCAATTTGGCTTTTAAATTTACATTCAAAAACTCAATCGTTCAAATAGAACAAGAAAGCATAACTCGATAGCTAGTCTTAATATACAAAATTATTTTAAGTCTCCGAGGTTTGACTCGTGCTTACGCACACTTTATTACTTTTTCACTTACTGTATACTTGCGGGAAATTGCAACAAGTTTTTGGCGTCGTTGCTAGGAACTAGAACGTATGTTAGGATTAATATTGAGTTACAGTTATACTTCTCTACTTTGAACATTTCTTTTGTTACTAATATTTTCTTGTAGTTTATGTTATTTTTGTGAAGTTTGAATGTGTAGGGCTAAAAGTTTGGAGACCATCCCTTTTGACCCAGAAATTGAAAAGACATTTCGTTGGTTGATTAGAGAAGGACTTCAACTAAATAATCTTATCAAGGTTCAACAACAAAATGAACCATCATCGGCTCAACAAGAAGTTGAAGAATCTAAGGCTCTTTGGGAGTATGCCATACCAATGGTGGATGGTACTCATATGTCTATTCGGAGGCCAAATGTTCATGCTAATAATTTTGATTTGAACCCGTCGGTCATAAAATGGTTCAAGGGAATCAATTTGGAGGTTTAGCTAATGATGATCCAAACACCCATTTAGCATCTTTTCTGGAATTCTATCAACATGGGGTGTCTGATGATGTTATTAGATTTTCGCTTCGAGATGAAGCTAAGGGTTAGCTTCAATCTTTATCATCGGGATCCATCACAACATGGGATGACTTAACCCAAAAGTTTCTTGCCAAGTATTTTCCTACCGCCAAGATGATAAATACTATTTTGGACCTATTATTTGTTAGTTTTTAAGTATTTATTTCGGTATTACTTTTATTTGGAGGGTAGTTTCATGTTTTGTAGGTTCAAGTAAGTGTGGAGTGAATTGTGGATTTAAGTGGTCAAGGAAAGCTAAAATGGAATAAAAGAGCTGAAGAATGTAAGCCTTACATTGTATGCCATTTATAACGTAAGGGGTAACAAAAAAGAGAGAAGAATGTAAGCCTTACGTTAGGAATTAGAAGTTCTGTAAGGGATCCTTACAAGGCATGTATAACTAGTTGTGTTGCGGCAGAAGAAATTGCGCGCTGCGATGGGGAAGATTAGGAGAAGACCATATTCACATGCTCATTCGGGACATTTGCCTTTAGGAGGATGCCATTTGGTCTTTGCAATGCCTCTACCACATTCCAACGATGCATGATGTCTATATTCTCGGATATGGTGGAAAATGTATTGAGGTATTTATGGATGATTTTTCAGTTTTTGGAAATTCATTTGATGATTATTTGAATAATGTAACTCTTGTACTTGAACGTTGCATTGAAAGTAATTTGACCCTTAGTTGAAAAAATAGTCATTTTATGGTCCAACAAGGCATTGTATTAGGGCATGTCATTTCTAGTAGAGGCATTGAGCTAGATAAAGAAAAAATTGATTTAATAGCTAAATTGCCACCTCCCATTATGTAAAAGTAATT
Source organism: Elaeagnus macrophylla (assembly GCA_029378325.1). Classification (NCBI taxonomy): domain Eukaryota; kingdom Viridiplantae; phylum Streptophyta; class Magnoliopsida; order Rosales; family Elaeagnaceae; genus Elaeagnus; species Elaeagnus macrophylla. The sequence goes on along the minus strand of CM055641.1, from coordinate 46,543,948 downwards.
AGAAGTTTCTTAGGCCATGCAGGTTTTTATAGGAGATTTATTAAGGATTTTTCTAAAATAAGTCGTCCTCTATGTAATCTGTTAGCTAATGATGTTTCTTTTGTCTTTGATGATGATTGCCTCATTGCTTTTACTGCTTTAAAGAGAAATTGACTTCTGCGCCTATTATCATGGCACTTGATTGGTCATTACCCTTTAAGATTAGGTGTGATGCTTCGGATTTTGCTATTGGGGCTGTTTTAGGACAAAGAGTAGATAAGCATTTGCATGTCATTTACTATGCTAGTAAAACTCTTAATGACACCCAACTTAACTACTCGACCACCGAAAAAGAATTCTTTGTTGTTCTATTTTCTTTAGATAAATTTAGATCTTATTTGGTAGGATCTAAAGTTATTGTGCATTCAGACCATGCGATTTTGCGGTATTTATTGAGTAAACCAAATGTTAAGCCAAGATTAATTCAGTGGGTTTTGCTTTTACAAGAATTTGACTTAGAGATAAAGGAACTAAAAATGTTGTAGCTAATCATTTATCTAGGTTAATTTCTGACTTTGACACTACTGAGAGTGACAAAGAAATTGATATTGTTGAGACTTTTCTTAATGAATAGTTGTTTTCTGTAGGTCCAAACCCTTGGTATGCTGACATTGTAAATTATATTGCTAGTGGTTTGTTGAGGCCTAACATTTTTTTTAGGAAAAGAAAAGATTTCTTCATGTTTGTAGGCAATACTTTTGGAATGACTAGTATTTCAAACTTTGCCAAGATCAAGTCATCCGGAGGTGTGTGTCAGAAGAAGAGCATGCAAGCATTTTGACGTTTTGTCATGAGTTTCAATGTGGAGGCCATTTTGGTGGTTACAAACTGCCATTAAGGTACTCTAATCTAGTTTTTATTGGCCTACTCTATTTAAAGATGCTTATATTTTTGCATGCGTTGTGATCGATGTCAGAGGACTGGTAACATAGGTAGACATAATGAAATACCTCTGACATATAATTTAATTGTTGAGTTATTTGATGTATGTGGGATTGACTTTATAGGTCATTTTCCCCATTTTGTTGAGTACATTTTGGTTGCGGTTGATTATATGTCCAAGTGGGTAGAAGCTATACCCACTAAATCTAATGATGCTAACTGTGTTGTGAAGTTTTTGAAGGATATAATATTTAGCAAGTTTGGGACATCGAGGGCGATAATCAGTGATGGAGGGAGCCACTTCTATAATACGCTTTTTCATGGATTGTTGAGCAAGTATAACATCACTCATAAAGTAGCTAGTCCATATCATCCACAAACATTTGGACAAGTTGAAGTGAGTAATTGAAAAATTAAGGGTATTTTGGAATGTATGGTGCGACCTTCGAGAAAGGATTGGGCTTCAAAGCGCAATGAAGCATTATGGGCTTACCATACGGCGTACAAGACCCCTATTGGGATGAGCCCATACCGGTTGATTTATGGAAAAGCATGTCATTTGCCCGTTGAGCTTGAGCACAAGGCCTATTGGTAAATCAAGCAATTGAACATGGATTATCAACAAGCGGGAGAGAAATGCTTGCTTCACCTTGATGAGCTTGAGAAGATTTGGAATGAGGCTTATGAGAATGCCAAGATTTACAAAGAACGCACTAAGCCTTACCATGACAAAGGGCTCATTAGAAAGTCTCTTTATCATGGAATGAAAGTACTTTTATTTAACTCTCATTTTAAACTTTTTCTAGGAAAGCTTATGTCAAGATGAAGTGGACAGTACCAAATAGGTGAAGTTTTTCCCCTTGGAGCTATTGAATTGTTAAATCCAAAGACTCAAATAAGATTCAAAGTGAATGGACACTGTGTGAAGCCTAACTTGGAAGGAGTCATTCACAATGGGGATGTTGAGTGCATTGAAGTCCATGCAAATTAGATCCAAACAAGGTCTTGCTAAGATGTTAAACTAGGCTCTTGGTGGGAAGCAACCTACCGTTTTAGGTTATATCTATCCTTTCTTTTAGTTTAGTTAGTTTTTCATTTGCCTTGTCTAAATACTTTTCTGAATTGTTGCGGAGTTGAAAACCTTGAGTACAATGTTTAGTTTAGGTTTGGGGGTGCAAATTGGTCCAATAAAAAAAAACTTTTTCTAACAAAATTATCATGCTTTTGGTCAATTTTTGATGAATGATCGAGTCTTTGTGCATTGCTTGTTTGATTTTTAAACATGTTTAAGGTTTTCTTTAAAGGTCGATTTTAATTTGCAATCTTTGTTTCATGCTTTTGATGTTGAAACTGAGATGAACCCGAATCTTGTATTTAGGAGTTGAATAGTGGAGACTACCTTGTGAGATGATTATTGAGCCTTTAACGTTTCTTTTTGAGAGATAATTGCTATTCTATTCCTTTAGACACTTTTCGTATCATTTCAAATTATTATATGATCTCTATAGGTTTTTCTATTGAATGATAGGATTTTGAATATCTAATGAAGAATCATGTATTTAATTGAATTGCTTAGATTAAATGATTTGAGTAGAGTTTAAAGTGTATTCCTATTCATTTATGCTTGATTTAAAAAAAAATATTAAAGGGAATCCTTAAAGCCAAAACAAAAGAGCCAAAATTTGCCATTCACAAAATAAACATTTACACGGGGTTAAAAAAATAAAATAGTATGACCATAAAGTTCTTCAAATGGTGAAATGGTTACTACAAAAAGGAAAATAGGAAATAAATTCCCTTGAAGTTAATGCATTTTCATTCATTTTAGGGCATACACTTGAAGTTTTTGCTTAATGATTTTAATTGATGTATGATAATAGTGATGTGATTTCTATATAAATCCTAACATTTGATTCCTTTGGTGAGATCCATGTTAAACACTTTTGAGCCTTTCTTGTTTGATCATATGCGAATCATTAGCTTATTTCTTTACATAACTTCTTTTTGCATATACTTTATTAAGTGTTTGAACCCATAGGATCAGTGTACTTTAAAGAGTGAATCTTGTGAGGATTAGAGTTGAAGCAAATTCGGATTCTTAGCACTAGATTTGAGGGAATCAATGTTGATATATTTTTAGTATTGGGGTTTAGATTTATGAAGTGAAACTAATCTACACGGTGAACCTTAATGTGTTAAAATGTTGGATAAACTTGTGCATTACTCTTGATTATAAATTGGAAATAAATTGAAGGATGACAAGTTTTGTTGATTTAACTTTTTAGTTTTGTTAATTGTCTTTAATTCTAATTTTGCTTGAGGACTAACAAAATATAGGTTTGGGGGTATTTGATGAACACTATGTTAGACTTATTATTTGTTAGTTTTTAAGTATTTATTTCATGATTTATTTCGGTATTACTTTTATTTGGAGGGTATTTTCATGTTTTGTAGGTTCAAGTAAGTGTGAAGTGAATTGTAGATTTAAGTGGTTAAAGAGAGCTAAAATGGAAAAAAAGAGCTAAAAATGTAAATCTTACATTGTACGTCATTTATTGTGTAAGGGGTAACAAACAAGAGAGAAGAACGTAAGCCTTACGTTAGGAATCAGAAGTTCTGTAAGGGATCCTTACAAGGCATGTACAACGAGTTGTGTTGCGGTAGAAGAAATTGAGTGCCGTGGCGGGGAGCTCTCGGGTTGTAATATGGAAACCAGAAAATCAACTCGCGCTGCGGCGGGGAGTTTTTTGTGCCACGACGGTGAGGTCCCTGTTTTATTTCTAGCCTAGAATTTCAATGCTCGCAGTGGTAGAAGAAAACACGCGCTATGGCTCGCTTACCCAGATTCCACTTACACACCAACCAGCCCACACACTCCTAAACTAACCTATAAATACAACACAAAAACCCCTCCTAAAGATACTCATGAACAATAGCCAAAATTCATTACCACAACCATTTTTCTCCATTTTCTAGAGAGAAACCTCCATTGATGCTCCATTAAAGCTCATTCAAGGACCAAATTGTAAGAGGTGACCATCCAACTCCAAGAAGGGCATTGCAAGAGCGAAAATAAGAGTATCTCCATTGTTTGTAATTTATTTTCTCTCTTGAATTTTAAGAATGCTATTTGTACTAGAAAATATTAATTTAAATTTTATTATGAGTAGCTAAACTTATTGTGTGGAATTAGTGATGCTTCCATGAGTGGATGAATATTTTTATGATTTAATTTGAATTAAAGTGATTTATGTCTTATTCATTATTGTTAATATCTTTGTTCATGATTAATTTTGATCATATTAATTTATGAACATTAGAGAATAAATTAGAATTAAATATCAGAGTTATCATTTTTGCTTAATTTAGAAATCTTGGACAAGAATCTAATTGAAGTACATTGATTTGTTGTAGATTAGGTGGCTAATTTGATTTCTCAAGGGTTTATGCTAATTGATTAATTAACATTTCAGATCAAAGAGGTTAATTAATTATTTAAGAGAAATTCTCCATTGATTTGAGAATTTCTAGGGTTTATTAGAAAAAGTCAATAAATCTAACTTTTCGTGCTTAATTGTGAAACTCTTGTAAAATATTATATCTATAATTGGTTAGCTAGCTAGTTTTCCAGCTTTTCCATTATATCAATTCGGCTAACTTTTTGCTCGTCTGATTAATTCTTTTGAGAAATTTTACAATTTTAATATTCATTCCATCAATAAAATTTGTTAGAGTGTTTAAGATTTACTTTTGCAAATAATTTTTAAGAAACAATTGACACATTTTAAAAACTACCGCAATTTCTTGAAAGATCAACCTCGGAGTTGTTTATCACTTGCTACGAGTGATTCGTAGACTTGCGAGTATTATAATTTGCACATCATAAGATAGCAAAGTTAAGGAATGACAACACTTCATTCCAACAATTTGAAGGGGAGTTATTTTATGAAACATGGGAAAGATTCAAGGAACTTATGAGAAGGTGCCCACATCATGGGTTACCAAAGTGGCTTCAAGTTCAAATTTTTTACAATGGTTTGATTGAGAAACCTTGCATTATTATTGATGCTGAAGTGAGTGGAGCAATTATGAGCAAAACTGAAAATGAAGCATTTTCCCTTTTGGAAGAAATGGCTTCCAACAATTGCCAATGGCCGGTTGATAGGTTAATTATGAAGAAACAAAGTCGTATAGTGGACATAGATGCCTTCACAACATTGCAAGCCCAAACTAATGCTTCTATTAGGATTATCTAAGAAGTTGGATATGGGGCCCGTGGGGGTCAATATGGTGCAAAGCCCATTCTTGGTGTGTGAAATATGTCTTGGAAACCATGGAAGTAACTTGTATGCACAATCCAAAATTGGTGAACTTTGTGGGGAATTACAACCACCAAGAAAATCCTTATTCCAACACTTACAATATGGGGTGGAAGAATCACCCAAATTTCTCATGGAGTAACAACAACAATCAAGGAAATGGGTTTCAAAATTGACCACTATTTAAACCACCCAATTTTGAACAACCTCCTCAAGAGAAGAAACCATGCTTAGATGACAAGTTTGATACCATGATGAGTATGATGAAAGGTATGGAAACTCATATAGATTCTCGATTTGACACCATGGGTAACAAATTGGAAGCTAGAGTTGATAAGTTGGAATCTATACATAGTGCTTCAATCCAAAATTTGGAAATGCAAATGGGGCAAATGGCCCAAATACTTCATAATCGACCACAAGGTTCTCTCCCTAGTGATACTTTTCCAAATCCTTGGAGAGATGGGAAAGAGCATTGTAAAGCTATCACTCTTAGGAGTGGTAAGGAGCTAGGAGGGATAAGGATGGAATCGAAGAGAGAATGGATGAAGAAAAGAATGAAGAAAGGGTGGAAAAAGAATAAGAAGAATCTTATGCACCTAAGTTGAGTCTTGCATACACACCACCTCCACCTTATCCCCAAAGATTTCAAAAGAACAAGATAGATAAGCAATTCTCAAAATTTCTTGAAGTCTTCAAGAAATTGCATATCAAAATTCCATTTGCTGATGTTCTTGAGCAAATTCCATCATATGTGAAGTTTATGAAGGAAATCCTAACCAAAAAATGGTGTTTAGGAGATTATGAGACAGTGACACTCACAGAGGTGTAGTGCTATTTTAGATAGCAAAATGGTTGAAAAACAAAAGGATTCTGAGAGTTTGAACATACCTTGTATAATTGGGAAGCTTGAAATTGGGAAGGCTTTATGTGATCTTGGAGCTAGCATTAATTTGAAGCCATTTTCGGTTTTCAAGAAGCTTGGATTAGGTGAGCCAAGACCAACTTCCGTCACACTCCAAATGGCGGATAGGTCAATTAAAAGATCAAGAGGTATTGTGGAAGATGTGCTTGTCAAGATTGACAAATTCATTGTTTTGGCAGATTTTATTGTACTAGACATGGAAGAAGATTGAGATATTCCCATCATTCTTGGGCGGCCATTCCTTGTGATGCACAAAAACTTAATAACCAAATTTTGTAAAAGCTCACAAGTGCACGAGTCACTTGTAGTAAGTGACAAGTATACTCCCAAGATCGTCTCTCAAAGGAATTGCGGTGGTTTTTAAAAGAGTTAAACGTAATATAAAACGTAACGATAAAATAAATTCTAAACACTCTAATTAAAGATTGGTTTGGAAAATGGTTGCTAAAAATGTAATTACTTGAAATAAATAAATAAACGAGTAAAGGACGATGTCGAAACTATATGATGAACTAGAGTGGGAAATTAGTTAGTGAACTAAGTATGGATAAATTGGTTTACGTGGTTTCCTCAATCAAGCGTATAAAGTGAATTTATTGATTCTTTTCACTAATCCTAGAAAATCCCAAATCAATGGTGATTTTCCCTTAATTAACTAATTAGCTTCTTTGATCCGGACCGTTAATTAGTTAATTAGCATTAATCTTCGAAAAGGTAATTTAATCACCTAAATTAAGACAAGTCAATGCACTCAATTTAAGTTCATGCTCAAGAATGCCCAACTAAACTTAGATGGCGTTTCTAAAGTTCAATCCTAAAATAGTCTCAAACATTCATAACTAAATTGGCCAAAAATAATTAATGAATATAGATGTCAACAAACAATGAGCATGAAACAAATCACTCAAGTAATAATCAAACCACATAAATAATATCCATTCAAAGTCACATCCCTAAAATCCCACACATAAGGGTTTAGCTACACATAATCAAACTCAAATCCAGATTTCTCATTATAAATGACATCAAAAGAATTCTAATGAGAAAGAGAAGGATTACAAATAAGAATCTACCAATTTTTACTCTTGCAACAAGATCCTTGATGTTGGATGATCACTTATTTCAAGTCTAAGCTCCAATTGAATAGCCTTTGATGAAGTAACTTCTCTCTCAAAATTGTATGAAAAAACTGAATTCGGCACTGTTCACCCTTGGTGTCTCGTATGTTTTGTTGGAGGCTGAATCATGGTATGTTGTGTTGCATTAGGTCTCTTTTATGTAAGGGTTTCCAAAGAAAATGTGCGTGTGTGGCTGGGGGAGAATTTGGAATCTGCGCGCGCGGGCTGCGGCACGCCTTTTTTCATGCTGCGGCGAACAATGTTTTTCTGAATTACGAACCAAAGCAGAAAGTCCCTCGCCGCAGAGCACCTTATTCATGCCGCAGCGCACAATGTTTTCATGGAATTGAAATCAAGACAGAAACCTCCCCGTTGCGGCGCACATTTTATATGCCGCGGCGTGACTTGTTGTAATGCCATGTAAACACCCTTACATAATTTACTGATTCTCGATGTAAGGCTTACGTTCCTAAGCTTTTGTTTGTCCCCCTTACATAGTGAATGACACTCAATGTAAGGCTTACATTCTTTAGCACTTTTGCTTCATTTTTGCTCTCTTTTTCCACATTTCTTCCTAAACCTACTTTGACCTACAAAGCAATAGAATACCCTCCAAAACAAGATTATATCGAGATTAAATGCAAAATAAATACTTAAAAACGTAACAAATAGTAGGTCAAAATAGTGTTCATCACCTTGCTATGGGAAGAGCTTTGATTGATGTGCGCAAAGGAGAGCTCACCATGAGGGTGCAAAATGAAGAGGTAACATTTAATGTTTTTAAATCAATGAAATTTTCAAATGATATGGATTATTGTTTTAGGATAGATTCTCTTGACAATTGTGTGCATGATATATTTAGCTATGACTATCCTATTGATCTTTTAGAGGTTGTTATCACTAGATCATGTATTGTGGATAAAAAGAATGGTGATAGTACTTGTGATGCTATGCATATTCATGATGTTGACATTGATAATTTTGATGATGATAGTATGCATGAGGTCATTGAGACCATTGATTTTCATGATGATGATTATGTGCACGAGTGTAGTGATAACATTGGTTTGAATGACCATGATGGAGATGATATGGGTTTGAAAGATGATGTCATAGAAATTTTGCATTTTATCGAGGCTATGCCTCCATGTGTTGGTATTAATGTTTTTGATGTGGTGTTGAAGGAAAGGACCTCACTTAAGCCATCTATTGAAGAGCCTCATACAATAGAGCTTAAGCCATTACCTATTCACCTCAAGTATGCTTATTTGGGAGATGGTGAGACACTACTGGTAATCATTTCTTCGGCAATCACCAAGGAACAACAGAAAATGCTAATAATGGTTTTAAAAGGAAGAAAATGAGCTATTGGGTAGTCTTTAACTGTCATAAAAGGAATTAGCTCCTCTATTTGTATGCATAATTTTGATGGAGGAGGGACAATTTCTACTAAAGATGCACAAAGGAGGTTGAATTTGGTAATCAAAGAAATGGTGAAGAAGGAGATTATCAAATGGTTGGATATATGCATCATATTTCCCATATCCAATAGCAAGTGGGTAAGCCTGCCCAAAAAGGGTGGTATGATCGTGGTATTGAATGAAGCTAATGATCTCATTCCAACAAGAACGGTAATTGGATGAAGAATTTGTATGGACTATCAAAAGGCTAACAAGGGGATTCAAAAGGATCATTTTCTTTTACCTTTCATAGACCAAATGCTTGTTCGGTTGGTGGGTCATGAGTTTTATTGTCTTTTGGATGGCTACTCGGGGTACAATCAAATCGCCATTGCTCTGGAAGACCAAGAGAAGACCACTTTCACTTGTCCATATGGAACATTTACTTTTCGAAGAATTCCATTTGGGTTTTGTAATGCACCGACTACTTTTCAACGATGCATGATGGCTATTTTTTCAGTCATGGTGGAGAGAATCTTGGAGATTTTTATTGATGATTTTTCTTTATTTGGTGACACTTTTGATGCTTGCTTGTATCATCTTTCTCTTGCTTTGCAAAGATGCAAGGAAACCAATTTGGTCTTAAATTGGGAGAAATGTCACTTCATGGTTATTGAAGGACTTATTTTGGGGCATAGAGTTTCCTCCAAGGGAATAGAGGTTGACAGAGAAAAAATTAAAGTGATAGAAAAGTTGCCTCCACCAACCAATGTGAGAGGGGTAACGAGTTTCTTTGGCCATGCCAGATTTTATAGAAGATTTATTCAAGATTTCTCCAAGATATCTAAGCCTTTGTGTAATCTCTTGGAGAAAGATAGGCCATTTAAGTTTGATGAGGCTTGTCTACAAGCCCTTCAAATTGTTAAAAGAAAGGTTGGTTATGGCAACCATTGTTATAGCTCCTGATTGGAATTTACCATTTGAGTTGATGTGTGATGCATCGGATTATGCAGTTGGAGCGGTTTTGGGACAAAGCAAAGGAAAGTTTTTTCATACTATTTACTATACAAGTAAAACCTTTAATGATGCCTGATGTGTTAAAATGTGTACTCGCAAGTGTACGAATCACTCGTAGTAAAGTGACAAGCAAACTTCCAAGGTCGGTCTCTCAAGGAATTGCAGTGGTTTTAAATAACTAACTTTTAATTAAAATAGAGTTCTAATGAAAATAAAACGCTAATTAAATAGAGTTCTAGTGAAACTAAAACTCTAAGTAACTAGAATCCTAATGCTAATAAAACTGTAAAAAGAGTTTGTTTGGTTTTGGTAACGGGAACAATCATACGAGAATCACACGAAATCAAGATGGCAATCAGACAATCGATTCAATCAAATAAAATATCAAAAGAGGATGTATGGACGTTTAGCTTGGTTAACCATGTTTGCATCGAAAAGGTATGGTGATATGCATGAACGTCCTATATGAATTAAACTACCGGCTTTCCTTTTAATTAAGAAACTCCTTTTGGTCGGGGTAGGTTTCTTTATTGATGAACTAATTAACCGCCTCTGGTCAGGGTAAATTAACTAGCTATCAAATTATGCGCAAGGAGAATATGCCAATCAAATTAATGCTATGACTAAGTCACTAACTTGAAGCTTCGATTAAGTGTTTCGGAAAAGAGTTAAGGTGATGTTCCTCTAACTAAATTCTCAGATTTTTCAGTCTATCTACGAATATCAAATTGGTCCATGATTATTCATAATAAAACATCTAAACATGCTCTTAATCAAAAAGGTATTTCATTCATAAATCAATTTAATACACCATACACAATCCTAGCAAACATGGCAACACAAACTAAACATCCATAGTGAAACTAGCCGCTCATGTTCATATTGTTATTCATAGACAAATAAAATATGATCATACACTTTAACAAATGGAGAAGATAAAGTAATTCTATAACAACAAGGAAAACCTAAATCTTAATACCGCTTATGGATCGGTTGATCTACTCCTCCGTAAGCTTTATCTTCGATCGTCTTTGGCTTCCTTGAATCCTTAGAATGGTATCTCTCGCTTCGTTATAGTGTGGCAACGCTCTCAAAGCTGATTGAATGTCGTGTTTGGGTCGCAAAATTGAGAAGAGAATGAGTTGTGTATGAATTGGAGTTCTTATTTCGAGTTGTTGTTGTAAAGGGGGTCTAAAGGGGGTATTTATAGATGTAAGGCATTCCTGATTGCAATAGGAATAGGCGCGCCGCGGCATGCATTTTCCCCGCCGCGGCGCAACACAAAATTTGGAAAATATGCAAAAACCCGAGAGCTCCCCGCCGCGGCATACAATTCCCTCGCCGCGGCGCGCAATGCTTCTATGTTTTCAGGATCAAACCCGAGAGCCTCACGCCGCGGCATGCAATTCTCTCGCCGCGGCGCGCATTGGTTTCCTTCTTTTCACGTCCCCCCTTACATATGTGATGGCACATTATGTAAGGCTTACATATTTGTCTCGTTTAGCCCGTAACTCGTGATCCGAGCGCCGTAAGTGTTCCGTCTTCGCGTGTTTTCATCATTTGACTCATTTTGACGCTAAAAACACCTGAAATGCACTAAAATATACCCGTGACTCCGAATGGATAGATTTATGAAAATAATCGAAATAATAGTCATAATAAATCTATATATCAATCAATCAAGCACAATTAATCACGAAATATTAGTGCTTTTTGAGCACTCATCACAACCCCCAACCAGCTTCTTGCTAGTCTCTAGCAAGTGAAGCGACCTAAAATAAAATTAAAAACAAATGAAATAAACTAACCTAACCTAAATCACTTCCGTAGATTGTCACGGTTGCATTTAGCATATGCAACAAGCCTTTAAACCCCTAGGTGGCCCTAGTGGACGAGTTATAGTCTCGTGAGGGTTTCCAGTGATGATACCCGCAAACATCGTAACTGACACAAATAAAGACTCAAAACTAATAAAGACTCTAACAATACTTGAATCAATCCATGCATACGTCTCAAAAATTGTTAACAACGAATGGCACATGAAATAGTTAAACATCACCTAAGCTCAAAAACAGTCCAAACATCAAACTCATCATGGTAATCGAATTTTGAACAACCAATAACACCACAAACCCGTTAGTTATACTATCTGACCGTGTCATGCATGATATTCATAGATTACATTTCAATGTCTCATAAATGTGCAAGTAAAATATGAAAGTGAATTTTTGCACTTATAAACTCCATATGCTCATTTTTCAAACTCATCTCCACTAATATAGAAACTAAACTACCTAGAATCAATAGGACTTCATTAAGCTTGTAAAGTTGTGGCTAGGTATGTGATAATGAAAGTACAAAAATGATGTTTTCATATGATAAGAGTACTTTTTATTTCACAAGCATATTTTCAACTTTTTTTTTTTTTTCACCAAATGTTCTTTTCATCCTCCCTTAACTTCAAATGTCCTTTGGATCTTTTGCTTGATTTTCTTCTTTATTCTTGCTTATTATTTCGATCATCAAATTTTTTTTTTTTTTTTTGATGAAGCAAGACAAATATAACATAATTGCTCATGAAAATCAAATATTACATCGAGTACTCTTATCACTAAGGGTAGTACAATGTATGTCAATGTTGAGTTCAAGGGTGTGCTATTGATAAAATATTTCGGGAAAGCATGAAAAGTTCAAACGGTCCAAAGATGGCCTAAATCATTTTCTAAGTGGCATTTGTTTCTATTATTTCGCTTCAACATGTTTTCAAATGAGTTCTAGAGATTGTTGAGACTTAAAACATATCATGAACATGCATACATTCCACAAATCAGAATAGTTAAACTAACCATGCAAACTACCACAAGTACCACAAAATTCTCAAATTAGATGAATCCAACATTTATGTGCTTCGTTGCTTAGGTAAAAATCTAACATCTCCCATATGTCATCGTCATTACAATCATGTTAATATCATAGATTTCCGGATTGAATCAAGTAGACACGACACTAACTAAAAACAATTCAAGTGACAAAGTTAAAAATTAAAAATTGGTCATATTTCATGCTCATGGAATATTCTTCCCACCCCCAACCTACTTTCTGCATTGTCCTCAATGTGAAAAAGAAGAACAAAAGAAATTAAGAAAAAGTGTAAGAAGTTACCCCCCTTTCGTATGAAATTGTGTCGTTACTCGCTATGCTCCGGTTCACTGTTCCTCGCTTCTCTCATGAAGAATGTATGAACATATATTGAACCTCAAAGTGTATGCACACAATTCACATTCAAACCCAATTTTTAATTATAACTAAGGCAATTGAAGACACAAAAACATCAAACAAAGTTAAACAATCCAAAATAAAATAAAAAGAAATAAAAGAATGTAAAACTAAATAAAAACAAAATAAAGAAAAGAAAAGAAGTTAATACTACCGAATGTGGTGGGTTGCCTCCCACCAAGCGCTTTCTTTAACGTCTTAGCAAGACGTTGCTAATTCTTTTCTATCCACCATCATCAAAGATTTTGAAGTGTGTGATATCAATTTTCCGAGCTAAGATGTCATTAAGCTTGTCCTTCCATCTCGGTAGTTGTTTTCCATGAAGCATAGCACACACTTTTTTGTGGAAGTGGTATAGAAAATAATTTGGAGATGTGCAAGTCTTAGGTGCCTTGTGTGGCATGGGAGGTGAAGATAATTCCTCCTTGTTCTCCTTAGAAGTTTGTAGAATTTGATATTCTTCGGCTTGACATTCTTTGAGAATTGCTTGCTCCCTACCTGTATTTTCTACACAAAGTGGTAAATCATCAAAAGTCTCAGGAAAATAAAAATTTTCAAAATTGTTACCACTTTGAAGGATTATGTCATCCTTCACTTGCTTAATTTGAGTGGGCAACTCTTCTTGTTTTTGAATTTGTTCCGCTAATTGCCCAACTTGCATTTCTATTCTGTTTATTGATGCCTCTATAGACTCCATCCTTTCACTAGTAGATTGTATGAAAATATTCAAGGTTTCCTCTAAGGTTGGCTTCCTAGGTTGATTAGAAACTCTACTTCCTTGTATGAAAGAATTCAAGCTCTCTTCGAAGGTGGCCCTAGATGGATATTGATGAAAACTTGAGCTTTGCATTTGGTATTGTGCATAAGGTGGGTCATATGGTTGAAAATTTGAGCTTTGCATGTTGTATTGGGCATACGGTGGGTCATATGAATTTGAGCTTTGCATGTTGTATTGGGCATAAGGTGGGGTAAAGTTTGCTTGCCATGAAGAATTATGGTGATTTCCCCACTCAGGATTATAGGTACTGAAATAAGGATCATTCCAAGATGGGTGACATCTCTCATTAAAATCAAAGTTTGGATTAGGGGATGCATAGTAATCACCTGCAAAAGTGCAAACATTAGCATAATGCCCATATAAACCACAAATGCTACATACCTCTATGTCTGTCATATCATGCAGCTCTTCATTTGTATTGGCTCTTGGATTTCAGTATCCAGCCTGATTAGGTGCATTTTAAAATTTGTTGATGTTGTTGATGAACGGTACCTTTCAAAAACTAACAAAAACAACAGAGAAATCAAAGCACCACAGATTAAGCAATTAAAAACACTATTTTTTTTTTTTTGATTAAAAAATTTTTTTTTTTTTTTTGAATAAAATAAAAATAAAAATAAAATAAATAAATAAATAAAAGATAACAAATAAAATAAATAAACAAATAAAAAAAAAAATTAAGAAACTCTAAAAAGTTAAAAAGAAAATTATTCAAAACGCCAATTCCCCGGCAACGGCGCCAAAAACTTGATGTGTTAAAATGTGTACTCGCAAGTGTACGAATCACTCGTAGTAAAGTGACAAGCAAACTTCCAAGGTCGGTCTCTCAAGGAATTGCAGTGGTTTTAAATAACTAACTTTTAATTAAAATAGAGTTCTAATGAAAATAAAACGCTAATTAAATAGAGTTCTAGTGAAACTAAAACTCTAAGTAACTAGAATCCTAATGCTAATAAAACTGTAAAAAGAGTTTGTTTGGTTTTGGTAACGGGAACAATCATACGAGAATCACACGAAATCAAGATGGCAATCAGACAATCGATTCAATCAAATAAAATATCAAAAGAGGATGTATGGACGTTTAGCTTGGTTAACCATGTTTGCATCGAAAAGGTATGGTGATATGCATGAACGTCCTATATGAATTAAACTACCGGCTTTCCTTTTAATTAAGAAACTCCTTTTGGTCGGGGTAGGTTTCTTTATTGATGAACTAATTAACCGCCTCTGGTCAGGGTAAATTAACTAGCTATCAAATTATGCGCAAGGAGAATATGCCAATCAAATTAATGCTATGACTAAGTCACTAACTTGAAGCTTCGATTAAGTGTTTCGGAAAAGAGTTAAGGTGATGTTCCTCTAACTAAATTCTCAGATTTTTCAGTCTATCTACGAATATCAAATTGGTCCATGATTATTCATAATAAAACATCTAAACATGCTCTTAATCAAAAAGGTATTTCATTCATAAATCAATTTAATACACCATACACAATCCTAGCAAACATGGCAACACAAACTAAACATCCATAGTGAAACTAGCCGCTCATGTTCATATTGTTATTCATAGACAAATAAAATATGATCATACACTTTAACAAATGGAGAAGATAAAGTAATTCTATAACAACAAGGAAAACCTAAATCTTAATACCGCTTATGGATCGGTTGATCTACTCCTCCGTAAGCTTTATCTTCGATCGTCTTTGGCTTCCTTGAATCCTTAGAATGGTATCTCTCGCTTCGTTATAGTGTGGCAACGCTCTCAAAGCTGATTGAATGTCGTGTTTGGGTCGCAAAATTGAGAAGAGAATGAGTTGTGTATGAATTGGAGTTCTTATTTCGAGTTGTTGTTGTAAAGGGGGTCTAAAGGGGGTATTTATAGATGTAAGGCATTCCTGATTGCAATAGGAATAGGCGCGCCGCGGCATGCATTTTCCCCGCCGCGGCGCAACACAAAATTTGGAAAATATGCAAAAACCCGAGAGCTCCCCGCCGCGGCATACAATTCCCTCGCCGCGGCGCGCAATGCTTCTATGTTTTCAGGATCAAACCCGAGAGCCTCACGCCGCGGCATGCAATTCTCTCGCCGCGGCGCGCATTGGTTTCCTTCTTTTCACGTCCCCCCTTACATATGTGATGGCACATTATGTAAGGCTTACATATTTGTCTCGTTTAGCCCGTAACTCGTGATCCGAGCGCCGTAAGTGTTCCGTCTTCGCGTGTTTTCATCATTTGACTCATTTTGACGCTAAAAACACCTGAAATGCACTAAAATATACCCGTGACTCCGAATGGATAGATTTATGAAAATAATCGAAATAATAGTCATAATAAATCTATATATCAATCAATCAAGCACAATTAATCACGAAATATTAGTGCTTTTTGAGCACTCATCAATGCCCAAGCCAACTATGCAACAACGGATAAGGAGCTCTTGGCGGTAGTTTTTGCATTTGAGAAGTTTTGGTCCTATCTTGTTGGTACCAACGTCATTGTATATATGGATCGTTGAAAATGTTGAAAAAGCAACTAGATATGTCATTGAAAATGTTGTGATCGGATCGTCATAGAAATACATTTACACGAAGTTTAAGGACCACTTGCTAGAGTACGGGTTAGTCTCGCAGCTAACAACACCTAACATATCGTAACATAATGGTGTAGTGAAAAGGGAAAATAGAATGTTACTTGAGATGGTTAGGTCAATGATGTGTTATGCATCCTTACCCATGTTGTTTTGGGGACATACCCTACAGACAGTAGCATAAATACTGAATATGGTTCCTTCAAAGTTTGTCTTTAAGAATCTAATGGAATTGTGGATGGGAAATAAGCCTTGTTTGCTCCATATTCACATATGGTGTCTAGCACACTTGCTTGAAGGGAAGACTGGAAAGTTGGAACCAAGGTTAGAAGTATGCATTTTTATTGGTTATTGTAAATATACAAAAGGAGGCTTGTTCTATAATAGTTAAGAGACAAAAGGGTTTTTGTGGACAAATTCCATATTTCTTGAACATGAATAACAAATGAACCTCAAAGCAAGGAGTTGCTCAAGGAAGTGAAGTTTGATGGGATCAAACAACCTTCTGCTATTAATGTTGATACTCAACCAAACCAGGTAACCTCAATCCATAGTTACGATCCACTATAATTTTGTCATAGTGGGAGGATAATTAGATTACCTAATCGATATACGAGAGCATATGAGGTACAAGTTGTTGTGTCTGACAATCATATAGATGATCCGTTGTATTATAAATAAGAAATGGATGATATTGACAAAGATAAACGAATTACAGCTATGAACCTTGAGATGGAATCAATGTATTCCAGCTTTGTATGGGAACTTGTAGACAATCTCGAAGAGGTTAGACCTATTGGGTGAAAATGTCTCTACAAGAAAAAAAGAAAAGTGGATGGAAAAGTGGAGACTTTTAGACTAATGGCACATGGATTTACCTAAAATGAGGGGTTGATTATAAGGAAACCTACTGGTCAATAGTGATGTTCAAATCAATTTAGATACTCTTGTCCATAATAGCACCTGTCAATTATAAGAATTGGCAGATGGATGTCAAGAAAACATTATTGAATGGCTATCTTGAGATGACCATTAGAGGGGTTCATAGAGGAAGGCCAAGAGCAATAGGTTTTCAAGCTTAGGTGGTCCATTTATCGAATTAAGCAACCATCAAGATCATGGAACATTCATTTTGATGAAGTCATCAGGAATTATGGTTTTGAGCAAAATCTTGATGAGCTTTGTGTTTACAAACTCATCAAGAATGGCAACGTGGTTTTTTTGGTGCTTTACGTGGATGACATTCTACTTATTTGAAATAGTGTAAAGATGACATCAAATGAAAAGTAGTAGCTGGCTAAGCAGTTCTGAATGAAGAATCTAGGAGAGGCAAGCTATGTTATGTGCATAGAGATAATTTGTGATTGTAAAAAAAAGCTTTTAGCCCTATCTCAAGCGTTATATAGAGACAAGATGCGGTCTAGGTTTTGAAGAAAAATTCTAAGAAAGGTGCATTACCTTATCTAAGGAATGTTGTCAGAAGAAAACTCAAGATATAGAGAATATGAGACGGGTGCCATATGCATCAGTAGTTGGAAGTTTGATGTATGCTATATTGTGCACCAGGCCTGACATATGTTATGCTGTTAGCATAGTCAATCAATATCAGTCCAACCTATATTGGATCATTGGGTAGCTATTAAATGCATCCTCAAGTATCATAGAAGAATGAGGAATTATATTCTAGTGTGTTCAGGTGGAGATTTGATCCCCATAGGAAATCTACATCTGAGTCAACATTTACCCTTTTTGGAAGAGCCATATGGTGGAGGAATGTGAAACAAGTTTGTATAGTATTCATGCTAAACCGAAAGTGCACATGTTAATATACAAGTAATAAGTATTTAAAGATTGAGTTGTCGTACCTACAATTATTGGATTAATAAGGAGTTAAGTACCGAACTATAGTTATGGTATACTACTTAGGCTAAAAAAAATAAATAGGTAAACATAAAAAAAATAACAAAAATCTAATATTTACACTACTGGATTCAAAACAACCACACTAAAAAATTAGGGAAATTACTAAAAATAGCACCCCTAAAACTTATAGTAACAAAACTAACACCCCCTTGTGTTCAATTAGAATTGAACGTTCAATATTTAATTTGAACGTAAAATATTGAACGTTCAATATTAAACGGGTCTAATTGTCGTCATTTAATTCTAATTGAACGGATGATATTGAACGTTCAATATTGAACGGGTCTAAATTATCGTCGTTTAATTTTAATTGAACACAGGGGTGCTAGTTTTGTTATTACAAGTTTAGGGGGTGCTAGTTTTGTTATTTTCCCAAAAAATTAAGCACAAAAGAGTAATAGAAATCCACTATCCCAGGCAATTTCCAAATAAATTATATGATCAAATGACTCTAACCTATGTATGCATTTCTTTCTCAAGTAAACTACACACAATATAATAACTTAATCTAATCATACTCTCATGCCAATTATATTAAACTACTATTTATTAAGAATGTCAATTATAGATCACATACACAAAAATCGTACCACTCAGCCTAGAAACCATTTATTCCATTCAATTAAGACAAACAAAAAGATACTTCTCTCAAAGCTACCTAATTGCCTCTATTATATAATTGTTAATTAGACAATTAATTGCAAGTAGATTAGATTGAATAATATAATTGAATTTGGAATCACAATAGAATGGAAGAAAAATCAAATTTATTATATAGAAAGACCGAGTTCAAGAGGATCCTAGCAACAAGTTTAGCTTCATAAACATATGCAATAACGTCTTAAAACAATGAGTAAAATACAAGAAAACATATTAACATAAAAGGGTAGAGAAAGATAAAACCAATCTCTGTTGTTACTTTGAAAATTAATCTCTGCCAATTGTAACTTTGATGGAACTAAACTCTAACACCTTCAATCTTGAATCCTCCTCTTGATTTGCCTTATACTCTAAACTATTGCCTCTTTCTCTAAACATTTAAGTTGGTGGTGGAATGTGGTGAATCCCTTTGCTTGGTTGCTAGAAGTTGTATTTATAGGCTTAGTGATGTAGGTCATAAACACTTGTATCCCAAGTAGGAATCATGGTTCAATGAGAAATTATAATCCAAATAGGAGGCACTTTTTCATTCACTTGTCAACACTCGCCACAGCCTAGGATAGCGTGTGTCGTGGCCTAATTGCTTAGACAATTCAAGACAACTACGCGTGCATAAGGCACTTGAGACTTATGATCCTTAAATCCATTTCCATATTGCTTAAAGGAGAGAGTGTGTACTATATTTTAAAGGAGATTATTACCAAGGTGGAATAATGTGCTTAATGAAATACTAGCTCGAAAATTTGAAATTACACACTTCAAGATCTTTGATGATGGTGGATAGAAAAAGAAGCAACGTCTTGCTAAGATATTAAAAAAAGCATTTAGTGGGAGGCAACCCACCATATTTGATAGTATCAATTTCTTTTATTTTCTTTAATTTTTTTTTATTTTTTTATAGTTGTTTTAATATTTCTTCTATATTTGTTACCTTTGAATGCTTTTATGAACATATACTTGATTGGAAACATTGAGGACAATATTTATTTTAGGTTTCGGAGTGTGAATAGGGGTTAACTAAAAACTTTTTGATACAAAATAATCATACTTTTGATTAATTTATGGTGAGTAATTGAGTATAATATATATATTATGTTTGATTTTCTTTAATATTCTAAATGTTTGTTGTAAGTATTGGTTCATAGTCATAATTCATAAATCATGCTCTTGATATTGAAACTGAGATAAACCTAAATCAATGTCCTAGAATCAAATAGTGGAAACTACTTTGTGAGGTATTATTAGATATTCATTTTCTTCTAATTTTATAAGCACCTTCTTTATGATTCTAAATTGTTAGATGATCTATATAAGTTTTTGTATTAGATATTTGGATTTGTATCAATTAAATGAAGTTCATATTGTTTATTTTCATAAGTCTAATTGAATGTTTGAGTAGCAATTAAAAGTGTGTTTAATTATCTTCATGCTTAACTTCTAATGCATAACGTTATATATGGGATTCCTTTAGACAAAAAAAAGTTATAATAGTCACTTAGCAAAAAGAATAGTTCATAAATGGTTGGGGGTATTATAAATTTTTTTTTTTGGATATGTGAACAAATAAAAGGATATACATAAAAAAAAAAAATTTCAAAAAAAGCAATAAAAAAACCCAAAATCCTTAAAGTAGTAAAGTGGCTATTACAATATAGAAGAAATAATAATTTGAAGTCAAAAGCATTTTCATTTATTCATAGGAATATATTTGATATTGTTAGCTTAATGAGTTTGATTAGAGTATAATATGAGCGATATGAGTTCTTCATAATCCTTGCATCTGATTACTTCAATGAGATCAATTTTGTTGCAGTTGAGCTTTCATACTATATATACACATGTGAACCTATTTTCTTTCTTCTTTACATAACTTTTGTTCGCATATACTTTGTTGAGTGCTTGAACCCATAGGGTCGGTGTGATATTAAGAGTGAATCTTGTGAGGCTTAGAGTTGAAGTGAATTTGGATTCTTGACATTAAGTTTAGGAAATTTGATATGAATATGTTGGGGCATTGGGACATGGACGAACAATATAAATTTGATTTACATGATAGAGTTTAATGTATGTTGAAAGGTTAAATATGATTATGCATAAAACTTAATTATGAACTGTAAAGGAACTGAAGCATGATAAATTTTGTTGATTTAAGTGAATAGTTTTATTTGTTCGTAACTATTTTTAGTTTATTTTGTTTGTTAGGATGTTTGTGCATATTGTCACTGGAAACCCTCACGAGACTATAATTCGTCCACTAGGGCCACCTAGGAGTTTAAAGGCTTGTTGCATATGCTAAATACAACTGTGACAATCTATGGAAATGATTTAGGTTAGTCTAGTTTAGTTTATTTATTTTTCTTTTAGTTTTTAGATCGCTTCATTTGCTAAAGACTAGCAAGAAGTTGGTTGAGGGTTGTGATTCAAGCACTAATATTATGTGATTTATTGTGCTTAATTGTGACTAATAGATTTGATTATAACGCTTATATTCAATTATTTGCATAAATATACTATTTCAGAATAATGGGAATATTTTGTTGTATTTAAGGTTTTTTTGCTTCAAAAGATATAAATAATGTAAGCACATGAAGATGAGATACTTGGAACTCTCAAATAGTAACCCTAGGAACAAAAAGGACTCAAATATGTAGGTCTTACATCGAAAATTAGCAAGTATGTAAGGGTTACATACATAGACAAGAAAATCAACTTGTGCCATGACAAATATTTTTGTGTGCCGAAGCATACTACTCTCAGATTTTTGTATAGGGAAATTTTTAGGCTTGTATCGCATCGCGTGTGTATTTTTAAAGAGTCCTTATTTTGTACGACCCTTATATCTATAAAAAATCTTTTACATTTCCAACATTATATATATGAAAATATACAATTTTTAGCCGATTTTTACACAAAATTTTAAGAATTTTTGGAGCTTTGCCACATCCTAGGGAGACGAAAAAGGAATATCTAAGTAGACAAGAAGCCTTTGATGATGAAAGGTCAAGCTTTTGGGGAAGGAAATATCATTCAAGCCAATTGTGGTATCTAGATTTAGGTTACTTATTGTTGTTAGAGATTTCTTTTTCTTCTTCTTCTTTCATTTCTAGAATGTATGTTAAATTATATTTGTTTATGAATATTAATCTAAACATGTTTGGCTAAATTTAACTATAGATATTTAGATTTTGTTGCCATATTTTCTAGATTAATTTTGATGAATGTTTTAATAGCAAAATAAGTAAAGATTACTTTTTGAATAAGAGTTTATTTAGAGATTTATTTGAGAATTTTCATGGGCAATTTTGATGTTCATAAGTAAATTAAAAAATCCGAGAATTTAGTTTGAGGAACATCACTTGACTATATTTTGATAAACTTAATTAAATCTTGAAATTGATGACCTAGTCATAGCATTGGTTTGACTGACATATTTTTCCTTATGCATAATTTGATTGCTAGTTAATATACCTAATTCGTAGGATATTAATTAGTTAATCACCAAAGAAAATTATCTGATCTATAGGAATTTTCGTAAATAAAAGGAAAGCTAGTAATCATGATTTATTAGATCGTTCATATTAATTTACCATAATATTTCGATGCAAGCATGATCAACTAAACAAAATGTCTATAAATCCTCCATTGATTATTAAAAACCTATTAAAGTTAGTTTAAAATTGAAACAAAATTTTGTGACTCGTTTGTTTACCATATTCATTCTTGTTCTTGCTCTCTACAATATGATTTATAGCTTTTTAGTAGTTTTAAGATTCTAACTAGTTAATGTGAAAAGATTATTTAGAACCATTGCAATTCTTTGAGAAATTGACCTTAGAGGTTTGCTTATCGCTTGTACCAGTGATTCGTACACTTGCGAGTACTATAATTTGTACATCAAGACTCTTTAGTATAATGGTATTGTTGAAAAGAAGAACAAAGTTTTTCAAAAAATGACTAGAGTCATGCTTGCTAGCAAGAATCTAGAGAATTATTTTGGGTAGAGGCTCTGATTATTTATTCGTATACATTGAATTATTGCTTCTTAAGGCTCTGTACCATGCATTCTTCTTATGAACTTCCTGACAGGAGGTTGAATGTAAAGCATCTTCAAGTGTTTGGAAGCACATGGTATATTCTCAGAGACAGAGAGAATTTAGACAAGTTTAAAGGCAAGAGTGATTTGGGAATTGACAAAATTTCTGTAAGTGCACAGGTTGGGTACAAGTGAAAAGTGTTTTTTAAAAATAGGATTGTCGTTCCCATGAGGATTGGATTATTGAGTACATGAGTACCAAAATTGGGTCACGCTATTACTATTTAGACTATGAAAATAAGATTACAAATAAATGAAACATAAACTAGTAAAAATGTGCAATTAAGCTGAATTAAATAAAATTATTCACAACTAGGTAATTTATGGGATTAGAGTGCCCTAGAGTCCTATGTATCCTCCATTCATACACATATCTCTATAGTTCTTTCCAATTGAACACAAACATGGATGATCAACTCACACGTACCTATTCTATCCATGTGTCTTCTTCAAGTACCCATGAAATTACCAAATGTAATTAATCACACTTTTATGTTATTTTAATCACATAAGGCACATTAAGATCACATGTAAATATATTGCATATATTAGAAAGGATAAAGGGGATGGAAAATGGTGAAAAATGTTGCTCTACTGCTCCTCCAAGCTCTCAATTAGGTTTTAATTATTGAAAAATGACTTAATATGGACTCTTAGATCATATCTTAAAAAGATCTGAGGGTTGAGGGTAAAAGTTGGAGTCAAAAATGGATCCAATGAGGAGCTGTTCGAGCACTAGAAAAACTTCGCGCGCTACGGCCCACTAATAGCTTGGGGCGTTGGTGATGTTCGCTTGTCACAGCTTGGATGAATCACCGCCATGGCCTAACCCTTCCTTCTCATTTTTGGACAATGTTGTGCAGCGGCTTAGATAAGATACAGTTGTGGCCGTAGCCTTTCTGTTGATTTTTGTTTTCTAGGAGATCTGCGGTCCAAATTGACACATGCTGTGGCTCAGCTCTCCCTATTTTAGGCCACATTTCCATACTTTTGGGCACCGCGGCACAATATTTCCAGTACCACGGCCTGAACTACATTTCTTACATTTTCATCCGTTTTCACTCCTTTTGCTATCATTCCACATACATTAACAAACTTAAAAACGAAGTAAGCATTTTCACTAGATTTAACATGAAATAAGAAAAATAATTAGCCTAAAAATGAACAAATAACTCTACTTTCGTAGAGTTATCACACCCCAAAAATTAACTCTTTGCTTGTCACAAGTAAAGCAAACACACAAACTAAATAACCTAAAATTTCAACATCTAAACATGGTAAAAGAAAATTCATAACTATAAGTGATATTAGTTTCAAGCATGCTCAATGAATTCGAGAACCCTCAAAGATTAACCAATACACTCGACCTAAATATTCATATGGTTATCAATCTATAATGCATTCATTTATGTGTATGACCAATTTTCGATGACATGCTCCATGTGTGTTTGTGTTATACCAAACTAGTTTACATCATATGCTATCAAAATAAGTTCATGGCAATCATGCAAATATAAGAATAGTCTACAATAGTACCAAACTTCATAAGTCCACATTTAATCTCTCTTTCCACTAATGTAAATGCAAACTTAGATTGAAATCAATAGGTATTTCAAAGCTTGTAATGACAGGCTAAGGTATGGGTAGGTGAGATAGAAAATATTTAGGCTCAAATACACCCTTATCTAACGAAATACAAACGATAAACTAAAGAGATCATAACCACAAGTAGTGTACCCCCTCAAACTTAGATTCTTTTGCACTTCATTATTTCCAAACTTTATTTACTTAAATATTTTTGTATTGTGTGAGAATTTATACTCCAAATTCAAATTTTTTTTTCTGTAGCACACTAATCCCAAGAAGGTAAACCACACATTCCAAGCACATATTACCTATAGAAAAGATAATACAATATACTTTCAACTAAGGGTGTAGTGGGTAAGTGTGATTTATCATTTTGGGTTAGTTTAATAAAAAAGGTAACATGAAATAAAAAAGTTAACATAAAGGCTCAAAATAGGCTAACTAAGAACATAAATAATCATGATAGCTTGAAAAGCTCAAATGGTCCAAAGAAGGTCTAAATCATTCATCAACCTAAGTAGTACATATGAATATATGATTTTGCCTCAAGAGACACAAAAGTGTATTCTAAAGTTTTTTATAGGGACATAAGTCAGCAAGACATGAAATCCACATAAACTTCTCATAATAAGCATGCAATTTCACAAAGTCATGGCTTGTGCATAAAGAATAGAGCATTTCAAATAAAAAATTTAGCTATACATACACTCAATGAATAAACATGTCATAATTAGCACATTTCAATCCATGTCTAATGCGTGCCAACCATAAATCATCATTAGATTCCTATTAAATTCATTTTACATACAATTTACCAACACAACCATAGTCATAAATAATCATTTTTACCACAATACTATAATCTAACCAAAGAAGCGAAAGTTTGTCACCTCTAAACTTAATGCATATTGTCCCCAATATGCAATAAAGGAAACAAAAGCAAACAAAAGATGAAAAAACTCCCTCCAAACTTGAAGCTTTAGAATATTTAAACAAAACTCAAACAAAATTATTACCCTACAAAACTCAAACAAAATTATTTATTAGTACTTTAAAAATTTGGGTTGCCTCCCAAGAAACATTAGGTTTTAAGTCCTTGACTAGAATCTCCATTAAGCTTCTCATGGTGGATATAACTTTTGGTAGTTCAAGCACCTATCCCAACCAATTTTTAGACATTGTTCAAAATATTTCGGACCACTTTGGGGTAAACTCTTCATCCACTCATCTAGCCAACCTTGACCCAAATCTTTATTGACCAAGTGCTTTACGAACTTTTCTTCTTCTACAACACCACCATACTTCTTCCTCCTAGCTTCTACCAAAGCCAATACTTCTCTTACCCAAAATTCCTTTTCCTCCTTGGTTTTGCTTGTCAAGTTAACTTCCTTTAAAGTATCTTTCTCCTTGGGTACATTTGGGGGCTCTAATGAGTTAAATACTTTAAAAGTAACTTCTTTATTTTGAATTCTCATATTGAGCTCCCCTTTTTCCACATCAATTAGAGTATGACCCATGGCTAGGATTGGCCTACCAAGTATGATCGGCATTTTCGGTCCTCTTCCATATGAAAACAACAAATTCCTCCGAAAGAATCAAAGTATCCACCTTTATAAGAACATATTCCACAATCCCAAAAGGCTTCCTTAAGGATTCATCTTCCATTTGAAGAGTGATATTCGTAGGTTTTGCTTTCTTTTTCTTCAAGCCAAGTTTCATGAAAACCGATTTAGGCATGACATTCACAATAGCCCCCAAATCACACATTACTCTCTCAAAATATCTTGCACCAATACTACATAAGATAATGCAACTACCCAAATATTTAAGCTTAGATGACGATCTCTTATCAAGTATAGCACAACACTCATTCGTAAGTACTATTGTTCCATCACCAACTACTTTCCTCTTCTTAGTCAATATTTCTTTCATGAATTTCACATATAATGGTGTTTTCTCTAATAAACTCACAAAAGGAATATTAATATACAGCTTCTTAAAAATTTCAAAAATTTAACAAATTCATCATCAAGTTCTTTTTCTTTTGAAAATGTTGAGGAAATGGTAAATGAACAGTGTCAGGAATGTTGCCCAATTGTGGTGTGGGAGGTGGTTAAGTGAGCATTTCCTCTAATTGCTTTTTGTTCTTGGCCACTTCTTTCTCTTCAACCTACTTTTCTTTCTCGGAAATGTCCTCCGCAAGCTTCTCACTTTGTTTGTCGACTTCAAACCCTAATTTTCTTCCACTTTGAAGAGTTATGGCTTGACAATTTTCTTCTTATCTCCAATTTTACTTGGATGCATTGCAAGTTCCTCAAATTGCACCTCAAGGTTCCTTTGAATGGCTCTAATCTCATCTATTATTGATGGTAAGCCTTGAACCGTTGATTTTAACCCAAGCTTTGATGATGCCGAAGTCTCTACCCTACTATCCAACTTCTCAACTTTTGCATCGTTCTTTTCAATTCTAGCACAATAAAGTTGTAAAGTTGTCCCATCATGTCTTCAAGGGTTTGTTGGAAGTTTTGTTGAAGTAGTTTTCTATTATTTGATGAAGCAACTCTTTGGTTGGTGTTATGGTTGTCATTTCCCATATATTTCACCTCTTCATGTTTCTTAGAGCCAATATCCTTTGGATACTTTTCAACACATTGCAAACAATGAAGGGCTTTTGCATCATATTTTCTCTCATTGGTACAATTCTCTTGACTAATTTCTATAAGAAAACATTTTGCCTAGACATAAAAGAAGATATTTGATTGAATAAGGCCAAATTAGCATTTACCTCATTAGTCTTCATGGCTTTTTTTGGTGGTGAACAAACAATTAACCAATCATAATGATTTTGAGCCATTTTCTCCAAGAGATTGAATGCCTCATCTTCTATTTTGTTCATTAATGTCCAACTGGCGGTAGCATCAATAATTGTGTGATCGGAACCTAAAAAACTATTGTAAAAAATTTGAAGTTGAAATACCATAGTGTGGGCACCGTCTCATTAATTCATTGAATCTTTTCCATGCCTCGTACCATGATTCACCTTTAAGCTGTGTAAATGACATGATGTCCTTTTGTAACTTTATTTTCTTAGAGAATGAAAAATATCAGAATAAAAACTTTTGGTTAAGGTCCTTCCAATTTGTAATTAAACTGGTTGGTAGAGAGTGTAACCCAATTTTTGCATTGTTCTGTAAAGAGAATGGGAATAACCTTAATCTTTTTACATCCTCAAATAATCCGTCTTGCTTGAAGGTGTCATAAATTTCAACAAGGTTGGCCAAATGAACATAGGGATCTTCATCATGAATGCCACCAAATTGAATGGACACTTTAATAAATTGTATGATGGAGGAATTTATCTCAAATATGTCGACTTGAACACTCGACCTTTTAATTGAAACATAAACTTTGTCAACCATGGGAACTCCAAAATCTCTTAATCTCTTCGATTGCTTGAGCTCATGATTTGGTTGGTAAGATGGTGGTTGATCTTTATTCATAATAATTGGTTGAGTATTATGAATCCTTCCTCTATTTTCCCCTTATATTGATCTTTCTCAATTTGGCTCATAATGAGCAAGTTGTTCAATTCTCAACCTAGTCATTCTATATATAACACCAAAAATAACTAAAAATAAATTTTGAAGTAAAAATGTCTAAACTAGTACTAGCTGTGTTTAGTATTTATATCATCTAACATAATAATTGCCAATTCTCAGCTATGGTGCCAAAAACTTGACACAATTTTTGCAAGGGCACGTACAAGTTATAAGTATTTTTTAAAAACGGAATTTTCGTTCCTACGAGGATTGGGTTATTGAGTAAATGAGTACCAAATTTGGGTCATGCTATCACTATTTAGACTATGAAAATAAGATTACAAATAAATGAAACAAAAACTAATAAAATATGCAATTAAACTAAATTAAATAAAACTATCAGAAATTACATAATTTATGAGATTAGAAGGCCCTAGAGTCCTATGTATCCTTCATTCATGCATGTCTTTATAGTTCTTCCTAATTAAACACAAACATGGATGATCAACTTACATATACCTATTCTATCCATCTGTCTTCTTTAAGCACCCATGAAATTACCAAATGTAATGAATCATACTTTCATGTTATTTTAATCACACAAGGCACATTAAGCACACATGTAAATATATTGCTCATATTTAGTCATGCTTTCTGATAACTCTATGAAAAATAGAGTTATTATATATTTTTCATGCTTAATATTAACTTGTCTAATTTAATAAATAATGTTTTTGGGGTTAAAATATTAAAATAATATAAATTTGGGATCAAATGGTAAAATGGATGAAAATATAAATCTTTGGAAATTTTCTAGAATTTTTAAGGAATTTTTTTATACAAGTAGGCGTACATAGAAGGATTTGGGATGAACTTAGAAATATCGGAGACATGTGGACACCAACCAGGCACCATGCAAGTAACAACAACGAATCAATGTGTGCTAGGTGTCAAAGATTCCCAGTCATAAGGACACATGTCAGAACGACGTTATTTATGAAAAATGTTGAATAGTCTGCCTGCACCATGTGTCAACCACACCAAAAAAGCCAGCGAATCACAGAGCGCCGTGTGTCACTAGTTCAGCAAACCGGTCCAAGTAGCCTCTCTCAGCGAGCCATGTGTCATGCGCGCATAATTTTTGTATTTTCTTCGTGCCATGTGTCGAGCGCTGGTTTGTCCCTCCTATTTTCTTTTCCACATTTCATCCCCTATTGGCCAGCGCTTTTTTTTTAAATCTCATTTTCATCTTAGCCCTTATTTTTTAAGATGATCCAATGGCTAGAAATTGACCTGAGCATTTTAGACCTATATTATATCATTTTGCACAAAATTTCAGTAACCCATTCACCATTTTCACCTTCTTTCACCTCGATTCACCTCCATAACCATCCTCCATCCATTCCATCACTCCATTCACCATTTTTGTCCACAAAAATACTATTTTTAATCTTTCTTTATAAATTTCTCTACACTATTTTGAAAATATAAAGAGTGTTTTTAAAAAGGCAAAATAGAACCACCATTGGAGCACAAAGGGAGCTTCTTAGAGAGGAGAGCTTGAGGAATCCTCAATGGGTTTACATTTTCTTACATCTTTAGTTATAAACTTTGTATTTCATATAATTTTTACTCTTGATATTATTATATTGAAAATGTATATTTTGTACTAGAACTCTCTCTAGAGATTCAATGGAACCCATTTTATGAACATGATTTATGCTATTAATTTAATATTTTGTCAGTGTTTGATTTATCTAATTTAATGTTCTTAATTCTCTTGTTTAAATTGACCATTTAATTAGGTGATTTGTTAAGTTTTTGCGCAATTGAAAAATTGGTATGAAATTGTGAACATGCATTAAATTGGCACATGTGTAATTAGGAAGAATTTTTCATTATTATGTGTGTTGCTCAATATGGTGTATAAGATTTTGCACGTGTCGCAAACAAGTAATATAATGATAAGAAAGATCGTTCCCACGGAGATTGGAATATTAGAAAATATCGTAAAAATTAACTATTAAAATCAATATTTGGTGTTTTTGTGTATCAAAATAAAATAAATAAAATAAAATAAATAGCACAAGCAGAAAAGAGTAAAAATACTGAAACAAAGTTCAACGAGAAGGATATTAAGAATCACAAGTAGATAAATTAGTTAGGATTGCAAATGTAACAAGTGATGTAGACAGACTGCGTTGTTAGCAATGCTGCTGTAAAGTGTAGTAGTAACTAGAATTGTGAAAACTACGAAGGATTCTTCCGAATCTGCAATTTTATATGCCCTATGACTCAATGAAACACATTTCTATACACATCTGAATATAAGAACAACATTTAATGCACCAATTCTCTTGGGTTATGTGAGACAATTATATATTCCTATATTAATTGTACACACTATTCTAGCATCATCTAACTTAAACTAACCTTTCCAAAATTAATTTTAGTTTACTCTTCTATCAATTGTTGATCAAGCAATCAATAAGAATAAATCAATAAATTAAGCATCAAATAATTAACACCCTTTGTCAAGCAAAGCACAAGTTTTTAAAATTGAAGCACAAAGTCTGCATACACTTGCACATCCACAACCCTAACTGTAGTAAAATTAGCCAAGCATATTTATGAAAATAAACATCAATTTATATTTGTTCAAAATCAGATCCATATAGTTTTGGGGAATTGAGAAGAATCAAATAATAATGAAAGAATGAATAAATAAATAGATCCCTTTATTCAACCCTAAACCAATTGGATTATGAATCTTTCTTGTTTGCTTTCCTCACAAAAATCCTTGCAAATCAATCCTTCAATTGGGCTCTTTCTAGATGCCCCTTGATACTCTGATATGCGTTCTCCTTTCTCTATTTTTTTGCGTGATTTCCTGCTGCTGAATCTGTCCAATTTTTCTCTCTGCCTCTGCTATTTATTATCTCTGCTGCTACCTAATTATTCAAATCTAGATCAGCCTCTGTTTTGTGTATTGAACCCTAGGTTTAATTTGGGTTAAGCTCCTTGTCTTAAGTCCCAAAATTGTCCTTAAAAAGGTGAGTCATTAGATGTCCAAATTGTCCTTTTTTTGAAAGTCAATATCAGTTTTTATTATTTATTTCCAATTCCACGCTGCTTATTCCGAATGTGCTTTGCTGTGGCAATGCTACAACAAAGTTGATTTCCACTACTTTGTTATTTATTTGTTTTCTGCAAAATAGCATATGAAAAATTAATGAGTAAACATCAAAATATAAGTATTTTTAAGGAAATTCAAAATACTTTCAGATTTAATATCAAAGAATTACTCATCTTCACAAATTTAACAAATAATGTTCAAATGAATATAATAAACAAGCAAGTATTTATAAATAAAAGCTAATAATACTCGCACTAAACTTTAGGATGATTGGAAAGTGACACAATAAGGAAAAATAATGGACTCGCATCCTACTACAACATAAATGTCACTAATAAATATAACCAAGCTTGTTGTCTCAAAGTTAGAAAAAGATAATATCAAATTCATGATCCAAATTAATTTTTCTCAAATGTTAGTTTCAATATCTCAAACTCATTCCAAAATAACCCCATGTGTGTGTGTCATGTCTCATAATTTGCCATTTGATACTTCCCCCAAACTTAGGTAATTTATGTTCTTTAAGCTTAAAATCATGCCTCCATATGTTGGTCTCCACTAATGTAGATATTCACTAATCAAAAATCAAAAGGACTTAATAAAGCTTGAAATGTAAGGCTTGGGTTAGGGTGAGGTGAATGTCATAAATAAGCTTATATTCCACAAGCACAATTACTATTCAAGAACCTTTTAGAATCTTTGTTCATTTAAATTGACACCTCCAAACTGTTCTTCAATTTTCTCTCCTTGTTTTTGAATCAAATATAAGATAACTTCACTATGAGCATCAAACTGCTTTTATGTTGTAGCATGAAACTATTTTATTGAAAACTTTGCTGCAGCTTTGCCTCAACAAAGCTCTCTCTCTGTGTTTTTTTTTAATGTAATACTATCATGCAGAACTGATCTTTTCCACACTCAACTCTATTGACAGCATGACTTTTCTTTCTCTCACCTTATACCACCTTTTTAAAAATAATTCATAAAAATAGTAAAGCACTTGTGAGGTGAAAATAGAAGAACAGACATATAAAAATAGTAGGGCTAGGTTAATATGTAAGGTTTGAAATGAACAAATATTGATTAAATGTGGCCCAAATAAGGTATACTAAGGAAAATATACTTTAAAACAAGGTTCGCATGAAAGGCACAATCGATTCCAAAGAAGGCCTAAATCATTTCATTGGTTAGTGAACTTTCTAAAATTTTGCTTTGAGAAACTCTCCAACCAATTCTAGAGGCTTAAACTCTCCCATAAACTACCCTCATTCAAAGTTTATATCAAACAAACAAACAAGTTGACAGTGCACATGAGCTGTAAGGTGTATCTCAAAATGGGTTTTCAAAATTTTTCAGCTAACATTCAATCAAATCAAATCAATTCACAAATCAAGATATTTCTTCTAACAAATTAAAAATTTCACTTGAAAACATACACACCACTATGACATTCAGATCAATTCACATTTCTTCCAAAAATAGTTCATTCTAAATTCATAGCAACACACTCATCACAAAACCAGATACAGCACAAAATCAGATTTCACACATTAGCAAGCTAGATCACCAACCCGCCCCCAAACTTAAGACAAGCATTGTCCTCAATGCGTTTGAAAACATCAAAATAAAGAGAAAGGAAAGAAAACAGGTAGCACATAAACAAAAATAAAAATAAAAAAATAAAAGTCAAGAAGTGCCCCTGTTGCTGTAGCATTGCTGGAGCAAGTGAACCCTTTTTCTATCAATCGCATTTGGATGCACTATGCAGCATTCTCTTTTGAGCAGTGAGTGTTTTTGTGAGACTGGAGAGCTTCCTTTTTCCCTTTCTATTGGATGATTCAGGTTGTTCAAAAATTTGTACCTCGTCCTCAGATTCAAAACTCTCTTTGTGCATTGTCATGGAAGGGTTGGACTGTGCAGGGGATGATTCCTGTGGAGCAGTACAATCCTCTTGTTCGTCCTCAAAAATGTGGGTCAGAAACTTCAGGAATGAGAAGAACTTCTTAGAGTTGGACCGCAGATTCTTTTAAAGAGCAACATCTTGCTCATATTAGTATTTCCAAAACTGCCTCTGCTGTTTCATAAATTCATATTGTTGAACCTCTAAATCTAAAAGATGTTTTTCTATGAGGTTCTCCATGTTGGAAGGAGATGCAGTTGGTTCTTCGTTGCGTGTTGTTGGTTGACTATCACTGTTTTCTTGTAAGAGCCTAGCAATGGCTGCTGGAGTAATTGCCCCTCTCACATTTAACTTTTCTTCCTCTTCAGCAATTGGAACACCACATGCTCGACATAGCATAGTGATGAGGGATGGGAACATTAAGCTGCCCTTTTCATGCGCAACACATATTTGCATATTTTCATGAATCAAGTGGCCAATATTTAATCTCTATCCTGACAATATTGCATTAATTAATGCTATTCGATCACGATTGATTCTTTGACCATGTGTAGAGGATAGGATTCTAGTCTTCACAAAATGATACCAAACTTTTACGGCAAGCAGCAGGGTTATTCTATTGACTGTCATTGCTCCTTGTGGGGATTTTGTCCAATGGGTACCGGGTGTACAGACCAGTAATAGCATTTCATTCCACCCATTTTCGTCCAACAATTGAATGTACTCAACATATCCATCCTCAAAGTCCTCCAAATGATAAAGTTGATTAATATCAACCTTTGAGAAAGGGACTTCAATCCCTCAAACAAAGACCCAATCATGATCCTCTTCTAGAAAGTTAACATAGAATTCCCTAACCATTGGGACCATAGCTTGCTCGAGTTGCTTGGAAAATTCCAACCAATGAGCATTGATAACCACATCATGTACATATGCAGGAACTCCTAAATTCTGACCATTAGTGAAAAGAAGCCCTTTTTCAGCACATAAGGATCTTTTACTGACCACTTCTTCAAAATTTCCCTTTCTTTGGCACCAATAAATTTTGGTGCTGTGGTAGCTTTATGGGCAATGCTCTTTTTACCCATCTTGTGTAATTTGGTCACAATATATATATATATGTTTCAGACAAGATTTCAAAAAAGTTGCAGAAATAGAGCAGATTCAAAGAAAAATCCCACAGTAGCAGATGTCCAAATGGTCACAAATTACCAGGCATAGTGGAAGTGAAATTGGCTAGAACCAAATAAATTACCTAGTTGAACGCATGAAGGCAAACTGATGAATTTGAACCAGTACGACAAACTGAAGAAAAGAATACCACCCAGTTGTTGGTGTGTGTTGCTCGACAAATAGTGGGTGGGTGGTTGTGTGAGTAGAGGCGTTGAGAATGGCTGATGGGTGTTGGGTTTCATGTTGAGTAGTGGGGTGTTATATGTTCGGGGTGGTCACGGTGTCGAATGGAGGGAAGGGATTGCTGGGGTGCTCAGGTAGACTGGTGGTGGTGGGTTGTAGTGTAGGAGTTGGCAGCACTGAATAGGAGGAAATTTCTGGGATGTTCGGGATGGGGGAGTAGTGGGTTGCTCGGCGAGGGGAGTTAGATGCGCTAGGGTGGGAGAAGGAGAGGGGAGGCGAGATTGTTAGGGTTAAGTTGGTAGGGGCGTGGGAGGAGTGGTTTTATGGGATGACCCATTTTTTTTTTATTGAAAAACTCTTGTGTATTCAAAAATTATTCATGGGCGAACAACCATTAAAGCCAACTTTTAAGTCCAAATATTTGAAAACCTCCATTAAAGCCCAATCCATAAAATAAATTACTGAATCCATGCCCAACAAGCTCTAATCTGAGATGCTTTAAGAAGAACAGTACAGAGCTTTGCTGTAGCGTTCCTGCAGCAAAGCTGTAGCAAAGTTCCCCAATTTTTTTATTATGATAATTTTTGGTTTGTTTGTACTTCTCCTCTACTCTCTTCTCTTGTTATGTCTGATAGACCTGCAATTACTTGCATATCAATAACCCTATCAATGTAGTAATGGACAAATAAGGGATCGCTAGGGACCGGGGACTGAAGGGACACCTACAATAAGTGTTAGTATAATAAATATTCACAAATATATAATGTGTACAAGAATTTATGGGGTTTTGGAATTGGTTTTTAACTAAAAGAAAAACAAAAAATTATATACAAGTGATCATCTCCATTCACACAACCATAGATAACCAAGCATTCAATCAGATTGTCATGACTAATAGCAACAAATTCAATCCCATAAGCATGCATAAGAATTGAACCCTTGAGAATAAGGGCAACGACCTCAAATACTCAACATATTCTTCTAAATTCTCTAAGATATAGGAAACGTCCATTACCTAGATATTTTACCCGACTTAAACATAGCAGAAACGTCTAACCATGTGAAAATCAAAGTAGATTATTAAGCTTTCATGAATACAGTTCGAATACAAGCTAAGACTATGGGTGTCAAACCATAAATAATTACCTTGCAATCCTCACACACACTTTTACAAGTTTCACCTTTTTATTAGAACCTCATAAGGATCGCCCTATGAGAATCCTAATAGGCAATATGATACTTTTCATCACCACATAGAAAATGTTCATATGTAGTACTACTAACTACCAATGATATATAAACCCTATATGTTTCGAATCATATAAGACTACATATCTAAATTAGAGTGAAAATTCTTACACATAATCATAGTTCATGAATTCATAACTACATATCATTAACAATCAAATTTAATGCTTTAATCAAATATGAAAATAAACAAGACATATAGCAAATAAATCATATTTCCAATAAAAGAATCCAAAACAAATAACTTCAATACAATAACAAAAATAATTAAAAACAATAAACATAAATATTACACTTTTGAAGCTTGAGAAGTCTTGATGATGATCCTTACGTCCTTGAGAAATCTTGATAATAATCTTTTACTCTTTGGTTAATGCAAATGAAGAGATGATTTTGAGAGGTGGAGCCTTGCTCCTTATAAAGGAGAATTGGTTGGCTATCTTCTCTTCTTTTTCCAATGTGAGACTCATTATACCTCTTTATAGGATAATTTTCTGCTAATCTTTGCTCTAATTTCGATGTGGGACTTGGTGTGCTCTTTTGAATTGAATTCCAAATCCAAGTTTTCGGAAAGATTGAACCTCGATTACTAAAACGGGAATATCTCAGCCATCAAAATATATATGATCAAGTTCTTGGAGGTTCTGGAAACTAGACATGTAGGGCTTTCTAATGAACCACATTCATGATTTTTGGACTTCTGAGTTGTCTGGTAGAGCCCTTCGAAGTTGGACTACGAAATTTGTCAAAATTCCCATTTCCTTCAAATTTAAGTTTTATTTTGATTGTCTCTTGGCCTCCACTCCTTCCTTTTCAAGTGTAACAAGCCCTAAACTCTACAATTTGATGATGATAATGCAGATTCCCTACAAAAGAATTAAGAATTTATAAGAAAGGAAAAGTTACATTAAACAAGAAAAGCTCAAAAACTTCATTTTTGCTCATTTTTATACACCAATACTATCTATGGACTCATTTCAACAAACTAAGTTAAAAGTAACACAATTAAGATCAAAGTGTAACCAAATAAGTAAGAAAATACATTAAAAATGTCACACAAAGTGTTCCTATCAAATTCCCCTACACTTACCTTTTGCTAGTCCTTTAGCAAAACATCAACCTTCAACCAAGACCTTCATTTACTAACAGACTCAAAAATAAAAAATACTAATAAACTAACCTTGTTGCCCTTAACATTTGTCTCAAAATCCGTACTCTTATGGCATCAAGATTTTAACACTTAATCAAAAATCAAAAACAAGAAATTCGAGAGTTTAATTGACATGCATGATCCTCATATGAGCAAGTAAGACATGGTAGAACAATGGTGAATCAATGGAGCTCAACATGTTTCAGACAAGTTTAGATTTATCCTCACCAAGGTATGCACTCTATTTTCACTTAGATGTAAGGTCCATGCTTAAAAGCTTTTCACTCAATGATATGTGAGAGAACAAATTGTAAGGCAACAAATAACTCACATATATAAGAAACAAAAGCACTTTAGTGAAAAAATATAAAAATAAAAACTTTAATAAACCTCATGAAGGATATCAATTACGTGCACAAATAGACCTTAACCATATGCTCATTTCTGTGAATAATCTCCAACAGATCAAGGGTTGCCCATTTTAAGGATCAAAAAGGACTTGATAAGGGTTGTAATAGGGCTAGGCTAGGGTTTTATGAAATGAATGGATAAAGAATTCAAAGATCTAGCAGAGCACATATAAGCCATCTTATAACACCATTAAGGGCAAGATTTCATCATGTTAGGCACATACATCTCTTAAATGTGGAAACAAACATACGTCGGAAATTAGGACATAGCTTTCATTTAGATGATACAATCTGATCCCACTATATTTTTTTTTTTTAGCAAATACTTTCCTTTTCTGTTTCTTTTTTAAACTTCAAGGCCCACAATGAATTTTCTTTTTCTTTTTTCCTTTTCTTTTAACACCCACACACTTGTTTTATAACACATCTCTACAAAGATAATAAAGTTACGCCCTACTTGATCAGGTTAGAGGTATACTACACTAAACTCATGGTAGAGAGATATTAAGGTTAATGAAACAAAGGTTCTTCATATGTAAAGCTCAATGGGGTTAAAACTAACGGGTGTGCATCTTGTGAACACAAATGGAGACACATGGTAATTTAGCAATGGTGGATATCCTAGGTGCCTTTATCCTTTCCAAAATCAGGGCATATTATGATTCAAAGCTTTGAAAATCACAAAAACAAGTTCTAGTAAACTCTCTAGTCTATTGTAATTCTATGACATGCAATCGATTAAATTTGAAGGAACAATGAGGTTTAACAATAGATTATAGCCAAAGAATTTATGATTTTATATCAACTCTAAAAAAGAATGCATATATAGGCTCAAAAGCTCACATAAGGGTCCATATGAATCAAAACAAGTCTTAGCATGCTCAAAATCTGTACCAAAGTTCAACTCCTCATCTACTATAAGTCATATGATTCCCAATTAACCAAAGAATAGCATGTAGAAATCATTTTGATCTTGTGTTCATCCTTCAACCATAATTTCAAAGATATGCTCATCCTAGACAGTTAAGGGCATCCTAGGACTCAAAACAAAACAAATAGACTCAAAACTAACCTAAAAAGCAAGGAATAATTTTTTTTTTTTATAGATTTTGTTAAAAGATGAATTAAAAACATATCAACATGTAAATCCCTCCCCCACACCTAAACTCTACATTGTCCTCAATGTAACAGAATAAAGCATGTTATATAGAATATAAAAATGGTGAAGGTATTCACAATAAAACAAACACAATAAAAAGCAAATAAAATAATTGAATAACATATATAGTTCAATCAAAAGAAGTAGAGGGATAGAATTGCAAATCTGCTTTTGATGGCTCCTCCACAGCTTCTGAATGAATTGGGTTGCCTCCCAAGTAGCACTTAATGTTTATAGTCTTCAGCCTAGACTCTTCATTCGCACTTATTAAATGGATGGCGGGTTTTTGAGATTCATTTCCTCCACAGCTTGCTCCTCAAAACTCTCATAGTAAGGTTTCAATCGATGGCCATTCACCTTGAACTCATTTCCTGTTGTTGTACTCTTTATCTGCACTACTCCATGGGGAAAAACATTAGTAACAACAAACGGTCCAATCCATCTAGAACGCAACTTACCAGGAAAAAGTTTAAGTCTGGAATGGTAGAGGAGGACTTTCTGTCCTATGGTGAAATACTTTCTTCTAATCATCTTGTCATGAAATGCCTTAGTTCGTTCCTTGTACAACCATGCAGAGTCATAGGCTTCATTTCTTATCTCCTCAAGCTCATTCAGCTGAAGCTTTCTATGGAGACCTGCTTCATCAATATCCACATTAAATTTCTTCACTGCCCACCATGCTTTATGTTCAAGCTCAACTGGTAGATGGCAACCTTTCCCATAAACCACTCTGAATGGAAACATCCCAATTGGTGTTTTGTATGCTGTCCGATACGACCATAATGCATCATCAAGTCTGAAACTCCAATCTTTCGTGTTGGCCCGACAGTCTTTTCCAA
Organism: Elaeagnus macrophylla; assembly: GCA_029378325.1. NCBI lineage: Eukaryota > Viridiplantae > Streptophyta > Magnoliopsida > Rosales > Elaeagnaceae > Elaeagnus > Elaeagnus macrophylla. The sequence goes on along the minus strand of CM055641.1, from coordinate 46,504,604 downwards.
AATTCTCTTGATTTCTCGATTTGAAACTTCAGCTTGTCCACTAGTTTGTAGATGATAAGGTGTTCCAACCTTATGGGTGACGTGATATTTCTTAAGCAAAGCTTCAATCGTTCGATTACAGAAGTGAGAACCACCATCACTAATGAGCACTCGAGGCATTCCAAACCTGCTAAATATGTTAGTCCTCAAAAATCCTGCAACAACTTTAGAATCATTAGTCCGAGTGGCTTTTGCTTCTACCCACTTTGAGACATAATCCACAGCTAACAAAATATACATGAAACCATTTGAGGAAGGGAAAGGTCCCATGAAATCAATTCCCCATATATAAAAAATTTCCACAGCACTCACATTATGTAGAGGCATTTGATCTCGTGGACCAATGTTTCCTATCCTTTGACATCGATCACACGTCATGCAATATTTATATGCATCCCTAAAAATGGTAGGCCAATAAAATCCACTATCTAGCACCTTAAGGGCTGTCCTACGAGCTCCAAAATGGCCACCACAAGATTCAGAATGGCAAAATGCAAGTATGGATCTTTGTTCAGGATCATGGACACATCTCCTAATTATTTGATCAGCACAATGTTTCCACAAATAGGGTTCATCCCACATATAATGCCTAGCTTGAGACTTAAGTCTCTCTCTAATAGCATAGGTAAATCAGCAGGGAATTCCTTAGTTACAATATAATTGACAATGTCTGCATACTAAGGATCTATTACCTCAATCCTAAAGAGTTGTTCATCTGGGAATGATTCTTGCAATGGTAGGGCTTCTCCCTCATGAGTAATTCTACTTAAGTGATCAGCCACGACGTTTTCACTTCTTTTCTTATCCTTGATCTCAAAATCGAACTCTTGAAGTAGAAGCACCCATCTGATTAGCCTTGGCTTTGAATCCTTCTTTGTCATGAGGTATTTAAGTGCTGCATGGTCAGTGTAAATAGTAACTTTAGTTTGCAACAAATAAGAACGAAATTTATCTAAAGCAAAAACAATAGCAAGGAGCTCTTTTTCTGTTGTTGAATAATTTAATTTTGCATCATTAAGAGTCCTGGAGGCATAATAGATAGCATAGGGCTTCTTGTCCTTCCTTTGTCCCAAAACTGTGCCAATAGCATAGTCTGAGGCATCACACATCAATTCAAAGGGTAATGACCAATCTGGAGGGCACATGATAGGAGCAGTTGTCAATAACTCTTTGAGATTCTCAAAAGCTTCCTTGCACTTCTTATCAAACACAAAAGCTACATCCTTCTGAAGCAGTGAACACAAGGGTCTGGCTATCTTAGAAAAATCCTTGATAAACCTCCTGTAGAAACCTGCATGACCAAGAAAGGAACGAACTTCCCTCACAGTTGTGGGGCAAGGTAAGTGACGCACAATATCAACTTTAGCCTTATCTACCTCAATCCCTCTAGCAGACACTATATGGCCTAGAATAATCCCTTGTGTCACCATGAAGTGGCACTTTTCCCAATTTAAAACAAGGTTAGTTTCAATACATCTCTTGAGAATGAGTTCCAAATTCTCCAAACATGCATCAAAATTCTTACCAAAAACACTAAAGTCGTCCATAAAGACTTCAATAATGCTTTCAACGTAGTCAGAGAAAATGGATAGCATACAACGTTGAAATGTACCTGGGGCATTGCACAAACCAAAGGGCATATGACGATAGGCAAACGTACCGAAAGGGCTAGTGAAAGTGGTCTTCTCTTGATCTTCTTGAGAGATACAAATCTGATTATAACCACTATAACTATCCAAGAAACAATAGAAAGGATAACCAGCTAACCTTACGAGCATTTGATCAATGAAGGGTAAGGGAAAGTGGTCCTTCCTTGTGGTGGAATTGAGCTTCCTATAATCAATGCAAATACGAAATCCAGTAATGACTCTTTGAGGAACAAGCTCATTATCAACATTCTTTACAACAGTCACACCACTTTTCTTGGGAACAACTTGAATCGGAGAGACCCATTTGCTGTCAGAGATAGGGTAAATGACTCCGTAATCTAAGAGCTTGATAATCTCCTTCTTCACTACCTCCATCATAGGGGGATGGAGACGTCTTTGGGCCTCTATAGTAGGCTTGGCGCCATCTTCTAGTAAAATTCTGTGGACACAAGTTGTTGGACTAATTCCCTTGATATCTGCCAAGGTCCAACCAATTGCAGTTTTATACTTCTTTAACACTTCCATGAGCTTTGCTTCTTGTCTATCCACCAATTTTGACGACACAATGACTAGTAAGGTATCATTTTCTCCCAAATATGCATACTTCAAGTGGTCAGGTAGAGGCTTGAGTTCAAGTTCTGGAGCCTGTTCAATTGAAGGTAACAACTTGTTAGTAGAAACAGGAACAACTAAAGATAGAGAGCCATACCTTGGTGTAGTTCGAACATGCTGATTCTCAAGGGAGGCTATAGTTTCAATCACAAATGGTTCAGTGTCCTCCAATAACTCATCTATTGGCGTCATTTCACCTTTCTCATTGTATCTAACTCCTTGAGAGATAATTGTTGCCAACTCATCTTCGTTCATGGCTTCAGAGAACCTTTGTGCTAGTTCATCTAGCATATCAACAGAACAATAGGGTTTAACCTCAGAAAGTGGATACCTCATAGCTTCGAAGATGTTGAAATTTATTATTTCTCCCTCAAACTCCATGGTGAGTGATCCTTCATATACATCAATCTTTGTTCTTTCTGTTCTCATGAAAGGTCGCCCTAAGAACATTGGAGTTGATTCCATAGGCGAGTCTTCCATGTCTAGAATGTAGAAATCTGCAGGAAAGATGAGTTCATTAACCTGCACAAGAACATCTTCTACATGCCCCAATGGGTGTTTGTTAGATCGATCAGCCAATTGAATGATAACCTTATCTTTCTTTAATGCTCCTAGATCTAGAGATTGATAAATACTATAAGGCATAACATTGATGGATGCACCTAAGTCTAGCATAACATTCTCAAACCTAGTGTTACCAATCACACAAGGGACAGAAAAACTCCCTGGATCCTTCAACTTAGGAGGCAATTTCCTTTGCAAGATTGCAGACACTGTTTCATTCATTTTTACCACCTCTTTCTCACGAGTTTGCCTCCTTATGGTGCATAGATCCTTAAGAAACTTGGCATACTTAGGTACTTGCTTGAGACATTCAATCAAGGGCATGTTCACTTCCACCTTTTTAAAAAATTCGAGAATGGCTTGATCAGACTCATCCTTCTTGGTCTTTGCAAATCTATTGGGAAAGGGAACACGAGCAAACTTGTTAGTGTTAACTGAATTCTCAGAGTTAACATTATTACCTTTTGACACTCCAGAGTTCTTGGGTGGTTGAGTTTCGGCCTTTGAAGTAGCAGGGTCTACTTCTAGTCCATTCTGTCGGGCTTTTATGTTATCATCGTTAATAAGGGTCACTTGGGATTTCTTCTGGGCTTTTGAAAGATCTTGTAAAACTTTACCACTTCGAGTTTCCATCACCTTGGCGTGTTCTATGATAGGGTTGGGTTCAGTTTGGCTTGGTAGTTTCCCAGTCTCATGAATCTTTCCCATGAAATCCACTACTTGTCCCAATTGCTTCTTGATATCTGTAAGTTCAATGGAATGGGATTTTTGACCTGTAGCTAAAGCCTCAGTGACATTTGTTAGACTTTGTTGCCCTTGAGCAAGAGACTTTAAGATATCATCATAGTTAACTTTAGTAGAATTTATAGGACCAAAAGTTTGAGGTACCTGAGGCCTTGTATACAAACCTGAAGGGCGTGAGAAGGGTTGCCCTTGATGGTGATGGTTCAAAACATTATCATTGTTGGACCATCTAAAGTTGGGGTGATCTTTAAGCCCTGGATTGTAAGTGTTTGAGAAGGGATTGTACCTTTGTCCTCCTTAATTCCCTTGAAAGCCAATAGCATTTAAGGTCTCCCATCCTCCATTCTGAATTAGTTGAGGGCATTGATCTGTTGGATGCCCTTGTATAGAACACACACCACACACTTGTGCCATGGGGACTCCTTGGTTTGTTTGCATCATTTGGGCTAACATGGTAGAGATTTCGTTCACCTTATTTTCAAGAGCAGAGTTAGAGTTCACCTTAATACCATCCCTAGTAGAGTTGGCTCCCTCATATTGTTGACAATTTAGAGCACGTTGAGCAAAAAGTTCCTTAGCATCTGCTGGTGTCTTATCTAGGAAAGATCCTTGAGCAGCAGCATCTAAGAGACTCCTTTCGGAAGGGTCAAGTCCTTCATAGAAATATGTGAGGAGAGCATCTTCTCTATATCCATGGTTAGGGCATGCTGCCGCCAATGCCTTAAATCTCTCCCAATAAGTGTAGAAGGTTTCATCAAAACTTTGCTGAATTCCACTTATTTTCTTCCTCAAGATAGTGACCTTAGAAGCTGGGAAGTACTTGGTCAGAAATTCAGCCTTCATCCTCTCCCAAGTATTGATAGTGTTAGACTCTAGCTCGAACAACCATGTCCTAGCCTTGCCTTCCAAAGAGAATGGGAAGGCTTTCATCCTTAGAATATTAGGGTCAGCTGCCTTAGGGCACATGCTTCCACATATGAACTCAAACTCTTTCAAATGGTAATTTGGATCTTCATTGTTGAGTCCATGAAACTTGGGTAGATGATGCAAGAATCCACTCTTCAATTCAATCTCAGCTATAAGTCCATTGCCAGGATTAGGATAAGTGATACAAAGAGGTGCAACTCCTCCTCCAACTGGATTGGATAAAGCTCGAATTGTTTGAGCCATTGGAAATTGAATTACTACTTGTTCCTCCTCCTTTTCTTCTTCTTCTTCAATCTCTACTAATACGTGCTCTTCTTGATGTACCCTTGAACTCTCAGACTCACCCACACAAACACTTTCTTCTTGAGATGTGACTACTCGCCTTTGTGTGCTCTTGATTTCCTTTCTAACTCGTTGTCCAGAGGTCTTAGTTCACCTTGTGGGTTCCTTCTTGTGTGCATGAAGAGTTATACCTTCTGGTTCAGGAATTCTTCCTCTCCTTTTGATAAGGCATGGAGAGTTATACCTACAAAACTTGATAAGTTAGTAACGAAAATCACTAAGAAAAGCAAACAATGATCCCTTATTTAGACATTTAAACCATTTTTGAAATGAGATGAAGGATCTTTGCTCCTATGTCTATTTTAGTTTTAACTTTAACACTTAGGTACTGGAACAGAGAACTTCATTGTGCAATGGGACTACAGAACAACTACCCTTGACAAGGTCATGTTTAATTTGATATAACTTAAGTATACAAATAATTTTTTTTTTTTTTATGAAATGCACTTAGTTAATATCCCTATTGATTCCAAGTTGTAAGTCGAGCCCAATAGAATCCACTACTATTGGTGAGCTACGATATAGGGATAGTTGCCTAGACATAAGTTTCTTTCCTTTGTTTCAGAGAGCATGAATGGCCAGATTAGGAATAAGCGAGAGGGAGGACTCATTATGCTACAGAGGCTACTCAATTAATTGAGGTCAAAGCCCCGATTGGCTACTCCCACATAGTGGTTTTGCACGGTCTATAGCATCTCTGAGATCCAATTTAAAACCTGTCACCAAGGGTCCTTTTCTAGACACCACCCATATATGGTCCTTACTCAGCTAAGAAATCAACTTGTGTGTCAGACTGTTCTCCAAGTGTTAATAAAGGCCGCCCTCAACCTCAAGAGTCCTTAGTAGGATACAAATGAAGGGTTAAGGCCAATATTAACAAGAGGGCCCTTGTCTACTCATACGATTTTACACACTTGCAACAATAAAATATTTATCTAAACTCACAACAAGAAACAAAAATAAGATGATACAATTTACATATGATATCAAAATTTAGGCAAGCATGCTACAAAATTTGAAACAACCATGCAACATACAAAGCAAAAACTTTGATAACAACACAAAAATCATTGACACTTAAAGTTAGAGATTTTTCAATCCCCAGCAACGGCGCCATTTGATAGACCTACAATTACTTGCATATCAATAACCCTATCAATGTAGTAATGGACAAATAAGGGATCGTTAGGGACCGGGGACTGAAGGGACACCTACAATAAGTGTTAGTATAATAAATATTCACAAATATATAATGTGTACAAGAATTTATGGGGTTTTGGAATTGGTTTTTAACTAAAAGAAAAACAAAAAATTATATACAAGTGATCATCTCCATTCACACAACCATAGATAACCAAGCATTCAATCAGATTGTCATGACTAATAGCAACAAATTCAATCCCATAAGCATGCATAAGAATTGAACCCTTGAGAATAAGGGCAATGACCTCAAATACTCAACATATTCTTCTAAATTCTCTAAGATATAGGAAACGTCCATTACCTAGATATTTTACCCGACTTAAACATAGCAGAAACGTCTAACCATGTGAAAATCAAAGTAGATTATTAAGCTTTCATAAGTACAGTTCGAATACAAGCTAAGACTACGGGTGTCAAACCATAAATAATTACCTTGCAATCCTCACACACACTTTTACAAGTTTCACCTTTTTATTAGAACCTCATAAGTATCGCCCTGTGAGAATCCTAATAGGCAATATGATACTTTTCATCACCACATAGAAAACATTCATATGTAGTACTACTAACTACCAATGATATATAAACCCTATATGTTTCGAACCATATAAGACTACATATCTAAATTAGAGTGAAAATTCTTACACATAATCATAGTTCATGAATTCATAACTACATATCATTAACAATCAAATTTAATGCTTTAATCAAATATGAAAATAAACAAGACATATAGAAAATAAATCATATTTCCAATAAAAGAATCCAAAACAAATAACTTCAATACAATAACAAAAATAATTAAAAATAATAAACATAAATATTACACTTTTGAAGCTTGAGAAGTCTTGATGATGATCCTTACGTCCTTGAGAAATCTTGATAATAATCTTTTACTCTATGGTTAATGCAAATGAAGAGATGATTTTGAGAGGTGGAGCCTTGCTCCTTATAAAGGAGAATTGGTTGGCTATCTTCTCTTCTTTTTCCAATGTGGGACTCATTATACCTCTTTATAGGATAATTTTCTGCTAATCTTTGCTCTAATTTCGACGTGGGACTTGGTGTGCTCTTTTGAATTGAATTCAAAATCCAAGTTTTCGGACAGATTGAACCTCGATTACTAAAACGGGAATATCTCAGCCATCAAAATATATATGATCAAGTTCTTGGAGGTTCTGGAAACTAGACATGTAGGGCTTTCCAATGACACCACATTCATGATTTTTGGACTTCTGAGTTGTCTGGTAGAGCCCTTTGAAGTTGGACTACGAAATCTATCAAAATTCCCATTTCCTTCAAATTTAAGTTTTATTTTGATTGTCTCTTGGCCGCCACTCCTTCCTTTTCAAGTGTAACAAGCCCTAAACTCTCCAATTTGATGATGATAATGCAGATTCCCTACAAAAGAATTAAGAATTTATAAGAAAGGAAAAGTTACATTAAACAAGAAAAGCTTAAAAACTTCATTTTTGCTCATTTTTATACACCAATGCTATCTATGGACTCATTTCAAGAAACTAAGTTAAAAGTAACACAATTAAGATCAAAGTGTAACCAAATAAGTAAGGAAATACATTAAAAATGTCACACAAAGTGTTCCTATCAAATTCCCCCACACTTACCTTTTGCTAGTCCCTTAGCAAAACATCAACCTTCAACCAAGACCTTCATTTACTAACAGACTCAAAAATAAAAAATACTAATAAACTAACCTTGTTGCCCTTAACATTTGTCTCAAAATCCGTACTCTTATGGCATCAAGATTTTAACATTTAATCAAAAATCAAAAACAAGAAATTCGAGAGTTTAATTGACATGCATGATCCTCATATGAGCATACAAAATGAGGGACTGATACCCTTTATATCAGCAATAGTCCAACCAATGGCCTTTTTGTGCACTTTCAAAACATCAAGTAACTGAACTTCTCGTTCTTCTAATAATTGAGTTGAAATGATGATAGGAAGAGTAGAAGATTCACCCAGGTATGCATATTTCAAATGAGTTGGAAGGGGTTTAAATTCCAAAATTGGTGGTTCAATGATAGAAGGTTTTGGAACCTTGAATTCTCAAGAAGACAAGTCTAAGGATTCAAACTTGTTTTTTGATTTGAAATAAGTATGTCCTGCCTCTACCAACTTAAGTTTCTCTTCATTTTCTTCACATTCTGATTCATGTTGCAGAAAAGCTATGTCTGATGCATCATAGTAACAGTTTCCAACAGCTTCAGATACCAACGAGTCTATAACTGAGATGGATGAACATTCTTCCAAATCGTTGGGAAATTTCATAGCTTGAAATACATTAAAAGTGACTTGCTCATCTTAAACTCTCATGGTTAATTCTCCTTTTTGAACATCAATTAGAGTCCGACCTATGGCTAAAAATGGTCGACCCAAGATAATAGGCACCTCGTGGTCTGCTTCATAATCTAGCACAATGAAATCCACAGGAAAAATAAATTTTTCAACTTTAACTAGAACATCTTCAATTTTTCCTTCTGGATGAGCAATAGAACGATCAGCTAATTGCAAAGAAACTGTAGTAGGTCTAGCTTCACCAATACCCAACTTCTTAAAAATTGACATAGGCATCAAATTAATGCTTGCTCCCAAATCACACAAGGCCTTGCCAAAATATTGATTACCAATGGAACATTGAATTGTGAAACTTTCGGGATCCTTAAGCTTAGGAGGAAGTTTGTTTTGTAGCATAGCATTACTGTTGTGTGTTAAAGTGACCATTTCAAACTCACCAAACTGTCTCTTCTTGGTTAAGTTGTCTTTCATGAACTTAACGTAATTTGGCATTTGCTCCAATGCTTCAACCAAGGGAATGTTAATATGTAGCTGCTTAAGAACATCTAGAAATCTTCTGAATTGAAGATCTTGCTGCTGTTTTTGAAATCTTTGAGGGAATGGGAGAGGTGGTCGGTGCTGCTGGGAACTTTGGAACTTTGCTGCAGCAATGCTGTAGCATTCTAGGTACCAGAATTTTCTGAGTTTTTCAAAACTGCTTCAGATTTGTCCTGCTCTTTTTTTTATTATCTTGGACTGAGATACTCTCATTTTGACTCGTTTTCTATCCAATTGGTCCCTCTAATTTTTTCCCACTCCGTAGAGTAATAGCTTTACAAAATTCCTTTCCTTTCCTTCCCTCCTTGGAATTTCGGTATCACTTGGAAGTGTACCTTGTGGTCTATTCTTAAGCTCATTAGCAAGCTGACCCACTTGATTTTCTAGGTTCATCATTGATGCAACTTGGCTTTGGAGGATTGCATCATTCTTGGCCATGTACTCTTTAAGTAAAGATTCCAACGAACTAGTTGATTCACTTGGTTGGTTTCTTTGTTGCTGTTGCTGAAATCCTGGTGGGAATGTAGGTCGGTTAGGCATGGTATGGTTAGCTTAACCACTACTTTGATTGTTCCAAGAGAAATTTGGGTGTTGCCTCCACCCTGGGTTATAAGTGTTGGAGTATGGATTGTGGTTCCTGTTGACATTACTCACAAAACAAGCTGATTCAGGATTTGAAGGGCAGTTATCAAACACATGAGACCCTGAACAGTAGACACATGAAATTCCTGAATCTTGGATTGAACTCACATTTGCTGACACATGTTGATTCTTCAACAGATTAACCAAGGATGAAACCTGAGCTATAAGTGCCGTAACATCATTAACCTCATGCACACCAGCCACTCTTTTTGCAGCTGCTATTCTATCCATTGGCCATTCATAATTATTGCTAGCCATTCTCTCAAGTAAATCATAGGCTTAATTGTAAGACTTGGCTAAAAGAGCTCCATTAGTAGATGCATCAACAATAGTTCTCGTTTGAGCATTGAGACCATTGTAGAAAGTCTCCATTTGGATCCAATGAGGTATACCATGGTGAGGACACTTCCTTAACAATTCTTTAAACCTTTCCCAAGCTTCATATAGAGATTCTCCATCCAATTGTTGATAGGAGGTGATATCATTCCTCAATTTAGCATTCTTTGTTGGTGGGAAGTATTTCATCAAGAATTTCTCATCTAAATCATTCCAAGTTGCAATAGAGTTAGGTGGCAGGGAGTTAAGCCATGCTCTTAATGAATATGGAAATAATTTGAGCCTAAATGCTTTCTCGGTTACCCCTGTTCATTTAAATGAATCACTGGCTTCAATAAATAACCTGAGATGCAGATGAGGATCTTCTGTATGTAACCCACTGAATTGCCCAATTGTTTGTAGCATCTAAAATATCACTGGTTTTAATTCAAAATGAGTAGCCTGAATATTTGGTCTTGTGATGCTTGGATTCAACCCCTCTAGCATAGGCAATACATATTCATTCAAAGCTCTGTTTCTATCATCCATTGGAGGTATCACATTGATTGCGTTGTTTAAATTCGGTTCATGGCCATTGTTTTTGTCCCCTGCATTTGCCATCTCTTCAAACTGAGCAAAATCTTGTTGTTCTCTCCTTCTTAGTCTAAAAGTACGCTCAATCTCAGGATCTAAGGGTAAGATATCCTCTTCGCAAAATTTGCTCATACAAAAGACACAAAGGAGATATTAGATAAACAAAAATTAAATAAAAAAAAAGTCGATTTCTACGAATAATTTCTAACGTTGCCAATCTTCGGCAACGACGCCAAAAACTTGTTGCTCAATATGGTGTAAGATATTTTACACAAGTGCACGTGTCGCAAACAAGTAATATAATGATAAGAAATATCGTTCACACAGAGATTAGAATACTAGAAAATATCGTAAAAATTAACTATTAAAATCAATATTTGGTGTTTTTGTGTATCAAAATAAAATAAATAGCACAAGCAGAAAAGAGTAAAAATATTGAAACAAAGGTCAACAAGAAGGATATTAAGAATCGCAAGTAGATAAATCAGTTAGGATTGTAAATGTGATAAGTGATGTAGACAGACTACGTTGTTGCAGCGTTACTGTAGCAATGTTGTGGAAAAGTGTAGCAGTAACTAGAATTGCGAAAACTACAAAGGATTCTTCCGAATCTGCAATGTTATATGCCCTATGACTCAATGAAACACATTTCTATGCACATATGAATCTAAGAACAACATTTAATGCACAAATTCTCTTGGGTTATGTGAGACAATTATATATTCCTTTATTAATTGCTACACACTATTCTAGCTTCATCTAAATTAAACTAACCTTTCTAGAATTAATTTTAGTTTATTATTTTATCAATTGTTGATCAAGCAATCAATAAGAATAAATCAATAAATTAAGCATCAAATAACTAACACCCTTTGTCAAGCAAAGCATAAGTTTTTAAAATTGAAGCCCAAAGTCTACATACACTTGCACATCCATAACCCTAACTATAGTAAAATTAGCCAAGCATATTTATGAAATTAAAAATCAATTTATATTTGTTCAAAATCAGATCCATATAGTTTTGGGAAATTGAGAATAATCAAATAATAATGAAAGAATGAATAAATAAATAGATCCCTTTAATCAACCCTAAACCAATTGGATTATGAATCTTTCTTGCTTGCTTGCTTTCCTCACAAAAATCCTTGCAAATCAATCCTTCAATTGGGCTCTTTCTAGATCCCCCTTGATACTTGATCTACGTTCTCCTTTCTCTATTTTTCTGCGTGATTTCCTACTGTTGAATCTGTCCAGTTTTTCTCTCTGCCTCTGCTGTGTATTATCTCGGCTGCTGCCTAATTATTCAGATCTAGATCAGCCTCTATTTTGTGTATTAAACCCTAATTTTAATTTGGGTTAAGGTCCTTGTGTTAAGTCCCAAAATTGCCCTTAAAAAGGTGAGTCATTAGATGTCCAAAATTGTCCTTTTTTTGAAAGTCAATGTCAATTTTTATTATTTATTTCCAATTCCACGCTGCTTATTCCTGATGTGCTTCGCTGTGGCAATGCTGTAGCAAAGTTGATTTCCACTGCTTTGTTATTTTATTTGTTTTCTGCAAAACAGCATATGAAAAATTAATGAGTTAACATCAAAATATAAGTATTATTAAGGAAATTCAAAATACTTTCAGATTTAATATCAAAGAATTACTCATCTTCACAAATTTAACAAATAATGTTCAAATGTATATAATAAACAAGCAAGTATTTATAAATAAAAGCTAATAATACTATAATAAATTAGAGTTATCAATATGTGTAATCACTTTTAAACTCTAGGTACTTAATGATCCATGTATACTTAGATGGCCATAGACATGTGGGCTAAGTTTATATGGATTGGGATTAACATGACTATAGACATGTGGGTGATAATTACTTGAGTAGAGTTTGATTAATAATCCATGTATTTTACTTTATTATTAATGAGACATAGAAAATTTTGGGAGTCGAATGGGGGAAGTTGAAATCCTAAACTTTTCTTCATTGTGTAGTGAATCTATTTTTTATTTCTTTAATTAGTTTAGTTTCGTTATTTTAATTTGCCACTCATTTTGAAAGTTCAAATAGAAAGAGAAAATATATATTTCAGTACTTAGTCCTAGTACACGCCTTACTAAGTTTTCGTGAGTATGACAACCCCGTTCTTAAAAATACTTATCATTTGTACACAACTCGTGCACTTGTAAATTTTGTGCCACTTTTACCCTCTACGAATTACATGTTAATTAACTATCAACCTATTGTTTCAGATAAGGTTAATTAATCTCAAATTAATTAATTAACAATAAATTAATTAAAAGTATTAAATTATGGGTAATTAAATCATCCAATCATGTGAAATTAATTAGGGAATTGTGAAGATTCAATCATGCATAAATGAGTTCAACATAAATCCTAGAACGATGGGTCTAGCTCATCATAAATGTATATATTAAATTCATAAAAGAGAGTTTAATATGTAAATTATTATAAATAAATATAAAGAAAATAAGAGAAATCAAAACCCTTAAAGACTCCATGTAAAATTTGGAGTGAAAAATAAGTTACAGTCGCGAACCTAGCCTTCCTGTTGATTTTTGTTGTCCAGGAGCATCGTAGACCAAATTAAGAAATGCTGAGGCTCAGCTTTCCCTATTTCAAGCCACATTTCCAGACTTCTAATTGCCATGGCACAATATTTCCATTGCCACGGCCTGACCTACATTTCTTCCATTTTGCTCCGTTTTCACACCATTTTCTATCATTCCATTACATTAACAAACTCAAACACAAATTAAGCATTTTCACTCTATTTAATATAAAACAAGACAAGTAGTTAGCCTAGAAATGAAGAAATAACTTTATTTTCGTAGAGTTATCAAGAATCTTCTTGGGTTACTTTTTCAACAGTCAAGCTTACAAAGTTTTCAATTTAAGATCCTCTAAAATCATGGAATCTATTAATGTAGTAATAGATGACTCTGGTGCACCAAATATAATTGATGCTAAGGACAATGATGTCTAAAAAATTAGAGTTCTACTAAGGCCAATACTTTTGATGTGGCTATTTTGGTTGATGGTCCTTGTATTGAGTCTCTAAAGAAACCTTAGCTTGAAGATAATAATTCTTTTCTTCCTAAATGGGCTAAGGGTGTTCATTCTTCTTAGAACATCATTGGTAAAGTTGAGGTTGGAGTCAAAACAAGATGTCAGGTTTTGAAGATCTTGAACTATACCATCTCTCCATAGAATGTTAAGAAAGCTCTATCGGATGTACACTAGGTCTCTATGAAGGAGGAGCTTATAAAATTTCTAAAAATTGATGTATGGTATGTTGTTCCAAGACTTGCTGACAAGCATGCTCTATCGGATGTACACTAGGTCTCTATGAAGGAGGAGCTTATAAAATTTCTAAAAATTGATGTATGGTATGTTGTTCCAAGACTTGCTGACAAGCATGTCATTGGACCCAGGTGGTTGTATAAGAACAAAGAAGATGAGAATGGTGTTATCGCTTTAAACAAGTCCAAATTGGTTATGTAGGGGATACTTAGATAGAGAGTATTGACTTTGAATAAAATTTTTCTCTAGTGGCTCGTCTTGAGTCTGTTAGACTTCTAATTGGACTGACATGTTATTTTGGATTAATGATGTGATCAAAGAGTGTATGTTGAGCAACCCAAATATTTTGAGGATCTACACTATCTAGAACACGTAATGCGCTAAAATAAAGCTCTATATGGATTAAAGCAATCCTCTAGAGCTTAGTTTGAAAGTGTGGCTACTTTTCTTCTCAACATCGACTTTTAAAGAGGTGGTGGAGACAAAATCCTGTTTATGCAACAGGAAAAGGGTGACGTCATAGTGGCTTAAGTGTAAGTTGATGATATCATTTTTGGATCTAATAAAGATGATCTTGCTCAAGATTTTACCTTAACAATGCAAAATGAGTTTGAGAAGAGTCTTGTAGGAGAGTTGAAGTTCTTCCTTTGTTTCCAAGTTAAGTCCTTAAGAGATGGGATTTTTCTCTCTCAAGCAAAGTATGCCAAAGAACTTGTCAATAAGTTTGGCTTGGAGTTTGCTAAACCACCTCCTACATCGATGAGTACTTCTTTGAAACTTCATCAAGACATCTTATGAAAAGAGATAGAGTAGACTTTGTATAGGAGTATGATTGTTAGTCTTCTCTACTTAACTGCAAGTCGTTTTGATATCTCCTATATTGTTAGAGTTTGTGAAAGATTTCAAGCTAAACCGAAATAGTCTCACATTGAGGCAGTTAAGAGAATCATGGAGTATGTTAGGGGGAGATCAAAGTTTGGTTTTAGGTATTCAAATGTTACTATTGTTGAGTTGGTTAGGTATTCTAATGCTGATTGTGCTTGGTGTAACAATGATAGGAAGTGTAATTTTGGTGGGTATTTCTATTGGGGTAATTCTTTGATCTCCTGGCATAGGAAGAACAGAGTTTAGTTTGTCTCTCTATAGATGAGATAGAGTATATAGAAGCTAGATTGTGTTGCTCTAAACTTCTTTAGATGAGCGAAATGCTGAATGATTATGGGATCATGGTTAAGGATTTGACCTTGCTTTGTGATTAAACTAGTGCTATCTATATTTAAAAACATCCAGTTGTTCATGCTAAATTGCAAGTGTATGGTACACATAAAATAATGAATATTTAAAGATCAAGTTGTCGTATCCATGAGGATTGGATTAATAGGGAGTTGTATATCAAACTATAGTTATACTAAACTATTTAGGTTAACAAAAAATAAATAGATAAAATAATAAAAATACAAAAAGATAATATTCACATTACTTGATCCAAGACATTGACTCTAATAAATTAAGTGCTAAAGAGTCCTAGGAATCCACTATCCCTCAATTTCTTACACATGAATTAATTTACTATTCCAAGCAATTGCCAACAAATTATATGATCAATTAACTCCAACCTATGCATACATTCCTCTTTCAAGTAAACTACAAACAATATAGTAATCTAACATAATCACACTACTACTCATTAAGAATGTCGATTATGGACCACATACACAAGAATCATAACTCTTAGCCTAAAAACATGTATGATATTCAATCAAGACAAATAATTAAATACTTCTCTCAAAGCTACCTAATTGCCTCTATGATATAATTGTTAATTAGGCAATTAATGACTTATAAATAAGATTGAATAATATATTTTGATTTGCAATCACATTGGAATGAAGAAACAAACTAAATCATTGTATACATAAATTGAGTTTAAGAGGATCCTAACAACATTTTTAACTAATCATAATATTGTTCAATAAAATTCCAAAACATTGAGAAAATAAAAGAGAATAGATAAAATATAAAAGGTAGAGAAAGATAAACTAATCTCCCAACTGTCACGCAGGAAACCAATCTCTATCAATTGTCACCCAAGTGAAGCTAAACTCCAACACCTTCAATCTTGAATCCTTTTATTGATTTGCCTCATTCTCTAAACTACTGCCTCTTTTTCTTAAATATTTAGGTTACTTTAGAAAAGTGTTGAATGAATTGTTTGGCTACTGAGAAGCCTATTTATAGGATAAGTGCTTTAAGTTACAAATAATTGTAGTTCAAGTTGGAAACTTGTCCAAATAGGAAACTAGTCCAAAATAGAAGATCAGAGATTTTGACCATATTTTATGCACATGCCAACACGAGCCATGGCTTGGAATCATACGTATCGTGACACAAATTCCATGGGTTGCTAATGTGTTTACGCTGGTTAAGGCATAGATTTTTGCCCATCACAGCACAAATATCTTAGGTGGCCAATGAAAGGCACCTTTTTTCTCCCATCGTAGCACAATGCTCTTAGATCTTTGATGTAGAATAGGTGCACCTTAGCACAATAAAGCGGTCACTATGGCATAGAGCTGACTATTGTAATTGTGTCCCTTTTTGACTCACTCGCTTCTGTTTCACCTACATTGACACCTTTAAACACAATAAAGCCATTTAAACCATTTTAAGTGAAAAAAAGAAGAAAAGTAGTTAGCTTAAAAGTCACTAAATAACTCTGCTTTCGTAGAGTTATTACCTACCAGCATTCAATAAAAAAACACATTAATATTCGACAACACGTCATTTGAGACTTGGTGGAATCAGACACTACTTCTTTACAGCATATCATTACTAATCTTCAATTAGCTAATTTATGGACTAAACCATTAAATTTTCTCAGATATGAAACTCTAAGGAAGGATATTGGTGTCTACATTTCACTTTGAGATTGTAGTCTGTGTGACATTCAGGCTGTATGACTGCTTGTTGTGATGAGTGTATTAGTTGTTTGTTTGTTTATATTCAACACGTTCTATTTTGTTTCCATATGTTGCATTTTGTAGTTTGGTGCATGCTTTAATCTTTTCTGCAATGTTGCATGAGTGTATAGGATTATTATATTATGTATGGCTTTTCTCTCTCATAAAAGAGTGTTCCTTTAGCTTTCTTTGTCAAAAAGGAGAAAAAATTTGTGTTGCACAACTGTTTTTTTTACTTGTCTAGTGCATAGGCTGTTAGTGTAGGTGGCGTTGCATCTTATTTTCTAACTTGTATACATTGAAGGGGGGTGCTGTATGAAGTCAAGGGGAGTTGTGTTATTTCATTTTTTCTTGTTTGATTACGCTTAGCCTATTGATATGTACCTATGTAGGAATAACATGATAGTTTTTAGTTAGACTACACATAATGTGCATGATATGTTCACGAGTATGTGATGTTTTATGTGTGTAGAATACTAGTTAGCTAAATATTTTGAAGCTAAGTTGGAGTTGGAGTTCCAACATGTAGCATAGATGTGCATCAAGACAGATGTATTGTTTCTTGATGATTAATGGTGCACATCAAGATAGATGCCCTCAGGGAGAAGTGTTGGAGTTGTTTGGATTGTGTGTTAAAGTTTAATCATCAGGAATGAAGTTCTTTAGATCATTTTTCATGAATGTATTATGTTTGATGCTTTTTTTGTCTATATTGGTTGTGCAATATTTTTTCATGGAAAGTCAAATGGAGAGATTGCGAGTCTTGTAAGCCTTTTTGTTTTTGTTGACATGTCTAAGTGCAAAACATGAAGTCTGTATTATTTTACTTAGTGTTTTATCTTCCTCAGTATAAGGTCAATTATTATCAGTACTATATTTCACACATTCATTTAGAACTTAACACTTTGAATGTTTGCATGATACATACATTATAGGGTGGTTGAGAGCATGATGTTTGCATGCCAAGTTGTGTTTTACATTGCCCTTGTTTTTCATTGATTAAGGGTATTTGTATGACCTTGTCGATGCCTGTGTGTGCTCACTGAGATTCTAGTGAGGTATTAGCGAAGTGGTGGTGAGTTTAACAACTTCTACTTTTGCCAATGTGTTCAGCAAGGGCTTGCTTATAGCGTACAACGTGGTCAACAAGGTGGTTGGTGAGCTTAACAAAAGCTCAAGAGTTTTCTATAAATACCCCTTCATTTATGATAAGAATTCAACAATAAATGAGGGGAAACTTTAGCATTTTGTAAACTCGAATATTCTGTTCAAAAATTGTTTTCTAAATTTTGGATCATAAATACTTCGAGTGGTTTTTTGTATTGGTAATTCTTTGAGTGTTTTTACAAAGAATATTTTTTGGGCTCAGTTAATTAAAATTGGTTTAACAAACTAAGACGTAGATCGCAAATAGGTACATGTGCATAGAATCACCTTTAACTTAAGTGAGAGAGTCCAAGACTTGTTGCAACATCGTGGGAAGGTGACATAGACACCTTAGGACTCACGCTTCTGAATGGAAATGAAATAGATAAAGAGATCATCACATGTAGAAGCATAAAATAATACGTAAAATTAAAAATTCCAACTAATAGTGAATTGTTTAAATGCACAACAGCTTGTGATAAAAACAATAAATGTTTTCCATTCACCGTGGAACCCTCACATATTGGAACATATTTGAATAACTTAATGATTGCACTCCTTCAAACAGTAGAGCATACAAACACAACAATATAATGTGGTAAATCCACTTAAGTACTATTCCAAAGTGGTAATATCCATGAGCTACTTAAAGCAACTACTCGACAGTAAACAATTCACTAAAATGTAATCAATAATATTACAACCAAAAGATATATGCTAATACCTCTATCAGTTGGAACCATGCCCAACTGCGCTTAAGCTTCCCTAGTTTGCTATCTTAACTAAAACTATGATCCACAAGCTGAATCCTGCTCTCCTCTAGAGACTCACCACCATGTGATGTGGTACAATCACTAATAACTGACATGAAATTCTGTAAGTGCATGGGTGTTGTACAAGTGATAAGTATTTTTAAGAATAGGTTGTCATACCCACAAGGAACTTTTTAAAGCGTGTATTAGGACTAAGTACCAAAATATATACTTTTCCTTTCTATTTGAACTACCAAAATTGAGTGACAAATTAAAATAAAGAAATTAAACTAATTAAAGAAATAAAAACACATTTTCAATACAAATTCAAGAAACCTAGGAAATCAATTTTCCCCATTTTAATCCCATGATTTTATAAGTCTCTTTAATATTACAACAAAATGCTTGGATTATTAATTAAATTATACTCTAATAATTACTATCCACATGTCTATGGTCATAGTAATCCTAATTCATATATCCTCAGCCCACATGTCTATGGCCATCTAAGCATACAATAAACATTAAGTACTTAGAATTTAAATTGATTAGACAAATAATAATGAGAATTTCTTGCCTCATTATTATATGTCAAAATTTCATACCAATCTTTCAATTGTTCAGAAAATTAACAATTCACCTAATTAAATGACTAATTTAAATAGGATCATTAAGCACATTAAATTATATAATCTAAACACTCATAAGATACTAAATTAAAATAATAAAATCATGTTCATAAAACGTGTTCAATCAAATCCTAAGAATAAAATACTACTCAGTAATACACATTTTAGAAACTAGGAATTTAAGAGTAAAATCTAAGAAAAACATAAAGAAATACACTTAGAAGAGATGATTAGTGAAACCCTGGAGAAGAATTCTTCCAAAATGCTCCAAAAAATGCTTCTTTGAGTTCCAAATTGCCAAAAACCTTACCTCCTAGCTCCTAAAATGGAGAGAGCTCTAAAAATCACTCAAAATTGCTTTAAAATGTGTTCTCCTTAGGTCTTATGGGTTTTGGGGGCTAAAACTTGTGGCAACAAAAATAGGCGGGACAAACGGTATGGCAAAATGAGGAACAGAGCTGTGTGCATGCTACATGTGGTGCATTGAGGAACGCTACGCTGACGAGTTTGTGAGCTGGCACCACATGGCAAGGTGCAATTGGCTAGCATTACTTGCATGGCTGGCATTATTTAATGTTTGATGCTACATTTTTATTTTAATATATTAATATGCTTATCAGTTATTTATTTTACTCTATGCTTACTACACCTAATTAATTGATCACTAATTAGGTTGATTTGTTGACATGTGTGCATTTGAAAGAATGGTATATGTTATGACCATAAGTAAAATGAATTCTTTGCATGAGGATGGACACACCTATGTGTAATATGTAGTCTTAGTAAACTACTTTGCTTAATAAATTCTAAAATCTTAATGACCATAGACATGTGGGTTGGTATTTTAGGATTTAAATTGCAATGACGATAGAATGTGAATTGTAATTAAATTAGAGTGTTTGGCTAACAACCATAGGTAGCAATTTTGAATATAGTTTTGATATGAAGACTAAATATATTCCATGTTGCTTGCATTTAATTTTGCATTACAATATGTTAGAACAAATTAAGCATCCTAATGAGTAAATTGAGAGAAATTGTAATCATATAAACTCAATGTCTTAGCTTTTTAATTATTTTAATTAGTGTAATTAATTAAATTAGATTTATTTTATTTTGAACAATATTTCATTAGTCTAAATAGTATTGTGAATGGCCCAATTTTGGTACTTAATTACTAAATAAATTGCAAGTCTTGTAAGTCCCTTTGAGTCTTTATTGGTGTTTATGTGTGCAAAATAGGAGTATTTTATCTTACTTAGTATTTTTATCTACCTCTTTGTACGGTGCTTTATTTGTGATCAGTATTACACACACTAACGTAGATTTTAACACTTTGTATGTTTGCATATTAAACACACTACGGGGTGGTTTGGAGCATATAATATGAATGGTTAAGTTATTTTTACTTGCATTTCATTTTCACTTTTGGCAGGTGTTGGTAGCTCTCTAGGGACCTCACTAACTAAGGTGATTTGTGAAAGGTCCGCAAGCATGCATAAGGTTGATTTATGGCTCGATAGACCTCACTCATGGTTTGTAGGGGGCTTGTTAGGGTGGTCAGCGAGGCCTCGAGGAGGTGCGTGGAAAGGTGTCTGCGAGGGTATCAGAAGTTGAAAAATTAGCTATTAATACCCCCTCTCTCATTTATCTACACCTTATATACATTTGTTCTACACCTTTTTATGTTCTAATTTTTGTGTTGAATAAAAATCTGACTTTGTGAAAGATATTTTCTTGAACTCTCAAAAAATATTTTATATTTTTCCTATCACTAATACGTTGAGTGTGGTTTTGTACAATAGATTCAGAGGTGATAATTTCAGTTGGAGATTTTTGTAAATCATTATTTGAAAAAAGAGATTTCATATTCTTATTACATCGAGTTTTTTCTATATTGAGAGACAAGGTGGTGGTCATATAGAGTGATTTTATTTTATAACTATGTACCAATATGCAGCTGTCACAATACTATCTAGGCGAGCAATAAGAGGAACAATAACTAAACTACTAATTACACTAACATTGCTCCAAACTTGCAAATATCGATCAAATAAACAATGATTGAGAAATTGGGATATATGAATCCCCTAACTACTCCACATGCAATATCAAATATCGTTAAATAATTTCTCTATCTAGTTGATTGATTACATGCTCTATTATGCCAATGAATCTTTGTCAAGCATCCTAGTAGCTATTATGCAAACGATCACATTATCATTCAGTTTCATTCACCCATAATTTATGCCCACATGTAACATGTCACATATGCATCAATCATAATGTCGAACTATTTCAATGCATGTGATAATAACCCTATTACTAATTCAAGAACCTACTTTGTCAAGCTAGGGCATGATTCTCAAATCATTAAATTGTTGGCAAAAAAATTAAAGCTATATGATCAAAATTATTATATCCACTAATTAAAGGAGAAATTTTATTCAAATAATAAAATCAATCACATGTCTAGTGGTTAGGTTCATCGAAAATCCCATCTAGAATTCTAGCCACTTATAGTTCTAACCATGATCAACAAAAATAAATATGAGTGCATGTTGAGAATCTAGATTAACAAAGGAAGAGTGAAAAAATTTATCTAATGAAATTTGACTCCATTCTTGATTGATCTTCAAGTCTTTCCAATGGATCTTCAAGTTGTTCTCTCCTTGTGTTTGATCTTGAAAGACGGAAATTCTATATCATGCCCATTCAAAACTGATGTTAATCGAGTTAAAATGATCTAATCTTGACCATTGGTTGTGATCCAAATGATCCAAGGGCCAATATTAAAAGTTGGAGTCGAATTACAACATATTATGGTCATTACTGGGCCACTTTATCAATCAAGGACCTTGGGTAGATTGATCAAGAAAGGATAACAATTTCTTTAGAGAGGTTTCGATTGAAGCTCAATGGACACTTGATCGATCAAGGCCTTCATAGATTGATCAAGGCAATAAGTAGATCGATCTAGATGATACAAAAAAGCTATTAGAGAGCCTTTGATTGAAGTTAGATAGATCGAGGCTCGATAGATTGAGCTACGGGTTAGATAGAATGAACATGTGCTGAAATGTCCTCAAATGACTTGTTTCAACTCTGTTTGTTGTTGTTCCACCTACATTAACACACTTAAACATAAGAAGGGTCTTTTTAACACTAATCACTCATAGACAAGACAATTAGTCTGCTCAAGTCGGTGAAACAACTCTATTTTCATAGAGTTATCAACACCTCCTAACTTAACTCTTTGCTTATACTTAAGCAAAGCAAGACAACTTATTAATTGAATCTACTACTGGATATGCGTAGCTACTGATAAACATTAATTAAACCCCCTCACAAGCATATTTGACAAAGATTTATCCCTTTCAAAGATTGTACAATTCTATAACAAGAAAGGTCACATGGCTATCAATCAACATTCCATTAAACAAGGGTATCCAAGGTTTTTGACGAAGTGATCTGTGTGTGTGTAACTTGCACATGATATCATCTAATGTACTCATAAAATCAACTTATATAAGCATGCCAATAGATTAAAATCTTAAAACAAGTTTTAAAAGTCTTCTTTTCATATCCCTCTCTACTCATTGAGATTATGCAACTAACTAGAGATCAAAAGGACTTTGCAAGTTTGTAATGTAAGGCTTAGGTGGGGGTAGATAGACGAGTTGTGTCTAGGCACATTCCACACTTTAGCTTGCTTTGTATTCATCATGCAGTTGAGTTTTTATTCAATGCTTTATTGCACCCTCTCTTATCCCTTCTTCATCTTTTGGTCCACATTTTTCTTAGCTACTTCATAACACTCCCAAACTTATTTTGAGTTTATTCCTTTTATTTTTTTTATTTATAGGAATAGTGGTGTTGTGAGTTTTTATTTTTATTTTTTGGTGCATCACACTTCACCTTAATCTATACACATAATTGTATTTTCACACAAGCTAAAAGGGTAAGGATAATGGTAATACAAATTTTGTTAGGCTCAAATATTGCTTAAAAATATGAATGGTATCAAGTTAAGTTCAAATGGGTGACTAAGGATACATATTCATTAGCTGGCTTTAAAGGCTCAATCAATTCATATGCCTAAATTACATCTCAAGATAACTGCTATCTAGGATTTTGCCTCAAAGGATGATCAAATAGATTATAAACATGGAAGACTCTCATCATATAGCATAACTCACACATATTTTTCTCCCAATAAGGACACCAAACAATCAATTATGAGCATTGTGCATAAAATTAAATCAATCCAATCAAAAACTAGCAAACATACCACATGATTAACGTAGGCATTTCAACGGTCATGCGATTCCTTATCCTAGTCTTGACAATCAATTCTATCATTGAGTTTATATATTTCATATCAAGCACACATACATTCGGGTTCAATATGTTTACTTTTTTCTATTCATATCTCAAATGAAATAACATGCATAGTAAATGCAATAACATAGAAAAGACAATAACTCCTAAATTCCTAATGTATAGCAGTGAAGTTCCCTTCCCTCACACTTGAATTCCACATTGTCCCCAATGTGCAACAGAGAAAAAGGTAACTAAAATAGATCAATAGAGAAAACTCCCTCGACATTGGCTTGTTGGTCTTTGTCACCAAATATGCCCTTGCACATGCCATATCCTTCTACACTTTATTCACCTACAAAACAAGTAATAATAAAACATTTTGTTGCCTTCCAACAAGCACCATGTTTGAGATCCTTGACTAGACCTTCCAAGAATTGCTTATGGTTCATTCAAATACAACAAGGAGACTACCCTCTTATTGGCATTACCAAAATAAAGCTTCAATCGTTGGCCATTAACCACAAATCTTGATTGGGAGACCTTATCTTCAATTTACACACAAAAGGGAATACTTTGGTTATCAAAATTGGAATCAACCACCTTGATTTGAAATTGGCCAGAAATAGTCTTAACAAGGAGTTGTACAATAACACTTGTCGGCCCACTTCAAATGTCAGACTCATTATTTTCTTATCATGCCACCTTTTGGTATTTTCTTTGTAAATTTTTGCATTCTTGTATGCTTGCAACCGAATTTCATCAAGTTCATTTAGTTACAACATTGTTTGTTCTCTAGTAGCTTCCATGCTCAAATTCAACTTCTTCATAGCTCAAAATGTTTTCTGCTCCAATTCCATCGATAATTGACAAGATTTACCAAATACCAAGCAGTATGGGGACATCAATAGGTTTTTTGAAAGATGTCTTGTATGCCCAAAGTGCATCATCTAACTTTAAGAACCAATCTTTCCTTTATGTGCTGACCACCATATCTCTAAGACCCTTTTCATTTCTCTATTTAAAACCTCCACTTGACTACCCTTTTGAGGGTGGTATGGGGTGGACACTTTGTGTTTGACACCATATCTTGATAATAAAGAGTAAAAAGAATGGTTACAAAAGTGACTACTACCAAACTTAGTGAAAATGTTTCTCTTTAAGAACTTCGTTAGCAATTTAGCATAATTTGTTGGTGTTGCAACTGCTTCCACCCACTTAGAAATATAATTCACAGCCACAAGGATATAAAAGTTACAAAAAGAAGGCATAAAAGGACAATAAAATCTATCTCAGAAACATCAAATAATTCAACCTTTAAGATTGCATTTTGATGCATTTCATGTCTCCTAGAATTGTTCCCCACCCTTTAGCAACTATCACAATGTTTAACAAACTTAGGGGCATCTTTAAAGAGAAAGGGCCAGTGGAAGCTTGATTGTAATTGTAAGGTTTATAAGTGTTGGCAATTTTTGTGAGTAAGATATGTGATTGTAATTTAGTTTAAAGGCTCGTTATCAAGTCAATCAAGTAAAATCGAAGAAACACCCAAGC
Source organism: Elaeagnus macrophylla (assembly GCA_029378325.1). Taxonomy (NCBI): domain Eukaryota; kingdom Viridiplantae; phylum Streptophyta; class Magnoliopsida; order Rosales; family Elaeagnaceae; genus Elaeagnus; species Elaeagnus macrophylla. The sequence continues at coordinate 46,479,430 of CM055641.1, read as the reverse complement.
TTCAGATATATAATTTATAACTATCGTACACAATATTAAATCATGAATTCACTAACACATGTTCACAACACTTAAAATTATTTATTGGTGCTAAATTTATTATTGATTGAAAATTTTTTATGATATGTTCCAAACCCTATTAGACTTTTAGTGGGCTTTTGATAAGCAAGCCCAAATAGAATTAACCTTAATGTTACTAGGTTATCACTATCACTTATATAAACATATTAGGGTTTGATACGAGGATAGAGCCGAATAAGAAAAAATTTCCATATGTCGAATAGTAAAAATTAGTGCGTTGTCGAAAAAGGAGAAGAAAGAAGTTTAAGACAAATTCAAATTAAGTACACTTTCACATATCAGTGTCATTATCTCCTTTATCTTATCAGGTGAACAAATGGGAATCCTATACAGGAATATTGGGAATTAATTAATAAGAGAAAGGACAATTGGTTGTTCGGCAAATAAGAGAAAGGAAATTTGGGAAATTACATTTGGAAAATAAGAACTTATATACATTAATTCATGTAATCAATTTGCTGGCAAGGGAAAATAACTTGATTATACCAAGACTTGATCCACAGTAAGAAGAAAAAAGGGGGATTGTTTGGTACGATGATCAACGACAACAATAAGATAGTACATATATCAGGGGTTTTTGGCAAAGGATAAATTAATTTATGTGTTAATTGGTTGTTTGTTTCTGTGATTAATTTTTGATAGATTGGTGTCTTTATATTCTCATATTTTTTTTGCTAGTTTGCTTCATATCTTGATGTTCATATCGCTTCTTATTTATTAGGTTCTTTTTTGCATGCATCAAATAATTTTGTGTGTGATCTTGATTAATTGATTTGATTATTGAGATTTAAAGAAGCTCTTGTTATTAAACCTATGCTTAATACTTTTTTTTCTAGTATTTCTAGTAGATTTGGGTTTATTCATTATACATTTTGCATATGCTAGTTGAGGATTATTCATTATTAAATCCATCTAGAACACAAATTTGCACTTGTGCAATTTGTGCTAATTTTTCAGATAGTAAGGTTGACGTGTTCAATAATTCTTGTGACTCAAATTTACCAAAGTTACGGGTACGATTAATCTTGTGGGACTTGAGTAGATTGCAACGTTAGTTTAGATCCAAATGCCTAGCTTGTGGAGACTTTGAAAGGAGTGACGACTCGTAAGTGAATTAAATAGGGGGCTTTATTTATGAAGGGTAATCTAAGACCTGGTCTTAAATTGAAATTTTGATTTTTATAGTCGATAGTTAAGTGGTCCGGTGGTTTTCCTCTTAGGTCATTGTTGTGGCTTAGGTTGTTTATACCTAAAATTCCCGTGTGTTATTCTTTATTTTTGCACTTTATATTTACATGTGATTGCATGTCTAACTGTTGTGTTTAGATTACATAATTTAAATTTGTTAAAATTTAGAATAACCTATTCACCTCCTTTAGGTTAATTAGATTCGTAACTAAAAACTTTTCAATTGGTATCATAGCGGGCTACTAGATAAACTTAGTGTTTTCTAGAACCATATGAAGCATCATTTAAGAGAGGGTTCTTCTACAACCCATCTACCTTACTTTCATGGGTCTAACTACCCATATTGGAAAGCTCTTATGAGAGCCCTTTTACATTCCTTAGATGAAAGTGTATGAAATTCTTTGTTGTTTGGTTGGCAGTCACCTATAGTTACCAAAGATAATGTAGTCACACATAAGCTTAGGAATGAATGGACTATTGTTGGGAAAACTACTAGTGGTTGGAATCAAAATGGCATTAATGCCATCTTTAGTGCTGTGTTGCCGAATAAATTTTGACATTTTTCTAATTTTGAAACTACTAACGCTACTTGAGATACTCTAGAGGTTGGCCATGAGGGCAAATCCCAAGTTAAACGAAATAAACTTTGTATGCTAGCCACTAAATTTGAAAACCTTAGAATGGAGGAAGATGAAACATTTTCTGAATTTTATGCTAAATTGTGTGATATTGCTAACTCATCTTTGAATCTTGGAGATAAAATTAATGAACTTAGGTTAGTCTGGAAAGACTTATGCTTACTACCAAAATGCTTTCAAGCAAAAGGTTGCCGTCATAGAAGAAAGCAAAGACATTGACACATTCAAGATTGAAGAACTTGTTAGTTCAATTCAAACATTTGAAATGAACCTTCGAACACCCAAAAGGAACACTAGTGTTGCTTTCAAAACCAACTACACTGATGATGGTGGTAGTGATGATGTCATAAAAGATGAAGAACTACTCATCTTACTAGAAAACTCAAGAAAATGTTCAACAAAAAGAATGTACAAAATAAAGGGAAATCAATCCATGCAAGAGATTGTAAGGGAAAAGAACTCATGGCTATGAGTTTGAAACATAAGAAAGCTAAACCCACTAGACCTGAATGTTTTGAATGCAATGGATTTGGTCATTATGTAGGTGAATGTGCCAACAAGAAGAAAGCTGGAAGGGCTTTCAATGCTACTCTTAGTGACTCAAAAAGTGATCAGGACCAAGCTAGTGATTCAGATGATAGTAACACTAACTACCTAGCCTTTACTGCAACTGTTGACGGTTACTCCAATGGGTCTGACTTTGACTCAGATGATGATGAAAGTAAACCTATTCTTGCTAAATTTAATGTGAACTATTTTGAGGAACTATTTCTAGATTTAATCAATTGTAAGAAAGAGAAAGATAAATTACTTATATCTATGACAAAATTGATGATCAAATCAAAACCCATAAGGCTAGGCTAATCTTTTAATTCTAGAAAAAGAAAAATTAGAGTTGTCAGGACATGTTAATATGTTCAATTCAAGTCTTGCAGGTATTAAACAAGAAAATGAGAAGCTTGTGCATGAACTTGATCAATCAAAGGAAATAGTCAAGAGATTAACCATTGGAGCTGAACGATTAGACAAAATGTTGAAGATTGGTAAGTCATATGGTGATACACGTGGACTTGGGTTCTTTCATAAAAGCTAGACCTTCTACCTCAAAGACTACATTTGTAAGGTCTTCTAACTCTACTCTAACATATATTAATAGTGTACAAATATCCCGTACAGCTATAGTAGCTTAAACTGTTAAGTTTGTACCTGTTTGTCATTATTGTGGTAGAAAAAGCCATATTCAACCTAAGTATAGATTTATGATGAATGCTCCTCAATATACTAATTATTACCATGCTTATAGTGATATGACTCATTATTGCCATCATATCATGCATGTTGCATCTTCATTTAGGATGAATGTGAATAGGAAAGCTAAGTCCCAGAACATGCCTATAAAGCCTAAGGTAATTGAATCTCAACCTAAAGACATAGAGAAGTTAAAATTCATGAAAATTTGTGTAAGAAAAGATTACATTTTTTTGGTCACTTGACCATTCTTGTTTGTCCAATTAGGTACTTTTATTTGAGCGCCTAAATGACCCTAGGTGAAAATTTTGGTAGGTTTCTATTTTTATCTGTCGTTAGGATTTTTTTTGTTGCTAAGATTATTAAAAAAAAATTAGCCAACAAGGTAATGGACTTAGATAATACTTACACACATACAATCTTGTCTTTAGTGCCTTAGCTCATTTTGATTGTCATTGTATAAATGGTTCCACAATTCATAACTCACACATCTATATTAATTACATATGATGACTATGTTGACTAAACTTATCCACATACTCACTGAACACACATTTATGTCATGCTTGAAATTTTTGATTGATTTTGAAAGACACTAAGACTTGAGCTAGTCTTGATTATAGAATTGTGTTGAGTCTTATTTCTTGCCTTTTAAAATGTTCCACCATAGGAAGACACCTAGTATTGAGAGAGCTACCTATAGTGATATGTGCAGCTATTGTAGTAAGTGAATAGGGCTATCTCATAACTAGTGTGAAATTCTTCGTGCTAGGTTTATGGTTCGTGCGCATAAAGAAAGAGAAAAAAAAGTTCTAAAAAACATTTCTCAAAGTTCCCTTTTGGAAGACATATTTTATTTTGTAAGATTGAAGACTCAATCCAGTTTAGCATGATAGATGATATTATTTCATTTTGGGTCTTTCTTGATTGGTCATAAATGAATTAATTAGCATACTAGTCGAGTTCAAACATATATATTATATTTAGTGAATGTCAATATTTCGTTATATGTGCTAGTGTGTTTGTGTGGCTTGTCAATTTCACTTTGTCAGTATTAATGGATGATCAAAATTTGAGCAAAAATGAATTCTAAATTAGTTGTGTGCTTATTTGTTATTAAATAAGTTTACAACTTTGTTTTTCCAAAAAAAAATCAATTTTTTTTAGTTTTTTTTAGAGCTTTTGCTGACTTAATAAATTGGTTTGATGTTTAGAGAGTCATAGGACTTAGGGGGAGTTATTTTATTTAAAGAAATTTAGCTCGATTGCATCCTTGCATACATATTTCATTATTCTTTTTATCTATATGTCTTGGATTTAATTACTTGTATGATCATATGGATTGCAACCTCATTTTGATAATGATTGAACTTTGAGAATCATGTTAACTTTGCTACTGCTTATTTGAATTCCCTTAAATTTGATGGATTAGTCACAACCTTTGATACCTCTCTCTCCTAGTTCGCATTTTAGATAAGGGAAGTTTTCTCATCCTATTTGGACGTTTTATTTTATCCTAGTTTTTTTTATTTTTGTATGTCAAAAAGGGGGAGAGTGATTCATTTCACATTGTTCTCATGATTCATGTTGCATTGCATATAAGGGGAGAGACTGGATTCAAGGGGAGAACGCTTTGCATAATTGTGTGCATGCACTACATCTTTTTTGCATTACAATGTACATTGAACTAATAAACAGTTAGACTCCCAAGCCAAGTTGTTGTGTTTATCCATTTTTCTTTTAGTGCATTGAGCGTATGTATCAAGTGAAGATGGTTCCACTGTATCATAGATAGTTCTACTATTAAAAGTATGCAATTAATTTAATGTTTATATATCTATAAGCGTTATGTAGTAAGAGTGATTTTGCCATACGAAATTACCAAAATCAGAGATTGTAAAGTTTATAAGTGTTGGCAATTTTTGTGGGCAAAACAGTTGATTGTAATCACGTTTCTAAGCTCGTTATCAAGTCAATCAAGTAAAGTGAAAGAAATACTCGAGCTCTAGATAGTTATACTTCAGTTATATAATTTATAACTATCATACATAGTATTGAATTATGAATTCACTAGCACATGTTCATAATAATTATAATTATTTATTGGTACTAAATTTATTATTCATCGAATGCTTCAATATTTTTATAATGTGTTCCAAAACCTATTAGACTTTTAATGGGCTTTTGATAAGCTAGCCTAAATAGAATTAACCTTAATGTTATTAGGTTATCACTATCACTTATATAAACATATTAGGGTTTGATCGGAGGATAGTGCCGAATAAGAAAAAATTTCCATTTGCTAAATAGTAAAAATTAGTGCGCTGTCAAAAAAGGAGAAGAAAGAAGTTTAAGTTAAAATCAAATTAAGTGTGTAAGTCAAAATGAAATTAAGTGTGCTTTCACATATCAGCGCCATCATCCTCTTTATCTTATTGGGTGAACAAACGGCAATGCTAAATTGGGATATTGGAAATTAATTAATAAGAGAAAGGACAATTGGCTGTTAGGCAAATAAGTACTTATATACATTAATCAATGTAATCAATCTACTAGCAAGGGAAAATAACTTGATTATATCAAGACCTGATCCAGATTAGGAAGAAAAAAGGGGGATTGTTCGGTACGATGATCAATGACAACAATAAGATATTACATAGATCAGGGGGTTTTGGCAAAGAAGAAATTAATTTATGTGTTGATTGATTGTTTGGGTTTTTGATTAATTTGTGATCAGATTTGTCCCTTTATATTCTCATATTTTCTTAGCCAGTTTGCTTCATATCTTGATGTTCATATAGCTTCGTATTTATTAGAGTTTTTTATGCATTCATCAAATAATGTTGTGTGAGATCTTGATTAATTAATTTAATTATTGAGATTTATAGAAGCTATTTTTATTGACTCTATGCTTAACAATTTTGTTTTAGAATTTTTTGTAGATTTGGGTTTAATTCATTATATGTTTTGAATCCACTAGTAGAAGATTATTCATTATTAAATCATTTAGAACACACATTTTGTACTTGTGCTATTTGAGCTAACTTTTCAGGTACTAAGGTTGATGTGTTCGTAATTCATGTGAGTCGTATTACAAAATTTGTTGAGTTTGATTGATCTCATGGGACTTAAGTAGATTAGAATATTGGTCTGGATCCAGATACTTGGCTTGTAGAGACTGTCAAAGGAGCGACAACTCATAAGTAAATTTCATAGGGGGGATTTATCTGTGAAGGGCAGTCTAAAACCTAGCCTTAAAATTGATCATTTAATTTTCATAGTAGATAGTTAGGTGTCCCACTTTACAGGTGTTTTTCCTCTTAGGTCATTGTTATGGCTTAGGTTGTTTCCACCTAAAATCCTCGTGTGTTATTCTTTATATCTGCACTTTATATTTACACGCGATTGCAAGTCTAGCCGTTGTGTTTAGATTACATAATTTAAATTTGTTAAAATTAAAAATAACCTATTCACCCTCCTCTAGGTTAATTAGATCCATAACAAAAAACTTTTTACTAGTACTTTAGATGTTGTTCGAGTCACTCCAAAGTGGCCTCATGATACGTATTTCGCTAGTGCATGGGTCAATGGATAAGTGGTAAGTATTTAAAGATAGAGTTGTCGTATACGTGAGTATTGAATTAATAAAGATTTAAGTACCGAACTACAGTTCAACTAAACTGTTTAGGCTAAGGAAAATTAATAGGTAAAAATAAAAAAAATAAAATATATACAATATTTGATCCAACACGTCCATATTAACTAATTAAGTGCAAAAGAACCCTAAGATTCCACTATCTCTCAACTTCCCACACAAGAAATAATTTATCATATATTTTTCTCACAAGTAAACTATATGCATGATAACAATCAACCTAATCACCCTTGTCACGTGTTACACTAACTAGGTTGCATATTACTCATTAAGACCACATACATAAGAATTTGTCTATAAACTATGCATGTTATTCAACCAAGACAAACAATTAGATACTTCTGTAAAAGCTTCCTAATTACCTCTGGTTTAATTGCATACAAATCAGAATAAATAAAGCATCATATGTGAATTAATCATAAATAACATTTAGATGGTCTCTCGACATACATCACCTAACTATCTCATTTAATTGGAAGTAGCAAGAATAGATTATTGAAATACTACAAATCACAAAGGATGGAAAAAAATTAATTCATTGCATACATAAGTTGAGTTCAAGAGGATTCTAACAATAGATTTAGCGAATCACAATCACATACGATAAATTCCAACAATGAGAAAATTACAAAAGAGAAAAGAAAATAAAAAGGTAGGGAAGAAAAGATACATTCAATCTCTTGGTGAATACGAACTCTAAACCTTTAATCTTTAGTCCCTCCCTCGATTTATTTCTCTCTAAATCTATTGTCTCCTTCTTTAAAGATTTAGGTTGGTGGTGAAATGTGTGAATCCATTGCTTTGGCTACTAAGAGTCTTATTTATAGGCTTGAGCGTTGTAAGGTACAAATAATTGTAGTCCAAATACAAAACTAGTAATTGGCATGTTTCACACAAAGAAAAAACAACGCGCGCCTCAGCCTGAAAAAGTGTATACTGTTGTGCATGGCTCTCAGATTACCAGTGAAAGAATGCATGCAAGGGTGCATCTTTTTCTCTATCATGACATGGGGCTCCTTATTTCTAGCATGTGTACAGCAACTTGTGTACCTCGGGCCAAATAAATCCCTACTGTGACCTAGACTAATTTTTCCTATTTTGGCTTGTTTTTACTCCGTTTTCCATCCTTTCACCTACATTTGCAATATTAAACATAAATTAGGCCATTTTAACCATTTCAAATGCAAAACAAGATGAGAAACTAAATTAGAAGTTGCTACATAACTCTACTTTCTTATTTTTTTACACCCATAAACTTACTTTTCGATTGTCATCAAGCATTGCCAAAGCTAAACAATGAAGAAAAAAAATACTAACCAATATGGGTAGAATATTCATAAATACATTTCCTCTAATACATGCATATTTAATAAAAATTATCCCCTTAAAGATTGGACATTCATAGTATAAAGAAGTTCACATGCCATCAACCAACTTTCAATCAATACATGTGTATGTAAGATTTTTAGTAAAGTGATATATGTGTGTGTACTGCATTTGATGTCATCCAACATACTCATGAAATCAACTTATATTAGCAATAGATCTTAGAACACATTTCGTATGTCTTTTTTTCACATCCCTCTATACTAATGTAAATTATATATTTAGCTAAAGATCAAAAGGGCCTTGTATTCTTGTAATGTTAGTCTCAAGTAGGGTAGATAAGTAGTGACATTGAGGCTCAATCCATTTAGGCTTAGGTGGGTGCTAGCTTTAAAGTGATAAACAAAAAAAACTGATAATCATAGTGTAAAACAACAAAAAAATTATTTTAATCACTTCGGTTGCCTCCCAAGAAGCGTCACATTTTAAGTCTTGGACTAGACCACCATTATTTATCAAGGTGGATAATTAACATGTATTTCGAGATCAACTGCTTAACAATTTTGATAGCTTTTGGGCCAAGACTTTCATGATTGTTTATTGAGTTCCAAACCCTTTTCCACTTTGTTGGGACATCAAGATCCATTTTCCGAATTTGAAAGCTTCCAACAACCAATTCTTGCCCAAAGGCTAAGTCAAATAAAATAGTTGGGGCTCATTGTTGAGTTGGCACTCCTCAAGCCCACTCTTAAAATCCCACCAATATTCTTCACTGGCTTCTTTAGGAAGGTCCTTGTTTAGATAAATCTTAAAGGTAACTCTTTTATTCTTAATGATCAAGGTGATCTCCCTATTTTGTGTTTCAAAGTAAAGCCCTCCGTTTATTGTTAGTGGTATGTCTAAAACTATAGAAGCTTCTCCTTCTTCCTCTAAAGCTACTCTACGCTTTTCAAGATTTTCCTTGAGTTCATCTTCTACCACATCCTTAGGATTTTCCATGCTCTCCATTACCTCATGTAATTCACCTAAATTAAATGTTTCCTCATGGTTGGGCTCTTTGTCTTCTATGGATAGGTTGATGTTGTTGTTACCAAACAAAGAGCCTTGTGGTTGGGAGAGGTTGTAAAATAATTCCTTTGGTTGCTACCCAATGTCATAATCAATCTTCTCCAATTCTTATGTCTCATTTTTGAATTTGTCTATGAAGCTTTGCATCAATTTCATGCAAGATTTGACATCATTCTCATTGGATGATAGTAGTAATACATTGCACATGTTGGCCATATATAATGTGTTCCCTCTTGATTGTAGCTCCAAGATTTGTATTGAGTCCCCCAATCCAAATATTGATAGTATGAGCATGATGGGTTCGAAATGGTGTAGAAATTGTTGTAGGTGACGTCCCCTCCATTCCATGTATATGTATGTGTATACAGTAGGTGATGTATGGGTTGAGTAGATATGTAGAGCCTTAACGTGAAAGGATCAAAATACTCTTGTATAGAGAGGTCCCTCATAATTGAAGCCTGTTCAATATATATTATGAGGTTGGTTGCTTTTTCAATTGTCATCCTTGCATCCAAAAGCTTTTGACGCGCAAGAGGATTCATCACCTAACTGTCATCACAAAACTAAAAGAAACGTAATACAACACAAAAAAAAAAAACCAATAAAACCTAATTAAATATAAATAATAACAAAAAATTATAGGGAAAATAACAAAACTAACACCCCCCAAAAATTATAATAACAAAACTAGCACCCCTGTGTTCAATTAAAATTGAACGACGATAATTTGGACTCGTTCAATATTGAACGTTCAATATTATCCGTTCAATTAGAATTGAATGACGATAATTAGACCTATTTAATATTGAACGTTCAATATTTTACGTTCAAATTGAATATTGAACGTTCAATATTAAACGTTCAATTCTAATTGAACACAAGGGGGTGCTAGTTTTGTTAATATAATTTTTAGGGGGTGCTATTTTTGGTAATTTCCCAAAATTATATCAGTAAAAGAAAAAGTTAATAAAATAATACAAAAGAAAAAACATCGAACAATAGCAAATAAAAAAATATTTTTTGTATTTTTTATACCTAAATTTGTTTTGGTAACCCTAGTAATAATATCAAATCATAAATAATGCCAATCGATGCCAAAAATTTGACACTGATTCTACAAGTGCATGGGTCAATGTATAAGTGATAAGTATTCAAAGATAGAGTGTTCGTACATGTGAGGATTGAATTAATAAGGATTTAAGTATCAAACTACAGCTAGACTAAACTATATAGGCTAAGGAAAACTGATAGGAAAAAATAGTAAAAAAAACAAAAAAAAAATATATACAATATTTGATCAAACACATTCACACTAACTAATTAAGTGCAAAAGAATCCTAGGATTCTACTATCCCTCAATTTCCCACACAAGAATTAATTTACCATCCAAAACAATTCATTAGATGATACTTGATCTAATGCCTTACACTAGAATACATTCTTTTCTCAAGTAAACTACATCATTATAATAATAAACCTAATCACCGCTGTCACAAGTCACGCTAACTAGGTTGCATACTACCCATTAAGACCGCATTTATGGATCACATACATAAGAATCGATCCAGACACTGCATCTTATTCAATGAAGACAAACAATTAGATACTTCTCTCAAAGCTACCTAATGATATAATTGTATACAAATTAGATTAAATAAAGCATAATACATCACCTAATTATCTCACTCAACTAGAAGTAGTAATAATAGATTATGAAATACCACAAATCATAAAGGATGAAAAAAATATTATTCATTGCATAAACAAGTTGAATTCAAGAAGATCCTAACAACACATTTAGCTAATCATAATCACATACAATAAATTCCAACAATGAGAAAATTACAAAAGAGAAGAAAATACAAAGGATGGGAAGAAAATATACACCTAATCTCTTGGCAAATACAAACTCCAAGCCTTTAATCTTCATTCTCTTGCTTGGAGTATTTCTCTTTAAATCTGATGCCTCCTTTTCTAAAGATTTTGGTCGGTGGTGGAATGTGTGAATCCATTGCTTTGGATTCTAAGAGTCTTATTTGTAGGCATGAGCGTTGTACGACACATATAATTTTAGTCCAAATAGGAAATTGGAATTGGCATGTTTCATACACAGAAAAAATAAATAGTGCTACGGCCTAAAAACGTGTGGACCACGACATAAGGCTCTCAGAACACTATTGGAAGAACATGCACCAAAGTGCAACTTTTTCTCCACCTAGGTATAGGGGTCTCAGATTGCCAGTCTAGAAACATGTGCTGTGGCACAACTTTTTCTCCTTTGCGACATCTAGTTTCCAGCATGTATGCAACTACTGATACACAAATTTTAATTGTTCGCAAGTGCACGAGTCACCTTTAGTAAGTGACAAGTTACCCCAAGGTCGATCTTTCAAAGAATTGACAGGTGTTTTAAAACGTTACTTATTTCTTATTCAGTTGAACGAACAATCCTAAATATTTTAACAATTGTCGGTTGGTAGAAAAGATTGTAAATTCTAAATTATTTCAACAACTAAAGTAATTGCAAGTGAAAGAGATCGCAGCCAAGGTGAATATGATGGATGAATATGAGAATCTTAGTTGGCTGTCTCTTCATGGAAAGAACGAATTAAGCAATTCAATTAAAAGTCTGATTTAATGATTTTTTTGCTAAACCTAAAAAATCTCAATTCAATGAAAATTTTCACAACAATCAATTAATTAACTTCTTAAATTTAGACCATTAACTAATTAATTGGAATTAACTTAGGAAATATTTTAATCACCTAATTTAACACAAGTCAATGCAATGAAAATAGGCACTTGTTCAAAATGAACAACCAAGCAAATATGGCGTTTCTAATGCCTAGTTCTAACATATTTTCTCAAACTACAAATCCAGATTTGGTCCATCATTAATTTTTAATTAAAAATATTAAGAACATGAATAAGAAATAAATCCAAAACTCATATATAATTAAATTACAAAATTGTTCTTCTAATCATTGGAAGCAATAATAATACCCTATATACATAAATTAGCCAACAATAACCAAATTGGTGTCAATGAATTTAGTTATGGGAGGCAAACTCAAAATCTAAGAGATGCAAGAAATATAACAATAAAAATACCCCTATTGATCTCTTAGCTCTAAATCCTTGAAGTAGCTTCAACAATAGAGGGTCTTCTCTTGATTTTGGGTGGAAAACCCCAACTGCTAGAGCAGCTAAGGTTTGGAGGTTCTTGGCTACTCAAAATTTTTTTTAAAAGAGTACAATGCGGTATTTATAGGGGGTGTTAGGGAGCACACGCATTTCAAGATTTTTGGGCATTTTTAGTGTGCGGACCAAGGATGGAAAAAGTGGCGCAATGCATTGAAATTAAGTTACTTCATAAGGCTGGTGCCGCGATACAAGGAAATTATGTTACTTCACGAGGCTCACATTAATTTGGTGTTCCAGTACAAAAAATCTGAGAGTTCAATGCTGTAGCATACAAATTTCTTGCCGAGGCACACAACAAATTTGCATTTCCAATATATAAACCCAAGAATGGCCTACCGCGGCGCACTAAACTTCTCGATGTGGCGCGTATTGTTGTATGTGCCTCTTACATAATGAATGGTATTCAAAGTAAGAATTACATTCCTTAGCCCTTGTTACTCCTTTTTCTCTCTCTTTGATCATTTAAGTCCACAATTCATTCCAAAATCATTTGAACCTACAAACAATAAAAATACCTCCAAAATAAGATTATATTGAAATAAAACATAAAATAAATACTTAAAAATATAACAAAAAGTAGGTCAAAATACTGTTAATCAAATACCCTCAAACCTACATTTTGATAGTCCTCTAGCAAAGCTAAAATTAAACTATACTAACTTCAATCACTTCGTGGATTGTCACGGTTGCATTTAGCATATGCAACAAGCCTTTAAACTCCTAGGTTGCCCTAGTGGACGAGTTATAGTCTCGTGAGAGTGTCTAGTGATGATACCCATAAACATCCAATGAAAAGAAAAACAAGGAAGACAAATAAGAATATACAAACAAAAACTACAAACTTAAACTAACAAAAATTTTCATGCTTGAGTTTATTTTGAATTTATAATCGAGGCTCATACACAATTTGATCCAATCATCATAACACATTATGGTTCATCAAGCAAATCAGTTTTGCATCACAAGTGCATACTCCATTACTAAAAAAATATATATCAATATTGATTCCCCCAAACCCAACATTAAGAATCTGAATTCGCTTCAACTCTACTCCTCACAAGATTCACTCTTAATGTCACATTGATCCTATGTGTTCAAACACTCAACAAAATATACATGAATAAAATTATGTAAAGAAATGAGCTAATAGGTTCACATATGATTAAACGAGGCTCAAAAAGTGAATAAAAATGATCTTATGAAAGGAATCAAATGATATAATTTATGAAAAAATTACATTACTATTCTTATGCATTAATTAAAATTATCAAGCAAAAATTTCAAGTATATACCCTAGAATGAATGAAAATGTATTAACTTTAAGGAGATTTATTTCATATTTTCCTTTTGTAATAACCATTTCACAACTTGAAGAGCTTTATGGTCATAATAATATTTTTTTTAGGAATGGACCCGTATACATGTGTATTTTATGAAGGACAATTTTTTTTGGCTCTTTTTGTGTTGGCTTTAGAGATCCCCATATATCTTTTTTTAAGTCAAGCATGAATGAAATAGGCATACACTTTAAATTTTACTCAAATCATTTAATCTAAGCAATTTAATTAAATATATGATTCTTCATTAGATGTTCAAAATCCTAACATTCAATGCAAAAACCTATAGGTCATCTAACAATTTGAAATAATAATAAAAGTGTTTAAAATAGTAGAATGACGATCATCTCTCAGAATGAAACATTATTGGCTCAATAATCATCTCACAAGGTACTCTCCACTATTTGATTCTTGAACACAAGTTTTGGCCTAATCTCAATTTCAATATCAAAAGCATAAAGTATGAACTATGAACAAAAATCAACTTTTACAATTAACCTTGAATATGTTGAAGAAATCAAACAAAACATGCATAAAGATTCAATTACTCATTTTAAATTAATAAGAAGGTATAATAGTTTTATATCAAAAAGTTTTTATTAGACCTATTTGCACCCTCCCAAAACCTAAACTAAACATTGTCATCAATGTTTTCAATTATGCACATGTTCAAAAAGGCATTTAAAAAGAAGCAAATAGAAAATTAACTAAACTATAAAAAAAAGAAAAATATTACCTAAAATAATGGGTTGCTTGCCACCAAGCGCCTTCTTTAACGTCTTAGCGAAATGTTCTTAATCCATTTCTATCCACATCATCAAAGATCTTGAAGTGTGTGATTTCAAATTTTTGAGCTAGTATTTCATTGAGCTTATCCTTCCATCTTGGTAATAAGCTCTTGTGAAGTAAAGCACATACTTTCTTCTTGAAGTGGTATGGAAAAGAATTTGGGGATGAATAAATCAAAGGTGCCTTCTATTGCATAGGAGGTGAAGATGATTCCTCATCGTTCTCCTTGACTTGACCTTTTTTGAGATTTGTATGCTCTCAATCTGTGTTATCTATATCAAGTGGTAAATCATTAGAATTTTCAGGAAAATAAATTTCATAAAAAATTTTCCACTTTGAAGGATTGTGTTATTCTTCACTTGCTCAATTTGATTAGGTAACTCTTCTTGTTTTTGAATTTGTTCCGCTAGTTGCCCAACTAGCATTTCTATCCTTTCCATAGAAGCCTATAAGGAATTCAACTGTTGATTATTTCTCTCTTGGTTTTATATTCTAACTTGAATAAAAGTATTCAAGTTCTTTTCCAAGGTAGGTTTCCTTTGTTGATTGGGTGGGTAGTATAGATTAAAATTTAAGCCTTGCATTTGGTATGGGACATAAGGTGGGTTAGTGTTTGCTTTCTACAAAAAATTATGGTGATTTTCCAACCTAGGATTATAGGTATTTGAATAGGGATCATTCCAGGAAAGGCGACATCCCTCATTAAAATAAAAGTCATAATTGGTATAGTTATTACCTGCAAAAGTGCAAACATTAGCATCATGCTCATATAAACCACAGATGTCACATACCATAGTGTCTGTCATGTTTTGTGGCTCTTCAAATGTTTTTTTGTATTGACTCTTGGACATCAGTATCCAACCTAATTATGGGCTGGTTTGAATATGTTGATGTAGTCCATGAATGGTACCTTTCATATACTAGCAAAAGCAACAAAGAAATCAAAGTACCACAAAATATATCCCAAAAAAAGTAAATAAATAACAATAAAATAAAATAAAATAAATAGCTAAAAACAAATAAATCAAAGAAAAACTAAAAATAGGTAAGAAACTAAAAATAACAAAGAAAAACACAAATTTTAATAAAATCACAAAAAATATAAAGAAAATTTCAAAATATGAAAACAAACTAAATAGAAAACAAATAAACACTTTAAAACTCTAATTTTCTGAAAACGGCGCCAAAAACTTGATGCACAAACTTTAATTGCTAGCAAGTGCATGAGTCACTTATAACAAGTGACAAGTTACTCTGAGGTTGATCTGTCAAGAAATTGGTAGGTGTTTTAAAACGTTACTTATTTTCTTATTTAGTTCAACAAACATTCTTAATCATTCAACAATTATAGGTTGGCAGAAAATATTGTAAATTATAAATTAATTCAACAACTAAAATAATTGCAAGTAAAAGATATCACAGCCATGGTGAGAATAATGAATGCATAAGGGAATCTTACTTCGCTATCCCTTCATGGAAAAAATGAACCAAGCAATTCAATTGAAAGTCAGATTTAATGATTTTTTTGCTAAACCTATAAAATCTCAAATCCATTTCAACTTTTAATACAATCAATTAATTAACTTCTTTGATCTAGACCATTAACTAATTAATAGGAATTAGCTTAGGAAATATTTTAACCACCTAATTTAACACAAATCAATGCAATCAAATTAGGCAGTTGTTCTAAATGCACAACAAAGGAAAGATGGCATTTCTAATGCTTAGTTCTAACATATTTTCTCAAACTACAAATTAAGATTTGGCCTATCATTAATTCATAATAAAAAATATTAAGAACATGAACAAGAAATAAATTCAAAATTCGTATATAATTAAATTATAAAATTGTTCTTCTAATTATTGGAAGCAATAGTAATACCCCATATATACAAATTAGCCTACCATAACGAAATCCATGTCAATCAATGTAGTTATGGGTGGCAAACTCAAAATAAAAGAGAAGAAATAAATATAACAACAAAAATACCCCTATTGATCTCATACTCCAAATCCTTGAAATCGGTTTGTCCCCTTTCTCAAATCCTTGGGGTAGCTTCAACAATGGAAGGTGTTATCTTGATTTTGGATGGAAAACCCCAGTTGCTAGAGAAGCTAAGGTTTGGAGATTCTTGGATGCTCAATACTTTTTTTTCAAAGAGTATAATGGGGTATTTATAGGAGGAGTTAGGGAGCACATGCATTTTAGGGTTTCTAGGGATTTTTAGTGTGCGGGCCATGACATGAAAAAAGTGGCACCTCAGCGCACATTGAAATTCTGGTACTTCAAGAGGCTGGCGCTGTGGCACAAACTTTTCTTCACTGCAGTGTGCGTTAATTTAGTGTTCTAGTACAAAAGACTCGAGACTTCAATGTCGTGTTATAGACATTTTCCTATCGTAGCACACAATAAATTTAAATTTGCATTCCCATTCCCAGTATATAAACCCGAGAGTGGTTTGCCATGGCACACTAAACTTCTGGCCGTGGTGCATATAGTTGCAAGTGTCTCGTATGTGCCCCTTATATAATGAATGGTATCCAATGTATGATTTACATTCCTTAGCTCTTGTTACTCCATTTTCTCTCTCTCTTTAATCATTTAAGTCCACTATTCATTTCAAAATCATTTAGACCTACAAGCATTGAAAATACCTCCAAAACAAGATTATATCAAAATAAAACATAAAATAAATACTAAAAAACATAACAAAAAATAGGTCAAAATAATGTTCATCAACTACTTGTTGATGAACTTGCAATTACTTGCATATCAATAGCCCTATCAATGTAGTATTGGACAAATAAGGGATCTTTAGGGATCGGGGACTTAAGGGACACCTAGAATAAATGTTAATATGATAAATATTCACAAGTATACAATGTGTACAATAATTTATGGGGGTTTGGAATTGGTTTTTAACCAAAAGCAAAACAAAAATTATATACAAGTGAACATCTCCATTCACACAACCATAGACACCCAAGCATCCAATTAAATTGTCATGACAAATAGCAACGAATTCACTCCCAAAAGCATGCATAAGAATTGAACCCTTGAGAATAAGGGAAACGATCTCAAATACCCAACATATTCTTCTAAAGTCTCTAAGATATAGGAAACGTCCATCATCTAGATATTTTACCTAACTTAATAATAGCAGAAATGTCTAACTATGTAAAAAATCAAAGCAAATTATTAAGCTTTCATGAATATTGTTTGAATACAAGTTAAGACTATGGGTGTCAAACCATAAATAATAACCTTGCAATCCTCACACACACTTTTACAAGTTTCACCTCTTGATTAGAACCTCATAAGGATCGCCCTATGAGAATCCTAATAGGCAATATGATACTTTTCATCACCACATAGAAAGCGTTCATATGTAGTACTACTAGCTACCAACGATATATCAACCCTATATGTTTCGAACCATATAAGACTACATATCTAAATTAGAGTGAAAATTATTACACATAATCATAGTTCATGAATTAATAACTACATATCATTAACAATCTAATTTCATGCTTTAATCAAATATGAAAATACATAAGACTTATAGCAAATAAATCACATTTCCAATAAAAGAATCCAAAACAATAACTTCAATGTAATAACAATAAATATAAAGATTACACTATTTAAGCTTGAGAAGTCTTGGTGATGATCTTTGACTCAAAGGTTAATGCAAATGAAGAGATGATTTTGAGAGGTGAAGCCTTGCTCCTTATATAGGAGAATTGATTGGCTATCTTCTTTTTTTTTTTTTTTTTCAATGTGAAACTCATTACACCACCTTTATAGGATAATTTTATGCTAATCTTTGCTCTAATTTCGATGTGGGACTTGGTGTCCTCCTTTGAGTTGAATTTAAAACTCAAGTTTTCGTCCAAACTGACCCTCAATCACTAAAATGGGCGTATCTCAGCCGTCAAAATAGATATGACAAGTTCTTTGAGGTTCTAGAAACTAGACACGTAGGGATTTCCAATGACACCTCATTCATGATTTTTGGACTTCTGAGCTGTCCTGTAGAGCCCTGCGAAATTGGACTACGAAATTTGGCAAAATTCCAATTTTCTTCCATTTTGAGTTTTATTTTGATTGTCTTTTGGACTCCACTCCTTCCCTTTTAAGTGTAGCACACTCTAAACTCTCCAATTTGATGATGATAATGCAAATTGCTTACAAAAGAATTAAGAATTAATAAGCAAAGGAAAGTTTCCATTCTTAGAACAGGAAAGTTACTATAAGCAAGAAAAGCTCAAAAACTTCGTTTATGCTCATTTCTGTACATCAATGCTATCTAGGGCCTCATATCAACAAACTAAGCTAAAATTAGCACAATTAAGATCAAAGTGTAACCAACTGTAGAAGAAAATACATTAAAAATTTCACACAAAGTGTTCCTATCACTTGTGCACCACGGCCTAAATAAATTCTCACT
Organism: Elaeagnus macrophylla; assembly: GCA_029378325.1. Classification (NCBI taxonomy): domain Eukaryota; kingdom Viridiplantae; phylum Streptophyta; class Magnoliopsida; order Rosales; family Elaeagnaceae; genus Elaeagnus; species Elaeagnus macrophylla. The sequence continues at coordinate 46,460,442 of CM055641.1, read as the reverse complement.
ACAACCTAGACTAATTTTTGCTTGTTGTGGCTCATTTTCACTCTTTTTCCATTCTTCCAGCTACATTGGCACAATTAATTATAAATTAATCAATTTTAGTAATTTCAAGTAAAAAACAAGACAAATATCTAGCTTTAAAGTGGCTACATAACTCTACTTTTGTAGAGTTATCACTCATAATTCGAACTATGGCAGTGGTGTAGAAGATCTTGTGTCTCCTAAATTGGTATCCATCTCCTAAGGAGATCATCACTGCATCTCTTTAAATGGTTATGGTCATCCCAAATGTAAAACTTTGTATCATGTAATAATTTCTTCTCTTGGCTTGACAACCCTATTAGTAAGACTCTACTAGTTAGATAGTTAGCTATATCTCCAAACCATGACGTTTACATTGTGGTAATAGCCCATAACTGTTCATATGGAAAATACTCATAAATAGGGTGATCCAATGCCACTCTCCAATCTTGATAGGTGATTTGCTAATTGATTTTATGTACCCATTTTATCTCGGACCTCCAAGTGAAATTCTTGTAGCAAAAGCACCAATCTAATAACTCTTGGCCTGGCATCCTTCTTTGAAAACAAGTATCTTATAGCTGCATGAATCGTGTATACAATAACCTTGGCACATACTAAACAAGCCTAAATGTCTCCAATGCATAAACAATTACTTAAAGCTCTTTCTATGTTGTTGCATAATTTACTTGGGCTTTATTGAGGGTTTTACTAGCATGGTTTATAGCATGAAACATCTTACTTTTCCACCCCAAAACTGTACCAATAGAAAAATCACTAGCATCACACATAACCTTGAAAGGCTCCTCTCAATTGGGTGTTATGATCACAAGTGCCATGATTAGACTCTTCTCCAATGTCTCAAAAGCATGATGACATTCTTTATCAAACTTGAATTTCTTTTACTTCCCCAAAAGATTGTATAAAGGCTTTGATATTTTTGAAAAGTCCTTTATGAACCTTCTATAGAACCCTGCATGGCCTAGAAAACTTCTCACTTGTTAGACATTTATTGAAGGTGAAAACTTATCAATGACTTCTATCTTGTCTTTATCTATCTCCAGCCTTCTAGATAAGACCTTGTGTCTGAGTATAATAAGCTCTTCTACCATAAAATGACATTTTTTCTAATTAAGAACAATAATAGACTGTTCACACCTCTTTAACACTCTCAACAAGTTTGCAAGGCATTCGTCAAAACCAAAGATTGTAAAGTCATCCATAAACACTTCAAGAATTTTCTCCACCATATTCAAGAAGATAAACAACATGCATCTTTGGTCGGTGCATTGCATAAACTAAATGATATCCTCAAAAAGGAAAAGGTACCATAGGGACAAGTGAAAATGGTTTTATCTTGGTCCTCATGTGCTATAGCTATTTGATTGTAGCCCAAATATCCATCTAATAAATAGTAAAATGGGTGATCAGCCAACCTGTCAAACATTTGGTCCACAAATGGAAGTGGGAAGTGGTCTTTATGAGTTCCATTGTTGACTTTTGTGTAGTCCATACACACTATCCACCCTATAGCTATCCATGAAAGGATTAGTTCATTGTTCTCATTAGCTACCACAGTCACATCTCTTTTTTGGGCACATATTGAACAGGACTCTCCTATTCACTATTTGAGATAGGGTATATTATGCTAGCTTTCAACTATTTTGGCACCTCCTTTTTCACTACCTCCTTCATGATTGGGTTTAAATGCTTTAAGCGTCTCTAACTGGTTTGACCCCATTCTCTATGATTATTTTATACATGCATACCAAAGGGCTAATGCCTTTAAGATCAGCAATGGTTCACATAATAGATTCCTTACACTCCCTCAAAATATCCAATAATTTTTCTTGTTGTCCTTGGTAAAGTTTTGAGGAAATAATAACAGGTAATGTCTCATTGTTACCCAAATAAGCATATTGAAGATGATTTGGTAGTGGTTTGAGCTCTAATGTTGGTGGTTCTTCAATTGATGGCCTAAGCTTAGGCCTTTCTTTTGCACACTAAAAAATTTCATTAGAATATAAAATGGGAGGCATAGCGTCCACAGAATTTATCCCAATGGTACCTTCATAATGTCCGTGGGAATCAAGTGTGGATTCATTTAAGTTAGCAACATTCATATCATCTTCAAAATCATCCACATACAATTTGTCACTAGTATCTTGTAAACAAGAGTTTAAGGTAAGATTAACTATTTCTCATGAATGATCATTATCATGAAAGTCCCTAAGCATGTCTTCTATCATATCATCAAGTATGTTAGCATGAAAGCACATGTTTTCTATCATATATCAAGTGCGTTAGCATGAAAGCGTTCATCAACATCATTGCTAGAAATTGGGTATTGCATGGATTTAAAGACATTAAAAGTTACCTTTTGATTGTGCACCCTTATAGTGAGCTCACATTTTTATACATCAATCAATGCTCTACCAGTGGCAAGGAATGGGCACCCTAAGATGATGGGAATGTTTTTGTCCTCCTACATAACTAGCATAAAAAATCAGTAGGGAATATGAATTTGTTCTCCTTGACTAGTATATTATCTTTTTGTACAATTTCATTAACTTTTTCTTTTTACTAACATAACTTTTTTTATTTTTATTTTAGTAGTTATTTTATTTATCTTTTGTTGTATAATATATCATTTGTTTTGTTTTGTATTTATAGGTAGGTGATGGACTCTTTCGAGCTTTAAACGCTTATGGATGCAAGGATAACAATTAAGGTGGCAACCAACCTCATAGCATACGTTGAACGTGCTAGTCCTACGAGAAAACTCTCCATAAAAGGACATTATGATCTTTTTAAGTTTAGGTCCTACATATCTAGACAACCCATACAACATCCATTGCATTCATACACATGTAATGGAGGGGACCACACCTATAGCATGATCTACACAAATCCAAACACATCACACTCATACTCTCAAAATTCCAATTCAGGGAGTCAATCGTATAACTCTTGGAGCTACAATCAAGAGGAAACACCTTCTATACCAACTTTTGTAATGGACTACTCCAATCAACCACAATCTTTATCTTAAAACCTCACTCAAACCCAAGGCTTTTTGTTTGGTGACAATAACATCAACATACCTATATAAGACAAAGAGTCTAACTATGAGGAAACATTTAATTTGAGTGAAGTACATGAGGTAGTGAAGGACATAGAGGATTCTAAGCCTGTGGTAGAAGATGAATCCAATGACACAATTGAGGAGCATGTAGTAGCTCAAGAGGAAGAGAAGACACAACTCAAAGCAACTAGGGTATTAAACTTCAATGTAGAAAAAAAGGAGCTCACCATGAGGAATTTAAGCAGGTTAGATACTTTCAAGATCATAAGAACCATCAACATCTCCTTTGATGCTAGTATGAGCTATGAGTTTGATTTTGGCAATTAGCTTGAAGAGTGCAAGTTCATGATGGAAGCTCTAACTGTCTCCTTTGAATTGGCTTTCATGCAATATTTTAGTGTTGGAGAATTTTATCTCTTAAATAAGGGTCAAGATACTCCTACAAAGAACAAGAGGTTTTGGAACCCAATTGGAAATCATAATGATCTTGGCCCAACAACCATAAAAATTTTCAATTGGTTGTTTATGAAATATTATGTATATTATCCACCTTGATGAATGGAATGGTCTAGTCAATTACCAAAAAAAAAAAGTGACATTTATTGGGAGGCAACCCTAGTGATTAAAAGTTTATTTTTTATGCTTTATATTTTCCTTGTTTGATTTTTTTTAGGTGAATAAAGTAAGAAAGGAGACAATGGTACTTACATGGACATATCAGGTGTGAAGACTGATATTTTTGAGGGAGTTTTTCTTTCACAATGAGGACAATGTGCAATTCAAGTGTGGGGAAGGGAACTCCATTCTTTTCTTTTTGATATTAGTTACCAATTTTTTTTAATTTTTTTTGGATACTTCTTATAACAAGGTAGAAAGTTACGAACATATGAAATCTTAATGTATGCATGCTTGATATAAAATCTATGAACCAAATGAAAAAATTGGTTGTCATGACTAAGATAATGAATTAAGCATATTTATTAAGATACCTACATGAATCTTATCTATGCTTGCTAGTTTTTGATTTTTTTTATTCAACTTTATGTACATGCTCATGATTGATTTTGGTGTTCTTATTAGGAGAAAATTTAGTGTGAGTTATGCCAAGTGATTAGATCTTCCATGTTTTAGAATATATTTGATCATCCCTTAAGGCGAAATCCAAAATAGTATTTAGCTAGAGAAATGATATGGCCTTTATTTGAATCGATTAAGCCTTTTAAGCTTACCATTATTTTTATCCTTAGTCACCCATTTGAGCCTAAACAAATACCTTTCATGTTTATAAACCACTTGTGAGCCTAACAAAAATTTTGTATTATCTTTACCCTTGCATTCTTAGCTTCTATGAAAATATAATAATGTTGTACTATAGAGTAAAGTGAAATGTAATGCACCCTATATAAAAAAAATTCACAACACCAATATTCCTATGAACAAAAAAAAAATAAAAGAGATGAATTCCAAAAAAAAAAGTTTGGGGGTGTTGTGAAGTTACAAAGAATGTGAAATAAGGGAATGAAAAATAAAAAAGATAAGGCACACTAGAACATCAAATTAAAAGCTAAATTGTCTCTTACACATTGCATGATAAATAAAAAGAAAGTTAAGGTGTGGAATGAACCTAAATTTCACCATTTATCTACCCTCACCTAAGCCTAACATTACAAGCATGCAAAGTCCTTTTGATCACATGCATTATTTACATTAGAGGAGAGGGGTGTGAAAATTAGACATATGAAATGTGTTCTAAGACTTAATTTATTAGCATTCTCATATAAGTTGATTTCATGAGTGCATTGGATGACATCATATGCAATTCACACACACATGGATCACTTCATCAAAAATCTTACATACAATTGTATTGATGGAAAGTTGATTGATGGCATGTGAACCTCTTCATAATATGATTGTACAACCTTTGAGGGGGATAATTTTGTGTTAAATATGCATGTATTAGAAGAAATTTGTTTGAAGATATTCTACCTATATTGGTTAGTGATTTGTTCTTCATTTTTTTAGCTTTGTTTAATATTTGTTCAATTGTGTCAATATAGGTGGAAGGATGGAAAATGGAGTGAAAAAGAGTGAAAATAGCCAAAAAGAGACACAATTAACGCAGTTAGCCTTGAGCCGCAGGGGAACAATTTTGTGTTGCAGCGTGCATTTCTTTAGAGTCCAATCCAAGAGCTCAATGCTACAGCAGGCACAATATCAAGTCGTGGCACACATGTTTCACCAGGAAACCCAAGAGCACTAGGTCACAACATGCATTCACATGTGCCGTAGCGCATGTAGTTTTTTAGATTGTCCAAGGAAGCCAAGCTGCAGTGTGAGTTGATTTTGTGCGTGATAAGTGCCAAATTTCAGTTGGACCAGTTTCCTGCTAGAGCTACAATTAGTTATGACCTTGAACTCTTGGCCTATAAATATAACTTCTAGCAGCCAAGCAAAGTGATTAACACTTTTCACCACTAACCTACATAATTTTAGAGAAAAAAGACAGCATTTTAGAGAATGAGGCAAATCAAGAGGAGGATTCAAGATTGAAGGTGTTAGACTTTAGTCTAGCAAAGTGATAGTTGGTGAAGATCTATTTTCGGAGTGACAAGCAGAGATTGATTTTATCTTTCTCTACCCTTCTGTGTTTAATCTATTCTCTTGTAATAACTCAATGTTTTTGAGATTTTATTGAATATTTTATGAAGCTAAACTTGTTGTTAGGATCCTCTTGAACTCGATCTTTTTATATAATACATTAGATTGTTCTTCTATTCTATTGTGATTCCAAATTTAATTATATCATTCAATCTGAGTTATTTGCAATTAATTGTCTAATTAAAAATTATATATAGAGCTAATTAGCTAGCCTTGAGAGAAGTATCTATTTGTTTGTCTTGATTGAATAACATACATGGTTTCTAAGTTGAGAGGTACGATTCTTGTGTATGTGATCTATAATTGACATTCTTAATGAGTTTTAGTTTAATCTAATTGGCATTAGAGTGTGATTAGGTTAGATTATTATATTGTGTGTAGTTTACTTGAGAGAGAAATGCATGCATAAGGTAGAGTCAATTGATTATATAATTTGTTTGGAAATTATTTAGGATGATGGATTCCTATGACTCTTTGCGCTTAATGTCTTAGTGTTGTTGTGTTGGATTCATTAGTGTAAATATTAAGTTTTTATTATTATTTTACCTATATTTATCTTAGCCTAAATAGTTTAGTGTAATTATAGTTTGGTACCCAAATATCTATTAATCCAATCCTTGTGGGTACGACAACCCTTGTTCTTAAAAATATTTTTTTTTACTTGTACACAGACCCTTACACTTGTGAATTTAGTGTGTCACAGTTCTTGTGGCTAGGTTCAACAAAAATTCCCACTAGAAACTTTGCCACTCATAGTTCTAGACATGATCGACAATAATAAATATGAGTTCATAGAGAGAATCTAGATTAACAAAAGAAGAGTTACAATTTTCTTTAATTAAATATGGCTCCTTTCTTGATCACTTCAAGTCTCTCCAATGGATCTTCAAGTTGTTCTCTCCTTGTGTTTGATCTTGAAAGTTGGAAATTATATATCGTGCCCATTCAAAATTGATGTTAATAGGGTTGAAATGATCAAATCTTGACCATTAGTTGTGATCCAAATGAACCAAGGGCCAATGTTAAAACTTACGGTCAAATTATGACATATTATGGTCATTGTTAGGCCTCTCGATTGATCGAAGAGCTTATGTAGATCAATCAAGAAACGATAACAATTTAATATGAGACGTCTCAATTGAAGCTTGATCAATCCTCAATTGATTAAGGCCTTGGTAAATCGATTGAGCCAATAGTTAGATTGATCTAGTTGATACAGAAAAGAAACTTGAGAGTCTTCGATTGAAGTTTGATGGAAGTTAGATAGATTGAGGGTCGATCGATCGAGATACAGGTTAGATAGATTGAGAATGTGTTAAAACGTCCTTAAATAAATTGTTTCGACTCCATTTAACACATTTAAACATAAGATGGGTCTTTTTAATACTGATCACCCAAACACAAGACAATTAGCTGGCTTAAGACAGAAAAATAGCCCTTTTTTTCATTGAGTTATCGAGTCATATATCTACAATTGTTGTTCTACAACAAAGGTAGCACTGGAACCTCCATCTTCAATTTCCTCAACTAGATCTTGATTTAGACGAGTTCTCTTTAGACCTATTTCAAAAAGTAAGGCTTAGGTGAAGGAAGTGTTTAAAAGGTTATTCGGGTGAGAGAAAATAAGAGAACAAAGGATTGTGGTTTGAAGGAGTGAAGAGAAATGAAGAAGGGGTTGGTTCATATAAGGGTTTAAGGAACTTGTTGACCTCTCGCTAACCTTTTCATTGCCTTCTCACTGGTGAGACCTCAGTAAATGTTTATCCACATGCTCAACTATCATAAGGCTAGGCTTCAGAGAGGGTTTCAATGAGGGATTCAGCGAGAGACCCAACAAGTAATCAAAAATTGAAGAGAGAATACAAAAAAAAAATACTATAATATTAAATAAATACGAGAAGAACATATCAAGAAAACATAACACGCACATAAAATCCTACAAGAGAAGGTGAAAAAAGAAACAACAACTCACCTCAATCTAGATCACATAAACATGTGAACAAACTACATCCCTAAGTTTAGTAAAGAATTTATGGGGTGGCAACAGAATCAAACTACATTCTTAACTCATAAAATCATGTGGAGCATGAATCACTCGAGCTTCTTTTTATTTAGAAATTGTAGAAAGACCTATCAAGTGATTTTAGAAGTAGATTTTGCCCTTTCTGCACTATGTCGTCAGTGCATAATGCACCTAGTTTGTAAATGTTCAGATGAACCATAGTAATTACAACCTGAGTAATCATAATGAGGAAAATGGGAGGTTGATATTTGTAAACTACTTCAAATATACCTAGGACATTGGTTGAAAAAGTCGCAAACAGTACCCCAAAGTGGAAAGAAGGTGCATTAGAGTGAGAGAAATTGGGTCTTTAAATTCAAGACACAGTATGAGGTGAAGGGAAGGTAGAAGGAGTGCTATCAGTAATTCTCACACAAGGATTGGAAGTTAATTTCTTATAGTTGGGTCTAATATGCCTACACTTACCACAATGGTGACAAGATGGTAGAAAGCGTGGCACGAGCAACAAACCCTCACCGATGCTATGAAAAGAAGCAACAAGAGGTGAGGTTCACTTTACTAAGACAACCTAGCTGAGAAGGAACTTGAGACTTACCTTTAAGAGAGGCAAAGATAGTCTTTATTTTAGGATCAATAACAACAAGTTTGATGAAAATAGGTACAGGAATAGAAGAGGAAGAATCACCATCTTTAGTAAAACCCAACTTGCGTATGTCACTGAGTGCCTTGATGCTACTCAGAACTTCATCCAATTTCTAGGTTCCCATAAGAAGCTTCTTAATAGTTATCTTGGAGTATTCCAACTCCTTCTCAAGATTAGTCTACTTTTCTCCTAAAGAAGGAAAGAGATCATCATTTTCTTTAATAAAGCTTTTAAGAAACTAGCTGAGTTGAACAGGTCCTTTACCTTTTCTTAAAAAGTGTTGGCAGATAGATTATGCTCCATGGGCTCAACGATCTTCTATTGGGTATATATAGATGTTAAATTTCTAATGGGGGTACATTTATATTGTACAGATGAAATAATACTAACAATAGAATCTTCAAACAAGCATATGGTCGGTCTTGGATCTTTACAGGAGACAGCACGATCCTCAAGTATTATAGTGCTCGGGCAACAAGTATCCAAGCATAAAGGTCTTTCGTAGTGTACGAGGAACATGGTCTGGGGGTTAGTAGTTAAAGAGCTCAACATCACTCTAGGTTGATGTCCAAACATCAAGTCCCTCACTCTTTTAGTCCGAGCTTGTGAGGTGTGGAAGAGTGATATCTAGAAATGAAGGCGTTTGCAAGGTCTAGCCTTCTGCATTCCGACTGCCAAGTTTCACTCATCAGTTACAAAATTTCAAAATTTTTACGGGATATTCTCTCTTATAAAACTGTGAGATTCGTGGAGATCTTTTACTTTCTGAAAACATATGCTATTTCCTCCATTTGTCACTTTAGTTTGTCCTCTTTCATCTTAGCTCGTGCCTATTGAGTTTTATTTCGTTGGTAAGGAAGATCGGTTCAGTCATTTTTTTGCTTTTGATTGCACTTTTCTTCAAAGATTAATTTTAATATTGTTTATTCTTCCATTTTAGGTCGGTTCACTTCCTTGAAATTTTTTAAGTTAAATATATAAGTATTATTTATTTTTTCTTTGGTTTGTAATTGGTTTATTTTCTTTGCATTAGGTCACTTCAGTTTGTCCTCTTTCATCTTAGCTCGTGCCTATTGAGTTTTAGGTCATTGGTAAGGAAGATCAGTTCAGTCATTTTTTTGCTTTTGATTGCACTTTTCTTCAAAGATTAATTTTAATATTGTTTATTCTTCCATTTTAGGTTGGTTCACTTCCTCAAAAATTTTTAAGTTAAATATATAAGTATTATTTATTTTTTCTTTGGTTTGTAATTGGTTTCATTTTAGGTCGTATTGCTACGATATTTTTTAATGTCCAGAAAGAAATTGAAAACTCTTGTACAAAATCTTTCTGTTCTGATACAAATATTAGAAAATGAGGGATCAGTTGGTTCTGATAGCTCTTTCTCTTCGAATGGCTCCAGTGGTTCAACAAGTTCGACAACTAATTCTTCTGATTTACAAAACGTCACTATCGCAATTCCCCATTCGACTTCAGTGCAACCATCTACATCAAATACTTCGTTTTGTATACCTATGGGAACAAGTATCGTCGTTCCTTGAGTTTGGAGGAAAAAATCTATGGCTAAGAAAGGGGGATTGGAAGACTAGAAACTGGACTAAAGGATGGAGGACTCAACATAAACCTTGTGAGTTTGGTTTGGAGGATGAGTCGAGGATAAGAGTAGCATATGACATACTAGTGTCCGTTCAGATTATGATTCTAAGTCTGACCATTGTTGATAGTGACACTGCTCCTGAAGGATGGATGATTTTTCACGAGAAGCCTCTTTTTCTCGACTTATGTTTCCCACTGCCCACATTTATTAGGGACTTCTAAATACGCACATATATTTCTCCCAAAAAAATACTTCCAAATAGGTAGAGGTATTTCCTCTACATCACGGTGTTATGCAAGACACTCAACATTTTGATAGGAATGCCAGAGTTCAATGAAGCTTATGTGTTCAGGCAAAACCTATCCGACTTGTGAAGGGTGAATATGTCCTCCAAGTAGGATAGGATAAATGTAATCATACTGGACATCAAGTGGGACTAGAACAATTATTTTTTTATGTGGTAGGGGCTTGGGATTCCTCAAAAGGAGGTTATATGATCCCATCACATTAGGCATAAGTGAGGTCTATTTTGAAACGACCATGTTTCTTCCTAATACTTTAAGCAGCCTAGCAAAAGTCTAACTTTCTAAACTATAGTGCTATCTCCTTGAACTCACCCCGTGGAAATAAATTTTTTTGACTTCTCATTTGGTTTCAGCCAACTCTTGAGGCCTAGAGCTATGCCAGCAGTTACTAGAATCATAACAGTTGCTTGAACATCTTCAAAATGAAAATTCTCAAGGGATTTTGGTTTTAATTTTGAATCGTTCATCTCAAGTCGAGATTGTCTCGGCCAAGAGTTATTAGATCAACTTTTCCATAATTTTTTCTTTTACTGTTGTATTAATCCTATGCTCCCCATTTCAGGTATGGATCTCTGGACTTAAACCTAGTTAAGCTTTTTACTGACTTCCAGGCCGCTAAAGGTGCATCCTTGTCAAAGTTGAAGAAGCGAAAGATAGCTCCGAGGAAACCTACATTGGTACTTCAAATCCAGAATGCCCCATTGAAGGATGTTCCCTCTTCCCCAACACTCCTCGTTTTGTTGGAGTCCACTCCTTCAGCTCCAAACATAGGTAAGAGTGTCCAGTTTGATAATGGCCACAAGTATATCGAGGAACCAATCATCGGTAACCCGATCACTCTTAATGAGTTCGTTATCCTCATGCCTATAGGCAGTGACGAGGATGCCTTTGAAGAGCTTTGCAAGGAGGTTAACTTGCTCACTCTTGCAAATAGAAAATTTGTAGAGGTAAACTTTGGGACCAATTTATTAATATATATATATATATTTTTTTTTTTTTGCTTTAAAAAGACATTTAGTTGTGCTCAAGCTATGTACTGATCCGATTTTCAATGTAGGGTATGTCCTTGGTGCGATTTTATAAGGTTCGAGAGCTAGAGAGCCTCAAAGACAACCTAAAGAAGGAAAAATAAAACTACCTGTCTGATCTCTCAAAAGTAACTTCTTTGCACACTAATGTGATAAATTTAGAACTCGCAAGTGTACAAATCACTCGTAGAAAAGTGATAAGAAACTTCCAAGGTCGGTCTCTCAAGGAATTGCAGTGGTTTTAAATAACCGTCTTCCTAATCTAAATAGAGTTCTAACAAAAATAAAACATTAATTAAATAGAGTTCTAGTGAAACTAAAACTCTAAGTAACTAGAGTCCTAAAGCTAGTAAAACTGTAAAAAGGTGTTTGATTTATGACGGGAACAAGGTACGAACAATTAAACAAAAACAAAATCGCAATTTAACAATTAATTCAAATGGATTAAAAATCAATGGAGGATGTATGGACGTTTAGCTTGGTTGGCCATGCTTGCATCGAAAAGGTATGGTGAAATAACATGAACGTTCTAACTAAACAATGTTACCGGCTTTCCTTTTAATTACGAGACTGCCTGCGGTCGGGGTAAATCTCTTTGTTGATTAACTAATTAACTGCCTTCGGTCGGGGTAAATCAAATAGCAATCAAATTATGCGCAAGGAAATACATGCCAATCAAACTAATGCTATGACTAAGTCACTAATTTGAAGCTTTGATTAAGTGTTTCGGAATAAAGTTAAGGTGACGTTCCTATAACTAGATTCTCAGATTTTTCAACCTAACTACGAATCTCAAATTGGCCCATGATAATTCATAATTAAATATCTAAACATGCTCTTAATCAAAAGGTAATTCATTTATATTAAATCAATAAAATATACACCATACACAATTCTAGCAAACATGGCAACACAAACTAAACATCCATAATAAGACTAGTCGCTCATGTTCATATTAACATTCATAGACAAATATAATATGATCATACACTTCAACGAAAGAAGAAGAAAATAGAATTCTATAACAACAAGGAAAACCTAGATCTAAATACCGCTTATGGATGGGATAGCGTTCTTCTCCAAAAGCTTTATCTTCGATTGTCGATGGCTTCCTCGAATTCTTAGAATGGTTTCTCTCGCTTCATTGAGTGTGGCCAAGCTCCCAAAAACTGAGTGAATTACTTGTTTGGTCGCAAAATTATTGTGTAAAAGTTGTATTCGAGTTGTATGTAAGGGGGAGTCTAAGGGGATATGTATAGATGTAAGGGTTTACACAAATTCTGATTGCAATAGGAATAGGCGTGCCACGGCATGCCTTTTCCCCGCCGCGGAGGAACACAAATTCTGGAAATAATGTCAAAACTCGAGAGCTCCCCGCTGCGGCATGACTTTTCCTCACCGCTGTGCGTGTTGACTTCCTTTTCTTCATGTTTCCCCCTTACATATGTGATGGCTCGTTATGTAAGGCTTACATATTTGTCTCGTTTAGCCTGTAACTCGTGATCCGAGCTCCGTAAGTGTTCCGTGTGTTTTCATTATTTGACTCATTTGACGCTAAAAACACCTGAAATGCACTAAAACATACCCGTGATTCCGAATGGATAGATTTATGAAAATAATCAAGTAAACAATCATAACAAATCTATATTTTAAACAATTAAGCACAATTAATCACGAAATATTAGTACTTTTCGAGCACTCATCACAACCCCAACCAGCTTCTTGCTAGTCTCTAGCAAGAGGAGCGATCTAAAAATTAAAATAAACGAATAAACTAAACTAACCTAAATCACTTCTGTAGATTGTCAAGGTTGCATTTAGCGTATGCAACAAGCCTTTAAACCCCTAGGTGGCTCTAGTGGACAAGTTGTAGTCTCGTGAGGGTTTCTAGTGATGATACCCGCAAACATCGTAACTAACAGAACTAAATAAAGACTCTAAAATACTTGAATCAATCCATGCATATGTCTCAAAAATTGTTAACAACGAATGGCATACGAAATAGTTAAAAATCACTTAAGCTCAAAAACAGTCCAAATATCAAACCCATTTTAGTAATCGGATTTCGAACAACCAATCAAACCACAAGCCCGTTAGTTACACTATCTGATCGTGTCATGCATGATATTCATAGATTACATTTTAACATCTCATAAATGTGCAAGTAAAATATGAATGAGAATTTTGCACTTCCAACCTCCATATGCTCATTTTTCAAATCCATCTCCACTAATATAGAAATCAAACTACCTAGAATCAATAGGACTTCATTAAGCTTGTAAAGTTTTGGTTAAGTGTGTGATTATGAAAGTACGGGAATGATATTTTCAATAGGATAAGAGTAATTTTTATTTCACAAACTTATTTTCAACTTTTTCCACCAATTGTTCTTTTTCATCCTCCTATAAATTCCATATGTCTCTTGGATCTTTTTGCTTGATTTTCTTTCTTTACTTGTCTTGCTTATTAGTTCGATCATCATCATTTTTTTTTGAAGCAAGATACATACAACATAATGGATCATGAAAGTCAAATATTACATTGAGTACTCTTATCACTAAGGGTAGTACAACGTATGTCAATGTTGAGTTCAAGGGTGTACTATGGATAAAATAATATGGGGAGGTTTGAAAAGTCCAAACGGTCCAAAGATGGCCTAAATCACTTTCTAAGTGGCATTTGATTCTATCATTTCGCTTTAATGGGTTTTCAAAGGAGTTCTAGAGCTTGTTGAGACTTAAAATATATCATAAACATGCATACATTACACAAACCAAAATAGTCATACTAACCATGCAAACTACCACATATACCACAAAATCCTCAAATTAGATGAATCTAACATTTATGTGCTTCGTTGCTTAGGTAAAAATTTAATTTCTTTCATATATCACCATTATTATAATCATGTTAATATCATAGACTTCCGAATTGACTCAAGTAGACACGACACTATCCTAACAAAATTCAAGTGACAAAAGTTAAAAATTTAAATTTGGTCAATTTCATGCTCATGGAGTATTTTTCCCACCCCCAACCTAATTCCTACATTGTCCTCAATGTTAAAAAGAAAAACAAAAGAAATTAAGATAAAAGTGAGAGAAGTTACCCCCCTTTCGTATGAGATTGTGTATACTACACGTATGCTCTTGTTCATTGTTCCTCGCTTTTCTCATGATGAAGCAATTAGTGTGCAAGAAACATGTATGAAACCTCAAAGATTTACATCCCAATTCAGATCCAAATTTAAATTAAAACTAAGTCAAACGAAAAACAGAAAACATTAAACAAAGTTAAACAATTCAAACTAAAATAAAATAAAGGAAAATAAAACTAAATAAAAGAAAAAGAAAATTAGTCCAAAATAAAATAAAAATAAAAATAAAAATAAAATTAAACCAAAGAAAATTACAAATAGGAGGCTCAGTCCTCCATGTCTTCGGGTTGATCATTGTCCTCGTCGGGTTGATCCGCCGGTTGTCTAAATGTGAAGTCATGGCCCCGATATTGTGGAGGTGGCTGGAATTGGGTGAGGTCTATTCCACTATGTGTTAATTGGCAGCTAATCATTTGGTGGAGTAGACCTTGATACTAGTGTTGATACTTCATGTGATCACTGAGCCATGCTTGTTGTTGGGATTGGTATTGACGCACTTCATTAACCTTCGCTTCTAGGTTTACCAACCTATCTTTCGTAGAAGCGTTCTTTGAAGAATCACCTTTCCTGCTTCCCTGCCTAGCCTTAGTTTCGCTTGTAAGGTGTTGCATGTAAGCGAAAGCTAATGTTTTAGCCGGCTGTAATAAGACCTCGCCCGTGTCGTATTTGACTCCGTGTTTAACACAAAGGGTGGTTATGAGTTGGGGAAAGAAGTAACTAATGTTGTGGTGCTCAGCCGAGTACACGACTCTCTGTTGTATCACCATTCCACGTCTATGGACCGCTCAGTCTCTATAGCAAATTGTAGGATAGCCCTTTCCCGATCCACTGTACTGTAATGCCGAGTCGGCATTAATCTAGAGCAAACAAAATATTGCTAAATTCAGGAATGGGTCCTTAAGTGCTTGGCCTGAAAGATGTTCACCATATCCCCCTTATATTTCCACTCACCATAACCATCAGTCAAGGTATTAATTACTTCATCGTAATCAACCTGCGTTAAGTAGGTTTCATACGCGCTATTGTGAATATCCCTTAACCCATAGTATGAGTTGATCACAGTCCTATTGAAGGGGACTTCAACGCCCCTCACCTAAACCATTCCATCTCTCACTTCTGGGACATTCGCGTAGAATTCTCGAACCAGCGAATTCACACCCGCCTCTGGGGCGCATGCGAATTTTTTTCCAACCTAATCTCTCAACTATATCCGAAATGCCCATTACTCCTACTTGCCCGAAATCCATTCCTCTTTCAATTACAAATCCTTTATTCCTTTTGGCGGCACCCTCGTACCGCTCTTGCGCCTCTCGGATTACAAACCGAGAGGCGTCATAAGTTCGATCCTCAACCACTTTTCCTTTCCCCTTTGAACGAATACTATACCAACCTTTCTTTTAGGGGCCATTTCAATTCTTAAACTTAATAGATTCAACTAACACCTCTAATTTCCAGAAATTGCAGAAAAACCCCAAAAATTTTGCTTCCCTCTTATCCAAAATTTCACTTAATTCCAAATTCAGACAAAATTTCACAATTCTAGAAAATTAATACTGAATTGAAGAAGAAATGTGATGAATTTTACCTCTTTGGATGCAATTGAAGTGTTGAAGGAAAAACTCCTAAATTTTTCTTGAAACCCTAATTTTGAATTTGAGAGAAATCCTTGATCCTTGGAGCATGTGTTAAAATTGGTGGATGAAATGTGTTAGCAATGTTGGATTGAAGAATTGGTGGAGTAAAGTTTAAATTTTAGTGAAGATTTGGAAGAAATTGAAGAGGAGAGTAGAGAGAAAATGAGAGAAAAGGAGAGAAAGTGTGGGAAAATTTTTGAGAGAAAATTTGAAATGAAATTCATTTGTCCCGAATGCCCTTTTCTGCCCAATTTTCATAGACGCGCCGCGGCATGACTCTTTCCCCGCCGCGGCCAGGTTAAAATTTTTAAATTGTGCGTGAAACAGAAAGTTCCTCGCCGCAGCACAAATATTCCCCGCTGGGGCGCGCACATGTTTTTGAACATTTGGCTTGAGACAGAAAGTCCCTCGCCGAGGCACAAATTGTCCCCGCCGCGGCGCACACTTATTTTTGAAAATTGTTTTGAAACAGGAAGTATCACGCCGCGGCACAAATTTTCCCCGCCGTGGCACACACAATTGCTTTTAAAAAATTTATTTTTTTTTTAAATTTGGAAACGTTACAACGCATCCACCCCCAACCAAAATTTGGGAATGTCCTCATTGCCTTGAAAAACTTAAAAATAAGATAAAAAATAAAAAAAATATAACAAAATAAATAAAACAACGAAAGAGATACGATACCGAATGGGTGCCTCCCATTAAGGGCTTAGTTTAACGTCTTAGCAAGACGTGGCTGCTCTCGTGTCTATTCATCGAGGAGACTTATTAAATCGATGCTGTTTAAATTGTTGTCTCCTTCCAAATATGGCTTGACACGATGCCCGTTTACCTTAAACGGTTCTTGCGTTTTTGGATTGAGCAACTCGATCACTTCGTGTGGAAGTACGTTAGCGATTGTGTATGGTCCGCTCCACCTAGAATGAAGTTTTCCTAGAAACAAACGCAAACGTGAATTGTATAATAGAACTTTCATTCCGGGAACGAAATACTTACCGAGGAGCCCTTTATCGTGATAGCGCTTTGTACGCTCCTTGTAGATCTTGGCATTTTCGTAAGCTTCGTCCCGAATTTCCTCAAGTTCGCTCAGTTGGAGTAATCATTTTTCCCCAACTTTTTCCATGCCCATGTTGAGCTTCTTAATAGCCCAATAAGCCCTATGTTCTAGCTCAACCGATAAGTGACATGCTTTACAAAAAATTAGCCGGTAGGGACTCATACCAATTGGAGTTTTGTATGCTGTACGATATGCCCACAAGACATCATTTATTTTAATTGACCAATCTCTCCTTGAGAGGTGCACTGTGCGTTCCAATATCCCTTTTATTTGTCGGTTGCTCACTTACACTTGCCCCGAAGTTTGGGGATGGTATGGGGTAGCCACTCTATGAGAAATGTTGTACTTTTTCAATAACCCATCGAAGATTCTATTGCAAAAGTGGCTGCCTCCATCACTAATGATCGTTCTCGATGTGCCAAATCTGCTAAAAATGTTATCCTTCAAAAATTTAACAACAACGTTAGCGTCATTAGTTCTAGTGGGTATCGCTTCTACCCACTTTGAAACATAGTCAACAGCGACTAGTATGTAAATGTAGCCAAAAGATGGGGGGAACGGACCCATGAAGTTGATCCCCCACACGTCAAATAACTCTACTACAAGATTAGACGTCAAAGGCATTTCGTTACGCTTACCTATGTTACCGGTCCTTTGGCATCTATCACATCTCACACAAAACATGTTAGCATCTTTAAATAAAGTAGGCCAATAAAAACCGGATTGTAATACCTTTAGGGCCGTTTTCTTACCACCAAAATGGCCCCCGCAATGTAGCTCATGACAAAAGGTTAAGATGCTCTCATGTTCCTCTTTGGGCACACACCTCCGGATGACTTGATCTTGACATAACTTGAACAAATACGGGTCATCCCAAAAGTATTGCCTGCAAAAACTGAAAAACCTTTTCTTTTCCTGAAAAGTAATGTTAGGTCTCAAAATACCACGAGCTAGATAGTTAACAATGTCAGCATACCATGGATTCGGACCTATTGTAAACAATTGTTCATCAGGGAAGGTTTCAATGATTGTATCCTTACTTTCACCTTCAACATATTCATACTCAGTAATCAACCTAGACGGATGATCAGCTACCACATTTTCAGTACCTTTCTTGTAAAAGTAGGATCCACTGAATGAGTCTAGGCTTAGCATTTGGTTTAGTCAATAAATATCTCAAAGCAGCATGATCCGAATGAACAATAACTTTAGTTCCTACCAAGTAAGACCTAAATTTATCAAGTGAAAACACAACAGCCAATAGCTCTTTTTCAGTGGTGGTGTAATTAACTTGGGCGTCATTGAGTGTTTTGCTAGCATAATATATAACATGTAATCGTTTATCCACTCTTTGCCCAAAACAGCTCCTATAGCATGATTAGATGCATCACACATGATTTCAAACGGTAAAGACCAATTAGGAGCAACAATTATAGGTGCAGAAGTAAGCCTATCCTTTAAAGCATTAAAAGCAGCAAGGCATTCATCATCAAAATCAAACAAAGTATCTTTGGACAATAGATTGCATAATGGACGACTAATTTTGGAAAAATCCTTAATAAACCGTCTATAGAAACCTGCATGTCCTAGGAAACTTCGTATACCCTTAACAGATGTCAGTGGAGGCAATTTTTCAATTAAATCTACCTTAGCCTTATCAACTTTAATTCCCTTGCTAGATATGACATGTCCTAGCACTATGCCCTGTTGGACCATAAAATGACTTTTTTCCCAACTAAGTGTCAAATTGCATTCAATGCATCGTTCTAATACTAAAGTCAATTTATGCAAGCAATCATCAAAGGAATTACCAAAAATTGAAAAGTCATCTATAAATACCTCAATGAATTTCTCCACCATGTCCGAAAAGATCGACATTATACATCTCTGAAAGGTGGCGGGTGCATTGCATAGTCCAAATGGCATTCTCCTAAAAGCAAAAGTTTCGAATGGGCATGTGAATGTCTTTTTCTCTTGATCCTCTGGAGCAATGGGTACCTGATAATAACCTAAAAGACCATATAAAAAGCAATAGAAATCATGCCCGGCTAGTCTTTCTAGCATTTGATCAATGAAGGGGAGGGGGAAGTGATCCTTTTTGGTGTACAAAATTAGCTTACGAAAATCGATACACATCCTCCAACTTGTAATTATCCTAGTGGGCACTAATTCATCTTTCTCGTTTTTAACCACGGTTATTCCAGATTTCTTTGGTACCACATGAACGGATAAATTACCCCTACTGCTAGGAGTTTCAAAACTTCTTTCTTAACTACCTCTTGCATGATTGGGTTTTAGTCTTCTTTGCGCTTCTTTAACTGGTTTGACATCATCCTCTAAATTAATCTTATGCATACACATTGCCGGACTAATGCCTCTAATGTCCCCAATACTCCACCCTATTGCCGTTTTATACTTCCTAAGCTCTCCAATCAATTTCTCCTCTTGGTTTTAGGTGAGTGTAGATGAAATAATAACAGGGTAGGTCTCATTCTCTCCCAAAAAGACATATTTTAGATGCTTAGGTAGTTCCTTAAGTTCCAATTTAGGTGGAGCAATCTCATCATCATGTGGGACATCCAATAAATCTAAGGGTGTACTAGTGTCATTTAATGATATGGCATTGTCTAATAGATCACTGTACTCCTTAGTCTCATAGTCTAAGATGTCATCTACCTCTCCAACTGTAATTGCTACCTCCAATTTATCATCTAATCTAGCATGCACAAAAGTATCATGAATTATTGGATCTAAACATTCTACAAACGAACATTCATCAATAGCAGATATAGAGGGGTAAGGAGATGAATCAGAAACCTTAAAATGAACAGTCTCTCCTAAGACTGTCATTGTCAACTTTCCACTTTGGACATCAATGATGGTTTGGGTAGTAGCCATAAATGGTCTTCCCAAAAGAATGGTGTGCTCCTTGTCCAAAGATGGATTATCCTGCATGTCTAAAACCACAAAGTCAACAGGTATGATTAGCTTATCTACCTGTACAAGTAAGTCCTCAACCATGCCTTTCGGATATTTAACAGATCTGTCCGCAAGTTGAAGGGACATGGTTGTTGGTTTTAGCTCTCCCAAACCTAGCTGCAAGAAAATCGAGTAAGCATCAAATTGATACTAGCGCCTAAATCAAGCATAGCCTTAGCTACTTTCCTATCCCCCATAGTAATATCAATTATGAAACTACCTGGATCTTTTAACTTAGGGGGTAAGTTGCGTTGAAGCACCGCACTAGCAATTTCAGATACGATTACTCTCTCATTAAGCTCATACCTTCTTTTCTTAGTGTTTAATTCTTTGAAAAATTTAGCATATGAAGGCACATTTCTAATTACATCTAACAATGGCAAATTAATATTAACCTTAGAGAGCATGTTAAATAAATCAGAAAACTGTTTATCTTGCTTACTGTCCTTTAAACAGTGTGGGAATGGTACCGGTGGTCGGTATGGCTCCGATGACTTGTGTAGAGTAGGTGGATTAGATGACTCTCCAATTCTCGCCTTTGAAGGCTCTTCATGCTTGTCACCTCTTTCCTCCAATTCCTTAGAAGTATTGTTGTCATCTTCCATGTTACCTGCACTATAAGATAAATCATTAGAAAGTTCAAGTAAATTTTTAGTAACGACCTTACCACTCCAAAGAATCGTGACAACTTTGGCTTGTTCGGGTTGACTGGGCAGCTTTCCCGTCTCTTGCTTGTGCATTTGTTCCGCTAGCTGCCCCACTTGCATTTCCACTCTTTTCATTGAAGCTTCCATAGAGTCCATCCTTCCACTACAAGATTGTATGAAATTATTTAGGGTTTCCTCTACGGTCGGTTTATTTTGTGGAAATTGTCGGTTTATATTTTGGCCTTGAGTTTGGTTTTGGATGAATGGTTGGCTATTGTTTTGTTTCCAAGCGAAGTTAGGGTGATTCCTCCATCCAGGATTGTAGGTATTTGAATAAGGGTCGTTCCTAGGTCTAGGTTGGTACCCTTGCATTAAATTTGCCTCTTCAGTAGTACCTGCAAAAGAACAAACATTAGCACCATGTCCATATGAACCACAAACTCCACATACCTCATATTTTGGCATCTGATTAACATTGGAGGTTGTGAGAAGTTGCACTTGTTTCGTTAATTCAGCAAGTTGCATGGCCATTTCATTGTTGGGGCCTAATTCGTGGACTCCAGCTCTTCTTCCTCTAGTGCTCTTTTTTTGGGAATTGGCTCCCAACATCTCGAATAATTCGTAGGTTTCATCCGCTGTTTTCTCACCCATAGCTCCTCCTGCAGCGTTGTCAACTGTGAATTGACATTGTAGCGTCAATCCGTCGTAGAAAAACTGATTCTGTAGGTGCAACGGGAAGTGATGATGTGGACACTGTATCAATAGCAATTTGAATCTGTCCCAAGCCTTATGGAAGGGTTCTCCGTCCATCTGCGAAAAAGTAGCAATTTTTGTTCTTAGGTCAGATGTCTTTTGATGGGAATAAAACTTACCCATAAATTTGTTGTAAACATCGTCCCAAGTGGCCAAAGAATCGGGTGCCAATGTCATTAGCCAAGACTTAGCTCTATCCTTGAGAGTGTATGGAAAACACCTCATGCGTAGTTGATCTTCACTAAGTCCTTGCAGTAGAAAGGTTTGCACAGTAGCATATAATTCACGCATAAAATTTAAAGGATCTTCATTAGGGATACCGTAAAAGGAGGGAAGCATGGAATAATGAATATTTTTCAACTCATAATTCCTAGCTGCCTCTGTAAGTCGAATGCACGATGTGGCGGTCCCAATGATAGGTCTTGCAAACTCTTTGTTCATCATCTGCCTAGCTACGTTGTCACCCATTGCTATTTGCAATTGTTGTTGGACTTCTTTCTCTTGAAGTTGATTATCCAGTTTCATTGATCGGTGTTTGACTCTATGTATGTTGTCAATGAAAGGAGAGAGTTCCTTGTTAAGTGATCTCCTACCCTGCATGCACAAATAAAAAGTAAACAAAGATCAAGGCAGCAGTGAAATTATAATTTAAGCACTATTTTTTTGATTTTTTTATTTTCTGATTGTTTTTGTATTTTTTAAAATAAAAATAAATAAATAAAATAAATAAATAAATAAAAATAAATCAGAAACTCTAAAAAGTTAAAAAGAAAATTATTTAAAATGCCAATTCCCCAGCAACGGTGCCAAAAACTTGATGTGATAAATTTAGTGCTTGCAAGTGTACGAATCACTCGTAGAAAAGTGATAAGAAACTTCCAAGGTCGGTCTCTCAAGGAATTGCAGTGGTTCTAAATAACCGTCATCCTAATCTAAATAGAGTTCTAACAAAAATAAAAACTAATTAAATAGAGTTCTAGTGAAACTAAAACTCTAAGTAACTAGAGTCCTAAAGCTAGTAAAACTGTAAAAAGGTGTTTGATTTGTGACGGGAACAAGGTACGAACAATTAAACAAAAACAAAATTGCAATTTAACAATTAATTCAAATGGATTAAAAATCAATAGAGGATGTATGGACGTTTAGCTTGGTTGGCCATGCTTGCATCGAAAAGGTATGGTGAAATAACATGAACGTTCTAACTAAACAATATTACCAGCTTTCCTTTTAATTACGAGACTGCCTACGGTCAGGGTAAATCTCTTTGTTGATTAACTAATTAACTGCCTTCGGTCGGGGTAAATCAAATAACAATCAAATTATGCGCAAGGAAATACATGCCAATCAAACTAATGCTATGACTAAGTCACTAATTTGAAGCTTTGATTTAGTGTTTCTGAATAAAGTTAAGGTGACGTTCCTATAACTAGATTCTCAGATTTTTCAACCTAACTACGAATCTCAAATTGGCCCATGATAATTCATAATTAAATATCTAAACATGCTCTCAATCAAAAGGTAATTCATTTATATTAAATCAATAAAATATACACCATACACAATTCTAGCAAACATGGCAACACAAACTATGAACAAAAACCAACTTTTACAACTAACCTTGAATATGTACAAGAAATCAAACAAAACATGTATAAAGATTCAATTACTCACTTTAAATTAACAAAAAGGCATGATCGTTTTATATCAAAAAGTTTTTATTAGACGACCTATTTGTACCCCCAAACCTAAACTAAACATTGTCCTCAATGTTTTCAACTACGCACATGTTCAGAAAAGCATTTAAAAGGAACAAATAGAAAAATAAACTAAATGATAAGAAAAAGAAAAATATTACCTAAAATAGTGGGTTGCCTCCCACCAAGCGCCTTCTTTAACGTCTTAGCAAGACGTTGCTAATCCACTCCTATCCACCATCATCAAAAATCTTGAAGTGCGTGACATCAATTTTCCGAGCTAATATGTTATTAAGCGTATCCTTCCATCTCGGTAGTTGTTTCCTATGAAGCACAGCACACACTTTCTGGTGGAAGTAGTAAGGAGAAGGATTTGGGGACGTACAAGTCTTAGGTTCTTTGAGTGGTAAAGGAGGTACAGAGAATTCCTCCTTGTTCTCCTTAGAAGGTTGTAGAATTTGATTTTCCTCAACTTGACCTTCTTTGAGAATTGCTTGCTCCCCATCTGAATTTTCTACACAAAGTGGTAAATCATTAGAAATTTCAGGAAAATAAATATTTTCAAAATTTTTACAACTTTGAAGGATTGTGTCATCCTTCATTTGCTCAACTTGAGTGGGCAACTCTTCTTGTGGTAGAAGTTGTTCCGCTAGTGGCCCAATTTGCATTGCAATCCTTATCATAGAATCCTCTAAGAAATCCATCCTTTGATTACGTTTCTCTTGGTTTTCTAAACTAACTTGAATAAAAGTATTCAAGGTATCCTCCAAGGTTGGTCTCTTAGGGTGAATGGGTAGGTCATAAGGATTGAAATATGGGTATGAGGCATAGGGTGGGTTAGTGTTTGCTTCCCAATAAAAATTTTGGTGATTTTCCAACTCGGGAATATAGGTATAGGGATCATTCCAAGGTAGGCGACATCCCTCATTAGGTTCGAAGTTCCGGTTAGTAGACATATGGTAATCACCTGTAAAAGTGCAAACATTAGCATTATGTCCATATAAACCACAAATTCCACATACCTCCATATTTGTTAGCTCTTGGATATCAGTATCCAGCTTGATTAAGTGCTCTTTTGAATATGTTGATGTAGTCTATGAACGGTACCTTTCATATACTAACAAAAACAACAAAGAAATCAAAGCACCACAATATATATCCCAGAGAAAAAAATAACGAAAGAAATAAAGAAAATAAAACAAACAACTAAAACAAATGACTCAAACAAATAAAAACATTTAAGAAACTAAAAATAACAAAGCAAAACACAAATATTAACAAAAATCACAAAACTAAAAAGAAATCACAAAAATAAAGAAATACGAAAAACAAACTAAACAGAAAATAAATAAACAATTTAAAACGCCAATTCCCCGGCAACGGCGCCAAAAACTTGATGCACAAAAACTTGATAGTCAAATTTTGTATTTTATATAAGCTCGCAAGTGCACGAGTCACTTATAGTAAGCAACAAGTATACTCCCAAGATCGTCTCTCAAAGGAATTGCTGTGGTTTTAAAACGTTATCTATTTTCTTATTCAGTCGAACAAACAATCCTAAACATTCTAACAGTTGTCAATTGAAGAACAGATCGTAAATTCGGAATTAAATTGAAAACTAAAACAAAATGAAAATAAAAGTGATCACAACCAAGGGGAGGATGATGGATGTAATTGGGAATATTAGTTTGCTATCCATTCATGGCAAAAACAAATTAAGCATTCAATTAGAAGTTGGATTTAATGATTTTTCCGCTAAACCTAGAAAATCCCAAATCAATGGCAATTTTCACTACGATCAACTAATTAACGTCTTTGGCCCGGATCATTAACTAATCAATCGGAATTAGCTCAAGGAAATAATTCTAACCACCAAAACTAACACAAATCAATGCAATCAATTTAGGCTCTTGTTCATAATGCACAATTAAGCAAAGATGGCGTTTCTAATGCCTAATTCTAAAATATTCTTTCTAATCACAAACTAAGGTTTGGTCCACCATCAATTCACAATCAGAAAATAATAAGAACATGAACAAGAAATAAATCCAAATCATATATAATTAAATTACAAAATTGTTCTTCCAATCATTGGAAGCAATACTAACATCCCAATATACATATATTAGCCAACCATAACTAAATTGGTGTCAATCAATTTAGTCAAGGAGGCAAACCACAAAATTAGAGAAGAAAAAGATATTACACTAAAAATACCACAATGAATCTTCTAGCTCCAAATCTTTGAACTTGATTGATCCTCTTTCTCAAATCCTTGGAGTAGCT
This sequence comes from Elaeagnus macrophylla, assembly GCA_029378325.1. Lineage (NCBI taxonomy): Eukaryota > Viridiplantae > Streptophyta > Magnoliopsida > Rosales > Elaeagnaceae > Elaeagnus > Elaeagnus macrophylla. The sequence continues at coordinate 46,434,875 of CM055641.1, read as the reverse complement.
TCAACAATAGAGGGTCTCCTCTTGATTTTGGGTTGGTTTTTGGGTGGAAAACCCTTGCTGCAGTAGCAGCAGAGGTGGGAGAGAAATTGGCTGCCAAAACTTGTGTTTGGGAGAGGTATAATGTTGTATTTATAGGGGGAAAGAAGTGGAATACGCGTTTTAGGGTTTCTGGGCAATTTTGGCACCTCCCGCCGCGGCACAGATTTTTCCCGCCGCGGCGCGTGTTGAATTTTGGCTCGTTGGTTCAAAACAGAAACCTCCCCGCCGCGGCGCAGGTTTTGCCCGCCGCGGCGCGCGTTGTTTTCTTGATTTTCCAGAATGCATCCCGAGAGCCTCTCGCCGCGGCACAAATTTCCCCGCCGCGGCGCACTTGTTTTAATGCGCTGTAAATGCCCTTACATAGTATGTTGATTCTCGATGTTACGTTGCTAAGCCTTTGTTCGTCCCCCTTACATAATAAATGCATCCAATGTAAGGCTTACATTTTTAAGCACTTTGCTTCACTTTTGCTCTCTTTTTCCACATTTCTTCCCAAACCGACTTCGACCTACAAAACAATGAAATACCTTCCAAAACACAAAAATAATAAAATAAAAGATAAAATTAATGCTTAAAAACATAACAAAATATAGGTCAAAAATGTGTTCATCAAATACCCCCAAACCTACATTTTACTAGTCCTCTAGCAAAACTAAAATTAAACTATACTAACCTAAATCACTTCCGTAGATTATCACGGTTGCATTTAGCATATGCAACAAGCCTTTAAACCCCTAGGTTGCCCTAGTGGACGAGTTGTAGTCTCGTGAGGGTTTTCAGTGATGATTCCCACAAACATCCAACTAAAAGAAAAACTAAAACGACAAATAACAATGCTAAAAAAAAACTACAAACTTATTTCAATAAAATTTTCATGCTTCAGTTTATTCTTAGTTTATAATCGAAACTCCTACATAAATTCATCCAATTATCTTAACATATTAAGGATTCATCATGCAAATCAGTTTCGTATCATAAGTGCATACTCCAATACTAAAAAAAAATATATATCAATTTAATTCCCCCAAATCAAGTGTTAAGAATCTAAATTCGTTTCAACTCTACTCCTCACAAGATAAAAAATTCACTCTTCATATCACACTGATCCTATGGGTTCAAACACTCAACAAAGTATATGCGAATAGAAGTTATGTAAAGAAATGAGCTAATAGATTCGCATATGATTAAACAAGAAAGGCTCAAAAAGTGTATAACATTGATCTCATGAAAGGAATCAAATGATAGGATTTATGAAGAAATCACATTACTATTATCATGCATCAATTAAAATCCTCAAGTAAAAACTTCAAGTGTATGCTCTAGAATGAAGGAAAATGCATTGACTTTAAGGGAAATTATTTTCCTTTTTTTTTTTTTTTTTTTTTGTATTAACCATTTCACCATTTGAAGAACTTAAGGGTCATGATTTTTTTTTGGACCCACATACATGTGTATTTTGTGAATGGCAAACTTTATTTTTTATTTTAACGTTTTTTTTTTTTTTTTTCCCTTAAATCTTTTAAAGTCAAGCATGAATGAAATAGGCAAACACTTAAAATTTTACTCAAATCATTTAATCTAAGCATACAATTAAACCTATGATTCTTCATTAGATGTTGAAAATCCTAACATTCAATGCAAAAACCTATAGAGATCTTCTAACAATTTGAAATAATAAGAAAAGTGTTTAAAAGAGTAGAATAATGATTAACTCTCAGAATAAAACGTTAATGGCTCAACAATCATCTCACAAGGTAGTCTCCACTATTTGATTCTTAAACACAAAATTTGGGTTCATCTCAAATTTCAATATTAAAAAGCATGGAGTATGAACTATGAACAAAAACCAACTTTTACAACTAACCTTGAATATGTACAAGAAATCAAACAAAACATGTATAAAGATTCAATTACTCGCTTTAAATTAACAAAAAGGCATGATCGTTTTATATCAAAAAGTTTTTATTAGACGACCTATTTGTACCCCCAAACCTAAACTAAACATTGTCCTCAATGTTTTCAACTACGCACATGTTCAGAAAAGCATTTAAAAGGAACAAATAGAAAAATAAACTAATTGATAAGAAAAAGAAAAATATTACCTAAAATAGTGGGTTGCCTCCCACCAAGCGCTTTCTTTAACGTCTTAGCAAGACGTTGTTAATCCACTCCTATCCACCATCATCAAAAATCTTGAAGTGTGTGATATCGATTTTCCGAGCTAGTATGTCATTAAGCGTATCCTTCCATCTCGGTAGTTGTTTCCTATGAAGCACAGCACACACTTTCTGGTGGAAGTAGTAAGGAGAAGGATTTGGGGACGTACAAGTCTTAGGTTCTTTGAGTGGTAAAGGAGGTACAGAGAATTCCTCCTTGTTCTCCTTAGAAGGTTGTAGAATTTGATTTTCCTCAACTTGACCTTCTTTGAGAATTGCTTGCTCCCCATCTGAATTTTCTACACAAAGTGGTAAATCATTAGAAATTTCAGGAAAATAAATATTTTCAAAATTTTTACCACTTTGAAGGATTGTGTCATCCTTCATTTGCTCAATTTGAGTGGGCAACTCTTCTTGTGCTAGAAGTTGTTCCGCTAGTTGCCCAATTTGCATTTCAATCCTTATCATAGAGTCTTCTAAGGAATCCAACCTTTGATTACGTTTCTCTTGGTTTTCTACACTAACTTGAATAAAAGTATTCAAGGTATCCTGCAAGGTTGGTTTCTGAGGGTGAATGGGTTGGTCATAAGGATTAAAAACTTGATGATCTTGATTGGGCAACTCTTCTTGTGGTAGAAGTTGTTCCGCTAGTGGCCCAATTTGCATTGCAATCCTTATCATAGAATCCTCTAAGAAATCCATCCTTTGATTACGTTTCTCTTGGTTTTCTAAACTAACTTGAATAAAAGTATTCAAGGTATCCTCCAAGGTTGGTCTCTTAGGGTGAATGGGTAGGTCATAAGGATTGAAATATGGGTATGAGGCATAGGGTGGGTTAGTGTTTGCTTCCCAATAAAAATTTTGGTGATTTTCCAACTCGGGAATATAGGTATAGGGATCATTCCAAGGTAGGCGACATCCCTCATTAGGTTCGAAGTTCCGGTTAGTAGACATATGGTAATCACCTGCAAAAGTGCAAACATTAGCATTATGTCCATATAAACCACAAATTCCACATACCTCCATATTTGTTAGCTCTTGGATATCAGTATCCAGCTTGATTAAGTGCTCTTTTGAATATGTTGATGTAGTCTATGAACGGTACCTTTCATATACTAACAAAAACAACAAAGAAATCAAAGCACCACAATATATATCCTAGAGAAAAAAAAAAAAAAATAACGAAAAAGATAGAAACAAAATAAACAACTAAAAACAAATGACTCAAACAAATAAAAATAACTAACAAACTAAAAATAACAAAACAAAACACAAAAATTAACAAATTCACAAAAATAAAAAGAAATCACAAAAATCAAGAAATACGAAAAACAAACTAAATAGAAAATAAATAAACACTTTAAAACGCCAATTCCCCGGCAACGGCGCCAAAAACTTGATGCACAAAAACTTGATAGTCAAATTTTGTATTTTATATAAAGCTCGCAAGTGCACGAATCACTTATAGTAAGCGACAAGTATACTCCCAAGATCGTCTCTCAAGGAATTGCGGTGGTTCTAAAACGTTATTTATTTTCTTATTTAGTCGAACAAACAATCCTAAACATTCTAACAATTGTCGGTTGTAGAAAAGACTGTAAATTCGGAATCAAATGAAAGACTAAAATAAAATGGAAATAAAAGTAATCACAACCAAGGGGAAGATGATGGATGTAAATGGGAATATTAGTTCGCTATCCATTCATGGCAAAAACAAATTAAGCATTCAATTAAAAGTTGGATTTAATGATTTTTCCGCTAAACCTAGAAAATCCCAAATCAATGGCAATTTTCACTACGATCAACTAATTAACGTCTTTGGTCCGGATCATTAACTAATCAATCGGAATTAGCTCAAGGAAATAATTCTAACCACCTAAACTAACACAAATCAATGCAATCAATTTAGGCTCTTGTTCATAATGCACAATTAAGCAAAGATGGCGTTTCTAATGCCTAATTCTAAAATATTCTTTCTAATTACAAACTAAGGTTTGGTCCACCATTAATTCACAATCAGAAAATAATAAGAACATGAACAAGAAATAAATCCAATCATATATAATTAAATTACAAAATTGTTCTTCCAATCATTAGAAGCAATACTAAAATCCCAAATACATAAATTAGCCAACCATAACTAAATTGGTGTCAATCAATTTAGTCATGGAGGCAAACCACAAAATCAGAGAAGAAAAAGATATTACAATAAAAATACCCCAATGAATCCTCTAGCTCCAAATCCTTGAACTTGATTGATCCTCTTTCTCAAATCCTTAGAGTAGCTTCAACAATGGAGGGTCTCCTCTTGATTTTGGGTTGATTTTGGGTGGAAAACCCTTGCTGCAGTAGCAGCTAGGGGAAGGAAGAAAATGGTTGTGAAAACTTGTGTTTGGGAGAGGAATAATGTTGTATTTATAGGGGGAAAGAAGTGGAATACGCGTTTTAGGGTTTCTGGACAATTTTGGCACCTCCCGCCGCGGCAAATATTTTTCCCGCCGCGGCGCGTGTTGAATTTTGGCTCGTTGGTTCAAAACAGAAACCTCCCCGCCGCGGTGCAGGTTTTGCCCGCCGCGGCGCGCGTTGTTTTCTTGATTTTCCAGAATGCATCCCGAGAGCCTCTCGCCGCGGCACACAATTTCCCCGCCGCGGCGCACGTTGTTTTAATGCGCTGTAAATGCCCTTACATAGTATGTTGATTCTCGATGCTTACGTTGCTAAGCCTTTGTTCGTCCCCCTTACATAATAAATGGCATCCAATGTAAGGCTTACATTTTTAAGCACTTTGCTTCACTTTTGCTCTCTTTTTCCACTTTTCTTCCCAAACCGACTTCGACCTACAAAACAATGAAATACCTTCCAAAACACAAAAATAATAAAATAAAAGATAAAATTAATGCTTAAAAACATAACAAAATATAGGTCAAAAATGTGTTCATCAAATACCCCCAAACCTACATTTTGCTAGTCCTCTAGCAAAACTAAAATTAAACTATACTAACCTAAATTACTTCCGTAGATTATCACGGTTGCATTTAGCATATGCAACAAGCCTTTAAACCCCTAGGTTGCCCTAGTGGACGAGTTGTAGTCTCGTGAGGGTTTTCAGTGATGATTCCCACAAACATCCAACTAAAAGAAAAACTAAAACGACAAATAACAATGCTACAAATAAAAACTACAAACTTATTTCAATAAAATTTCTCATGCTTCAGTTTATTCTTAGTTTATAATCGAAACTCCTACATAAATTCATCCAATTATCTTAACATATTAAGGATTCATCATGCAAATCAGTTTCGTATCATAAGTGCATACTCCAATACTAAAAAAAATATATATCAATATTAATTCCCCCAAATCAAGTGTTAAGAATCTAAATTCGTTTCAACTCTACTCCTCACAAGATAAAAAATTCACTCTTCATATCACACTGATCCTATGGGTTCAAACACTCAACAAAGTATATGCGAATAGAAGTTATGTAAAGAAATGAGCTAATAGATTCGCATATGATTAAACAAGAAAGGCTCAAAAAGTGTATAACATTGATCTCATGAAAGGAATCAAATGATAGGATTTATGAAGAAATCACATTACTATTATCATGCATCAATTAAAATCCTCAAGTAAAAACTTCAAGTGTATGCTCTAGAATGAAGGAAAATGCATTGACTTTAAGGGAAATTATTTCCTCCTTTTTTTTTTTTTTTTTTTTTTGTATTAACCATTTCACCATTTGAAGAACTTAAGGGTCATGATTTTTTTTATGGACCCACATACATGTGTATTTTGTGAATGGCAAACTTTATTTTTTATTTTAACGTTTTTTTTTTATTTTTCCCTTAAATCTTTTAAAGTCAAGCATGAATGAAATAGGCAAACACTTAAAATTTTACTCAAATCATTTAATCTAAGCATACAATTAAACCTATGATTCTTCATTAGATGTTGAAAATCCTAACATTCAATGCAAAAACCTATAGAGATCTTCTAACAATTTGAAATAATAAGAAAAGTGTTTAAAAGAGTAGAATAATGATTAACTCTCAGAATAAAACGTTAATGGCTCAACAATCATCTCACAAGGTAGTCTCCACTATTTGATTCTTAAACACAAAATTTGGGTTCATCTCAAATTTCAATATTAAAAAGCATGGAGTATGAACTATGAACAAAAACCAACTTTTACAACTAACCTTGAATATGTACAAGAAATCAAACAAAACATGTATAAAGATTCAATTACTCGCTTTAAATTAACAAAAAGGCATGATCGTTTTATATCAAAAAGTTTTTATTAGACGACCTATTTGTACCCCCAAACCTAAACTAAACATTGTCCTCAATGTTTTCAACTACGCACATGTTCAGAAAAGCATTTAAAAGGAACAAATAGAAAAATAAACTAATTGATAAGAAAAAGAAAAATATTACCTAAAATAGTGGGTTGCCTCCCACCAAGCGCTTTCTTTAACGTCTTAGCAAGACGTTGTTAATCCACTCCTATCCACCATCATCAAAAATCTTGAAGTGTGTGATATCGATTTTCCGAGCTAGTATGTCATTAAGCGTATCCTTCCATCTCGGTAGTTGTTTCCTATGAAGCACAGCACACACTTTCTGGTGGAAGTAGTAAGGAGAAGGATTTGGGGACGTACAAGTCTTAGGTTCTTTGAGTGGTAAAGGAGGTACAGAGAATTCCTCCTTGTTCTCCTTAGAAGGTTGTAGAATTTGATTTTCCTCAACTTGACCTTCTTTGAGAATTGCTTGCTCCCCATCTGAATTTTCTACACAAAGTGGTAAATCATTAGAAATTTCAGGAAAATAAATATTTTCAAAATTTTTACCACTTTGAAGGATTGTGTCATCCTTCATTTGCTCAATTTGAGTGGGCAACTCTTCTTGTGCTAGAAGTTGTTCCGCTAGTTGCCCAATTTGCATTTCAATCCTTATCATAGAGTCTTCTAAGGAATCCAACCTTTGATTACGTTTCTCTTGGTTTTCTACACTAACTTGAATAAAAGTATTCAAGGTATCCTGCAAGGTTGGTTTCTGAGGGTGAATGGGTTGGTCATAAGGATTAAAAACTTGATGATCTTGATTGGGCAACTCTTCTTGTGGTAGAAGTTGTTCCGCTAGTGGCCCAATTTGCATTGCAATCCTTATCATAGAATCCTCTAAGAAATCCATCCTTTGATTACGTTTCTCTTGGTTTTCTAAACTAACTTGAATAAAAGTATTCAAGGTATCCTCCAAGGTTGGTCTCTTAGGGTGAATGGGTAGGTCATAAGGATTGAAATATGGGTATGAGGCATAGGGTGGGTTAGTGTTTGCTTCCCAATAAAAATTTTGGTGATTTTCCAACTCGGGAATATAGGTATAGGGATCATTCCAAGGTAGGCGACATCCCTCATTAGGTTCGAAGTTCCGGTTAGTAGACATATGGTAATCACCTGCAAAAGTGCAAACATTAGCATTATGTCCATATAAACCACAAATTCCACATACCTCCATATTTGTTAGCTCTTGGATATCAGTATCCAGCTTGATTAAGTGCTCTTTTGAATATGTTGATGTAGTCTATGAACGGTACCTTTCATATACTAACAAAAACAACAAAGAAATCAAAGCACCACAATATATATCCCAGAGAAAAAAAAAAAAAATAACGAAAAAGATAGAAATAAAATAAACAACTAAAAACAAATGACTCAAACAAATAAAAATAACTAACAAACTAAAAATAACAAAACAAAACACAAAAATTCACAAATTCACAAAAATAAAAAGAAATCACAAAAATCAAGAAATACGAAAAACAAACTAAATAGAAAATAAATAAACACTTTAAAACGCCAATTCCCCGGCAACGGCGCCAAAAACTTGATGCACAAAAACTTGATAGTCAAATTTTGTATTTTATATAAAGCTCGCAAGTGCACGAATCACTTATAGTAAGCGACAAGTATACTCCCAAGATCGTCTCTCAAGGAATTGCGGTGGTTCTAAAACGTTATTTATTTTCTTATTTAGTCGAACAAACAATCCTAAACATTCTAACAATTGTCGGTTGTAGAAAAGACTGTAAATTCGGAATCAAATGAAAGACTAAAATAAAATGGAAATAAAAGTAATCACAACCAAGGGGAAGATGATGGATGTAAATGGGAATATTAGTTCGCTATCCATTCATGGCAAAAACAAATTAAGCATTCAATTAAAAGTTGGATTTAATGATTTTTCCGCTAAACCTAGAAAATCCCAAATCAATGGCAATTTTCACTACGATCAACTAATTAACGTCTTTGGTCCGGATCATTAACTAATCAATCGGAATTAGCTCAAGGAAATAATTCTAACCACCTAAACTAACACAAATCAATGCAATCAATTTAGGCTCTTGTTCATAATGCACAATTAAGCAAAGATGGCGTTTCTAATGCCTAATTCTAAAATATTCTTTCTAATTATAAACTAAGGTTTGGTCCACCATTAATTCACAATCAGAAAATAATAAGAACATGAACAAGAAATAAATCCAATCATATATAATTAAATTACAAAATTGTTCTTCCAATCATTAGAAGCAATACTAAAATCCCAAATACATAAATTAGCCAACCATAACTAAATTGGTGTCAATCAATTTAGTCATGGAGGCAAACCACAAAATCAGAGAAGAAAAAGATATTACAATAAAAATACCCCAATGAATCCTCTAGCTCCAAATCCTTGAACTTGATTGATCCTCTTTCTCAAATCCTTAGAGTAGCTTCAACAATGGAGGGTCTCCTCTTGATTTTGGGTTGATTTTGGGTGGAAAACCCTTGCTGCAGTAGCAGCTAGGGGAAGGAAGAAAATGGTTGTGAAAACTTGTGTTTGGGAGAGGAATAATGTTGTATTTATAGGGGGAAAGAAGTGGAATACGCGTTTTAGGGTTTCTGGACAATTTTGGCACCTCCCGCCGCGGCAAAGATTTTTCCCGCCGCGGCGCGTGTTGAATTTTGGCTCGTTGGTTCAAAACAGAAACCTCCCCGCCGTGGCGCAGGTTTTGCCCGTCGCGGCGCGCGTTGTTTTCTTGATTTTCCAGAATGCATCCCGAGAGCCTCTCGCCGCGGCACACAATTTCCCCGCCGCGGCGCACGTTGTTTTAATGCGCTGTAAATGCCCTTACATAGTATGTTGATTCTCGATGTAAGGCTTACGTTGCTAAGCCTTTGTTCGTCCCCCTTACATAATAAATGACATCCAATGTAAGGCTTACATTTTTAAGCACTTTGCTTCACTTTTGCTCTCTTTTTCCACATTTCTTCCCAAACCGACTTCGACCTACAAAACAATGAAATACCTTCCAAAACACGAAAATAATAAAATAAAAGATAAAATTAATGCTTAAAAACATAACAAAATATAGGTCAAAAATGTGTTCATCAATTAACTAATTAACTGCCTTCGGTCGGGGTAAATCAAATAACAATCAAATTATGCGCAAGGAAATACATGCCAATCAAACTAATGCTATGACTAAGTCACTAATTTGAAGCTTTGATTTAGTGTTTCTGAATAAAGTTAAGGTGACGTTCCTATAACTAGATTCTCAGATTTTTCAACCTAACTACGAATCTCAAATTGGCCCATGATAATTCATAATTAAATATCTAAACATGCTCTTAATCAAAAGGTAATTCATTTATATTAAATCAATAAAATATACACCATACACAATTCTAGCAAACATGGCAACACAAACTAAACATCCATAATAAGACTAGCCGCTCATGTTCATATTAACATTCATAGACAAATATAATATGATCATACACTTCAACGAAAGAAGAAGAAAATAGAATTCTATAACAACAAGGAAAACCTAGATCTAAATACCGCTTATGGATGGGATAGCGTTCTTCTCCAAAAGCTTTATCTTCGATTGTCGACGGCTTCCTCGGATTCTTAGAATGGTTTCTCTCGCTTCATTGAGTGTGGCCAAGCTCCCAAAAACTGAGTGAATTGCTTGTTTGGTCGCAAAATTATTGTGTGTAAAAGTTGTATTCGAGTTGTATGTAAGGGGGAGTCTAAGGGGGTATTTATAGATGTAAGGGTTTACACAAATCCTGATTGCAATAGGAATAGGCGCGCCGCGACATGGATTTTCCCCGCTGCGGTGCAACACAAATTCTGAAAATAATGTCAAAACCCGAGAGCTCCCCGCCGCGGCATGACTTTTCCTCGCCGCGACGCGTGTTGACTTCCTTTTCTTCATGTTTCCCCCCTTACATATGTGATGGCTCGTTATGTAAGGCTTACATATTTGTCTCGTTTAGCCCGTAACTCGTGATCCGAGCGCCATAAGTGTTCCGTCTTTGTGTGTTTTCATTATTTGACTCATTTGACGCTAAAAACACCTGAAATGCACTAAAACATACCCGTGATTCCGAATGGATAGATTTATGAAAATAATCAAGTAAACAATCATAACAAATCTATATTTTAAACAATTAAGCACAATTAATCACGAAATATTAGTGCTTTTCGAGCACTCATCACACACCCTGAATGTAGACCTTTCCAAGGGGAGGAGATGGCCACGAAGCTGATAAGGCCTCTAAAAATAAGCTTTGAGCTATAAAGGACAAGTTGGATTGGAAGAAAGAGGTATCAGAGAAAGTTATACAGACTTTGAGGCTACTAAGGAAAAAGAAAAGAATTTGCTTAGGTAGGCTATAATAAAGCGTTGGGAAAGATGGAGGTCTTCTGCAACATCTTTCGCTTGACTCGTCCACCTACAATTTCTCCTCAGATCAGAAAGAGGGCGAGGAAGATGAAGCCGAGGTGCAGGGCAAAGATGGGAGAAATGACCAGCCGGCCTACAATGCCGGGGTTATCTAGTTTACTTTTGAAGTGTAATTTACAATTTTACTCAAAAGTTTAAGAATTAGCTCAAGTTATTTTGTGAGCTATCATTTTAGGCTTGACGACAATATGATATTATTTTATGTTGTCTATGGCTCGAACAATATTATATTAAGTTTGCTCGAATATAACATCATTGTATTACATCATCACACTGTAGTCTGGAATTCATTTGCGGGACATATTTTAATTACAAAATAGGGAAAGGGTGACAATACCCTTAAGTTTCGGACTAAGTCGTTCAAGACATCTATTAAATAGCTAACCATGTAACTTCTTGTTGTCTTAGGATTCCTAAACTAAACATTGTCATATAATCCATGCGACACATGTGTTGGTCTTGTTCACTTATTTAATTTTTTGTCATTGACATTATCTTATGTGGCTTTCCTTTGAATCTTTCATACACATGTGTAAAATGTCCTTGAGAGAAGGTATAAAAGAAGAAGAGAGGCAAAGTTAACTTTCATATCTTGTTGTTGAAACATTAGGCTTGTTTCTTTTATGGCAGGAGATCATGCATTTAGAGTCAAAGCTCATTCTTTGAAGCGCAACATCTTGAAGTTGAATATGGAGATCCAGTATTTGAAATGAGAGGTTACTCGGCTACAAGACAATATAACAACCCAATCTATTCGTCATCAAGAATCACTCTGCGTAATGGATCGATTAAATAAATAAGAGACCTATTGGGCGAATATGTATTTGAAGTGTGGTGAAGATGTGTTCCTTATAGTGATGAGGACTACAAAAGAACTCGAAAGCTTCTTCAACAACAAGGAGTGGCCCCCTTTAGTATATTAATCATATTCAAGCAGAGATCATTCCATTTGTTTGGCCCAAAGAGGGTGACAAGAATGTTCTTCATGAGGCCAAGTGTCTCAAAGGAATTTAAAATTTTAGTTGTTTATTAATGTAATTTCCAAGTTTTTATTTGTACTTTGAAGTTCGTTCTAAATAAACAAAGATTTTTGTTTGAGTATTACATATATATACATAATGTTGTTCTAGGTCACTCTGCCTAGCAAATGTTAGCACAAGAGATCAATTTGTGCAGCCTGATGTGCATTTTCTTATCCAACTGAAGTTGAGGGTGGGCCTGAACACTCTACTTGGTAAATTTTTTGCACAGGTGATCAACTAGTTCAGCTTGATGTGCTTTTCCTTATCAACCTGAACCTGGATGGAGCCAGCTTCTCAAGGTACCAAGAGTGGGCCTGCGCACTCTACCTGGAAAATGTTTACAAAGAAGATCAGCTCGTGCAACCTAATACACTTTTCCTTATCGACCTAGAGCTCGATGAAGCCAACCTCTCAACTTCCCAAGGGTGGGCTCGAGCGCTCTACTTGGAAAATGTTAGCACAGGAAATCAACTCGTGCAGCCTGATGCACTTTTCCTTATTGACCTAGAGTTGGACGGAGCCAGCCTCTCAAGGTCCCAAGGATGGGCCCGAGTGTTCTACCTGGAAAATGTTTGCACAGGTGATCAACCCATACGATCTGATGCACTTCTCCTAATCAACCTGGAGCTAGACGGCACCAGTCTCATGAGGTTCCAAGGGTGGGCCCGAGAATTCTACCTAGAAAATTGTTGCATAGGCGATCAACTAGCATAGCCTGATGCACTTTTCCTTATATACCTAGAGGTGGATGGAGCTAGCCTCTTAAGGTCCCAAAGGTGGGCTCAAGTGCACTACCTAGAAAATGTTTGTAAAAGAGATCAACTTGTGTGGCCTTATGTGTTTTTCCTTATCGACTTAGAGCTAGATTGGGTTAGCCTCTCAACCATCCAAGGGTGGACCTGAGCCTTCTACCTAGCAAATGTTTGCATAGGAGATCAACTTGTACAACCTGATGAACTTTTCATTATTGAGCCTAGTGCTTTACTTGGAAAATGCTAGCCCAGGTAATCAACTCATGCGGCTTGATGCGCTTTTCCTTATGAACCTGGAGCTAGATGGAGCCAGCTTCTTAAGGTTTCAAGGGTAGGCTTGAGCACTCTACTTAGTAGATTGTTGTATAGCCAATCAAGTAGTACATTCTGATGCACTTTTACTTAGAGACGTGGAGCTGGATGAAGCCAGCCTCTCAAGGTCCCAAGGGTGGGCCCGAGTGCTCTACCTAGAAAATGTTTACAAAGGAGATCAACCTGTGTGGCCTTATGTGCTTTTCCTCATCGACCTAGAGTTGGATTAGGCCAACCTTTTATCATTCCAAGGGTGAACCAGAGTACACTACTTGATAAATGTTTGCATAGGAGATCAACTCGTATGGCCTGATGCACTTTTCCTTATCGACCCAAAGCTGGATGAAACTAACTTCTCAATGTCCTAAAGGTAGGCCCGGACACTTTTCCTGGCAAATGTTAGTAGAGGCAATCAACTCGTGTGGCCTGATGTGCTTTTCCTTATCAACTTGGAGTTGGATGGAGCCAACCTTTCAAGGTCCTTAGGATGGGTAGAGCGCTTTGCTTGGAAAATGGTTGTACAGGCGATCAACTTGTGCAGGTTGATGCACTTTTCCATATTAAGCTGGAGCAAGACAAAGTTAGCCTCTTAAGGTCCCAAGGGTGGGCCCGAATGCGCTGCCTAGCAAATGTTTGCACAAGCGATCAACTCGTGCAGCCTAATGTTCTTTTCCTAACAAAACATTGGTTTGGAAAAATATTCAAAGGTAATATTTCAGTCATTAATTTTCGAAAAGCATTACATTACATGGGTACATTACATTAAAAGTAATCATTTTTCAAATGTCTAGCATTCCAACTTTGGCTTTCTATTTTGCCTTGTACATTTTTTAAGACATAAGCCCCTCTAGGAGTGGTTTCTTCGACTTGGTATGGACCCTAACTTTGAGGCCTTCCATTCTTTATTGCTCGAAAAAATTCTTCTCAAGACCGATTCTCCTATAGTGAACATTTTAAAATGGATTACTTTGTCATAAAATATGGCCACTTTTCTTTTATGGAGTTCTACCCTTACCAAAGTTTTATATTGATGTTCCTCAGACAAAAATAAATCTAATACTCTTTTAGAATAGTTGTCATCCTTAGGTATATCGGACCTTGATGTTGGTAACAAAATTTCTATTCGAATGACTACTTCAGTGCCATATACCAAAGAGAACGGTGTTTCGTTTATTGATCCGCAAGAACTAGTTCAAACTGGCCATAAAACACCAGGTAATTCTTCGGCCCACTTTCCCTTTGTTGATTCCAACTTCTTTTTCAAAATAGTGAGTACACATTTCTTTATGGCTTCAGCTTGACTATTTTCTTGGGGATAAGTCGGGTGGTTGAGCTTGATTCCATATGTTTGGGAGAACTCTTTCACTCTTATTCCAATGAATTGCTTACCATTGTTTGCGACTAATTCTATGGGAAGGTTAAACCTGAAAATTATGTGTTTCCACATAAAATTTATGATCTCATCTTCTCAGATTTGACTTAAGGCGGCCTCTGCCTCAATCCATTTTGTAAGGGTAAGGGTCCTACAATGTCCAACCCCTATTTATAAAAAGTCCAAAGGCTTATAACACCTATCATTAGGGAAGAGGGAACATGCATTAGCGGGCTAAATCTTTGACCTTTTTTGCAATGCTGAAAACATTTTATACAATCGGCTAGTGGTACCCTTGTCGTATTATTCTTTGTGCTAGCATATGACCTCCTGACTATGATCCACATTCCCTCTTATGGGCCTTTTTGAGGATATTTGTTGTCGAAGGTTTATTGATGCATAAAATTTCGGGGCCCATGAGTAGCCCATTTTGTATAAAATGTTTGTTACTCTTGACGATGGTAGCTTGGATCTTTCCCTTCTCGACAAGGAAGGTCTTATCAGTCAAATATCTTAGGAAAGGCTCGAGCCAAAATCCTTAATATCCTCGATTTGACTAACTTTTTTTTTCAACAAGGCTAGCTTTGGACAATATAGTAACACCAATGACTCTAATTTGTGACGTGTTGTGCAATAATACTAAAGTAGAGAGTGCATCAGTGTGATTGTTATTGCTTCTTGATATTTGTTTTGACGTGGATTTCTTCCAACATTGTGCATTCTTTCTTCAATCTTTCGAAGTACTTTCTCATTTTGTCATTTTTTCCCTCAAATAAGCCAACATACTGATTCACGATTAAGCGATCATTAGTGATGGAGGCAGCCACTTTTACAACAAGCTCTTTGATGGGCTTTTGAAAAAGTACAACATCTCTCATAGAGTGGCTACCCCATACCATCCCCAAACTTCGGGTCAAGTGGAAGTGAGCAACAGACAAATCAAGGGAATGTTGGAATGCACAGTGCACCCCTCAAGGAAGGATTGGTCAGTAAAGTTGAATGATGCTTTGTGGGCATATCGCACAACTTACAAAACACCAATTGGTATGAGTCCCTACCGGTTGATATTCGGAAAAGCATGTCACTTACTCGTTGAGCTAAAGCATAGAGCTTATTGGGCAATTAAAGAGCTCAAAATGGACATGAAAAAAGCTGGGAGAAAACGACTACTTCAACTAAGCAAACTTGAAGAAATTCGGGATGAAGCTTACGAGAATGCCAATATCTATAAGGAACATACTAAGCTCTATCACGATAAAGGGCTCATCAGTAAGTCTTTAGTTCCTAGAATGAAAATTCTTTTATATAATTCACGTTTGCGTTTATTTCCAGGAAAACTACATTCTAGATGGAGTGGACCGTATACAATTGCAAATGTATTTCCACATGGAGTGGTTGAGTTGCTAAATTCTAAAACAAAAGAACCGTTCAAAGTGAACAGGCATTGTGTTAAGCCGAACTTAGAAGGAGATACCAACATGAAAAGCATAGAAACCATACGTCTCCAAGATTCTTAGACACAAGAGCGGCCACATCTTGCTAAGACATAAAACTAAGCCCTTAATGGGAAGCACCCATTCGGTATTGTATTCGTTACTTTCTTTGGTCATTCTTCTTTCTTTCTTTCTTTCGTTCTTTTCTTTTATTTTTGTTTTTCATGGCAATGAGGAAATTACCACAATCTTGGTTGGGGGTGAATGCGTTGCTCATTTTCAAAAATCCCAAAGAAATAAAAAATTTTAAAATTTTTTGTGTGCCGCGGCAGGGAATATTTGTGCTGCGGTGAGTGTAGTTCTATTTTGGGACACATTTTTGAAATTTTATGCGTGCCGCAATAGGGAAAATTTGTGCCGCTGCGTGATAGTTCCTGTTTCGGGACAATTTTTGAAAATTTTGTGCGCGCCGCGGCAGGGAAATATTTTTAACGCAACGGGAGTGGTTCTGTTTCATTCATGTTTGCCCAAAATTGATCTATACCACGGTGGGGAAAAATGTGTGCCACAGCGCCCATTTAAATTTTTCCAAAAATTGGGCAGCTCGTGAATTGAAATGTCATTTCAAAATTTTCTTCCCCAAATTTCCCTCATTTTCTCCCAAACACTCCTTCACTTTCTCTCCAATTTTCTCTCAATTTCTCACCAAAAAAAAAAAACTTTACTCCATAATTTCTTCAATCTCACATTGCTATCAAGTATTCCCCTCTCAATTTTGACAAATTTACTCAAGAAATCAAGAAATATCTTCATCTTCTTCAACACAACCTAGGGTTTCAAAAATTGGGGCTTTTTCTTCAAGGTTTCAATCAAACTCCAAAGAGGTAAATTTCTTCACAATTCTAACTTAATTTGGTATTAATTATTTGGAAATTGTGAATTGTGTTTGAAATTTTTGGATTTAAGTGAATTAAGTTGGATTAGAGGGGATTTTTGGGAAATTTCTGAATTTTTTGGAATTTATTGTGAAAATATTTGAGTAGAAAAATCTATGGCTCCAAAAAGAAAAGCCGAAGAGGGAAGTCATTCCAAAGGAAAAGAAAAAATGGTTGAGGAATGAAACTTTAATGCATCTAAGTTTGTTATTAGGGAGGCACAAGAGTTGTACGAAGGTGCCTCCAAAAGAAACAAGGGATTTGTAAATGAGAGGGGGTTAGATTTTGGACAAGTAGGTTTAATGGGAATTTCTGGTAAGGTTGAGGCGTAAGGGTGGAGGAAATTTGTACACACACAGGAAGCGGGTGTAAGTTCATTGGTCTAGAAATTCTAGGCGATGTCCTGGAAGCTTAGGACGGAATGGTTTGGGTAAAGGATTTGAGGTCCCTTTTAATAGGACTGTTATAAATGCATACTATGGGTTGAGGGACATTCAAGATAGCGGGTATGAAACCTATTTAAAACAAGTGGATTACGATGAAATTATAAACACCCTCACCGATGGTTATGTGGAGTGGGAATATAAAGGGGACATGGTCAATACTTTTCAGGCAAAGCACCTTAGAACTCAATCCCGTATCTGGCAGTATTTTGTGTGCTCTACATTAATGCCAACTCGGCATTACAGTATTGTTGATCGGGAGAGGGCAATCTTGCAATATGCCATAAAGACCGAGCGATCAATTGATGTGGGAATGGTTATCTAACAATGGATTGTATACTCAGCTGAGCATCACAACCTAAGTTACTTCTTTCCCCAACTGATCACCACTCTGTGTGTCAAACACGAAGTACAATATGACACTGGCGAGGTACTATTGCAACCGGGTGAAACATTGACCTTCGCTTACATGCAGCACCTAACCAGTGGTACTAAGGAGGGACAAGGTAGTAGGAAGGGTGATGGGACCTCTTTCAAGAATGCTACCACCAAAAATAGGTTGGTGAACTTGGAAGCAAAGGTGAATAAAATACAGGAATACCAAACTCAACACCAAGCTTGGTCTAGCGAACAAATGAGATATTCACATGAATACCAAGCTCTACTCCATAGAATGATGAGTTTCTAGTTGACACAAAGCGGAGTAGACCTCACCCAATTCGGCTCAATTTCGTAGTATTTGGGGCACGATTTCGTCTACAGACCACGAGAGAACCAACTCGAGGATGACAACGAGCAACATGACGCTATGGAGGACTAAGCCTCCCCATTGTATTTTTTCCTTTCTTTTATTTTTATTTTATTTTTTAAATTTATTTAGTTTAATCTTCTTTTTCTTTCATTTTTTCCTTATTTTTATTTTTATTTTATGTTGGATTTGTTAAGAACTTTAATTAACATTGTTTAATGGTTTTTACTTTCATTTGAATTTAGTTAATTTTTAAATTTGGCTTGAGTTGTGATGCACACATTTAGAGGTTTCATGCATATTTCTTGCGAACTAAATGCTACATGATGAGAAGGCGAGGAATAGTGAACCAGAGCATAAGTGTAATGTACACAATCTCATACGAAAGGGGGGTAACTTCTCTCACCCTTTTACTTAATTTCTTTTGTTTTTCTTTGAGACATTAAGGACAATGTAGAAATTAGGTTGGGGGTGGGAAACCATGAGCATGAATTTAGACCAAATTTTACATTTTAATTTTTTTCATTTGAATCTTGTTAGGATAGTATCGAGTCCACTTGAGTCAATCCGAAAGACTATGATATTAATTTGATTGTAATGACGGTGACATGTGAAAGAAATTGAATTTTCACCAAAGTGAAGAGGCACAAAAACATTAGATTCATCTAGTATGAGGATTTTGTGGTATATGTGGTAGTTTGTTTGGTTGGTATCACTATTTTTGATTTGTGTAATGTATGCATGTTCGTGATATATTTTAAGTCTCAACAAACTCTAGAACTTTCTTGAAAATCCATTAAGGTGATTTAGGCCATCTTTGGACCGTTTGGACTTTTCGAGCCTCCACATACTGTTTTATCCATAGTGACACCCGTGAACTCAGTATGTATATATACATTGTACTACCCTTAGTAATAAGAGTACACAATGTAATACTTAGTTTTTATGAGCATTTGAATTGAAGGAAATTATATATATCTTGCTAATTTGATTATAAAAAAAAATTGAATGATAATAAAGAGCAAGAAAAGTAAAGAAAATCAAGCAAAAATCCAAGGAAAATATGAAATTTATGAAAGAGGAGGATGGAAAAGAACATTTGGGTAGAAAAGTTGAGTAAATTTATGAAATAAAATGAAAAGTACTATTATCCTATTGAGAATAACGTTTCCGTACTTTCGTAACCACATACCTTAACATAACTTTACAAGCTTAATAAAGTCCTATTGATTCCAGGTAGTTTTGATTTCTATATTAATGGAGATGGATTTAAAAAGTGAGCCAATGGAGTTTGTCACTGCAATTCTCACTCATATTTTACTTGCACAATTTTGAGATCTAAAATGTAATATATGAATATTATGCATGGCACAATTCGATAGTGTGACTAACGGGCTTGTGATTTGATTGTTTGTTAAAAAGTCGATTACGAAAATGGATTTGATGTTTGGACTGTTTTTGAGCTGAAGTGATTTTTAAATATTTCGTATATGATTCTTCATTAACAGTTTTTGAGACATATGCATGGATTGATTCAAGTATGTTTAGAGTCTTTAATGGTTTTAAGCGTCTTATGATGTTTGTGGGTATCATCACTGGAAACCCTCACGAGACTATAACTCGTCCACTAGGGCCACCAGGGGTTTAAAGGCTTGTTGCATATGCTAAATGCAACCGTGATAATCTACAGAAGTGATTTAGGTTAGTATAGTTTATTTCATTTGTTTTTATTTTAGTTTTTAGATCGCTCCACTTGCTAGAGACTAGCAAGAAGCTGGTTGGGGGTTGTGATAATTGCTTGAAAAATACTAACATTTCATGATTTATTGTGCTTAATTGTTAAAAAAATAGATTTTTTATCACTCGTTTATTTGATTATTTTCTTAAATCTATCAATTCGGAATCACGGGTATATTTTAGTGTATTTAAGGTGTTTTTAGCGTCAAATTGGTTGAATAATGCAAACACGCAAAGACAGAACACTTACGGTGCTCAGATCACAATTTAGGGGCGACACGAATCAAATTATGTAAGCTGTACATAACGAGCCAGCACATATGTAAGGGGTACTTGTGAAGAATTAGAATGTAACGTGCCGTAGTGATGAAAAGGTGTGCCACAGCAAGCACCTCTCGGGTTTAGCCATTGTTTTCAGATTTATTGTTGTACCGCGGTGGGGAAATAGTTGTGCTGTGACGCACTTATTCCTAGGACAATCAGGATTCTATGTAACCCTTACACATATAAATAACCCCTTAAGAGTCTCTTTTAAAACACTTTAATTTTGCAAATCAACAAGAGACTCAACTAGATTTTAGTAGCTTTTCCACACTCAAAGAAGCAAGAGAATTAATTCTAAGGATCCAAGAAACCATTTAAGATCGACGATCAAGCTTTTGGAGAATAACGTCATCCAATCCACTTGTGGTATTTAGATCTAAGTTTCTTTTTGTTATAGAATTTCCTTGTCTTCTTACTTCTTTGAGGTGTATGTTCAAAATAAATTTGTCTATGAATATTAATATGAACATGAGTAGCTAATTTTATTATAGATGTTTAGTTTGTGTTGCCATGTTTTCTAGAACTGTTGTGGTGAATATTTTTATTGCTTTGAAATAAATAAAATTACCTTTTGATTAAGAGCATGTTTAGATGTTTAATTGTGGATTTTCATGGGCCAATTTTAGATTCATAATTAGGTTGAAAAAATATTAGAGTTTGGTTTTAGGAACGTCACCTTAACTTTCCTTTGAAAAACTTAATCAAAACTTCAAATTAATGACCTAGTCATGGCATTGGTTTGATTGACATATTTTTCCTTGTGCATAATTTGGTTGCTATTTGATATACCCGATCGTAGGATATTGTTTAGTTAATCAACAAAGAGAATTACCAAATCGTAGGAATTTTCGTAATTAAAAGGAAAAACGGTAATATTTGTTTATTAGAACATTCATGTTAATTCACCATAACTTTTCGATGCAAGCATGGTTAACCAAACTAAACGTCCATACATCCTCCATTGATATTTGAAACTTTCTTTTTGAGTTAATTCAGAATTTGCGTAATTGTTTTCTTTAATTGTTCAACACCATTGATCTTACTCACAAATCCAACTCTTTTTTACAGTTTTATTAGACTTACGATTCTAATTATTTAGAATTTTAGTTTTACTAGAATTCTATTTAGTTAGTGTTTTAGTTGCTTTAGGACTCTAATTAAATTAGGAAAAAGGTTGTTTAAAACCATTGTAATTTCTTGAGAGATTGACCTCGAAGATTTTCTTATCACTTGCTATAAGTGGTTCGTACACTTGTGAGTACTATAATTTGCATGAGGGGATAGTAACACAATCACGAGGGGATCCTCTTATGGACCCAAAAATTCATCTTCTCCATTGAGCAGTATAGCTTCTGACTCCGATCTTCTCCTCATATCATAAACATCAACCATCCCAATACCTTTTGCTTCTCTAGCATATCTCTTCTGAGCATTATTTGATTCACCACTATATCTGGGCCCTCTATGTATGGTGTGTATTATCCTCACATAACCTTTATTCCGTGGTCTGGGGCCCTGAGCATTCCCTTGATCGGGCATGGGTGCTGGCAGGCGAGGCCTATTGCTTACTTGTTGTAATCCACCTCTTCTATTCCCATCATTTACCAGGTCTCCCAAGTACCATTTCAATAACAAATCCTTCATTTTCTTTTTAAGTGTCTACAGTCTTGTGTTTTGTGAACGATGTATTTATGCAAAATGCACCACTTAGTTGTATTTCTGCTCGGTGCTTTCATCTACTGTGGCCACTTAACATTTTGCTCACCCTCCATTCTAAGTACAACTTTGGCTAGGCTCACTCTAAGAGGAGGTCCTCTAAAAAGAGATAATGAACTTCCCATGGTCCTGAGTTCCTATTCCAGGTATTTTCTTCCTTTAAATGACGGCCCCACAAATATCTTTACTATAGAATTATCGATTTATCTCATTCTATTGGGGCTTAGATAACGTTTTCTTTTGCTTTGAATGTGGTACTAGCATTTGAATTGTCATCCCAGGTTGGCCTCAACTCTCTTTCCAGGTTGATAAATTTTCTTGCCTTTTCATAAGCTTTTTCCATAGTTTGCGGGCTCATTTTTGTGAGTTCTGTAAATAGATGAAAATTTCAATGAACTCCTCTTTGAAAAGCTTGCATAGAGATCGAATCAGAGCAATCAAGAATTTCAATTTTTTCCTCCCTAAACCACTTCATGCATGCCTGGACTAATTTTCCCGACCCTTGAATAATTGAGAGCAGATGATGGGGCTCCTTTATTAAAGGCTTGTTACTAGCATAATTGGTGACAAAATTTTTGACCAACTCGATGAATGACTTCACGCTTCCAGGCTGAAGGTCACTAAACCATTTTTGTGTTAAGTCATGTAACGTTGCTACGAAAGACTTGCATAACATTGCCTCTCTTTTCTTACATGGCATGTTAATAGGATTCATTGAAGTTTTGAAAAGGAGTATGTGAGCACTTGGATCTTTGGTTCCTTCCTCAAAAGGCTGCCTTAATTCGATTTAAACTAAAATGGTCGACCTGATGAGCTATTTATATACTTTATCCAAGTCCAATTGTGCCTTCCCCACGCCTTACTTTTTAACCTATTCCTCCAACATTAATACCTTGCTCTACCAAGGTTGACACTGACTTGTTCTTTTGAGGATGGTAATTCAATATCGTTGGTTGCATTCCTCAAGTCTGGGATGTCTCAATTTCGAGCCATCTAATTATGAGACTTTCTTTCATGTTTGGCTATGATTCATTCAACCTCATCATCTCCTTTGTCTCCACCTATTCTGATGTTTCATAGAACTTTGGCCTTTTAAGGTCTGGGTTGTTCACCTGACAGACTTCTACTTGTCTTCTTAATTTGTGGTTTGCTTTTCTCATTTCATCCTTCATTTCAACCATGGACCTTCCCCATTTCCATGAGCTAATGTAACAATTCATGTGTGGGGTTTGTGTGTTAAGCTTTTGTTCCCTTATACGTTCTTACATTTGCTCCTGGTAAACCCAGAGCAACCTTTTCATCTTGACCCCATGTTTATTTTTTTCTAAAGCTCTAGTTCGAACCATCTGAGCAATGTGATTCTAACAAGTATCACTAGGGATAGCTCTATTAACAAATACTATTCTAGATCTATGACCTGATCTTAATGCTTGAGGGGAGAAAATCAAATTATTGTGTCCTTTTGCTTTGTGCCCCACAATGGGCGCCTAAATGTTGGGAGATATATCAAATCCTAAAGAGAGAGTAGAGAGATAATAGAGAAAGCAATAAATGATATGTTTTATGCCCCTTTGGCTCAATGACCTTTTATTGAGTATTTATAGTTGTTACGTTTCTAGTGAGGGAACATTTGTAATTTCACATGAAATAATAATAACAATAGAATCTTCAAACATGATTGTGGTTGGTCTTGGATCTTTGCAAAAGACAGCATGATCCTCGGGTATTATAGTGCTTAGGCAATTAGTATTATGGCAGAAAGGTCTTTCATAGTGTATGAGGATCACAGTCTAGGGGTCGGTAGTTAAAGACCTCAACATCACGCTAGGTTGATGTCGAAATAGATAGTAGACAATTCTTCATCCTTTTCTAACAACGCATGAGCAAGATACACTTTGTCACTTTCCAGCACTATCACCTTCTTTCCAAGAAGCATGATCTAGTTTACTTGTTCCAATGATAAATCATGACTGATAAATCGCTAGTTTTCTTGGATTAATTTGAGGCTCTTAAGATATTGTTCTAGAAACCTCATTCTGGACTTGTTTGACTCACATTTAGCAACCATATCATTATATCTTTTCAGGTTGACCTCACATTTCTTAGAGAGATCTTCCTTATCATTGTTGAACATGGACTTCTTTTCCTCAAGAGAGGCCCTTAGAGTACACAACTCTTTTTCTTTATCTTTAAGGATTTCCAAATCCTTCTTCCAAGCTTTTTCAGACTTGATGTGCTACCTGAGAAACTTGTTGTAGGTTTCTAGCAACTATTCATGTTATCTTCATCTTCAAATATGAAAGATTCAGAGGTTGTAATGGGAGGATTTTCATTGGATTCCACAAAAGAAATAAAGTTACTATCATACTCTTCCGTACTACAACTACTATCTAAAATAGTAACATTAGCCATCATGGCTCTCTTTCAAGATTATTTCTTCTGGAAGTAACAATGTGTAGCAATATGTCATGATTTCCCATATTTGAAGCACTTGATCTGATTCAGATACCCTTTGCTCTTATGTCTATCTTCATCTTTATGAGACTTTCATCCTTATTTCTCGAGTCCTTCTTGCTCGAGCATTCTCCTTTGGATCTTACAAAAGTGTTTCTTTTACTTTTGAAGAACTTCTTGAAATGTTTGGAAAACAGTGCCAACTCTCCTTCATTCAAGATGGATGACTCATCACTCTTTGCAAGGATAACATTGTCTTTATTTTCTTAACTCTTTGTAGTCTTAAGAGCTAAGCTCTATAATAGTGGAGGTAGTTCCTCTATTCGGTAAAAGATGGTGAATCTAAAAGGCTTTGAGATCACCAACAACTTCATGAATTTTCAAGGGTTCTCCCTTAAAATTAGTTTCAATAGCAATTACCTTATCTCTAAAATGGAAAGGAATTTTGGAGAGAATCTTCTCAAATTGGAGCTCTTAGTCAATAGGACGACCAAGATTGTAAGTGTTGATGTTAGAGCACCTATAATATAAAATTTTAAAATTTTCATCTTCTTCCATCTAAAGCAAGTCTTAATCTCTATTCAAGCACATCAACTTCAATTTCTTTATCATAGAACTACCTTCATGTGTAATCTCCAAAATATCTCAACTTTCTTGGAAATAGTGCAAGCATATTCCATCTATACTCTTCAAGAGTGATGGCCCTTGTAAGTGTGTACAACCCCTTGTTGTTCTAATCTCCCTCTTTACTTTTCTCTTTCTTCCAATCGATCATCTTCTTAGGAACCACAATACTGTCTTCTTCAACTTTAGTAGGATACACCCAGCCGTGTTGAACTTGGTACCAAACTTGATCATATATGGACCAAAAACAGGCACACATTTGAGGTTTCCAATAGGCATAATTATTCCCATTGAGAAGTTGAGGTCTACCAACGTTTCCTCCTTCATCGGACTCCATCCTAATGAGTGTGAGTGTGTGAAAAATACGAGAGAGAGATCAACACCATTATGGTTAAGCCTAAAGGGGTGTACCACTCTGATACCAATTGAAAGAGTCCGAGACCAATGCATAACCATGGGAAAGTGATACAAACAACTTAGGTTCATGTACAAGCAGAGGAAATGAAATAATTAAAGAGATCAACACAGGCAGAAGTTAAAAATAACAAGTAAAAAAACACAATCCAACTAACAGTTTATTTTTCAAACAAAGAAAGCATCAGATAAAAATAGAAATTATTTTCCATTTACAATGGAACCCTCATATGTTGGAACATACTTGAATAACTCAATAATTGTACTCATTTAAACAGTATAGCTTAGAAATGCAGCAATATAACATGGTAAACTCACTTAGGTATTGTCCCTAAGTAGTAACATCCATGAGTTGCTTAAGGCAACCACTCGACAGCAAGCAATTCACTAAAAAGTAAATCAACAGTATTACCACCTAACGATACATGATAATACTTCAATTAGTTGGAACCATGCTCAATTATGCCTAACTTGTCATCGTTTGCTGTCTCCAAAGCAACTATGATCCACAACCTAAATTCGGCTCTCCTCTAGAGCCTTACCACCACGTGATGCAGTACAATCACTAACAATCAATTTAGTGAAAAACCTAGGGTTTGGAAACTCCATGCTCATGTACCTAGATACAAAACTATCTCTTGGTGTCTAATTCATTTATTAATTAACCCACCCAAAAATGTGTTTTCACTAAAATTGTTTTCTCTAATTATTGATACAGAACTCTAAATATCACGAATCACTAATACGGAATACACTCAACATATTAATGATTCAAAAATTAGAAAATAGTTTTCCTTGTAGAAAATTCAAGTTGTCAATTTGACAACATCTCCCAGCATTTTCTAATTCTTAAGAAATTTTATATTTAAAGGGGTATTTATAGAAAACTCTTACTACCAATGAGTTTGCTGACCCTCACTGACCTTTTGATGGATATGTGGTGAGATGTCAGTAAACCCTAAGGCAAGGGTAAAGGCCACCATAGTGAGGGTAATAGTTGCCAGCATCGCTGACCCCTTCATTTCTGACTCGTTGATACAATAGCAAGCATTTGATGAGCCCTCCAGTGAGCACACGGTGAATGCACAAAAACTATATTTTTAATTTATACCCAATCTGTGAAAAAAAAAAGGCAAGTAAACAACACAACTTAGCATGCAAACTATATGCTCCTAACCACTATGTGGTCGGTGTATCACGAAAACATGCAAAGTGTTAAGTTCTATGTGAGTGAGTGCAATATTGAACCATTAGTCATTAACCATACATAGAGGAAGACAAACACTAAGTAAAATAACATATCCCGTGTTTTGCACACGGGAATGTCAACAAAAGTCACAAATGACTTACGTCCCTTACATTAGGTTTCACAAATACTAATCGTTGGTGATTGTACCACACTAAGTAGTGGTGGAACTTCAAAGGAGAATTGAATCTCTCTAGTTAGCAAAGGATAGCAACTTAGGCACAATTGAGCGTGACTCAAACTAATAGAGGTATTAGTATATATTTTTAAGTTGTGAACTTTTGATTTACTTTTAGTGAATTGCTTGCTATTGAGTGGTTGTCTTTTGCAACTCGTGGATGTTACCATATAGGGACAATACCTATGTGGGTTTACCACATTATATCGTTGTTCATGTATGATCCTACGTATAGTTTGTACAATCAAAGGTCTATTAGAGTATATCCCAACATATGAGGATCTAATTGCGATTTGAAAGTATTTATTTCTTTACAGCCTTCTTATTCTGTTGCCATGTTAAATTCATATTGTTGATCTTTATTTTCTGTTATTTAGTTAAACTGGATGTTTCTTTTCTATTTCTGCTATTGCTTGTGTTAATTTTTCACTGCATACTAGAAACATTAGTCTTATGGTGTTAGTATCACCTTAGCTTGGTTGTGCATTGATTCCTAGACTCTCTTAGCAACAAAACCTACCAGCCTTCTCTAACTAGAGGATAGAGTCTGAGAATTCCATAAGTTGGTATAAAAGAATATAGGTGAATTGAACTTTTGACCCAAATGGTAACCCATGGAGTTGTTTTGTGAGAAACATGTAATATAAAAGTAGTAAGAGCACAACATGTGGATTAGGAAAACATACACTGAAAGCTGTAAAGGATTTCGATCACTTTCCTATGAGTAAACATATTTAGTTAATGATGATTATACTCTCACAATATTATAGCAGAAATAATACATGTAACCTAGTAAACCCATAGAGGGACCCTCCCTATTTGGCAACATCCACGAATTGCTTAAGCCAATCGCTCTACAACAAGAAATTCACTTAAAGTAAATCAATAGTATAGAACTCAATAAAAGTATAAACGTAAATACCTTTACAAGTTGGAATACTTTTCCAAACTACAACTAAGCTTCCCTCGTCTATTGTCTCCACAACAACTATGATCCAAGTGTTTTTAGCTCTTCCTCGGAGCTCCAACACAATGTGATCAACTAGTGTGGCTTAATCTCATAATATGCAAATATGTGCTGACCTCATCACAACCAACTAACACATGGAAAATTTACACATATGCTCCACTCCTTTGCACAATGTTGCAACCTCACAACACCCAATTGACCCAAGGCACCTCACCACATAGTATCCTCACCTACGGAACACATTGCATCCATGCAACCATGAGGGGACACACAAGAACTCAACTCTGAGTGAAACTTCTCAAGAGATATGGCTCAAACAAGGCAACCTCACATTTTCTCTCTCATCAAATCCTCGCCCAATCTCACATTTTTTACACTCACCCTAGTATCTAAAAGTATGAGAGATTCCTCTTTGATATCCTACATCCTAAGATGACTTTGTTCTCCAAACATGACACTCATAAGGAAATCCTGACTAATAAGGACAAAAATGTAACAAAAATGTACCAGAGAAGCACGAAAACACATAGGTAAGACTGTAAGAAGAAGTTTACAAGGAGTCTAACTATCTTCCAAGTTAGCCAACTTCTTGTTAGGACCTGCCTCAAATCTATGCTACATATACAGGACATATCCTGAGAAATCATAAACAACTTATTGACTTGCTTTCTTGACTGATTTTGGTTTGTATAAAAATCATAATTGACTACATTCCATAAAAATTTTGTTAAAACTTTCTCTAATTTCAAGACTAACCTCCTTTAGTAAAATGATAACAACTCTTATATGATTCTTTTCCAGAGACTAACAAACATCATAATCTTTTACACAATCATAAGATAATTCATGCCTATGAACAAGCTATACACTGATATACATACATCAAAACATAACTTTAAAGCCATGGCCATGATAACTCCATGAAAATAGAGTTATCATATCATTTTCATGCTTAATATTAACTTGTCTAATTAAATAAATAATGTTTTTAAGGTTAACATATTAAAATAAGATAAGTTTTGGGTCAAATGGAAAAAATAGATGAAAATATAATTTTTGATAATATTCTAAAATTTTTAGGAATTTTTTATTAATTATTTTTATGTATGTGGATGCACATAGAAGTATTCGGGATGCCCATAGAAATATCCAGACACATGTGGAGCCAGCTGGGTGCCACACAAGCCACAACAACGAATCAATAAGCACAGGCTTTCAAAGGTTCCGAATCATTGAGACACGTGTTAGCATGAGATTAATTTCAAAAATTGCCTAACAATCTGCATGTTCACACCACGTGTCACAGTCTGCACGAGGGGCACTTTGGTAATTGACAAAATAATTATTATTAAATTATTTTGGGCTTATGTCTCCTCAAGTAAAGTGATGTTTGTTCCTAAAACTAGTGAAATGGCTCTGAGATCTCTTTAGGGGGAGGCATAGTGTCAAGCTCTCCACCACCCCCGGTACCCATGGGGCATGGTTGCTAAGTGAGCTACCTGTGGGTTAGAGAATGCCTATGGGGCAACCATTGATTGTGCTAAGCGGACATGTCAGTGTCTCCTTAAGACTGGGAGTCTTAGGGATGATATCGATGATGAGGAAGGGTCAATACTATGCATGATTCCCACATGAGGGGCTACATGTGACGGATGGGTATGTCAGGCAGTTTATTTGATGTGGGCAAGTTAAAGTAGCTTCATGGGAATGTGGCATGCTTTGTGGACAGAGTTGCACAAGTGATGGTGCATCAATGAGTAGCGACATGCAAGTGAGGCAGCGTTGCTCTAAGTAATACACATTACGAATGTGACAACACTCATCGTTGTGATGTCAAATGGAAAGTTGCATTGGTCATAGGTTCGGCCAAACACTAAGAATTCGTAGGCTTGATGGCACGGTAGTGAGTGACAACATGCTAAGATGAAGGCATCAAATGTAGGGCTTCGGATTAGAGAGTTGCTCACACAAGAAACATGTGAGTTTGTTTGAATGGAACTTACTTGCATGGAAGGCACACTTCTTGGACGACTTGAGGATAAGTTGGCATGGGTGTTTGCTTGAGTTATATATGTCGAGGAGAATTGAGCATATGTGCACTTATGGTGCAAGTTGAAGTGGACCTTTGGACATGGAAATGGCCCTTAGTGTCAAGTTACCTATTCAAGGGTGTGCTTGAAGAGACCCGACAAGAGGTATAGAAAGTCAACTAAGTTTTGTACTTTGTTGTACTACTTGCTAGCAACATGTGTGACATGCACAATTGGGTGAGCAATTTTGTGGCATTATGCCTTGATGATGTGGAACCTTATGATGGGGTGAGCGTCTTGGTAAGAAAACCTTCACATGCATGCGAGACTCTTAGAGAGTAGTTCTTGTTGGTATTTTCTTAAGGAGCATTGAAGTCTTTGGAGCAAGGGTCATGCTTTTGGACTCGAAAGGTTATAGGCTGGCCATGACTTGGAGAGTCTTGATGCCAAACGATCAAATTTTCACTACGCTAACTTGTGGACCATTACAGTTGGTACTAGAGCCGACTCACGTTCAGGATAGAGGTGTGTTGGTGCAGAATGGTGCTCAATGTTGGATGATGAGTTTCCATGAACCTGGTACTACTGGTTAAGGGCACTTTCTTGGTTTTAATCGGTTGACTCTGGCGACAGGTGTTGTTTGTAGGAAGTTCTCGCATAGTTCTTGAAGTGGGGGCTATGACAGGGTAAAGGTGGTGGCTGTGTGGTTTACTTGTGCTTTGTTTGTGGAAGGTTGCAAGAGACTATAAGACGTTGTAACAGTTGCATCCGTGGGAAGTTATAAGCCGCATGTAGTGCATCCTTCGTCAGGTTGTCAGTTATGAAGGCACAATTCTCTTAAGATTTAAGGACTTGTAAGCCATGGGTTTGGTATGTGGTTGCAAACATATTTGAGCTTAATCGATGAGATCATCAATTGTTGTAAAGAAGTCTTGACAACCCTTGTGCTTTGGGTAGCACCAAGAAGAACAAGCCAAATGCATATGGTTGACTGAGATGTCAAGTTTGCCTTAAGAAGGAAACCTTATTGGGGTTTGAAGTGTGTTCAAGAAGTTCACAAAGGACTTGCTCATGAAGTGTCAAAGAGGGCACGAGCAGTATAATGTGAAGTGGAAGTTCACGAGGACCAACCAAAAATGGCTATAGTAGCAAGCTCCGAATTTGAGTTATAAAGGGAAAGTGGTCCAAGGCAAGAGTGCCTTTGATGACTAAGGGGGATCAATTAGTGTAACAGAGGGGAGACAAAGATCGATAGTTTTACCAAAGGGCAAGGGTTGCCAGTAAGGGACCAAGAAAGGTCATCGTCGTAGTAGATTCAGCTTCAGTTTCAACCATGAAAAGTTTGAAGGCTATGAGGGTCAAGTAAATTTGCATTGGAGGGGCCGTGGAGTGCCAATGCAAGTGTGTAAGACAATGGGAAGGGCCTTGGAGCTCCCATGTCGTCGAAGTGAAGTGGAGTTCTACAAAATCGAGGGTATTACTTATGGGATCACCGATTGGTTAGTGTCACGTTTGGAGTGGCCATGATGAGGGTCCTGTGTGTGTCTGTTTGTTTTGAGAAGGGCCATGGAACGCACAAACCATAAAGAAGCCATATGTTGGGAGAGCATGGAATGCTCATGATGTGAAGAGATTGTTCCAGTGTAGGAAAGGGCCATAGAGCTCCTACATGGGTTTAAACTTCATTATTGCTCGCCGAGTTGGAGAATACTTCGACAGGGGAATCAAAGAATGAAGTGGGGTAGGACCTCACACCATTATGGCAATGTAGCACAATTAAAAGCAAGAGACGAAGACACCGTCTAAAGTTGGTCACTTTGAGTGAAGCTCATATGGGGGGCCGACATACAAGGCTTGCACATCAGAGCTTCAGAATAGAGGTGTTGTTGTTGAAGAGTAGTGAGTTTGCAAACTCTAGCTTGCATGGTACATCTCACATCTTAGAGTTGAATTTGTCTCATGCTTTGGAAAGGCGCATGGTACCGTATAGGAGATACGGTTAGCACAAGTGCTACGCTCAAGGAAGGGGCATGAGAGCACCTAGTGTACGAGCAACAAGATTGATTTGTAAAATCATGGAAGGGCTAGGGAGCGCCAGGTGCATATGTTTAAGTATTGCACATGGAAGGGCCAAGGAGCGCCAAGTGCATATGTCTAAGTGTTACACTTTGAAGGGCCAAGGAGCATCAAGTGCAGACAAGTATATCAATGCAGTACATTTGTGGAAGGACCAAGAGAAGTCGATGTATGCATTGAATGTTTGAAGTTTTGCAAGTCGAAGGGGCCAAGGAGTGTCAATTGCTAATTTTAGTCCTGAGGGACTAAGGCAAGTCTTTAGGTATGACTTTTCCATAAAGATGCCGCAATGGAGGAGAGGTTGGCTTGAGAGCCACATCTTGCAAGATGCTTCGAAGAGAGCTAGTCCATTGAGTGGACTTGACTAGGCTCATTAGAAGAGCTAGTCATTTGGGTGGCCAATGGTGTGTGGAGATCATTAGGTATAACACTTACTCAAGCGGAGCTTAGTTTGGGTAAATAGATGCAGTGAAGACTTAGGTCAAGTCCAGAGGGGCGCGTGAAGGTCATCACTAGGGATGATTCTACATGAAGTAAAGGGATAGTTGCATGATAGAAGCCAACTTGAAGATACGGAGCCTAAAGACTCTTGAGAGCACTTCGACAAGGACGTCGAAGGAATGAAGTGGGGGAGGATGTCAAGGTCTGCATGAGGGGTACTTTGGTAATTGATAAAATAATTATTATTGAATTATTTTGGGATTATATCTCCTAAAGCAAAGTGATGTTTGTTTCTAAAACTAGTGAAATGGCTCTAAGAGCTCTTTAAGGGGAGGCATGGTGTCAAGCTCCCCACCACCCCCGGCACCCATGGGGCACGGTGTGCAAAGTGAGATACCTGTGGGCTAGAGAATGTCCATGGGGCGAGCATTGATCATCCTAAGTGGGCATGTCAATGTCTCCTTAAGATTGGGAGTCTTAGGGACAATATCGATGATGAGGAAGAGTTGATACTATGCTTAATTCCCACACAAGAGGCTATATGTGATGGATGGGTTTGCCTGATGGTTTATTCGATGTGGGCAAGTTAAAGTAGCTTCGTGGGAATGTGGCACGCCTTGTGGGAAGCGTTGCACAAGTGATGGTGCATCAATGAGTAGCAGCATGCAAGTGAGGCAGCGTTGCTCTAAGTAAAGCATATTACGAATGTGTCAACACTCATGATGGTGATGTCGAGTTGGAAGGTGCATTGGTCATGGGTTCGGCCAAGCACTAAGGATCTGTATGATTGATGGCACGGTAGTGGGTGACAACGTGATAAGATGAAGGCATCAAATGTAGGGCTTTAGGTTATAGAGTTGCTCACTCAAGCAACATGTGAGTCTGTGTGAATGGAACTTACTTTCATGGAAGGCACACTTTCTTGGACGACTTGAGGATAAGTTGGCATGAGTGTTTGCTTGAGTTATATATGTCGAGGAGAATTGAGCATATGTGCACATAAGGTGGAAGTTGAAATGGACCTTTGGGCATAGAGATGGCCCTTAGTGTTAAGAGGCCTATTCGAGGGTGTGCATGAATAGACTTGACAAGAGGTATAGAAAGCTGACTAAGTCTTGGTACTTTGTTTTACTACTTGCTACCAACATGTGTGACATGCACAGTTGGGTGAGCAGTTGTGCGGCATAATGCCTTGATGATCTGGAACCGTATCATGGGGGGAGCGTCTTAGTAAGATAACCTTGAAGCTGGGAAGTAACCAGTAAGCCACATGTAGACAAGACTCTTGGAATGTAGTTCTCGTTGGTATTTTCTTAAGGAGCATCGAAGTTTTTCAACCAAGGGTCATACTTTTGGACTCGAAAGGTGATAAGCTGGCCTTGACTTGAAGAGTCGTGGAGCCAAATGGTCAAATTTTTTCTATGCAAACTCATAGACTATTACACCACAGAAGCAACTCCAGCAAATTACAAAGCGTCATGTGGTGCTAGCTTAGCATAATGGTCCCCGTAGCCTCCCCTAGAGAGCCACGTGTCGAGCGCCGGTTCATTCCACCAGTTATCTTTGCCACATGCCATCCCCCTATTCACCAGTGCTTGTTTTTATCTCATTTTCATCTCAGCCCTTGCTTTTTAAGATGATCCAATGGCCAAAAATTGACCCTAGCATTTTAGACCTATTTTATCTCATTTTCATCTCAGCCCTTTATTTTTAAGATGATCCAATGGCTAAAAAGTGACTTGAGCATTTTAGACCTCTTTTATCTCATTTTGCACGAACTTTTCGCAACCTATTAACCATTTTTCACCATCTTCCACCTTCATACACCTTCATATTCATCGTCCATCTATTCCATCACTCCATTAACCATTTTTATCCACTATAATACTCTTTTTAATCTTTCTTTTTAGTTTTCTCTACATTATTTTGAAAATATAAAGAAAGTTTTGGAAAACGCACAATAGAACCTCCATTGGAGCTCAAATGGAGCTTTTTGGAAAGGAGAGCTTAACGAATCCTCATTGGGTTTACATTTTGTTACTCCTTTAGTTGTAAACTTTGTATTTCATATGATTTTTACTCTTGATATTATTATATTAAAAATGTGTATTTTGTGCTAGAACTCTCTTTAGGGATTCAATAGAACCCATTTTATGAACATAATTTATGCTATTAATTTAACATTTTGTGAGTGTTTGGTTTATCTAATTTAATGTGCTTAATGCTCCTATTTAATTTGGCCATTTAATTAAATGATTTATTAATTTTGTGTGCAATTGAAAGATTTGTATGAAATTGTGAACATGCATTAAATTAGCACATGTGTAATGAGGAAGAAATTCTCATTATTATGTGTGTAATCACTTTTAAACTCTAGGTACTTAATGACTCATGTATGCTTAGATGGCCATAGACTTGTGGGCTAAGTTTATATGGATTAGGATTAACATGACTATAGACACGTGGGTGATAATGACTTGAGTAGATTTTGATTATTAATCCATGCATCTTACTTTATTATTAATGAGTAGAAAATCTTGTGAGTAGAATGGGGGAAGTTGAATTCCTAAAATTTTCTTCATTGTGTAGTGAATCTATTTTTATTTCATTAATTAGTTTATTTTCGTTATTTTAATTTTTTACTCATTTTCAATAGTTCAAATAGAAAAGAAAAGTATATATTTCGGTACTTAGTTCTAAAATACGCCTTAGTAAGTTCTTTGTGGGTACAACAACCCCTTTCTTAAAAATACTTATCACTTGTACATGACTTGTGCACTTGCGAAATTCGTGCCAAGTTTTTGGCACCATTTCTAGAAACTTGCTAGTGTATTAGGATTAATATTTATACAATACTTTTTGCTCTAATTTGAACTTTTTCTTTTATCAAATTAAAAAATTTAAAAAAACTAAAAATTTCTAAAATTAAAAAAATATTTATTTTTGTCATATTATTTAGTTTATTTAGCTTTTATTGTCTTCTTTATTTATTTATTAGCTTTTAAGTTAAATTTTCTTGTTTATTTTTATTATCATTATTTAGTTAGTTTGTTAGGTGATGGATCCATTTGAATATGAAAGTCTTAAGGATGCACGGATGACATTTGAGAAGGTTACCAACCTCATAGCTCATATTGAATGGAGTAGTACCTTGAGGGATCTCATGATACAAGAACATTACCATCTTTTGTTGTTGAGGTCTTTCATAGAGACTAGTGTTGTACAAAATTCGTTGCATACTTATGAATGGAGTGAAGGGGGACAAACTACCATAAATTTTACACTAATCCGGAGCCATCACACTCTTACCACCAATATCTAGATTTGGAGAGTCAACCTAGTTACTCTTGGAGCTATAATCAAAAGGGTGATTATTCTACTTGGTCTTCGTATTCCATGAACACTTATGTGCAACCACCACCACCCCCACAAGAAAAGAAGCCTTCCATGAAAGAGTGAATCAAGAACTATATAGACAAGCATAGCTATGAGATTTGTATTAGGAATGATGAAGAAGAGGTGTGTGGGAATCAACAATTTGAAGAGGAATTCGGTCACAAAGTGGAAGAAAATCCTAGGACGACATAGAAAATCATGAAGTAGGTCAAGAAAAGCAAAATAAGACTCCTAATGAAGAGGAGATACAACTCCAAGCTACCGGGGTACTTAACTTCGATATAGAAGAAAGGGAGGTCACCATGAGGAGTTTAGGTGGGTTAATGACCTTCAAGGTCATAAGAACCATGGATCTCCCCATTGATACCGGTTTGAGCTATGAGTTAAATTTTGAAGATGAGCTTGAGGATGCAAGTTAACAATAAAAGTTCCAACCGACCCATTTGATTTGAATTTCCAGCAAGACCTTGGTGTTGGAGACTTCCACTTCTTCAAAAGGGGTCTAGGTGCCTCGAAAAAGAGGAATAGGGCATGGGACCCTAAGAGTAACATTGATCACATTTGCCCAACCAACATGAAAATCGTTAAGCAGTTATTCATGGAATTTTTTATACCATCCATCTTCATATGTTCAAGAAAGGTCTAGTCAAGGACCTAAAACGTGACGCTTCTTGGGAGGCAACCCAAGTTTTTAAAGTACTAATGAATAATTTTATTTGAATTTCATAGGGTAATAATAAGAACCCTTAGAGCTTGGAGGAGTCACAAATCAAATTTTCTAAAGCTTCAAGTTTTGAGGTAGTTTTCTAATCCTTTATTTGCTTTTGTTTCCTTTATCACATATTGGGGACAATGTGCAGGTTAAGTTTGGGGTTGAAAAATATTCATTTCTCTTGTTAGATTATAGTTAGATTATAGTTAGTTTATGTTATTTTTATACTTTTAATTAGTAGTATTGTGGTAAAAATGACTATTTATGACTTTATTGGTGTTGGTGAATCATATGTGAAATGAATTTGGTAGGTACCCAATGATGATATATGGTTGACATGCATTAGAGTTGGATTGAAATGTGGTAATTATGACATGTGTATTCATTGAGCATATGTATGGCTAAAATTTTTCGATTTGAAATGCTCCATTCTATATGCACATGTCATCACTTTGTGAATTTGTATGCTTATTTTGAGAAGTTTGTGTGAATTTCATGCATTGATGAATTATGTATCTATAACAAGCTTTAGAATCCTCTTTGGTGTCTCTTGAGGCAAAATCATATGTGCTACTTAGGTTGAGAAACGATTTAAGCCTTCTTTAGATTGATTGTGCTTTTCAAGCCACCATGAGCTGTTATGTTGACTTTTCATTTCATTTTACCTATATTATTAGCCTAGCCTAAATGATAAATTTCACTTACCCATGACACCTTTAGTTGATTGTGTATTGTGTTATCTATTATTGAGCTTGTATGTTTTGAGAATGTATGGTTTATCTGATTGGTTAAAAAATATATAAAAAAAATAGTAATAAATGATTGAATTTGGGGTGTAGTTCTAAAAAAAATGGTTGTGAGCTTATTAGTTTATTGTATGTATTTGGTTTGCTAAAGGTGTATTTAAACCTAAATATTTTCTATCTCACCTGCCAATATCTTAACCTATCATTACAAGCTTTGAAAGACCTATTGATTTAAATCGAAGCTTGCATTTACGTTAGTGGAGAGAGAGACTAAATGTGGACCTATGTAGCTTGGTACTACTGTAGACTATTTTTATATTTGCATGGTTCATATGAGCTTATTTTGATGATATATGATATAACTAGTTTGGCATAACACACACGCACATGGAGTATGTCATAAGAACAAAATTGGTCATACCTTCAAATGAATGCATTATGGATTGATAACCATATGAATATCTAAGTTGAGTGTATGGGTTAATCTTTGAGGGTCCTCTAATTTGAGCATGCTTGAAAATAATATCACTTATAGTTATGAATTTATTATTTATACAAAATTTAGATGCTAATTTTGAGTTGTTTCGTTTGTGTTTGTGTTTTGCTTGGGACAAGCAAAGTATTAAGTTTGAGGATGTGATGACTTCATGAAAATAGAGTTATTATATCATTTTCATGTTTAATATTAAGTTATCTAATTGAATAAATAGTATTTTTAGGGTTAAAATATTAAAATGAGATAAGTTTTGGGTCAAATTGTAAAAATGGATGAAAATATAATTTTTGAAAATTTTCTAGAATTTTTAGGGATTTTTATTAATTATTTTTATGCAAGTGGATGCACATAAAAGTATTCGAGTGCCCATAGAAATATCCAAACACACGTGAAAGCCAGCTGGGTGCCACGCAAGCCACATCAATGTATCAATGAGCATTGGGTTTCAAAGCTTCGTAGACATTGAGACATGTGTCAATACGGGGTTAATTTCAAAAATTGTCGAA
Source organism: Elaeagnus macrophylla (assembly GCA_029378325.1). Classification (NCBI taxonomy): domain Eukaryota; kingdom Viridiplantae; phylum Streptophyta; class Magnoliopsida; order Rosales; family Elaeagnaceae; genus Elaeagnus; species Elaeagnus macrophylla. The sequence goes on along the minus strand of CM055641.1, from coordinate 46,396,800 downwards.
CGGTTTGCATGTTCACACCACGCAAGCAACTCCAATGAATCACAGAGCGTCATGTGGCACTAGCTCAGCATAAAGGTCCACATAGCCTCCCTTAGCAAGCCACGTGTCACACACGCACAACTTCCTTGTTTTCTCCCTGCCACGTGTCGAGCACAAGTTTGCTCCGCCTATTCTCTTTGCCACATGTCATCCCCCTATTGGCCAATGCTTTTTTATCTCATTTTCATCTCAGCCCTTTCTTTTTAAGATGATCCAATGGCTAGAAATTGACTTGAGCATTTTAAACCTATTTTATCTCCTTTTGCATGAACTTTTAGCAACCTATGAACCATTTTTCACCATCTTCCACCTCCATACACTTTCATATTCATCGTCCATCTATTCCATCACTCCATTAACCATTTTTATCCACTATAATACTCTTTTTAATCTTTCTTTTTAGTTTTCTCTACATTATTTTGAAAATATAAAGAAAGTTTTGGAAAACGCAAAATAGAACCTCCATTAGAGCTCAAAGGGAGCTTCTTGGAAAGGAGAGCTTAACGAATCCTCATTGGGTTTACATTTTGTTACTCCTTTAGTTGTAAACTTTGTATTTCATATGATTTTTACTCTTGATATTATTATATTAAAAATGTGTATTTTGTGCTAGAACTCTCTTTAGGGATTCAATAGAACCCATTTTATGAACATAATTTATGCTATTAATTTAACATTTTGTGAGTGTTTGGTTTATCTAATTTAATGTGCTTAATGCTCCTATTTAATTTGGCCATTTAATTAAATGATTTATTAATTTTTTGTGCAATTGAAAGATTTGTATGAAATTGTGAACATGCATTAAATTGGCACATGTGTAATGAGGAAGGAATTCTCATTATTATGCGTGTAATCACTTTTAAACTCTAGGTACTTAATGACCCATGTATGCTTAGATGGCCATAGACTTGTGGGTTAAGTTTATATGGATTAGGATTAACATGACTATAGACACGTGGGTGATAATGACTTGAGTAGATTTTGATTATTAATCCATGCATCTTACTTTATTATTAATGAGTAGAAAATCTTGTGAGTAGAATGAGGGAAGTTGAATTCCTAAAATTTTCTTCATTGTGTAGTGAATCTATTTTTATTTCTTTAATTAGTTTAGTTTCATTATTTTAATTTTTCACTCATTTTCGATAGTTCAAAGAGAAAGGGAAAGTATATATTTCGGTACTTATTTCTAAAACAAGCCTTAATAAGTTCTTTGTGGGTACAATAACCCCGTTCTGAAAAATACTTATCACTGGTACACGACTCGTGCACTTGTGGAATTCGTTCCAGGCCACTAATACACAGTACATTAACATAATGCTCTATATGAGGAGTGCTTAAAAAGCATTAATATTTCGTGATTTATTGTGCTTAATTGTTACAAATAGATTTAATTATAAAACTTTATTTAATTATTTGAATAAATTTATCAATTTAAAATTAGGGGTATATTTTTGTGTATTTTATGTGTTTGTAGCTTTAAAAGAAATTAATAATGCAAACACGCAAAGACGAGATATTTGGAACACTTAAATAGTAACCTAGGAGCAAAAAAGGCTAAGACATATAAGCCTTACACCTATAAATATCCCCCTTACATTTCCAACAACACACAATATTGAGCCAACTTTTACACGAAACTTTTAAATTTTTTGAGTTTTTTCACATACAAGGTGGCAAAGGAAGCCAATCTTAAGGACTCAAGAGATAATAGAAGGTAGAGCCACAACCTATTAGTTAAGGAAACATCATCCAATCAAATTTGTGGGTATTTAGACCTCCTAGGTTCTTGGTGCAATTAGATTGTTCTTATTCTTCTTCTCTCCTTGTGATATTTGTTAAGATCATATTAATATAAACATGTGTTGCTAATTTTATCATGGATGTTTAGCTTTTGTTGCTATGTTTGCTTAGATATATTTTGGTTAATGATTTAATTGCAAGAATAAATAAAGATTGTTTCTTGATTAAAAATTTGTTTAAATATATATTTCTTGAATGTTATAGGCTAATTTAAAGTTCACAAATAGGTTGAAAAATCTTAGTCAGTTTTAGGAACATCACCTTAACTCTATTTTTCTAAACTTAATCAATAACTCAAATTGATAACTTGGTCATGGCATTTGTTTGTTTGGCATAATTTTTCTTGTTCATAATTTGATTGATTAGGTTATAAACCCGATCCATGGGACTTTAATTAGTTAACCACCAAAGAAAATTACTGGATCCATAAAAAATTTTGTAAATAAAATGAAACCGACAATCTTTATTTAAATGATCGTTCATGTTATTTCACCATTATATTTCGATGCAAACATGATTAACTAACCTAAACGTTTTTAAATCCTCCATTGATTATAAAAAGCCAATTTAAATAAGTTTAAAGGTTGGAACATAATTTTGTGACTCGTTTGTTTGCCATTTTTGTTCTCGTTCTTGCCTTGAAGTTAATTTACAATTCTAATCAGTTAGTGTTTCAATAGTTTTATGATTCTAACTAGTTAGTTTTTCAGTAGTTTTAGGATTCTAACTAGTTAGTATTTTAATAGTTCTAGAATTCTAGAGAAGTGTGAAAAGGTTATTTAGAACCATTGTAATTTCTTGAGAGATCAACATCGAAGGTTTGCTTATCACTTGCTATAAATGATTCGTATACTTGCGATTATTATAATTTGCACATCAAGTTTTTGGCACCGTTGCTAGGGAATTAGAATTTTAAATAATTTTTTTCTAACTTCTTAGAGATTCTAAATTAGGTTTAGTATTTATTTAATTTTAATTGCTTTGTTTACTTTTATTGCATTTTATTTTCATTATAAAAAAAATGAAAAAAATTTATTTTTGGTCTTATTCTTAAAGCACTCTAATTTTATTGTATATTCCTTGCTACCTTGATCTTTGGTTGTTTTTGTTGGTGTATGCAAGGTAGGAGAGCTTTGAACAAAGAACTTGTTCCCTTCATTAAGAACATCCACATAATCAAGCATCTTTCAAGAAAGCCGGATACTAATATTGAAGAGGAAGAGGAAAAACCACAAGTGCAAGTGATAATGGTTGACAATAGAGCTAGGCAAATGGTGATGAAGAAGTATGCAAGACCAATCATTGGGACTACTACATCGTGTATACAACTCGTTGATGCAGCTAGGAATTATTAATTGAAGAATATTCATTATTCCATGCTTCCTTGATTCTATGGTATTCCTAATGAGGACCTCTTGAACTTTATTAGAGAATTTTATTCTTCCATTCAAATCTTTCCAATGCAAAGGCTTAGTGAAGACCAACTAAGGATGAGTTGTTTTTCATATGCATTCAAAGATAGAGCTACGTCTTGGCTCATGACATTGGCACCTTGCTCTTTGACCACTTGGGAAATATTGTACAATAAATTCATTAGTAAGTTCTACTGCCCCCAAAAGACTACTAACTACATTTTCACAAATGGATGGAGAGCCCTTTCATCAAGCTTGGGATAGCTACAGAACCAATTCTTTTATGATGGATTGACACAATAATGTCAATATACAGTTGACAATACTACAGGTGGAGCTATGGGTGATAAAATAACAAAGGAGACATATAAGTTATATGAGATGTTGGGAGCCAACACCGAACAAAAGAATTCTAGAGGAAGGAGAATTAGAGTCAATGAACTAAGCTCCAACAATGAGATGACCATGCAACTTGTTGAATTGACTAAGCAAGTGCAATTACTCACTACCAAGAATCTGAATCAAATGACAAATCAAGAGGTATGTGGAGTGTGTGGTGCATATGGGCATGTCGCTAATGTTTACTCTTTTGCAAGTGACTCCTATCCACGTACTAGTGAAGAAGTCAAATTAATTCAATGGTACCAACCTAGACCTAGGAATGACCCTTAATCTAATACTTACAATCTTGGATGAAAAAATCCCCCAAATTTTTCTTGGAAGCCAAACAATAACCAACCATTTTCCCCAAAACCAAATGCGAGGCCAAGATTTAAACCAAACCTTCCCATCCAATCAACCTAATAGACCAACCTTAGAGGATAACTTGAATGATTTCATTCAAGTAAGCAAGGAAAACTAGGTAATAATTGATCAAAGGTTGGATTCTCAAGAGGCATTAATGAAAAAGGTAGAGATTCAAGTAGGGCAATTGGCTGACCAATTAAAAAATATGAAGAAAGGAAAAATGCACGAACAAGTGAACGCCATTACAGTCTCTTAAAGTGTTTCCAAAGAAGGTGAAGAGACAAGTGACAAACATGATGAGTCTTCCAAGGAAACAACTAAAGAGTTATCTAACACTCCTCAATTACATAAGGCATTATAGCCTTAAAATCTCTTATTCCATTCCCACACCAGTTAAACTAAAAAAAGAAAGAAGAATAGTTTATGACACTTTTAAATTATTTTCTAAAATTAACATCAATCGTCCTCTCATTAGATGTTATTAGAAATATTCTAGCTTATGCAAAATTGTTCAAGGACCTCATCACCAAAAAGAGGAGATATAATCAAAAATTGATGGTGCCAGAATTTGTTGGTTCAGTGTTCTAACATGGCTTACCTCCTAAGTTGAAAGATCCAGGAAGCATCAATATTGATATCACTTTGGGAGATAAAAATATGGGCAATACTATGCTAGTCTTAGGAGCAAGAATAAACCTCATGCCATATTCAGGGTATTTGCAACTAGGTTTGGGGGAGCTTAACTGAAAACTATGTTCCTTTAGCTTGCTAAAGGTTCTATTAAATATCCAAAGAGGATAGTTAAGGATTTGATGGTGCAAGTGGACAAGCTAATTGTTCTTGTAGATTTTGTGGTGTTTGAAATCGAAGATACCTTATCTAAAGGCAAAGAGCATACACTAATTCTTGGTAGGCCATTCATGACCACAACCAAGACAACTATTGAAGCATATAAAGAGAGGTTGATAATGATAGTCTTAGAAGAGAATATAAAGTTTACAGTGCTTAAACCCTTACATGTTCCTTCTATAACTACTACAAGTAAGTGTGGTTATGTTAATTCTATTGACTCACCTTTTTGTGACACTTATTTGCAGGAAAGTGTAGGTACTAAAACTAATGTGTTAATCTTTAAAAGGTGGGAGAAGGAGACATTTAGATACCCTAGTCAAGATGATGCCTACAAAGAACTCATTACGTGTTCCTATAACAAAAACTTGACTTGTGAATTCCTTTATCCTGGAATGAAATTTTATGCATGCAGTACTTGTTTTAAATCATTTTTAGGTATTATTAAGCCTTGTCTTGAGAAGGGAAAAGAAAAAGGAGGACCAAACCCCCTTGACAAGAACTAGCTTTGTCTTGCTAAGACTCTAAAGAAGGTGCTTGGTGGGAGACAACCCACCATTTTAGGTAGTTTCTATTCTTTTCTTTTTATTTATTATTTTAAGTTGCACCATATTTATTTCTCTATTTTCTACCTTTGAGTGCTTTTCTATACATATACTTGAGGAAACATTAAGGACATTGTTTACTTTAGGTTTGGGGGTGTAAATAAGGGTCAACTAAAAACTTTTTGATACAAAACTATCATGATTTTGGTTAATTTATGGTAAGTAATTGAGTATATAATACATACCATGTTTGATTTTTTCTAACAAGCTAAAAATCTATTATAAGGATTGATTCATAGTCATAATCCATAAATCATGCTTTTGATATTAAAACTGGGATAAACCTAGATTTATGGTCTAAGAATCAAATATTAGAGACTAGATTGTGAGATATTAGAGGCTATAACATTTCTTTCTAAGAGATTAATGTTTTTCTTAATTTCTTTCTACTCTTATAAACATCTTCCTTATAATTCTAAATTGTTAGATAATTTCTATAGGTGCATTAGATGTTATGATTTTTAACAATCAAATGAAGTTAATGTTGTTTATTTTCATAACTCTAATTGAAAGACTTGAGTAGTAATTGAAACTAGGGGTTTAATTTTCTTCATGCTTGACTTCTAGTGCATAATATTACATATGGGTTATGTACAAACACACAAAGTCAACTTGTGTTGCGGCGGAGTTTTTTGTGTGCCGTGGCGCACTACTCTCAGGTTTTACTATGGGACAAATTTTAGTTTTGAACCATGGCATGAAAAATTGTGTATTGTGGTGCGTGAACTTTTCTTGGTAGTCCGATTTTTATGTAAACCTTGCAACTATAAATACCACCATTATGTTTCTAGTAACACACAATTTTGAGCCAATTTTTACATGAAACTTTTGGATTTTTTGGAGCTTTTTCACATATAAAGAGGCAAGGTAAGTCAATCTTAAGGACTCATGACATAATAGAAGGTAGAGCTACAAGTTTTTGGTAAAGAAAACATCAACAAATCCAATTTATGGGTATTTAGACCACTCAGGTTTTTGGCATAATTAGACTATTCTTATTCTTCTTCTCTTTTTATGATATTTGTTTATAAATATTAATCTAAACATAAGTGGCTAATTTCATCATAGATGTTTAGTTTTTATTGCCATATTTTCTTAAATATATTTTGGTGAATAATTTAATTGCAATAATAAATAAATATTGTTTCTTCATTAAGAGTTTGCCTTCAATTTAATTTATAGTTCTAATTAGTTAGTGTTTCAGTAGTTTTAGGATTCTAATTGGTTAGTGTTTCAGTGATTTTAGGATTCTAACTAGTTAGCATGTTAATGGTTCTAGGATTCTAGAGAAGTGTGAAAGTGTTATTTAGAACTACTGTAATTCCCTGAGAGATCGACCTTGGAGGTTTGCTTATAGCTTGCTATAAGTAATCCATACACTTGCAAGTACTATAATTTGCACATAACTATACAAGAGGGTAAATAAATCAAACCATCTAATTTATACAACAATAGTTTGATCCTAAGCCTCCAAACTCGTTGCTATGCTATGTTTCCTCAATGTTACTATCTGAGGGGGGAAAGTATAAAAGGTGAGCATAAAAGCTTAGTAAGTGAATGAGTATCTTAAATTGTCTGCATAACATGAGTTTTATAAAATAACTTTAATTTGGTACTTGGAAAAATTGTGCATGAAATGCCCATGACTTACAATGAAATAACATGTAGGTAAGCATACTCTGCATATGATCTTTAGAATAAAATAATACATTCTGTTGTGATTTACCATGAAATAACATTTTGATGAAAATTGGACTATTGATTGTTAAAATATAGTAATGTACATGATAGGTATGCAAATAAAAAGATAAGCATGAAAAAGGTACTTTCATTTTATCATGCCAAGAGCACATGGGGATCTGATTGCTCACGAAGGAGATATTTAGCATAAGTGCTAGCTTTCAACTACACTTGTGGGGAATTTTCTTGATAAAGTAAATAAAATAGCTCAGTTGGCTCTGCTGATTCATGAGTCATGTGTGCACTAACTTAACTTAACTGATACATATCATACTAAACTTGTAATATGATACTAAACTGTACTGATATCATACTGAGCTGAATTGTACTGATAAATATCATACTGAACTTAACTGATATCACATTAATCTTAATTGTACTAAAAAATATCATACTCAACTTGTAACTTCATATTGAGTTGGTAAACATCATACAAAGCTTGGACCAAATCTATTGGTCTTGATGTCTTACGAAGTCACAACATATTTAAATGCTAAAAAGAGCCAACTATCATGAATACATGAGGGGGGAAGTACTTTTGCATTTGTAAAATATTTCCTGAACTTGCAAGCTTGTATAAAAATTAGTATAAGTAATAACATTGATTTAATCATAACTTTCTTACAAATTATGTTGCTTTTAGCTTGCTGTTTTGATAATGAAATATATTCTCATGGTGTTATCTTGCTGAAAGTGCATTAAAGCAAATATGTAATATATTCTTGAAATTCTTTGTTATACAGTGAATAAACTTTCAACTGTAATATTCAAAAATACTTGCTACTTGTACTAATTGAAATTTCTTAATGTGAATGAGGTTCTAAATGTTACTATCAAAGCTTTAGAAAAGCAAACTTATTATTAATTTGCAAACTTTCATTAAATTGAATATAGCTAACAAAAACATATTTTTCTTGTGCTGATACTGGTAACTATGTCTTGGCTGGTTCAAGTGCTAAAAGGAAAATATGTTTCCATAATATGGTTTCATGCACATGTATATAAAATGCATTGACATAAAATATGCATTTTTAAACAAGATGTGAACAACACTAGTAGTAATCTTTCATGAAAGCTGCACTGTTAGAAAATAACATATATGTGCTTCTAACAATTTGTTATGATTGAATTGATAATCTCATATTTATATGCATGTACTTTATTAAATCTTTTAATGAATAGGTTGCTGAAATTAAATAGTAAAGTAAGATTAAACTCATGGGATCTAATTTTGAAAATAATGAATATCCTTTCATAGTACTGTATTACCGTTGTTTCTATAGTTTTCCTGTTTGGTCTGCTACATCAACATGTCCTATATAATCATAATTGTGTCAAAAACCATAATAACACCATAGCTATTTTGTCTAATTTAAAACTCAATGGTTATGTACAGTTTTTAAACTATGGGCTATTAACATATAAATTAGCTTCATCTTTCATTCTTAAAAGCACTATGAGTACTAACTTTAGCTTAGGTGTTCCTAAGCTCTTTGTCAACTAAAATAGTATGCTCTTAAACCATTTCAACTTATACCAAAATAGGTTCAATATTGTATATAAATATCACTGAAACACAAAGATTAACTTAGACCATGACATGAAATTGGGTGAAACATGCTTTGAAATCACCAATTAGATTCTCTTCATTCAAACCGACATAACTCGATGTAGAAATGTCCAAATTAAAATATGTCAAAACACTTAAAAAGGAAACATTCCAAGATTTCTAAATAGGTAACATATGCCCAATTGACATTTCAGTTTGTGTCATCATACTATAAACAATTTTAAAATACTTTTGACCTATCATCATTTAAATAAGCATATCTTTTCATAGAAATGTCCATATATAATTCTGTAAAAGGATACATAATCTAGACATTTCAAACTTTAAAACAAACTATAATAAACCAATATTGGATTCATAAATCCTTTCCAAAAACACATTATACCAATTAGTTGCAAATTGTCATTTTGGAAACATTTTCATTGAACATACCCTTAGTTAAATTGTCACAACTTTGTCTAGAAAACTTGAAATGACAAACCGTAAAATGTTTCTAAAACTTGACATGTCAATATTTAAGAAAAGGTATAAACCCAATTCCAAATTATAAAACCACTTCAAATATTAGAAATACTGAGGGGTTTAAAACAATGTTTTTAGCATGATTTACATAAAACCACCTTCAATTAAATAAGTATAAATTTGCATAGAAAACTCCAAATAATAAACTGTAAAATCTGTATTAAACTAAGTAGTTTAAGAATTTAAACAAGATGTAACTCATCCAATTACAATTGTAAAACTATTCCAAATAACAAAAATACAGATTGTGTTTCAAACAGGCTTTCCAGTACTAATCTCCCTTGACATACCCTTGATTAAAAACAAGCATAACTTTGTGTATAAATATCAAATGATAAACTATAAATTGCATCTTAAAATAGACATCCATATCTTTCAAAATAAATATGGCTCTAAGTCTAGTTTGTCTCAAGTATTTCTTAGTTTCTATTTAAACTTTCTATAAAAATAGGTACCAACTAGACTTTAACTTAAAATCTCTACTTTCTCCACTAATTCTTTCTTTTCTATTCCACTTTTCTCTCTCTACTTTTTCTTGTAAAAATATGATGGAAGAAGGAGAGTTGAGGAGGTGGGGGTTGGGCTTAAGAGGAGAGAGTACAAGGCTATTCTTATCATATATTTGTATGTTCCTCACGTTATTGAGGTTTCATGCAATTGCCACATGAGGACAAGTGTCCTCCCAACTCATGCTGAACTCCCTTTTTTTATCTGGCAACATGTGTCTCTTAAAGGAGAAAATAAGAGCTCCTCATCAAAAATTCATAAAAAGACCAAAATACTCTTGTCCCATATTTGAAAAGTAGCATTTTGGTAATCTTACCCTTAATTACCCAAACAGTTTGACACTTTAAAATTTTAAAATAAAATAATTAATTCTCAACTTATAATATGTAAATGAATATTGATGAGGGTAAAAAATCATAATCACAAGAAATGTATACTTTGGTGAGATTTTACTTCTATACAAGAATTGGGGTGTTAAACTTCTAGCGGCTCAACTATCTTCCTCCAAACACACTTGAGTAGATTCGATCCTGCAACATCAACCCATACTACGCACATATAAAAGGAAAGAAATTCCAATCTACCAAAGAAAGACATGTGTTGTGCATCCTAACAACAAATACCAGGCAAGAAACATGAAATAAAGCACTACAATGCATTAATGTTATAGATCACACAATATGATATATGAAACAAGAGAATGCATACTATGCACACATGTAATACAATTTTTCCAATTTATGCATGGTTCTATAAAATGATGTCACAAAGAGAAAATATAGAAACATCACCATGAACAAATAAGCACAACAACAAATCATAAATAGGATAACCACATATAGAAATGATGCAAAACAAACACGACACTCTCCCTGACATCATACATTTGACACCCCCTCTCTTTAGTAAATGTATGCATGTTAGGGAACAAACAATGTTATGCGACACACTTCAACAACTTCCCCTAAACAAATGATGTACACAACAGAAAGCATACAATACAAAATTAAGGAAGCGTGATAAGGGAAACATAACTCATAGCCTTAGACAAGAAGATACATGCTAGTAAGAGAGTAAAACAATCATTCTCACAAAAACAACAGCATAGACAAGCAAGTGACATGACAAAGATGGCCTCAAAAGAGAATATCGTCCAAAAAGAAATGAATCTGCCTTAAAAGAGATGATCGACACTAATTGAAAACTACTGTCTAAAAAGAGATCATTGAAAACACTCACATCATCATTAGTCAAAAGAAGGAAGGACCTTGACTAACTAGTGATAAACACAAGTAACACCCCACAAGAGAAATAAGACACAATGGATGTTACTAAACTATCTAAGCATGTGAAAGAGACTTAGGAACTGAGACTGGAAACAAAAGACATGCTTATAAATAATGAACAACTTAAACAACATGAATACAAATTAAGCCGACTAGCCTAGTCACAATAATGCATGTAAGTCGAGAGTCTTAAAGACTGATAAACAACCTATATGAAAAACACATACACATGGAAAACCATAATAAGCAACAAGCACAAAGGAAGGAGGAGACAACACTCAAGTATTTAAGCTTGAAAAACACACCTCAGTTTTCTCAAAAAAACATCTAAAGCGAATGACAAGGAAGAGCATGCAAAAGATGAACATTAAAGAGCATAAGACAAACTGAGGACCAACACATGACATACTAGGAAACAAAAAGAACAACCTAGTAAATTAGAGGAGATGCAGTTTATATGATAAGGCATATGAATGACAAGATTACAAAACCAAGGATCCTATTACTTTGATACTAAATGATAAAATTGTGAGACGTGATGCTCATACAAAAACCTGCAAAAGAAAGAGCAAGTAAAAAGCATGACAAATACACAAATAAAGAAATTCAAAGCAACTAGTATAGGAGAAAACTAGTAAAGGATCAAACCATAAGGCATAAGAACAAATAAAGCAAAGAATACACAATGTTCGACAAGAAGCAATGAAAACAATATATTTAATAAACACATAAATCACAATCTTCATAGAACCTACACCAAGACAAAAACATTATACAAATAAAACTATATAGAACCCTAGTATGCTAGTTTGGCAATAACATGCACACTTTTGAAAGAGATACACAAAGCAAAGATATAAGACATGAAAATAGGGATGACGTAAACATAACAAGTGCACAAAGATAAACAACCTCAAAAACAAGCAACAGCCCACTCCATTGGAAACAAAGGCCACAAACACAAAAAGGTGTGTGTATGTGTAAATAGAGCTCTAGAATTGAACACTGATGAACACATTTTTGACCTATATTTTGTTATGTTTTTAAGCATTCATTTTATCTTTTATTTTATTATTTTCGTGTTTTGGAAGGTATTTTTTGTGTTTTGTAGGTTTGGGAAGAAATGTGGAAAAAGAGAGCAAAAGTGTTTAAAAATGTAAGCCTTACATTGGATGTCATTCACTATGTAAGGGGGACAAACAAAGGCTTAGCAACGTAAGCCTTACATCGAGAATCAACATACTATGTAAGGGCATTTACAGCGCAAGAAAACAAGGCGCGCCGCGGCGGGGAAATTGTGTGCCGCGGCGAGAGGCTCTCGGGATGCATTCTGGAAAATCAAGAAAACAACGCGCGCCGCGGCGGGCAAAACCTGTGCCGCGGCGGGGAGGTTTCTGTTTTGAACCAACGAGCAAAAATACAACGCGCGCCGCGGCGGGCAAAACCTGTGCCGCGGCGGGAGATGCCAAAATTGCCCAGAAACCCTAAAACGCGTATTCCACTTCTTTCCCCCTATAAATACAACATTATACCTCTTCCAAACACAAGTTTTTGCAGCCAATTTCTCTCCCACCTCTGCTGCTACTGCAGCAAGGGTTTTCCACCCAAAATCAACCCAAAATCAAGAGGAGACCCTCCATTGTTGAAGCTACTCCAAGGATTTGAGAAAGAGGATCAATCAAGTTCAAGGATTTGGAGCTAGAAGATTCATTGGGGTATTTTTAGTGTAATATCTTTTTTCTTCTCTGATTTTGTGGTTTGCCTCCATGGCTAAATTGATTGACACCAATTTAGTTATGGTTGGCTAATATATGTATATTGGGATGTTAGTATTGCTTCCAATGATTGGAAGAACAATTTTGTAATTTAATTATATATGATTTGGATTTATTTCTTGTTCATGTTCTTATTAATTTCTGATTGTGAATTAATGGTGGACCAAACCTTAGTTTGTGGTTAGAAAGAATATTTAAGAATTAGGCATTAGAAACGCCATCTTTGCTTAATTGTGCATTATGAACAAGAGCCTAAATTGATTGCATTGATTTGTGTTAGTTTAGGTGGTTAGAATTATTTCCTTGAGCTAATTCCGATTGATTAGTTAATGATCCGGACCAAAGACGTTAATTAGTTGATCGTAGTGAAAATCGCCATTGATTTGGGATTTTCTAGGTTTAGCGAAAAAATCATTAAATCCAACTTTTAATTGAATGCTTAATTTGTTTTTGCCATGAATGGATAGCAAACTAATAATCCCATTTACATCCATCATCCCCCCTTTGGTTGTGATTACTTTTATTTGCACTTTATTTTAGTTACTTAATTAATTTCCGAATTTACAGTCTTTTTTGCAACGTGACAATTGTTAGAATGTTTAGGATTGTTTGTTCGACTAAATAAGAAAATAGATAACGTTTTAAAACCACAGCAATTCCTTTGAGAGACGATCTTGGGAGTATACTTGTCGCTTACTATAAGTGACTCGTGCACTTGCGAGTTATATAAAATACAAAATTTGACTATCAAGTTTTTGTGCATCAAGTTTTTGGCGCCGTTGCCGAGGAATTGGCGTTTTAAAGTGTTTATTTATTTTTTTTGTTTAGTTTGTTTTTCGTATTTCTTTATTTTTGTGATTTTGTTAATTTTTGTGTTTTGTTTTGTTATTTTTAGTTTGTTAGTTATTTTTATTTGTTTGAGTCATTTGTTTTTAGTTGTTTATTTTATTTCTATCTTTTTCGTTATTTTTTTTTTTTTTCTCTGGGATATATATTGTGGTGCTTTGATTTCTTTGTTGTTTTTGTTAGTATATGAAAGGTACCGTTCATAGACTACATCAACATATTCAAAAGAGCACTTAATCAAGCTGGATACTGATATCCAAGAGCTAGCAAATATGGAGGTATGTAGCATTTGTGGTTTATATGGGCATTATGCTAATGTTTGCGCTTTTACAGGTGATTATCATACTTCTACTAACCGGGACTTCGAACTTAATGAGGGATGTCGCCTACCTTGGAATGATCCCGATACTTATATTCCTGAGTTAGAAAATCACCATAATTTTTCTTGGGAAGCAAACACTAACCCACCCTATGCCTCATACCCATATTTCAATCCTTATGACCTACCCATTCACCCTAAGAAACCAACCTTGGAGGATACCTTGAATACTTTTATTCAAGTTAGCTTAGAAAACCAAGAGAAACGTAATCAAAGGATGGATTTCTTAGAGGACTCTATGATAAGGATTGAAATGCAAATTGGGCAATTAGCGGAACAACTTCTACCACAAGAAGAGTTGCCCAATCAAGATGAGCAAGAAAAGGATGACATAATCCTTCAAAGTGGTAAGGTTTTTAATGATATTTATTTTCCTGAAATTATTGATGATTTACCACTTTGTGTAGAAAATTCAAATGGGGAGCAAGCAATTCTCCAAGAAGGACAAGTTGAGGAGCATCACATTCTACAACCTTCCAAGGAGAACAAGGAGGAATCATCTTTACCTCCTTTATTTAAGACTTGTACGTCCCCAAATCTTTATCCACACCACCTCAAGGAAGTGTGTACTGTGCTTCATAGGAAACAACTACCGAGATGGACGGATAGGCTAAATGACATACTAGCTCGGAAAATCGACATCACACACTTCAAGATTTTTGATGATGGTGGATAGGAGTGGATTAGCAACGTCTTGCTAAGACGTTAAAGAAAGCGCTTGGTGGGAGGCAACCCACTATTTTAGGTAATATTTTTCTTTTTCTTATAGTTTAGTTAATTTTTCTATTTGTTCCTTTTAAATGCTTTTCTGAACATGTGCGTAGTTGAAAACAATGAGGACAATGTTTAGTTTAGGTTTGGGGGTACAAATAGGTCGTCCAATAAAAACTTTTTGATATAAAACTATCATGCCTTCTTGTTAATTTAAAGTGAGTAATTGAATCTTTATACATGTTTTGTTTGATTTCTTGTACATATTCAAGGTTAGTTATAAAAGTTAGTTTTTGTTCATAGTTCATACTTCATGCTTTTTAATATTGAAATTGAGATGAGCCCAAATTTTGTGTTTAAGAATCAAATAGTGGAGACTACCTTGTGAGATGATTGTTGAGCCATTAACGTTTTATTCTGAGAGTTAATCATTATTCTACTCTTTTAAACACTTTTCTTATTATTTCAAATTGTTAGAAGATCTCTATAGGTTTTGCATTGAATGTTAGGATTTTCAACATCTAATGAAGAATCATAGGTTTAATTGTATGCTTAGATTAAATGATTTGAGTAAAATTTTAAGTGTTTGCCTATTTCATTCATGCTTGACTTTAAAAGATTTAAAGGGAAAATAAAAAAAAAAAAAAAAAAAGTTTGCCATTCACAAAATACACATGTATGTGGGTCCATAAAAAAATCATGACCCTTAAGTTCTTCAAATGGTGAAATGGTTAATACAAAAAGAAAAAAAAAATAAATAAATAAAAAAAAAAAAAAAAAGAGGAAATAATTTCCCTTAAAGTCAATGCATTTTCATTCATTCTAGGGCATACACTTGAAGTTTTTACTTGAGGATTTTAATTGATGCATGAGATTAGTAATGTGATTTCTTCATAAATCCTATCATTTGATTTCTTTCATGAGATCAATGTTATACACTTTTTGAGCCTTTCTTGTTTAATCATATGCGAATCTATTAGCTCATTTCTTTACATAACTTCTATTCGCACATACTTTGTTGAGTGTTTGAAC
This sequence comes from Elaeagnus macrophylla, assembly GCA_029378325.1. NCBI lineage: Eukaryota > Viridiplantae > Streptophyta > Magnoliopsida > Rosales > Elaeagnaceae > Elaeagnus > Elaeagnus macrophylla. The sequence continues at coordinate 46,380,977 of CM055641.1, read as the reverse complement.
CCATAAGATCAGTGTGATATTAAGAGTGAATTTTTTTTATCTTGTGAGGAGTAGAGTTGAAACGAATTTAGATTCTTAACACTAGGTTTGGGGGAATCAATGTTGATATATATTTTTTTTAGTATTGGAGTATGCACTTGTGATACAAAACTGATTTGCATGATGAATCCTTAATGTGTTAAGATAATTGGATGAACTTATGTAGGAGTTTCGATTATAAACTAAGAATAAACTGAAGCATGAGAAATTTTGTTGAAATAAGTTTGTAGTTTTTATTTGTAGCATTGTTATTTGTCGTTTTAGTTTTTCTTTTAGTTAGATGTTTGTGGGAATCATCACTGAAAACCCTCACGAGACTTTAACTCGTCCACTAGGGCAACCTAGGGGTTTAAAGGCTTGTTGCATATGCTAAATGCAACCGTGACAATCTACGGAAGTGATTTAGGTTAGTATAGTTTAATTTTAGTTTTGCTAGAGGACTAGCAAAATGTAGGTTTGGGGGTATTTGATGAACACATTTTTGACCTATATTTTGTTATGTTTTTAAGCATTCATTTTATCTTTTATTTTATTATTTTCGTGTTTTGGAAGGTATTTTTTGTGTTTTGTAGGTTTGGGAAGAAATGTGGAAAAAGAGAGCAAAAGTGAAGCAAAAGTGTTTAAAAATGTAAGCCTTACATTGGATGTCATTCACTATGTAAGGGGGACAAACAAAGGCTTAGCAACGTAAGCCTTACATCGAGAATCAACATACTATGTAAGGGCATTTACAGCGCAAGAAAACAAGGCGCGCCGCGGCGGGGAAATTGTGTGCCGCGGCGAGAGGCTCTCGGGATGCATTCTGGAAAATCAAGAAAACAACGCGCGCTGCGGCGGGCAAAACCTGTGCCGCGGCGGGGAGGTTTCTGTTTTGAACCAACGAGCCAAAATACAACGCGCGCCACGGCGGGCAAAACCTGTGCCGCGGCGGGAGATGCCAAAATTGCCCAGAAACCCTAAAACGCGTATTCCACTTCTTTCCCCCTATAAATACAACATTATACCTCTTCCAAACACAAGTTTTTGCAGCCAATTTCTCTCCCACCTCTGCTGCTACTGCAGCAAGGGTTTTCCACCCAAAATCAACCCAAAATCAAGAGGAGACCCTCCATTGTTGAAGCTACTCCAAGGATTTGAGAAAGAGGATCAATCAAGTTCAAGGATTTGGAGCTAGAAGATTCATTGGGGTATTTTTAGTGTAATATCTTTTTTCTTCTCTGATTTTGTGGTTTGCCTCCATGGCTAAATTGATTGACACCAATTTAGTTATGGTTGGCTAATATATGTATATTGGGATGTTAGTATTGCTTCCAATGATTGGAAGAACAATTTTGTAATTTAATTATATATGATTTGGATTTATTTCTTGTTCATGTTCTTATTAATTTCTGATTGTGAATTAATGGTGGACCAAACCTTAGTTTGTGGTTAGAAAGAATATTTAAGAATTAGGCATTAGAAACGCCATCTTTGCTTAATTGTGCATTATGAACAAGAGCCTAAATTGATTGCATTGATTTGTGTTAGTTTAGGTGGTTAGAATTATTTCCTTGAGCTAATTCCGATTGATTAGTTAATGATCCGGACCAAAGACGTTAATTAGTTGATCGTAGTGAAAATCGCCATTGATTTGGGATTTTCTAGGTTTAGCGAAAAAATCATTAAATCCAACTTTTAATTGAATGCTTAATTTGTTTTTGCCATGAATGGATTGCAAACTAATAATCCCATTTACATCCATCATCCCCCCTTTGGTTGTGATTACTTTTATTTGCACTTTATTTTAGTTACTTAATTAATTTCCGAATTTACAGTCTTTTCTGCAACGTGACAATTGTTAGAATGTTTAGGATTGTTTGTTCGACTAAATAAGAAAATAGATAACGTTTTAAAACCACAGCAATTCCTTTGAGAGACGATCTTGGGAGTATACTTGTCGCTTACTATAAGTGACTCGTGCACTTGCGAGCTTATATAAAATACAAAATTTGACTATCAAGTTTTTGTGCATCAAACACCCAAGTGATTAAGCCTAAATAGGGGTGACTGCTTTGATACCAAATGAGAATTTCATATGTCAGAACAATTTCATATAAGGTGAATTGAACTTCAAACCCAAATAGGCAATTGAGACCTAGAAAGGGGTGAATATGCCAACTCATGGAATTTTTTCGCGAGCTTTATTCCAACTCGACCAAGTAGGCCTTAATAAATGCAATAAGCAAATACCATGGTAGAATAATGACTAACAACAATACTTAACTCAACCAATAGATATGAAGAACAATCTGTGGTAAACACATTACTGACAGTATACCTCATAAGCTCCTATTTAAGCAAACATCATGCAATAGAAAAGTAGGAAGCACACATAATGTGGATCAGGCAAACATACAGTGAAAAACTCTAAAGCATTTTGATGAACACTATTTTGGACCTATTATTTGTTAGTTTTTAAGTATTTATTTAGGTATTACTTTGAATTGGGGGTATTTTCATGTTTTGTAGGTTCAAGCAATGTGAGATGAAAAGTGGAGTTAAGTGTTCAAAAAGAGCTGAAAAATGTAACCCTTACATTGTATTCCATTTACAATGTAAGGGGGGATAAACTAGAGCAAAAGAATGTAAGGCTTATGTTAGAAATCAGCAACTGTGCAAGCACCCTTATAAGGCATGGATAATGAGATGTGCCATGGAAGAAGAAAATTTGTGTCGCGATGGGGAGCTCTTGGGTTGAATTATGGAAACTAGGAAATCAAAGCGTGCCACGACAAAAAAAATTGCATGCCACGGCCCACGCATCTGTTTTACACTTACACGCCCAGATTTTTACACACTCCCCGACACTTCTAACCTAACCTATAAATACATCACAAAAACACTCTCAAAACCCACTCGTGAAAAGTAGCCAAAAACCACCATCCACATTTCTTCTTCTCCATTTTCTAGAGAGATAAATCTCCATTGATGCTCCATTGAAGCTCCTTCAAGAACCAAATTGGAAGAGGTGACCATCCAAATCCAAGAAGGGCTTTGCAAGAGTGAAAATAGGGGTATTTCATTATTTGTAATTTCTTTTCTCTCTTGGATTTTAAGAATGCTATTTGTAATAGAAAATATTTATTTGTATTTTATTATGAGTAGCTAAACTTATTGTGTGGGATTTAGTGATGCTTCCATGAGTGGATGAATATTTTTATGATTTAATTTGGATTAAAGTGATTTATGTCTTGTTCAATGTTAATATCTTTGTTCATAATTAATCTTAATCATGTTAATTTATGAGCAATACAGAATAAATTAGAATTAAATATTAGAGTTATCATCTTCACTTAATTTAGAAATCTTGAACAAGAACCTAATCGAAGTACATTGATTTGTCTTAGATTAGGTGGCTAATTTGATTTCTTAAGAGTTTTATGCTAATTGATTAATTAACGTTTTGGATCAAAGAGGTTAATTAATGAATTAAGAGAGATTCTCCATTGATTTGGGAATTTCTAGGGTTTATTAGGAAAAGTCAATAAATCCAACTTTTTTGTGCTTAATTGTGAAAATCTCGTAAAATATTCTACTACGATTGGTTAGCTAGCTAATTTTTCATGCTTTTTCATCATATCACTTCGGCTTACTTGTTGCTCGTTTCTTTAATTCTTGTGAGAAATTTTACAATTTTAACAATTGATATATCAACCAACTTTGTTAGAGTATTTAGGATTTACTTTTGCAAACAATTTTTAAGAAACAATTGACACATTTAAAAAACCACCGCAATTCCTTGAGAGATCAACCTCGGAGTTGCTTATCACTTACTATGAGTGATTCGTACACTTGCGAGTATTATAATTTGCACATCAAGTTTTTGGCACCGTTGTTGGGGAATTGGCATTTTTAAAATTGTTTATTTGTTTTCTTTTTAGTAATTTTCCTAATTTTTTTGGTTTTCGTGATTTTCTTCGTTTTTCGTGTTTTTGTTGTTTGTTTGGAGTCATATAGTGTCTGGTGCGTTGATTTTGTTGTTGTTTTTTATTGTGTATGCAAGGTAGGAGATCCCTTGGAAATCCACTAGTACCGTTCATAGACAACGTTAAAAGGAGGCGAGCACATTTGAGACAATTTGACACCAACATTCTGGAGGAAGAGCAACCGCCAATTATGGGAGATCCTCTACCTCCACCTAGAGAGATGGCGATGAAGGAATATGCAAGGCCAATCATTGGCACTGCTACTTCTTGCATCCAATTAGGAGAAGCGGCTAGAAACTACGAACTTAAAAATATTCATTATTCTATGTTGCCTTCTTTTTATGGGATTCTTAATGAAGATCCACTAATATTCATTCGTGATTTTTATGCTACTGTGCAGACTTTTCTGTTATAGGGGCTTAATAAAGATCAATTGAGGATGAGATGTTTCCCATACACACTCAAAGACAAAGCCAAGTCATGGCTTATGACTCTTCTACCTGGTTCTCTCTCAACTTGGGAAGTAGTGTACAACAAATTCATGGGAAAATTCAATTCCCACCAAAAGACTGCTGACCTAAGAACAAAAATTGCAACATTTTCACAAATGGATGGGGACCATTTCATGAGGCGTGGGATCGCTTCAAGTTGTTTCTAATTTAGTGCCCACACCATCATTTTTCATTGCAACTCCAAAACCAGATTTTCTATGACAGATTGACACAACAGTGTCAATTCACTGTGCACAATGCACAGGAGGAGCTATGGGAGAAAAGACCGCAATAGAGACATACGACTCGTATGAGATACTGGGTGCCAATTCCCAACAAAGAGTTCTAGAGAAAGGAGAGTTGGAGTTAATGAGGTAGCTCCAGGAAATGAGATTACAATACAAATTGCGGAGCTAACCAAACAAATTGCACTCCTCACTTCTAAGAACACACAAACTCAAGAGGTATGCAGTATTTGTAGTACCTATGGACATGGTGCTAGCACTTGTCCATTTGTTTGTGATTCTCATGTAGGTACAAGCCAAGTTCAAGCCAATGCAATGGAAGGATACCAACCGAGACAAAGGAACAATCCTTATGCAAATACATACAATCTGGGTTGGAGAAATCATCCAAATTTCTCTTGAAAGGGAAACAACAATCCCCCCTATGCTCAGAGTCATTTTCAGAACAATCCTCCAAACAACAATTTGCAACTCACTCTACCAAACAAGCCAAGCTTAGAGGATAACTTGAATGCTTTCATTCAAGTGAGTCGGGACAACCAAATGAAAAGTACTCAAAGGTTGGACTCATTGGAGGCTTCCATGAAAAGGGTTGAAGGCCAAGTTAGGCAATTAGTGGAGCATCTCCAAAGGCAAGAGAAGGGAAAGTTGCCTAGACAACCCGAGCAAGTGAAGGCGGTCATAGTCCTTCGAAGTGGAAAGGTAGTCAATAAAAATTTACATGAAATTTCTAATGATTTACCACTTAGTGTAGGAAACATGGAAGGAGATAGTGCAATACCAAAAGGAGGTTATCAGAATCAATTCTTCAAAACATGATGGTTGGGCTAATTTTCTCTCAAGCTTTTGGTAAGAATTCTAGTTGAAGTGTGAAAATGATATTTTCTACCACTACTTATAGTAACTTGTCCTGACATAAAGTGAAAACCCTAGAAGTTGAAGTCACTATACAAAGAATAACTCCCGAAGTTGAAAGGTTTAATTTTTAACATCATTTGGTGCATTTATTATTTAGGTATTAATCATCATCAAATGTTCCATAAAGAAGTACCTTGGAAGTTTTAAAACATTCTCTTACCTAGATACGAGCTAAAGGAATTAGGGGACTTATTATTTGGGTAAACGAGCTATAAGCCCATAAGTACTAAGGACCCTCTTGTGTAAGCTCATGATGAGTGCTCAAAAAGCACTAATATTTCATGATTAATTGTGCTTAATTGTTTAATATATAGATTCATTGTGATTGTTTATTCGATTAATTTCATAAATCTATCCATTTGGAGTCACGGGTATGTTTTAGTGCATTTTAGGTGTTTTTAGCGTCAAATGAGTCAAATGATAAAAACACGCGAAGACGGAACACTTACGGCGCTCGGATCACGAGTTACGGGCAAGACAAGTCAAATATGTAAGCCTTATATAACGAGCCATCACATATGTAAGGGGGTAAGCATGAAGAGAAGGAAAGCAATGCGCGCCGCGGCGAAGAAACCATGTGCCGCGGCGAGGGTCTCAACAACATATGTAAAGGCATTTACATACCATTACATACAAGGCGCACCGCGGTGAGAGGCTCTCGGGTTGCATCCTGAGAAATCATGAAAACATTGCGCGCCGCGGCATGATTATTGTGCACCGCGGCGCGGAGCTCTCGGGTTTTTACATTATTTTCAGAATTTGTGTTGCGCCGCGGCGGAGAAAATGTATGCCGCAGCGCGCCTATTCCTATGGCAATCAGGATTTGTGTAAACCCTTACATCTATAAATACCCCCTTAGACTCCCCCTTACAGAACAACTCGAACAACTCGAATACAACTCTTACACACAATAATTTTGCAACCAAACAAGCAATTCAATCAGTTTTCGGAGCTTTGCTACACTCAAACGAAGCAAGAGAAACCATTCTAAGGATCCAAGGAAGCCGTCGACGATCGAAAATAAAGCTTTTGGAGAAGAACGCTATCCAATCCATAAAGCGGTATTTAGATCTAGGTTTCCTTGTTGTTATAGAATTCTATTTTCTTCTTCTTTCATTGGAGTGTATGATCATATTTTATTTGTCTATGAATATTAATATGAACATGAGTGGCTAGTTTTATTATGGATGTTTAGTTTGCGTTGCCATATTTGCTAGAATTGTGTATGGTGTATCTTTTATTGATTTAATATAAACAAATTACTTTTTGATTAAGAGTATGTTTAGATATTTAATTATGAATTATCATGGGCCAATTTGAGATTCGTAGTTAGGTTGAAAGATTTTAGAATTTAGTTATAGGAACGTCACCTTAACTTTATTCCGAAACACTTAATCAAAGCTTCAATTTAGTGACTTAGTCATAGCATTAATTTGATTGGCATGTTTTTCCTTGCACGTAATTTGATTACTATTTGATTTACCCCCACCGTAGGCAGTTAATTAGTTAATCAACAAAGAGATTTACCCCAACCGAAGGTAGTCTCATAATTAAAAGGAAAGCCGGTAATTTTGTCTATATAGGACGTTCATGTTATTTCACCATACATTTTCGATGCAAGCATGGTTAACCAAGCTAAACGTCCATACATCCTCCATTGATTATCAAATTTATCTGACTTGATTGTTACTTGCGATTTTGTTTTCGTTTAATTGCTCGTACTTTGTTCCCGTTACAAATCAAACACCTTTTTACAGTTTTACTAGCTTTAGGATTCTAGTTACTTAGAGTTTTAGTTTTACTAGAACTCTATTTAATTAGTGTTTTATTCTCATTAGAACTCTATTTAGATTAAAAAGTTAGTTATTTAGAACCACTGCAATTCCTTGAGAGACCGACCTTGGAAGTTGCTTATCACTTTTCTACGAGTGATTCGTACACTTGTGAGTACACAATTTAACACATCAAGTTTTTGACGCCGCTGCCGGGGAATTGGCGTTTTGAATAATTTTCTTTTTAACTTTTTATAGTTTCTGATTTATTTTTTTTATTTGTTTATTTATTTTATTTATTTATTCAAAAAATTAAAAAAATCAAAAAAAAAATAGTGCTTAATTTTCCAATTTCACTGCTGCCTTGATCTTTGTTTGCTTTTTATTTGTGCATGCAGGGTAGGAGATCACTTAACAAGGAACTCTCTCCTTTCATTGACAACATTCATAGAGTCAAACACCGATCAAAGAAACTGGATAATCAATTTCAAGAGGAAGAAGTCCAACAACAATTGCAAGCAGCAATGGGTGACAACGTAGCTAGGCAGATGATGAACAAAGAGTTTACAAGACCTATCATTGGGACCGCCACATCATGCATTCGACTTACAGTGGCAGCTAGGAATTATGAATTGAAAAATATTCATTATTCCATGTTTCCCTCCTTTTACGGTATCCGTAATGAAGATCCTTTAAATTTTATGCGTGAGTTTATGCAACTGTGCAAACCTTTCCACTGCAGAGACTTAGTGAAGATCAACTACGCATGAGGTGTTTTCCATACACTCTCAAGGATAGAGCTAAGTCTTGGCTAATGACATTGGCACCCGGTTCTTTGGCCACTTGGGACGATGTTTATAACAAATTTATGGGTAAGTTTTATTCCCATCAAAAGACATCTGACCTAAGAACAAAAATTGCTACTTTTTCGCATATGGACGAAGAACCCTTCCACGAGGCTTGGGACAGATTCAAATTGCTTTTGATACAGTGTCCACATCATCACTTCCCGTTGCAGCTACAAAATCAGTTTTTCTATGACGGATTGACACTACAATGTCAATTCACAGTTGATAACGCTGCAGGAGGAGCTATGGGTGAGAAAACGGCGAATGAAACCTACGAATTATTCGAGATGTTGGGAGCCAATTCCCAACAAAAGAGCGCTAGAGGAAGAAGAGCTGGAGTCCACGAATTAGGCTCCAACAATGAAATGGCCATGCAACTTGCTGAATTAACGAAACAAGTGCAACTTCTCACAACCTCCAATGTTAATCAGATGCCAAAACACGAGGTATGTGGAGTTTGTGGTTCATATGGACATGGTGCTAATGTTTGTTCTTTTGCAGGTGATCCTTATACAGGTACTACTGAAGAGGCAAATTTAATGCAAGGGTACCAACCTAGACCTAGGAACGACCCTTATTCAAATACCTACAATCCTGGATGGAGGAATCACCCTAATTTTGGATGGAAACAAAACAATAGCCAACCATTCGTCCAAAACCAAACTCAAGGCCAAACTATAAACCGACAATTTCTCCAAAATAAACCGACCGTAGAGGAAACCCTAAATAATTTAATACAATCTTGTAGTGGAAGGATGGACTCTATGGAAGCTTCAATGAAAAGAGTGGAAATGCAAGTGGGGCAGCTAGCGGAACAAATGCACAAGCAAGAGATGGGAAAGCTGCCCAGCCAACCCGAACAAGCCAAAGCTGTCACAGTTCTTCGGAGTGGTAAGGTTGTTACAAAAAATTTACCTGAACTTTCTAATGATTTACCTTATAGTGTAGGTAACATGGAAGATGATAACAATGCTTCTAAGGAATTGGAGGAAAGAGGTGACAAGCATGTAGAGCCTTCAAAGGCGACAATTGGAGAGTCATCTAATCCACCTACACTACACAAGTCATCGGAGCCATACCGACCACCGATACCATTCCCGCACCGTTTAAAGGACAGTAAGCAAGATAAGCAGTTTTTTGATTTGTTTAACATGCTATCTAAAGTTAATATTAATTTGCCATTGTTAGACGTAATTAGGAACGTACCTTCGTATGCTAAATTTTTCAAGGAACTAAACACTAAGAAAAGAAGGTATGAGCTTAATGAGAGAGTAATCGTATCTGAAATTGCTAGTGCGGTGCTTCAACGCAACTTACCCCCTAAGTTAAAAGATCCAGGTAGTTTCATAATTGATATTACTATGGGGGATAGGAAAGTAGCTAAGGCTATGCTTGATTTAGGCACTAGTATCAATTTGATGCCTTACTCGATTTTCTTGCAGCTAGGTTTGGGAGAGCTAAAACCAACAACCATATCCCTTCAACTTACGGACAGATCTGTTAAATATCCGAAGGGCATGGTTGAGGACTTACTTGTACAGGTAGATAAGCTAATCATACCTATTGACTTTGTGGTTTTAGACATGCAGGATAATCCATCTTTGGACAAAGAGCACGCCATTCTTTTGGGAAGACCATTTATGGCTACTACCCAAACCATCATTGACGTCCAAAGTGGAAAGTTGACAATGACGGTCTTGGGAGAGACTGTTCATTTTAAGGTTTTTGATTCATCTCCTTACCCCTCTATATCTGCTATTGATGAATGTTCGTTTGTAGAATATTTAGATCCAATAATTCATGATACTTTTGTGCATGCTAGATTAGATGATAAATTGGAAGTAGCACTTACGGTTGGAGAGGTAGATGACATCTTAGACTATGAGACTAGGGAGTACAGTGAACTGTTAGACAATGCCATATCACTAGATGACACCAGTACGCCTTTAGATTTATTAGATGTCCCACATAATGATGAGATTGCTCCACCTGAATTAGAACTTAAGGAACTACCTAAGCATCTAAAATATGTCTTTTTGGGAGAGAATGAAACATACCCTGTTATTATATCATCTACACTCACCCAAAACCAAGAGGAGAAATTGATTAAAGAGCTTAGAAAGTATAAAAAGACAATAGGTTGGAGTATTGGGGACATTAGAGGCATTAGTCCGGCAATGTGTATAAGCGCAGAGGAGACTAAACCCAATCATGCAAGAGGTAGTTAAGAATGAAGTTTTGAAACTCCTAGCAATAGGGGTAATATGTCCAATTGCTGATTGTAAATGGGTTAGTCCCGTTCCTGTGGTACCTAAGAAATCTGGAATAACCATGGTTAAGAATGACAAAGATGAATTAGTGCCTACTAGGATAATTACGGGTTGGAGGTTGTGTATTGACTTTCGAAAGCTGAACTTATACACCAAAAAGCATCACTTCCCCCTCCCTTTCATTTATCAAATGTTAGAAAGACTAGCTGGGCACGATTTCTATTACTTTTTGGATGGTCTTTCAGGTTATTATCAGGTACCCATTGCTCCGGAGGATCAAGAGAAAACGACATTCACATGCCCATTCGGAACTTTCGCTTTTAGGAGAATGCCATTTGGACTATGCAATGCACCGGCCACCTTTCAGAGATGTATGATGTCGATCTTTTCAGACATGGTGGAGAAATTCATTGAGGTATTTATGGATGACTTTTCAGTTTTCGGTAATTCCTTTGATGATTGCTTGCATAAATTGACTTTAGTATTAGAACGATGCATTGAATGCAATTTGACGCTTAGTTGGGAAAAAAGTCATTTTATGGTCCAACAGGGCATAGTGCTAGGACATGTCATATCTAGCAAGGGAATTGAAGTTGATAAGGCTAAGGTAGATTTAATTACAAAATTGCCTCCACCGACATCTGTTAAGGGTATACGAAGTTTCCTAGGACATGCAAGTTTCTATAGACGGTTTATTAAGGATTTTTCCAAAATTAGTCGTCCATTATGCAATCTATTGTCCAAAGATACTTTGTTTGATTTTGATGATGAATGCCTTGTTGCTTTTAATGCTTTAAAGGATAGGCTTACTTCTGCACCTATAATTGTTGCTCCTAATTGGTCCTTACCGTTTGAAATCATGTGTGATGCGTCTGATTATGCTATAGGAGCTGTTTTAGGGCAAAGAGTGGATAAAAGATTACATGTTATATACTATGCTAGCAAAACACTCAATAACGCCCAAATTAACTACACCACCACTGAAAAAGAGTTATTGGCTGTGGTATTTTCACTTGATAAATTTAGGTCTTACTTGGTAGGAACTAAAGTTATTGTGCATTCAGATCATGCCGCTTTGAGATATTTATTGACTAAACCGAATGCTAAGCCTAGACTCATTAGGTGAATCCTACTTTTACAAGAATTTGACCTAGAGATCAAAGACAAGAAAGGTACTGAAAATGTGGTAGCTGATCATCTGTCTAGGTTGATTACTGATTATGTATATGTTGAAGGTGAAAGTAAGGATACAATCATTGAAACCTTCCCTGATGAACAATTGTTTACAATAGGTCCAAATCCATGGTATGCTGACATCGTTAATTATCTAGCTAGTGGTATTTTGAGACCTAACATTACTTTTCAGGAAAAGAAAAGGTTTTTCAATGTTTGCAGGCAATACTTTTGGGATGACCCGTATTTGTTCAAGATATGTCAAGATCAAGTCATCCGGAGGTGTGTGCCCGAAGAGGAACATGAGAGCATCTTAACCTTTTGCCGTGAGCTACACTGCGGGGGCCATTTTGGTGGTAAGAAAACGGCCCTAAAGGTATTACAATCCGGTTTTTATTGGCCTACTTTATTTAAAGATGCTAACATGTTTTGTGTGAGATGTGATAGATGTCAAAGGACCCGTAACATAGGTAAGCGTAACGAAATGCCTTTGACATCTAATCTTGTAGTAGAGTTATTTGACGTGTGGGGGATCGACTTCATGGGTCCTTTCCCCCCATCTTTTGGCTACATTTACATACTAGTCACTGTTGACTATGTTTCAAAGTGGGTAGAAGCGATACCCACTAGAACTAATGACGCTAACATTGTTCTTAAATTTTTGAAGGATAACATTTTTAGCAGATTTGGCACACCGAGAGCTATCATTAGTGATGGAGGCAGCCATTTTTGCAATACTCTTCGATGGGCTTTTGAAGAAGTACAACATTTCTCATAAAGTGGCTACCCCATACCATCCCCAAACTTCGGGGCAAGTGGAAGTGAGCAACCGACAGATCAAAGGGATATTGGAACGCACAGTGCGCCCCTCAAGGAGAGATTGGTCAATTAAATTGAATGATGCCTTGTGGGCATATCGTACAGCGTATAAAACTCCAATTGGTATGAGTCCCTACCGGCTAATTTTTGGTAAAGCATGTCACTTACCGGTTGAGCTAGAACATAGGGCTTATTGGGCAATTAAAAAGCTCAACATGGATATGGAACAAGCTGGGGAAAAACGATTACTTCAATTGAGCGAACTTGAGGAAATTCGAGACGAAGCTTACGAAAATGCCAAAATCTACAAAGAGCGCACTAAGCGCTATCACGACAAAGGGCTCCTCGGTCAGTATTTCGTTCCTGGAATGAAAGTTCTATTATATAATTCACGTTTGCGTTTGTTTCCAGGAAAACTTCATTCTAGGTGGAGCGGACCGTACACAATTGCTAACGTACTTCCACACGGAGTAATCGAGTTGCTCAATCCGAAAACGCAAGAACCGTTTAAGGTAAACGGGCATCTTGTCAAGCCATATTTGGAAGGAGACAACAATTTAAACAGCATTGATTTAATAAGTCTCCTCGATGCATAGCCACGAGAGCAGCCACGTCTTTCTAAGACGTTAAACTAAGCCCTTAATGGGAGGCACCCATTCGGTATCGTATCTCTTTCGTTGTTTTAATTATTTTATTTTATTTTATTTTATTTTTTTTAAGGCAATGAGAACATTCCCAAGTTTTGGTTGGGGGTGGATATATTGCATACATTGCATTTTTTCTAAAAAATCCAAAAAAAATTATTACAATTTTTCAAAAAAAAAAAAAACAATGTTCGCCGCGGCGGGGACAATTTGTGCCGCGGCGAGAGACTCTCTATTTCAAAACAATTTTTCAAAAAAAAATGTGCGCCGCGGCGAGGGACTTTCTGTCTCGAGCCAAAATTTGAAAAACATGTGCGCGCCGCGGAGGGGAATATTTGTGCCGCGGCAAAGAACTTTCTGTTTCACGCACAATTTATAAAATTTAACCGCACCGCGGCGGGGATAAAGTCATGCCACGGCGTGCCTCTGAAAATTGGGCAAAAAGGGCACTCGTGCATATCAAATTCATTTCAAACTTTCAAAACAAAAATTTTCCCACACTTTTTCTCCTTTTCTCTCATTTTCTCTCCACTCTCCTCTCCAATTTTTGCCCAAATCTTCACCAAAATTGAAACTTTTCTTCACCAATTTATCAACCCAACATTGCTAACACCATTTCTTCATTTAATTTCATCAGATTTGCTTCAACAATCAAGTTTCTCTCCAATTCAAAAATTAGGGTTCCAAGAAAAAATTCGGGGCTTTTCTTAAAGACTTCATCTGCAATCAAAAAAAGGTAAAATTCATCACATTTCTGCTTCAATTCAATATTTATTTTCTGGAAATTGTGAAATTTTATCTAAATTTGGAATTAAGTGAAATTTTGGATAAGAGGGGTGCCAATTTTTGGGGTTTTTTCTGAAATTTTTGGAAATTAGAATTGTTAGTTGAATCTATCAAGTTTAAGAACTGAAATGGCCCCTAACAGAAAGGTTGGTGATAGTAGTCATTCAAAAGGGAAAGGAAAAATGGTTGAGGATCGAACTTATGACGCCTCTCGGTTTGTAAGCCGAGAAGCGCAAGAGCGGTACGAGGGTGCCGCCAAAAGGAATAAAGGATTTATAAATGGGAGAGGAATGGATTTTGGGCAAGTAGGTGTGATGGGAATTTCGGATATAGTTGAAAGACTAGGATGGAAAAAATTCGCATACGGCCTAGAGGCGGGTGTGAGTTCGCTTGTTCGGGAATTCTACGCGAATGTCCCGGAAGCGAGAGATGGAATGGTTTGGGTGAGGGGCATTGAAGTCCCTTTCAATAGGACTGTGATCAACTCGTACTATGGGTTGAGGGATGTTCAAAATAGCGCGTATGAAACCTACTTAACATAGGTTGATTACGACAAAGTAATTAACACCCTGACCGATGGATACGGTGAGTGGGAATATAAAGGGGATATGGTGAACATCTTCCAAGCTAAGCATTTAAGGACCCATTCTCGAATTTGGCAATATTTTTTTTGCTCTAGGTTAATGCCGACTCGGCATTACAGTACAATCGATCGGGAAAGGGGTATCCTGCAATTTGCTATAGAGACTGAGCGGTCAATAGACGTGGGAATGGTGATACAACAAAGGGTTGTGTACTCAATTGAGCACCACAACATTAGCTACTTCTTTCCCCAACTCATCACCGCCCTTTGTGTCAAACACGGAGTCAAATACGACACGAGCGAGGTCTTATTGCAATCGGCTGAAACATTAACTTTCGCTTACATGCAACACCTTACAAGCAGATCAAAGGTTGGGCAAGGAAGCAGAAATGGTGATTCTTCAAAGAACGCTTCTACAAAACACAGGTTGGTAAACCTAGAAGCGAAAGTTAATGAAATGCATCAATATCAACACAAGATGCGTCAATACCAAATCCAACAACAAGCATGGCTCAGTGATCACATGAAATATCAGCATGAATACCAAGCCCTACTCCACAGCATGATGAGCTGCCAATTGACACAAAGTGGAGTAGACCTCACCCAATTCCAGTCACCTCCACAATATCCGGGACATGACTTCACTTTTATACCACCAGCGAACCAACCCGAGGAGGACAATGACCAACACGAAGATATGGAGGACTGAGCCTCCTGATTGTAATTATTTTTATTTTATTTTTTATTTTTATTTTATTTATTTTTTTATTTGGGACTAATTTTCTTTTGTTTCTTTTTATTTAGTTTTACTTTCTTTTATTTATTTTTATTTTAGTTTGAATTGTTTAACTTTGTTTAATGTTTCCTATTTTCATTTGCTTTAGTTATAATTTAAAATTGGGATTTGGATTTGAATTGTGTTGCATATACTTTGAAGTTCAATACATGTTTCATACACACTAATTCTTCATCATGAGAAAAGCGAGGAACAATGAACCGGAGCATACGTGTAGTGTACACAATCTCATACGAAAGGGGGGTAACTTCTCACACTTTTTCTTAATTTCTTTTGTTTTTCTTTATAACCATGAGCATGAAATATGACCAAATTTTAAATTTTTAACTTTTGTCACTGGAATTGTGGTAGGTTAGTGTCGTGTCTACTTGAGTCAATCCGAAAGTCTATGATATTAACATGATTGTAATGACGGTGACATGTGAAAGAAATTAGATTTTTACCTAAGTAACAAAGCACATAAATGTTAGATTCATCTAGTTTGAGAATTTTGTGGTATATGTGGTAGTTTGCATGGTTAGTATGACTATTTTGGTTTGTGTAATGTATACATGTTCGTGATATATTTTAAATCTCAACAAACTCTAGAACTCATTTGAAAACCCATTGAAGCGAAATGATAGAATCAAATGCCACTTAGAAAGTGATTTAGGCCATCTTTGGACCGTTTGGACTGCCTCCCCGTATTATTTTATCCATAGTACACCCTTGAACTCAACATTGACATACGTTGTACTACCCTTAGTGATAAGAGTACTCAATGTAATATTTGATTTTCATGAGCAATTATGTTGTATTTATCTTGCTTCATCACAAAAAAAAAAAAAAAAAAAGATGATGATGATTGAAATAATAAGCAAGAAAAGTAAAGAAAGAAAATCAAGCAAAAAAGATCCAAGGGACATATGGAATTTATAGGAGGATAAAACAGAACACTTGGTGGAGAAAGTTGAAAATAAGTTTGTGAAATAAAAAGTACTCTTATCCTAGTGAAAATATCATTTCAGTACTTTCATAATCACACACCTAGCCACAACTTTACAAGCTCAATGAAGTCCTATTGATTCTAGGTAGTTTGATTTCTATATTAGTGGAGATGGATTTTAAAAATGAGCATATGGAGGTTGTATGTGCAAAATTCTTATTCATATTTTTACTTGCACATTTATGAGATATTAAAATGTAATCTATGAATATCATGCATGACACGATCAGATAGTGTAACTAACGGGTTTGTGGTTTAATTGGTTGTTCAAAATTCGATTACCATGATGGGTTTGATGTTTGGACTGTTTTTGAGCTTAAGTGATTTTTAATTATTTCGTATGCCATTTGTTGTTAACAATTTTTGAGACATATGCATGGATTGATTCAAGTATGTTTTGAGTCTTTATTTAGTTTTGTTAGTTACGATGTTTGCGGGTATCATCACTGGAAACCCTCACGAGACTATAACTCGTCCATTGGGGCCACCTAGGGGTTTAAAGGCTTGTTGCATACGCTAAATGCAACCGTGACAATCTACGGAAGTGATTTAGTTTAGTTAATTTATTTTTGTTTTATTTTATCGCTCCTCTTGCTAGAGACTAGCAAGAAGCTGGTTGGGCGTTGTGATGGGTGCTCAAAAAGCACTAATATTTCGTGATTAATTGTGCTTAATTGTTTAATATATAGATTTGTTGTGATTGTTTATTCGATTAATTTCATAAATCTATCCATTCGGAGTCACGGGTATGTTTTAGTGCATTTCAGGTGTTTTTAGCGTCAAATGAGTCAAATGATGAAAACACGCGACGACGGAACACTTACGGCACTCGGATCACGAGTTACGAGCAAGACAAGTCAAATATGTAAGCCTTACATAACAAGCCATCACATATGTAAGGGGGTAAGCATGAAGAGAAGGAAAGTAATGCGCGCCGCAGCGAAGAAACCATGTGCCGCGGCGAGGGTCTCAACAACGTATGTAAAGGTATTTACATACCATTACATATAAGGCGCGCCGCGGCGAAGAAACCATATGTCGCGGCGAGAGGCTCTCGGGTTGCATCCTGGGAAATCATGAAAACATTGCGCGCCGCGGCATGATTATTGTGCACCGCGGCGGGGAGCTCTCGGGTTTTTACATTATTTTCAGAATTTGTGTTGCGGCGCGCCTATTCCTATGGCAATCAGGATTTGTGTAAACCCTTATATCTATAAATACCCCCTTAGACTCCCCCTTACAGAACAACTCGAATACAACTCTTACACACAATAATTTTGCGACCAAACAAGTAATTCAATCAGTTTTCGGAGCTTTGCTACACTCAAATGAAGTAAGAGAAACCATTCTAAGGATCCAAGGAAGCCGTCGACAATCAAAGATAAAGCTTTTGGAGAAGAACGCTATCCAATCCATAAAGCGGTATTTAGATCTAGGTTTCCTTGTTGTTATAGAATTCTATTTTCTTCTTCTTGCGTTGGAGTGTATGATCATATTTTATTTTTCTATGAATATTAATATGAACATGAGTGACTAGTTTTATTATGGATGTTTAGTTTGCGTTGCCATGTTTGCTAGAATTGTGTTTGGTGTATCTTTTATTGATTTAATATAAACAAATTACTTTTTGATTAAGAGCATGTTTAGATATTTAATTATGAATTATCATGGCCCAATTTGAGATTCGTAGTTAGGTTGAAAGATTTTAGAATTTAGTTATAGGAACATCACCTTAACTTTATTCCGAAACACTTAATCAAAGCTTCAATTTAGTGACTTAATCATAGCATTAATTTGATTGGCATGTTTTTTCTTGAGCGTAATTTGATTACTATTTGATTTACCCCTACCGTAGGCAGTTAATTAGTTAATCAACAAAGAGATTTACCCCGACCGAAGGTAGTCTCGTAATTAAAAGGAAAGCCGGTAATTTTGTCTATATAGGACGTTCATGTTATTTCACCATACCTTTTCGATGCAAGCATGGTCAACCAAGCTAAACGTCCATACATCCTCTATTGATTATCAAATTTATGTTAATTGATTGTTACTTGCGATTTTGTTTTCGTTTAATTGCTCGTACTTTGTTCCCGTTACAAATCAAACACCTTTTTACAGTTTTACTAGCTTTAGGATTCTAGTTACTTAGAGTTTTAGTTTTACTAGAACTCTATTTAATTAGTGTTTTATTCTCATTAGAACTCTATTTAGATTAAAAAGTTAGTTATTTAGAACCACTGCAATTCCTTGAGAGACTGACCCTGAAAGTTGCTTATCACTTTTCTACGAGTGATTCGTACACTTGCGAGTACACAATTTAACACATCAGCTCACTTATGGCCCGGTCTGCTACATTGATGGACTCCATTATCATAACGGAATCAACGTAAATAATTATTAAGAAATTGACCCCATTATCCTTTACTGAGCTACATGGTAGCTCGTGTGAGTTTACAACCTGGTCATTATTAGTCTCTAGACCAACCAATGTATCTAACCTATGTCACACTACTTAATTTCATTGGGGAAAACTAATGTCACGCTCCAAAATTTGAGTACATGAATTTTAAGAAAATAGATAAAATTTGAAAAAAAATTATTAATTTTACAATCATTAATTATGAAATATCAATTTAAAATGAAATTAATCAATTAAATATAATTTGGGTACCCTTGAAATAATTTAATATTTATAAAAACACAATAAACCTTCAAAAAAAACTTATAATCCAAATAATTACAATTATTTAATTTTATATCAAATCAGATTAATCTCAGCTTGTCTACTCAATATACAGAATAACTAATTAAAGTAACAAGGGTAAAGGAAAAACCTTTTAATTGAACTCCTTAGAAGTACGCACCTCACATTCAAATTACAACAATTACGAATAACCAGTATCTAATCTGAAAAGAGAAATGGAAAACGGGGTGAGCTACAACTAGCTCAGTAGGAGTATACTCCATGCCCAATTCTCAATGAAATCAATGATGCATGCTACATTTAAAATATTTCATGCATGTCTAGTAATAAATCATCAGTATATAAGTAGTGGGGAGATTTCATTTTTTAAACTCGGGCATACCTATACTTCCTCACTTCCAAAACTGGGTGGAGTGTACATTCCAGGTACCCCATGCATGCTCATACAATTATAATGAAATATGCAATGCCCAATATAAAATACACATGTATACTATGTCAAATCCATATGTATTGGTCAACACCAAAAATACATGGGCGCGTGCGTGGTCAACCTCGGAGATGCACGTGGGTCAACCTCCAACCCTATGTATGGTCATACTCCGAAATATATTTGGCACATGTATTGGTCAACTCCAACGTACATGGGTCCTCGCCTTAAGGGTCCTCATCATATGGGCGGTCCAACTCCGAGACTCATAAACGGAAACAAATACCAAGACCCAAGACTGACAACTCCAAAACACAATGGGGGATCCAACTCTAAGGCCCATGTGCAGTCTAATACCAAGACCTATGTATGGACAACTCTAAGATACATGTGAAATGTAATGCGTACCTGTAGTCCATCAAAAAATAGTCTGCTACAACAAATAGTCCCAGGGTACCATATCTCTACAAGACGTTATACAGGTAATACTCCCCACAAAATAATTTCATGATGCATGCATAAAAACTCAGATGCCATATAAGATATTTTAATACCCGTATTTCATAATCTCATATATACATGTAAAATGTTTACAAATGAGTATGTTAGTTATAACATCATTATCAACACCTTTATAAAAAAATTTATAAACATGGCATCAATTTCAGTCATTCAAATATCTACGATGATGCATGATATTTTCATAAAAATAATGCATGAAGAAAAAGTGAAGTAATAACCCCTACCTTATCAAGTTTCATTGGCACACTTATCCCACTATATAAATCCTAATAGAGATAACATCTCGAATCCTCGTTGATAGGACTATTGCTCTAAGTATCAACTCACCCTTCTGACGCTTCTATAATGACTTAAATTTGTCATAACAATATGATCACTCAATAAGACCTCATTTAGATAAAAGTAACTAACGGTTCTCACTTGATTGATTTTTAACCAAAAAACATAACATGTTTCTAAGTAGAACTCTATTAATTTAATATAAAGTCGAAATTATCTAACCTTCTTGTAAACAAGTTGGAAGCTTTTAGTAATAGAACAGCCTGGAATTGAAAATATTCATTCAATTAAAACCAATACACCATACAATAAAGAAAATGATGAACTCTTTACCCACAACTTAAGAGTGAATGCAAACTTAAGAAAAACTAACCAAATTAAACAATGAGAACAAATAAAGTAAGGCTTGTAAGGTGTAATGCTGAAAATGTTTCAAAAAGACAAATAAAAATAAGAAAACAATTTAATTACTAGAAACCCATTAATTTACTTAAATAAAGTTTCAGATCACTGAAAGTAATATAATTGATTGAAACTATAAGCTGACTTATGAAGAAAATCTAAACATTTGAAAATAAATGGTATCTCCAAATTGAAAAGTGACTAACAAAATTTAAATAAATCACTAAGATGTTACAACTCAAAGAGACTGAGAATTAACTCTATAATCCACATACAAAAGGATGTAGCATAATTCTAAAGCATGAAACACAGAGTATTGAGCAGTCCATATAAATCCACCATTCAACTTGATATTGAAAACAACTTCCAAAATTAAAAACCACAAGACAGTAGAAGAACTAACTAGGATATCTACAACAACAAACCTAATTTTCTAAATGAAATTGAAATATAATTAATTTAATCTGAAAGGGAAATCTTACATATTTCATAACACAGAAAAATTGAAGCAATTGAACGGCAAAGGAAGGAATTGGGGAAGAACTCGACTCGGGTGGACTTGCGTTTGATGGAAAAGGAAGCTAACAGCGGTAAAAAAGTGGTGGTCGGATGGTGGTTTGATGAACACATTTTTGACCTATATTTTGTTATGTTTTTAAGCATTAATTTTATCTTTTATTTTATTATTTTCGTGTTTTGGAAGGTATTTTTGTGTTTTGTAGGTTTGGGAAGAAATGTGGAAAAAGAGAGCAAAAGTGAAGCAAAAGTGTTTAAAAATGTAAGCCTTACATTGGATGTCGTTCACTATGTAAGGGGGACAAACAAAGGCTTAGCAACGTAAGCCTTACATCGAGAATCAACATACTATGTAAGGGCATTTACAGCGCAAGAAAACAACGTGCGCCGCGGCGGGGGAATTGTGTGCCGCGGCGAGAGGCTCTCGGGATGCATTCTGGAAAATCAAGAAAACAACGCGCGCCGCGGTGGGCAAAACCTGTGCCGCGGCGGGGAGGTTTCTGTTTTGAACCAACGAGCCAAAATTCAACACGCGCCGCGGCGGGAAAAACCTGTGCCGCGGCGGGAGGTGCCAAAACTGCCCAGAAACCCTAAAACGCGTATTCTACTTCTTTCCCCCTATAAATACAACATTATACCTCTCCCAAACACAAGCTTTTGCAGCCAATTTCTCTCCCACCTCTGCTGCTACTGCAGCAAGGGTTTTCCACCCAAAAACCAACCCAAAATCAAGAGGAGACCCTCCATTGTTGAAGCTACTCCAAGGATTTGAGAAAGAGGATCAATCAAGTTCAAAGATTTGGAGCTAGAAGATTCATTGGGGTATTTTTAGTGTAATATCTTTTTTCTTCTCTGATTTTGTGGTTTGCCTCCATGACTAAATTGATTGACACCAATTTAGTTATGGTTGGCTAATATATGTATATTGGGATGTTAGTATTGCTTCCAATGATTGGAAGAACAATTTTGTAATCTAATTATATATGATTTGGATTTATTTCTTGTTCATGTTCTTATTAATTTCTGATTGTGAATTAATGGTGGACCAAACCTTAGTTTGTGGTTAGAAAGAATATTTAAGAATTAGACATTAGAAACGCCATCTTTGCCTAATTGTGCATTATGAACAAGAGCCTAAATTGGTTGCATTGATTTGTGTTAGTTTAGGTGGTTAGAATTATTTCCTTGAGCTAATTCCGATTGATTAGTTAATGATCCGGGCCAAAGACGTTAATTAGTTGATCGTAGTGAAAATTGCCATTGATTTGGGATTTTCTAGGTTTAGCGGAAAAATCATTAAATCCAACTTTTAATTGAATGCTTAATTTGTTTTTGCCATGAATGGATAGCAAACTAATATTCCCAATTACATCCATCATCCTCCCCTTGGTTGTGATCACTTTTATTTTCATTTTATTTTAGTTTTCAATTTAATTCCGAATTTACGATCTGTTCTTCAATTGACAACTGTTAGAATGTTTAGGATTGTTTGTTTGACTAAATAAGAAAATAGCTAACGTTTTAAAACCACAGCAATTCCTTTGAGAGACGATCTTGGGAGTATACTTGTCGCTTACTACAAGTGACTCGTGCACTTGCGAGCTTATATAAAATACAAAATTTGACTATCAAGTTTTTGTGCATCATGGTTGAGAAAAGGATAACGGTGAGATGAACGGTGTTGGTTGATGTGATAATTTTAGTACTCGCAAGTGTACGAATCACTCGTAGAAAAGTGATAAACAACTTCCAAGGTCGGTCTCTCAAGGAATTGCAGTGGTCTTAAATAACTATCTTCTTAATCTAATTAGAGTTCCAATAAAAATAAAACACTAATTAAATAGAGTTCTAGTGAAACTAAAACTCTAAGCAACTAGAATCCTAAAGCTAGTAAAACTGTAAAAAGGTGTTTGTTTTGTAACGGGATCAATGGTATGAACAATTAACGAAAACAATATTGCAAGTTCACAATCAATTCAAATAGATTTGAAGATCAATGGAGGATGTATGGATGTTTAGCTTGGTTGACCATGCTTGCATCGAAAAGGTATGGTGAAACAACATGAACGTTCTAAATAAACAATATTACCGGCTTTCCTTTTAATTACGAGACTGCCTTCGGTCGGGGTAAATCTCTTTGTTGATTAACTAATTAACTGCCTTCGGTCGGGGTAAATCAAATAGCAATCAAATTATGTGCAAGGAAATAAATGCCAATCAAACTAATGCTATGACTAAGTCACTAATTTGAAGCTTTGATTAAGTGTTTCGGAATTAAGTTAAGGTGACGTTCCTATAACTAGATTCTAAGATCTTTCAACCTAACTAGGAATCTCAAATTGGCCCATGATAATTCATAATTAAATATCTAAACATGCTCTTAATCAAAAGGTAATTCATTTATATTAAATTAATTAAAATACACCATACACAATTCTAGCAAACATGGCAACACAAACTAAACATCCATAATAAAATTAGCCGCTCATGTTCATATTAATATTCATAGACAAATAAAATATGATCATACACTTCAATGAAAGAAGAAGAAAATAGAATTCTATAACAACAAGGAAAACCTAGATCTAAATACTGCTTATGAATGGGATAGCGTTCTTCTCCAAAAGCTTTATCTTCGATCGTCGACGGCTTCCTTGGATCCTTAGAATGATTTCTCTCACTTCGTTGAGTGTGGCAAAGCTCCCAAAATTGAATGAATCTCTTGTTTGGTTGCAAAATTGTAAAGTGTAAAGTTGTATCAAAGTTGTTCAAGTTGTTCTATAAGGGGGAGTCTAAGGGGGTATTTATAGATGTAAGGGTTTATACAAATCCTGATTGCCATAGGAATAGGCGCGCCGTGGCATATATTTTCCCCGCCGCGGAGCAACACAAATTCTGAAAATAATGTAAAAACCCAAGAGCTCCCCGCCGCAGCATGCGTTTTTCTCGCCGTGGCGCGCGTTGTCTTCAGTTTCTTCACATGTACCCCCTTACATATGTGCTGGCTCGACATGTACGGCTTACATATTTGACTCGTTTTGCCCGTAACTCGTGATCCGAGTGCCGTAAGTGTTCCGTCTTTGCGTGTTTGCATTATTTGACTCATTTGACGCTAAAAACACCTGAAATGCACTAAAACATACCCGTGATTCCGAATGGATAGATTTGTGAAATTAATCGAATAAACAACAAATATTAAATCTATTTCTAAACAATTAAGTGTAATAAACCACAAAATATTAGTGCTTTTCGAGCACTCATCATTGGTGTCGTGATGGAGCAAAAGAAAAAAAATGTCGAAGACTGGTGCCATGAATGACGGTAGAAACAGTTTCCTTGCTTTCCTTTGAGATGCACGCGTGTGGAGGAAGGACAATGGCTTGGAAAGACGGTATCCGGAAGAACGACAGCGGCGCCTCTCCTCCTCTCTCTCTCTCTCTCTCTCTCGCTCGCGGCTGAACATATCAACCCTAACGTCTCACACGCAAAGAAGGAAGTAAAATGGGGGTAAAAAGGGGTTTACGGTTAAAAAGACCATTTTGTCCCTTACCCTTACATACAAATTTTTGATATACTAGGGGTAAAATTGGAAATATTCACTTAATTTTCCAAAATTTCTAAAAATATATATATATATATAAAATTAAAGAAATTAATTTGAATCATTATAAATTATTTTACAAAGAAATTTTGATATTTTACAATATTTATTTTGACTAATTAAAGAAAATACAGTTTCATAAACAAGTTTAAATAAAATTTAATTTAATACATCAATTTAAAATATTTTCTTAAAATATTAATTTAGATCGGGATCTTACAACTAATCACAAGATGAGAAGTGCTTGATGAGTGCTCGAAAAGCACTAATATTTCGTGATTAATTGTGCGTAATTGATTCATATATAGATTTATTATGATTATTATTTCGATTATTTTCATAAATCTATCCATTCGGAGTCACGGGTATATTTTAGTGCATTTCAGGTGTTTTTAGCGTCAAAATGAGTCAAATGATGAAAACACGCGAAGACGGAACACTTACGGCGCTCGGATCACAAGTTACGGGCTAATCAAGACAAAATATGTAAGCCTTACATATAGTGCCATCACATATGTAAGGGGGGACGTGAACAGAAGGAAATCATTGCGCGCCGCGGCGAGATAATTGCATGCCGCGGCGTGAGGCTCTCGGGTTGAATTCTGGAAAACAATGAAGCATCGCGCGCCGCGGCGAGAGAATTGCATGCCGCGGCGTGAGGCTCTCGGGTTTGATTCTGAAAATACAAAAACATTGCGCGCCGCGGCGAGGAAAAGTTATGCCGCGGCGGGGAGCTCTCGGGTTTGTACATAATTTCCAGAATTTGTGTTGCGCCGCGGCGGGGAAAATGTATGCCGCGGCGCGCCTATTCCTATGGCACATAGGATTCGTGTAAACCCTTACATCTATAAAAACCCCCCTTAGACCCCCTTTACAACCAGAACTGGAAATAAGAACTCCAACTCATACACAACTCTTCCTCTTCCCAATTTTGCGACCCAAACACGACATTCAATCAGCTTTGAGAGCGTTGCCACACTATAACGAAGCGAGAGATACCATTCTAAGAATTCAAGGAAGCCAACGACGATCGAAGATAAAGCTTACGGAGGAGTAGATCAACCGATCCATAAGCGGTATTTAGATTTAGGTTTTCCTTGTTGTTATAGAATTAATTTATCTTCTCTGTTTGTTAAAGTGTATGATCATATTTTATTTGTCTATGAATAACAATATGAACATGAGCGGCTAGTTTCATTATGGATGTTTAGTTTGTGTTGCCATGTTTGCTAGGATTGTGTATGGCGTATTAAATTGATTTATGAATGAATTACTTTTTGATTAAGAGCATGTTTAGATGTTTTATTATGAATAATCATGGACCAATTTGATATTCGTAGTTAGACTGAAAAATCTGAGAATTTAGTTAGAGGAACGTCACCTTAACTCTTTTCCGAAATACTCAATCAAAGCTTCAAGTTAGTGACTTAGTCGTAGCATTAATTTGATTGGCATATTTTCCTTGCGCATAATTTGATAGCTAGTTAATTTACCCTGACCAGAGGCGGTTAATTAGTTTATCAACAAAGAAACCTACCCGGACCAAAAGGAGTTTCGTAATTAAAAGGAAAGCCGGTAGTTTAATTCATATAGGACGTTCATGCATATCACCATACCTTTTCGATACAAACATGGTTAACCAAGCTAAACGTCCATACATTCTCTTTTGATATTTTATTTGATTGAATCGATTGTCTGATTGCCATCTTGATTTCGTGTGATTCTCGTATGATTGTTCCCGTTACCAAAACCAAACAAACTCTTTTTACAGTTTTATTAGCATTAGGATTCTAGTTACTTAGAGTTTTAGTTTCACTAGAACTCTATTTAATTAGTGTTTTATTTTCATTAGAACTCCATTTAGATTAAAAAGCTAGTTATTTAAGACCACTGCAATTCCTTGAGAGACCGACCTTGGAAGTTGCTTATCACTTTACTACGAGTGATTCGTACACTTGCGAGTACACATTTTAACACATCAAGTTTTTGGCGCCGTTGCCGGGGAATTGGCGTTTTGAATAATTTTCTTTTTAACTTTTTAGAGTTTCTTAATTTTTTTTATTTGTTTATTTATTTTATTTGTTATCTTTTATTTATTTATTTCTTTTATTTTTATTTTTATTTTATTCAAAAAAAAAAAAAAAAAAAAATTTAAAAAAAAAAAAAATCAAAAAAATAGTGTTTTTAATTGCTTAATCTGTGGTGCTTTGATTTCTCTGTTGTTTTTGTTAGTTTTTGAAAGGTACCGTTCATCAACAACATCAACAAATTTTAAAATGCACCTAATCAGGCTGGATACTGAAATCCAAGAGCCAATACAAATGAAGAGCTGCATGATATGACAGACATAGAGGTATGTAGCATTTGTGGTTTATATGGGCATTATGCTAATGTTTGCACTTTTGCAGGTGATTACTATGCATCCCCTAATCCAAACTTTGATTTTAATGAGAGATGTCACCCACCTTGGAATGATCCTTATTTCAGTACCTATAATCCTGAGTGGGGAAATCACCATAATTCTTCATGGCAAGCAAACTTTACCCCACCTTATGCCCAATACAACATGCAAAGCTCAAATTCATATGACCCACCGTATGCCCAATACAACATGCAAAGCTCAAATTTTCAACCATATGACCCACCTTATGCACAATACCAAATGCAAAGCTCAAATTTTCATCAATATCCATCTAGGGCCACCTTCGAAGAGAGCTTGAATTCTTTCATACAAGGAAGTAGAGTTTCTAATCAACCTAGGAAGCCAACCTTAGAGGAAACCTTGAATATTTTCATACAATCTACTAGTGAAAGGATGGAGTCTATAGAGGCATCAATAAACAGAATAGAAATGCAAGTTGGGCAATTAGCGGAACAAATTCAAAAACAAGAAGAGTTGCCCACTCAAATTAAGCAAGTGAAGGATGACATAATCCTTCAAAGTGGTAACAATTTTGAAAATTTTTATTTTCCTGAGACTTTTGATGATTTACCACTTTGTGTAGAAAATACAGGTAGGGAGCAAGCAATTCTCAAAGAATGTCAAGCCGAAGAATATCAAATTCTACAAACTTCTAAGGAGAACAAGGAGGAATTATCTTCACCTCCCATGCCACACAAGGCACCTAAGACTTGCACATCTCCAAATTATTTTCTATACCACTTCCACAAAAAAGTGTGTGCTGTGCTTCATGGAAAACAACTACCGAGATGGAAGGACAAGCTTAATGACATCTTAGCTCGGAAAATTGATATCACACACTTCAAAATCTTTGATGATGGTGGATAGAAAAGAATTAGCAACGTCTTGCTAAGACGTTAAAGAAAGCGCTTGGTGGGAGGCAACCCACCACATTCGGTAGTATTAACTTCTTTTCTTTTCTTTATTTTGTTTTTATTTAGTTTTACATTCTTTTATTTCTTTTTATTTTATTTTGGATTGTTTAACTTTGTTTGATGTTTTTGTGTCTTCAATTGCCTTAGTTATAATTAAAAATTGGGTTTGAATGTGAATTGTGTGCATACACTTTGAGGTTCAATATATGTTCATACATTCTTCATGAGAGAAGCGAGGAACAGTGAACCGGAGCATAGCGAGTAATGACACAATTTCATACGAAAGGGGGGTAACTTCTTACACTTTTTCTTAATTTCTTTTGTTCTTCTTTTTCACATTGAGGACAATGCAGAAAGTAGGTTGGGGGTGGGAAGAATATTCCATGAGCATGAAATATGACCAATTTTTAATTTTTAACTTTGTCACTTGAATTGTTTTTAGTTAGTGTCGTGTCTACTTGATTCAATCCGGAAATCTATGATATTAACATGATTGTAATGACGATGACATATGGGAGATGTTAGATTTTTACCTAAGCAACGAAGCACATAAATGTTGGATTCATCTAATTTGAGAATTTTGTGGTACTTGTGGTAGTTTGCATGGTTAGTTTAACTATTCTGATTTGTGGAATGTATGCATGTTCATGATATGTTTTAAGTCTCAACAATCTCTAGAACTCATTTGAAAACATGTTGAAGCGAAATAATAGAAACAAATGCCACTTAGAAAATGATTTAGGCCATCTTTGGACCGTTTGAACTTTTCATGCTTTCCCGAAATATTTTATCAATAGCACACCCTTGAACTCAACATTGACATACATTGTACTACCCTTAGTGATAAGAGTACTCGATGTAATATTTGATTTTCATGAGCAATTATGTTATATTTGTCTTGCTTCATCAAAAAAAAAAAAAAAAAAAAAAAAAAAAAAAAAAAAAAATTTGATGATCGAAATAATAAGCAAGAATAAAGAAGAAAATCAAGCAAAAGATCCAAAGGACATTTGAAGTTAAGGGAGGATGAAAAGAACATTTGGTGAAAAAAAAAAAAAAAAGTTGAAAATATGCTTGTGAAATAAAAAATACTCTTATCATATGAAAACATCATTTTTGTACTTTCATTATCACATACCTAGCCACAACTTTACAAGCTTAATGAAGTCCTATTGATTCTAGGTAGTTTAGTTTCTATATTAGTAGAGATGAGTTTGAAAAATGAGCATATGGAGTTTATAAGTGCAAAAATTCACTTTCATATTTTACTTGCACATTTATGAGACATTAAAATGTAATCTATGAATATCATGCATGACACGGTCAGATAGTATAACTAACGGGTTTGTGGTTTGATTGGTTGTTCAAAATTCGATTACCATGATGAGTTTGATGTTTGGACTGTTTTTGAGTTTAGGTGATGTTTAACTATTTCGTGTGTCATTTGTTGTTAACAATTTTTGAGACGTATGCATGGGTTGATTCAAGTATGTTTAGAGTCTTTATTAGTTTTGAGAGTCATACGATGTTTGCGGGTATCATCACTGGAAACCCTCACGAGACTACAACTCGTCCACTAGGGCCACCTAGGGGTTTAAAGGCTTGTTGCATATGCTAAATGCAACCGTGACAATCTACGGAAGTGATTTAGGTTAGGTTAGTTTATTTCATTTGTTTTTAATTTTATTTTAGGTCGCTTCACTTGCTAGAGACTAGCAAGAAGCTGGTTGGGGGTTGTGATGAGTGCTCGAAAAGCACTAATATTTCGTGATTAATTGTGCGTAATTGATTCATATATAGATTTATTATGATTATTATTTCGATTATTTTCATAAATCTATCCATTCGGAGTCACGGGTATATTTTAGTGCATTTCAGGTGTTTTTAGCGTCAAAATGAGTCAAATGATGAAAACACGCGAAGACGGAACACTTACGGCGCTCGGATCACAAGTTACGGGCTAATCAAGACAAAATATGTAAGCCTTACATATAGTGCCATCACATATGTAAGGGGGGACGTGAACAGAAGGAAATCATTGCGCGCCGCGGCGAGATAATTGCATGCCGCGGCGTGAGGCTCTCGGGTTGAATTCTGGAAAACAATGAAGCATCGCGCGCCGCGGCGAGAGAATTGCATGCCGCGGCGTGAGGCTCTCGGGTTTGATTCTGAAAATACAAAAACATTGCGCGCCGCGGCGAGGAAAAGTTATGCCGCGGCGGGGAGCTCTCGGGTTTGTACATAATTTCCAGAATTTGTGTTGCGCCGCGGCGGGGAAAATGTATGCCGCGGCGCGCCTATTCCTATGGCACATAGGATTCGTGTAAACCCTTACATCTATAAAAACCCCCCTTAGACCCCCTTTACAACCAGAACTGGAAATAAGAACTCCAACTCATACACAACTCTTCCTCTTCCCAATTTTGCGACCCAAACACGACATTCAATCAGCTTTGAGAGCGTTGCCACACTATAACGAAGCGAGAGATACCATTCTAAGAATTCAAGGAAGCCAACGACGATCGAAGATAAAGCTTACGGAGGAGTAGATCAACCGATCCATAAGCGGTATTTAGATTTAGGTTTTCCTTGTTGTTATAGAATTAATTTATCTTCTCTGTTTGTTAAAGTGTATGATCATATTTTATTTGTCTATGAATAACAATATGAACATGAGCGGCTAGTTTCATTATGGATGTTTAGTTTGTGTTGCCATGTTTGCTAGGATTGTGTATGGCGTATTAAATTGATTTATGAATGAATTACTTTTTGATTAAGAGCATGTTTAGATGTTTTATTATGAATAATCATGGACCAATTTGATATTCGTAGTTAGACTGAAAAATCTGAGAATTTAGTTAGAGGAACGTCACCTTAACTCTTTTCCGAAATACTCAATCAAAGCTTCAAGTTAGTGACTTAGTCGTAGCATTAATTTGATTGGCATATTTTCCTTGCGCATAATTTGATAGCTAGTTAATTTACCCTGACCAGAGGCGGTTAATTAGTTTATCAACAAAGAAACCTACCCGGACCAAAAGGAGTTTCGTAATTAAAAGGAAAGCCGGTAGTTTAATTCATATAGGACGTTCATGCATATCACCATACCTTTTCGATACAAACATGGTTAACCAAGCTAAACGTCCATACATTCTCTTTTGATATTTTATTTGATTGAATCGATTGTCTGATTGCCATCTTGATTTCGTGTGATTCTCGTATGATTGTTCCCGTTACCAAAACCAAACAAACTCTTTTTACAGTTTTATTAGCATTAGGATTCTAGTTACTTAGAGTTTTAGTTTCACTAGAACTCTATTTAATTAGTGTTTTATTTTCATTAGAACTCCATTTAGATTAAAAAGCTAGTTATTTAAGACCACTGCAATTCCTTGAGAGACCGACCTTGGAAGTTGCTTATCACTTTACTACGAGTGATTCGTACACTTGCGAGTACACATTTTAACACATCAGTGCTAGCTATCCGTACACCAAATCTAACATTGTTATTCAAAAGTCACATCGTTATCTAATAAGGCAATCATCGCATGACGCGTATGTATTTTTATGTCTATATATATGAATGAACCCCCATTGTAATGAGGACTAATACATTAATGCTAAATCCCTATTGTGTTGTACTGTCTATAAACAAAACTAAAGAAAAAAATTAAAGCAACTAAAATTTAAATGATTTGAGTTGTCTCCCAAGAAGCGTCACATTTATAGTCATTGACTAGAATTTTCATTATCCATCAAGGTGAATAATACCTAAGAATTCCATGAATAACCATTTTATGGTTTTCATGGAGGTATGATCATTTTTTCAAATTTGTCGCCCCAAACCCACGTCCTCACGATTTAGGTTTTGTGATGCATGTTGAGAAATTGGAAACTTCCAATTCCAACACATAGTCCAATGGCTTCTTCAAAAGGATTGGTTGGGGTCTCCTTCAAGAACTTACACTCCCCAAGTTCTTTTTCAAATTTAGCTCATAGGAGCCGCCATCTTAAGAAGGATCCATGGTACTTAAAACCTCAAATATTACTCCAACCTCACTCCTCATAGTAAGCTCCCTCTTGTCACTATCAAATTGGAGCTCTCTAGTTGCTAAGATCACTCTTTATAAAGAACTAGGAATCTTCCTCATATCCTCTTGAGCTACCTTGTACTCTACTTCATTCTTAGGCTCATCTCCTACCATATGTCTGATTTTATCTTCTGACTCCTCACTTTCATCCCCCTTCTCTTCATACTTCCTCTTCATCCTTCCTAATAAAATATCATGGCCATTATCGGCTATGTATTTCTCAATCAACTCATTCATGGAAGGTTTCTTCTCTTATGGAAGTGGTTGTGGTTGCCCATAAGAACTCGATACATATGTTACCTATGTAGAAGGTTCAACCTCTTCGTTGTAGCTCCAAGAGTAGTTGGATTGACTCCCCCAATTTGGATGTAGAAAATAGGAGTGTGGGTCTAGATTGGTGTAAAAACTATCAATAGTGTGGCCTGTTTGTTGTAGCTCCAAGAGTAGTTGGATTGACTTTCCCAATTTGGATACAGAAAATAGGAGTATGGGTCTGGATTGGTGTAAAAACTATCAACGGTATGGCCCCTTCCACTCCATCCATAGGCATGCAAAGGATGTTGTACGGATTGATTACCCATGTATGACCTTAATAAGAAAAGATCATAATGCTCTTGTAAAGTGATATCCCTTTTGGTGCCAATCCGATCAATGTGAACTACAAGGTCAGTTGCCTCTTTAAAGTAATCATTGCACCCGTAGGTCTTTAGTACTTATATGGATTCATCTCCTATCAAGCAACTCTTAAAAAGAACATAAACTACAAAACTAAAGATAATCTAGAAACACCTAACTAAACAAAAATAACTAAATAGATAAACAAGAAAAATATTTTAAAAAGATAAGAAATTTAGTAAAATAAATTAAGCTAAATAAAGTGAAATAAAAAAAATAAAATAACTAAAAAATAAAAAATAAAAAAAATTAAGACATTAAAAAAAAAAAAACCAACAAAATATATTTTTGTATTTTTTAACTTTTATATTTTTAATTGCTTTAATTAATATTTTTAATGAAATTTAATAAAAAAATGTTTAAATTAGATGGCTATGCATAGTATCGATATCAATCTTCTAAATAGTATCACTACACAATAACAGCGCTAAAACTTAATACGAAAACCGCAAGTGCTTGGATTATGTACATGTAATAAGTATTTTAAAAATGAATGTCAAACTCACGATGATTGGTTATTTAGTATATTGAGTACCAAAATTGGATTATACACAATACTGTTTAAACTAACGAAATATTATTTAAAATAAAATAAATCTAATTTAATTAATTGTACTAATTAAAATGAATAGAAAGTTAAGATATTGAGTTTCTAGGATTACAATTTTTTTCAATTTGCTCACTCATATGCTTAATTTATTCCAACATATTTGAAATATAAAATTGAATACAAGCAACATGAAATTGTACTTAGTTTTCACATTACAGCTATATCCAAAATTACTACCCATGGTTGTTAGCCAAACTTCTTAATTTAATTACAACACCATGTCTAAGTTAATTGCAATTTAAATCCTAAAATACTAACCTACATGTCTATGTCTATTAGGATTCTAGAATTCATTAAGCACAAGAGTTCACTAAGACTAGATATTACACATGTCTTTCCATCCTCATGCAAATATGTCATTTTACTCATGGTTATAACACATATCATTCTTTCAAATGCACAAATGTTCCCAAATTAATCTAATTAGTAATCAATTAATTAGGGACAATAAGCATAGAGTAAAATAAACAACTCATAAGTATTTAAAAAATTATATTAAAATAAAAATATAGCATCCAACATTAAATACATGGAACTCATTGAAATCTTAGAAATAGAAACTACTCCATAAATATTTACGAGCAAAATTTAGAGAAATACATAAATAAAATGTAAAAGAACAATGGAAAGAAGAAACCCAATGAGAATCTTCAAGCTCGCATGCCCAAAGGTGTCTCCTTTACTCCAAGATGGTTCCTTTTTGCTCTAGAAACTCCAATGAGTGTATGAAGGGTTTTTCTCTCTATCTAGCCTCCCATGCCCAAAAATAGGGGTTTCAAATGTTCAAAAACCTAGGAGAATTGTAATGACAGATCTAGACCATTGGATCATTTTTGGATCAAAAGTTAGGATCAAAAGAAGAAGAAATAAGGTAAAAATGACGTTGGGGCCTCAGATGGTCGACAAGTGGCGCGCATAACAAGAAGAATGCATCTCGACAAACAATTGGAGTAAGCAGAACACGACTAGCATAATTTTGGGAGGAATAACACTCTACACATGGTGCAAAATGGATTTAGCAATTGACAGAAGCATGAGGAACTGACGATCAACACGTGGCAGAGTAGTTTAAAACGACATGGATGCAGATGACATGGCACACAACAATTGGAGTTTTAGACTTGCATGTTGCACGGTTGCCAGATCTGTGGCATCTGGAGTTTTCTGACTACCATCCAACTTAATTACTAAGTACATCCATCTGAGTTTAAGAAATTCATAGAAGTCCAAACAAATATCCAAAAACTCTCAAAAAATTCTATTATTTTATTTTAATAAATAAAAGTTTAATTTAGCATTTCTTAACATAAAATGCATCATTTATGTAATAAAAATAAGTAAATATCAATATAAAAAGATATTAATAACTCTATTTTTATAAAGTTATCAGTGTGATACCAACTAAAAAGTTTGGCACTTGGTGCACAACCAAGAAAAGATGATAAGGATACCTTAGGACTCACCCAACTCTTGCATGCAACAAAACATGTAAAAGTAATTTAAACAGACAATATAAACAAGAAAGAAAGAAACAATCAGTATAAAGTACAATCAAGAAAGTAAAATCAAAAGTAAATAGATAATATGGCAAGTAAAAGCATGATAAAGAAAGGAAAGT
Source organism: Elaeagnus macrophylla (assembly GCA_029378325.1). Taxonomy (NCBI): domain Eukaryota; kingdom Viridiplantae; phylum Streptophyta; class Magnoliopsida; order Rosales; family Elaeagnaceae; genus Elaeagnus; species Elaeagnus macrophylla. The sequence goes on along the minus strand of CM055641.1, from coordinate 46,345,859 downwards.
ATTAAAGAAAAGCTCTCTAATCACAATCAAATACTTCTATGTGGGAACATAGAAGGATAAAACTCTCAATATACTAATAGCACAATGACCATACAAACACAATAAAATAACATGGTAAACCCACATAGGTACCCTCTCTATGTGGTAATACCTACGAGTTACTTAAAACAACCACATAACAACAAGCAATTACTAAATAGTAAATCAATAGTATCAACCTAAGAAAATATATGCTAATACCACTATCAGTTGGAGCCCATGCTCAACTACACCTAAGTTGTCTCCATTGTTGTCTCTAAAGAACCTACTATCCAATTTTGAATTTGCATCTAGCTCTACTACCACATGATGTAGTATTATCACCTACGACTTAGTACTGTGAACAACCTAAGGTAAGGGAAAACTCACGCACATGTACCTAGATAAAACTATGTCTTGGTGTTAATTGTGTTTTAATTACCCAAAAATAAGTTTTTCACAATCACTCTATGTATCACCAATATAAACCACACTCAACATATTGACGGTATGAAAGTTAGAAAACCATTTTCACAAAATCTTGAGTCTGCAAACCAATAGACTTTTCCTACATTTTCTACTTATTTTCAAAAAAAATAAATGAAGGGGTATTTATAGAAAAACTTTTAAGCTACCTTTGAGCTAGCTAAGCACCTCGCTAACTACTTACTGAGCCATGCTAACCAATGGACGAAGATAATAGCCACCATAGTGATTAGAAAGACCGCAATACTCGCTACCTTCTCTTTAAGCCCTTGCAACTCCTTAGTGAGCACCAAAAAGTAGCCAATTAATTTTTTTCCAAAAATGCTCGCAAACACAAAAACCAATCCAATGCATATGCACAACCTAAACATTCTAACTACATGCTCTCAATCCATCAATGGTATGTGATCATGAAAACATACAAAATTTAAATTCTATATAAGTGTGGGCAATGCTGAACTGACAACAATTTATATTACATAGAGAAGGACAATACATTAAGTAAAACAATAGACACTTTGTATTTTGCATACAAAATGCCAAAGAGGGAGATTGTAAGTACTATAAGTCCCTTTTTGTATTTGTTGGTGTTCCCTTTTGCAAAACAAGGAGTCTGTTTGTTTTACTTAGTATTTTTGTCTACCTCTTTGTACGGTGCTTTGCTTATGATCATTATTGCACACACTTATGTAGTACTTAACACTAATGTATATTTGTATGATACACACCACGAAATAGTTGGAAGCATGTAGTGTGCATGTTTAAGTGTGTTTTTATCCTTCCTTTTGTTTTGATAAACTCGAGAATTTATGGTTCTTTCTCTCCTTTTGTTCTAATCATAAAAATTTATTTATTTTAAACTCGTTGGGGTCTCACTGGGTGTTCAGCGTGGCAGGTCAGAGAGAGGTCAACAAGGGGTTGGCAATGTTGTTTTTGTTTTTTTTTTACTATTAGACGTCCCTAAGGGTTTACTGGTATCTCGCTGATACCTCACTGAGGTGGTCAGTAAAGGAGCTACAAGGAGTCATGATAAATGTCTAAAATTGCATTACTTACATATATTTTCATAGACATTTATACATATTATTTTGTTAATTAAGCTATCTTATGCACCAATTAAGAAGTCTCATCACATTATTTTAATTAAATATATCTATATGAATAAATGTTGATTTAATATGATATGAGAGACTTATATTTATTATGAATGAATTTAGGTGCATTCAACTTGATGTGTATTGACCATTCAAGCAACTTGCATGAAAAATGCGTTTTCAGCCACCACTGCACATGGTTCAGTAAAATACTCATATCTTGAGTTGTAGATGTTGAAATGATCTAATTCAAGTTGCGTTGTAACAATAACTTAATTATCTACAATTTTCATGTTGACCATGTTGACCAAATCGGAGTGTAAAAAAGCAGAAAATGGCCGACATGGAGATGCTTAATTGAATCATTAGCCCACAATGACAACTCACATTCACACTAGCATATGCTCGTTTTTATTGCCTATAAAAGGAAGGCATTTACACAACAAACCAGAGGAGGGAAGCTAGAATTTGAGAGTTTCATATTGTCTTGTTCATTTTTAGTTTTATTGTGTGTAATTTATAATATGTCTTGCTAGAACCTTAGCTAGAGCTAAGGGTGATACTTTGATAAATTTGTAATGTTGTTCTTCATTTCTTCTTTTGTTCTTCAATGAAATCCTTCAATTAATTAAATCATATGTACTAAAATTGTATTTGGTTTGTTTGAGACTTTGATTCATTGTTAACATTGTGCATGGTACATTGAATGCTTAGACTATCTCAACATTTCAAGTTCATAGGTTTTATTACATATTATAGTTAAGAATGGGTTATCTTTTAAATATAGTCATGCAATAATATCTCCATCTTCCAATTAAGATCACTTCCTAGATGATTCTTAATTGAGTTATATTGTGAATGGAGAACATTAATTACAAGTTTGTCAAAGAGGATCCTAGAAGCTCTAGTCCTTTCGTTTATTGAAACTTTGTTTATTGTCAAATAATTAACATTGCATATTTCTATTGATCTAATACAGTTCCTTCCAATTCCTTGAGGATCGACACTCGGACTCCCGAGTTTTATTACTTGAGACAACCTACACTTGGGTATTGCAATCTTTTAGTTGTAGCAAGTTTTTGGCGCCGTTGCCGGGGAGTTGCGTCAAGGAAAGTATATAGATTTTTTTTTTACTGTTATTATAATTTATATTTTGCTAATATATGATAGTTTGGTGCAGGGACAAAAATTCCGGTCGTTTAATTAAAGTTAATACTGAAAACTTGTTTGACAATCTTTTTGATTTACCTCAACACTCACACACAATTAACACCATGGCTGATAATGAAAGTGTGCATGATGGACATGAAAATGAACCCATAAGAACCATGCGTGATTATTTACAACCTCCAAGAAATTCTTCTCCTTCTTGCTTTATTTTTCCTCTTAATGCTAATAATTTTAAATTTAAGCCGGGTATGATTCCACTACTTCCAAATTTTCATGGTTTAGAATCTGAAAGTCCATATTTGCATCTTAAGGATTTTGAGGAAGTGTGTTCTACTTTCAATGACCAAACATGTAGTGATGAAATTGTAAGGCTAAAATTGTTTCCTTTTTCTTTAAAAGATAAAGCAAAAACATGGTTGAATTCTTTAAAACCAAGATCCATTGGCACATGGCAAGAAATGCAAACTGAATTTCTAAAAAAATTCTTTCCAAGCCATAGGACTAATGCTTTGAAAAGACAAATTCAAAATTTTTCCCAAAAATTAAATGAACAATTTTTTCAATGTTGGGAACGTTTTAAGGATTTGTTAAATTCTTGTCCACATCATGGTTTTGAAAAATGGAGGACTATAAGCTTTTTCTATGAAGGTTTAGCACCTGAAACAAAACAATTTGTTGAAACAATGTGCAATGGTGAATTTCTTGATAAAGAACCTGAAGAAGCTTTTGAATTTTTAGATCATTTGGCAGAAAATTCTCAATCTTTGCAAACAACTACTACTTTTGAAAATTCTATAAGATCCAATATTTCTAGTTCTAATGGAGGAAAATATCACCTTAATCAAGAAGATGATTTGAATGCTAGGATTGCAAATTTAACTAGAAAAGTTGAAGCCATGGAATTAAGAAAAGTTAAAGAAGTCAAATCTTTGCAAAATGATGAAATTTGTAGCATTTGTGAAGTCATGGGACATTCCACAACAAATTGTCCAAATATTCCAGTTTTCAAAGAAGTGTTACATGACCAAGCAAATGCTATGAATGTTTTCAAAAAGCCATTTTCTTCTCCTTATTCTAACACTTATAATCCTGAATGGAGAAATCATCCCAATTTTAGTTGGAAAAATGATAATAATGCTCATGTTGTGCCTTCTCAAGGGAATTCAAATTTTTCTCCATATCATACACAATCAAAGTCAAAAAATCTTGAGGAAACATTGCAAACATTCATGCAAGGACAAACAAGCATAAACAATCAAACTTCACAAGCCTTAAATGAGATCAAAAATACACTCTCAACATTGACCTCTGCTTTGCGCATTCAAGAAAAAGGTAAATTTCCAGCTCAACCTCAACCAAATCCTTCAGGTCAATTTCATGTAAGTGATTCTAGTTCTTGTGATACACCACCTGAAAATGCCAATTCTATTTCTACTCTTCGTAGTGGCAAAGTTATTGACAAAACCATTTTTTCAAAGAAGCAAGAATCAAATGAAACACCAAAGTTAAAAAACCTTGATGAAGATGATAAGTCTAAGTCTTGTGATGTTGAAAAATGCCCCATTCCTGCACCATTCCCTCAAAGATTACAGCCACTTCAAAAGTTGAATCAAAATTCTGAAATTTTTGAACTTTTTAAGCAAGTCAAAATCAACATCCCTTTGTTGGATGCAATTAAGCAAATTCCATCATATGCAAAATTTTTGAAAGACTTGTGCACTGTCAAGAGAAAACTTAATGTACAAAAGAAAGCATTTTTGACTGAAAATGTAAGTGCAATCATTCAACAAAATACCCCAATTAAATACAAAGATCCTGGTTGTCCAACAATCACATGTGTTATTGGAAATACTAAAATAGAACGTGCTTTACTTGATTTAGGTGCAAGTGTTAATTTGTTGCCATATAATGTGTATGACCAACTAGGGTTAGGCGAACTTATGCCAACAACAACAACACTTCAACTTGCTGATCGTTCTATTAAAATTCCAAGGGGTATTGTAAAAGATGTGTTAGTTCAAATTGACAAATTTTATTATCCTGTTGACTTCATTGTTTTGGATACACATCCTGTGTTGAATACTGATTTTCAAATTCCTGTCATTTTAGGAAGACCGTTTCTTGCAACTTCTAATGCCTTAATAAATTGTAGAAATGGTGTTTTAAAACTTTCTTTTGGAAACATGACATTGGAATTAAATGTGTTTAATATTTGTAAACAACCTCAAGATAATGACAATGTGCATGAAATAGATTTGATTGAGGAAATTGTGTATGATCATTTTACTTCTCTTGATATTTTGGAAGATAGTTTAGCTAGCTGTAATGATACTAAGCTTGAAATTCCTAACATGTCTTCTTTGTTGAATTTTTCTGAGGAACCAAAAAAAGGTGTCTGGAGGCAAAAATTTGAAGATTTACCACAAAGAAAAGATGCTCTTGTACCATCAAGTGTTCAACATCCAAATTTAGAACTAAAGACACTACCTTCAGATCTTAAATATTCCTTCTTGGGTGAAAACAACACATTTTCGGTAATAATTTCTTCTAAACTAAATGAATCTCAAGAAAGTAAGTTACTGGAAATTTTGTTATTGCACAAAAATTCAATAGGATGGACCATAGCTGACATAAAAGGAATTAGCCCCTTGATTTGCACACATAATATATATCTAGAGGAAAATTCTAAGCCCTCTAGAGAAATGCAACGAAGGCTCAATCCTAAGATGAAAGAGGTGGTAAGAAATGAAATTCTTAAACTTTTAGATGCTGGAATTATTTATCCTATTTCTGATAGTAAGTGGGTTAGCCCTACACAAGTTGTTCCAAAGAAATCTGGTGTTACTGTAGTCAAAAATGAAAATAATGAGTTGATTCCAACTAGAACCATCTCTGGATGGCGCATGTGCATTGACTATAGGAAACTTAACTCAATGACTAGGAAAGATCATTTTCCTTTACCTTTTTTGGATCAAATTCTAGAAAGAGTGGCTGGACATGAATTTTATTGTTTCCTTGATGGGTATTCTGGATATAACCAAATTGTAATTGCATTTGAAGATCAAGAAAAGACAACTTTCACATGTCCTTTTGGTACATTTGCTTACCGTAGGATGCCATTTGGATTATGTAATGCACCAGCTACATTTCAAAGATGCATGCTTAGTATTTTTAGTGATATGATTGAACATTATCTTGAAGTTTTCATGGATGATTTTTCTGTTTTTGGTGATTCATTTGATGATTGTTTATCAAATTTGGAGAAAGTTTTAATTAGATGTGAAGAAAATAATCTTGTGCTCAATTGGGAGAAATGTCATTTTATGGTGAATCATGGTATTGTTCTTGGTCATATAGTTTCTTCTAAAGGAATTGAAGTTGATAAATCTAAGATTGAATTAATTGCAAACCTTCCCACTCCTAAGTGTGTTAAAGATGTGAGATCATTTTTAGGACATGCTGGATTTTACAGGAGATTTATCAAAAACTTTAGTGTTATATCTAGACCATTGTGTAATCTCTTAGTAAAAGAAACTTCTTTTGAGTGGACTGATAAGTGCCAAGAAGCATTTGTGACTTTTAAATCCATGCTAACTTCTTCTCCAATTATGCAACCTCCTGATTGGTCTTTACCTTTTGAGATTATGTGTGATGCAAGTGATTTTGCAGTTGGAGCTGTGTTAGGTCAAAGAAAGGATAAGAAGCCTTTTGTAATTTCATATGCAAGTAGAACCTTGAATAGTGCACAAATGAATTATTTCACTACTGAGAAGGAACTACTTGCAGTGGTATTTGCATTAGATAAATTTAGATCTTATCTTGTTGGCTCACCAATTGTTATCTTTAGTGATCATGCAGCTTTGAAATATCTTTTGTCAAAGAAAGATGCCAAACCTAGACTCATTAGGTGGATTCTCTTACTCCAAGAATTTGATCTCACGATTCAAGACAAGAAAGGAGTAGATAATGTGGTGGCGGATCACTTATCAAGACTTGTGTTTGATGAATCAGTTGTGGCTACACCAATCAAGGACACTTTTCCAGATGAACAACTTTTTAATATCTCTAAATTACCTTGGTTTGCTGATATTGCTAATTTTCTTGTCACAGGAAAAATTCCATCATATTGGAGTACACAAGACAAGAAGAAATTCTTATGTGAGGTAAAAAAATTCTATTGGGATGACCCTTATCTTTTTAAATATTGTTTAGATCAAATCATAAGAAGATGTGTGCCTGATGAGGAATTTCATAATGTAATCTCCTTTTGTCATTCTCAAGCATGTGGTGGCCATTTTTCATCGAAAAAAACCTCTGCAAAAATCTTGCAGTGTGGATTTTATTGGCCAACTCTTTTTAAAGATACATATGAATTTTGCAAATCTTGTGATCGTTGTCAAAAGTTGGGAGGAATAACTCGTAGAAACATGATGCCATTGCACCCTATTTTAACCATTGAAATTTTTGATTGCTGGGGTATTGACTTCATGGGTCCATTTCCTTCTTCTTTCAGTTATGTATATATCTTAGTGGCAGTTGATTATGTTTCCAAATGGATTGAGGCTATTCCCTGTAGAACTAATGACCACAAAATTGTTTTGAAATTTTTAAAAGAAAATATTTTATCAAGATTTGGAATACCTCGAGCCATTATCAGTGATGGGGGTTTACATTTTTGTAATAGACCTTTTGAGGCTTTGATGAAAAAATATGGAATTACACACAAAGTGTCAACCCCTTATCACCCACAAACAAGTGGACAAGTCGAACTTGCAAACAGAGAAATAAAACATATTTTGGAAAAAACAGTAAATCCAAATCGTAAAGATTGGTCTCTAAGACTAACTGATGCACTTTGGGCTTACAGAACAGCTTTTAAGTCACCACTTGGCATGTCTCCTTATAGACTTATTTTTGGAAAAGCTTGTCACTTGCCTGTTGAATTGGAACATAAAGCTTTTTGGGCTGTTAAAATGTTTAATTTCAATTTAGATAAGGCAGGCTCACTAAGAAAACTTCAATTGAATGAACTTGAGGAAATACGAAATGAAGCTTATGAGAATTCTCGAATTTACAAAGAACGAACAAAGGAATTTCATGATAAACACATTCTTAGAAGATCTTTTCAACCTTCACAAAAAGTTCTCTTGTATAATTCAAGGTTACATTTATTTCCTGGAAAGTTACGTTCAAAATGGACTGGACCCTTCATTGTTAAACAAGTTTATCCACATGGGGCTATAGAAATTGAAAATCCAAAGAATGGTAATGTCTTTAAGGTTAATGGGCAACGATTGAAACCATTTTTTGAGAATTTTTCAAAAGAGAATGAGTCCATTGTTTTGGAGAACCCTACATATAAGGATTAAGATCATTTTTCTTGTTGTGTAGGAATTTTCTTTCATTTTTATGTTTTGTGTGTAATTTTCTTTCACATGTTCTCTTTGATATTTTGTTAGTGTGTTTAATGCAGTGTTCAATAAAAGCTTCTACATCTATCAAGGTGATATCTAAACTCTCTTTACTTTAGCCTATCTTGTCTTCTCTTAATTTGAATTCTTTTAACATTGAGGACAATGTCTCATTTAAGTTGGGGGGTAAAGAAGTTTAAGTTTAATTTATTTTTGGCAAAACATTTGTTGAAAAAAAAAAAATCTTCCACCATCAAGTAGTAAAAATTATCTTGGCTTAGACAAATAACATATACTTTTTCTTATGATAGCATATCATAGTTGTTGATGAATATGAAGGCACAAGTTTGAAAAGTAAAAATGAAATATATTATTTGATAAATTTCATGTCAAATTGAATAAATTTTCAAGTGAGTGTTTGAGCCTTTCAATTTTTCTTAGAGTGAACATTTATTTCCCTACCATTCTTACAACTCATGTATTTCTGTTATATATGTGATGATAATTTATGATCTTAAGTAACCAATACCTCAAAAAAAAAAAAAAAAAAAAAAGCAAAAAAAAAAGTGTTTATTGAAACTCTAACTGCTAGTAGATATGAATAACTATTCAAGTTCTCTAGAAAATAATTGGGAAACAATTCTTGAACCATTTGAGCTTTGCTAGCCAACATTCAAATTATTTCCTTTTTGGAAAGACAATTGAACCAGAGCCTTGTTATAATTGAAAAAAAAAGAATAAAAAGAAAAAAGAAAAAAAAGAAAAAAAAGAAAGAAGAAGCCTCTATTTATATTGGTTGTTATTTTGTTAGCTATCGTTACATCCCAATCAAAGCTTCTTTTTGAATCTAAGAGAACTATAGTTTGAAATAAATACTAGTATTGTTTTATGTTTCATAACACATATATAAAAAAAAAAAGTAGTAATAATAAAAAAAAATAAAAAAAAAAGTAAAGAAAATAAAGAGGTACAAGTTTTACAATTTCATATGACATCACATTCTTTCAAACCACTCTTCCATTTTTCTTATGCGTAAACAAATCCTGCTATCATTTCATTCTTATTCCAATTTATTATTTTAGTATGGTAAGAGACATTATCTCATTTATTCTTCTATAACCATTCTCTAATGTCAAACTTACCAATCATATTTGAGAAACCTATAGACATGTTATTTCTAAGCAATGATAAATTTTATTTAGCTTTGATAACAAGTGTTTTTTGTATAAATTAATAACATTGAATGTGCTTTCCTAGTTAATATGCATATGTTATTTTTCTAATTCTTTGCTAGTTTTAATAACTTGATTTGGAAGAAATTTTTTTCACTCAACTAAGTTTATGCCAAAGATTAAGTTGAATTTAAAACTCTTTATTGACCATCACAAAGATTGCTAGGGACTAGCAAAATGTTAGTTGGGGGGTGTGATAAATGTCTAAAATTGCATTACTTACATATATTTTCATAGACATTTATACATATTATTTTGTTAATTAAGCTATCTTATGCACCAATTAAGAAGTCTCATCACATTATTTTAATTAAATATATCTATATGAATAAATGTTGATTTAATATGATATGAGAGACTTATATTTATTATGAATGAATTTAGGTGCATTCAACTTGATGTGTATTGACCATTCAAGCAACTTGCATGAAAAATGCGTTTTCAGCTACCACTGCACATGGTTCAGTAAAATACTCATATCTTGAGTTGTAGATGTTGAAATGATCTGATTCAAGTTGCGTTGTAACAATAACTTAATTATCTACAATTTTTATGTTGAACATGTTGACCAAATCGGAGTGTAAAAAAGCAGAAAATGGCCGACATGGAGATGCTTAATTGAATCATTAGCCCACAATGACAACTCACATTCACACTAGCATATGCTCGTTTTTATTGCCTATAAAAGGAAGGCATTTACACAACAAACCAGAGGAGGGAAGCTAGAATTTGAGAGTTCATATTGTCTTGTTCATTTTTAGTTTTATTGTGTGTAATTTATAATATGTCTTGCTAGAACCTTAGCTAGAGCTAAGGGTGATACTTTGATAAATTTGTAATGTTGTTCTTCATTTCTTCTTTTGTTCTTCAATGAAATCCTTCAATTAATTAAATCATATGTACTAAAATTGTATTTGGTTTGTTTGAGACTTTGATTCATTGTTAACATTGTGCATGGTACATTGAATGCTTAGACTATCTCAACATTTCAAGTTCATAGGTTTTATTACATATTATAGTTAAGAATGGGTTATCTTTTAAATATAGTCATGCAATAATATCTCCATCTTCCAATTAAGATCACTTCCTAGATGATTCTTAATTGAGTTATATTGTGAATGGAGAACATTAATTACAAGTTTGTCAAAGAGGATCCTAGAAGCTCTAGTCCTTTCGTTTATTGAAACTTTGTTTATTGTCAAATAATTAACATTGCATATTTCTATTAATCTAATACAGTTCCTTCCAATTCCTTGAGGATCGACACTCGGACTCCCGAGTTTTATTACTTGAGACAACCTACACTTGGGTATTGCAATCTTTTAGTTGTAGCAAGTCAGCGAGGGTCTCTGTACTTTGAAAATTTTATATAAATTTCCATTCACTTTCTTACTTTTTCTTAAGGATTTTATGTGAAAAACTTTATCAATTTTATAACTCCTATATGAAATACTTTATTTGGGTGAAAAATATTTTTTGCTGCTATGAAAAATATTTTTACATTTCCTGTATCATTAATATGTTGAGTATTGTTCTATATTAGTGATTCAGAGGTGATTTATTACTTGGAAATTTTAGTTATTTAATTTGAAAAGAAGATTTTGTATTCTCAATACATCAAGTGTTGTTTATGTATTGAGATACGAAGTAGTGGTGGAGTTTATTAAAAATAATTCTTTTTCAAATGGAGTTTCCATAATCACAATACATCGAGTGCATTTTTGTATTGTTATTACGAGGTGAAGTTTCCATATCAACATACATCGAGTGTGTTTCCATATTGTTGATATGAGGTACATTATTCTAAATCATATTTTGGGTAAACTACATATATAGTTGTACACTAATTTGATCACAAGTATTTGCATCAAATTGCTTGGTGGTGTGACTCTAGAGGTGAGCTAGATTCAGTGTGAATCAAAGTAGCTGTAAAGACAGATGGTGATAGCAGCCTAGGTAGTTAGGATAGGTGGTTCCTGACTAATAGAAGTATTTAGAGTCATACTATATCAAGTCTGTATTAATTGTTTATTATCTTTAATGAATTTGGCTGCTAAATGATTACCTTAAGCAACTCGTGGATATTACCACTTAGGATTGGAGCCTAAGTAGATTTACCGTGTTTTATCATTGTATTTGTTTGTTTGTTGCATGAGTTATTATAATTTAAGAATACACAGTATATGTGACAGCATATATAGTATATACAAAGATTGGAAAGCATTTTCTGCCTTTTACGTTACTCTCTATTATTTGTTATATTTATTTTACCTATTTGTTGTACCTTCTATTTGTTTCTTATTTTTTGTTGCTTGTACAAGGAGCTAGTCGTTAGGTGTCCCTATCACCTAAAATTGGTCATGTAACCAGGTTAGGACTTCTTTCAATTGGTATCAGAGTACGTACACACGTTTTGGGCTTAACCTCTCTAGTGTTCTTTCCTTTCCCTCGAACATGTTTGTTTTTCCCTTCCCTAATGGCTTCTGGTGTGAGAGGTTTGGTATCTACACCATCTAGGTTTGAGGGCACAAGCTTTACTCTTTGGAGATCTCATATGTGTTCTTATTTGACATCATTTGACATTAAGGTTTGGTCCTTGATTGAGAATGGTATGAAGATTCCCTTTCCAAAACCTAGATGATGACACTAGTGTCCCCAAACCTTTTGATCTATGGACTAAAAAAGAACTTTGGTTAAGTGACAAAAAATTTCTTGGAATTTACACTATCATTGAGTTGTTCCCTTCTGTGATGAAGATCATCTATCAAATTTTAGAAGTTCTAAGAAAGCTTGGGATTACTTGGAAAAGATTTATGGTGATGACTTTAACACTACTAATGCTGATATTGAAAGGACCAACTTCATTGAATATAATGTGTTAATGGTTTCTAATGCTGAAGAAAAGTCCACTCCTTCCACCAATTGGGTTGATGCTAATGATGGGTCTCCCTGTAAGACTCCTACGATGATTTGGTTTATGAACATCTCAAGTTGAAAAAGATCATAGGAGATATTGAGCACAACACTAAGGAAAAAGATAAATGCCTTTTAGAGATTTCCAGTGAACTATTAAATGTTACTCTTAACAGTGAGAAAGATCTTGATTCGTTAAAACTCAGACTAGATAATTGATGAGTGCTCGAAAAGCACTAATATTTCGTGATTAATTGTGCGTAATTGATTGATATATAGATTTATTATGATTATTATTTCGATTATTTTCATAAATCTATCCATTCGGAGTCACGGGTATATTTTAGTGCATTTCAGGTGTTTTTAGCGTCAAATGAGTCAAATGATGAAATCACGCAAAGACGGGACACCTACGGCACTCGGATCACAAGTTACGGGCTAATCAAGACAAAATATGTAAGCCTTACATATAGTGCCATCACATATGTAAGGGGGGACGTGAACAGAAGGAAATCATTGCGCGCCGCGGCGAGAGAATTGCATGCCGCGGCGTGAGGCTCTCGGGTTGAATTCTGGAAAACAATGAAGCATCGCGCGCCGCGGCGGGATAATTGCATGCCGCGGCGGGGAGCTCTCGGGTTTTTGCATATTTTTCAGAAATTGTGTTGCGCCGCGGCGGGGAAAATGCATGCCGCGGCGCGCCTATTCCTATGGCACATAGGATTCGTGTAAACCCTTACATCTATAAAAACCCCTTAGAGTCCCCCTTACATACAACTCGAACTCACTTGACCAATTCATACACAACTCTTCCTCTTCTCAATTTTGCGACCCAAACACGACATTCAATCAGCTTTGAGAGCGTTGCCACACTATAACGAAGCGAGAGATACCATTCTAAGGATTCAAGGAAGCCAACGACGATCGAAGATAAAGCTTACGGAGGAGTACGTCAACCGATCCATAAGCGGTATTTAGATTTAGGTTTTCCTTGTTGTTATAGAATTAATTTATCTTCTCCATTTGTTAAAGTATATGATCATATTTTATTTGTCTATGAATAACAATATGAACATGAGCGGCTAGTTTCATTATGGATGTTTAGTTTGTGTTGCCATGTTTGCTAGGATTGTGTATGGTGTATTTAATTGATTTATGAATGAATTACTTTTTGATTAAGAGCATGTTTAAATGTTTGATTATGAATAATCATGGGCCAATTTGATGTTCGTAGTTAGATTGAAAAATCTGAGAATTTAGTTATAGGAACGTCACCTTAACTCTATTCTGAAACACTTAATCAAAGATTCAAGTTAGTGACTTAGTCATAGCATTAATTTGATTGGCATAATTTCCTTGCGCATAATTTGATAGCTAGTTAATTTACCCCGGCCAAAGGCGGTTAATTAGTTAATCAACAAAGAAACCTACCCCGGCCAAAAGGAGTTTCGTAATTAAAAGGAAAGCCGGTAGTTTAATTCATATAGGACGTTCATGCATATCACCATACCTTTTCGATGCAAACATGGTTAACCAAGCTAAACGTCCATACATCCTCTATTGATATTTGATTTGATTGAATCGATTGTCTGATTGCCATCTTGATTTCGTGTGATTTTCGTATAATTGTTCCCGTTACCAAAACCAAACAAACTCTTTTTACAGTTTTATTAGCATTAGGATTCTAGTTACTTAGAGTTTTAGTTTCACTAGAACTCTATTTAATTAGTCTTTTATTTTCATTAGAACTCTTTTTAGTTTAAAAGTTAGTTATTTAGAACCACTGCAATTCCTTGAGAGACCGACCTTGGAAGTTGCTTATCACTTTACTACGAGTGATTCGTACACTTGCGAGTACACTAAATTTAACACATCAAGTTTTTGGCGCCGTTGCCGGGGAATTGGCGTTTTAGATAATTTTCTTTTTAACTTTTTAGAGTTTCTGATTTATTTATTTATTTATTTGTTTATTTTATTTATTTATTTATTTTATTTCTTTATTTTATTTATTTATTTTTATTCAAAAAAAAAAAAATCCAAAAAAATTAGAAAATAAAAAAATCAAAAAATAGTGCTTAATTTCAAATTTCACTGCTACCTTGATCTTTGTTTGCTTTTTATTTGTGCATGCAGGGTAGGAGATCACTTAACAAGGAACTCTCTCCTTACATTGACAACATTCATAGAGTCAAACACCGATCAAAGAAACTGGACAATCAATTTCAAGAGGACGAAGTCCAACAACAATTACAAGCAGCAATGGGTGAAAACGTAGCTAGGCAAATGATGAACAAAGAGTTTGCAAGACCGATCATTGGGACCGCCACATCATGCATTCAACTTACAGAGGCGGCTAGGAATTATGAATTGAAAAATATTCATTATTCCATGCTTCCCTCCTTTTACGGTATCCCTAATGAAGATCCTTTAAATTTTATGCGTGAACTATATGCTACTGTGCAAACTTTTCCATTGCAGGGACTTAGTGAAGATCAACTACGCATGAGGTGTTTTCCATACACTCTCAAGGATAGAGCTAAGTCTTGGCTAATGACGTTAGCACCCGGTTCTTTGGTCACATGGGACGATGTTTACAATAAATTCATGGGTAAGTTCTATTCCCATCAAAAGACATCTGATCTAAGAACAAAAATTGCTACTTTTTCGCAGATGGACGGAGAACCCTTCCACGAGGCTTGGGACAGATTCAAATTGCTGTTGATACAATGTCCACATCACCACTTCCCGTTGCAGTTACAGAATCAGTTTTTCTACGACGGATTGACGCTACAATGTCAATTCACAGTTGACAACGCTGCAGGAGGAGCTATGGGTGAGAAAACAGCAGATGAAACATACGAACTATTCGAGATGTTGGGAGCCAATTCCCAACAAAAGAGCGCTAGAGGAAGAAGAGCTGGAGTCCACGAGTTAAGCTCTAACAATGAAATGGCCATGCAACTTGCTGAATTGACGAAACAAGTGCAACTTCTCACAACCTCCAATATTAATCAAATGCCAAAACACGAGGTATGTGGAGTTTGTGGTTCATATGGACATGGTGCTAATGTTTGTTCTTTTGCAGGTGATCCTTACACAGGTACTACTGAAGAGGCAAATTTAATGCAAGGGTACCAACCTAGACCTAGGAACGACCCTTATTCAAATACCTACAACCCTGGATGGAGGAATCACCCTAATTTTGGATGGAAACAAAACAATAGCCAACCATTTGTCCAAGATCAAACACAAGGCCAAAACGTAAACCGACAATTTCCACCAAATAATCCAACCGTAGAGGAAACCCTAAACAATTTTATACAATCTTGTAGTGGTAGGATGGACTCTATGGAAGCATCAATCAAAAGAGTGGAAATGCAAGTGGGGCAGCTAGCGGAACAAATGTACAAACAAGAGACGGGAAAGCTGCCTAGTCAACCTGAACAAGCAAAGGCGATCACAGTTTTTCAAAATGATGAGGAGGTACTTAATAATTTACCTGATAATTTACCTGATAATTCTAATGTTTTGTTGTCTAGTACAGGTAACTTTGAAGGTGAAGATTCAACTCTCAAAGGAGATGATGAGCTTAATACCAAACCAAATGAACTTCCCAAGAAAGAAACATCCAACATTTTTCGATTGCACAAGTCAATGGATCCATACCGACCACCAATACCACCAATAAACCAGTTTGAGGAGACAAATCAGGATGAGCAATACTCTGACACTCTTGCTTTATTTTCTGGAATTAACTGTAATTTACCTCTTTTGGATATTATAAAGAACAGTTCAACTTATGATCCAATTTGCAGGAACTTTATCATCAAGAAGAATAGAAGCAAAGAGAATGAAAAGTCAAAAATTGGTAGTCCAATAATCCAACCGCACTTACCTCTCAAAATGAAAGATCCAGGTAGTTTCCACATTAACATCACTATGGGAGATAAGAGGGAATTCGAGGCTATGCTAGACTTAGGAGCAGGTATAAACCTAATGCCATATTCAGTATACTTGCAACTAGGATTAGGAAAGCTTAAAGAAACAAGGATGACCCTTCAACTTGCAAACGGTTCGATTCAATACCCAAAGGGAATAGTGGAAAATTTATTGGTACAGGTGGACAAGTTTATTGTACCAGTGGACTTTGTGGTGCTTGAGATGGACAGAAACTTTCTTCAGGACAAGGAACATACAATTATTCTTGGTAGACCTTTCATGGCCACAACCAAGACAACTATTGAGGTCCATAATAGGAAGTTAACAATGACGGTTTGTGGAGAAACTGTAAAATTTGGAACTTTTCAACCTTCTCCTATTTCTTCTAACATTGAATTGCAGGATAGCAAAAGTAACAGAATTGAGGTTCGAAACGTTGAATGGAGAGGGAAGGACAAGCAGATAAATTTAAGTCCGGATGATGCCTACAAAGAACGCATTAAGCATTCTAATTACAAAAACCCAACTTGGAGGACTAAAGCTCATTTCAAGAAAGATAAGGGAGGAAATAAGCAGTACAATTACATATTTAACCCTCCTTGACACGAGATCAGTCACGTCTTGCTAAGACGTTAAACTAAGCCCTTAATGGGAGGCACCCATTCGGTATCGTATCTCTTTCGTTGTCTTTATTTCTTTTATTTCTTTTTCATTTATTTTCTTTCATTTTTCATTTTATTTTTGATTGTTTAACTTAGTTTGATGTTTTTGTGTCTTCAATTGCTTTAGTTATAATTAAAAATTGGGTTTGAATGTGAATTGTGTGCATACACTTTGAGGTTCAATATATGTTCATACATTCTTCATCAGAGAAGCGAGGAACAGTGAACCGGAGCATAGCGAGTAACGACACAATTTCATACGAAAGGGGGGTAACTTCTTACACTTTTTCTTAATTTCTTTTGTTCTTCTTTTTACATTGAGAACAATGCAGAAAATAGGTTGGGGGTGGGAAGAATATTCCATGAGCATGAAATATGACCAATTTTAAATTTTTAACTTTGTCACTTGAATTGTTTTTAGTTAGTGTCGTGTCTACTTGATTCAATCCGAAAATCTATGATATTAACATGATTGTAATGACAATGACATATGAGAGATGTTAGATTTT
Source organism: Elaeagnus macrophylla (assembly GCA_029378325.1). Taxonomy (NCBI): domain Eukaryota; kingdom Viridiplantae; phylum Streptophyta; class Magnoliopsida; order Rosales; family Elaeagnaceae; genus Elaeagnus; species Elaeagnus macrophylla. Next base: position 46,328,425 of record CM055641.1, on the reverse strand, counting down.
TACCTAAGCAACGAAGCACATAAATGTTGGATTCATCTAATTTGAGAATTTTGTGGTACATGTGGTATGTATGCATGGTTAGTTTAACTATTCTGATTTGTGGAATGTATGCATGTTCATGATATGTTTTAAGTCTCAACAATCTCTAGAACTCATTTGAAAACACGTTGAAGCGAAATAATAGAAACAAACACCACTTAGAAAATGATTTAGGCCATCTTTGGACCGTTTGGACTTTTCATGCCTCCCCGCAATATTTTATCAATAGCACACCCTTGAATTCAACATTGACATACATTGAACTACCCTTAGTGATAAGAGTACTTAATGTAATATTTGATTTTCATGAGCAATTATGTTGTGTTTATCTTGCTTCATCACAAAAAAAAAAAAAAAAAAAAAAAAAAAAAAAATGATGATGATTGAAACAGTAAGCAAGAATAAAAAAAGAGAAGAAAATCAAGCAAAAGATCCAAAGGACATTTGAATTGAAGGGAGGATGGAAAAGAACACTTGGTAGAAAAAAAAAAGGGTTGAAAATATGTTTGTGAAATAAAAGGTACTCTTATCATATGAAAACATCATTTTTGTACTTTCATGATCACACACCTAGCCACAACTTTACAAGCTTAATGAAGTCCTATTGATTCTAGGTAGTTTAGTTTCTATATTAGTGGAGATGAGTTTGAAAAATGAGCATATGGAGTTTGTAAGTGCAAAAATTCACATTCATATTTTACTTGCACATTTATGAGATATTGAAATGTAATCTATGAATATCATGCATGACACGGTCAGATAGTGTAACTAACGGGTTTGTGGTTTGATTGGTTGTTCAAAATTCGATTACCATGATGAGTTTGATGTTTGGACTGTTTTTGAGCTTAGGTGATGTTTAACTATTTCATGTATCATTCGTTATTAACAATTTTTGAGACGTATGCATGGATTGATTCAAGTATTGTTAGAGTCTTTATTAGTTTTGAGTCTTTATTTGTGTCAGTTACGATGTTTGTGGGTATCATCACTGGAAACCCTCACGAGACTATAACTCGTCCACTAGGGCCACCTAGGGGTTTAAAGGCTTGTTGCATACGCTAAATGCAACCGTGACAATCTACGGAAGTGATTTAGGTTAGGTTAGTTTATTTTCTTTGTTTTGATTTTAGTTTTTAGATCGCTTCACTTGCTAGAGACTAGCAAGAAGCTGGTTGGGGGTTGTGATGAGTGCTCGAAAAGCACTAATATTTCGTGATTAATTGTGCGTAATTGATTGATATATAGATTTATTATGATTATTATTTCGATTATTTTCATAAATCTATCCATTCGGAGTCACGGGTATATTTTAGTGCATTTCAGGTGTTTTTAGCGTCAAATGAGTCAAATGATGAAATCACGCAAAGACGGGACACCTACGGCGCTCGGATCACAAGTTACGGGCTAATCAAGACAAAATATGTAAGCCTTACATATAGTGCCATCACATATGTAAGGGGGGACGTGAACAGAAGGAAATCATTGCGCGCCGCGGCGAGAGAATTGCATGCCGCGGCGTGAGGCTCTCGGGTTGAATTCTGGAAAACAATGAAGCATCGCGCGCCGCGGCGGGATAATTGCATGCCGCGGCGGGGAGCTCTCGGGTTTTTGCATATTTTTCAGAAATTGTGTTGCGCCGCGGCGGGGAAAATGCATGCCGCGGCGCGCCTATTCCTATGGCACATAGGATTCGTGTAAACCCTTACATCTATAAAAACCCCTTAGAGTCCCCCTTACATACAACTCGAACTCACTTGACCAATTCATACACAACTCTTCCTCTTCTCAATTTTGCGACCCAAACACGACATTCAATCAGCTTTGAGAGCGTTGCCACACTATAACGAAGCGAGAGATACCATTCTAAGGATTCAAGGAAGCCAACGACGATCGAAGATAAAGCTTACGGAGGAGTACGTCAACCGATCCATAAGCGGTATTTAGATTTAGGTTTTCCTTGTTGTTATAGAATTAATTTATCTTCTCCATTTGTTAAAGTATATGATCATATTTTATTTGTCTATGAATAACAATATGAACATGAGCGGCTAGTTTCATTATGGATGTTTAGTTTGTGTTGCCATGTTTGCTAGGATTGTGTATGGTGTATTTAATTGATTTATGAATGAATTACTTTTTGATTAAGAGCATGTTTAAATGTTTGATTATGAATAATCATGGGCCAATTTGATGTTCGTAGTTAGATTGAAAAATCTGAGAATTTAGTTATAGGAACGTCACCTTAACTCTATTCCGAAACACTTAATCAAAGATTCAAGTTAGTGACTTAGTCATAGCATTAATTTGATTGGCATAATTTCCTTGCGCATAATTTGATAGCTAGTTAATTTACCCCGGCCAAAGGCGGTTAATTAGTTAATCAACAAAGAAACCTACCCCGGCCAAAAGGAGTTTCGTAATTAAAAGGAAAGCCGGTAGTTTAATTCATATAGGACGTTCATGCATATCACCATACCTTTTCGATGCAAACATGGTTAACCAAGCTAAACGTCCATACATCCTCTATTGATATTTGATTTGATTGAATCGATTGTCTGATTGCCATCTTGATTTCGTGTGATTTTCGTATAATTGTTCCCGTTACCAAAACCAAACAAACTCTTTTTACAGTTTTATTAGCATTAGGATTCTAGTTACTTAGAGTTTTAGTTTCACTAGAACTCTATTTAATTAGTCTTTTATTTTCATTAGAACTCTTTTTAGTTTAAAAGTTAGTTATTTAGAACCACTGCAATTCCTTGAGAGACCGACCTTGGAAGTTGCTTATCACTTTACTACGAGTGATTCGTACACTTGCGAGTACACTAAATTTAACACATCAATAATCACATCAAGTCTCTTCAAATTCTATTGGGTGATAATGAGAAGTGCTTATTCACATTAGTATTTTGAACATGCTATTTGATAAAAAGAATCTAAAATACTGTTAATTCTAGTTGTACTGAACACTTCCTCAGGTAAATTTAAAGACAGTACTCAATTGGAGCAAGAAATTTTTATTTTGGAAAATAAAAAAGCTTGTCTAGAATCTATTTTGAATGACAGAGAGACATATATTGCCTTTCTAAAGAAAAGTTTTGAGGTGGAGTCAAATACTGTTAAAAACCTTGAGTCTTGTTTATTGGACAAAGCCAAGATAGTTGGCTCCTTCTCAAAAGTACATTTATTTTGGAGAAGAAAATTTCTAAATCAAAAAGTACTATTCAAAAATTAATTCTTGGAGCTTAGCAACTATATGAAATGTTAAAGATAGGAAAATCTCATGGTGACTACCCCTTCTACTTCCTTCTTTTTGTTCATGCTAACACTTCTGTATCTCCTACCCTTCCGTATCTCCTACCCTTCCTATAGATTCTCCTGAAGACCCTATTCCTTTGTTTGATACTTCTTCTCTAAGTTCTAAAGTTAATTCTTATGACTTCTTGTCTCTTTTTCCTACCCATAGTATCCCTTCTTTGTCTGACACTCGTCTTAGTCATGTGGAAAACCTTTTGAACCGTTCTTTTTCTCTAACTTCTGAAGCCATCTCTCTTCAAAATAAAGCTATTTCTTACCTAGAAGAACTCAGAACCTCTTAAATTTCTCTTAACTCGTCACTTGATCACTTCTGTAATGTTGTTCACATTGCTCCTTCGACAGTGGTTGCTCCAAACATATGATAGGAGAAAGATCTTTTTTCACTTCTCTTGAAAAGATTGATGAAGGCTCAGTGACTTTTGGTGATGGAAGTAAAGCTAGAATTGTGGAAAAGGTACTATCCATGCTCTGGTGATTTCGAAACTTCAAATTGTCCTCTTTGTAGATGGACTTAAAGCCAACCTTATCAATATTAGTCAAATATGTGATAATAAGTGTTTCGTTAAGTTCTTTGATAGAGAGTCTATGGTGTATAACCGCTCAAGGAGTGTCATTGTTAAGGGTATTTGATCCGGTGATAACTATTACTATGTTGGTTCATCTTCTCATTCTCTCCTCTACAATAAGGCCAGCCTGAGTATTGAAGAACTGTGGTATCAATTGTTGGGTCATGTTAACTACAAAATTCTTAAGAAACACTCCTTTTTGAAAACTATTAAAGGACTTTCTAAGATTTCCTCTCAACCAGACCATGTGTATGGACCTTGCCAATTGGGCAAACAACGTAAAAGTCAACATAAGAAAAATTAGCAACTTTTTGTTTCACAACATTTAGAGGTTCTCCACATGGATCTAATGGAACCAATGTTCTAGCATTGGAGGTAAAAGGTATATTTTAGTGATTGTGGATGATGTTTCAAGGTACACTTGGGTTCTACTTCTTAGAGAAAAGTCAGAAGTCTTTGTCAACTTCAAAGCTCTGTGCATTAAACTTTAGAATGAGAAAAGTGATACCATTGGTAACATTTTAAGAATAAGAAGTGACCGTGGAAAAGAATTTTAGAACTCTAAATTTTAGACTTTTTGTGATGATCTTGGCACTAAGCATGAATGTTTTTCTCCAAAGACACCTCAACAAAATGGAATTGTTGAAAGAAAGAGCAGAGTTATTCAAGAGATGGCTAGGGTAATGCTTGCTTGTAAGAATCTCGCAAGACATTTTTGGGGTGAAGCTGCTAATACTGCCTACTATACTTTGAACCGTTGTTTCTTACAGTCCTCTTATGAATTTTTCAACAACAAGAGATCCAACATTAAGCATCTTAGAGTGTTTGAAAGCACTTGTTACAATCTCAGGGGTAGAGAAAATTTGGATAAACTTGAGGCCAAAAGTGACCTTGGTATTTTCTTAAGCTATTCTGATAATAGTTGTGCTTACAGAGTCTTCAATCTCTAAGACCTTTTTGTTATTATGGAATCCATCAATATGGTTATTGATGATTTAAGTTCTACTTAGATGGTTGAGACAGATGATTATAACTTGTTTGAAAATTCGAGTTTAGTTGAGATTACTTCTGTTAATGAAAACTTTCCTTCAGTTGATTGTTCTACTCCTCCCTCTACCCCTACTACTACTTCTGATGATGCTGGTTTCCCTAAAGTTTCTGATGAGGAAAAGGAAACTTTACCTAAATGGGCAAAAGGTGCTCATTCTTTTGATAACATTATTGGAAATATTAAAGGAGTTGTTAAAACTCGAAGACAACTTCAAGATTCCCTCAACTATATGTCTTATACTTCTACCATCCTTCCTAAGAATATTAAAGAAGCCTTGTATGATGTACATTGGGTCAACTCCATGCAAGAAGAGTTACTCCAATTTCAAAGAAATGACATGTGGTATTTGGTTCCTAGACAAAAGATAAACATGTCATTGGTACAAGATGATTGTACAAGAATAAAGAAGATGAAAATGGAGTTATTTTTAGGAATAAATCAAGACTTGTTGCTCAATAGTACACTCAGATTGAGGGGATTGACTTTAAAGAAACATTTGCTCTTGTTGTTCGTCTTAAATCTGTCAGATTATTAACTGGGTTAGCCTATTACTTTGGTATTAAGCTATACCAAATGGATGTTAAGAGTGCCTTTCTAAATGGCATAATCAAGGAGGAATTTTATGTTGAGCAACCTAAAGGATTTAAAGACCCTCATTTTTTAAATCATGTCATGAGACTTACGAAGGCCCTTTATGGTTTAATGCATGCCCCAGGTGCTTGGTATGAAAGACTTGCTTCTTTTCTTCTTAATAAAGGTTTTTAGAGAGATGGTGGTGATAAAACATTGTTTGTACAAGTGGCAATGGTCATGTGTTGGTTGCCTAGATCTATGTTGATGACATCATCTTTGGCTCGACAAAAGATAATTTGGCTCAAGAGTTTGCTCTCACTTTGCAAAGTGAATTTGGTATGAGTTTGATTGGTGAATTAAAGTTATTTTTGGGATTTCAAGTTAAACAATCCCAAGATGGTATCTTTCTCTCTCAAGCTAAGTATGCTAAAGAACTTATCAAAAGTTTGGCTTTGAGTATGCCAAACCTGCTCGTACTCCTATAAGTACCTCTATTAAAATTCATCAAGATTCCTCTAGAAAAGAAGTTAAACAAACATTATATAGAAGTATGATTGGTAGTCTTCTTTATCTCATTACTAGTCAACTTGATATCTCTATAGTGTTAGAATGTGTGCAAGATTTTAAGCTTGTCCTAAAGAATCTCATATTATTACGGTTAAAAGGATCATCAAGTATGTCAGTGGTATGTCTAAGTTTGGTATTTGGTATCCGAGGGATACTACTGTATAATTGGTTAGGTATTCAAATGCAAATTGAGCTGGGTGCAACAATGACAGAAAGAGTACTTCTAGTGGTTGTTTCTACTTAGGTAATTCTTTGATTTCTTGGCACAATAAGAAGCAAAGTTCAATCTCCCTTTCTACAGCCGAGGTAGAGTATATTGTAGTTGGGTTGTGCTGTTCTCAACTTCACTGGATGAAACAAATGTTGAAGGACTACTGTATTTTGGTAAGAGACCTTGTTCTTCTCTATGTCATCAACAATTTCATATGTATTTCTAAAAACCCTGTTCAATATTTAAGGACCAAACAAATTGAAATTAGACACCATTTCATTAGAGATTTAGTGGATCACACACTTTTTCATTGCAACATATCAGTACGGATCTACAGTTAGCTTCTTTGTTCACAAAATCTTTAGACTCTCTCAGATTTGAAACTCTAAGAAAGGCTGTTGGTGTTTGCCTCTCTCCTTGAGTTGTAGTTGTTGTTTTTTTTTTTCTGTCTCTGGTTTTCCTTTGTTGTGTGCTTACTTTTTTTCCTTACTTATGCTTTATTTTTTCTCTACATGTGTTGCATGATGTATGCCTTCTCTTCCTCATATAGAGGTGTTCCTTTGACTTTTTATGAGTGTAGGTTTGTATCACATCATTTTATCTTACTTGCATGCATTCAGGTGGAGTTAATCAAGGGGAGTTTTTTTGACTACTTGTGTTTAGCCTATTAATGTGTACCTGTGTAGGGGTAACATGATAGTATTTGATTAGACTACACATAGTTCTACATGATATATTCACGGGTATGTGTTTGTTTTGTGTGTGCAGGTTACATATGTAGTCCTTGAACTTTGTAGCTCACTTCGAGCTGGTTTTAGCATCAAGATGAATGTGTTGTTTCATGAAGATGGATGGAGCACTATAAGAAGAACGCCCTTGGAATGTAGGTGTGTTGGGGTGTCTTGTCTGTGTAGGAGGTTGTTCATGGAAATGAACTTCATTAGATCATCTTGCATGAATATATTATGTTTGATGCTTGCCTTGTATAGGTTGTCCAGTGTTTTTCCAAGGAAAGCTAAAGGAAGAGATTGTAAATCTTGTAAGTCTCTTTGTGTCTTCGTTGGCATTCTAGTGTGCAAAACACGAAGACTATTTATTTTACTAAATGTTTTTGTTTTTGTTACCTCTTTGTACGGTGCTTGCTTGTGATTAGTATCACACACACTCATTTAGTTTTTAACACTAATGTATGTTTGTAATGTATACACCATGGGGTGGTTAGGAGCATGTAGTGCGCATGTTTAAGTGTATTTTTATCCTTCATTTTATTTTGCTAAACTTTGGGTATTTATGGTTCTTTCTCTCCTTTTGTTCTAATCATAAAAATGTATTTATTTTAAGCTCGCTAGGTGTTCGCCGTGGTAGGTCGACGAAGGGTCGACGATGTTATCTTTGTTTGTTTTTTTTATCGTTAGACCTCATTGAGGGTTCGTTGGTATCTCGCTAAGATGGTCAACGAAGGTTTCACAAGGGGTCAGTAAGGGTCTCTGTGCTTTGAAAATTTTCTATAACTACCCATTCACTTTCTTTGTTTTTCTTGAGGATTTTATGTAAAAAAAACTTGGTCAATTTTATAACTCCTATCTGAAATACTTTATTTGGGCAAAAAATATTTTCTGCTGCTACGAAAAATATTTTTACATTTCTTATATGACTAATACATTGAGTGTTGTTCCATATTAGTGATTTGAAGGTGATTTATCACTTGAAGATTTTAGTGATTTAATTTGAAAAGGAGATTCTATATTCTCAATACATCAAGTGTAGTTTCTGTCTTAAGATACGAGATGGTGATGGACGTTGTTAAAAATACTTCTTTTGTAAATGGAGTATCTGTAATAACAATACATCGAGTGTATTTTTGTATTGTTATTACGAGGTGGAGTTTTCGTATCAACTTACGTCGAGTGTTTTTCTGTATTTTTAATACGAGGTATATTATTCTAAATCATATTTTGGGTAAACTACATATATAGTTGTACACTAATCTAATCACAAGTATTTGCATCACACTGCTTGGTGGTGTAACTCTAGAGGTGAGCCAAATTCTGTGTGAATCAAAGTAGTTGTTAAGATAGCTGGCAATAGCAATCTAGGTAGTTAGAACAAGCGGTCTCTGACAGATAAAGGTATTCAGAGTCTTACCTTATCGAGTCTATATTAACTATTTATTATATTTAGTGAATTTGGTTGCTGAGTGGTTGCCTTAAGCAATTTGTGGATCTTACTACTTAGGATTGGAGCCTAAGTGGATTTACCACGTTATATCGTTGTGTTTGTTTGTTCTGTTGCATGAGTTAGTACAATTTAAGTATACACAATATATGTGACAACATATATAGTATATAACATGATTGGAGAGTAGTTTCTGCTTTTTACGTTATTGCCTGTTATTTGTTATATCTGTTTTACCTGTTTGTTGTACCTTCTATTTGTTTCTTGTTTTCTGTTACTTGTACTAGATGGGTGAGTCCTTAGTCTATCAGTTAGCCTTGGTCGTGTAACTAAGTTAGGACTTCTTTCACAACACAAAGACAACATGACTTACAGCATTTTATATAAAGTACAACTTGATAAATAACAAATTTTTACCTTTCTCTATGCTGAATCTACAGCCATTTAGATGCAAGACACTATCTTTGTCTTATTTAATTTTATATCTACTATATTAATTCTACCATTATTATGTTTTAATTAGGTTAATTGTTCATATATATATATATATATATATATATATATATAGTAATGATATGTTTGGCAACAAATATAATTTTTTTTAATTTAGAGCTCATATTAGATTTTAGGATTTAGGATTTATGGTTTAGATTTAAAATTTAGGATTTAGTGTTTAAATTTTAAGATTTAGAGGATTTAAATTTATAAAAAGATATGTAATTATCATCCAACATATAATAGGCAACATTGTCTAATATATCAGTGTATATATATATACACATACACACACATACATATTAAAGTGCGCATAATATCATTTATAAAATGGATTGTTCCATCCTCCTAATTTAATAAATTTATTATTTGCTAAAAAATATTTTAAAAAATAGTAAGTTTATTAAATTATGTCGAAGAATAATTTTTTACGTGAAAATAGATATACCTTTAATAAAAAATTTATTTGCCTCATATATTTTAAAACTTAAATTTATTAATTATTAAAAAATGTATTTAATATTCAAAAGATATTTAATTAGTCAAAAGGGTAAGAACTATCTCTTAAAATATATGTATGTATGTAGATATATATATGTATGTATATATACATACATAGATATAGATATATGTATATATGTATGTATGTATATGTATATAGTCTATAAGATAAATTTTATGAATGATCCCAAATTTATTAATTTGTATGACTCAATAATTTAGTTAAAGTTTTTTTTTTTTTTTTTTTTTTTTGTCATTAGGACACTTTAGTCACTTTGCTTTCACAAAAAATATTAAGTCGCTCTTTCAGCAAAAATAAGACACTTTAGTCATTTTTTTTTTTTTTTTTGCTAAAGGCAAAAGGCAGGAGCCTAATGACTGTGGGGAGGGATAGTAGGAATGGGGGGAATTATAATTGGATCCAGTGAAAAAGCCGTATTCAAAGCAGCTGCAGAACTAGGTTTGACTAAGTTATGGGCTCTGTAGTTCAATTGTCTAGGAATCCATCGAATGGTGATCATTGAGAACTGCGAGAGACAGCTTTGAAGTTGCTGGATGATGGCTGCTGCTGTGAGTGATATCTCATCCTTAACATTCTCCATCAAAGCGCGAATGACAAATTTGGCATCCCCTTCTATGTAGATTGCCTTATGTTTGATTGTTAAAGCATGAGTAATTGCTGCTTCAAGAGCTAAAGTTTCAGCAACATCTACACAATTGGTATATCGGTGGTCTGTCCAAGAGTTGATAATGTTCCCATGAGGGTCAGAAATGGTAAAACCAATAGTAGCTCTTCCTTGTTTCCAGGCTGCATCAAAATTGTATTTTACCGCATTCTGAGGAGGAGGTTGCCATTGATTGGGGATAGGGATGTAAGGCTCCTCGTTAGAATGGGTAGGATCAAAGTGTTTTGGTGAAAGTGAAAACCTTTTGAATTCTTCAACTCTTCGGACTATGGCTTGGATTGAAGTGGGTCCTTCAATGTGTCCTGCTGCAAATACAATGTGATTTCGAAGAAACCAAATATGTTCAAGCATAATGACTGCTGTCAAAGTGAAACTGTCAGTAGTGCAATCTGCAGGCAGAAGGAGCTTGGGAGGTTGTAAAAGAAACTTAATGTAAGAGTAAACATCAAGTTTATGTGTAAACTCCCACATAAGATTCCAATTCCAGTGTTTCCACCAGGATTGTAAGATCTCACAACGGATAAAAAGGTGCTCAACATCTTCCACTTCTTGATGACAAAGGGGGCAAGTTAAATCATTGATAGGGATGAACTGAGCGAGTCTCTTTTTTGTACTAAAAGTGTTTCTTAGTATTTTCCACAAAAAAAGTTTATGTCTTTCATGTAGATTTGCTGTCCATAGTAGTTTCCAAAAACTCATACCAGTGGTGACCCCTTTATTTCTGATGAGTGTGAGATAAGCATCCTTGACTGTAAAATGCTTCTTACCAGTACCGAACCAAGTAAGCACATCCGGAGTATTTGGTGTAGGTGGAGGAAGTGCTTTGATGAAGTTTGCAATGTGTGGAGGGAAAAAATTATTTACCTTTGAAATATCCCATTGCAAATTAGGATTCCAGTGACATAGATCTGCTGGAGTGAAAATATTTGACTGCGTATTGATGTGAGTTGAAATAGGGAGTTTTTGTTGAGGTAATCCTGGAATCCAAGGTTGAGTCCAAATATTTACAGAAGTGCCTTGTCCTAATTGCCAATAACTTCCTTTAATGATTAGATCTCTTCCCCAAAGTATACCTTTCCAAATGTAGGAGTCGGAGGTTCGAGAGATGATGTGTGAGAAATCCATGTCCTTCACATATTTGGCACTGAGAGTCTTGACCCAAGGTTTGGTTGGACACTTGAACATATCCCAAGCAAGTTTGGAAAGCATTGCCTGATTAAAGTCTTTCAGTTGACGGAAACCCAAACCACCAGCATCTTTGGGTTGACAAAGTTGTGTCCAAGCTAAAGGAGTGTAATAATGAGAGACTTCATTACCTTTATTCCACCAGAATTTCCTGATTATGGAATCTGCCTCAGCCCAAATACTAGAAGGGAGTTTGAACGTGCTTAAAGTATAAGTGGGTATGTTTTGAAGAACAGATCTAATTAAAGTGGCTTTACCAGCTTGAGAAAGTAGTTTTGATTTCCAACTTTGGAGTTTACCTTTAAGCTTCTGGATTATGCCTTGAAAATTTTCTCGTTTTGATCTGCTGAGGGGAAGTGAGTTACCCAAATATTTGATGTTACCTTCAGCTTTCTGAATTTGGAGAACATTGCAGATAGCATTTTGAAGCGTTGGGTGAGTATTTTTGGAGAAGAAGATGACAGATTTGGAAAGATTCACTTGTTGTCCTGACCAGTTTCCATAATTCTGTAAAATGGTGTTGATACTGTTGGTATTCAAAAGATTGCTCCGCAGGAAAATTACTACATCATCAGCATACATGAGGTGAGAAATGGATGGTGCTCTTCTTGCAATTTTTATACCATGATAATAATAAAATGATTTAATGGGGAGCAAACATGTCATTTTATTTTAATAGATTAAACTGATTTTGAATAGTTAAATATTTTTTTTATTTTTTTGTCAGTTTTTTTTGTAAATTTTTTATTTTTTGAATTTTTTTAAATTTTTTTGGGCATTTTTTATATCACATTTTTGAATTCATAACATTGTTATTTGTAAATAGTTTATAATTAAAATTGAATGTAGTTTGTAAGAGATTATTATTAACACATTACCGTTTATGTGTTATTACCAGTATTTATTTGAAAGGGAATACTTTGAAAAAATTATTTGTCAATGTCATATTCTCTATAAATCTAAAGTTTCATAATTTATGAATAATTTATATACCATAGTTCGACTTAAATTCGACCTAAATTATTTGAATGCTAAGTTGTCATTTTAAATGAGTTTAACTGTAGACGTTTGCATTTCAAGGGTGATGAATTTGGAAAATTTGTTTGGTATTCTAATTTTACCCCTATATTATGAATGTATTGTTAAATTACATGCATATCGACTTATTTCTACCATAGTTTGACTTCAATGCCACCTAAAATTATACCCCTTCAAAGTTGTTATTTTAAATGCGTTTAAACGTAGACGCTTGCATTTCAACGGTGACAATTTCGGATAAAATGTTTGCTATTCTGATAGTACCCCTATATTAGAACTGTAATGTTAAATTACTTGCATATGGACTTATTTCCACCATAGTTTGACTTAAATTCGACCTAAATTACTTGAAAGCTAAGTTGTCATTTTAAATGGGTTTAACTGTAGATGTTTGCATTTGAAAGGTGATGATTTTGGAAAATTTGTTTAGTATTTTGATTTGACCCCTATATTATGACTGTATTGTTAAATTACATGCATAACGACTTATTTTAACCATAGTTTGACTTAAATTCGACCTAAATTACTTAAAAGCTAACTTGCCATTTTAAATGAGTTTAACTGTAGATGTTTCCATTTCAAGGGTAATGATTTTGGAAAAATTGTTTGGTATTCTGATTTTACCCCTATATTATGACTCTATTGTTAAATTACATGCATATCGACTTATTTTTACTATAGTTCGACTTCAATTCGACCTAAAATTATACCCCTTCAAGTTGCTATTTTAAATGCATTTAAATGTAGACATTTTCATTTCTACGGTGACGATTTCGGATAAAATGTTTGTTATTCTAATAGTACACCTATATTATTACTATAATTTTAAATTATATGCATATCGACTTATTTCTACCATAGTTCGACTTAAATTCGACCAAAATTACTTGAAAGCTAAGTTGCCATTTTAAATGAGTTTAACTATAGACGTTTGCATTTCAAGAGTGATGAATTTGAAAATTTTGTTTGGTATTCTAATTTTACCCCTATATTATGACTCTATTGTTAAATTACATGCATATCAACTTATTTCTACCACAGTTCGACTTCAATTCGATCTAAAATTATACCCCTTCTAAGTTGTTATTTTAAATGCGTTTAAATATAGACGTTTGTATTTCAACGTTGACGATTTCGGATAAAATATTTGCTATTCTGATAGTACACCTATATTAGAACTGTAATATTAAATTGCATGCATATCGACTTATTTTTACCATAGTTCGACTTAAATTCGACCTAAATTACTTGAAAGCTAAGTTGTCATTTTAAATGAGTTTACCTGTAGACGTTTGCATTTCAAGAGTGATGATTTTGGAAAATTTGTTTGGTATTCTGATTTTACCCCTATATTATGACTCTATTGTTAAATTACATGCATATCGACTTATTTCTAACATAGTTCGACTTTAATTCGACCTAAAATTATACCCCTTCTAAGCTGCTTTTTTAAATGCGTTTAAATGTAGACGATTTCGGATAAAATGTTTGCTATTATGATTTCACCATAGTTAGACTAAATTGCATATATATCAACTTATTTCTACCATAGTTTAAAATTCGACCTAAAATACTTAAATGCTAAGTTGTTATTTTTAAAGTATTTTAAACGTGCATGAATAAGTGCAAATGTATTGAACATAATATCAGTGAAGTGTTTTTCTTGTATTACAAATTTTGCAATTAAATACATTTACGTGAGATATTATCATAATATGATAATATCATTTTAACAAACATACATATTTATGTAAATTGTTTTGTTCAGATTGGAGATGGATGGACTAAGTGCACTCGTAATACATGGTGATGATGAGTCAAGTTAGAAAATAGAGAGGAGTATCATGGTGGAGAAGATGTTGTGATAAAGTTACAAAAAGGAGATGATTACATTGGGTTGAAAGATAAGTTATACAAGAAATTAAAAATTGATAAATACAAGAATGTTTTGTCAATTAAATAATTCTTTAAGAATGATGTAGTGTTCCCAATAGTTGCAATATGTGATGATGAAGATTTGGATGAATTTATGAAATTGCACTTTGAAGACAAGCATAGTAAAGCTGTAATGTAAGTTTCTATTGATATGACAGACATCGGGCATTCCACCTGCTCACCAACTAATGAGAATGGTGGTGGTCAATTTGTTGAAATGAGATCGCCTGTCGACCAGTCCCAAATTCACTTCACTCCTCATTTGGATGAAAACATGTCATTGTTACACTCTATAAGAATACCAGAGAATGAATATTTTGACATAAATAATAACATAGAGATAACGATTGAGGAGAGTCCATTACAAAATGTAAGAATAGATGAAGGACATATAAATTCATGCTCACCAATCAATGTAGCTGATGAAGTTGAGAGACAAAATGATTCCAACAATCTGGTTGTCCCACATTCAACAACATCAATAAGAAATGAGTGTACAGGATCGAACATGAGTTTTGAAAAATCCAAAGGCAAGCTTGGATTAAGTGTTGGACAAGTATTTGACTCTAAATCTCATCTTCTTACAGAAATTGGTATTTATGCTATACGAAACCATTTTGAGACAAAAATGAGCAAAAGCAGAAAGGATGTTGTACTAATTAAATGTGTTCAACAAAATTGTTATTGGAGGATCAGAGCTAACAAGATATTAGGATCATAAAGGTTCATGATGATAATTTTCAACAAACTTCACAGTTGTAATCCGAACAAATATATGGTAAAAAATAGAGTAGCAAAATCAAAAGTCCTTGCGAATGCGATGAAGATGAGATTGGTTAGGCCTGGTAGAGTTTATAAAACTAAAGATATTATTGATGATTGTAGGGAGTAGTTTGGGATGGAAATAAGTTATACAACTGCCTATAGGTCAAAGGAAACGGCTCTAAATTTTATTAGAGGCACTGCAAATGAGTCATTTCTTAAGCTCCCATCTTATTGTCACATTCTCAAGGAAAAAATCCTGGAACAATGACTCATATTGAAGTAGATCATGTAGGAAGATTTAAATATTTTTTTCTTGCTTTAGGACCTTCGCTTTGAGGTTTTTCTAGTTGTATGAGGCACATTGTTAGTATTAATGGTTATTTTTTGTTCGGTCGATATACTGCCACGTTATTTGTGGCAGCGACATCAGATGGCAATAGCAACACCTACCCAATTGCAATGGGTATTGGAGATTCAGAAAATAACAATGCTTGGGAATGGTTACTTTCCAAATTAAGTGGCGCAATAGGCAAAATTTCTGATCTCGTCATTGTTTCGGACAGACATCCAAGCATTTTACAAGCTATTCCAAAAGTCTTTCCTAATGCCTTACATGGAGATGTGCTTTCCATATGGAGATGAACTTTAACAACAGATTCAAAAATGCAGAGATAATTCTCTTATTCTGTTGTTGTTCACGAGCATACACAAGAATGGAATTTTATAAATACATGGCTGATTTGAATGGTATTGATCCTGCTATCACAAATTATTTAATTGATGTGGGAAAAGAGAAGTGGTCAAGGCATCATTTTTCAGGCATGAGATACGGTATTATGACAACAATCATAAGCGTGTCATTCAACAATGTAATGAGGGCTACTCGTGAGATGCCGATTACCATGCTTGTCGAGTATTATCGCGCCAAGCTACAAGAGTGGTTTGTATGTTGTAGCCAATTGGTCTTAAAATGGGGGAATCGGTACCTTAGAGAGGATGCAGAAGCAAAAACAGTTTGTAATAGGACAAAATCATTAACGTTTAGAGTCCTAAGGATAAATGCTTATATTTTTCAGGTACAACGTTTATTTATACTTTATTAAAATCTGTTCATACCAAATGCATTATTTACAATGACTTTTAATTTATTTTTGTAAGTCTTCATTTTAATTTGGATTGTTCTTAGTTATGCACTAACTTTATATGTAATTGAATTGTACGTAAATGCATTTTTTAAAGTATTAGAAATATTAAATTATGTATAAATAACATGTCATTCATGGAGACACTAGTGATGAAGTAGATTTGTTAAATAAGAAGTGTACCTGTAAGGAGTTTGACATTCACAAGATTCCATGTAATCATGCCATAGCAGCAGCTAAATTTAAAGATATTGACTTTCACTCCTTGGTTGATAATAAATATACAGCTGAGTGTTATCTAATTGCTTATTCTGAGCCCATCTTTCTAGCAAATGATCATGGTGAATGGGAAGTCCCTAAGGAAATAGCAGACTTAGTGAATGAACCCCCTAACACAAAGAAAAAATCAGGTAGGCAAAGGAAACGCTGAATTAGATTAAGTGGTAAGGAGATTAAGAAAATTACTCTTTGTAGTAGGTGTCGAAGCCCTGGACATAATCGTGCAACATGCAATGAGGTCTTGCAAATGATTGTCAAACCTATACCATTATCCTTCACTTAACTATTTTCACATTTAATGCATAAATACTGTAATGTTAAATTGACCATTTGTAGTATGAAATTGTATTTGTTACGCAAAATTAAGTACATGTCATAGTTTGTATAATTATTAATGTCATTAAATATTTATGCAGGGTAACTCTTTTCTCTCTATTATTATACTTTTGTCTCAATTATTTGTATATTTTAAAAAAATTAATGTTACTAAATAAGTACCACTCATTTAAAATAGCAATCACCCATCGCAAGCATTTGTAGTTCTAAATTGATTTGAATGACATTCCACATCAATATATATGGGCATGTTTAAAAATAATTTGACTTATAATAAGTTATTTATATTCTCATTAATTTCCCGACATCAGGGATGCTAACTTTCTTAACCATTATTCTGTTTTCATTGAAGAGGTGGTCATGATATTTCACATAATATTAAAGACATTCAACTTTGTGGTAAAAAAAATTATGATGATTTAATTCAAATTAAGGGTTTAGTTTTTACAAATTAGGATTTAAATGTTGCCAACAGGATAACTTTGCTCCTTAGGAGCTCATAATCAAAATGCTCTTCCTATCATTCCTCATGCAATGATAATCTAGCAAAGATAAATAAGAAAGCGCAAAGCGAGAGAGGACAGTTTGCATTAGTTGGTTTCAGATTGTCATTTTTGAATATTTATTTATTTTTTATTATTTATAAGGGCTTTAGATTGTCATTTCAGTAATTCTATGTTAAAACATTTCATCGAACAATTGATAAATACGATATGCAATCTACTACAAATTTAAAGAACTGTCATCATTGTATGTGCCTAATAGCAGCTAGATTTTGGTAAAATTCAATACATCATTGATAACATCTGTCCATAATATTAATGAATTCATCACAATATATGACCTGGACATATTGTAGTACAAATTATTTATAATTTATTAAAAGGATTAAATTTGATAATATCTGCTCACCAATTTTGTCAGCCATAATCCTACCACAATATGAAAAGGATATACAATTACTCTTGTTCTAAGTTACAAAAATATATGTACATCAGAAGCAGATACCATAATTCGACTACACATAAACAAAATAATTTCATACATGAAACAGCAATGAAACAGGCATGAAACAAGTTATAGACAACATAAAAAGGATCTGAACAAAGCATGTGTGTTAAACACTACAAGGATCAAATCAGAAGGACATTGTCTTTGGAATTATACAATTCATAGCATAGTTTCTTCCTAAATAAGAAAATGTTTTCATGCTTAATGCATATCATGGATTCCCTGTAGTCCGAAATTCAATGAACTTTAATGCATAAATCTCACAATCTCCACTGTAACATAGTAATAAAAAAATTATTAATTAATAAAATCATGTGTTAATGGATTATAAATAATTTCATTAATATGCAATGAAATTGTACTCATGCATTTGCCTGTATCGGTACTCTCTCCCTTTGGTTGAGGGACATTTTTCAAGTTTTTGTAAAGGTAATTTTTCGACCATAATGATTTTTCTCATACACTCCACATTGGTTGATGAAATCAGGGAACATCTTACATATATTTTGCAGTTGTCTCTTCAAGGGTGCATCTCGAATATGGGATGGAAGTGAGTCATAGACGTGTATCTCTTGAGACAGAATATCAAACTCTAACGCAATCCAATGATCTTTGAAGGATATAATTTCTTATAGGACGTCCAATTCATACCATGGCATTCCAAATTTAATAACGGCTCCCAGTATATAATTTGTTAGAGTTCTGTCAAAGAACCAATCATACGGCTCACTCACTTTTTCTGCCCTTAGCCATTCATCCTTATGACTCAATAATCGTGGCTGCAAAAAATTTTATAAATACAATGGTATAAACCTCAAAGTATTATAATAACAATCATTTTTATATATAAGCATCTGTCACAAAACTTGTCTTCCCATAGCTTAAAACTTAACTCAAAAATTCCCACTTCACTAATTAAAATTATAACACATGAATGTTATAAATTAACATACTGTATGCATATATTCAAAAGTTAGACATGGCTGATTTCAATATGCTAAATTACTAAATAACCTTTATGGTTACTATGATTGCAAATTTTAGTTCATTAATATATGGACCTAATTTTTATACAATTCACACTTCTCAAACGATTTTATTATTAAGATAATAATTTCCATAACAAATCTATTGGCAAATGAGATATACTGGATGCATTTACGAAAAGATAATATTTCAATGTCACTACACATGAATAGGGTGACTCACCAAGAAAATGGAGTCCATTGTTGACCATCTTTTTAGTCGAAATTTTGTAGGGCATACATCAACCTTCTTTCTCAACAACCAGAGACCACAATCAATATGCTACAAGATACATTTATAATTATTACATTAAAATTATTTGTTCTATTAAAATAAGTGCAATATAAACAAATTTAAATATTCAAATAAAAATATTTTTGCAGGTGGATAGTAATACTCATTGAGTTGAAGAGGTTGATTTCATTTTTCAAAAGACGGTGAAACCATATAGCATTTGCTCTCTCTTTACTTGGGCAACCAACACTGATGTTATCCCTAAAGTAAAATTTGTAAAAATTTCTTAATTCATGAAAGCAAAATTCAACTAAATATAAATAAATATGCAAAGTATAGTATGAAAATTTATATATACGAAATCGTATATATAAATGTTCATTTACTTACACCATACTAGACGATGCTTTATACAGTCATGAAATGAAATGAAAGTATTTATTTGATTCTAGTCCTTTGTTGACATTATATCAAGAGAGCATCCATCAAGTACATCGAAGGATTGATCTATTTTTGATGCCTTCCTTTTCCTTCCATTGTTCCTATAGATCTCATATGGAGATCTCTAGGATGGACCAACCGATCTGTGCTTTCTCGTGTAGTACTTCTTTGTTGGTGTGGGACCTGACACAATCATACAATAATTCGGATCGTTTACATTGACGTCCTCTGATTGTGTCTTGATGAGTGCTCGAAAAGCACTAATACTTCGTGGTTTATTGCACTTAATTGTTGAGAAATAGATTTATTATTTGTTGTTTATTCGATTAATTTCATAAATCTATCCATTCGGAATCACGGGTATGTTTTAGTGCATTTCAAGTGTTTTTAGCGTCAAATGAGTCAAATAATGAAAACACGCAAAGACGGAACACTTACGGCGCTCGGATCACGAGTTACGGGCTAAATGAGACAAATATGTAAGCCTTACATAACGAGCCATCACATATGTAAGGGGGTAAACATGAAGAAAAGGAAGGCAACACGCGCCGCGGCGAGGAAAAGTCATGCCACGGCAGGGAGCTCTCGAGTTTTGACATTATTTTCAGAATTTGTGTTGCGCCGCGGCAGGGAAAATGTATGCCGCAGCGCGCCTATTCCTATGGCAATCAGGATTTGTGTAAACCCTTACATCTATAAATACCCCCTTAGACTCCCCCTTATATACAACTCGAACAACTTGAATACAACTCTTACACATTACAATTTTGCTACTAAACACTACATTCAATCAGTTTTGGGAGTTTTGCTACACTTAAATGAAGTAAGAGAAACTATTCTAAAGATCCAAGGAAACGGTCGACGATCGAAGATAAAGCTTTTGGAAAAAAACGTCATCCCATCCAATTAGCAGTATTTAGATCTAGGTTTTCCTTGTTGTTATAAAATTATATTTTCCTCTTCTTTCGTTGAAGTGTATGATCATATTTTATTTGTCTATGAATATTAATATGAACATGAGCGGCTAGTTTTATTATGGATGTTTAGTTTGTGTTGCCATGTTTGCTAGAATTGTGTATGGTGTATATTTTATTGATTTTATATAAATGAATTACCTTTTGATTAAGAGCATGTTTAGATATTTAATTATGAATTATCATGGGCCAATTTGAGATTAGTAGTTAGGTTAAAAAATCTAAGAATCTAGTTATAGGAACGTCACCTTAACTTTATTCCGAAACACTTAATTAAAGCTTCAAATTAGTGACTTAGTCATAACATTAGTTTGATTGGTATTTATTTCCTTGCACATAATTTGATTACTATTTGATTTACCCCGACTGAAGGCAGTTAATTAGTTAATCAACAAAGAGATTTACCCCGACCGAAGGCAGTCTCGTAATTAAAAGGAAAGCTGGTAATATTGTTTATTTAAGAACGTTCATGTTATTTCACCATACCTTTTCGATGCAAGCATGGCCAACCAAACTAAAAGTCCATACATCCTCCATTGATTTTTAATCCATATTGAATTGATTGTTAAATTGCGATTTTGTTTTCGTTTAATTGATCGTATCATTGTTCCCGTCACAAATCAAACACCTTTTTACAGTTTTACTAGGTTTAGGACTCTAGTTACTTAGAGTTTTAGTTTCATTAGAACTCTATTTAATTAGTGTTTTATTTTTGTTAGAACTCTATTTAGATTAAGAAGATAGTTATTTAGAACCACTGCAATTCCTTGAGAGACCAACCTTGGAAGTTTCTTATCACTTTTCTACGAGTGATTCGTACACTTGCGAGTACTAAATTTATCACATAAAGTTTTTGGCGCCGTTGCCAGAAAATTGGCGTTTTAAATAATTTTCTTTTTTTTAACTTTTTAAAGTTTCTGATTTATTTTTATTTGTTTATTTATTTTATTTTTATTTTTATTTTATTCAAAAATACAAAAAAAATTAAAAAAAAATAGTACTTAAATTTCAATTTCACTGCTACCTTGATCTTTGTTTGCTTTTTATTTGTGCATGTAGGGTAGGAGATCACTTAACAAGGAACTCTCTCCTTTCATTAACAACATACATAGAGTCAAACACCAATCAAAGAAACTAGAAAATCAATTTCAAGAGGAAGAAGTCCAACAACAATTGCAAGCAGCAATGGGTGACAACGTAGCTAGGCAGATGATGAATAACGAGTTTGCAAGACCTATCATTGGGACCGCTACATCGTGCATTCGACTTACAAAGGCGGCTAGGAATTATGAGTTGAAAAATATTCATTATTCTATGCTTCCCTCCTTTTACGGTATCCCTAATGAAGATCCCTTAAATTTTATGCGTGAATTATATGCTACTGTGTAAACCTTTCCACTGCAGGGACTTAGTGAAGATCAACTACGCATGAGGTTTTTTCCATACACTCTTAAGGATAGAGCTAAGTCTTAGCTCATGACATTGGCACCCGGTTCTTTGGCCACTTGGGACGATGTTTACAACAAATTTATGGGTAAGTTCTATTCCCATCAAAAAAACATCTGACCTATGAACAAAAATTGCTACTTTTTCGCAGATGGATGGAGAACCCTTCCACGAGGCTTGGGACAGATTCAAATTGCTTTTGATACAGTGTCCACATCATCACTTCCTGTTGCAGCTACAGAATCAGTTTTTCTATGACGGATTGACACTACAATGTCAATTCACAATTGACAACGCTGCAAGAGGAGCTATGGGTGAGAAAATAGCGGATGAAACCTACGAATTATTTGAGATGTTGGGAGCCAATTCACAACAAAATAGTGCTAGAGGAAAAAGAGCTGGAGTCCACGAATTAGGATCCAACAATGAAATGGCCATGCAACTTGCTGAATTGATGAAACAAGTGGAACTTCTCACAACCTCCAATGTTAATCAAATACCAAAACACGAGGTATGTGGAGTTTGTGGTTCATATGAACATGGTGCTAATGTTTGTTCTTTTGTAGGTGATCCTTATGCAGGTACTACTGAAGAGGCAAATTTAATGCAAGGGTACCAACCTAGACCTAGGAACGACCCTTATTCAAATACCTACAACCCTGGATGGAGGAATCACCCTAACTTTTCTTGGAAACAAAACAATAGCCAACCATTTGTCCAAAACCAAACACAAGGCCAAAATGTAAACCGACAATTTCCACCAAATAAACCAATCGTAGAGGAAACCCTAAACAATTTCATACACTCCTGTAGTGGAAGGATGGACTCTATGGAAGCTTCAATGAAAATAGTGGAAATGCAAGTGGGGTAGCTAGCGGAACAAATGCACAAACAAGAGACGGAAAAGCTGCCCAGTCAACCCGAACAAGCCAAAGCTGTCACGGTTCTTCGGAGTGGTAAGGTCATTACTAAAAATTTACCTGAACTTTCTAATGATTTATCTTATAGTGCAGGTAACATGGAAGATGATAACAATGCTTCTAAGGAATTGGAGGAAATAGGTGACAAGCATGAAGAGCCTTCAAAGGCAAGAATTGGAGAGTCATCTAATCCACCTACTCTACACAAATCATCGGAGCCATACCGACCACCGGTACCATTCCCACACCGTTTAAAGGACAATAAGCAAGATAAACAGTTTTCTGATTTATTTAACATGCTCTCTAAGGTTAATATTAATTTGCCATTGTTAGATGTAATTAGAAATGTGCCTTCGTATGCTAAATTTTTCAAAGAATTAAATACTAAGAAAAGAAGGTATGAGCTTAATTAGAGAGTAATCATATCTAAAATTGCTAGTGCTGTGCCTCAACGGAACTTACCCCCTAAGTTAAAAGATCTAGGTAGTTTTATAATTGATATTACTATGGGGGATAGGAAAGTAGCTAAGGCTATGCTTGATTTAGGTGCTAGTATCAATTTGATGCCTTACTCAATTTTCTTGCAGCTAGGTTTGGGAGAACTAAAACCAACAACCATGTCCCTTCAACTTATGGACAGATCTGTTAAATATCCGAAGGGCATGGTTGAGGACTTACTTGTACAGGTAGATAAGCTAATCGTACCTGTTGACTTTGTGGTTTTAGACATGCAAGATAATCCATCTTGGACAAGGAACACACCATTCTTTTGGGAAAACCATTTATGGCTACTACCCAAACCATCATTGACATCCAAAGTGGAAAGTTGACAATGACGGTCTTGGGAGAGACTGTTCATTTTAAGGTTTTTGATTCATCTCCTTACCCCTCTATATCTGCTATTGATGAATGTTCGTTTATAGAATGTTTAGATCCAATAATTCATGATACTTTTGTGCATGCTAGATTAGATGATAAATTAGAGGTAGCACTTACAGTTGGAGAGGTAGATGACATTTTAGACTATGAGACTAAGGAGTACAGTGATCTATTAGACAATGCCATATCATTAAATGACACTAGTACACCCTTAGATTTATTGGATGTCCCACATGATGATGAGATTGCTCCACCTAAATTGGAACTTAAGGAACTACCTAAGCATCTAAATTGGGAGAGAATGAGACCTACCCTGTTATTATTTCATCTACACTCACCCAAAACCAAGAGGAGAAATTGATTGTAGAGCTTAGGAAGTATAAAAAGGCAATAGGATTGAGTATTGGGGACATTAGAGGCATTAGTCCGGCAATGTGTATGCATAAGATTAATTTAGAGGACGATGAAAAACCAATTAAAGAAGCGCAAAGGAGACTAAACCCAATCATGCAAGAGGTAGTTAAGAAAGAAGTTTTGAAACTCCTAGCAGTAGGGGTAATTTATCCAATTGCTGATAGTAAGTGGGTTAGTCCCGTTCATGTGGTACCAAAGAAATCTGGAATAACTGTGGTTAAAAATCAGAAAGATGAATTAGTGCCCACTAGGATAATTACGGGTTGGAGGATGTGTATTGATTTTCGAAAGCTGAATTTGTACACCAAAAAGGATCACTTCCCCCTCCCCTTCATTGATCAAATGTTAGAAAGACTAGCTGGGCACGATTTCTATTGCTTTTTAGATGGTCTTTCAGGTTATTATCAGGTACCCACTGCTCCGGAGGATCAAGAGAAAACGACATTCACATGCCCATTCGGAACTTTCGCTTTTAGGGGAATGCCATTTGGACTATGCAATGCACCCGCCACCTTTTAGAGATGTATGATGTCGATCTTTTCGGACATGGTGGAGAAATTAATTGAGGTATTTATGGATGACTTTTCAATTTTCTGTAATTCCTTTGATGATTGCTTGCATAAATTGACTTTAGTATTAGAACGATGCATTGAATGCAATTTAACGCTTAGTTGGGAGAAAAGTCACTTTATGGTCCAACATGGCATAGTGCTAGGACATGTCATATCTAGCAAGGGAATTGAAGTTGATAAGGCTAAGGTAGATTTAATTGCAAAATTGCCTCCACCTACCTCTATTAAGGGTATACAAAGTTTCCTAGGACATGCAGGTTTCTATAGACAGTTTATTAAGGATTTTTTCAAAATTAGTCGTCCATTATGTAATCTATTGTCCAAAGATACTTTGTTTGATTTTGATGATGAATGCCTTGTTGCTTTTAATGCTTTAAAGGATAGGCTTACTTCTGCACCTATAATTGTTGCTACTAATTGGTCTTTACCGTTTGAAATCATGTGTGATGCATCTGATCATGCTATAGGAGCTGTTTTGGGGCAAAGAGTGGATAAACGATTACATGTTATATATTATGCTAGCAAAACACTCAATGACGCCCAAGTTAATTACACCACCACTGAAAAAGAGCTATTGGCTGTTGTGTTTTCACTTGATAAATTTAGGTCTTACTTGGTACGAACTAAAGTTATTGTTCATTCGGATCATGCTGCTTTGAGATATTTATTGACTAAACCGAATGCTAAGCCTAGGTTAATTACTAAGTATGAACATGTTAAAGGTGAAAGTAAGGATATAATCATTGAAACCTTCCCTGATGAACAATTGTTTACAATAGGTCCAAATCCATAGTATGCTGACATTGTTAATTATCTAGCTAGTGGTATTTTGAGACCTAACATTACTTTTCAGGAAAAGAAAAGGTTTTTCAGTGTTTGCAGGCAATACTTTTGGGATGACCCGTATTTGTTCAAGTTATGTCAAGATCAAGTCATCCGGAGGTGTGTGCCCGAAGAGGAACATGAGAGCATCTTAACCTTTTGCCATGAGCTACATTGCGGGGGCCATTTTGGTGGTAAGAAAACGGCCCTAAAGGTATTACAATCCAGTTTTTATTGGCCTACATTATTTAAAGATGCTAACATGTTTTGTGTGAGATGTGATAGATGTCAAAGGACCGGTAACATAGGTAAGCGTAATGAAATGCCTTTGACGTCTAATCTTGTAGTAGAGTTATTTGACGTGTGAGGATCCACTTCATGGGTCCATTCCCCCCATCTTTTGGCTACACTTACATCTTAGTCACTGTTGACTATATTTCAAAGTGGGTAGAAGCGATACCCACTAGAACTAATGACGCTAACGTTGGTGTTAAATTTTTGAAGGATAACATTTTTAGCAGATTTGGCACACCGAGAGCGATCATTAGTGATGGAGGAAGCCACTTTTGCAATAGACTCTTCAATGGGCTGTTAAAAAGGTACAACATTTCTCATAGAGTGGCTACCCCATACCATCCCCAAACTTCGGGGCAAGTGGAAGTGAGCAACCGACAGATCAAAGGGATATTGGAACGCACAGTGCGCCCCTCAAGGAGAGATTGGTCAATTAAACTGAATGATACCTTATGGGCATATCGTACAGCGTATAAAACTCCAATTGGTATGAGTCCCTACCGGCTAATTTTTGGTAAAGCATGTCACTTACCGGTTTTGCTAGATCATAGGGCTTATTGGGCTATTAAGAAGCTCAACATGGACATGGAACAAGCTGGGGAAAAATGATTACTCCAACTGAGCGAACTCGAGGAAATTCGGGACGAAGCTTACGAAAATGCCAAGATCTATAAGGAGCGTACTAAGCGCTATCACGATAAAGGGCTCCTCGATAAGTATTTCGTTCCCGGAATGAAAGTTCTATTATACAATTCACGTTTGCGTTTGTTTCCAGGAAAACTTCATTCTAGGTGGAGCAGACCAAGCACAATCGCTAACGTACTTCCACACGGAGGAATCGAGTTGCTCAATCCGAAAACGCAAGAACCGTTTAAGGTAAACGGGCATCGTGTCAAGCCATACTTGGAAGGAGACAATTTGCAAAGTATCGAAATAATACATCTCCTAGATGAATAGACACGAGAGCAGCCACGTCTTGCTAAGACGTTAAACTCAGCCCTTAATGGGAGGCACCCATTCGGTATTGTATTTCTTTCGTTGTTTTTATTTCTTTTATTATTTTTATCGTATTTTATTTTTAAAAGTTTTTCAAGGCAATGAGGACATTCCCAAGTTTTGGTTGGGGGTGGATACATTGCACGTTTTCTAAAAAAATCCAAAAAATATTAAAAATTTTCAAAAAAATATGTGCGCTACAGCGGGAAAAATTTGTGCCCCAGCGTGATACTTCCTGTTTCAAAATAATTTTTCAAAAACATGTGCGCGCTGCAGCGGGGAATATTTGTGCCGTGGTGAGGAACTTTCTGTTTCACGCACAATTTCAAAAATTTTAACCGCACTGCGGCGGGAAAAAAGTCATGTCGCGGCGCGCCTCTGAAAAATGGGCAGAAAAGGCACTCAGGCATTTCAAACTCATTTCAATTTTTCAAAACAAAAATTTTCCCACACTTTCTCTCCTTTTCTCTCATTTTCTCTCCACTCTCCTCTCCAAATTTCTTCCAAATCTTCACCAAAATTTAAACTTTACTCCACCAATTCTTCAATCCAACATTGCTAACACATTTTCATCATTCAATTTCATCAGATTTGCTTCAAGGATCAAGTTTCTCTCCAATTCAAGAATTAGGGTTTCAAGAAAAATTTGGGGTTTTCCTTCAAGACTTCAATTGCATTCCAAAGAGGTAAAATTCATCACATTTCTACTTCAATTCAGTATTAATTGTCTAGAATTGTGAAATTTTGTCTGAATTTGGAATTAAGTGGAATTTTGGATAAGAGGGGAGCAAAATTTTTGAGGTCTTTCTGCATTTTTTGAAAATTAAGGATGTTAGTTGAATTTAATAAGTTTAAGAATTGAAATGGCCCCTAAAAGAAAGGCTGGTGAAAGTAGTCGTG
The DNA here is from genome assembly GCA_029378325.1 of Elaeagnus macrophylla. NCBI lineage: Eukaryota > Viridiplantae > Streptophyta > Magnoliopsida > Rosales > Elaeagnaceae > Elaeagnus > Elaeagnus macrophylla. The sequence goes on along the minus strand of CM055641.1, from coordinate 46,300,634 downwards.
CCAAGGGGAAAGGAAAAATGGTTGAGGATAAAACTTATGACGCCTCTCGGTTTGTAAGCCGAGAAGCGCAAGAGTGGTACGAGGGTGCCGCCAAAAGGAATAAAGGATTTGTAAATGAAAGAGGAATGGATTTCGAGCAAGTAGAGTAAAGGGCATTTCAGATATAGTTGAGAGATTAGGTTGGAAAAAATTCGCATATGCCCCGGAGGCGGGTATGAGTTCGCTAGTTCGGAAATTCTACGCGAATGTCCCGAAAGCGAGAGATGGAATGGTTTGGGTGAGGGGCGTTGAAGTCCCCTTCAATAGGACTATGATCAACTCATACTATGGGTTAAGGGATATTCACAATAGCGCGTATGAAACCTACTTAACGCAGATTGATTACGATGAAGTAATTAATACCCTAACCGATGGTTACGGTGAATGGGAATACAAGGGGGAAATGGTAAACATCTTTCAAGCCAAGCACTTAAGGACCCATTCCCGAATTTGGCAATATTTTGTTTGCTCTAGGTTAATGCTGACTCGGCATTACAGTACAGTTGATCGGGAAAGGGCTATCCTTCAATTTGCTATAGAGACTGAGCGGTCAATAGACGTGGGAATGGTGATACAACAGAGAGTGGTGTACTCAGTTGAGCACCACAACATTAGTTATTTCTTTCCCCAACTCATAACCACCCTTTGTGTCAAACACGGAGTCAAATACGACATGGGTGAGGTTTTATTACAGCCGGTTGAAACATTAACTTTCGCTTACATGCAACACCTTACAAGCAGAAAAAAGGCTGGGCAAGGAAGTAGGAAAGGTGATTCTTCCAAGAACGCTTCTACGAAAGATAGGTTGGTAAACCTAGAAGCGAAGGTTAATGAAATGCGTCAATACCAATCACAACAACAAGCATGGCTCAGTGATCACATGAAGTATCAACACGAGTATCAAGGTCTACTCCACCAAATGATTAGCTGCCAATTGACACATAGTGGAATAGACCTCACCCAATTCCAGCCACCTCCACAATATCCAGGCCATGACTTGACATTTAGACAATCAGCGGATCAACCCGAAGACATGGAGGACTAAGCCTCCTATTTGTAATTTTCTTTGGTTTAATTTTATTTTTATTTTTATTTTATTTTGGATTAATTTTCTTTTTCTTTTATTTTCCTTTATTTTTATTTTATTTTAGTTTGAATTGTTTAACTTTGTTTAATGTTTTCTGTTTTCATTTGCTTTAGTTATAATTTAAATTTGGATTTGAATTATGTCACATATACTTTGAAGTTCAATACATGTTTCATACACACTAATTCTTCATCATGAGAAAAGCGAGGAACAATGAACTGGAGCGTACGTGTAGTGTACACAATCTCATACGAAAGGAGGGTAACTTCTCTCACTTTTTCTTAATTTTTTTTTTCTTTTTTAACATTGAGGACAATGTAGAAATTAGGTTGGGGGTGGGAAGATTAGTCCATACGCATGAAATATGACCAAATTTTAAATTTTTAACTTTTGTCACTTGAATTGTGTTAGGTTAGTGTCGTGTTTACTTGAGTCAATCCGGAAGTCTATGATATTAACATGATTGTAATAACGGTGACATATGAGAGAAATTAGACCTTTACCTAAGTAAAAAAAAAAAAGCACATAAATGTTAGATTCATCTAGTTTGAGAATTTTGTGGTATATGTGGTAGTTTGCATGGTTAGTATGACTATTTTGGTTTGTGTAATGTATGCATATTTATGATATATATTAAGTCTCAACAAGCTCTAGAACTCCTTTGAAAACCCATTGAAGCGAAATAATAGAATCAAATGCCACTTAGAAAGTGATTTAGGCCATCTTTGGACCGTTTGGACTTTTCAAGCCTCCCCGTATTATTTTATCCATAGTACACCCTTGAACTCAACATTGACATACATTGTACTACCCTTAGTGATAAGATTACTCAATGTAATATTTGATTTTCATAAGCAATTATGTTGTATTTATCTTGCTTCATCAAAAAAAAATAATGATGATGATTGAAATAATAAGCAAGAAAAGTAAAGAAAGAAAATCAAGTAAAAAGATCCAAGAGATATATGGAATTTATAGGAGGATGAGAAAGAACACTTGGTGGAAAAAGTTGAAAATAATTTGTGAAATAAAAAGTACTCTTATCCTAGTGAAATATTATTTCCGTACTTTCATAATCACACACCAAACCACAACTTTGCAAGCTTAATGAAGTCCTATTGATTTTAGGTAGTTTGATTTCTATATTAGTGGAGATGGATTTGAAAAGTAAGCATATGGAGGTTGTAAATGCAAAATTCTCATTCATATTTTACTTACACATTTACAAGATATTAAAATGTATTCTACGAATATCATGCATGACACGATCAGATAGTGTAACTAAGGCTTGTGGTTTGATTGGTTGTTCAAAATTCAATTACTAAGATGGGTTTGATGTTTGGACTGTTTTTGAGCTTAAGTAATTTTTAACTATTTCGTATGCCATTCGTTGTTAACAATTTTTGAGACATATGCATGGATTGATTCAAGTATTTTAGAGTCTTTATTTAGTTTTGTTGGTTACGATGTTTGCGGGTATCATCACTAGAAACCCTCACTAGACTATAACTCGTCCACTAGGGCCACCTAGGGGTTTAAAGGCTTGTTGCATACGCTAAATGCAACCGTGACAATCTACGAAAGTGATTCTAGTTAGTTTAGTTTATTCGTTTTATTTTAATCTTTAGATCGCTCCTCTTGCTAGAGACTAGCAAGAAGCTGGTTGGGGGTTGTGATGAGTGCTCGAAAAGCACTAATATTTCGTGGTTTATTGCACTTAATTGTTGAGAAATAGATTTATTATTTGTTGTTTATTCGATTAATTTCATAAATCTATCCATTCGAAATCACGGGTATGTTTTAGTACATTTCAGGTGTTTTTAGCGTCAAATGAGTCAAATAATGAAAATACGCAAAGACAGAACACTTACGGCGCTCGGATCACGAGTTAGGGGCTAAACGAGACAAATATGTAAGCCTTACATAACGAGCCATCACATATGTAAGGGGGTAAACATGAAGAAAATGAAGGCAACACGCACCGCGGCGAGGAAAAGTCATGTCGCAGCGGGGAGCTCTCGGGTTTTGACATTATTTTCAGAATTTGTGTTGCGCCGCGGCAGGGAAAATGTATGCCGCGGCACGCCTATTCCTATGGCAATCAGGATTTGTGTAAACCCTTACATCTATAAATACCCCCTTAGACTCCCCCTTACATACAACTTGAACAACTTGAATACAACTCTTACACATTACAATTTTGCGACCAAACACTACATTCAATCAATTTTGCGAGTTTTACTACACTTAAACAAAGCAACAGAAACTATTCTAAAGATCTAAGGAAGCTGTCGACGATCGAAGATAAAGCTTTTGGAGAAGAACGTCATCCCATCCATTTAGCGGTATTTAGATCTAGGTTTTCCTTGTTATAGAATTATATTTTCTTCTTCTTTCGTTGAAGTGTATTAATATGAACATGAGCGGCTAGTTTCATTATGGATGTTTAGTTTGTGTTACCATGTTTGCTAGAATTGTGTATAGTGTATATTTTATTGATTTAATATAAATAAATTACCTTTTGATTAAGAGCATGTTTAGATATTTAATTATGAATTATCATGGACCAATTTGAAATTCGTAGTTAGGTTGAAAAATTTGAGAATCTAGTTATAGGAACGTCACCTTAACTTTATTCCGAAACACTTAATCAAAGCTTCAAATTAGTGACTTAGTCATAGCATTAGTTTGATTGGTATTTATTTCCTTGCGCATAATTTGATTACTATTTGATTTACCCCGACCGAAGGTAGTTAATTAGTTAGTCAACAATGAGATTTACTCCGATCGAAGGCAGTCTTGTAATTAAAAGGAAAGCTGGTAATATTATTTATTTAAGAACGTTCATGTTATTTCACCATACATTTTCGATGCAAGCATGGCCAACCAAACTAAACGTCCATACATCCTCCATTGATTTTTAATCCATATTGAATTGATTGTTAAATTGCGATTTTGTTTTTGTTTAATTGATCGTATCATTGTTCCCGTCACAAATCAAACACCTTTTTACAGTTTTACTAGGTTTAGGACTCTAGTTACTTAGAGTTTTAATTTCACTAGAACTCTATTTAATTAGTGTTTTATTTTTGTTAGAACTCTATTTAGATTAAGAAGATAGTTATTTAGAATCACTGCAATTCCTTGAGAGAACAACCTTGGAAGTTTCTTATCACTTTTCTACGATTGATTCATACACTTGCGAGTACTAAATTTATCACATCAAGTCATATCCCTGTACTGCCAAATTTCTTTTTTGTAATTCTTCCTCGAAGAATATAATTTCACTACGCCAAAAATGGCTTTTAAGGACGGTTGACCGTTTTTTTTTAAATGACCGTCATTAAAAATGTGTACATTAAGTAACGATGACGGTCATAAATTTTAAAATTACGATGATGGTCGTTTTAAAAATGACCGTCATTAAAACTTTAAAATAAGGAATAAATTTTTTTATCATAGTCATCAAAAATTTTAAAATTAAAAATAAATATATTCTATGACGGTTATTAAAAAATGACCATCATAAAAACCTTTTAAATTAACACACGTAAACTAACTCCTAGGGTATAGTATATTTCTCCTCCTCAAATTCACTCAATTTCACTATTCTCAGATTGATTGCCGCTCGCCCCTGTCTTCCCTTCTCTCACCCCTCACCAGTCGCCACTCACTCGCTCGCTGTTTGTCGTTGCTGCCTTTCCTAACTCGCCATTCGTCATCGCCAATTTGCTGCTTGCCCTGCTCGTTGCCATTGCTCAATCACCGTTCGTCCTCGCCACTTGTCCTGGTCGTTCGTCCTCGCTGCTTGTCCTGGACGTTCATCCTCGCCGCTCGCTGTACAACTGTTTAGCCACCGTTGCTGCACAACAATTTAGCTATCCTCCTTCATGATTAGTCTTGAGGTATGTATGAATTAATTTATTCTTGTTACTTATCAAATATTATTAATAAAATCAGTATTTGGAATAATGGAATTTCATGTTCTATAGTAAGGTTAATTTTCATATACAACTAGAAAATATAAACACTGGTGTTTACCAGCAAAATTTGGTGATGTTACTATTTTTGTTGCATCAGTAATATGACCTGAAAGTCAAAGATGAGTTTCTCTTTTTGGTTTTTAGGTACACCATATTAGTAGCTCTGAAGCTGTGGATTTACAAGAGAAGTTTCTCTATACGAATCCTGATAAGAGGTATGATTGAAATGTTTCATAATCAATTTATAAGTTTGCCTTTAGTTGTAAACAATTTGGTGTAGCGAGCTGTGAAGACTTATTGTCGTTACTTTACTTATTGTGTCGTTTGTTATTTCTTTCCCTAAAGCTTATGCTTAGTCCTAGAGCTATTAGTTTCTTATTGTATTTTGTTATCTAGTGTACTTGGTTTGTGGGCTCTTAAAGGACACATGGCCTTAGCATGGTTTATATAGACTAGAGTTAGTGGAAGAGGGGAGTCAGTTGATGAATGTTTGCAAATTGTTGTTTAAGATAGTTAATCTCTGTAATTTGTTCTTAAAGATTTAATCCAAAGTTTATTATTCCTTTTAGAGTGTTTTATCTCTAAATTACAGGCTTCTATGCCACAATTTCTTTTCGTTAGGCAACATTTTGATTTTTAGGGTGCTTTGCATGGTATTGAGTTCTATATCTGCCTTTCCTGTGGTATGATTGGTCATTCATCCCTTTGGATTTAAAGGACACAGAAGGCTTCTCATAGCTTTTCCCATGATATTCATGGTGAACAAATACCTAATTACATTGCTCATTAAGTACATACCTAATATTTGGCACATTGAATGCAGTGCAATGAGTGAACATTAGTTGACATTCAAGTTTGATATTCATGGTGGTGGAATCGACTTGATTTTTCCACATCCTGAAAATGAGATCGCTCAAAGCTGTGCTGCATTCAAAGAGAGCAACATCAGGTACTGGATGCATAATGGGCATGTGACCAATAACAATGTGAAAATGGCTAAGTCATTAGGTAACTTTTTCACAATACGCGAGGTATAAACTGGGGGTCTTTTATTATAAGATCTTTGTTATCAGTTTAGTTGTGCTTACAGATCTAAGCCTGTAGGATGTTTATCCATTTTGTTGTAGATTACTGGAAGGTACCATCCACTTGCTTTGAGACACTTCTTGCTTAATGCACACTACAGATCACCTCTCAATTACACTATCTCTAAGTTGGACGACTCATCAGATGCTATTTATTACATGTATCAAGTTTGGACCTTATTTAGAATATCTCAATATAATAGTTTGCTGGTTCATTTTTACAAAGTGGATGGCAGATCTTGACAATTATTGTACATAGGGCTTATAATATATGGGGTGTCATGATTCAAAGAGAGAATTTATCGACTTTGCAAGTCAATCAAATTAAGGTATATATATAGTTAATTATTTATGGTCCAATTATAGTATTTATTTACTTGACTAATTATATTATTTGTTTAAATTTTATTGTGAATAGTGCCCAAAACAAGTAGGAGGCTATGAATGTAGTTACTATGTCATGCTATTTATGAAAGACATTGTTAACAACCTTCGTACAAATATAACTGAATTGGTATTAATCTTTAATATTTAACCATTATTGATAGTTTATGTAATATATGTTTACATGTTAATATAGTTTTAAATATTTTATTAAACTTTGTTTTGTATCTAATGTTTGTAGTAGAAGCACAAGTTGCGCTATACAAAGGAAGAATTATTTCAATTGAGGCAGGAGTGATGCATATATGTGACAATGCATATTCGTAGATAGTAGAACATATAAATTTTTACTTTTATTTTAGCTAATGTATAGTAAGATTATTTTAGATAAATATATATTTTTCATTTTGGGTATAGACCTACTTATGTTTTAAAAAATTAAAAGTTAATTAGTAACTGGAGATTACAGATTTATTAATAAAGTTATTGATATTTTATTATTCATATGGTCAATATATATATATATATATATATATATATATATATATAATAGGATATATGGAATAATGTACATACATATACACATATTTAGGACAGTTATTTAAATAACCGTTATTGAATAATATACTAGTCGTTATTTTCAAATTTTATTTGATATTTCTTATGACGGTCAGTATCAGTTTACAATAATGGTCATGAAACAACAACCATCATAGAATATATTTTTTATGACGATCGCTTGTTTTTTTACGATTTTTAATGATGGTTGTTTTTTTATTTTTCATGACGGTTACGACCGTCATTAAAAATACTTATTTACGATGACGCCTGAATAGATGATGGTCACTGTATTTTTTTTGAAGCATCATCGTAGCTTTACAATGACGGTTAATGACTGTCTTTAAAGCTATTTTTTGGCATAGTGTTTGAATAGATTTGTCCTCTTGACAATACTGATTTTTGTACATGTCCACATCATCGTCAATATTGGTAGCATTATCATCATCCATAGGTACACTTTCACTCTCACCAACAATGTCTTCTTCTCCAATGACCCCTTCATTGGAGTTTCGTTGTATATCACACCCAATATTGACGCCAACTGTAGCCTCCACATCACCACTACAATCTACTCTTAGTGAGCTGCTTCCTTGAAATACATGATGACCTTCGAAAGGGACATTTACGTTTCCCTTATTCAACACATCTAAAATACTAACCACTATCTGCTTAATTTCCTGAACTTCTTCCTTAATAACGAGCAGTTCTTCCATAACCTAATAATATATATGAATGAATAAGTATTTAAATATCGTTAATGTCAATAATGAAGTAGAAATTAAATATGATTATAGAACCTACCCAAACGGGACGTTAGACAAAATCCAAAAGACACACTGGTTGATGAAATTAATTGTACCTTATCAATGTATGTTGTTGATGAAGAGAGTTGATTTGATTGTTCAACTTTTCCTTCCCTTTGTCAACTTTTTCAACATTATGAAATACTTGTTCACCAAAATCTTCAGGCTTTCCTCTCTTAGAAGCCAACCTTGATTTATAATACAATGTCTCCTTTTCCATTTCAGTAGGAGCCAAAACTTGTTGAACCAAAAGCTGCAAGAAATTTAACATTTACATATTCATAAAATGAAAACATTAATTATTAATGTTTATAAAATAAATTACTAAGAATTTTAATTTAGTAACGCATGAATACTTACATCATCATGGCTGAAGTAAGTCCTCTTTAAGTATTTGAATCTCAACCACCGACCAGTCTTATTGTTTTCCCATTTCAAAATCCTTAGCATCGAATCTGATGCACGTTGACAAACCAAATCATCAACCTAAGCTAGTAGCTTCGCATGCTTCTATCCTTTCAAGTCTGCATGTGTGTTAAACTCCAACTCCTATTAATCAGCCCTTGAGATTCATTGCTGCTTGGTGTAGAGATCCTATTAGTAATGATGTGATTTGCAAAGCTTGGACTAACAATCAATCCACTAGTTTACAATCCAATTTTCATGTTAATTCTTTACAATTAGCTATAAATGTTTCAAATGGTGGAATAAACACCATGTTGCCTATTGTGAAGACAGATTGAGAATAGCTAAAGATATGTTGTTGAAAGTTCAAAATGGCTTGATTGGTGATATTATGGTTTATATGAAAAACAATAGTTACAGGACATTAAAAAACTTTAGAATATAATAGAGAGAATTTGGTGACAAAAATACAGAGAGACTTGGTTCTTAGAAGGTGACTACAACACTAATGTACTTTCATACTTCAGTTATGATAAAGAGAAGAAGAAACACTATTCATCATGTTAGGGAAATGATACTAATGTGAGATGGTTTCTGAATAGAGTTCATGATATTAGTTTTGACTAACTTCGGATGTATTGCCAAAGTTGTTTTCTCTGTGTATTTTCTCATAAGAAAGTAATGATCTTTATAGTATTCCTAGTTCCAAGAAAATTAAAGATGTATTTTTAACCAACAATAGTCGACTTTTTCTTTGATTACTGAACTACTTCGTGATTTCATAAAAGTTTATAAGTTATTTATATGTTAATATACAACTGTTGTTTGTGGGTGATAAATTGTACACAAAGGTTACAAGTTATTGTATTATACATGTTATATTACTTGTTATAATGTGGTAGGTTTTTATGTTTGTTTTTTAAATTGAATATTTTTTTAATTAATTTGTAATATTCAATTTTCCAAAAACAGACAATGGCATCTGAAAATATTGAAAGACTTTCATGTGTTAGATGCAAGCACTACTTTATTGGGAAGATTTCTAACATGTTTAGAATGGAAGAAATTGAAACAATCAAGTCAAAATTAGACATGTTTGGTTTGAAGAGGGAGTTTGAAGAATCATGCTTTGGATTTCTATTGAGAATGCACCAAATTGAGTTCACAGGACCTTTGGTGCACAATCTTCTAATGATGCAAGATAGCAAACAAAGCGGGAAGGAATTTAGAATTGTTTTTAATGGAAGTGCACATCGATTTGATTATGAGGAATTTTCCCTCATAACCAGTTTGATGTTTACCGATGATGATAACATTCCATCTTTCCAAAGTCACTTCAAAGAATAATATTTCAGAAAGGAGAATATCATTACCAAGTCAAGGTTATGTGAAGTATACAAAAGGTTACCGAAGAACACAGATAAAAAAGATGTTCTTCGTTTGTCACTTGTGGTCGCATTAGAAGTTATCTTGTTGGGGGAGCAGAAGTCACATAAGATTAATTTTCATTACTTGTGTCTTGTTAAAGATTTGGATAAATTTAACAACTTTTCATAGGGGAAATTCGTTTATGATTTCACCATACGAAAGATGAAAAGCATTATGGTGAATAGCGTAACAAAGAACATTAATACATTGGAAAAAAAAAATTGAAGAGGCACAAGAAGATGATGTGGATATGGACGATAATGAAGAAGATAATAACGCAATGAAATCATATACATGTACATCGTATAACGTGTATGGTTTTCCATTGGCATTGCAAGCATGGGCTTCAGAATTAAGCTTCAATTTCACATCCTCCGAAGCAATTTTTCAATGAGTCAAAGCATCAAAAGGAAAATAAACTGAGACACAATCAAGGGAAAAACTCTGATTCGATAAGTTCCATTTCATAATCAAAAAGACACAGCTGATAGTCCTAGTCAAATAAACATTAAACATTAAACGATTTTACTAAAATCTAAAGATTGACTAGGACTATCAGCTGTGTCTTTTTGATTATGAAATGGAACTTATCGAATCAGAGTTTTTCCCTTGATTGTGTCTCAGTTTATTATGTTTTTAATACTTTGACTCATTGAGAAATTGCTTAGGAGGTCCTGTTTGCAATAGATGTGCTCTGTTTTGATTAATTTAATGGTAGAGAAATAGTTAAATTAGATTATTTAATGTACTCTAGTTTAGACCACTTTAGGTACACCTATTTGTAAGCATTACTCTCTTAATTAATGGCACTATCATGTCTGTTTCATAAGATTTTTATATGAGATAAAAATTTGTTTGCAAGTTAGGTTGCTTCTGATTTTCTTAGTTTCTGAGCAGTGGTGGATCTTTTTTGGAAATGAACTTATATTTGATTTATAGGCATATCCACTTAAGTCTTAAAATTGGGATCTTAATTGAAATTTATTGTCCTGAGTAGCTTGGTTATGTCTATAGTTCTCATAAATGCTTATTTTGATTTTGCTGATTGTATTTATAAAAAAAATTTGCAGTCACGATTATTGAGTCATAAGGATGAATGGTTAAGGGCAGAAGGAAGTAATGAGCCATATGATTGGTTCTCTAATAGAACTCTAACAAATTATATACTAAGATCTGTTCCTGAATTTGGAACGCCATGGTATGACTTGGATGTCCTGTATGGAATTATTTCCTTCAAAGATCATTGGATTGCGTTAGAGTTTGATATTTTGTCTCAAGAGATACAAGTCTATGACTTACTTCCATCCCATATTCGAGATGCACCCTTGAAGAGACAACTGCAAAATATATCTAAGATGTTCCCCGATTTCATCTACTAGTGTGGAGTGTATGAGAAAAATCATCATGGCCGAAAAATAACCTTTACAAAAACTTGAAAAATATCCCGAAACCAAAAGGAGAGAGTACCGATACAGGAGAATGCGTGAGTACAATTTCATTGCATATTGTACAAATTATATATAATTCATTAAGACATGGTTATTATTAATTAATTGTTTTGTTTTTTTTACTATTTTACAGTGGAGATTGCGGGATTTATGTACTAAAGTTCATTGAATATCGGACTACAGGGAATCCATTGATATGCATTAAGCATGAAGACATAACCTTATTTAGGAAGAAGCTATACTATAAATTGTATAATTCAAGAGACAATGTCCTTCTGATGTGATCCTTGTAGTGTTTTTGTAGTGTTAAACACTACATGTTTTGTTCATATTTAATTTTGGTTAGGGGGTAACATGTTTCAGTTATGTTTCAGAGATTTTATGGCTTCGGTTATTTTGTATTTGTAAAGTCGAATTATGGTATCTGCTTTTGATGTACATATTGTTTTGTAACTTATAACATGACTAATTGTATAAAATTTTCAATTTGTCATATGATTATGGCTGATTCAATTTGGTTAGCAGATATAATGACCATTTAATCTATTTAACAAATTATAATTTCTCTATAAATTGCCACGTGATCTTTTTTTATTTGATTTATTTCCATTAATTTAATGGACAGATTGTTTGGGGTATTTAATTTTATAGGTCGCAAGCTCTTCATTTTATGAAAACAAGATCTCCTAGAGGACCCTTCTGTAACAAGTGCCATAGACCAGGCAATTGCACTCGCTATTTCATTGTTAGGGAAAGGGTAGTTCATTTTTTTTGTTTTTCTTTTCTTCCCTGCTACTCTAGTTCAGTTGTGTGAAAATTCTTTTATGTTATGTTTTATATGATTTTAGAGTTTACATGTAAATTTTTTGGCTAAAAAATTGTTCAAAAGAATAATAATTTGAATAATTAATTTTATCGAATATTATTAGATTAAAAGAATAAAGATACATATGGATGTATTTTTCATAAAAGTTGTTTAAAAAAAAAAAGTATTTAAAATTAAATGGGTTTTATTTGAATGTGTTCTTTTAGATGTTATGAAATGAAGTAGTAGAAAGAGGAAAATATACAATGGTATAATGTATAATAATACATAGAAAAGAGTTACCCTGCATAAATATTTAATGACATTAATAATTATACAAACTATAACATTAATGAAAGTTGCATCACAAATACAAGCTGAAGCTACAAATAATCAATTTAAAATTACATTATTTATGCATAAAATACTGTAACAATAGTTAAGTTAAAGATGATGGTATAGGTTTAACAATCATTTGCAAGACCTCATTGCATGTTGCACGATTATGTCCAAGCCTTCGACACCTACTACAAAGAGTAATTTTCTTAATCTCCTCACCAGTGATCTAATTCGGTGTTTCCTTTGCCCACCTGATTTTTTTCTTTTTGTTAGGGGGTTCATTTACCAAGTCTGCTATTTCCTTAGGGACTTCCTATTCATCATGATCATTTGCAGAAAGATCGGCTCTAAATAAGCAATTAGATAACACTCAGCTGTATATTTCTTATCAACCAAGGAGTGAACGTCAATATCTTCAAATCTAGCTGCCGTTATGGGATGACTACATGGAATCTTATGAATGTCAAACTCCTTACAGGTACACTTCTTATTTAACAAATCTACTTCATCACTAGTGTCTTCATGAATAACCTATTATATATGTACAAAATAAGTACATATAAAGTTAGTGCGTAACCTTGAAGAACAGAAATATAAATGAATCATTTTAAAAATAAACTAATCATTGCATGTTATGGAAACGCATTTGTAATGAACAAATTTAATAAAGTATAAATATACATTTATACCTGAAAAATATAAGCATTTATCCTTAGGACTCTGAACTTTAATAATTTTGTCCTGTTACAAATTGTTTTTGCGTTTGCATCCTTTGTAAGGTATCGATTCTCCCATTTTAAGGCCAATTGGCTACGAAATACAAACCACTCTTGTAGCTTGGTGCAATAATACTCAACAAGCATGGTAATTGGCATCTCACGAGCAGCCCTTATTACATTGTTGAATGACTCGCTTATGTTTGTTGTCATAATACCGTATCTCATGCTTGGAAAATGATGCCTTGACCACTTCTCTTTTCCCACATCAATTAAATAATTTGTGATAGCAGGATCAATACCATTCAAATCAGCCATGTATTTATCAAATTCCATTCTTGTGTATGCTCTTGAACAACAACGGAATAAGGAAATTATATCTACATTTTTGAATTTGTTGTTTAAGTTCATCTCCATATGGAAAGCACAATATCCATATAAGGCATTAGGAAAGACTTTTGGAATAGCTTGTAAAATGCTTGGATGTCTGTCTGAAACAATGACGAGATCAAAAATTTCACCTATTGCACCACTTAATTTGGAAACGAACCATTCCCAAGCATCGTTATTCTCTGAATCTCCAATACCCATTGCAATTGGGGTAGGTGTTACTATTGCCATCTAATGTCGCTGCCACAAATAACGTGCCAGCATATCTACCGTACAAAAAGAATAATCAATACTAACAACGTGCCTCATACAACTAGAAAAACCTTGAAGTGAAGGTCCTAAAGCAAGAAAAAAATATTTAAATTTTTCCACAGGATCTACTTCAATATGAGTTACTATTCCAGGATTTTTTTTCTTGAGAATGTGACAATAAGATGGGAGCTTAATAAATGACTCATCTGCAGTGCCTCGTATAAATTTAGAGCCTTTTCCTTTGACCTATAGGCAGTAGTATTACTTAATTCAATCCCAAAATCTTCCCTACAATTATCAATAATGTCTTTAGTCTTATAAATTCTACCAGGCCTAACCAATTTCATCTTTATCGCATTTGTAAGGAATTTTGATTTTTCTGCTCAATTTTTTACCATATATTTGTTCGGATCACAGCTGTAAAGTTTGTTGAAAATTGTCACCTTGAACCTTTCTGATCCCAATATCTTGTTAGCTTTGATCCTCCAATAACAATTTTGATGAACACATTTAATTAGTACAACCTCCCTACTACTTTTGCTTATTTTTGTCTCAAATTGGTTTCGTATAGCATAAATACCAATTTCTGTAAGAAGATGAGATTTAGAGTCAAATACTTGTCTAACACTTAATCCAAGCTCGCCTTTTGATTTTTCAAAACTCATGTTCGATCCTGTACACTCATTTCTTGTTAATGTTGTTGAATGTGGGACAACCAGATTGTTTGAGTCATTTTGTCTCTCAACTTCATCAGCTACATTAATTGGTGAGCATGAAACTCCATGTCCTTCATCTATTCGAACATTTTGTAATGGACTCTCCTCAATCGTTGTCTCTATGTTGTTATTTATGTCAAAATAATCATTCTCTGGTATTCTACCATAGGGCAACAATGACATATTTTCAACCAAATGAGGAGTGAAGTGAATTTTGGACTGGTCGACAGGCGATCTATTATCAACAAATTGATTACAACCATTCTCATTAGTTGGTGGGCAAGTGGAATGTCCAATGTCTGTCATAACAACAAAAACATATATTACAGCTTTACTATGTTTGTCTTCGAAGTGCATATTCATAAATTCATCCAAATCTTCATCATCATATATTACAACTGTTGGGAACACTACATCATTCTTAAAGAAGTATTTAATTGACAAAACATTTTTGTATTTATCAATTTTCAATTTCTTGTATAACTTATCTTTCAACTGAAGGTAATCATCTCATTTTCGTAACCTTATGACAACACCTTCTCCACCATGATACTCCTCTTTATTTTCTAGCTTCACCAACTCACCACCATGTATTACAAGTGCACTCAGTCCATCCATCACCAATCTGGAAAAAAAAATTATTTACATAAATATGTATTTTGTTAAAATGATATTTATCACATTATGATAATACAAGAAAATGTATTTAATTGTAAAATTTATAATACAAGAAAAACATTTGCCAATATTATTTGAACCAATAAGCAGCTTAGAAGGGGTATAATTTTAGGTCGAATTAAAGTCGAAATAAGCTGATATGCATGTAATTTAACAATTGAGTCATAATATAGGGGTAAAATTAGAATACCAAACAAATCTTCCTAAATTCATCACCCTTGAAATGGTTGAGTGTACAGTTAAATTCATTTAAAATGGCAACTTAGCATTTTTTGTAATTTAGGTCGACTTTAAGTCCAACTATGATCGAAATAAGTCGATATGCATGTAGTTTAACATTTGAGTCATAATATAGGGTTACTATCAAAATAGCAAAACAAATCTTCCATAATCATCACCCTTGAAATGCAAGGGTGTATAGTTAAACTCATTTAAAATGACAACTTAGTGATGAGTGCTCAAAAAGCACTAATATTTCGTGATTAATTGTGCTTGATTGATTGATATATAGATTTATTATGACTATTATTTCGATTATTTTCATAAATCTATCCATTCGGAGTCACGGGTATATTTTAGTGCATTTCAGGTGTTTTTAGCGTCAAAATGAATCAAATGATGAAAACACGCGAAGACGGAACACTTACGGCGCTCGGATCACGAGTTACGGGCTAAACGAGACAAATATGTAAGCCTTACATAATGTGCCATCACATATGTAAGGGGGGACGTGAAAAGAAGGAAACCAATGCGCGCCGCGGCGAGAGAATTGCATGCCGCAGGCGTGAGGCTCTCGGGTTTGATCCTGAAAACATAGAAGCATTGCGCGCCGCGGCGAGGGAATTGTATGCTCGCGGCGGGGAGCTCTCGGGTTTTTGCATATTTTCCAAATTTTGTGTTGCGCCGCGGCGGGGAAAATGCATGCCGCGGCGCGCCTATTCCTATTGCAATCAGGAATGCCTTACATCTATAAATACCCCCTTTAGACCCCCTTTACAAGGAGAACTCGAATTGGTACACAACTCTTACACTTTACAATTTTGCAACCAAACACGACATTCAATCAACTTTGGGAGTTTTGCTACACAAAAACGAAGCAAGAGAAACCATTCTAAGGATCCAAAGAAGCCGTCGACAATCGAAGATAAAGCTTACGGAGGAGTACGTCAACCGATCCATAAGCGGTATTTAGATCTAGGTTTTCTTTGGTGTTGTAGAATTCTATTTTTCTTCTTTTTTCGTTGGAGTGTATGTTCGTATTTTATTTGTCTATGAATATTAATATGAACATATCTGGCTAGTTTTATTATGGATGTTTAGTTTGTGTTGCCATGTTTGCTAGAACTGTGTATGGTGTATGTTTTATTGATTTAATATAAACGAATTACTTTTTGATTAAGAGCATGTTTAAATGTTTGATTATGAATAATCATGGGCCCATTTGATGTTCGTAGTTAGATTGAAAAATCTGAGAATTTAGTTATAGGAACGTCACCTTAACTTTATTCCGAAACACTTAATCAAAGATTCAAGTTAGTGACTTAGTCATAGCATTAATTTGATTGGCATGTTTTCCTTGCGCATAATTTGATTACTATTTGATTTACCCCCGCCAAAGGCAATTAATTAGTTAATCAATAAAGAGACCTACCCCCGCCAAAAGGAGTCTCGTAATTAAAAGGAAAGCCGGTAGTTTAGTTTATATAGGACGTTCATGTTATCTCACCATACCTTTTCGATGCAAGCATGGTCAACCAAGCTAAACGTCCATACATTCTCCATTGATCTTCAAATATATCTGAATTGATTGTTTAATTGCGATTTTGTTTTCGTTTAATTGCGCGTACTTTGTTCCCGTTACAAATCAAACACCTTTTTACAGTTTTACTAGCTTTAGGATTCTAGTTACTTAGAGTTTTAGTTTTACTAGAACTCTATTTAATTAGTCTTTTATTTTCATTAGAACTCTATTTAGATTAAAAAGTTAGTTATTTAAAACCACTGCAATTCCTTGAGAGACCGACCTTGGAAGTTGCTTATCACTTTACTACGAGTGATTCGTATACTTGCGAGTACACATTTTAACACATCACTTAGCATTCAAGTAATTTAGTTTAAGTTGAAGTTGAACTATTGTCGAATTAAGTCGATATGCATGTAATTTAACAATTGAGTCATAATATAAGGGTAAAATCAGAATACCAAACAACTCTTCCTAAATAATGACCATTGAAATGCAAGGGTGTACAATTAAACTCGTTTAAAATGGCAACTTAGCATTCAAGTAATTTAGGTCGAATTCAAGTTGAACTATAGTCGAAATAAGTCGATATCCTTGAAATTTTATATTATAGTTCTAATATAGAATTACTATCAAAATAGCAAACATTCCCTAACTTCATAGTCTCCGTTGAACTGCAAGCGTCTACATTTAAACTCATTTAAAATAGCAGCTTAAAAGGGGTATAATTTTAGGTCGAATTAAAGTCGAACTATGGTCGAATTAAGTCAATATGCATGTAATTTAACAATTGAGCCATAATATTGGGGTAAAATCATAATAGCAAACAAATCTTCCAATAATCATGATTATTGAAATGCAAGCGTGTACAGTTAAACTCATTTAAAATGGCAACTTAGCATTCAAGTAATTTAGGTCAAATTGAAGTCGAACTATGATCGAATTAAGTCGATATGCATGTAATTTAACAATTGAGTCATAATATAAAAGTAAAATCAGAATACCAAACAAATCTTCCTAAATTCATGATTATTGAAATGCAAGCGTGTACAGTTAAACTCATTTAAAATGACAACTTAGCATTCAAGTAATTTAGGTCGAATTGAAGTCGAACTATGGTCGAATTAAGTCAATATGCATGTAATTTAACAATTGAGTCATAATATAGGGATAAAATCAGAATACCAAACAAATCTTTCTAAATTCATCACCCTTGAAATGGTTATGTGTACAGTTAAAATCATTTAAAATGGCAACTTAGCATTCAAGTAATTTAGGTCAACTTTAAGTCGAACTATGGTCGAAATAAGTCGATATCCTTACAATTTTACATTATAATTCTAATATAAGGTTACTATCAAAATAGCAAACATTTCTTAACTTGACGGTCACCGTTGAAATGCAAACGACTACATTTAAACGCATTTAAACTAGCAGCTTTGAAGGGGTATAATTTTAGATTGAATTTAAGTCGAACTATGGTCGAATTAAGTCGATATGCATGTAATTTAACATTTGTCATATTATAGGGGTAAAATCAAAATAGCAAACAAAATTTTCAAAATCATCACCCTTGAAATGCAAGCGTATACAATTAGACTCATTTAAATTGGCAACTTAGCATTTAAGCAATTTAGGTCGAATTTAAGTTAAACTATGGTCGAAATAAGTCGATATTCTTGCAATCTAACATTACAGTTCTAATATAGGGGTATATTTTTCTTACAATTCTAAGTCGATAACCTTGCAATTTGTACATTACAGTTTTAAACTACCAATTATAGAAATTAAAGTATAATTAATAATTGAAGAAAGAAGAATAGTTCATAGGAAAAGTAAACAAATAAATCAGATTAATAGATTTTACCTTTAACTTAATGATTCAGACTTAAGGAAGAAGAACAGTAAAATAAACCAATTTTTTCCTTCTACTTTGTTCTTTGATCAATTTCTAAACTGTTTTCCACAACCCTAATCCTTCTTACTTCTTTTTCTGTAGTGTTTTCTTTACATTTCCTCACCCCTATTCGAACCCACTTTCCTTTCGATAGAAGAGGAGCAGAAGTAGAAATTGATGTCGGCGTTGTTGGGCTAGGTTTCTTATCTCTTTCATTCGACCTCTCGAGCTTCACTATTTCTTTCCTTTTGTTTTTAAATTTTTGCTCCTTTCTTATTTGAAGAATAAAATGGATTTTTTCTTTTGTCCTTTATCGGCTATAAACGATGAATGCCAGGTCAAGTTATTTATTTTGCAAGAATTTTATCATGGGGTACAAATATACCATTTTTAACATGCAAAGCTCAAATTTTCAACCATATGACCCACCTTATGCACAATACCAAATGCAAAGCTCAAGTTTTCATCAATACCATCTAGGGCCACCTTCGAAGAGAGCTTGAATTCTTTATACAAGGAAGTAGAGTTTCTAATCAACCTAGGAAGCCAACCTTAGAGGAAACCTTGAATATTTTCATACAATCTACTAGTGAAAGGATGGAGTCTATAGAGGCATCAATAAACAAATAGAAATGCAAGTTGGGCAATTAGCGGAACAAATTCAAAAACAAGAAGAGTTGCCCACTCAAATTGAGCAAGTGAAGGATGACATAATCCTTCAAAGTGGTAACAATTTTGAAAATTTTTATTTTCCTGAGACTTTTGATGATTTACCACTTTGTGTAGAAAATACAAGGTAGGGAGCAAGCAATTCTCAAAGAATGTCAAGCCGAAGAATATCAAATTCTACAAACTTCTAAGGAGAACAAGGAGGAATTATCTTCACCTCCCATTTGCCACACAAGGCACCTAAGACTTGCACAAATCTCCAAATTATTTTCTATACCACTTCCACTAAAAGTGTGTGCTGTGCTTCATGGAAAACAACTTACCGAGATGGAAGGACAAGCTTAATGACATCTTAGCTCGAAAAATTGGATATACACATCTTCAAATCTTTGATGATGGTGGATAGAAATAAATTAGCAACGTCTTGCTAAGACGTTTAAAGAAAGCGCTTGGTTGGGCAATCCCACCACATTCGTAGTATTAACTTCTTTTCTTTTCTTTATTTTGTTTTTATTTAGTTTTACATTCTTTTATTTCATTTTTATTTTATTTTGGATTGTTTAACTTTGTTTGATGTTTTTGTGTCTTCAATTGCCTTAGTTATAATTAAAAATTGGGTTTTGAATGTGAATTGTGTGCATACACTTTGAGGTTCAATATATGTTCATACATTCTTCATGAGAGAAGCGAGGAACAGTGAACCGGAGCATAGCGAGTAACGACACAATTTCATACGAAAGGGGGGAACTTCTTACACTTTTTCTTAATTTCTTTTGCTCTTCTTTTTCACATTGAGGACAATGCAGAAAGTAGGTTGGGGGTGGGAAGAATATTCCATGAGCATGATATATGACCAATTTTTCAATTTTTAACTTTGTCACTTGAATTGTTTTTAGTTAGTGTCGTGTCTACTTGATTCAATCCGGAAATCTATGATATTAACATGATTGTAATGACGATGACATATGGGAGATGTTAGATTTTTACCTAAGCAACGAAGCACATAAATGTTGGATTCATCTAATTTGAGAATTTTGTGGTACTTTGTGGTAGTTTGCATGGTTAGTTTAACTATTCTGATTTTCGGAATGTATGCATGTTCATGATATGTTTTAAGTCTCAACAATCTCTAGAACTCATTTGAAAACATGTTGAAGCGAAATAATAGAAACAAATGCCACTTAGAAAATGATTTAGGCCATCTTTGGACCGTTTGAACTTTTCATGCTTTCCCGAAATTTTTATCAATAGCACACCCTTGAACTCAACATTGACATACATTGTACTACCCTTAGTGATAAGAGTACTCGATGTAATATTTGATTTTCATGAGCAATTATGTTATATTTGTCTTGCTTCATCAAAAAAAAAAAAGATTTGATGATCGAAATAATAAGCAAGAATAAAGAAGAAAATCAAGCAAAAGATCCAAAGGACATTTGAAGTTAAGGGAGGATGAAAAGAACATTTGGTGAAAAAAAAAAAAAGTTGTAAAATATGCTTGTGAAATAAAAAGTACTCTTATCATATGAAAACATCATTTTTGTACTTTCATTATCACATACCTAGCCACAACTTTACAAGCTTAATGAAGTCCTATTGATTCTAGGTAGTTTAGTTTCTATATTAGTGGAGATGAGTTTGAAAAATGAGCATATGGAGTTTATGAAGTGCAAAAATTCACTTTCATATTTTACTTGCACATTTATGAGACATTAAAATGTAATCTATGAATATCATGCATGACACGGTCAGATAGTATAACTAACGGGTTTGTGGTTTGATTGGTTGTTCAAAATTCGATTACCATGATGAGTTTGATGTTTGGACTGATTTTTGAGTTTAGGTGATGTTTAACTATTTCGTGTGTCATTTGTTGTTAACAATTTTTGAGACGTATGCATGGGTTGATTCAAGTATGTTTAGAGTCTTTATTAGTTTTGAGAGTCATACGATGTTTGCGGGTTATCATCACTGGAAACCCTCACGAGACTACAACTCGTCCACTAGGGCCACCTAGGGGTTTAAAGGGCTTGTTGCATATGCTAAATGCAACCGTGACAATCTACGGAAGTGATTTAGGTTAGGTTAGTTTATTTCATTTGTTTTTATTTTATTTTAGGTCGCTTCACTTGCTAGAGACTAGCAAGAAGCTGGTTGGGGGTTGTGATGAGTGCTCAAAAAGCACTAATATTTCGTGATTAATTGTGCTTGATTGATTGATATATAGATTTATTATGACTATTATTTCGATTATTTTCATAAATCTATCCATTCGGAGTCACGGGTATATTTTAGTGCATTTCAGGTGTTTTTAGCGTCAAAATGAATCAAATGATGAAAACACGCGAAGACGGAACACTTACGGCGCTCGGATCACGAGTTACAGGCTAAACGAGACAAATATGTAAGCCTTACATAATGTGCCATCACATATGTAAGGGGGGACGTGAAAAGAAGGAAACCAATGCGCGCCGCGGCGAGAGAATTGCATGCCGCGGCGTGAGGCTCTCGGGTTTGATCCTGAAAACATAGAAGCATTGCGCGCCGCGGCGAGGGAATTGTATGCCGCGACGGGGAGCTCTCGGGTTTTTGCATATTTTCCAAATTTTGTGTTGCGCCGCGGCGGGGAAAATGCATGCCGCGGCGCGCCTATTCCTATTGCAATCAGGAATGCCTTACATCTATAAATACCCCCTTTAGACCCCCTTTACAAGGAGAACTCGAATTGGTACACAACTCTTACACTTTACAAGTTTGCAACCAAACACGACATTCAATCAACTTTGGGAGTTTTGCTACATAAAAACGAAGCAAGAGAAACCATTCTAAGGATCCAAAGAAGCCGTCGACAATCGAAGATAAAGCTTACGGAGGAGTACGTCAACCGATCCATAAGCGGTATTTAGATCTAGGTTTTCTTTGGTGTTGTAGAATTCTATTTTTTTTCTTTTTTCGTTGGAGTGTATGTTCGTATTTTATTTGTCTATGAATATTAATATGAACATATCTGGCTAGTTTTATTATGGATGTTTAGTTTGTGTTGCCATGTTTGCTAGAACTGTGTATGGTGTATGTTTTATTGATTTAATATAAACGAATTACTTTTTGATTAAGAGCATGTTTAAATGTTTGATTATGAATAATCATGGGCCCATTTGATGTTCGTAGTTAGATTGAAAAATTTGAGAATTTAGTTATAGGAACGTCACCTTAACTTTATTCCGAAACACTTAATCAAAGATTCAAGTTAGTGACTTAGTCATAGCATTAATTTGATTGGCATGTTTTCCTTGCGCATAATTTGATTACTATTTGATTTACCCCCGCCAAAGGCAATTAATTAGTTAATCAATAAAGAGACCTACCCCCGCCAAAAGGAGTCTCGTAATTAAAAGGAAAGCCGGTAGTTTAGTTTATATAGGACGTTCATGTTATCTCACCATACCTTTTCGATGCAAGCATGGTCAACCAAGCTAAACGTCCATACATTCTCCATTGATCTTCAAATATATCTGAATTGATTGTTTAATTGCGATTTTGTTTTCGTTTAATTGCGCGTACTTTGTTCCCGTTACAAATCAAACACCTTTTTACAGTTTTACTAGCTTTAGGATTCTAGTTACTTAGAGTTTTAGTTTTACTAGAACTCTATTTAATTAGTCTTTTATTTTCATTAGAACTCTATTTAGATTAAAAAGTTAGTTATTTAAAACCACTGCAATTCCTTGAGAGACCGACCTTGGAAGTTGCTTATCACTTTACTACGAGTGATTCGTACACTTGCGAGTACACATTTTAACACATCACTTAGCATTCAAGTAATTTAGTTTAAGTTGAAGTTGAACTATTGTCGAATTAAGTCGATATGCATGTAATTTAACAATTGAGTCATAATATAAGGGTAAAATCAGAATACCAAACAACTCTTCCTAAATAATGACCATTGAAATGCAAGGGTGTACAATTAAACTCGTTTAAAATGGCAACTTAGCATTCAAGTAATTTAGGTCGAATTCAAGTTGAACTATAGTCGAAATAAGTCGATATCCTTGAAATTTTATATTATAGTTCTAATATAGAATTACTATCAAAATAGCAAACATTCCCTAACTTCATAGTCTCCGTTGAACTGCAAGCGTCTACATTTAAACTCATTTAAAATAGCAGCTTAAAAGGGGTATAATTTTAGGTCGAATTAAAGTCGAACTATGGTCGAATTAAGTCAATATGCATGTAATTTAACAATTGAGCCATAATATTGGGGTAAAATCATAATAGCAAACAAATCTTCCAATAATCATGATTATTGAAATGCAAGCGTGTACAGTTAAACTCATTTAAAATGGCAACTTAGCATTCAAGTAATTTAGGTCAAATTGAAGTCGAACTATGATCGAATTAAGTCGATATGCATGTAATTTAACAATTGAGTCATAATATAAAAGTAAAATCAGAATACCAAACAAATCTTCCTAAATTCATGATTATTGAAATGCAAGCGTGTACAGTTAAACTCATTTAAAATGACAACTTAGCATTCAAGTAATTTAGGTCGAATTGAAGTCGAACTATGGTCGAATTAAGTCAATATGCATGTAATTTAACAATTGAGTCATAATATAGGGATAAAATCAGAATACCAAACAAATCTTTCTAAATTCATCACCCTTGAAATGGTTATGTGTACAGTTAAAATCATTTAAAATGGCAACTTAGCATTCAAGTAATTTAGGTCAACTTTAAGTCGAACTATGGTCGAAATAAGTCGATATCCTTACAATTTTACATTATAATTCTAATATAAGGTTACTATCAAAATAGCAAACATTTCTTAACTTGACGGTCACCGTTGAAATGCAAACGACTACATTTAAACGCATTTAAACTAGCAGCTTTGAAGGGGTATAATTTTAGATTGAATTTAAGTCGAACTATGGTCGAATTAAGTCGATATGCATGTAATTTAACATTTGTCATATTATAGGGGTAAAATCAAAATAGCAAACAAAATTTTCAAAATCATCACCCTTGAAATGCAAGCGTATACAATTAGACTCATTTAAATTGGCAACTTAGCATTTAAGCAATTTAGGTCGAATTTAAGTTAAACTATGGTCGAAATAAGTCGATATTCTTGCAATCTAACATTACAGTTCTAATATAGGGGTATATTTTTCTTACAATTCTAAGTCGATAACCTTGCAATTTGTACATTACAGTTTTAAACTACCAATTATAGAAATTAAAGTATAATTAATAATTGAAGAAAGAAGAATAGTTCATAGGAAAAGTAAACAAATAAATCAGATTAATAGATTTTACCTTTAACTTAATGATTCAGACTTAAGGAAGAAGAACAGTAAAATAAACCAATTTTTTCCTTCTACTTTGTTCTTTGATCAAT
This sequence comes from Elaeagnus macrophylla, assembly GCA_029378325.1. Classification (NCBI taxonomy): domain Eukaryota; kingdom Viridiplantae; phylum Streptophyta; class Magnoliopsida; order Rosales; family Elaeagnaceae; genus Elaeagnus; species Elaeagnus macrophylla. The sequence goes on along the minus strand of CM055641.1, from coordinate 46,275,801 downwards.
TTCTAAACTGTTTTCCACAACCCTAATCCTTCTTACTTCTTTTTCTGTAGTGTTTTCTTTACATTTCCTCACCCCTATTCGAACCCACTTTCCTTTCGATAGAAGAGGAGCAGAAGTAGAAATTGATGTCGGCGTTGTTGGGCTAGGTTTCTTATCTCTTTCATTCGACCTCTCGAGCTTCACTATTTCTTTCCTTTTGTTTTTAAATTTTTGCTCCTTTCTTATTTGAAGAATAAAATGGATTTTTTCTTTTGTCCTTTATCGGCTATAAACGATGAATGCCAGGTCAAGTTATTTATTTTGCAAGAATTTTATCATGGGGTACAAATATACCATTTTTAACCTCCTAGAGCCTAATCAAGACATTTGCCCCTGATACAAAGTCGGCCAAACTTTATTTATATGATCCGTGCTAACATTTGTAATTCAACATTTCTTTCCCATTTTTGCTTCTTGTTAAAGGTCCATAGAAATTAAAAGACCACTTTTGAGGACTTTAATTTAGGGTTCGTCAGCTCACGAGACCATGGCCTCAACTTTTGTCCCCGAACCTCTCGCTCTCACTGCTCAGCTTGCTAACATAACCAACAGAAGATCTGCTTCTATTGCTGTCAACCATCAGTTGCCTTGCTTGTTGCTACCTCGTCCCAGCCGGCGACTTGGCTCTGCGTTGAGGTGTTTCGAATCCTCCGATGGTATTTTGGGGTTTAGTAGGTCTTCGATTCCTGTCGTCAATGGCACCTTGACTGCCAATTCTGTTCCGGTAATTTCACCATAGTCTTATGTAAATTATGTTTTTGTTGATTTTGAATTTGGGATGTGTAGGCGTATATTTTTAGTAAATTGCTTACGTGATATTTTAATTTTAATTTTGGACTTCGTACTCGTGGTAAAGATAATTGTAAGGTTTTGAATTATGCACAGCATTAATTTCATTTCTAAGGTGGGGTAAATGAACCAGAGTTTGGAAATGTGGATAGCTAGAGTTTCAATTTCATTAGAACATAACTCCATGATTATACAGAATTATGGATTCACTTCCTAAAGAACCCTCTATTTTCCTGCCTTGATTTAATTCTTGAAAGATTGGAAAGGACTTGTATGAAGATAATAAATGAAATGTCGTATCTAAATTTTAAAATGGGTTCGAGGGTAAAATCATCATGTTCTGACCTTGTTCTTGGAAGATTATGGTTGAAGGTTCGACATTTTGTTCTCGAAATTCTTATCATAATAGAGTGTTGTTTTTGTGTTAAATTTTCCCACGCAGTATTTGATCTAATATAAGTTCTCAAAATGAAATCTAATCTAGTAACATTTTAATGCCTTGTTTACACTATTTGTGATATCTTCCACTTGGCATATCATATCTAGTCAAGTGATGTATATACGGTTGGTGATTTTATGACAAGAAAAGAGGATCTACATGCTGTGAAGCCTAACACTACTGTGGATGAAGGTACTTGACATACCAGCTTATGTGTTAGATTATTCTACAACCCTTTATTTTATTCTTTAATTTTTCTGATGGGTTGGTGCTTGTGTAACAGCACTTGAGATTCTTGTCGAAAAAAGAATAACTGGTTTTCCTGTAGTTGATGACAACTGGAAATTGGTAAAGTGCTCCCTACTATGCTTCTTTACTGGTCATTTTGGAACATATGGTAGTATGTCAATTGTAGAATTTATTATAATATATTTTACTAATGATTAGTTAGATATCAATTTGTGCTCTGGATCAATGATGTTTTGGCTTAATTGGAACACCGGAATACTCACATTGTTCTACCAGTTTATCATGCATTTCTATGTCAGTTCCTACCTTCAAACTAAGCATGTATCAAAGTTCCAGAATGTTCTCCTTAAATCTTGCACATGACGGAAAAAATGCTGCACATGGATTTAGAATCTCTCAAAACACTCTTTGGGACTGCCTTTGTTTCTGATTTAAGTTTGTGCTTCGTTTTGGCTTGTTCTTTAGTCGAAGTTTTGTTATTGGTTTGTGCATTTCAGCACATAAAAATGTATTATTATTTTTTTACTTAAAGCAAAATTGCTATTTAATTCTGCCAAAAAGTGCTTCTTTAATCGATTTTGGCATTCTATCTTTTGGTGCAGGTTGGTCTTGTTTCAGACTATGACCTGTTAGCACTGGACTCCGTCTCTGGTAACTGAACTCATATTAACATGGATTTACTATTTTTTGTGTTGTTGAAGTGCTTGTTGTGCATCTTTTCTTTTTCCAACTACATATGTAATGATTCCTTCTGCCCCCAGTAGTTGTAGTCATTCATTTGTAAGAGATTGTTTTGATATTTTTAGTTCAGAACATCCTGAGGTTGATAAAGTTACATGGTCAGAAATTTTTTCCTCTTTAGTAACTTCTTTTTCTAAGACAAGAATTGTTCCTTTCCATTTTCTGTTATACAAGGATTGTTGTTTTCTAAATGGTTTTAATTACTCCAAAGTAGAGAGTGAAGGATCTTGGTATTTTTTGTTAGGAAGTAAAAAATCTACCATTTTTTTTATAAAGAAAATCTATAATCTTCTTCAAAGAAAGAATTGGTGTTCATATTTGGCAATACCAATCAACTTCACGCAAATATATCTCTGTGCAAGTAATATATAGACACACATTCCTTTTCTAGTAGTCAGATTATGGAAAAGTTCTCGTAATGTATGTTCGGAAACTCAAATGAGGTTAAAATTATCGATTCATAATGGTTTCAAAATTTTCCAATTTCATATAGGTGGACGAAGTGACAACAGCATGTTCCCTGAAGTGGACAGCACTTGGAAAGTAAGTGTTCCTAATTTCAGCCAGATTTTTTTATAGAATATCTATATGGGGTAGAACTACAGATGGACATAGGCTGCTAGTATGCATGTAAGCGTGTCTAACGATGTCAGCATTATAATGAATATCATTGCAGACTTTTAACGAGGTACAGAAATTGCTCAGTAAAACCAATGGTAAATTAGTGGGTGATTTGATGACTCCAGCTCCAATTGTTGTCCGAGAGACCACTAATCTGGAGGATGCTGCTAGGTTTGTTGTCGCCTCTATTTGTTACTGAAACGAGAATGCATTAAAAAGAGAAATGCTAATGTTAAGAATCTAATGTCAGATTATTGCTTGAGACAAAATATCGCCGACTTCCAGTTGTTGATGCTGATGGCAAGCTGGTAAGAGGGACGTAATTTATTTCTCTCTCTCTGCTTTTTTTTTTTTTGGCCGAAGAGAGAGACTGTTTATGTTTCATATTCTCTGTCATTTCAATTTATGAGCTTGGTTTGATGGGGACTGTTTGTGTGACAAAGGTTGGAATTATTACCAGAGGTAACGTAGTAAGAGCTGCCCTTCAAATAAAACGTGCTAATGAAACACAATCAAAATAGATTTGAAGATTGTAAGAGGCTCCATCCTAATCTTCATTTGAGGAACAATCTGAAGTTGAAGGTAAGCTTCCAAAAGGAGGTTGCTTTTATGTAAAATTTTGGTATTTTCTTGTATAAATGATTCTTGATCTTTTTGTCATTGTAAGAATATTAATACCAGAATGAAAAAGGATTCTATACGGTCAAGATATCAGTCCTTCATTTCTGGTATTGTCACAATCACTTTTGTTATTGCTCATGCCAATATCCGTCTTCATTCAATTACCTGTTTAAGTAGTGATGGTTTTTCTATAAACTTGATGTATGTGCCACTGTCATAATATAATTTGCTCTTGCTATTAAGTGTTACATAATTACTTCTACATCTTACCTTTTTCATTTTAATCTTTAAATACTTGATGCGTATAGCATTATTCGTTTAATTGTTATTATTCTCTTTTAAAAAAGAAGTTAATGTGCATTGCATATCTATAAAAGTTTTGCAGTAGTGTCGACAAAATATGTGGGTAATATTTTCAAAGAGGAATGCTAAGGAGATGCATTTGCACTCACACCAATTAAAGTGTAATACGTTTTTCAAATAATTTTGAAAATTAAGAAAGTTATACATTTTCAAGAAATTTTACAACATATTACACCATAATTGCAATTGGTATGAATGCTGTGTGCATTTAGCATTTTCTAGATACAAATTGTACTGGCTGGTTGAACCAAAAGTGGTGATAATGACTTGGTAGCATAAAGTGCTGTACTGGTTCTAGTTGTTTAACTAGATCGTTGACAAAATTGTCTTAAAGAGTGGGGTCTTGACAACAAGAGCATGAATAATTATTATTTGTATATTTCACTCCCGCGGTTTGCAATGTTGTGTTTTGGAAGTGTACCTAAATAATTATTCAAATTTTAGCATCGTATATTTGTGTTAATCAGACATTTTACTTTTTTTTTTTTTTTTTATAGTCAATTAAACAATTTTACTTGGAATCAACAATTGAACTTCCAATGAAACGGAGACTTTTGAGGAAACAGGAGTCAGTACAAGACATTGGTGACTTTTTATTTTATTTTATTTTATGTAGTGTTGAAAACAACAAGTATAAAATTTTAATTATTCTGTATAGTAGAATTTTAGATTAATAGCATGTGCAAATATTTAAAAAAAATGTTTAATATTAATGGATTGAACTCACAGTTACTATTTTTGTTTGGGAATTTATATTCAAACACTAGTTGACAAACATGCGAATATTATGCTCTCTTTTTGTGCAACAAAATCTTTATTTTTTAAATCAATTTTGTTTACGTGGTTGCTGCATGTTAGTAGTACTATACTGGAAGTGGTACATGAATCTTCAAAAAGAAAAACCTCATAAGGACGAAAATATCTTCTACTTTGTTAATAATACTCGGATAATACTCGTATTTTAAAAGCGTTGATATACAATGTCGAAGTCGATAAAGAAATATTAATTAATAATATAAATATTATTTATATAATGTTAAATAATATCAATATTTTATCGTTTATAATTAACTTTATTTATTTTTAAAACAATTTACTATTAACTATATTTACTTAATTTTATTAATCATAAAATTTATTAACTTAAATAATTATTTTAAACATTATAATTGCCTATTTTATAATTTTTTGAGTTTATTGCTCAAAATAAATATAAAATGTATTTATATTTATATGTAATATATATAAAATAATTAATTTAATAAATAATGTAATATTTTGATATTTTTAACGGTTTATTAAAGTTTTGATAATTTTGTTTGTTTATAATTTTCGTGAATTTTTTTCCAATATTTTCGTCAACAACGATAATATCTTTAATATATTTATAAAATTTAAATTTCGATATTTTAATCAATATGGATATTTAAAAACCTTCATGATAAGTACTTAATAAACAACCAATAATTGCTTGTTGATTACAGGTAAATTCACTTCTAATTTTATGCAAAAAAAAAAAAAAAAAAACAGTGAAAAATCATGTATCTTCCGATTATCAAGATAAATTAATCCATGTCTCCATTATTTATGTAAAAGTAGTGCTGAAATGGTTAGACAAAACATGGATTACAGCTCAAGCAGAGTCATAATCTTGATTGTTCAAGGGTTAAAAGGCAGCTCCTAATTGTCCTTTGCATTTTGACGATGGAAAGTTTAGACACCCAATTAGTTCAATTCAACATGATCTCCATCAAATGAATTCCTAGAGAAATCACATGGCTTTGACTCATGATTTAGAGGGTTTTCTACAAATGGATTCGATCCCTCTATCAGTTACATCAGATTAGTACTCATCTGTTGTGGCAGGTAAGTGCCTTTGTATTAGCGCAAAAAACAAAGAAAAAAAAATTTGTCCTTTGCTGCACACAGGAACTGTGCAAAATTTGCCATTTGACTTTCAAAATGAAAATCTCAGTTCAGCCTCCGAAACTCAAATCTACAATACTAAATTATATGTATCCATCATTATCTCTTATTAGTTTCAACTGCTGCTTAAGTTGGCCCTTTCTTCTCCTCTTCCCCTTTTCTACATTATAACAACATTCTTATTCATCCACTTTATTTTTCATTTTATTTAAAAGCATTTCAGTTTTAATAAAAAGCAGAGATATACATTTGTTGTTGTTGATAAACACAAACAAGGTAACAACTTGGAATTGAAGATCATTTTATAAAAATGACAGTCATATTAGTTATGATCCATCACAAATTTGATCCATAATAAAAAGATTTTTTTTATTATTTACCTTTGTTATTTCAAATTTTTAAATTTTTTTTTTTTTTTTTTTTGTGTGTGTGTGTGTTTATAAGCTAATAAACTTTGTAACTTTGTGCCAGCAAGAAAATGATATGTACATCAAAACTACAGTCCAAAATAAAAGAAGGTAAAAATAGAAAAATTCAAAAAAGCACCTCAAGTTGCCAAATTCAAAAGAGGATCGAAAGGATGCTAAAGTACATGTTAAGTAACTAGCTGATTTACAATTCACATTTATACATTACCAAAATTTCTTCATCTAAGAAAAGAGGTTCAATGTTGGAAAACACAGTAGTCTGAAAACAAAAAAAATTTAATCAACAGGAGGAACATTGTGACGCATCACCAATTCTTCAGCCGTCAATATATTATATACCTCCTCCTCGCGGCGCACGTTAGCAACCCAAGAAGTTGCTTTACCTTTGATCTGTTTCAGTTCCTCTATGTCTCTCTAATTCCTTCACCATCCAAAATCTCTATCCAAATCTTCCGGATCAGGCATCTTATTCAAATCGACCCGCTCAACAAACCCATTTACACGAGGCTTTAGCTCGGTGGTTTCATTAGAACCATGGTGGTTGTGGCTATGTTTATGCGGATAATTGTAACGGAGAGCAGACTCGAGCGCATCAACTCTAGCACCGACCTCCGTAGCTTTCTTCCGAATCGAAGCCGCTGACAGTTCGCCGTAATCACAAGGGCCTGTGCCGGTGATTTCGTCGGCTAAGTATTCCGGGAAATTAAGTCTCGCTGACGGACCTCTCAGATAAAAAACGGCTGTGTCGTAAGCTCGAGCAGCGGCTACTGGAGTCGAATAAGAGCCGAGCCAAAGTCGAGAACGCTTGTTGGGTTCTCTAATCTCAGCGACCCACTTTCCCCACTTTCTCATTCTTATCCCTTTGTACTGTTTCTCTTTTTCAACGCCTCTCTTTACGGTTGTATTGTTTCTCTCCCCTCCATTTTTCTCCATCCCCAGTTCTCTCTATTTCTCTTTTTCCCTCAAAATATGTAACGCTTTTTTTAAATTTTATTTATCTGGGTATGTGTTTTTGGGGTTAAGAAAACGTGGGTAGTTGATGAAATTTCATGAGAAGGACAAAATCAAACTGAAAAAACGAGGAACGAGAGCGAGAGAGAGGCGAGTTTGAGAGAGCTTTGGTTTTTTTAGGGAGAAGGACATTGAAGAAGAGACCTCTACTTGACACTAGCTAATCTTGTCATTTGCCCAGCCTTCCATGTTTAATTTCCTTTTCTACGAATTGCATAGCCTCTCTTATAGTTGTACCTGCGTGAAGAGAATTTAAGAAGATACATAAATAATGTTTTACAAAATGTTTTAAAAAAATCATAACTTAGACAATCAGACGATCCAAATTCACCGACACAATGTCCAGTTGTCCAAAGATTTTATATCACTGTGCCTTAAGTTTTGAAGATATATCTTTAATATTTATAAAAATATCTCTAATATCTTTAAAATTTATATTTTATACCAAAAATATCTTTAATAACTAATTTGTTAACTTTTTTCTCCATTAAATTTTCTCTTAATTGTCTAAAATTATTTCTAAAATTATTTTAAATTATTATGAGAATTTTATTTAAATTAAATAATCTTTATTTTATTAATTTTTTAACTGGGCTCTGACATTAAGTTTTTATTGTTGAAATTTTTTAAAAGTTTTAGCTAACTTATTTTCCTATTTGTTCTTTAAATAAGTAAAACTTAAAAATTAAGTTATCAAATTCTTCTTTATTTATTTTGAAAAAAATTATTTATTTTGAAAAAATTTGTATAAAATAATTCCTTAAAATTTTTCTTACGAGATGATCTATTAGATATAAAAACACTAGAAATAAAATCTATATAATAATCTAAAAGAGTATTAAATCTTTTAAAATTTTCTAAACTAGTTTCATAATATTTATTATCAAAATATTGTTCTAGAAATTCCAAATATTTTCTTTCAAAATCTTTAATTGTTATCATTCTTTAGTTTTATTTCTTTTTGTTATGATACCCAAATTTTAAGCACAACATATTCATAAATTTTCTAATAACAGAATAAATTTTTCAATAGTCTTATGACTGACAAACGAAATCTAGAGCTGATAATACCTTATTTTTGCTGAATATGAGTCTACTTTTACCTTCTGCTACTTTGGGTCTGATATTTAGTTATCTTGTTAAAAGTCTCACCTCTTGTATTGGGAAATGGTCACATGCCTTCAATAAGAAATAGGATCTGTACTTTTGCTTAAGATATAAGAATGACATCGGGTTTTTGGAAAAAAAAAAAACTTTTATTCATTAAGAAAATAGTATTACTATAATCCTAGTTTCCTTACTACTCTAAGCCATAGGAGTTTTCTAATACATAAGATTTGTTTAAAGATACAATGAAAAATAGAGAGTTTTTGCTATGCATCTGATGAGTTGTGTGCTTCTTCGAAATCTCATTGCTTTTACATACTTATTATGCCTTCAAAATTCATGAAATGATAAGATCATCTTATCTTTTCTTTTCCTTCTTTTGAGAAGGATAAGTGTATCATAGTCACTTGCCAACACACTCAATCTAGAGTCTGGTGACGTGGAGCCATTTTGGTCCTTAATGCAATAGATACAATTATGATCTTTGGTCTGATCTTTTTCTTGCTGACAAAATTCTTGCTTGGTTCCTTCAGTGGTGTCTATTTCATCAGTTGAATGGCGCCTTAAAATTGATTACTTTTTCAATATTTTCTTGACTAATTTCTAAGTTACTATGGGAAATCATTATAATCTTACTGGTGGAATAATTAACTTTTAGTTCTAAACAATTGTTTATTTTTCTTGTCTCATATTATATATGACTTAACATTATTACTCGCTCCTATTTTAATAATTCTTCATTAAGCTTTTCTTCTGGTAAAGTTTTAGGTTGTTTAACTATCCTTATTGAAGATGTCATTCGTATTTTGATAAGATGATATAGATTCATTAGTTATCCTTTGTTCCAATCCATAAGTGAATTAAAACTTTTTAAGAAAGTTGGTCTATCATTTACTTTTACTCATCTTCTGAAGTTCTTAATTGCTTTTTTGAAATTCTCTAAAAAAATATGTTAATTTCATTAAATTATTATTTGGATAAATATTTTCAATTAATTCACAATAAAATAACTGATAAACTAATTTAAGATCTGCTCCTTCAACAATATTAAATCTGTTGTTAATAATCTTTTTATTTCCTAGTTCATGGACTTTTTCTGTAGTAAAAAACTTCATGACTTGCAGCTATTCTTTTCCTGATCTTTTGGTTAGATTAAAAAAAATCAACCATTGGTCTAGGTTGATGTTTCGATGCTTTTCCTTCTCTTCTTTTGGAATAAGAAATGTATCATCTATTTCCGTAAAAATTATTGGTCTTGTTATTTTTCCTAAAGTTGTCATCTTATTCTTTGCAACTGACTGGTTTTTGAGTGCTTGGGCATAATCTCCTTCTAAACTATATCATTAGGTTTGAGGAGTTGGAGCTTTGTAATTGGCAAAGCTTTCTTCTGCTTCAATCCTGCTAGTCAATGCTCTTTGTGTTACTCCTAAAAATTCGATTATTACTCTGCTGGTTTCTGGTCATGTCTTGTATATTCTTGGAGCTGGTACATTATAGACAACATAAAACTTTCTTTGGGTTCTTTTTCTTCTGCTATGTTAGACTATAAAAGTTTTGAAGAGTTACATTCTTCCTTTTAAATTACCTTTGAGGTTTTACTCTTATCTTGGGATAATTGAATTTCTTTCCCTTTAGAAATTTTACTTTCTTTCTTTTCTTGAGAACTAGTTTCTTTCTTATTTCTCCGTGATTTCTTGAGATATAAAACCTCAAGTTGGTCTTTTATGATTTTCAATTCCTTTTCTTTGATCATAATTTCTACTTCAAGATCATCCATAATTCCTGTAATGGTAAAAATTGTTACTGGGGCTAATTTTCTAGTTAGTACATCTGCTACACTATTCTTTATTTCAGGTAAATGTTCTACATCAAAATTATAATAGTTAAATCATTGTTGCCATCTGATGAGCCTCTATTGCTTATAATTATCTGCAATATTAGTTCTTAAAAAATGTCCAATATTTTTATTGTCAATTCTAACAATAAATATTAAACTTATATCGTATATTGCAAATTTTTTAGTAGCCTTTTTAACAACTAAATATTTTTTCTCATTACTATAATAATTTAATTCAGGGCCTTGAAAAAATTCTGAAGTAAATGTGCAAAGATATTTATCTTTATCATCAACCTTTACTTTTATTACTACTTTCTAATATTCATGTGAAGTGTTTGTTTCTATTATTATTTTATCATCTGGTCTTGGATGGTATAGAGCTGGTAGATTTTTTACCTGTACTTTTACTTTATCCATATATTTAGTGTCTTGATCAGTCAATTGCTAAAAATAATCTTTTTTAAGCTTTGTTTGTCATTTCTGCCAATTTCTTTACATATGTTTCTGCATATGTTAGTCATCATAAAAATCTTTGTAATTTATTTTTATCTTTGATCATGTTAGGAAAACTTTGTATGTTATTTAAAATATATGGTTGTAGATGATGTTTTCTATTTTCTATTTATAACCTTAAATATTTTATCTTTTGTTGAGCCATGACTGCTTTCTTTTCTAATAATACTATTATTGATTCTGTATATTCTTGTAAGACACTAATAATGTCTAAATAATGTTTAGGTAATTTATTGATAAAATACTAATATATTAAATAAATACATAACAATAATTGTGATATTTTTTTGAAAATATTGTTCATGTATCTTTTGAAAAATACCTGATTCTTGTTTTAGTTCAAATAGAACAACTGTTCATTGGAATTGCCCTGTGGGCAACTACATGTAGTTAATTTTTGAGATTTTTCATCAAGACTTATTTTCCAAAAATCACTTTTGCAGTCAAAACTTGAAATTTTTTTTTTTCATTTTATTAAATATAACAGTTCTTTTTTTTTAGGTATAAAATATCTATCATCTATTATTTCTTTGTTTAAGGCTCTGAAATTTATGACCATTCTTTTCTTTCTTTTTCTTTTTCTACTAAAAAGGCTGGACTTGAATGGGGTGAATTAGTGAGAATGTTTACTTTTAATTCCAAAAGTTCTTGAATTTGTTTTTAAATTCTTCCCTATCTTCTAGAGTATAAATCATTGGTTTTACTCTTATGATTTTTAAAGAATTTTTTTAATTTTATGGTTGACATTTCATTAGACTTATTAATATTTGGGTCTAAAGAGTTTTCTAAACATACTTTTCTTAATAACGTTCTAATTCATGTTAAGGTTTTATCTTCTTGTATTTCATTTAAAAAGGAATTTTGGTTGGCCTCTGTTTCTAAAGAAATGCTTTCTATTTGTGGTCTTTTTATTGATTTTATATTCTCACCATGTTTTTTCTTTTTATGTTGTGACATAAAAATTGGAGATGAAATTGTTAAAGCTTTTCTTATTTTTGACACATAAATGGTTTTGCCATCTAAAGTTGTCAAACTAATTTTATCTAGGTATTGGGTAAATAGTTGACACAAGTTTTGGAAGTTATTTCCTAATAAGATATCAACTCCTATTTCTTGTTAATATATTGTTAGAATGTGAAATATTTCTTTTCCTATTAATATATCTATATCTTTCAAAACTTTGTTTAGATTTATAGTAGTATTATTTGTTATTCTTACTATTAATTCTTTTGGGGCAGATTTTTAAAGTTTTTCTGAAAATACATATTTACTAACTACACACATACTTGCACATGTATCAATATATACATGCAAATGATAATTATTATATCCTTTAAATTTTAAGCCTATTTTTATGTATGTACTGTTTGGATTTGTTATACTAAATAATTCATCCATTAATCAGAACCAAATTCTGAATCAGAATCAGATGTTTTTGAGTCTGTTATTTTTTTTTCAGTTTATTTTAATAAATAGTTACTACACGTATAATCTATATCAGATTTCTCTATTGATTTTGATTCCATTTTAAATGCTTCTTCTAATATTTTTTCCTTTTGAGAGAATTCTTTTTTAAATTTTTTCTTATGTTGAAGTCTATTTGGGCATTCATTAGCATAATGTCTTTCTTCATTACATATCCAACATCTACATTTCTTTTTTCCTGATGGACAATAATTTTTCTTTTTTGGTACATTATATTTTCTTTTTCTAAAATATCTCTGCTTATAAGGTTATGTGTTATATCTTCTCTAATATTTTTAAAATTTTGTCTTCTAAATTTATACATTTTAAATTTTTTATGCTTTTTATACTTATTATAACGTTTTATATTACATCCATATTTTCTAACATTCTAAAATCTTTTGTAATGCAACAAATTCTATTGTTTTCTCTTGTTTATGTTCTTTTTTTTCTTGACATTTAAGAATTATCCAATTCTTAATATTCTTATTCTCTCTCTTAATATATCAAGTATATTTTCTCTGTTATTATTCCATTCTTTTATCATTATTTTATGTAATATTTCAGGTAATTTTTGGAAACAATATTTCTTTATAAATTTCTTGCATAGAATGTGGTAATTTATGATAATACACTTCATATTCACATATAAAAGAATCTATGTAACACATATTACATATTTTGATATTCGTTAAATGCCATTTAGCTTCATTTATTTCGTTTTCACTAGATTCAGTAATACATCTACCTTTATCTTCTCTAATGAATTCTTTATATATCCCATTTACTACAATATCTAAGTATTCTCTTCCTATAGATGTATTTCCTTGCATTAACAACTGTTGTTGTTCTGTTAAATCTGTAAACTAAACTTTTACATTTTCTATCATTTTATGAGTTACTAATATCCTACAAGTAGAAGGGTTTGCTTGTATTGGTTGTAGAAGTCTGTATAATTACACTCATTTTACTAGTTCATTCATCTAAGACTTTTATTCTATTTATTATACAATCTAAATCTAAAATATCATATTTATTACTTTCATGGGGTCTAAATTCTGGTGGAATACTACCTCTAGTACCCCAATGTAAACTTTCTTCCATCTTAATTGATGTCTTCTCCTGTTAAAAGGTTCAAGTTCTTCTGATATTTGCCTATTTCTTTCTTCTCTATGTGGGTCAAATGTTTCTCCTCTTTGTGGGGTTGATCTTTGTAGAGTTGCTAATGCTGGTTCCATATGAATTCTAGGTCTTATGTTTTCTTGATCAGACTCACTTTAACTTATTATTATTATATCATCTTCTTCTTTATTTATGCAAATTTTTTCTTCATAATGTTTTTCTAATTCTTCATTTGTTAGAGTTAAAAAATTGATTAATTTTTCTATATCTCTATTTTCAGGGTTCATGAATTGTTATTTTAATTCCTCCTATATTCCATTATATAGAAATTATATATTTTCCTTTATCTCTAGATTTTTCTTCATTATTTCTTTTATCATTTTTAGGTATTAATGCATCAGATCTCCTAGGGAATTCTTTCCTTAATCCTCTTAATGGGTCAAATTTTAATTCATTTTCTTTTGGTATATTTTCAATATCTCTTCGTAATTCTATAAATTTTTTATGCATATCTAATTGTAATTTTTTAGTACAATTGTGTTCTTTTATTTCTTCAAGAATTTATTTATGTATTTTGTTTAGGTTTTGTAAATATTTGGTAGATTCACATGTTGTATCTATTTCCTTAGCTAAAAGAATTAATGTTTTCATTATAGTTTTTATATACCATTTATATTTCCATTTCCTTCTAATTATATTTCTAATAATTTTAATTTTAACATCCTCTAGTCTTCTAATATCCTATTACTTCATGTATTAATAAATTTTTAATTTTCTTAATATCTTGTTTTAATTCTTTTATTTCTTCTTGCTAGCCATTCTAGTTTACTAACATTTGTTTGATCTTCAGTAAACTTAATTATTGAAATACTACTCTTCTAGTATCTCAAAGTTTTTCATTAAGTAGATCTCCCGCTCCCACATTTGGTACTTTAGCTACCTTTACCATAGGATCCCTACCCCTTCTTGTTGCATTGAGACTCGCCTTGCCTGCTCTTACCCTCCCACCCTCTTTTTTGGTCTCGGTAGCTGAACTTAGTGAACGTATGCAGAAAATGAAACAAGATTTCTTCAAAGATATCGAGGCACTAGGTTAGGAAGTTGTAATGGGAAAAGGCTGTTGGGCTCGGTCATCTAGCCCACTCTTCAGCTTATGAGATACACACCCTCCACAGGGGACCTTGATAGTAATTCAACATGATAGTTCTTTACTGGAATTGTTGAGGTATTTCCAACAAGAATACTCGAAATAATCTATGTACTTTTGTAAAAAGGAACGGCTAGACTTTCTTTGTATAGTAGAACCAATGTCCGACCTCAACTCTTTTGAAGATCATTTTTGGAAAAATTTAGGTTATACCTTTATCGATGTAAACTTCACATTGGTCAATAAGCTTTAGATTTTTATAGCCCTTGCAGTGGCAGGTGACACTACGATTGTTATAAAACATCGACAACACATAACGGTTACTTACACAACAAATTCCAAAATTTATCTTTTAACGTTTATTTATGGTAAGGGAACCTATGTTAGGAGAAGGGACCTTTGGGACTCTCTAAAGGCTCTTTCTAATACTCAAACCCCTTGGATTGTGATAAGGGAGTTTAATGCTGTTCTTGGATCCCATGAAACTAATGGCTCGACTCGTAGTACTACCTCAATCGAGGATTTTAATTCTATGATCTATTCTTGTAACTTGGTTGAAATTGACACTAAAGGGGACTTTTATACTTACTTTAAGGGTGGTATTTTGGACACGGTCAAGATTAGATCATGGGTTGTGTTCAGGATCCTTGATTTCTGGTCAATAGTCTCCTGTTGTACCCTTCCTCGACACTACTCTGATCATCATCCACTTTTTCTCACTATTTCTATGGCAGGGCCTGGGGATCCAAGGCCGTTTAGGTTTCATGGTATGTGGCTCGAGCACCCTGGTTTTCTTGAATTAGTGCGTGCCACTTGGTCGGTGCCTGTTTGGCTAGCACTATAGGTATTATTATTGGTAAACTTAAGGCCCTCAAAATGGCTCTCAAGACCTATAATAAAATTGTCTTCAGTAATTTGGATCAAAATATTGCGACTACCTACGCTGCACTTGCCGACATTCAACAATGCTATAACGATGACTCTTTCTCTAAAGAACTGCTCCAATTAGAGTTTGATGCTCATGCTGATTTGGATAGATTGTTGCATTAGCAATATATTTTTCTAAGAGAAAAGATCATACTAAAATGGCTGAAGGGTGGAATTTTTTCACTTGTTTATTTTTCGCTTAAGGGCCCAAAAACCTTTGACACACTTACAATTAATGGAGAAATTACCCACGATCCAAAGGCGATAGCTAGTCATATTTTGGATTACTATGAGTATCTTTTCTCAGGCTGACAAATTTTATTCTCATCGAGTCAGTGGTGCCCTCCCTGGTCACCTCTATGGATAATGACAGTTTATGACGCATGCCATCACCAGAAAATATATGTGCTACGATTTTTGACATGGATCCAATAAGTGCCCTTAGGCCAGATGGCTTTACAGGTAAAATTTTTCAGCAGTGTTGGGATATTAGTACAGACATTGTACGAGTGGTTCAAGATTATTTTAAAACAAATCATATGCACCCAAGGCTGAACTCCAATTTCTTAATCTTTATACCCAAGCGCCCACAAGCAAACACTATTGATTAGTATAGGCCTATCACTCTAGACAACTTCATGTTCAAGTTAATAACGAAGATTTTTGCCTGCTACCTAGGACATATATGCTCTCATATTCTATCTTAGAATCAATTTGGCTTCATTCTGGGAAAAAATATTGGCGATTGTATGGCTGGTACTTCTGAATGTTTTAACACTATGCAACTCTCTAGCTGAGGGGCTAATATCACTCTCAACATTGACATGTGCAAGGATTTTGATACCATGTGTTGGGATTTTATTTTACAAGTGATGTAGTGCTTTGGCTTTGACAACATTTTTCTTGGTTGGATCCAAGATCTCTTTACTTCAGCAAAAATCTTAATCTTGCTTAATGGTTCTCCCAGGGGTTATTTCTCTTGCTCCAAAGGTGTTCGATATGGGGATCCCTTATCTCCACTATTATTTTGTATAGCTGAAAATTTTCTTAGTAGATATCTTGAAAAATTGGTTGATACGGGGAATTTACTCCTAGTCTCTTCACCTAGAAGAGCTCGTGTGCCAACGCATTTTTTGTATGTTGATGATCATCTTATTTTCTGTCGATCATGTGAGTCAAATATTTGGGTTCTATCTGAGGCTTTTCCCTGTACAGTTGCCTTTCCGGTCAGATGGTAAATTTAAAAAAATCTTTCATTTACTTTGGAAAAGGTGTTCCTCCAGGAAACATTTCATCACTTTGGACTATAGTTGGCATGTACAGTGGAAGATCATCCTTATCTTACTTAGGCATCAATCTTATCCAAGGGTTCCAAGAAAGTGTTTGTTTCAAAGTTTAGCAGACAACATTCGTACGAGGATAGGGGCATGAAAGAGGCAGACTTTTTCTTTGGTAGGACATCAATGCTTGATATCTTCGGTCATCCAAAATATGTTCCTTCACTCATTTCAGATATATAAATGGCCAAAAATAGTCCTAGAAGAACTGACAAAAATTATTTGCAATTTATTTTGGTTGGGAAAGATGGATACAATTAAACAGGTTCAAGTTGCTTGGAGGTACTGCTACCACCCACTAGAGGAAGGAGGTCTTGGCTTGCTGGACCTTGGTCTCTTAAATGAGGCCATGCTAAGAAATTTTGCATGGCTAGTAATCACAGGGAGCTCTAACACTCTGCTTTACTTACGCAGTCGGTATCTGGCTAAAGATGAATCTTCATGGACCTACTATGTCTACTCGTCAGTCTGTCATAGTTTACGACATCATTATCTGACCCTCTTAAAGAAGTCCAGGTGGCTAGTTAGAAAGAATTTTGCAGCAAGGTTTTGGATGGAAAATTGGTTGGGCACTTCTCTAATTAAGAGGATGGATAGTCCTCTAGTAAACCCACCGATACATTCACTAGTGGGGGGTTATCTATTAAAGGAGGGATGGCATCTTCTACAATCCTTTGCGGACTCATATTCAAATATTTCCTATAAAATTCAGTCCTTATTTGGGATTTGTTCGGACACCAGACTTTGGACACGTTTAATTAATGGAGATGTTACAACCAGTGAAGCTTATGATTCATTACGTGTGGTTGGGGAACACAAGAGTTAGGGCAGGGCCATCTAAGACCCTCTTACACCTGTTTCACAATCTATTTTGCTATGGTATGCTATTCAAAATAAGCTCCCCACAGATTGCCAGTTAAAAAAGAGGGGACAATCTTTCCCTTCCCGCTACTCTTTATGTGGATCCGTAAAGGAAACTTTGTCTCATCTTTTTTTAAGTTGTCATTTTGCAAGAGCTCTTTAGGACCTCTTATGCTTCTTCTTTGGCAGACAATCATGTACAGACTCTTATATCCTAAACTTATGGACTACTGCATTGGCAATGGATTTTGGGTCACAACTCGATAATTTATGGAAAGTAGGGATTGCTTCAATCATTTGGGTGACATGGATAACTAGAAATGGTTATCAGTTTGATAGCATGAAGGCAATGCTGAGTTCAGCCTTTGCCACAGTTTGGCAATTTATTTATGAGGCAGGTCTATCATTGAGTGGATCCATACGAAATGCAGTGGACGATCTTCAGGTGCTCAAGTGTCTTCAAATACCATGCATCCTATAACGGGTTCCAAGGATTATAGAGGTTATTTGGAAGGCACTACCCTCAGGATGGATAACAGTAAATACGGATGGTGCAGCTTTTGGGGAGCCAGGCTTATCTGGTTGTGCACGTATTTTTTGAAATTCCAAATAATTTATTAAGGGTTGTTTATCCATACATGTGGTAATGTATGCATATAAATTTGGGTGGAGTCGGCTTTGGTTAGAGTCAGACTCAGCGTATGTTGTGGCTCTTTTTCAAACTCAGTCTTCTTTGGTGCCTTAGAGATGGTATTCGGCTATGACTGATTGTTTAGATAAAGTTACTCACATGGAGTTCCATTGCTCACATATTTACAGGGAGGATAATACTACAGCTGATTGTATAGCTTCTAGGGCTCCTAATTTATGTACAATGACTTGGTAGTGGGATGCCCATCTTTGCTTGCTCTTTCATTTTTTTGAATACTAACAGTAAACCCAATTCTAGGTTTTGCTGAGAATATTGATTTGTATTATTTTTTATTGATGCTTAATAATACTAGTAGTTGAGGGGCTACATGAAGAATGTGCTAAGGAGGTGCCAACCTAGTTAGGATATTCCGATGCGCCTACTAAGCCCTACTAGCTACAACCTTTCATTAAAAAAATAATTAATATGTTGCTTGATACTTAAAAGACTATATATTTTATATTCATTTATAAATAATGTTATAAGTTGTGTCAGATTGTGAAATCAATTATTGTATATATTAAATTATATATATAAAAAAATATTTTTGATAGAAAATATAGATACTAAAGAAAATTAACAAAAATGATAAAAATTAGCTATTTTTTAAAAGCTTATATAAAACTTTAAAAATTTTGAAAATAATAATGAATTAATTAAATTAAATTTTCTTTTAAAAATTATATTTGTAACACAAATACAATATGTGATATGCATATTTTCAATTAATTTTTATATTTATAATATTATTGTCAGTGGACTTCTCGGAAACGCTTAGCATATTTCTAGACAATAGATTGATTCAAATTTTTATTCCAAATATCGTTTAATAAAAACAAAAAATATTACTTTTCGTGAAGAAACAATAAATTTTTGAGAAATTACCAAAAATAACACTCCTAAAATTTATACTAACAAAACTAGCACCCTAATAATATTGAAAGTTCAATTTGAACGTGAAATATTGAATGTTTAATATTGAACGGGTCTAAATTGTCATTGTTCTATTCTAATTGAATGGGTATTCAAAGAAAAATGACTTATTAATAATTTTTTTTAATTGTGAAAATATAAGTTTAAATACAAGAGGAGCTAGTTTTGTTATTACAAATTTTATTATTACAAGTTTTAAGGGTGTTAGTTTTGTTGTTTTTCCTAAACTTTTCTTTCTAAAATTTCATTACATCTTTGTGAATATATTGAGAATATATAAAATAAAATAAAATAAAAAATGAACAATACAATTATGAAATTATTTTAAAACCAACATTTACTTATCAAAAATAGAAAATAACGTAGGATAAATAATTGATAAAATTCATTTAAGTATCAAAAATCGTGAAGCAATACCACAAATTGATAACATACATTATCATTTTTAAATTTGTTGTTACTATACAAATTTATCATAATTTAATGAATTATAATTAAATATTTATATGAAATGTTGGAAAAAAAAAACTAAAATAGAATATATTTATATAAATATTGACTTATAGTATAAATGATAAGTTATATATGTATTTGATATTTAATTTAAAAATAGTAAAAAAATTACGTAACGATATTTTAAAAATTTATTAAATTTTTTTGTACAAAAATAAAAATAAAAAAATTATTGGGAGATTTTGAATTTTTTTCGATATTAGAGGAAGATAGGAAGTATCGAGATATTTTAACGTCTTCTTCAAAATACTACAAAACTGAAGAGCATTGCGAAAAATATTAACATTTTCATATTAATATATCCATTTTACGAAAATTTTGATAAAAATATCATGATATTTTATCTAAGCTTATTCCCTCTCCTCTTTTCTCTTTCCCGTCTTTATTGACAAGTGATTAAGAGAAATGCTGGCAAAGTGGCAACATTCTTCCGTACACTCCATTATAAATTCCCTTATTTAATATACTAACATATGCCACGATAAAATTCTAGAAGTAATGGACTAGTTTTTGTTCAATTAAAAGTTCAGTCTATTATGAAATTGACTCGGCACTTGTCAATCATAAAATTGACCCGGAAGCTAGGCGAGGTGTTTGAACCAGCTCCTCCACTCAGGGGTGGGCAACTATTCGCGACGATCAGCTCCGATCAGCTACCAGCTCCTCCACCTTCGATCAGCTCCGAACCAGCTCCTCCACCTCCGATCAGCCAAGAGATCTTCCACGCGAATCAGCGAACCAGCTTCGATCCTCCACGCGAACCAGCCATCAGCCATCAGCAGCTTCGATCCACCAGCCATCAACCATCAGCCATCAGCTCTTCCATCAACCACCAGCTTCCATCAGCCACCAGCCATCAGCTTCCATCAGCCACCAGCCATCAGCTCCTCCATCAGCCACCAAATCACTTGCTGCTGACTGCTGGTACTGAGATCTCGATCTGAATTACAAGCCACTCAACTACACTGCCTTTGAACTCGCCGATCTCGATCTCAATCCACCACTGAGATCTGTCGACGAGCTTCAATTACAAGCCACTCGACCAACGCCGCCTCTCACAACCAGGTAGCTGATCGTCACAACCAGGTAACATCGGGTTGCTCTGCATCCAGGTATTGCACTTCAATTTAAAAAAAAAAAAAAAATTATTAGATTTAACTGTGAATTTTTCATGGTTCTGGATTAACGCTTGATATGGATAATTCCAATTCCAAATCTATGGAACACATGGGACATGCTGAACTCTTTAAGACAAATGCCCCTAAGAAAAGCTATGCTGAAGCCATTTCCAATTCACTAACAGATGTAGTCATTGAATCAATTGATGCACAACCAAAGAAAAGGGGAGATATTGCATGTGTGTCTGTAGACCCTGATTTATATCAATCTCGCTTGGAATTATGTAAATTCTCTTTGATTGGTAGATTGATTCTCTCTAAAGGAGATAAACCTTGGTCTCAAGGCGACCTAAAGTCAAGATTAACATCATTTTGGAAATTGCCTTCTAATTGGAAACTCATCTCTTTGGGACGGGGATATTACCATATGTTACTACATACCAAAGAGGATAAAGCTACGGTATGGGCTAACGCCCCTATCAATCTAAAGCCTGGTGTTTTTAGAGTGCAACCTTGGACGCCGAATTTTAATCCTCTGCATCAGAAAGCAACAAATGCTCATGTGTGGGTTCGCTTCTATAACTTGCCATGGGAATTTTGGGATAAAGAAATTCTTGCCAATATCGGGCGTGCTATTGGTATCCCTCTCAAAGTCGACAATGCGACTTTAAATGGAGAAATGGGAAAGTTTGCACGAATTTTGATTGATATAGATCTCTCTGCAAAACTTGATGAACAAATAATGATTGAAGTGGGCTCTCTAAAGCTTTTTATTGATTTATTTTATGAGGATGTCCCAGATTTTTGAACAATTTGTTCATCAGTAGGGCATGCTGCATTTAAATGCCGAAAAAATGGTTCTAAGATCACTACGGACCCCCCAAAAAGTGTACCCTCTTCAAAAATGGTACAACAAACTAGTTCACAGCAACTTTATCGACCTAAGGCATCTTCAAACTCTACAACCATACCGGTCAGTAATGTTTTCTCTGCACTCAACACTGTAGAGCCTAATGAGACTAATATTGATAATAACGTTCATACTATACCGCCTGCCACCTTGAATAATTTTAGCTCTATGCCGATGGACACCAATGATATTCGTCCAGTCTCTCTTGTGACTGATGACCTTGTGAGACTTGTCGAATCAACATTTGATTCTTCCAAACAAGCCACTAAATGCTTACCTCAACATACGGTCAAACTTGGACCAACCGCAAACACACAGGGTACTACAGACACTTCTAACACAAGATCACTGCCTCCTTTGGCTACATCGAGACTCAACTTGCCTACTCTTTCCCTTCCACCCTCTTCTGCAATTTTGACAGCCGACCTCAGTGCAAATATCCAGAAAATGAAACATGATTATGCCAAAAATCATGAAGAAATAGGATGGCAAGTTGTAACCGGGAGAACTCGGCGAGCTCGATCAGCTAGCCCACGTCTTGAGCCTATGAGATACACTCCGAAGACGGGGGAGTCTGATAATAATTCAACATGATTGTCCTATACTGGAACTGTAGAGGTATCTCCAATAAAAAAACCCAGAATACCCTATATAATTTTTGTAAAAAGGAAAGACCAGACTTTCTTTGCATAGCAGAACCAATGTCCGATCTTACAACCATTCAAGATCGCTTTTGGCAAAACATGGGCTATACTTTCATCTGTTCAAACTCAACAAAAGTGAGCAAAATTTGGCTTTTTGCAGCCAACGCAGTGGCAAGTGATACAACAATTGCTATACAACATCAACAGCATATAACGGTCACTTACACAGCAAACTCAAAAAATTTTCTTTTATCTTTTATTTATGGTAAGGGAACGTATATTAGAAGAAGGGACCTCTGGGATTCACTAAGGGCAATTTCAGATACTCAAGCGCCTTGGCTTGTGATAGGGGACTTTAATGCTTTTCTTGGATCGCACGAAACTACTGGGTTGACTCGTAGTAATACCTCTATAGAAGATTTTAGTGCTATGATCTCCTCCTGTAACTTGGTTGAAATTGAGACTAAAGGAGCATTTTACACTTACTGTAAGGGTGGACTATCTCAAATACGATCAAGATTAGATCGTGGGTTATGCTCAGAATCCTTTCTTGACTCCTGGGCAACGGTTTCTTGTTGTACCCTTCCTAGACACTGCTCAGATCACCATCCACTTCTACTCACGGCTTCAGTAGTAAGGAATAGCGGCCTAAGGCCGTTTAGGTTTCATGGTATGTGGCTTGAACACCCTGGCTTTATGGATTTGGTGCGTGCCACTTGGTCGATGCCTATTCAGGCTAGCGCTATGGGCACTGTTATTGGCAAACTAAAAGCTCTTAAACTGGTTCTGAAGACATGGAACAAAATCGTCTTTGGTAATTTGAATCAAAATATTGCAAATGCAACAGACACATTGGCCAACATTCAACAACGTTATAATGATGACTCTTTCTCAGAAGAACTGTTGCAACTAGAGTCCGATGCCCATGCTGACTTAGATAGATTGTTGCGTCAGCAAGATATCTTTTTAAGAGAAAAGATTAGATTAAAATGGCTGAAAGGTGGGGATAGAAACTCTACATTTTTCCACTCTCTACTTCGTCGTTTAAGAGCACAAAAACCTTTGACTCACTTGGAAATTAATGGAGAAATAACTAATGATCCAGAGGTAATAGCTACTCAAATTTTGAATTACTATGAAAATCTCTTCTCAAGTCATGCAGGTGGAACAACAGATCTTGCTCCCATAGAGTCAGTGGTACCCACCTTGGTCACTTCTGCGGATAACCAAAGTTTACGACGCATACCTTCATCAGAAGACATAAAAGCTACAGTTTTTGACTTGGATCCAATGAGTGCCCCCGGACCAGATGGGTTTACTGGTAAATTTTTTCAACAATGTTGGGATATTATCAGTACAGATATTGTACGAGCGATACAAGATTATTTTAGAACATGCCACATGCACCCGGGGCTAAATTCTAATTTCTTAATTCTTATACCCAAACACCATCAAGCAAGCACCATTGATCAGTACAGGCCTATTGCTTTAGGCAACTTCATGTTCAAGTTAATAACAAAGATTATTGCCAGCAGATTAGGACACATATGTACTCGTATTCTGTCTCAAAACCAATTTGGATTCATTCCAGGTAGAAATATTAGTGATTGTATAGCTGGTGCTTCTGAATGTTTTAACGCTATGCAGCTTTCCAGTCGACAGGGTAACATCGCTTTGAAAATTGACATTCACAAAGCTTTTGATACTATGCGTTGGGATTTTATTATAAAAGTGATGCAATGCTTTGGCTTTGACAACATTTTCTTGGGATGGATTCGAGATATATTCGCATCGGCGAGAATCTCAATCCTGGTTAATGGTTCACCCAGGGGCTATTTTTCTTGTTCTCGAGGAGTCAGACAGGGGGATCCTTTGTCCCCAATATTATTTTGCATAGCTGAAGATTTCCTCAGCAGATACCTTGGCAAGTTGGTGGATACGGGAAGTTTAAGCCCAATTTCTTCACCAAGAGGATCTCGTGCGCCAACTCACTTTTTATATGCAGATGATCTTCTTATTTTTGGTAGTGCAAGTGAGAAAAATATTCGGGTGTTAACTGAAGCTTTTTCCTTGTATAGTCGCCTTTCGGGTCAAATGGTAAATTTAGAAAAATCTTTTATCTACTTTGGTAAAGGTGTTACAACAAGCAACATTTCATCAATTTGGAATTTATCTGGCATGCGCATTGGAGGATCATCCTTGTCTTACTTGAGAATCAATCTCTTCCAAGGGGCCCCGAGAAAGTGTTGGTTTCAAAGTTTAGCAGATAAAATTCGTGTGAGGCTTGAGGCTTGGAATGGTCAGACTATTTCTTTGGCAGGACGGCGTTGCTTAATTTCTTCGATCATTCAGGGAACATTTCTCCACTCATTTCAGATATATAAATGGCCAAAAACAGTCATTCAAGACCTAACAAAAATCATTCGCAATTTCTTTTGGTCGGGAAAGACGGATACAGTTAAACAGGTACAAGTGGCTTGGAGGGACTGTTGTCGTCCAATAGATGAAGGAGGGCTTGGTTTACGGGACCTCCGTCTCCTAAATGAGACTATGCTAAGAAAGTTTGCATGGAGGGTAATCACAGGAAATTCTAACACTTTGCATTACTTACGTAGCAGATATTTAGCAAAAAATGGCTCTCCACGGAATTATTATGTCTGTTCATCAGTCTGG
Organism: Elaeagnus macrophylla; assembly: GCA_029378325.1. Lineage (NCBI taxonomy): Eukaryota > Viridiplantae > Streptophyta > Magnoliopsida > Rosales > Elaeagnaceae > Elaeagnus > Elaeagnus macrophylla. The sequence goes on along the minus strand of CM055641.1, from coordinate 46,250,777 downwards.
GCTGGTTTGCGACCGCACTACTTAACCCTATTGGAGGAGTCTAGGTGGTTAGTTGGAAGAAACTCTACTGTAAAGTTTTGGACCGACAATTGGTTAGGTACTCCTTTAATTGAAATGATGGATAATCCTCCAGTGGACCCGCCAATTCATTCCCTAGTGGGGGATTACCTAAATGAAGATGGTTGGCATTTGCCTCAAACTTTCACAGTTTCCTATCCAGATATTGCCTCAGAAATTCAGTCAACAGTGGTTGGGATTGGTTCAGACACCAGAGTTTGGACACGCTCAATTAAGGGTGATGTTACAGCTAGTGAGGCTTATGACTCACTACGTGTGGTTGGGGAACGTAAAATTTGGGGTAAGGCCATCTGGGCCCATTATATACCGCCTTCAAGATCTATTTTGCTATGGCGTGCTATCCAGAATAAACTACCAACAGATTGTCAGTTAAAAAGAAGGGGACAATCGTTTCCTTCCCGTTGCTCGTTATGTGGATCCGAGGAGGAATCTTTATCACATCTTTTTTTAAGTTGTCATTTTGCAGGTGCTCTTTGGGACCTCCTATGCTTCTTCTTTGGAAAAAGACCATGTACAGACTCCTCTGTCCTAAACTTATGGACAACCGCAATGAAGATGGAATTTGGATCACAACTAACCAATCTATGGAAAGCAGGGATTGTTTCAGTCATCTGGGTAATTTGGAATACTAGAAATGATTATCGATTCAACAATAAAAAGACAACAATGAACTCGACTTTTGCAACAGTATGGCGTTTTATTCGTGAAGCAAGTCTATCAAAGAGTGGTTGCATGAAAAATACTGTAGATGATCTTCAGATACTTAAACGACTTCGAATACCAGGCATTCCAAGACGGGCTCCAAGAATCATAGAGATTAATTGGAAGGCACCACCCTCGGGATGGATAAAGGTCAATACAGATGGTACAGCTTTTGGAGCACCAGGTTTATCGGGTTGTGTAGGTGTTTTTAGAACTTCCAGATCATTTGTTAAGGGTTGCTTCTGTGTTCCGCTTGGAATATTGTATGCTTTTGAAGCAGAACTAGCGGCAGCCATTTATGCGGTGAAGTATGCATATATGTTTGGGTGGAGACGTCTTTGGCTGGAATCAGACTCAGCATATGTTGTTGCTTTACTACAGACTCGGTCTTCTTCAGTCCCTTGGAAATGGTACTCTATTTGGAAAGATTGTTTAGATAAAATCTCCCACATGGAGTTTCACTGCTCACATATTTACAGGGAGGGTAATGCTGCTGCTGATAGTTTAGCCTCTAGGGCTCCTAGTTTATGTACAGCGACTTGGTGGTGGAATGCCCCATCTTTCGCTAGCTCTTTTATTTATTCAGATGAAAACAACAAACCTAATTACAGGTTTTGTTGAGAATATTTATTTGTATATTTAATTTTATTAAGTTTTAATAATATTAGTGGTGAGCGGTCTAATGAAGAAGGTGCTAAGGAGGTGCCAACCTAGTTGGGATGTCCCGGTGCACCCACTGAAAACTGCTAACTACAACCTTTTATAAAAAAAAAAAAAAAGTTCAGTCTATTATATAGAAAAGTATTTGTAGCATTCCTAAATCGACTAAATAGGTAATTTTGAGCTTGCATTTGTATTTTGAATGGGTTCTCTGTTTTTTCAGAGGATTTATAAATTTTACAATCTTATATATTACTAATAATTTTATAAATTAATTACCTTTTAATTTTTATATGACTTTATCTGCTTTTAATCTAAAAAATATATGTTTTTACGTTATTAAAAAAATATGCACCATTTACAAAATAACATCTATTTTATATTGTAAAGAAAATAAGTGCAACACATGAAGATAAAAGTAAAACTACATATCATGCTATGCAATTAAATTAATTAAATATTAGGTGATAGTACGGATATGATCTGGACTACATAGATTCTATCTAAGATCCCTTCACTTTAAAAGTCTTACTTACTCCGCAGGGGCCTATAATGGGTCCTCTGACCTGTTGAACCACCTGGACTCGTTCAAAGATTGCATGAACCTCTACGTACACAGCAATACTATTAGCTATAGAGCATTCTCCATAATACTGGTAGAAAAAACTTGAGTCTTATATAGGACCCTCAAGCCATAAACAATCGAGAACTTCTAAAAATTTGCAAGACAGTTCCTCACTCAGTTCTCAGCCAAGAGAAGGTTTCCCAAGACTCTAGCACATTTGATGGGACTGACCCAGAACGTGAAAGCGTCCCTCAAAGACTTCTTTGATCGATTCAGCAACGAAAAGATCCAAGTAGAAGACTTCCCTAACTCACTGGAAATCAACGCATTTCTCTACAGTCTCCAAATGGGAACTCTATGAAACAGACTGGTAGGAAAGCTTCCTAGGTTGTCATTCAAAGAGATGACCAAGATAGTAGTAGCAACCATCAATATAGAGCACATGGCCAACCACCATAGGGGCAGACCAGAGAGCTATACCTAGAAGCGCATAATAGAGGATGAGCCTAAGAACTTGGATATCAAAAAGTCAAGCACAAAAGTCAATGGTGAAGAGGCACCAAGGAAGACCAGAAGCTCTCGACCTAAGGCAAAATTCAATAAATTTGTTCCTTTGAACACAACTTGAGAACAAGTGTTGATGTAGATCCAGAACTCTAGGCTCTTCAGAGGCCTCAAGAATATGAATAGGTCACCAGCCAATCGAAACCAAAACCAATTCTACAAGTACCATCGTGACTTTGGCCACAATATTGAAGATTGTTGGGAATTGAGAAATGAGATAGAATATGGCATTCACAAAGGGTTACTAAAAGACTTTGTGTTGGCCAAGGGAGGCATACCTTCCACAGACCTAGGGAACCAGGTTGAGAAAGGTGCTTCAACAATGAATGAGATTTGCGTGATTTTGGTAGGACCAATTGGAGAGGACACGAACTATGAAAGTTTGTCCCAAGTCCAAATCCAAAATCTGGGTAGTAAAGCTTCCTGATCATAACTTTGGCTAATTATGGCTATCAAATCCTAGGGAGGAACAAGTCTTGCTCCTGCGAGGTAGTAGCAAGCAATAACGAAAAGTTAGAGTTGGAGAATGAGTTATTAAAGCTCATTTGAAGTTCTGGCACCTAGATCTTTACTAAGGCGAGAGCTTACTACATAGTTTTAGGGAGGGTGAGTGCTCGCTCCCGAGATGCAATAGTGCCTAAGGGCTTAAAGTTAAGATTGGCTAAGTTTGCTAGTGACTTGCTGCTCTAGGGTCTAAGGTAGATGTCAGAAACTCTATCTGGTGAGCTATGGTATGGTGGTAGTTTACTGAAAAGTAATGTACAAGTGAGTGGGTGCCAAGTTGGCTACATTGTTCTTTATTTTTATTTCTAATCCCTCTGCTTTTTGTTTTGTTTTTGGTGTTAGTGTTGGCATGGCTACGTAGGACCTCACCCTAACACTTTATTGAAAAATAAATTACAAGAAAAAAAAAAAGACAAAGTAAACTTCTAAGGCCATATGTTCTGTTGACACCAGTGGTTTCCCTACTTACATCTTCTGACCTTGGTAGATTCCCACATTGTAGAAAATGGGGCCACTGTCTTGATCTTGGATCGTAATTGCTGTGGGTGTTGAAGTGGTGTGGTCCAACCAGATGTAATCCATTAAGACAGTAGTAAGATAAGATAGGTGGATGTTGGTAATCCTAGACTAAGATGAGATCTTTGGGTATAAAACTAGTAAGTAACTGTGGATTTTCCAAATTCCCTAAGTGTAGATCTCAATGAACTATTTGAGTATACCACTAGTGTACTTTCGGGATGGTCAGGCTGAAATGAACACTAACTTTCTGAGTGTACATGAGTAGGAATGTAATGCACCCTATATTAAAAAAAAAAAAAAAGAATTCAAAAATTAGTTTGAAGATGTTGTGAAGTTAAAAAAGAATATGGAATAAGAATGAAAAATAATGTGATATAGTGCACTAAAACATCAAATTGAAAGCTCACTTGTAGTTTACACGTTGCATGATAAATAAAATGCAAGTTAAGGTGTAGAATGAGCCTAAATTTCATTATTTATCTACGCTACCTAAGCCTAATATTACTGGATATTCAGTGAGAAGGATAGAGAGGGAGTCATTTCTCTATATTTAGCACCCTTCTCCCCTTGTTTTTGTTGGCTAAGAATAAGGGAAGCTCTGTCCAAGTATTTTTGGGCTTTCTTGGTACGTTTTAGTTTGTGTTGGTCCAATTTTCCTTCTGAGTGTCAGGTTTAGGAAACAATTTCATCTTAGAATTTAGGACATCAGAGATGAGTCTCTTTCATTTTTTCAAACACTAGGACGAGTGTACAAATGTGAGATTGAGTGAGGATTTGATGAGAGTAGTTGTTGTGTTTCGATAGTAGATCTAACTAGTGAGGAGCCTCATGTTTTTAAGAGAGTTTCTCTGAGTTGAGTTTTCGTGTGTCAGTTGTTAGTTGCAAGGATGCAACATTTTTCATAGGTGAAGAGCCTATGTGTTGATGTGTCATGTGTAGGCTTGGTGTTTCGAGGTCGTAACTTATATGCATGCTAGTTTTTTGATGATCCATCAGTAGTCGAACATATCACTTGGTGATGGAGCTTTGGGGATAAGCTTGGATCTACTTGGATTAGGTGTTGCGTTGACAACAAGCGAGGGTAGCTTAGGCGTAGTTGAGTGTGACTCTAACTGATAGAAGTATTAGCCTATATCTTTAGGTTGTATACAGTTGATTTATATATTAGTGAATTATTTGATGTTGAGTGATTACCTTAAGCAACCTGTGGATGTTACCATATAAGAAGGGTATTTATGTGGGTTTATCACATTACATGTGTTATGTATGATCACATGTTGTGAGAGAGCAATCATCATTTACTGAATATGTTCTGATGTGTAAATTGTAGTACTCGGAAGTGTACGAATCACTTGTAGTAAGTGATAAGCAAACCTTTGAGATCGATTTCTCAAAAAATTGCAGTGATTTAAATAACATTTTCATACTTCTCTATAATACCAAAACAACTAAAATACTAAATGGTTTTTATTTAGGCCTAACTGGTATGGTGTAATAATTTTACAATTCTTCTTTGTATAATTGACTATATAAGTATATATACACCATTTTCTTCATATTTTGAACTTAAAATCCTTTGGAGCAACATTAGCGATGATCAACTTCAACTCTTTAACATGAAGACCCATCAATTGTAATACCTCAAAATGATACGCCATTACCTTGATTGAAACAATGGAAGCATCTAGGCATATCTTCACCAGGTAGATGAAACAAAACTCAATTAATATTTGCTCAATCTCTACAAAGTAGGAAACAAGATATGTGCTATCAAAAACTTATTTCATAAAACCTAATTAAAGCATAGAAAAAGTGAGAACAAAAATAGTGCATAGAAAAAAAACGAATTTTTGAAAAACTTATAGAAAATGAAGAAAGAGAGGGTTATTTAGTGAGGAAGAAGTAGGAGGAGAGAGAAAAAATAGAAGACCAAAGTCTAAAAACAACAAAATACTATATATTGTATTTTATGTTGCCAAAGTTTGATAAGAAGCATAAATTCTCCAATCCCAAAGTATTAATCCAATGAATAGAGATACTCATATTTTTTATAAATCTTTTTATTGTATTGTCTTTTATCAATATCAAACATTCATTTTCTCTAACATATGTCACATGCTAGGCACATGACCAAAATTTAAAATTTAATTTTCAATTTAGACTAAAGTGTTATAATCTTTAAATTGAGATATTAAATTAACAGATTTTAATAACATGAGGCATAATAGGTACCAATACATATTCTAAATTGATTTTTTTTTAAATTTGGTCATGTGCCTAGCATGTGACATATATTAGAGAAATGAATATTTCATATTGATAAAAGATAATATATTTAAAGAGTTTATAAAAAATATTAGTGTCTTCACTCATTAGATTAACTTTTTAAAATTGAAGAATTCTTGTTTCTTATCAAACTTTGAAAACATAAAATAAAATATAAGGTGCTTTGGTATTTTTAAACTTTGTTCTTCTGTTTTTAAAATATATTAGTAAAAAGTGCCTCTTTAACAAAATGATTATTATTAGGGGTGGCAATTTCTGACACGACATGATAGCACGATCCGAACACGATACGACACGAATTTTTTTTAGTAAGAATTGATCAATAATTTTTTTATGTTCTTAAAGGTTTGTTATTTCTTTTCTATTATAAATAAGTAACACAAAAAAAATTTAAATAATTTTTTTAATGTGTTAACAAACACGAAAACACGACACAAACACGAATAAATACGACCCGAACACAACTAATACGACACGATTGACACCCCTAATTATTATGCATTAAAAAAATAAAAGGCAATTTAATCATTTTAATTTATTTATTTTATACTTTCCTCTTTTTCTCTCTTATCCTAATGTTTTCTCTTTTTTTTTTTTCTCTAAATCATAAATACTAAACCATAAATGCTAAACTCTAAACTTTAAATGCTAAACCCTAAAATCTAAATTCTAAATTCTAAACACTAAATCTTAAATCTCTAAATTGTAAATTTTAAGCCATAAATCTTAAGTCCTAATCATAAACCCAAAAACAAAAACGATAAACACCAAATCAAAAGAAAGAGAATGAAAAAGAGATAATAAAAAAAAAAAAAAAAGGAGGAGAAGGAGAAAAAGAGCAAATAATAATGAAAATTTTAAATGACTAAAATACTTTTTAATTTTTTGAGCATATATTTAACTAAATGCATATCTTTTAAATAATTAGAATACTTTTAAAATATCCGTTAATAACTTGAAGAATATTATGTACCAAAATATTAATGTGAATACCAAGGTACCACTTCCCCTAAAATGGTGACCTTATTTGACAGGCGTATCCGAACTTAACGTTAAATGCGAACACATAAATTGGATTATTTTGGCTCAGAATGTGATGTATTCTCAATTAAAAAATGTGGTGCAGGCGCATTTTCAATTCAAAATAAGTTACTAATTGGTTAAATAAATGCTATATTATTTTGAATAGGTTACTTAAGAACTCAGCACAATTGAAGAAGCAAAAGCGACTTGAGGCTTGTAATTGGTTATTGAGTCGCTACAAGTATGCCTAGTACCATCTCTTTAGTCCAATTCCAACTACTTTCTTTTTCTAATCTTCCTTTACCCATTTTATTTTCTGATCAATTCATCAACTTACCAATGAAAAAAATTAATTAGAAAACGAGGAAAATACGGATGATAAAGCCCATTAAGAGCTGGAAGAAAACAATCAAACTAAAATTAGATATCCACAAAAAAATAAAAATAAATAATAATAATAATAATTAAATAATTAAATATCACTCTTAAAATTTTAAACAAGGATTATTAATTTCTTTAGAGGTCAACCTCATGTTATGTTTTCTATGGGTTTTCTCACGTTGCTTCAACTTTAGATCTTTTTTTTCTATGAGAAACAATATATTTAAATCAAACCCACATTCCAAAATCATTTCATAACTCATATTATTCACAGATAAAAAGAGAGAGTTTGAATAATTGTTTCTGAATCTTCCTCTTCATCTCTCCGTCTTACTCTGTTTCTCTTGAAAATGAAGAACAACAATAGCAATACAAAGTTAATTCTTCTTCACCCTTACATCCAAAAACAAGGAACTTCAAATCGATTATGGCTTTTAGCCTTCATTTCAATCTTCACTATCGCTTTTCTACTAATCCTTATCTACACCAAAGAATCTACAGCCAAAGTAACAGCAACAATTTCCACTTCTTCTTCTGCCTATGTTTTTTCTTCCTCTGTTTCTACAAGCTTAATTAATACAAGTCCATTATCGCCCACAGTAATAAATACCCTTCTTCATTATGCTTCAAGATCAAATGATTCTTATCATATGTCACATTCTGAGATCAAACCCATCTCAGATGTTCTTCGAAAATGTTCAACTCCTTGTAATTTTCTTGTTTTTGGACTCACACAAGAAACCCTTCTATGGAAGGCTCTCAATCACAATGGTAAAACAGTTTTTATTGATGAGAATAGATATTATGCTGCATATTATGAAGAATTACACCCAGAAATTGATGCTTATGATGTTCATTACACAACAAAAGAGAGAGATATAAAAGAGCTTATAAATACAGCAAAAGAACAGATAAGAAATGAATGTAGACCTGTACAGAACCTATTGTTTTCAGAGTGTAAGTTGGGCATTAATGATCTTCCTAATCATGTTTATGAAATTGATTGGGATGTGATTCTAATTGATGGTCCAAGAGGGGATTGGCCTGATGCACCGAGTCGGATTTCGCCGATATTCACCGCCGGCGTACTTGGGAGGAGTAAGAAAGGTGGGAATGCTAAAACACATGTGTTTGTTCATGATTTTAGGATAGATAAAGAGAGGGTTTGGGGAGATGAGTTCTTGTGTAGAGAGAATTTGGTTGATACTACTGAGATGCTTGGTCATTATGTTTTAGAAAGAATGGGTGAGAATTGCTTCCAATATTGCCACAACAAGACTGTCTCAGTTATCTCCTCTTCTTCTTCTTCTTCTTCTTCATCATCATCTCCTCAGCCTTAATTAGCTATTGTTTGCCACAGTAAGCATACAAATTAATAATCATCCTTTTGGACAGAAGGTGGTAAATGTTTGTATGAGTTGATGACTGGTTCACTAGCTTTGCAACACTTGTATCCGCTATTTATTTTGGTGAGCAGTTTACCTTACTTTTTCTTAAAAAATAATAGTACAAGGACAAAACAGTTTAATTAAATCCATTAACTATTTCTTTATTTTTTATGTTTTTTAGCTGTATTTGAGAAAAATAAAATTACACAAGTAATTGCTAAAGCAGTTTTTTGAAATAAATAGAAAGAAATGAAGAAAAACACTAAAATTGACTATTTATCATTGTGGTAAATTAGTATATTAAACTACTCCCAAAAATAATTAATAGATCTAAATGCTTATATTAAATTGTTCATAAAAATAATTAATAAATCTAAATGGATCAGCTGCAGTAACTAATAAACAGTAGTTATCTATGATCATTTTGCTATTTTATAAGAACTTATTCTTTCTTCGTTGGGTTTGGTATGTAAAAGTAATTCTTTTTTCTTTGAAAATTTATCAAAAATAATATTTTTAAAATTTATAGTAATAAAATTAGCTCTCTCAATAATATTGAACGTTTAATTTGAACGTAAAATATTGAACGCTTAATATTAAACGGGTCTAAATTGTCGTCGTTCAATTCTAATTGAATGGGTGTTAAAAAAAATTACATATTAATCATTTTTTTTAATTGTGAAAATATAAATTTGAACATAAAAAGTGCTAATTTTATTATTATAAATTTAAGGATGCTAATTTTGTTATTTTTTTTTTTTACTTTTTGGGTTTCAAATCAAATCCCAACTGTGATATACCTTTTTAAGAATAATTTAAATAAAAAATTTCCATTTTTATTTCCTTTTGTGTGAGAAAACGAAATTTTGGTCAAGAATCTTGGCCACTACTGAACTCTTGACCAGCTAATTGATTTGTAGTAAAGCCAAAGCAACTACATGAGTTTTGACATAAACCACTTAGCTGAAACTGTAGTCATGAAAATGAGTTCTTAACTTCTTAATGTCACTGGGTCAATATAAAAATCAGATGAGCCCCTTTTTTTTTATTTTTTTTTTTTATAAAAAATAAATATTTCGGGGGTTGGAGATTTGGGAACTCCCTTAAAAAAAATCAAGTCGTTACAATCTCTGTACTAAAAGACCTTTGTCTAATACGACTAAATTGATAATTATAGATTCACTCAAATCCCCAATAAATGGACATAGGTAAAAAAGAAAAAAAGAAAAATTCAAATTAACACATCCAAATTTCTTTAAAGCTTTTGACAAGTATTGCTTTAAAACGTTTGGATGATGACGATACTTTTGTTATTCATAGATTATGAAATCTATCATAATTGTATGAATGTAAAATGGTTAAAATAACAAGATAAAAGTGACACATTAATATCTTTATTTTTAGCAAGTACATATTTTACCGTTTTGTTTTTGAAATTGAGAGATTTAAGTTCAATTAGTACAATAACATTACAAAATTAATGCAAATGCCATGTATTTGGAACCTAGTACAAATATAAGGTTAGTTATATTTTATGTCTACCAGCATAATAAAGTTGTTACAAAGGTGCCATAGCATTTCAAAAGTTGCATTTATACTGATAACATATATAAATGCTAAAATCATAGACAACTAGTTCTCTGTCCACTTATAAAATGGAATCATACAATTTGCTATTAATGTCACTTTTTTTTTAAATGGCTCTAAAGTCTTATTTTTTTAAATAATAAGAGAAAATATACTCACACACACTCGGTGGGATTCAAACTTGAGTTCTTGGTGTGGAAATTGAGAATCTTAACGCCTGAACTACAAATGATTTTCACTGGGATTGTTTGATAAAAATTTAACATGTTAAAATACAGAAAGTTCATAAACTTAACTACGGAGTTCTGATGGATTTGGTGCTTTATTGCTGGTATGATTGCACCCAAAAATTAAACGGATTTGGATTATAAGAAAAATAAAAGAGAAATTGTTTGATCAGTCCGTAACAAGTAATGTTACTTTATTTTGGGGTATTATCGACAAATCATGTCTTGTGAGCGGAAAGGCCTCAAATTGGTGCCATTTCCTGGTATATGCATGCTTAAAATACAAATATATAGGAGAGATAAGAATAGAGAATAAAGAGAAATAGAGATAGCGAGCAGAGATGGTAATGGATCGAAGTCATAAAATGCCATTGTGGAGACCCTAACCATTAAGAACACCCAGGAGTGACGAAAACAATGACAAAAATACTATTCATGCTATAGAGATGACGGGGTAAAGTGTTCTTTTAATTGTTTATTTTTTTCTTGTTTTAGTTTAGTTATAGCTTTGAAGCCTTGTTTTTATAATAGCGAATTTGTTGATTTTTTTAGATAGTTTGATGAGCCAGAATGTGAGAGATGCCAAATAAGAGTTCCTGGTTTGGTGCCCTCTATTAAAAAAACAAAAAAGATAAAATTAAAAATTTACTCCAAAAGCAAAAGAACGTGATGTTGGTTGTAATTTTTGTTAGTCTTTTGATTTTGACATCAATTTTGAAAATTGTGCACACACAATGCACTTGTTAAAAAGACAATGATAATGCGTTAAAAATACTATGTTAAAAAGACAATGGTTAAAATGTTAACTAAAAAATGAGCTATGTTATCTGGACTCGACAGTTTGGCCCCCCACACTTGTGTCGGAACGATACAACTCAAGTGTTAGTGTGGGATATGTGTCAAATATGGTAAAATATTTTCAGAGTTTGCATGCTTTCATGGTGGTATGTAAACAAACAAAAAATGAAGAAGAGGAGGAAGAAGGAAAAAAAGTACAACATCTTAATTAAAAAAAATTGTTGAAAGCAACATCTTAATTAAAAAAAACCTAATGCATGTGAAATAAAGGTTGGGCTAGATGCAAATAAAAAGCCCTAATACAAATACAAATAAAAAAAACACATGAAATAGTACAATTTTTGACCTAAATAGCCTATTTTTAGTAAATATTACATTTTACCCAAACTAGCAATTTTAGAGCCCAAAAAGCACGTTTTGACTTACATATTGTAGAGAAAATTACAAAAATACCCCTGTCCCTTACATCCCCTACCCACCAGCCCTAACTACCTCACCCCTTGCAAATGCGAACATTCTACTAACAAATCGCGTGATCTTCATCAACAATCTTTGATTCGATGAGCATTTGGTGAAGATTCAATAAAGAGATTGTTAATGGAAAGCAACAGAAAAATTGAAAGGCAAAAGGACCAAATTATCGTTCACTATTGGCAATCGTTTGCCATTGTTGGAAAGCAACGTACAGATTCAACATTTACTTTGGTTGTCCATTGTTGCTCCACACATATTCTAACAAAAACACACACAAAAGTACTCGATTACATGCCTTTCAAGAACGATTACGTCACAAAATCTGGACAAATAAACAAATCTTGTAAGTTCGATTGGCCTCTGCAACACGAAGACTAAAAATGCAACATGAAGTTGGATCATCCTCTGCATATAAGTTTGATCAAACTCTAAATATTATCCTAGTTTTATGATTCTGATTAACTAAATGGGAATTTGATATAATGAGAAATCTATTCATAATCACTACCGAGAGGATATATTTTATGAACAGATCTTGCACAATGTGCGAAATGATATTATGTAAATTTTGAATTCTCTCTAAACTGTTATAAAATAATTTTTAAATTTAACCAGTAAATAACAACTCTCTATAAGATTGTTTATTCTTGCATGTCTACATATTATATATGCATATAATGTAACATGTTACATCTCATAAAAATTATAAATATTCTTATTGAATAAGCTATATGAATTTATAACTCAACATTTTCATAATATGATAATAATTGTGATTGTGTATATATCAAACTAAAAATAGTTATCATAATGATTTTGGTTAGAGATAAATTAAGTTATATGTAAAAATAAAATTTAAGGTTGAATTAAGTGTAACGTGGATGCTTATGATCAATTTGTATGATTTTAAACTCTCTTTGAAACTGATGAGTGCTCGAAAAGCACTAATATTTCGTGATTAATTGTGCGTAATTGATTGATATATAGATTTATTATGATTATTATTTCGATTATTTTCATAAATCTATCCATTCGGAGTCACGGGTATATTTTAGTGCATTTCAGGTGTTTTTAGCGTCAAATGAGTCAAATGATGAAATCACGCAAAGACGGGACACCTACGGCGCTCGGATCACAAGTTACGGGCTAATCAAGACAAAATATGTAAGCCTTACATATAGTGCCATCACATATGTAAGGGAGGACGTGAAAAGAAGGAAATCATCGCGCGCCGCGGCGGAAGAATCGCATGCCGCGGCGTGAGGCTCTCGGGTTGAATTCTGGAAAACAATGAAGCATCGCGCGCCGCGGCGGGACAATTGTATGCCGCGGCGGGGAGCTCTCGGGTTTTTGCATATTTTTCAGAAATTGTGTTGCGCCGCGGCGGGGAAAATGCATGCCGCGGCGCGCCTATTCCTATGGCACATAGGATTCGTGTAAACCCTTACATCTATAAAAACCCCTTTAGAGTCCCCCTTACAGACAACTCGAACTCACTTGACCAACTCATACACAACTCTTCCTCTTCCCAATTTTGCGACCCAAACACGACATTCAATCAGCTTTGAGAGCGTTACCACACTATAACGAAGCGAGAGATACCATTCTAAGGATTCAAGGAAGCCAACGACGATCGAAGATAAAGCTTACGGAGGAGTACGTCAACCGATCCATAAGCGGTATTTAGATTTAGGTTTTCCTTGTTGTTATAGAATTAATTTATCTTCTCCATTTGTTAAAGTGTATGATCATATTTTATTTGTCTATGAATAACAATATGAACATGAGCGGCTAGTTTCATTATGGATGTTTAGTTTGTGTTGCCATGTTTGCTAGGATTGTGTATGGTGTATTTAATTGATTTATGAATGAATTACTTTTTGATTAAGAGCATGTTTAAATGTTTGATTATGAATAATCATGGGCCAATTTGGTGTTCGTAGTTAGACTGAAAAATCTGAGATTTTAGTTAGAGGAACGTCACCTTAACTCTTTTCCGAAACACATAATCAAAGCTTCAAGTTAGTGACTTAGTCATAGCATTAATTTGATTGGCATGTTTTCCTTGCGCATAATTTGATTGCTATTTAATTTACCCCCGCCAAAGGCAGTTAATTAGTTAATCAACAAAGAGACCTACCCCCGCCAAAAGGAGTTTCGTAATTAAAAGGAAAGCCGGTAGTTTTAATTCATATAGGACGTTCATGCATATCACCATACCTTTTCGATGCAAACATGGTTAACCAAGCTAAACGTCCATACATCCTCTATTGATATTTGATTTGATTGAATCGATTGTCTGATTGCCATCTTGATTTCGTGTGATTTTCTTACGATTGTTCCCGTTACCAAAACCAAACAAACTCTTTTTACAGTTTCATTAGCATTAGGATTCTAGTTACTTAGAGTTTTAGTTTCACTAGAACTCTATTTAATTAGTGTTTTATTTTCATTAGAACTCTATTTTGATTAAAACGTTAGTTATTTAGAACCACTGCAATTCCTTGAGAGACCGACCTTGGAAGTTGCTTATCACTTTACTACGAGTGATTCGTACACTTGCGAGTACACATTTTAACACATCAAGTTTTTGGCGCCGTTGCCGGGGAATTGGCGTTTTGAATAATTTTCTTTTTAACTTTTTAGAGTTTCTTAATTTTTTTTTTTATTTGTTTATTTATTTTATTTGTTATCTTTTATTTATTTATTTATTTTATTTTTATTTTTATTTTATTCAAAAAAAAAAAAAAAAATTCAAAAAAAAAAAAAAAAATCAGAAAATAAAAAAATAAAAAAAAATAGTGTTTTTAATTGCTTAATCTGTGGTGCTTTGATTTCTCTGTTGTTTTTGTTAGTTTTTGAAAGGTACCGTTCATCAACAACATCAACAAATTTTAAAATGCACCTAATCAGGCTGGATACTGAAATCCAAGAGCCAACACAAATGAAGAGCTGCATGATATGACAGACATAGAGGTATGTAGCATTTGTGGTTTATATGGGCATTATGCTAATGTTTGCACTTTTGCAGGTGATTACTATGCATCCCCTAATCCAAACTTTGATTTTAATGAGAGATGTCACCCACCTTGGAATGATCCTTATTTCAGTACCTATAATCCTGAGTGAGGAAATCACCATAATTCTTCATGGCAAGCAAACTTTACCCCACCTTATGCCCAATACAACATGCAAAGCTCAAATTCATATGACCCACCGTATGCCCAATACAACATGCAAAGCTCAAATTTTCAACCATATGACCCACCTTATGCACAATACCAAATGCAAAGCTCAAGTTTTCATCAATATCCATCTAGGGCCACCTTCGAAGAGAGCTTGAATTCTTTCATACAAGGAAGTAGAGTTTCTAATCAACCTAGGAAGCCAACCTTAGAGGAAACCTTGAATATTTTCATACAATCTACTAGTGAAAGGATGGAGTCTATAGAGGCATCAATAAACAGAATAGAAATGCAAGTTGGGCAATTAGCGGAACAAATTCAAAAACAAGAAGAGTTGCCCACTCAAATTAAGCAAGTGAAGGATGACATAATCCTTCAAAGTGGTAACAATTTTGAAAATTTTTATTTTCCTGAGACTTTTGATGATTTACCACTTTGTGTAGAAAATACAGGTAGGGAGCAAGCAATTCTCAAAGAATGTCAAGCCGAAGAATATCAAATTCTACAAACTTCTAAGGAGAACAAGGAGGAATTATCTTCACCTCCCATGCCACACAAGGCACCTAAGACTTGCACATCTCCAAATTATTTTCTATACCACTTCCACAAAAAAGTGTGTGCTGTGCTTCATGGAAAACAACTACCGAGATGGAAGGACAAGCTTAATGACATCTTAGCTCGGAAAATTGATATCACACACTTCAAAATCTTTGATGATGGTGGATAGAAAAGAATTAGCAACGTCTTGCTAAGACGTTAAAGAAAGCGCTTGGTGGGAGGCAACCCACCACATTCGGTAGTATTAACTTCTTTTCTTTTCTTTATTTTGTTTTTATTTAGTTTTACATTCTTTTATTTCTTTTTATTTTATTTTGGATTGTTTAACTTTGTTTGATGTTTTTGTGTCTTCAATTGCCTTAGTTATAATTAAAAATTGGGTTTGAGTTTGAATTGTGTTGCATACACTTTGAGGTTCAATATATGTTCATATACATACATTCTTCATGAGAGAAGCGAGGAACAGTGAACCGGAGCATAGCGAGTAACGACACAATCTCATACGAAAGGGGGGTAACTTCTTACACTTTTTCTTATTTCTTATGTTCTTCTTTTTCACATTGAGGACAATGCAGAAAGTAGGTTGGGGGTGGGAAGAATATTCCATGAGCATGAAATATGACCAATTTTTAATTTTTAACTTTGTCACTTGAATTGTTTTTAGTTAGTGTCGTGTCTACTTGATTCAATCCGGAAATCTATGATATTAACATGATTGTAATGACGATGACATATGGGAGATGTTAGATTTTTACCTAAGCAACGAAGCACATAAATGTTGGATTCATCTAATTTGAGAATTTTGTGGTACATGTGGTATGTATGCATGGTTAGTTTAACTATTCTGATTTGTGGAATGTATGCATGTTCATGATATGTTTTAAGTCTCAACAATCTCTAGAACTCATTTGAAAACACGTTGAAGCAAAATAATAGAAACAAACACCACTTAGAAAATGATTTAGGCCATCTTTGGACCGTTTGGACTTTTCATGCCTCCCCGCAATATTTTATCAATAGCACACCCTTGAACTCAACATTGACATACATTGAACTACCCTTAGTGATAAGAGTACTTAATGTAATATTTGATTTTCATGAGCAATTATGTTGTGTTTATCTTGCTTCATCATAAAAAAAAAAAAAAAAAAAAAAAAAAAAAGAGAAAAAAAAAAAAAAAAAAAATGATGATGATTGAAACAGTAAGCAAGAATAAAAAAAAAAAAGAGAAGAAAATCAAGCAAAAGATTCAAAGGACATTTGAATTGAAGGGAGGATGGAAAAGAACACTTGGTAAAAAAAAAAAAAAAAAAAAAAAAAAAAAAAGGGGTTGAAAATATGTTTGTGAAATAAAAGGTACTCTTATCATATGAAAACATCATTTTTGTACTTTCATGATCACACACCTAGCCACAACTTTACAAGCTTAATGAAGTCCTATTGATTCTAGGTAGTTTAGTTTCTATATTAGTGGAGATGAGTTTGAAAAATGAGCATATGGAGTTTGTAAGTGCAAAAATTAACATTCATATTTTACTTGCACATTTATGAGATATTGAAATTTAATCTATGAATATCATGCATGACACGGTCAGATAGTGTAACTAACGGGTTTGTGGTTTGATTGGTTGTTCAAAATTCGATTACCATGATGAGTTTGATGTTTGGACTGTTTTTGAGCTTAGGTGATGTTTAACTATTTCATGTATCATTCGTTGTTAACAATTTTTGAGACGTATGCATGGATTGATTCAAGTATTGTTAGAGTCTTTATTAGTTTTGAGTCTTTATTTGTGTCAGTTACGATGTTTGCGGGTATCATCACTGGAAACCCTCACGAGACTATAACTCGTCCACTAGGGCCACCTAGGGGTTTAAAGGCTTGTTGCATACGCTAAATGCAACCGTGACAATCTACGGAAGTGATTTAGGTTAGGTTAGTTTATTTTCTTTGTTTTGATTTTAGTTTTTAGATCGCTTCACTTGCTAGAGACTAGCAAGAAGCTGGTTGGGGGTTGTGATGAGTGCTCGAAAAGCACTAATATTTCGTGATTAATTGTGCGTAATTGATTGATATATAGATTTATTATGATTATTATTTCGATTATTTTCATAAATCTATCCATTTGGAGTCACGGGTATATTTTAGTGCATTTCAGGTGTTTTTAGCGTCAAATGAGTCAAATGATGAAATCACGCAAAGACGGGACACCTACGGCGCTCGGATCACAAGTTACGGGCTAATCAAGACAAAATATGTAAGCCTTACATATAGTGCCATCACATATGTAAGGGGGGACGTGAAAAGAAGGAAATCATCGCGCGCCGCGGCGGAAGAATCGCATGCCGCGGCGTGAGGCTCTCGGGTTGAATTCTGGAAAACAATGAAGCATCGCGCGCCGCGGCGGGACAATTGTATGCCGCGGCGGGGAGCTCTCGGGTTTTTGCATATTTTTCAGAAATTGTGTTGCGCCGCGGCGGGGAAAATGCATGCCGCGGCGCGCCTATTCCTATGGCACATAGGATTCGTGTAAACCCTTACATCTATAAAAACCCCTTTAGAGTCCCCCTTACAGACAACTCGAACTCACTTGACCAACTCATACACAACTCTTCCTCTTCCCAATTTTGCGACCCAAACACGACATTCAATCAGCTTTGAGAGCGTTACCACACTATAACGAAGCGAGAGATACCATTCTAAGGATTCAAGGAAGCCAACGACGATCGAAGATAAAGCTTACGGAGGAGTACGTCAACCGATCCATAAGCGGTATTTAGATTTAGGTTTTCCTTGTTGTTATAGAATTAATTTATCTTCTCCATTTGTTAAAGTGTATGATCATATTTTATTTGTCTATGAATAACAATATGAACATGAGCGGCTAGTTTCATTATGGATGTTTAGTTTGTGTTGCCATGTTTGCTAGGATTGTGTATGGTGTATTTAATTGATTTATGAATGAATTACTTTTTGATTAAGAGCATGTTTAAATGTTTGATTATGAATAATCATGGGCCAATTTGGTGTTCGTAGTTAGACTGAAAAATCTGAGATTTTAGTTAGAGGAACGTCACCTTAACTCTTTTCCGAAACACATAATCAAAGCTTCAAGTTAGTGACTTAGTCATAGCATTAATTTGATTGGCATGTTTTCCTTGCGCATAATTTGATTGCTATTTAATTTACCCCCGCCAAAGGCAGTTAATTAGTTAATCAACAAAGAGACCTACCCCCGCCAAAAGGAGTTTCGTAATTAAAAGGAAAGCCGGTAGTTTTAATTCATATAGGACGTTCATGCATATCACCATACCTTTTCGATGCAAACATGGTTAACCAAGCTAAACGTCCATACATCCTCTATTGATATTTGATTTGATTGAATCGATTGTCTGATTGCCATCTTGATTTCGTGTGATTTTCTTACGATTGTTCCCGTTACCAAAACCAAACAAACTCTTTTTACAGTTTTATTAGCATTAGGATTCTAGTTACTTAGAGTTTTAGTTTCACTAGAACTCTATTTAATTAGTGTTTTATTTTCATTAGAACTCTATTTTGATTAAAACGTTAGTTATTTAGAACCACTGCAATTCCTTGAGAGACCGACCTTGGAAGTTGCTTATCACTTTACTACGAGTGATTCGTACACTTGCGAGTACACATTTTAACACATCAGAAACATAAGAAGCCAATTTTTAAAAGCGACCACTCTTAGTAGAATTTTTTTATTCTTGCACATCACACATGTAACATGTTATAGTTATATCTCATGAAAAATTAAAAGATATCGGACAAACTATATAAATTAATGTAAATATTGTCATCTTTTACAATAGGTAATGAAAATACTGGAATACTTCTTACACATAATGGCAAATGGATTTTTGAAGATAGAGAAGATACATACATAAATGTTATTCAAAAGGGAATATGCATAAGAAATTTTTTTAGCATATTAGAATTGAAAAAAGAAATATGTGATGCATTACATATAGATAGAGATATAAAAATCAAGATGAAGTATATGGGTATTGATACAGTTATAAACATCAAAATGCATATGAATGTTGGAAGAAATTATGCAAATCACAACAAATTGTATGTAGCTCATACAACTCAACAAGCTCTACAAGAAGAGATTACCATAACTACAACTACAAATTGTGTAACAATAAATTTAGATTATGAAAATGACAGTGGGAGTGAATATTTAACAAATTCAGACAATGATGAAGGGTTATACAGTGATAGGGTATTCAACAGAAAAGAAGAATTCAAACTTTATATCTCCACATTCTTCGTAACAAAAACATTCAATTACAAGATTTCCAACTCCAACAAGACAAGCATAAGAATGAAATGTAAAGATGAAAATCATGGTTGGAAGCTTGTAGCAAACAAGATTAGTGAATTAAATACATTTAAGTTAACCACCTACAAGGAAGACCATGCATGTTCACATTTGTTCAAAGATTAACGAGACAAGCATATAGCAAACGGCAACAAAGAGTTACACCAAGATACTAGCAGGGAATTGAGACCAAAAGAAATCATTAGTGACATCAATAAGATGACAGGTGTCAAAATCAGTTACAAAAGGACAATTGTGAAGAAAAAAGAAGCAATAAAAAATATTCGAGGTGATCCAAATGATTCATACACAAAATTACTTGGTTTCTTTTACATGTTGGAAATGGCAAATCAAAATTCATACAACCAAGAAAAAAACTGACACAAAGTCTAACTTCATATATGGATTTATAGAAATAAGAGTATCTATATATGGAATCATCAAATTCATGCAACCAATAGTAGTAGCTGATGGGACATTCATAAAAAAAAAAAAAGAGTATTAGTTGTTGCAGTAATAAATGATGGAAACAACCAAGTATTATATACTTTCTAAGCTGTTTTGTTTCAGACAACAGTTTAAATTTGTTTCATTATTAATTGAATGTAATGTGTTACATTACAAAATTTATTTATGTAGCTTATTGCATATACCATGTTTTTGAACCAATAACAAGCTGTTCAATATACTAACACATACAATGTATTATTTACAATATTCTAATAGTTTACTTAGTAACTTTATCAGATCATCCTATTGCATTTGAAGTGGTAGATGCAGAAATCACAAATGTATGAAAATAATTTTTCAGACAACTAAATTGTGTATTAGAGAATGGGAAAATTTGGTGATAATAAAAATTCAGTAATAAAATCTACAGTCAACATAATGTATGAAAACTAGGTACATTATTGTTATTGTTACTAACACATGAAACAAAACCTTGTCACTACGACAAACAAAACCTTACCACCTACGACCACAACAATGCAGCAAACAAGTACTTCAACCTAGCAACTTATGCATATACCGAAGATGAGTTCAACAAGAACATGAACATGATCAATGAAGCCTCCAAGGCAATGATCAATGCTAGAGACAATCTTATAAGGCACTTGTTAGGAGAAATACAAGATCTAATACATAGTTGGTTTGCGAAAAGGAGGGCAGTGATATTAGATATGGGCACACTAAAAAATGAGTGCAAGATAAGATTGCAAAGAGAAAGATCAAGACGGAAATAATGCAAGTGATTGACATAAGCAACCATACAGTACAAGTGAATAACAACTCTGAGAGCTACATTGTAGACTTGGAGCATCATACGTACATGTGGTAAATTTCAAGCACTAAAATTATCATGTACATGTGCAATAGGAGCATGCACCACAAAAATCAACCCATTGAAGACTTGTATTCCATCTACTATCATACAATGTATTTGTAACTTGCTTATGAAGCCTCAATTTACCCAATCGAATCTAAAAGCAATTGCAACCTATCAAATAGTGTGAAAGATGTCTTAGTGTTGGCCTCAATAAATAGGAAAAAGGATAACACCATTGAAGAGACAAAAAGGAAGAGAAAATGTTGTCATCTATTGGTGATTTTGAAGGATTGAGGAACGAAAAGAGGAAAAGGAAGAGTATAAAGACAACTAAAAAATAAGAGCTTATAGGTTTACATGTAGTATTAATATAAATTTTAATATACAACTTTAGTATGAATTTTTAAAATCCACAATAGTAATCTTTGAATAGTACTGGAACATTGAATTTTTATATTCATTAATAACAAATTTACTTTACCAATAATGATCTTTCATCAAATGGTTGGTAAATTACTCTTGAATAGGTAAATATAAAGTATAATATACTATGATAAACATATATGCAATGTATTACATGCTATGATAAATATACATGCAAAATATTACATTATATATAAAGTATAGATTGAACTATTTAACATAAACAATTATCAAGCATACTTAAAAATAGCGTAAAAATTATCAATTTATTGCTATTATATTAGATAGACTCTTAATTTACATGTACCAAGAACTTGTAATTTTGAAAGGCAATTGGTCAGTTTGAAATGGATGCTCACATGATTCATCCATGTTTTTGTTTGCATTTGCTAATTAAAATGATCATGGTTTCCAGAAGTAATAACTCTAAATGTTTATGTGACAAAAGCTCTAACCAAAACAATCATGTTATCTAATTAAGATGTAGCATAATACATTTTGTACTAAACGTATTTGTAACATATTACATCTTTATGGATAAAAGGTCTGATACTTAACTAACTTAAATAAAATGAAAATATATTCATATTGTCTCAAATTGTACCAATTACAAACTACATCTATTACAAACTTATATTTACAAATGAACAAAATGACATTTACGTCTTCAAACTAATGTCTTCACACAAAATAACATAAGCTGCATATCCAATTAATATGCAGGATCTAAGATCTCATCCTTACAAATAAAATGAACACAATATCTATTCCTAATCTTGAGGTTAGTAATTAAATTTATCATATCAAGAGTCCATCCACAAATTAGGAACTCTATGTAATTCAAACACCAAATATCAGTCATGAATGTAAAAAAATAGAAATATGGTCACACATGATCATAATTAATAAAATAATATACAAGAACTATTATAAAAAAGATAGCTAAGAAGTATTACTTGTTCAATTGCTTTAGGACACCTTCCATCACAAAAATAAGCCAAGGTTGTAATGAATCAGCTTGACAATTCTTGCCATAACCATGATATCCCAAATAGTGGAACAATATAAGCATTATGATAGCTATATGATTATATTTCTTCTTCAAATTTGTGATGTTCATCAAATCGTACAACTTGATGTATCTCTTATTTAAGTAAATATCATCACAAATTCAATGATTACAATCCACATGAATTGGCACATACATAACATCAACATCTTTCCAAACTAATGACCAATGTTCAACAAGAGAAGGTGATTCAATAACAAATTTAACCAAATAATTCTCACTGTCCAGACAAATATACTGTGGATTGCTATCACTCACTCTTACTAATCTCAAATATTCTTTCTACAAAATTACAAGCAAAGTCTATTAGAGATCATCCTCAAACAAACAAAGCACTATATCTAACATAAAGGCTAAATGTAATGTCTACTACTACAAAAATGACATATGGTCATGATTTTTAATCATGATTGTAGACCTATGGTAACAATTATAAAATTAGAGGCCTAAGAAGGAGTGACCATAGACTACTACATATGGTCAAGGTTAAAAACCAAGATCATAGATGGATATATAGTTACGATTTTTGAAAGATTGTAACCAATTAATGTCAGGACTGACCCTAACTTAAAATTAGAGCATGTGACGTGTCCTGAGAGAAGATAATAACTAGCATTTTGAATCGACTTTAGTTTAACTTAAAAATTTTATGTAAGAAATTTTTAAAAATTTTGGCAAAGTTTTCCCTAATTATGAACCATCTTCCCTACAATAAATAACTACAGCTCTAAAGGATAATTTTTCACAATTCAGCAAACTTCAAATAACTTTACATATCTAGAAAGTGGCTCATGGCCAAACATAACTTCATACTGTAAGATACATGCTATCCACCACATTAGACTTTCAAGCCTTGGTCACTAGCTCAATATACAATAGCCAGAAAATACTATACAAGTAAAAAGGAGATAAAAACAACCTAGACTGCAAAGCAAAAGTGTATCCTAAGCTTCCAAACTTGCATGATATGGCCTGAAAACCTATTAAATGGGGAGGAAAATAAATATAAAGGGTGAGCTTGAAAAGCTTAGTGAGTGAATAAGTTTTATAAAATAACATAGTACTCAAGTAAACTGTGTATGAACTGTTTATGAATTTTTATGAAATATATGCTGATAATAATAACATGAGTATAGGCCTTATGATAAAATAATGAACTCATAAATGTATAACCTAAGTTTCATAAAATAATCATAATTTGTTACTTGAAAAACTATGAATAACATGCTCATGACTTATAATGAAATAATGATAAATATTTTAATGTTCATGACCTTTAGAGTATAATAATGCTATGATTATTATGCAAATAAAACATATAACCATGAGAATTGTGTTTTTATTACCAAGAGAACTTGGGGGTCTGATCTCACATAGAAGAGACATTTAGTACATGAAGGCACTAGCTCTCAACAACAAGTGTGGGGAACTTGCTTGATATAGATATTAAAATGATTCAGTTGGCTTTGCTTATACATGAGTTATGTGTGCACTAACATAGTTGAACTTGTCATCATATTGAACTTGTAACATGATACTGAACTTGTGATATCATAATGAGTTGGTAAACATCATAGTAAGCTAAAATAGACCAAATTTGTTGGTCATGATGTCTTACAAGTCATTGCATTATCTGAATGTTGAGTAAAGCTAACTATCATGAATACATGATGGGGAGTACTTTGGCAGTTATAAATTATTCACTGAACTTTAAGCTTGTATAAAAATTAGTATAAATAATAAAATTGATTTAGTCATAACTTGCTAACAAATTATCTTTATTTACTTGACTGATTTTGTTAATGAAAATAAAATATATTCTCATGGTGTATAAGTTTTTGAAGTAATAAAAATTGTTTTAATCATAACTTGCTTGAAAATTATCATTCATTTACTTGATTGATTATGTTAATGAAAATAAACTATATTCTCATGGTGTACAAGTTCTTGAAGTGCATTGAAATTGACATATATTTTTTTAATACTAGTTAACATGAATGCACTTTTCATAAGCATGCAACTTGTGCAAATTGAATTTACATGAACATGAATGGGTTTCAAAACAATGCTATCTATGCTTCAGAAAAGAAACTAGATATCCCCTCACTATACTAATTTAATGTTGGTTCTCTACATGCACTATAGTGTCTTCTTACTCAACTCCTAGATAATCATACTTGTTTAGTTAAATTGCTACAAATTTGTCTAAAAAATTCAGAATAATATACTATAAGATTCATATTAAACTAAACATCTTAAGATTTAAAAAAAATATATAAATCATACCATTCCAATATTTCAAATTACAAAAATACCAATTGGTTCTAAACAGTTTTCTTAGTACCAATTTTACTTGACATTCTATTGGTTAAACAGACATAACTTTGTTTAGAAATATTGAAATAACAAACTGTAAAATGTTTCAAATACTAGACATTTCAAGCTTTAAAAAAAGATATAATTTTCTCAGTTTCAATTTGTGAAACCATGTCAAATATCAAAAATATCAAGGGCTCTTCCAGTTTGACTTTCATAGAACAACCCTAATGTAAATAGGTATAACTTTGCGTAAAAAATTCTGAATTACAAACCATAAAATTTGTGATAAACTAGACATTCATAGATTTTTAGGAATATAATTTCCAAACCCTAAATTATTGTGTAAGTTTCTCAGTTTTCATTTCAATTTAAAAAAAAAAAAACAATTTTATATAAAGTTCACAATATCTCAAATAATTTGTTCTTTGATTATTTTTGTAAAATTCATCAATGGTTGATCCATTTGTGTTAAAAACATGTTTTTTAGATTAGATATAAAATTTTAATTAAGAAGAATGAAAAAAGAAAGGAAGTTTGAATACATAACCAAAATGTCTTGAAATGTAGTTTGGATTTCCTGTGGAAAGTTGTGAAAACTCTATTTCTAAGAACTAAAGTTTTTCCCTTGGAAATTCTAAGAAGAGAGGAGAAGAATGAAAACATATTGGTCTTAAGTTTCTCACGATTGGAAATGTTGTGAGGATAAGGGAACACCAAGTAAGAACATGTGTCCTTAGTAGCTCATGCTCATCTCATTTTTTTTTTTAAATTTTGATGACATGTGTCTCTTAAAAGGGGAGAGGATAAGACCAAAATACCCTTGTCCATTATACGAAAAGTTTAAGAGTTAGGGGCATTTTAGTAACTTTGCTCAAAAATTAAATAAATTAATTTAAACCCTTTTTAATTTATTATAACATGTTCACATCGTACAATTAATTTCATAAATTTTGTCTTCTACACATTGAGGGTAAAATCGTAAAAATTCTGAAAATATAAGTTTGGCTAAAGTTTTAATTCGTGTAAGAAATAAGTGTTACAATTAATGTTTTACAATTACGTTTTTGTAAGAACCGAGACCTTATATTTGTATTAGGTCATAATTTTTCTAAATAACTAAAACATTATATATATATTTGGTCTTGGTTTAAAAATCGTGACCCTAGGTTACTAATAATTGACAATATTTATACCATTTTTTCAGCATTTTCATAAATTTAAATACTTATTTTTTAAACATTTCTTGCATTATAAATACAATCTTCATATACAAAATATTGAACTATTATGTCTAAATCCATTTATTATATTAAAATTAAAAGTGTGATTATATTCCATAAAGCTCATGTGCACCAAAACAAAATAATTATTTCAATAGCCTAAGTGTTTCAAAATTAATGACACGTTATAAAGTTTGTCATATAACAACAATACTAATAAATAAAAGTAATAAATTAAAGTAATTCAAAGTATTACATAATCCATTGATTAGCTATCGCTTTAATAAGCGATTTGTGAACTTTGCCCACTCATTCAACATTTCATCAATTTGGTGATTGGTGTATGATCATTCATTATTCAGGTACATATGTACACAAATTATAAATTAGTATTGCCCATATATTTTGATAAAAAAAAATTGAAATCAAACTTTTAAGCTTGGTAATTAAGAAAATACACAAACAATAACAATTGCAAGTCATATAGATTTTAGCATTACCTAATCTTTGTCATGATTACTGCTACTCATAATATCTATATCTAGCAACCTACTATCTCCAAATATCTATAAAAAATATGTTTTGTAACTTTTGAGAAGCTTAATTAGTTAATTTGTAGACACATTGGAGTATCAGAGTTAACAAGATGTTGGGATCAGAAAGGTTCAAGGTGACAATTTTCAACCAACTTCATAGTTGTGATATGAACAAATATATGGTAAAAAATCGAGCAGCGAAATCAAAAGTGCTTGTAAATGCGATGAAGATGAGATTGGTTAGGCCTGGTAGAGTTTATAAGACTAAAGATATTATTCATGATTGTAGGGAGGAGTTTTGGAATTGAAATAAGTTATACAACTACCTATAGGTCAAAGAAAAAGGCTATAAATTTTATTAGAGGCACTACAGAGGAGTCGTTTCTTAAGATTTCATCTTATTGTCACATTCTCAAAGAAAAAAATCCTGGAACTGTGACACATATTGAAGTAGATCCTGTGGGAAGATTTAAATATTTTTTTTCTTGCTTCAAGACTTTCACTCTGAGGGTTTTCTACTTGTATGAGGCACATTGTTAGTATTGATGGTTCTTTTTTGTCTGGTCGATATGTTAGTACGTTATTTGTGGCAGCGACATCAAATGTCAATGGAAACACTTACTCAATTGCAATGGGTATTGGATATTTGGAGAATAATGATGCTTGGGAATGGTTCCTTTCCAAATTAAGTGGTGCAATAGGTGATATTTATGATCTCGTCATTATTTCATACAAACATCCAAGCATTTTACAAGCTATTCCAAAAGCCTTTCCTAATGCCTTACATGGATATTGTGCATTCCATTTGGAGATGAACTTAAACAACATATTAAAAAATGTAGATATAATTCCCTTATTCCGTTGTTGTTGTTGTTGTTCAAGAGCATGCACAAAAAGAAAATTTGATAAATACAAGGCTGATTTGAATGCTATTGATCCTGCTATCACAAATTTACTTAATTGATGTGGGAAAAGGGAAGTGGTCCAGGTATCATTTTCCTGGCATAAGATACGGGATAATGATAACAAACATAAGCGAGTCATTCAATAATGTAATGAGGGCTGCTCGTGAGATGTCGATTACCATGCTTGTTGAGTATTATCATGCCAAGCTACAAGAGTGGTTTGTATATCATAGTCAATTGGCCTTAAAATGCGGGGATCGGTACCTTACAGAGGATGCAGAATCAAAAATAATTTGTAATAGGACAAAATCATTAAAATTCAAAGTGCTAAGGATAAATGCTTATATTTTTCAGGTATGAAGTTTCTTAATACTTTAGTTAATCTATTTATACCAAATGCATTCTTTACAATATGTTCCAATTTATTTTTATAAGCCTTGATTTTTAATTTGGATTGTTCTTAATTAGGCACTTACTTTATATGTAATTAATCTAAAACTGCATTTTTTTTGTAATACAAATATTGAAATATGTAAAAACAACATGTGATTTATAGGGACACTAGTGTTGAAGTAGATTTGTTAAATACGAAGTGTATCTGTAAGGAATTTGATATTCACAAGATTCTATGTAGTCATGCCATAGCTACAGCTAGATTTCAAGATATTGATGTTCATTCCTTGGTTGATAATAAATATACAACTGAGTGTTATCTAATTGCTTATTTTGAGCCCATCTTTCCAAGAAATGACCATGGTGAATGGGAAGTCCCTAAGGAAATAACAGACTCAGTGAATGGATCCCCTAACACGAAGAAAAAATTAGGTAGGCAAAGGAAACGTCGAATTCGATCACGTGGTGAGGAGATTAAGAAGATTACTCTTTGTAGTAGGTGTCGAACACTTGGACATAATCGTGCAACGTGCAATGAGGTCATGCAAATGATTATCAAACCATACCATTATCCTTCACTTAACTATTCTGACATTTGTTGAACTTCTGGGTTATTGACTCATCTAGTTAATTTATTGTATTTCTTAGGCAAATTTTAGTACATGTTATAGTTTGTATAATTATGATTGTCATTAAGTATTTATGCAGGGTAAGTCTTTGTCTCTACTATCTGATATATGTCTTAATTATTTGTATATTAAAGAAAATAGCAGTCACTAAATATGTACATTGAAAAAATAGCAATCACTAAATTCCTATACCATAATATTTTATCATATACTTTGTTTACATATCTCTTACATATGACTTACTTTTAAATTAGAGTTAGGAATGAGAATATTGATTAATAAATATAATGTACAAATAATTTATACTGGTGTATGAACATTGACATTTTTCGACTTGAAATAATGTATGAACTTATTTGTAGTGCTGAATTGGGATTACATAAATTTATATGTGCATGTTAAAAAATAAGTAATCTCATTATCCACAAAATATTATAAGAAGTTATATTATCACCAATTATCATGACATATGATGTGCAAATTATAATACTCACAAGTGTACGAATCACTTGTAGCAAGTGATAAGCAAACCTCCGAGATTGATCTCTCAAAGAATTGTAGTGGTTTTAAATAACCTTTTTCTTAAACTAATTAAAGTCCTAAAGCAACTAAATCACTAATTAAATAATATTCTAGTAACACTAAAACTCTAAATAACTAGAATCCTAAATCTAATAAAATTGTAAACAAGTTGGAATTGTGAGCAAGATCAATGGTGGTGAACAACTAAAGAAAACAATTATGCAAACTCTGAATTGACTCAAAAGGATTTCATATATCAATGGAGGATGTACGGACGTTTAGTTTGGTTGACCATGCTTGCATCGAAAAGTTATGGTGAATTAACATGAATGTTCTAATAAATTAATATTACCGGCTTTCCTTTTATTTACGAAAATTCCTACGATTGGGTAATTCTCTTTGTTGATCAACAAATTAACATTCTACGATCGGGTATATCAAATAGCAATCAAATTATGCACAAGGAAAAATATGCTCATCAAACCAATGCCATGACTAGGTCATTGATTTGAAGTTTTGATTAAGTTTTTCAAAGTAAAGTTAAGGTGACGTTCCTAAAACCAAACTCTAATATTTTTCAACCTAATTATGAATCTCAAATTGGCCCATGAAAATCCACAATTAAACTTCTAAGCATGCTCTTAATCAAAAGGTAATTTAATTTATATTAAAGCAATAAAAACATTCACCACAACAGTTCTAGTAAACATCCATAGTTAAGATCAGCCAAACATATTTAGATTAATATTCATAGACAAATATAATCTAACATTTATTCTAGAGAGGAAAGAAGAAGAAGAAATATCTAACAACAATAAGTAACCTAAATCTAGATACCACAATTGGCTTGGATGATGTTTCCATCCCCAAAAGCTTGATCTTCGATTTTAAAAGGCTTATTGTCTCCTTTAGATGTGCCTCTCTTGCCTCCCTAGGATGTGGCAAAGCTCCAAAACCCTAGTTGTGTCTCTTGTTGGTTCGCAAAATTGAAGTGTATAAAAGTTGTGTTTTCAATGAACTCTAAAGGGGGTATTATAGATGTAAAGGGTTGCACAATTCCTGATTCCAATAGAAATAGGCACGCAACGGCATGCAATATTCCCCGCCGCGACGCAACACAAAATTTGGAAATAATGTTGAAACCCGAGAGGTGCTCGCCGCAGCATACAATTTACCCGCCGCAGCGCGCGTTGCCTTTCCTTTCTTCACATGTACCCCCTTACATATGTGTTGGCTCGTCATATACGGCTTACATATTTTGACTCGTTTTGTCTGTAAATTGTGATCCGAGCACCGTAAGTGTTCCATCTTTGCGTGTTTGCATTATTCAACTCATTTGACGCTAAAAACACCTGAAATACACTAAAACATACCCGTGATTCCGAATTGATAGATTTATGAAAATAATCAAATAAACAATCATAACAAATCTATTTTTTAAACAATTAAGCACAATAAATCATGAAATGTTAGTGCTTTTTGAGCACTTATCACATACCCCAACCAGCTTCTTGCT
Organism: Elaeagnus macrophylla; assembly: GCA_029378325.1. NCBI lineage: Eukaryota > Viridiplantae > Streptophyta > Magnoliopsida > Rosales > Elaeagnaceae > Elaeagnus > Elaeagnus macrophylla. The sequence continues at coordinate 46,220,064 of CM055641.1, read as the reverse complement.
AGTCTCTAGCAAGTGGAGCGATCTAAAAATTAAAATAAAACAAATAAAATAAACTAACCTAAATCACTTCCGTGGATTGTCACGGTTGCATTTAGCACATGCAACAAGCCTTTAAAACCCTAGGTGGCCCTAGTGGACGAGTTATAGTCTCCTGAGGGTTTCTAGTGATGACACCCACAAACATCGTACGACTCTCAAAACTAATAAAGACTCTAAACATACTTGAATCAACCCTTGCATATGTCTCAAAAATTGTCAATAACGAATGACATACGAAATAATTAAAAATCACTTAAGCTTAAAAATAGTCCAAATATCAAACCCATCTTAGTAATCGGCTTTTGAACAACCAATCAAACCACAAGTCTGTTAGTTACACTATATGATCGTGTCATGCATGATATTCATAGATTACATTTTAGATCTCAAAATTGTGCAAATAAAATATGAGTGAAAATTGCACTTACAAACTCCATAAGCTTACTTTTCAAATCCATCTCCACTAATATAGAAATCAAACTATCTAGAATCAATAGGACTTCATTAAGCTTGCAAGTTGTGTTTAGGTGTGTGGTTATGAAAGTACGAAAATGTTATTCTCAATAGGATAAGAGTACTTTTTATTTCACAAACTTATTCAACTTTTTCTACCCAAATGTTCTTTTTCATTCTCCTATTTTATAAATTCCATACATCCCTTGAATTTTTGCTTGATTTTCTTTCTGTACTTTTCTTGCTCATTATTCAAAATTTTTTTTTTATATATATAGCAAGACATATACAATATAATTGCTTATGAAAATCAAATATTACATTGAGTACTCTTATCACTAAGGGTAGTACAATGTATATATCAATGTTGAGTTTACGGGTGTTACTATGGATAAAACAACACGGGGAGGCTTGAAAAGTTCAAACGGTCCAAAGATGGCCTAAATCACTTTCTAAGTGGCATTTGATTCTATTATTTTGCTTTAATGGGTTTTCAAAGAAGTTCTAGAGTTCGTTGAGACTTAAAATATATCATGAACATACACACACTACACAAACCAAAAATAGTCATACTAACCATACAAACTACCACATATACCACAAAATCCTCAAACTAAATGAATCTAACATTTATGTGCCTCTTTACTTAGGTGAAAATTTAATTTCTTTCTAATGTCACCGTTATTACAATCATGTTAATATCATAGACTTTCGGATTGACTCAAGTGGACTCGATACTATCCTAACAAAATTCAAATGAAAAATTTACAAAAAATTAAAATTTAAAATTTGGTCTAAATTCATGCTCATGGAATATTTTTTCCACCCCCAACCTAATTTCTATATTGTCCTCAATGTTAAAAAGAAAAACAAAAGAAATTAAGTAAAGAAGTGAGAGAAGTTATCCCTCTTTCGTATGAGATCCTGTACATTACACTTACGCTCCGTTTCACTACTCCTTGCTTTCCTCATCATGTGACATTTAGTATGCAAGAAATATGCATGAAACCTCTAAATGTGTTCATCACAACTCAAAGCCAAATTTAAAGATTAACTAAATGTAAATGAAAGCAAAAACATTAAACAAATCTTTAAACAATTGGACATAAAATAAAAATAAAATAAAATAAAATAAAATGAAAGAAAAAGAAAATTAAACTAGAAAAATAAAAAATAAAAAGAAAATAAAGAAAAGAAAAGAAGTTGATACTACCAAATATGGTGGGTTGGCTCCCACCAAGCGCTTTCTTTAACGTCTTAGCAAGACGTTGCTAATCCATTTCTATCCACCGTCATCAAAGATCTTGAAGTGTGTGATATCAATTTTTCGAGCTAGTATGTCATTAAGCATGTCCTTCCATCTCGGTAGTTGTTTCCTATCAAGCACAGTACACACTTTTTCGTGGAAGTGGTATGGAAAAGGATTTTGGGATGTACAAGTCTTAGGTGCCTTGTGCGGCATGGAAGGTGAAGATAATTCCTCCTTGTTCTCCTTAGAAGGTTGTAGAATTTGATATTCCTTAGCTTGACATTCTTTGAGAATTGCTTGCTCCCCATCTGTATTCTCTACATAAAGTGGTAAATCATCAAAAGTTTCAGGAAAATAAATATTTTCAAAATTTTTACCACTTCGAAGGATTGTGTCATCCTTCACTTGCTCAATTTGAGTGGGCAACTCTTCTTGTTTTTGAATTTGTTCCGCTAGTTGCCCAACTGGCATTTCTATCCTTTTCATTGATGCCTCCATAGACTCCATCCTTTCACTAGTAGATTGTATGTAAGCATTCAAGGTTTTTTCTAAGGTTGGTTTCCTAGTTGATTAGAAGCTCTACTTCCTTGTATGAAAGAATTCAAGCTCTCCTCCAAGGTGGGCTTCCTAGATGGATAGAGTGGGTTGTATGGATGAAAACTTGAGCTTTGCATTTGGTATTGGGCATAAGGTGGGTCATATGGATGAAAATTTGAGCCTTGCATTTGACATTGGGTATAAGATGGGTCATATGGATTAAAATTTGAGCCTTGCATTTTGTATTGGGCATAAGGTGGGGTAGAGTTTGTTTCCCATGAAAAATTATGGTGATTTCCCCACTTAGGATTATAGGTACTAAAATAGGGATCATTCTAAGGTGGGTGACATCCCTCATTAAGATCAAAGTTCGAATTAGTGGATGTATAGTAATCATCTGCAAAAGTGCAAACATTACCATAATGCCCATATAAACCACAAATGCCACATACCTCCATGTCTGTCATATCATGTTGCTCTTCAAAAGGCTTTGTATTGGCTCTTGGATTTCAGTATCCAGCCTAATTAGGTGCATTTTGAAATTTGTTGACGTTGTCTATGAATGGTACCTTTCAAAAACTAACAAAAATAACAGAGAAATCAAAGCAACATAAAATATACCACAAATTAAGCAAATAAATAAAAGCACTATATTTTTTTAAAATTTGAAATTTATGTTTTTTTTTTTGTTTTTGTTTTTGAATAAAAGATAAAAATAAAAATAAAATAAAATTTAACCAAAATAAATAAATCTAATTTAGAAACTTTAAAAAGTTAAAAAGAAAATTATTTAAAACACCAATTCCTCGGCAGCGGCGCCAAAAACTTGATGTGTAAATTATAGTACTCTCAAGTGTATGAATCACTTGTAGCAAGTGATAAGCAAACCTCTGAGATCGATCTCTCAAGGAATTGCAGTGGTTTTAAATAATCTTTTTCTTAAACTAATTAAAGTCCTAAAGCAACTAAAACACTAATTAAATAGAGTTCTAGTAACACTAAAATTATAAATAACTAGAATTCTAAATCTAATAAAACTGTAAACAAGTTGGAATTGTGAGCAAGATCAATGGTGGTGAACAACTAAAGAAAACAATTATGCAAACTCTGAATTAACTCATAAAGGATTTCAAACATCAATGGAGGATGTACGGACGTTTAGTTTGGTTGACCATGCTTGCATCGAAAAGTTATGGTGAATTAACATGAATGTTCTAATAAATTAATATTACTGGCTTTCCTTTTATTTACGAAAATTCCTACGATCGAGTAATTCTTTTTGTTGATCAACTAATTAACATCTTACGATCGGGTATATCAAATAGCAATCAAATTATGCACAAGAAAAAATATGCTCATCAAATCAATGCCATGCCTAGGTCATTGATTTGAAGTTTTGATTAAGTTTTTTAAAGTAAAGTTAAGGTGACGTTCCTAAAACCAAACTCTAATATTTTTCAACCTAATTATGAATCTCAAATTGGCTCATGAAAATCCATAATTAAACTTCTAAGCATGCTCTTAATCAAAAGGTAATTTAATTTATATTAAAGCAATAAAAACATTCACCACAACAGTTCTAGCAAACATGGCAACATAAACTAAACATCCATAGTTAAGTTCAGCCAAACATAATCTAACATACATTCTAGAGAGGAAAGAAGAAGAAGAAATATCTAACAACAATAAGTAACCTAAATCTAGATACCACAATTGGCTTGGATGACGTTTCCTTCCCCAAAAGCTTGATCTTCAATTTTAAAAGACTTATTGTCTCCTTTAGATGTGCCTCTCTTGCCTCCTGGGATGTGGCAAAGCTCCAAAACCCTGGTTGAGTCTCTTGTTGGTTCGCAAAATTGAAGTGTATAAAAGTTGTGTTTTCAATGAACTCTAAAGGGGGTATTATAGATGTAAAGGGTTACACAATTCCTGATTCCAATAGGAATAGGCAGGCCGCGACATGCAATATTTCCCGCTACGACGCAACACAAAATTTGGAAATAATGTTGAAACCCGAGAGGTGCTCGCCGCAGCATACAATTTCCCCACCGCGGTGCGCGTTGCCTTTCCTTTCTTCACATGTACCTCCTTACATATGTGCTGGCTCGTCATGTACGGCTTATATATTTTGGCTCGTTTTGCCCATAAATTGTGATCCAAGCGCCGTAAGTGTTCCGTCTTTGTGTGTTTGCGTTATTCAACTCATTTGACACTAAAAACACCTAAAATACACTAAAACATACCCGTGATTCCGAATTGATAGATTTATAAAAATAATCAATTTAACAATCATAACAAATCTATTTTTTAAACAATTAAGCACAATAAATCGCGAAATGTTAGTGCTTTTCGAGCACTTATCAACATACACTATCCATAACTTTCTTAACCATTAAACTAACATTTTCAAAAGGTGGTCATTAAATTTCACATAATATTAAACATATTCAAAAGAGTGGTGCAAAATAAATCCTCTCCAAGGTTCTTTATATCTTAATCATGTACCACTTCCAAATCCCTGCAACATAGGTGTCAAATATACAAGTTAGTGAATAAGTGAAGTGTGTAATTTTTAATAATGTATGTTGAAAGTAACTCTTACAATTTAAATATATGTCCATATTAATAACCAAAAATTTACCTCCCTTTCATAATATTTGTATTAAACATTGTCTCTTATGATCATCCAATCATTCTCAAATTGTTGTAGTTCCTTCTCATTATCGTAGTGCTTTCTTCGTAATGCAATAATTCTTGACCTCTCTTTGATGCCTTTTTTCTCTATGAATTCAAGAAATTTACATATAGTTTCACATTCATCAATGCCATCCTCCATCGCTTTTATTGTATTATGAAAGATGACATGATCTTGTGAGATTTCCTCATTTAGGAAAATGAATTCGTACCACTCATTCATCCTAACAATAATGTCTGTAAATTCTTGTACATTTTGTTGCCATTGTTGAATATGATGTGTAATCAATTTTTTCCCACTTAGGTACTCTAGTCTTTGATTTTCAATTCCTTTATACATCTTTACGTTGTTGTACCAATTACTTAGAAAGTACCTCCAATGCATTATCTCATATATTGGAATTGCATCTAATTGTAGTAAAATCTTCAATGACTTTAACAACTTATAATGATCAATTCCACCATATACTATTATCTCAAGAGGGATGTCAATGATTTCCATCAAAAACTTTTTGGCTTTATTCATTTGTTTTCTTAGGGAACCTTTGGATACTATCGGATAATCTAAATCATGTTGAGGATGAACAATATTTTCAGATAAAGGTCAAAAGTTGTTGAACTTTTTGGTCAAAATATTTAATCTCCTCTCCTGTATCCTAGTACCCGAAGTGTGTTATGTTTATATAAAATTCCAAGTTCAAATATGAATAAGTAGTTACACCAACTATGTAGTCTTACGAATTGTGTACTAATCCATTATTTATGTCATTGTTCTTTTTCATTCAATATATAGAAACTTGCAAAATCATTAAACAAATACTTATGATAAGAGGACTAACTTATTAACATAAATATATAAGTAAAGCAACTTCTGTATGAAAGTATATTACTATGTATGAAGACATAACTTACCATAATTTTCATTGGATCATCTACTTTAGGTAAATCGGGATTCATCTAATCTGTCTACCTTTTATGGTTTTATTCCCAAATTTCAGAAGTACACAAGAATGGCCACAACAACTGTTGTAAAACTAGTAATTATAAGTGGAAAATTTGTAATGATTTATGGACGTCGTGGTCTATGTTAAAGCTTGACTATTTAATACACTATTACATTTTTAACCTATCATTAAGCAAGTGTCAATCATTTGTGAAATATCTTAACTATAGTAATTATGAAATCTCAAGCCCCAAGCATTCAAATATAACATAGCCAAACTTTGACATTGTTTGCTGTAAAGATATTTAATATAGTGGACTTTTATCTCAAAAGTACAACCACATTTCAACAGCTCATTTACTTTTAATAAATGTTGAATTCATTTTAATCATGACATACTATTTCCCTTTATGAGATCATGTCTTCTTAGTAAATCAATGAAAAGTCAAGTCAAGTCAAGTCCTTTCTTAAATGAATTGTAATACAAACTTCCAAATTATATTATCCTACGTGGATATTCTTACAATATGAATTACAATTCAATACAGTTTTCATAACATCCCTTCATAAAATTAATGAATAAATTTTTTATGCTAAACACCATATTGTAGTACAAAATAGTATTACTTCAATGGATTTAATCCAACCATATTTCAAAAAATTTACATGCAGATAATTCTACCACAATATCAACTTCAATCTACAATTAGTCCTGGTGTACTTTACAAAATTATATGCACATCAAAGTTTTTATACCATAATTCGACTACATATAGACAAAATATAGTTTCAGCCATGAAACAGGTTATAGTCAACACAAAAAGGATCTGAACAAAACATGTGTGGTAACCATAAAAAGGATCACATCAGAAGGACAATGTCTCTAGAATTATACAATTCATAGCATAGCTTCTTCCTAAAGAAGTAAATGTATTCATGCTTAATATAAATCAATGGATTTCCTGTAGTTTAAATTCAATGAACTTTAATGCATAAATTTCGCAATTTTCACTGCAAAAAGTTAAAAAAAAATTTAATCATAAAAACCATATGTTAATGGATTATTCTTATTAAAGATAATTATTAATAATATCGTTAATATGCAATGAAATTGTACTCATGCATTTTCTTGTATCGGTACTCTCTCCTTTTGGTTCCGGGACATTTTTCAAGTTTTTGTAAAGTTAAATTTTTGGCAATGTCGATTTGTCTCATACTCTCCACACTGGTTGATGAAATCAGGAAACATCTTACATATATTTTGCATTAGTCTCTTTAAGGGTGCATCTCGAATATGAGATGGAAGTGACTTATACACATGTATCTCTTGAGAAAGAATATCAAACTCTAACGCAATCTAATGATCGTTGAAGGATATAACTCCATATAGGGCATCGAATTCATACCATGGCCTTCCAAATTCAGGAACGACTCCCAATACATAATTTGTTAGAGTTCTGTCAGAGAACTAATCATACGGCTCATTCCTTCTTTTTGCCCTAACCCATTCATCGTTATAACTCATTAATCTTGGTTGCAAAATATTTTATAATAGAATGGTATAAACCTCAAAGTATTATAATAACAATCCTCTTTATATATTAGTAACTGTCACAGAACTTGGCTTCCCATAATTGAAAACTAAACTCATAAAATCCCACGTCACTAAATAAATTTTTAACAGATGAATGTTCTACATGAACATGTCATTAAAATTACAAAAAATTTAGCTTCATCAAACTATCCAAATTGAAAATTACTTCCCACACAACCAACTAAAGAACGTAACGACCAAACTATACTCAACTCAATATTCTTCCTAAATTTTCCATTAATCAAATATAAGCCAAACTTTATACAGGTATTAAACAATATTGATGCATGCACAACCCTATGAAAGTGTGCGATACTGCATGCATATATTAAAGAATGAATACAATAGTTTTTCATTCATTACTCTACTTACATGCCAAATTTATGCATGTACATGTTCTTTTAAGTACGTAAAACTTTATGGATAACAGATAATCTCTTGTCAAATATTTAGTAACTGATTACAGGAAATCATGTAAAGAGGTGTTTGATAATAACTGATAAGTGCTCGAAAAGTACTAACATTTTGTGATTTATTGTGCTTAATTGTTTAAAAAATAGATTTATCATGATTGTTTATTTGATTAATTTCATAAATCTATCAATTCGGAATCACGGGTATGTTTTAGTGTATTTCAGGTATTTTTAGCGTCAAATGAGTTGAATGGTGCAAACACTCAAAGACGGAACACTTACGGCGCTCAAATCACGAGTTACGGGCAAAACGAGTCAAAATATGTAAGCCGTACATAACGAGCCAGCACATATGTAAGGGGGTAAATGTGAAGAAAGGAAAGGCAATGCACGCCACAGCGAGGAAATTATATGCCGTGGCGGAGACCTCTCGGGTTTCAACCAATATTTCCAATTTTGGTGTTGCGTAGTGGCGGGAAAATTGTATGCCGCAGCCGGCCTATTCCTATTGCAATCAGGATTTGTGTAAACCCTTACATCTATAAATATCCCCTTTAGAATTCTCTTTACATACAACTTTTATACACTCCAATTTTGCGAACAAACGAGAGATTCAACAAGTTTTAGGAGCTTTTCCACACTCAACGAAGCAAGAGAATCCATTCTAAGAATCCAAGGCAACCATTGACGATCGAAGATCAAGCTTTTGGAGAAAAATGCCATCCCATCCAATAGCGGTATTTAGATCTAGCAGTTCCTTCTTGTTATAGAATTATATTTTTCTTCTTACTTCATTGAGTGTATGTTCACATTGAATTTGTTTATGAATTTTAATATGAACATGAGCGGCTAGTTTTATTATGGATGTTTAGTTTGTGTTGCATTGTTTGCTAGAACTATTTTGGTGAATGTTTTATTGTTTTGAAATAAATAAATTTACCTTTTGATTAAGAGCATGTTTAGATGTTTAATTATGAATTTTCATGGGCCAATTTGAGATTCATAGTTAGGTTGAAAAATCTGAGAATTTAGTTTTAGGAACGTCACCTTAACTATATTTTGAAATACTTAATCAAAGCTTCAAATTAGTGACTTAGTCATAGCATTAGTTTGATTGGCATATATTTCCTTGCGCATAATTTGATTGCTATTTGATATACCCAATCGTAGGATGTTAATTAGTTAATCAACAAAGAGAATTACACGATAGTAGGAATTTTTCGTAATTAAAAGGAAAGCCGGTAAAAATTGTTTGTTGGAACGTTCATGTTATTTCACCATAACTTTTCGATGCAAGCATGGCCAACCAAACTAAACGTCCATACATCCTCCATTGATATTTGAAATCTACTTGAATTAATTGTGAACTTGCGTAATTGTTTTTGTTAATTGTTCGTTACCATTGATATTGCTACAAACCACTCCTTTTACTGTTTTACTAGGTTTAGGACTCTAGTTATTTAGAGTTTTAGTTTTACTATAACTCTATTTAATTAGTCTTTTAGTTGAGTTAAGACTTTATTTAGATTAAGAAAAAGGTTGTTTAGAACCATTACAATTCCTTGAGAGACCAACCTTGGAGGCTTACTTGTCACTTTCTACGAGTGATTCGTACACTTGCGAGTACTATAATTTGCACATCAAGTTTTTGGCGTCGTTACCAGGGAATTGACATTTTAAATAATTTTCTTTTTAACTTTTAAGAGCTTCTGAATTAGTTTTATTTGTTTATTTATTTTATTTTTATTTTATTTGTTATCTTTTATTCAAAAATACAAAAAAATTAAAAAATCAAAAAATCAAAAAATAGTGCTTAAATTGCAATTTCTCTGCTGCCTTGATCTTTGTTTGCTTTTTATTTGTTCATGCAAGGTAGGAGGTCACTTAATAAGGAACTCTCTCCCTTCATTGACAACATTCATAGGATCAAACACCGATCAAAGAAACTGGATAATCAAATTCAAGAGGATGAAGTCCAACAACAATTGCAAGCAGTAATGGGTGACAACGTGGGTAGGCAAATGATGAACAAAGAGTTTGCAAGACCTATCATTGGGACAGCCACATCGTGCATTCAACTTACAGAGGCAGCTAGGAATTATGAATTGAAAAATATTCATTATTCCATGCTTCCCTCCTTTTACGGTATCCCTAATGAAGATCCTTTAAATTTTATGCGTGAATTATATACAACTGTGCAAACCTTTCCACTGCAGGGACTTCATGAAGATCAATTACGGATGAGGTGTTTTCCTTACACTCTCAAAGATAGAGCTAAGTCTTGGCTCATGACATTGGCACCCGGTTCTTTGGCCACTTGGGATGATGTTTACAACAAATTTATGGGTAAGTTCTACTCCCATCAAAAAACGTCTGACCTAAGAACAAAAATTGCTACTTTTTCGTAGATGGATGGAGAACCCTTTCACGAGGCTTGGGACAGATTCAAAATGCTCTTGATACAGTGTCCACATCACCACTTCCCATTGCAGCTACAAAATTAGTTTTTTTATGATGGATTGACACTACAATGTCAATTCACAGTTGACAACGCTGCAGGAGGAGCTATGTGTGAGAAAACAGCGGATGAAACTTACAAACTATTCGAGATGTTAGGAGCCAATTCCCAACAAAAGAGTGCTTGAGGAAAAAGAGCTAGAGTTCATGAATTAAGCTCTACCAACGAAATGGCTATGCACCTTGTTGAATTGACGAAACAAGTGCAACTTCTCACTAACTCTAATATGAATCAAATGCCAAAACACGAGGTATGTGGAGTTTGTGGTTCTTATGGACATGGGGCTAACGTTTGTTCTTTTGCAAGTGATCCTTATACAGGTACTAATGAAAAGGCAAATTTGATGCAAGGGTACCAACCTAAACCTAGGAACGACCCTTATTCGAACACCTACAACCCTGGATGGAGAAATCACCCTAACTTTGCTTGGAAACAAAACAACAGCCAACCATTCGTCCAAAATCAAACACAAGGCCAAAACGTAAACTGACAATTTCCACAAAATAAACCAACCATAGAGGAAACCCTAAATAATTTCATGCAATCTTGTAGTAGAAGGATGGACTCTATGGAAGCTTCAGTGAAAAGAGTGGAAATACAAGTGGGGCAGCTAGCTGAACAAATGCACAAACAAGAGACAGGAAAGCTACCCAGTCAACCTGAACAAGCGAAGGCTGTCACGGTTCTTCGAAGTGGTAAGGTCTTTACTAAAAATTTACCTAAACTTTCTAATGATTTATCTTATAGTGCAGGTAACATGGAAGATGACAACACTGTTTCTAAGGAATTGGAAGAAAGAGGTGACAAGCATGAAGAGCCTTCAAAGGCGACAATTGGAGAGTCATCTAGCCCACCTAAGCTACACAAGTCATCTGAGCCATACCGACCACCAGTGCCATTTACACACCGTTTAAAGGACAATAAGCAAGATAAGCAATTTTCTGATTTATTTAACATGCTTTCGAAAGTTAATATCAGTTTGCCATTGTTAGATGTAATGAGAAACGTGCCTTCTTATGCAAAATTTTTCAAAGAACTAAACACTAAGAAAAGAAGGTATGAGCTTAATGAAAGAGTTATCGTGTCTGAAATTGCTAGTGTGGTGCTTCAACGCAACTTACCTCCTAAGTTAAAAGATCCAGGTAGCTTTATCATTAATATTACTATGGGGGATAGGAAAGTAGCTAAGGTTATGCTTGATTTAGGTGCTAGTATAAATTTTATGCCTTACTCTATTTTCTTGCAGCTAGGTTTGGGACAGCTAAAACCAACAACCATGTCCCTTCAACTTGCGGATAGATCTGTTAAATATTCAAAGGACATGGTTGAGGACTTACTTGTATAGGTAGATAAGCTAATCATACCTGTTGATTTTGTGGTTTTAGATATGTAGGATAATCCATCTTTGGACAAGGAGTATACAATTCTTTTGGGTAGACAATTTATGGCCACTACCCAAACCATCATTGATGTCCAAAGTGGAAAGTTGACAATGACAGTCTTGCGAGAGACTGTGCATTTTAAGGTTTTTGATTCATCTCCTTACCCTTCTATATCTGCTATTGATGAATGCTCATTTGTTGAATGTTTAGATCCCATTATTCATAATACTTTTGTGCAAGCTAGATTAGATGATAAATTAGATGTAGCACTTACAGTTGGAGAGGTAGATGATATCTTAGACTATGAGGCTAGGGAGTACAGTGATCTATTAGACAATGCCATATCATTAGATGACTCTAGTACACCCTTAGATTTATTGGATGTCCCACATGATGATGAGATTGCTCCACCTGAATTAGAACTTAAAGAACTACCTAAGCATCCAAAATATGTACTTTTGGGAGAGAATGAGACTTATCCGGTTATTATTTCATCTACACTCACCCAAAACCAAGAGGAGAAATTGATTGGAAAGCTTATGAAGTATAAAAAGGCAATAGGATGGAGTATTGAGGACATTAGAGGCATTAGTCCAGTAATGTTTGTGCATAAGATCAATTTGGAGGACAATGTCAAACCGGTTAAAGAAGCACAAAGGAGACTAAACCCAATCATGCAAGAGGTTATTAAGAAAGAAGTTTTGAAACTCCTAGCAGTAGGAGTAATTTATCCAATTGCTGATAGTAAGTGGGTTAGTCCAGTTTATGTGGTACCAAAGAAATCTGGAATAACCGTGGTTAAAAATGTGAAAGATGAATTAGTGCCCACTAGAATAATTACGGGTTGGAGGACGTATATCGATTTTCAAAAGTTGAATTTGTACACCAAAAAGGATCACTTCCCCCTTCCCTTCATTGATCAAATGTTAGAACGATTAGCTGGACACGATTTCTACTACTTTTTGGATGGTCTTTCAGGTTATTACAAGGTACCCATTGCTCCAGACGATCAAGAGAAGACAACATTCACATGCCCATTTGGAAATTTCGCTTTCAGGAGGATGCCATTTGGACTATGCAATGCACCCGCCACCTTTCAGAGATGCATGATGTCAATCTTTTCAGACATGATGGAGAAATTCATCAAGGTATTTATGGATGACTTTTCTATTTTCGGTAATTCCTTTGATGATTGCTTGCATAAATTGACTTTAGTGTTAGAACGATGCATTGAATGTAATTTAACACTTAGTTGGGAAAAAAGTCATTTTATGGTCCAACAGGGCATAGTGTTAGGACATGTCATATCTAGCAAAGGAATTGAAGTAGATAAGGCTAAGGTAGATTTAATTGCAAAGTTGCCTCCACCTACATCTGTTAAGGGAATACGGAGTTTCCTAGGACATGCGGTTTCTATAGACGGTTTATTAAGGATTTTTTCAAAATAAGTCGTCCATTATGTAATCTACTTTCCAAAGATAATTTGTTTGATTTTAATGATGATTGCCTTGTTGTCTTCAATGCTTTAAAGGATAGACTTACTTCTGCACCTGTTATTGTAGCTCCTGATTGGTCTTTACCAATTGAAATCATGTGTGATGCGTCTGATTATGCTATCGGACCTGTTTTGGGTCAAAGAGTGGATAAACGTTTACATGTTATATATTATGCTAGCAAAACACTCATTGATGCCCAAATTTACTACACCACCACTGAAAAAGAGTTATTGGCTGTTGTGTTTTAACTTGATAAATTTAGGTCTTACTTGGTAGGAACTAAAGTTATTGTTCATTCGGATCATGCTGCTTTGAAATATCTATTGACTAAACCGAATGCTAAGCCTAGACTCATTAGGTGGATCCTACTTTTACAAGAATTTGACCTAGAGATCAAGGACAAAAAAGGTACTAAAAATGTAGTAGCTGATCATCTATCTAGGTTAATTTTTAAATATAAAAATGTTGAGGGTGAAAGTAAGGACACAATCATAGAAACCTTCCCTGATGAACAATTGTTTACAATAGGTCAAAATACATGGTATGCTGACATTGTTAATTATCTAGCTAGTGGTATTTTGAGACCTAACATCACTTTTCAAGAAAAGAAAAGGTTTTTCAGTGTTTGCAGACAATACTTTTGGGATTACCCATATTTGTTCAAGTTATGTCAAGATCAAGTCATCCGGAGGTGTGTGCCCGAAGAGGAACATGAGAGCATCTTAACCTTTTGCCATGAGCTACATTGTGGTGGCCATTTTGGTGGTAAGAAAATGGCCCTAAAGGTATTACAATCTAGATTTTATTGGCCTACTTTATTTAAAGATGCTAACATGTTTTGTATGAGATGTGATAGATGTCAAAGGACCGGTAACATAGGCAAATGTAATGAAATGCATTTGACATCTAATCTTGTAGTGGAACTATTTGACGTGTGGGGAATTGACTTCATTGGTCCGTTTCCCCCATCTTTTGGCTACACTTATATTTTAATCACAGTCGACTATGTTTCAAAGTGGATAGAAGCGATACCCACTAGAACTAATGACGCTAACATTGTTAAATTTTTGAAGGATAACATTTTTAGCAGGTTTGGAACACCGAGAGCGATCATTAGTGATGGAGGAAGCCACTTTTGCAATAGGCTCTTTGATGGGCTTTTGAAAAAGTACAACATTTCTCATAGGGTGGCTACCCCATACCATCCCCAAACTTTGGGGCAAGTGGAAGTGAGCAACCAACAAATCAAGGGGATATTGGAACTCACAGTGTGCCCCTCAAGGAAGGATTGGTCAGTTAAATTAAACGATGTCTTGTGGGCATATCGTACAGCTTACAAAACACCCATTGATATGAGCCCCTACCAGTTAATTTTTAGTAAAGCATGTCACTTACCCGTTGAGCTAGAGCATATGGCTTATTGGGCTATTAAAGAGCTCAACATGGACATGGCAAAAGCTGGGGAAAAATGACTACTCCAACTGAGCGAATTTGAGGAAATTCGGGACGAAGCTTACGAGAATGCCAAAATCTACAAGGAGCGTACTAAGCACTATAACGACAAAGGGCTTCTTGGTAAGTATTTCATTCCTGGAATGAAAGTTCTGTTATATAATTCACATTTGCGTTTGTTTCTAGGAAAACTTCATTCTAGGTGGAGCAGACCATATACAATTGCAAATGTACTTCCACATGGAGTAGTCGAGTTACTCAATCCCAAAACACAAGAACCGTTCAAGGTAAAGGGGCATCGTATCAAGCCATACTTGGAAGGAGACACCAATTTGAAAAGCATTGAAATGATACATCTCCTTGATTCATAAGCACGAGAGTAGCCACGTCTTGCTAAGAAATAAAACTAAGCCCTTAATGGGAGGCACCCATTCGGTATTATATTTCTTTCGTTGCTTTTATTTCTTTTGTTCTTTTTATCATATTTTTGTTTTTAAAAGTTTTTCAAGGTAATGAGGACATTCCCAAGTCTTGGTTGGGGGTGAATGCGTTGCACGTTTTCAAAATTTTCAAAAAATCAAAATTTTTCAAAAATTATGTGTGCACCACGGCGGGGAATATTTGTGCTACGGTGAGGGACTTTTTGTTTTACGCACAATTTTTCAAAAACTATCCATACCGCGATGGGGAAAAACTTGGCCGCGGCGCGCCTCTGATTTTTTCCAGAAATTGGGCAGCTTGTGGATTGAAACCATAATTTCAAATTTTTCTCTCCAAACTTTCCCTCACTTAGGCATTCTATAAGTAGGGTTTACTAAAGCTTAAGCTTAAACCTCTTTTTTCTTCAACTCAACCAAATAATCTTCTATTATTCTAATTTATCTAACCTTTCAAGATCTATATAGTATTGTATTCTCCTATCTCTCATTTTCTCCCAAACATTCTCTACTTTCCTCTCCAATTTCTTCCCAAATCCTCACCAAAATTAAAACTTTACTCAATCAATTCTTCATTCTAACATTGCTAACACTTTTTCCTCCATCAATTTCATCAGATTTGCTCCAAAAATCAAGAATCTCTTCATCTTCAAATTCTAGGGTTTCAAGCAAATTTGGGGGTTTTTCTTCAAGGGTTCAATTGCATTCCCAAGAGATAAATTTCTTCACATTTTCATCTCAATTTAGTAATAAATTTTCTAGAATATGTGAATTTTGTGTGAAATTTGGAATTAAGTGAAAATTTTGGATAAGAGGGGAACAATTTTTGGGGTTTTTCTGCATTTTTTTGAAATTGATTTGTGAGTGTAAATTGTTCTAGTTTAAGAATTGAAATGGCTCCAAAAAGAAAGGCGGATGAGGGTAGTCGTTCTAAGGGGAAGGGGAAAGTAATTGAAGATCGTAATTATGATGCCTCTTAGTTTATAAGTCGGGAGGCACAAGAGCGGTACGAAGGTGCCGCCAAAAGAAACAAGGGATTTGTGAATGAGAGAGAGATGGATTTTGGCCAAGTGGGCGTCATGGGAATATCTGATAAAATTGAGGTTTTAGGATGGAGGAAATTTGCATATGCCCTGGAGGCAGGCGTAAGTTCGTTGGTTTGAGAATTCTATGCGAATGTCCCGGAAGCTAGAGATGGATTAGTATGGGTGAGGGGTGTTGAGGTCCCCATTAATAGGACAGTGATTAACTCCTACTATGGCTTGAGGGACATCCAAAACAGCAGGTATGAAACCTACTTAACACAGGTTGATTATGACGAGGTCATTAACACCCTAACCGATGGTTACGCGGAGTGGGAGTATAATGGGGATATGGTGAACATTTTTCAAGCCAAGCACCTTAGGACCCATTCCCGTATTTGGCAATACTTTGTCTGTTCTCGGTTAATGCTGACCCGGCATTATAGTACTGTCTATCAGGAGCGGGCTATTCTGCAATTTTCCATAGAGACCGAGCGCTCAATAGATGTGGGAATGGTAATCCAACAAAGGGTTGTGTACTCAGCTGAGCATCACAACATCAGTTATTTCTTTTCCCAACTGATCACCGCCCTATGTGTGAAGCATGAAGTCCGATACGACACGGGTGAGGTCTTATTGCAGCTAGGTGAAACATTAACCTTTGCCTACATTCAACACCTGACAAGTGGTACAAAAGCTGGACAAGGAAGTAGGAAGGGTGAGGGAACCTCTTCCAAGAATGCTTCTACAAAAGACAGGTTGGTAAATCTAAAAGCGAAGGTTAATAAAATACATGAGTACCAGACTCAACAACAGGCTTGGTTCAGTGATCAAATGAAGTACCAACATGAATACCAAGCTCTACTCCATCAAATGATGAGCTTCCAATTGACACATAGTGGAGTAGACCTCACCCAGTTTGGGCCACCTCCGCAGTAACTGGGACATGACTTCATTTTTAGACAACCGACCGACCAACCCAAAGATGACAACGAGCAACCTGAAGATATGGAGGACTGAGCCTCCCATTGTATTTTCTTTGGTTTATTTTCATTATTTTAGTTTAATTTTCTTTTTCTTTTCTTTTATTTTAGTTTACTTTATTTTATTTTTCTTTGGATTGTTTAAGAATACTAATTAATTTGTTTAATGTTTTTGACTTTCATTTGCTTTAGTTATAATTTAAATTTGGATTTGAGTTGTGATGCATATACTTAGAGGTTTCATACATGTTTCTTGCACACTAAATGCTACATGATGAGAAAAGCGAGGAATAATGAACCGGAGCGTACGTGTAATGTACACAATCTCATATGAAAGGAGGGTAACTTCTCTCACTTCTTTACTTAATTTCTTTTGTTTTTCTTTTTGACATTGAGGGCAATGTAGAAATTAGGTTGGGGGTGGGAAAAATATTCCATGAGCATGAATTTAGACCAAATTTTAAATTTTAGCTTTTGTCACTTGAATTTTGTTACGATAGTGTCGTGTCCACTTGAGTCAATCCGGAAGTCCATGATATTAATATGATTGTAATGACGGTGATATATGAAAGAAATTAAATTTTTACCCAAGTAAAGAGGCACATACATGTTAGATTCTTCTAGTTTGAGGATTTTGTGGTATATGTGGTAGTTTGTATGGTTAGTATGACTGTTTTTGGTTTGTGTAATGTATGCATGTTCGTGATATATTTTAAGTCTCAACGAACTCTAGAACTCCTTTGAAAACCCATTAAAGCGAAATGATAGAATCAAATGCCACTTAGAAAGTGATTTAGGCCATCTTTGGACCGTTTGAACTTTTAATGCCTCCTCGTATTATTTTATCCATAGTGACACCCGTGAACTCAACATTTATATATGCGCTGTACTACCCTTAGTGATGAGAGTACTCAATGTAATATTTGATTTTCATGAGCAATTATTTTGTATTTATCTTGCTTTAAAAAAAATTTGGAATAATAAGCAAGAAAAGTAGAGAAAGAAAATCAAGCAAAAATTCAAGGGACATATGGAATTTATAGGAGGATGAAAAAGAACATTTGTGTAGAAAAAGTTGAATGAGTTTGTGAAATGAAAAGTACTCTTATCCTATTGAAAATATCATTTCCGTACTTTCATAACCACACACCAAAGCACAACTTACAAGCTTAATGAAGTCCTATTGATTCTAGGTAGTTTGATTTCTATATGAGTGGAGATGGATTTGAAAAGTGAGCTTATGGGGTTTATAAGTACAATTTTCATTCATATTTTACTTGCACATTTATGAGATATTAAATGTAATCTATGAATATCATGCATGACACGATCAGATAGTGTAACTAACGGGCTTGTGGTTTGATTGGTTGTTCAAAAGCTATTACTAAGATGGGTTTGATATTTGGACTATTTTTGAGCTTAAGTGATTTTTAACTATTTCGTATGCCACACGTTGTTGACAATTTTTGAGACATATTTATGGATTGATTCAAGTATGTTTAGAGTCATTATTAGTTTTGTTTGTTACAATGTTTGAGGGCATCATCACTGGAAACCTTCACGAGACTATAACTCGTCCACTAGGGCCACCTAGGGGTTTAAAGGCTTGTTGCATATACTAAATGTAACCGTGACAATCTACGAAAGTAATTTAGGTTAGTTTATTTTATTTGTCTTATTTTAATTTTTAGATCGCTCCTCTTGCTAGAGACTAGCAAGAAGCTAATTGGGGGTTGTGATAAGTGCTCGAAAAGCACTAATATTTCGTGATTTATTGTGCTTAATTGTTTAAAAAATAGATTTGTCATGATCATTTATTTGATTAATTTCATAAATCTATCAATTCGGAATCACTGGTATGTTTTAGTGTATTTCAGGTGTTTTTAGCGTCAAATGAGTTGAATGGTGCAAACACACAAAGACGGGACACTTATGGCGTTCGAATCATGAGTTACGGGCAAAACGAGTCAAAATATGTAAGCCATACATAACGAGCTAGCACATATGTAAGGAGGTAAATGTGAAGAAAGGAAAGGCAACGCGTGCCGTAACGAGGAAATTATATGCCGCGGCGGGGACCTCTCGGGTTTCAACCAATATTTCCAATTTTGGTGTTGCACCACGGCGGAAAAATTGTATGCTGCGGCGCGTCTATTCATATTACAATCAGGATTTGTGTAAACCCTTACATTTATAAATACCCTCTTTAGAATCCTCTTTACATACAACTTTTATACACTCCAATTTTGCAAACAAACGAGAGATTCAACTAGTTTTGGGAGCTTTTCCACACTCAACGAAGCAAGAGAATCCATTCTAAGAATCCAAGGAAACCATTGACGATCGAAGATCAAGCTTTTGGAGAAAAACGCCATCCCATCCAATAGCGGTATTTAGATCTAGCATTTTCTTCTTATTATAGAATTCTATTTTTCTTCTTACTTCATTGAGTGTATGTTCACATTGAATTTGTCTATGAATTTTAATATGAACATGAGCGGCTAGTTTTATTATGGATGTTTAGTTTGTGTTGCCATGTTTGCTAGAACTATTTTGGTGAATGTTTTATTGCTTTGAAATAAATAAATTTACCTTTTGAATAAGAGCATGTTTAGATATTTAATTATAAATTTTCATGGGCCAATTTGAGATTCATAGTTAGTTTGAAAAATCTAAGAATTTAGTTTTAAGAACGTCACCTTAACTATATTTTGAAATACTTAATCAAAGCTTCAAATTAGTGACTTAGTCATAGCATTAGTTTGATTGGCATATATTTCCTTGCGCATAATTTGATTGTTATTTGATATACCCGATCGTAGGATGTTAATTAGTTAATCAACAAAGAGAATTACTCGATCGTAGGAATTTTTGTAATTAAAAGGAAAGCTGGTAAAAATTATTTATTGGAACGTTCATGTTATTTCACCATAACTTTTCGATACAAGCATGGCCAACCAAACTAAACGTCCATACATCCTCCATTGATATTTGAAATCTACTTGAATTAATTGTGACCTTGTGTAATTATTTTCGTTAATTGTTCGTTACCATTGATATTGCTACAACCACACTCTTTTTACAGTTTTACTAGGTTTAGGACTCTAGTTATTTAGAGTTTTAGTTTTACTATAACTCTTTTTAATTAGTCTTTTAGTTGAGTTAGGACTCTATTTAGATTAAGAAAAAGGTTGTTTAAAACCATTACAATTCCTTGAGAGACCGACCTTGGTGGTTTGTTTGTCACTTTCTACGAGTGATTCGTACACTTGTGAGTACTATAATTTGCACATCAATAACAATAAATTACCTTAGAAATAGAAATATAGGTTTTAATTGTCAACACTGAAATTAGGTGCCTAATGACTTTGGAAGTTGTTTTTTCTTCCACCTAATTATGAAGGATGTTCACTTCTTTTTTTTATATGCTTCCTACTAAGTTTGTTTGTCCTACTGAAATAGAGTAATTTAAATTAACTATCTTATTCTGTTACTATTCCAATTAATTAAAAGTTAACCATTTGGAGTTGACTATGCTGAATGACCATTGCAGTCATCAAATCCTAAACAAAATGACCCACCTAACTAACCAAATGGCCTCTATGGTGACTCTAATTGCATTTTTTAATTCATTTTTTTTGGACCTCTTTTTTAGAAAATAATATTTTCCTAAACGATTTTATTATTAAGATAATAATTTACAAACCAAATATTTTGGCCTATGAGATATACTGCATGTATTTACAAAAACATATTTTGTTAATGTCATTATAAATGAATAGGACGACTCAAAGAAATTGGAGTCCATTGTTGACTGTCATTTAAGTCAAAATTTTGTAGGGCATACATGAAACTTCTTTATCAGCAACCAGGGACCACAATCAATGTGCTGCAAAGTACATTTATAAGTATTACATTCAAATTATTTTTTCTATTAAAAAATATGTAATATAAACAAATTTAAATATTCAAATACATCTATTTTTGCAGGTGGATAGTAATACTCGTCGAGTTAAAGAGGTTGGTTTCATTTTTGAAAAGACGATGAAACCATAAAGCATTTCCTATCCCTTTATTTGTGCAACCAACATTGATGCTATCCCTAGAGTCATTTTTTGTAAAAATTTTTGAATTAATGAAATTGAAATTCAACTAAATAAAAATAAATATGCAAAGTATAGTATAAAAATTTATATATATGAGATCGTATATATAAATGCTCATTTACTTACACCATTATAGACGATGCTTTATGTAGCGAGGAAATGAAACGAACGTATTTCTCTGATTCTGGTCATTTGTTCACATTATAGTATTCACGAGAGCATCCATCAAGTACATCATCGAAAGGCTAGTATATTTTTGATGCCTTCTTCTTCTTCCATTGTTCTCGTACACCTCATATGGTGATCTCAAATATGGACCAACCAATCTATGCTTTCTTGTGCAGTACTTCTTTGTTTCTGTGGGACCTGAGACAATTATACAAGAATCTGGATTGTTTACATGGACGTCCTCTGATTGTCTCACACTATCATTTTCTATTTCATATCAATGTACTGCAAAATTTCTGTTTTGTAATTTTTCCTGAAAGAATATTACTTCAAGAGATTTGTCCTCTCCAAAATACAAATTTGTGAAGGTGTCCACATGATCGTCAATATTAGTAGCAGTATCATCATTTATAAGAACACTTTCACCCTTACCAAGATCGTCTTCTTCTCCATTGACCCCTTCATAATTTGGATCCTTATCCTCTATTAGCTCATCCTCCAAAATTTTATCATCTTCATCTTCACTACCCAAACTAACCCCTTTATTGAAGTTTGGTCATATATCAGACCCAAAATTGATGCCAACTCCAGCCTCCACATCACCACTAAAACCTAGCCTTAGTGGGCTGCTTCCTTGAAATACACCATCACCTTCGAAAGGGACATTTATGTTTTCCTTATTCAACACATCTAAGATACTGGCCAGCATCTGCTTCATTTCCCTAACATCTTGCTTAACAACCAACAATTCTTCCATTTTTGAGAGAAATAAATTATGATTACATAACCTACACAAACGGGACGTTACCTAGGTTACACATAACAATACCATAGTTTTATGACACTAAATTTAGACAAAGTCCAAAAGCCATACATAACTGAAATTAATTGTACCTTATCAATGGATGTTGTGGATAAAGAGGGTTGACATTGTTCAATCAACTTTTCCTTCCCCTTCTCAACTTTTTCAACATTAGGAAATACTTCTTCACCAAACTCTTCAGCCTTTCCTCTCTTAGCAGCCAGACTTGATTCATAATACAACGTCTCCTCTTTTTCAGTGGGAACCAACACTTGTAGAACCAAAAGCTGCAAGGAATTTAACATTTACATATTCGTAAAATAAATACATGAATTAATAATGTTTAAGAATTTTAATTTAGTTGAAGTACTCCTCTCCAAGTATTTGAATCTCAACAACCACCAGTCTTATTGTTTTCCCACTTCAAAATCCTTGGCATTTAATATGATGCACATTTGCAAACCAAATTATCAACCAAAGCTGGTATGGCTTTGTAAGTTCATACTTATAATGCCAATGGAAAACCATGCACGTTATACGATGTACATGCATATGATTTCCTCAATTTATTATCTTCTACATTATCACCAATATCCACATCATCTTCTTCTACCTCTTCTTCAATTTCTTCTTCATTTTTTTCTAACGTATTAGTGTTCTTTGTTACCCTATTCACCATACTGCTTTTCATTCTTCGTACGGTGAAATCATAAACGACCTTTCCCCATGGAAAGTTATTAAATCTACCCAGATCTTCAACAAGGCATAAGTAATGAAAATTAATCTTATGTGACTTTTGCTCCCCCAACAATATAATTTCTAATGTGACCATAAGTGAGAAACGAACAACATCATTTTTATCTGTGTTCTTTGGTAACCTCTTGTATACTTCGCATAAATTTGACTTTGTAATCATATTCTCCCTTTTGAAATATTAATGTTTCAAGCGACTTTGGAAGGATGGAATGTTATCATCACTGGTAAACATCATACATGTTATCTGGGAAAATTCCTCATAATCAAATCGATGTGCACGTTCATTCAAAACAATTCTAAATTCCTTGCAACTTTGTTTGCTACCTTGCATCATCAGAAGATGGTGCATCCAAAGTCCTGTGAACTCAATTTAGTGCATCCTCAATAGAAATCCAAAGCATGATTCCTCAAACTCCCTCTTCAAACCAAACATTTTTAATTTTGACTTGATTGTTTCAATTTCTTCCATTCTAGACATGTTAGAAATCTTCCCAATAAAGTAGTATTCATGTTTAACACCAGAGATTTTTTCAATATTTTGGGATGCCATTGTCTATTAAAAAAATTGAATATTAAAAATTTATTAAACAAATATTCAATTTAAACAAAAACTATATAAAGGCACAGGTTTATAACAAGTAATATAACATGTGTAATCCAATAACTTGTAATATTTGTATACAATTTGTCACCCAAAAATAACAATTATTTATTAACATATAAATAACTTATAAAGCTTTATGAAATCAAAATAAATTCAGTATTGAAGGAGACAGTCGACTATCTTAATTTGAAATGCCAAATATGCAAATCAAATTATTTAAGACGAAATGTAGTCTAAATATAATACAAATCAGTGTATAAGCGTTCAAGTGTTTGTTACATGAAAGAGTCTCATTATGATTCTATCTCCAATGACATGTCAGTTAATACATTTAGCATTAAGTAAAATAAATAAGAATATTAAATTCTGTTACAAAAATAAGGGACATGATTAAGAAAAAAGTGTCTTAATAATTATTTCGTTCCATTAAGTTTAGAGCAAAAAAATAAAGAAATAAGGGAATAAGAATTAAATAAAGAAAAAACATCATAATTACCTTTGGCATTTAATAGAGTAATGATTTTTTTTTCTAAATAAATTACAATGCGAGTACAAACACAAAATATAATGAACATAAATGCTACAGTTCAATATTCAAATAGAATAAAAAGAAATATTAACTAGTTAGCATCATAGGTAGGGATGGGCACGGGGACGGACGGGGACGGTTTTTGCCATAACCGTCCCCGAAACCGAACACATAACTGCAAAATCGAAACTGCCCGAAAACTGCTCCAGTTCGGATACGGTTATAACCGGCGGGGATCGGGCGGGGACGGATATGACAAAATAACTGCCGAAATATCCGACTATTTAAAAAAAAAAAAAAAAAAAAAGCTTAATGTCATTTGCATCCTGATGCAGAGCAGGTAAGGTAATACAAATTGTAGGTAGTACCCAAAGTACTGGACATGGCCAGCTATTAGATCAAACCTACTCAGCACCCAAAAAGAAATTGAAAAAACAATAGGAATTCTTAAAAACCTGTAAATAGTATTGGAAGGAAGGGTAACAAATAAAATTACCTGAATAAGTACCCGTTGAAGAGACAAGGCACCTTCAGATAAAACCCCAGTGTTACTTTGTAAGTTGCTTAGCCACTGCTTGAACAAAGACGAATCGATGGCATTCCTACAACATTTATTAATTTAATTAATACATCATCTCCTTTCTTTATTTAGTTGTTATCACATAATGAACGAAATAATTTGTCTCAAATTATTAATAATAAAATATTATACGAAGAAGGAAAGAACAAAAAAACAGTGTTTGTTTAGAGACGAGCCTGAAGTCAGAATCGGAGATACCAGGGGCAGCAACGAGATACCCACTGCATAGATTACCCGTTGCTCAAAGAAAATAAATAATGAAACACTGATATAAAATACTGATTACCCATTTGAAAGCACACAAACTCAAGTAATTACTGAGGCTGAACTGAGACTTGAAAGAAGCAGATGGGAATTTTGCTGGCGCCGCTGCAAGGGAATGAAGGAATAAAAAAAATTTAGGGCAAGCTAATTAGTCGTTTTCTATTTATACCAGTGCTTTAAAGTAATAAATATCGTTAATAAATAAATATATGAATATGTTACAAATGTATAGCAATCAGAGTAGTCTGGTGGATGGGCGAGAATGTTAATATATGTGAGGTCAGTACTTCGAAACTTGGCAGACGCGTCAGGTAAGTGTTTTTCAAATAAATTTTTATAAAATTAAATTAAATTAAATTAAAAAATATTTCGGGTACGGACGGGTACGGTTTTATGTATAACCGTCCCCGCCCCGTCCCCGATATTTAAATTCGGTTATTACCCGAAACCGTCCCCGTCCCCGAATTAAACGGTTATTAACCGAACCGATCGGTTCGGTTATCCGCGGATACCCGAACCCGCGGACAAAATGCCCATCCCTAATCATAGGTAACCACACTTGTATCTAACTGTCTATGAATGAGTTGGAACAAAGTGGCAAAAATATGAAAACATAAATAGTGAAAAAATAATTGAAGTTTCTGTTGGCAAGAAGCTCTCAATATTAATCTAATATTAGTCTGAGTGGTGGTTAGTTCAATTATTGGCAATAAAGAAAATTTTCAATCCTTTCATTTGAAATTTGCAATAAATAACACAATATTAGACCAACTTACAACAACAAAGATATCAGACAAGGATCCCTTGGGTTGTCTGACAAAGACATGGACACAGGGACCTAGGTTCCTATGACAAAATATAGAAAGGACAGTGACCTAAATGTACTTTGTTCCCTCTCATGTCCCCTTATTAGACAAATAAGGATTTGTTCAAAATCCAAGTATTCATAAAAGCAATTTCAATTCTGCAAGGAATGTTATTTATGAGTCCTCAACATTTGCAAAAGCAAAAGGGTCTGTGTTCAAGAATCAAGTACAGAATTACTTTATAACATGAAAGATCTCTAACCAATAAACCAATAATTATGACAGTGGATAGATCAATTCTAAATCCAAGTATTTTAGCTCGTTTTTATTTGAAAAAAATACCAAAGGCGATAGGAATTTGGACGTTTAGATAAGACATGAACCTTGCCTGGTTTATCAAGAGCAACTAGTAACTAGAACAACTCATACCTAAATTGCAAAGTAAAATGAAAATCAAAGCACTAAATTTGAAATCATTGAGTACCCCAAATATACAAATAACTACAAAACATTTGGATTAATAACTGCAAAACATTTCCTAATAAACCCTAGAATTTTCAAATCAATGGAGAATTTCTCTTAATTGATTAATTAACGCTTTGATCCGGATTGTTAATTAACCAATTAGCATAAACCCTAAGAAATCAATTAGCCACCTAATCTAAGACCAATCAATGTACTTCGATTAAGCTCTTGTTCAAGATTTCTAAATTAAGCAAAGATGATATTTCTAATACTTAATTCTAATTTATTCTTTAATAATCATAAATTAACATGATCAAGATTAAATATGAACAAAGATATTAACAACATTGAACGAGACATAAATCATTTTAATCCAAATTAATTCATAAAAATATCCATCTATTCATTGAAACATCACTAAATCCCACACAATCAGATTAGCTACTCATAATAAAATTTAAATTAATATTTTCTATAACAAATAGTATTCTTAAAATCCAAGAGAGAAAAGAGATTACAAATGAATGGGATACCCCTACTTCCACTCTTGCAAAGTCCTCCTTGGAGTTGGATGGTAACCTCTTCCAACTTGGTTCTTGAAGGAGCATCAATGGTGGTTCCTTTCTCTAGAAAGTTGAAGAAGATGGTGGTGGTGGATGGTAAAAATTGGCATTGTTCACGCTGTCTTCTTGGGAGGGGTTTTTGTGATGTATTTATAGGTTAGGTTTGGAGTGTGTGTGTATAGGGGGATGGAAGGGGTTTAAGTGAAATCTGAGTATGCAGGCCTCGGCGCGCCTTTTCTTTTGCCATGGTACGCTTTGAATTTTTGGATTACTTACCAAAATAGGGACCTCCTCACCGTGGCACATACTTTCTCCTGCCACGGCGTGCAATGATTTTCTGATTTATCACAATACAACCCGAGAGCTCCATGCCACAGTACACACTTTTTTCTGCCGCGACGTACAATGTTGTATATGCCTTGTAAGGGTCCTTACACATTTGTTAATTTCTAACATAAACCTTACCTTCTTCTGCTCTAATTTATCCCCCCCTTACATAGTAAATGAAATACAATGTAAGGGTTACATTTTTCAGCTCTTTTTTGAATACTTAACTCCAATTTTTATCTCACATTGTTTAAACCTACAAAATATGAAAATACCCTCCAAATCAAAGTAATACCGAAATAAAGCATGAAATAAATAATAGGTTCAATATAGTGCTCATCAAATACCCTCAAACCTACATTTTACTAGTCCTCAAGCAAACCAGAATTAAAAAGACAAATAACAAAACTAAAAAGTGAAATTAACAAAACTTGTCATGCTTCAGTTTCTTTCCAATTTATAAACAAGAGTTATGCACAGGTTTATCCAACATTTTGACACATCAAAGTTCACTATGTAGATCAGTTTCGCTTCACAAATCTAAACCCAAATACAAAAACATATCAACATTGATTCTCCCAAACCTAGTGTCAAGAATATGAATTCGCTTCAACTCTAATCCTCACAAAATCCACTCTCTAAATCACACCGATCCTTTGGATTCAAACACTTATCAAGGTATATGCGAATAAAAATTATGTAAAGAAATGAGCTAATGGTTCGCATATGATTAAACAAAAAAGGCTCAAAATGTGCATAACATTGATCTCATGAAAAGAATCAAATGATAGGATTTATGAAGAAATCACATTACTAATCTCATGCATCAATTAAAATCCTCAAGCAAAAACTTCAAGTGTATGCCTTAGAATGAATAAAAAATGCACTAACTTCAAGGAAAATGATTTCCTATTTTTCTTTTATAACAACCATTTTACCACTTGAAGAACTTAAGGGTCATAATAATTAATTTTTTTGAATGGATCCATATACATGTGTATTTTGTGAATTGAAAATTTTGGCTCTTTTGTGTTGGCTATAGGGATTCCCTTATATCTTTTAAAGTCAAGCATGAATGAAATAGGCAAATACTTAAAATTTTACTCAAATTATTTAATCTAAGCAATACAATTAAACCTATGTTTTTTCATTAGATGTTTAAACTCCTAACATTCAATGCAAAAACATATAGAGATCTTCTAACAATTTAAAATGATACAAAAACATATAGAGATCTTCTAACAATTTGAAATGATACGAAAGATTTTTAAAGGAGTAGAAAAATTATTAACTCTCAGAATGAAGCATTTAAAGGCTCAATAATCATCTCACAAAGTAGTCTCAACTATTTAAATCCTAAACACAAGATTCGGGTTCATCTCAGTTTCAACATCAAAAGCATGAAACAAAGATTGCAAATTAAAACCAGTCTTTATAGCAAACTTAAAACATTTTAAAAATCAAACAAGCAATGCATAAATACTCGATTATTCATCAAAAATTGACCAAAAGCATGATAGTTTTGTTACAAAAATTTTTAGGGAAAATAACAAAACTAGCACCCCCTATGTTCAATTAAAATTGAACGACGATAATTTAGACCCGTTCAATATTGAACGTTCAATATTATCCGTTCAATTAGAATTGAATGACGACAATTAGACCCGTTTAATATTGAACGTTCAATATTTTACGTTCAATATTTTACGTTCAAATTGAATATTGAACGTTCAATATTAAACGTTCAATTCTAATTGAACACAAGGGGGTGTTAGTTTTGTTACTATAAGTTTTAGGGGTGCTATTTTTGGTAATTTTCCAAATTTTTATTGGACTAATTTGCACCCCTAAACCTAAACTAAACATTGTCCTCAAGGTTTTCAACTAAACAACAGTTCAAAAAAGTATTTAGACAGGGCACATGGAAAACTAAACTAATTTAAAAGAAAAGAAAGATATTACCTAAAATGGTAGGTTGCCTCCCACCAAGCACAAAGCGGCTAGTTTAAAGTCTTAGCAAGACGATGTTTAGATCTAAGGTGCATGCACTTCAATGCACTCCACATCCCCATTGTGAACGACTCCCTCCATGAGAAAGTTATTTGTGTCTTCGAATTTAGCAACTCAACATCTCCATGAGAAAATACTTCACAATCTAGTACAGCCCACTCCATCTTAATCGAAGCTTTCCTGAAAAAAGTTTAAAACGGGAGTTAAATAAAAGTACTTTCATTTCAAGATAGAGAGACTTATTAACGAGCCCTTTGTCATGGTAACACTTGGTGCATTCTTTGTAAATCTTGGCATTCTCATAAGCCTCATTTCGAATCTCCTCAAGCTCATCAATTTGAAGTAAGCATTTCCCTCCCACTTGTTGATAGTCCATGTTCAATTGCTTGATTGCCCAATAGGCCTTGTGTTTGAGCTCAATGGGCAAATGACATGCTTTTCCATATGTCAACCGGTATAGGCTCATCCCAATAAGTGTCTTGTATGCCATACGGTAAGCCCATAATGCATCATTGAGCTTTGAAGCCCAATCCTTCCTTAAAGGTCACACCATACGTTCCAAAATACCCTTAATTTGTTGGTTACTAACTTCAACTTGTCCGAATATTTGTGGATGATATGGAGTGGCCACTTTATAAGTGATGTTGTACTTGCTCAACATCCATCAAAAAGCTTATTACAAAAGTGGCTTCCTCCATCACTGATTATTGCCCTCGGTGTCCCAAATCTACCCAAAATTATTTCCTTCAAAAACTTCACAACATAGTAAGCATCATTAGATTTAGTGGTATAGCCTCTATCCACTTGAACACATAATCAACCGCAACCAAAATATACTCAAATCCAGAAGAAGGGGAAAAGGACCCATGAAGTCAATCCCCATACATCAAATAATTCCACAACTAAATTATATGTCAGACGCATTTTATTACGTCTACCTATATTACCAGTCCTCTAACATCTATCACAATGCATACAAAAATCATAAGCATCTTTAAACAGGGTAGGCCAATCAAAACAAGATTGGAGTACCTTAATGGCGGTTTTCTTACAACCAAAATGTCCTCCACAATGAAGCTCATGGCAAAAGGTCAAAATGCTTGCATGCTCCTCTTCCGGCACACACCTCCGGATGACTTGGTCTTGGCAAATTTTGAACAGATACAGGTCATCCCAAAAGTATTGCCTGCGCATGATGAGTGCTCGAAAAACACTAATATTTCGTAGTTTATTGCACTTAATTGTTGAGAAATAGATTTATTATTTGTTGTTTATTCGATTAATTTTATAAATCTATCAATTTGGAATCACGGGTATGTTTTAGTGCATTTCAGGTGTTTTTAGCGTCAAATGAGTCAAATAATGCAAACACGCAAAGACGGGACACTTACGGCGCTCAGATCACGAGTTACGAGCAAGACAAGTCAAATATGTAAGTCTTACATAACGAGCCATCACATATGTAAGGGGGTAAACATGAAGAAAAGGAAGGCAACACGTGCCGCGGCGGGGAGCTCTCGGGTTTTGACATTATTTCCAAAATTTGTGTTGCGTCGGGGTGGGAAAAATGTGTGCCACGGCGCGCCTATTCCTAATGCAATCGGGATTTGTGAAATCCCTTACATCTATAAATACCCCCTTAGAGTCACCCCTACATACAACTCGAATACAACTTTTACACACAAGAATTTTGCGACCAAACAAGAGATTCATTCAGTTTTGGGAGCTTTACCACACTCAAACGAAGCAAGAGAAACCATTCTAAGGATCCAAGGAAGCTGTCGACGATCGAAGATAAAGCTTTTGGAGAAGAACGTCATCCCATCCATTTACCGGTATTTAGATCTAGGTTTTCCTTGTTGTTATAGAATTATATTTTCTTCTTCATTCTTTGTGTGTATGATCATATTATATTTGTCTATGAATTTTAATATGAACATGAGCGGCTAATTTCATTATGGATGTTTAGTTTGTGTTGCCATGTTTGCTAGAATTGTGTATGGTGAATATTTTATTGATTTAATATAAACAAATTACCTTTTGATTATGAGCATGTTTAGATATTTAATTATGAATTATCATGGGCCAATTTGAGATTCGTAGTTAGGTTGAAAAATCTAAGAATCTAATTTAGGAACGTCACCTTAACTTTATTCCGAAACACTTAATCAAAGCTTCAAATTAGTGACTTAGTCATAGCATTAGTTTGATTGGCATTTATTTCCTTGCGCATAATTTGATTGATATTTGATTTACCCCGACCGTAGGCAGTTAATTAGTTAATCAACAAAGAGATTTACTCCGACCGTAGGCAGTCTCGTAATTAAAAGGAAAGCCAGTAAAATTGTTTATTAGAACGTTCATGTTATTTCACCATTACTTTTCGAAGCAAGCATGGCTAACCAAACTAAACGTCCATACATCCTCCATTGATTTTTAATCTACCTGAATTGATTATTAATTTGCGATATTGATTTTGTTTAATTGTTCGTACCATTGTTCTCGTCACAAAACAAACACTTTTTACAGTTTTACTAGATTTAGGACTCTAGTTACTTAGAGTTTCAGTTTCACTATAACTCTATTTAATTAGTATATTACTTTCATTAGAACTCTATTTAGATTAAGAAAAAGGTTATTTAGAACCACTGCAATTCCTTGAAAGACCGACCTTGGAGGTTTGCTTGTCACTTTTCTACGAGTGATTCGTACACTTGCGAGTACTAAATTTATCACATCAAGTTTTCGGCGCCGTTGTCGGGGAATTGGCGTTTTAAATAATTTTCTTTTTAACTTTTTAGAGTTTCTGAATTACTTTTATTTGTTTATTTTGTTTTTATTTTATTTGTTATCTTTTATTCAAAAATACAAAAAAATCAAAAAATTAAAAAATTAAAAAAATATTGCTTAAATTACAATTTCACTGCTGCCTTGATCTTTGTTTGCTTTTTATTTGTCCATGCAGGGTAGGAGATCACTTAACAAGGAACTCTCTCATTTCATTGACAACATTCATAGAGTCAAACACCGATCAAAGAAACTCGATAATCAACTTCAAGAGGAAGAAGTCCAACAACAATTGCAAGCAGCAATGGGTGACAACATGGCTAGGCAGATGATGAACAAAGTGTTTGCAAGACCTTTCATTGGGACCGCCACATCGTGCATTCGACTTACAGAGGCATCTAGGAATTATGAGTTGAAAAATATTCATTATTCCATGCTTCCCTCCTTTTATGGTATCCCTAATGAAGATCCTTTAAATTTTATGCATGAATTATATGCAATTGTGCAAACCTTTCCACTGCAGGAACTTAGTGAAGATCAACTACGCATGAGGTGTTTTCCTTACACTCTCAAAGATAGAGCTAAGTCTTGGCTCATGACATTGGCACCCGGTTCTATGGCCACTTGGGACGATGTTTACAACAAATTTATGGGTAAGTTTTATTCCCATCAAAAGACGTCTGACCTAAGAACAAAAATTGCTACTTTTTTGCAAATGGATGGAAAACCCTTCCACGAGGCTTGGGATAGATTCAAATTACTTTTGATACAATGTCCACATCATCACTTCCCGTTACAGCTACAGAATCAGTTTTTCTATGACGAATTGACACTACAATGTCAATTCACAGTTGACAACGCTGCAGGAGGAGCTATGGGTGAGAAAACAGCAGATGAAACTTACGAACTATTTGAGATGTTGGGAGCCAATTCCCAACAAAAGAGCACTAGAGGAAGAAGAGCTAGAGGCCACGAATTAGGCTCCAACATTGAAATGGCCATGCAACTTGCTGAATTGACCAAACAAGTGCAACTTCTCACTACCTCCAACATGAATCAAATGCCAAAACACAAGGTATGTGGAGTTTGTGGTTCATATGGACATGGAGCTAACGTTTGTTCTTTTGCAGGTGATCCTTATACAGATACTACTGAAGAGGCAAATTTAATGCAAGTGTACCAACCTAGACCTAGGAACGACCCTTATTCAAAGACCTACAACCTTGGATGGAGGAATCATCCTAACTTTGCTTGGAAACAAAAGAATATCCAACCATTTGTCCAAAACCAAACACAAGGCCAAAATGTAAACCGACAATTTCCACAAAATAAACCAACCGTAGAGGAAACCCTAAATAATTTCATACACTTATGTAGTGGAAGGATGGACTCTATAGAAGCTTCAATGAAAATAGTGGAAATGCAAGTGGGGCAGCTAGTAGAAAAAATGCACAAACAAGAGACGGGAAAGCTGCCCAGTCAACCCGAACAAGCCAAAGCTATCACGGTTCTTCGGAGTGGTAAGGTCGATACTAAAAATTTACCTGAACTTTCTAATGATTTATCTTATAGTGCAGGTAATATGGAAGATGACAACAATGCTTCTAAGGAATTGGAGGAAAGAGGTGACAAGCATGAAGAGCCTTCAAAGGCAAGAATTGGAGAGTCATCTAATCCACCTACGCTACACAAGTCATCGGAGCCATACCGACCACCGATACCATTCCCACACAGTTTAAAGGACAGTAAGCAAGATAAGCAGTTTTCTGATTTATTTAACATGCTCTCTAAAGTTAATATTAATTTGTCATTGTTAGATGTAATTAGAAATGTGCCTTCGTATGCTAAATTTTTCAAAGAATTAAACACTAAGAAAAGAAGGTATGAGCTTAATGAAAGAGTAATCGTATCTGAAATTGCTAGTGCGGTGCTTCAACGTAACTTACCCCCTAAGTTAAAAGATCCAGGTAGCTTTATCATTGATATTACCATGGGGATAGGAAAGTAGCTAAGGCTATGCTTGATTTAGGTGCTAGTATCAATTTGATGCCTTACTCGATTTTCTTGCAGCTAGGTTTGGGAGAGCTAAAACCAACAACCATGTCCCTTCAACTTGCAGACAGATCTGTTAAATATTCAAAGGGCATGGTTGAGGACTTACTTGTACAGGTAGATAAGCTAATCATACCTGTTGACTTTGTGGTTTTAAACATGCAGGACAATCCATCTTTGGACAAGGAGCACACCATTCTTTTGGGTAGACCATTTATGGCCACTACCCAAACCACCATTGATGTCCAAAGTGGAAAGTTGATAATGACAATCTTAGGAGAGACTGTGCATTTTAAGGTTTTTGATTCATCTTCTTTCCCTTCTATATCTGCTATTGATGAATGCTCTTTTGTAGAATGTTTAAATCCAATAATTCATGATACTTTTGTGCATGCTAGATTAGATGATAAATTAGAGGTAGAACTTACAGTTGGAGAGGTAGATGACATCTTAGACTATGAGACTAAGGAGTACAGTGATCTATTAGACAATGCCATATCATTAGATGACACTGGTACACCCCTAGATTTATTGGATCTCCCACATGATGATGAGATTGCTCCACTTGAATTGGAACTTAAGGAACTACCTAAGCATCTTAAATATGTCTTTATGGGAGAGAATGAGACCTACCATGTTATTATTTCATCTACACTCACCCAAAACCAAGAGGAAAAATTGATTGGAGAGCTTAGGAAGTATAAAAAGGTAATAGGATGGAGTATTGGGGACATTAGAGGCATTAGTCCGGCAATGTGTATGCATAAGATTAATTTAGAGGACGATGTCAAACCTATTAAACAATCGCAAAGGAGACTAAACCCAATCATGCAAGAGGTAGTCAAGAAAGAAGTTTTGAAACTCCTAGCAGTAGGGGTAATTTATCCAATTACTGAGAGTAAGTGGGTTAGTCCCGTTCACGTGGTACCTAAGAAATCTGGAATAACCGTGGTTAAAAATGAAAAAGATGAATTAGTGCCCACTAGGATAATTACGAGTTGGAGGATGTGTTTTGATTTTCGAAAGCTGAACTTATACACCAAAAAGGATCACTTCCCCCTCCCCTTCTTTGATCAAATGTTAAAAAGACTAGCTGGACACGATTTCTATTGCTTTTTGGATGGTCTTTCAGGTTATTATCAGGTACCTATCGCTCCGGAGGATCAAGAGAAAACCACATTCACATGCCCATTCGAAACTTTCGCTTTTCGGAGAATGCCATTTGGACTATGCAATGCACCCGCCACCTTTCAAAGAAGTATGATGTCGATCTTTTCGGACATGGTGGAGAAATTCATTAAGGTATTTATGGATGACTTTTCAGTTTTCGGTAATTCCTTTGATGATTGCTTGCATAAATTGACTTTAGTATTAAAACAATGCATTGAATGCAATTTGAGGCTTAGTTGGGAGAAAAGTCATTTTATGGTCTAACAGGGCATAGTGCTAGGACATGTCATATCTAGCAAAGGAATTGAAGTAGATAAGGCTAAGGTAGATTTAATTACAAAATTGCCTCCACCTACATCTGTTAAGGGTATACGAAGTTTCCTAGGACATGTAGGTTTCTATAGACGGTTTATTAAGGATTTTTCCAAAATTAGTCGTCCATTATGTAATCTATTGTCCAAAGATACTTTATTTGATTTTGATGATGAATGCCTTGTTGCTTTTAATGCTTTAAAAGATAGACTTACTTCTGCACCTATAATTGTATCTCCTAATTGGTCTTTACCGTTTGAAATCATGTGTGATGCATCTGATTATGCTATAGGAGCTGTTTTAGGGCAACGAGTGGATAAAACATTACATGTTATATATTATGCTAGCAAAACACTCAATGATGCCCAAATTAATTACACCACCACTGAAAAAGAGCTATTGGCTATTGTGTTTTTACTTGATAAATTTAGGTCTTACTTGGTAGGAACTAAAGTTATTGTTCATTCGGATCATGCTGCTTTGAGATATTTATTGACTAAACCGAATGCTAAGCCTAGACTCATTAGGTGGATCCTACTTTTACAAGAATTTGACCTAGAGATCAAAGACAAGAAAGGTACTGAAAATGTAGTAGCTAATCATCTGTCTAGGTTGATTACTGAGTATGAACATGTTAAAGGTGAAAGTAAGGATACAATCATTGAAACCGTCCCTGATGAATAATTGTTTACAATAGGTCCAAATTCATGGTATGCTGACATCGTTAATTATCTAGCTAGTGGTATTTTGAGAACTAACATTACTTTTCAGGAAAAGAAAAGGTTTTTCAGTGTTTGCAGGTAATACTTTTGGGATGACCCGTATTTGTTCAAGTTATGTCAAGATCAAGTCATCCGGAGGTGTGTGCCCAAAGAGGAACATGAGAGCATCTTAACCTTTTGCCATGAGCTACATTGCGGGGGCCATTTTGGTGGTAAGAAAATGGCACTAAAGGTATTACAATCCGATTTTTATTGGCCTACATTATTTAAAGATGCTAACATGTTTTGTGTGAGATGTGATAGATGTCAAAGGACCGGTAACATAGGTAAACGTAACGAAATGCCTTTGACGTCTAATCTTATAGTATAATTGTTTGACGTGTGGGGAATTGACTTCATGGGTCCGTTTCCCCCATCTTTTTGCTACACTTACATATTAGTCGCTGTTGACTATGTTCCAAAGTGGGTAGAAACGATACCCACTAGAACTAATGACGTTAACGTTGTTGTTAAATTTTTGAAGGATAATATTTTTAGCAGATTTGGCACACCGAGAGCTATCATTAGTGATAGAGGCAACCACTTTTGCAATAGACTATTCGATGGGCTTTTGAAAAAGTACAACATTTCTCATAGAGTGGCTACCCCAAACCATCCCCAAATTTTGGGGCAAGTGGAAGTGAGCAACCGACAGATCAAAGGGATATTGGAACGCACAGTGCGCCCCTCAAGGAGAGATTGGTCAATTAAACTGAATGATGCCTTGTGGGCATATCGTACAGCATATAAAACTCCCATTGGTATGAGTCCCTACCGACTAATTTTTGGTAAAGCATGTCACTTACCGGTTGAGCTAGAACATAGGGCTTATTGGGCTATTAAGAAACTCAACATGGACATGGAACAAGGTGGGGAATAATGACTACTCCAACTGAGCGAACTTGAAGAAATTCGAGACGAAGCTTACAAAAATGCCAAAATCTACAAGGAGCGCACTAAGCGCTATCACGACAAAGGGCTCCTCGGTAAGTATTTCGTTCCCAGAATGAAAGTTCTATTATATAATTCACGTTTGCGTTTGTTTCCAGTAAAACTTCATTCTAGGTGGAGCGGACCGTACACAATTACAAACGTACTTCCACACGGAGTAATTGAGTTGCTCAATCCGAAAACGCCCGAACCGTTTAAGGTAAACGGGCATTGTGTCAAGCCATACTTGGAAGGAGACAATTTGCAAAGTATTGAAATAATACGTCTCCTCGATGAATAGACACTAGAGCAACCACGTCTTGCTAAGACATTAAACTAAGCCCTTAATGGGAGGCACCCATTCGGTATTGTATTTCTTTCGTTGTTTTTATTTCTTTTATTATTTTTATCGTATTTTTATTTTTAAATTTTTCAAGGCAATGAGGACATTCCCAAGTTTTGGTTAGGGGTGGATGCGTTGCACGTTTCCAAATTTTTTCCAAAAAATTAAAATTTTTCAAAAAAATTGTGTGCACCGCGGCAGGGTAAATTTGTGCCGTGGCGTGGTACTTCCTGTTTCAAAACAGATTTTCAAAACAATTCTATGCCGCAGAGGGGATAATTTGTGCCGTAGCAAGGGACTTTCTGTCTCGAACCAGATTTTCAAAAAAATGTGCGCGCTGCGGCGGGGAATATTTGTGCCGCGGCAAAAAACGTTCTATTTCGCGCACAATTTCAAAAATTCTAACCACGCTGCGGCACGGAAAACGCATGCCGCGCCGCGCCTCTGAAAAATGGGCAGAAAAGAGCACTCGAGACAAATCTCATTCATTTCAAAATTTTCCCACACTTTCTCTCCTTTTCTCTCATTTTCTCTCCACTCTCCTCTCCAATTTCTTCCAAATCTTCACCAAAATTTAAAATTTACTCCACCAATTCTTCAATCCAACTTTGCTAACACATTTTCATCCATCAATTTCAGAAGATTTGCTCCAAGGATCAAGTTTCTCTCCAATTCAAGAATTAGGGTTTCAAGAAAAATTTGGGGGTTTTCCTTCAAGACTTCAATTGCATTCCAAAGAGGTAAAATTCGTCACACTTCTACTTCAATTCAGTATTAATTTTCTGGAAATTGTGAAATTTTGTCTGAATTTGGAATTAAGTGGAAATTTTGGATAAGAATGGAGCAAATTTTTGGGATTTTCTGCATTTTCTGAAACTTAAGTTGTTAGTTGAATTTATTTGGTTTAAGAATTGAAATGGCCCTAAAAGAAAGGCTGGTAAAAGTAGTCGCTCAAAGGGAAAAGGAAAAATGGTTGAAGATAGGACCTATGACGCCTCTCGGTTTGTTAGCCGAGAAGCACAAGAGCGGTATGAAGGTGCCGCCAAAAGGAATAAGGGGTTTGTAAATGAAAGAGGAATGGAATTCGGGCAAGTAGGAGTAATGGGGATATCGGACATAGTTGAGAGATTAGGATGGAAAAAATTCGCATACACCCCAGAGGCGGGTGTGAGTTCGCTGGTTCAATAATTCTACGCGAATGTCCCGGAAGCGAGAGATGGAATGGTTTGGGTGAGGGGCATTGAAGTCCCCTTCAATAGGAGTGTGATCAACTCATACTATGGGTTAAGGGACATTAACAATAGCGCGTATGAAACCTACTTAACGCAAATTGATTGCGACGAAGTAATTAATACCCTGACCGATGGTTACAGTGAGTGGGAATACAAGGGGAAAATGGTAAATATCTTTCAAGCCAAGCACCTAAGGACCCATTCCCGAATTTGGCAATATTTTGTTTGCTCTAGGTTAATGCCAACTCGACATTACAGTACAGTCAATCGGGAACGAGCTATCCTACAATTTGCTATAGAGACTGAGCGGTCCATAGACTTGGGAATGGTGATACAACAGAGGGTTGTGTACTCAACTGAGCACCACAACATTAGCTATTTCATTCCCCAACTCATAACCGCCCTTTGTGTCAAACAAGGAGTCAAATAGGACACGGGTGAGGTCTTATTGCAGCCGGCTGAAACATTAACTTTCGCTTACATGCAACACCTTACAAGCGGAACAAAGGCTAGGCAAGGAAGTTGGAAAGGTGACTCTTCCAAGAATGCTTCTACGAAAGACAGGTTGGTAAACATAGAAGCGAAGGTTAATGAAATGCGTCAATACCAAACCCAACAACAAGCATGGCTCAGTGATCACATGAAGTATCAACACGAGTATCAAGGTCTACTCCACCAAATGATTAGCTGCCAATTGACACACAGTGGAATAGACCTCACCCAATTCCAGCCACCTCCACAATATCCGTGCCATGACTTCACTTTTAGACAATCAACGGATCAACTCGAGGAGGACAATGATCAACCCGAAGACATGGAGCACTGAGCCTCCTATTTGTAATTTTCTTTGGTTTAATTTTATTTTGGACTAATTTTCTTTTTCTTTTATTTAGTTTTATCTTCCTTTATTTTATTTTAGTTTGAATTGTTTAACTTTGTTTAATGTTTTCTGTTTTTCATTTGACTTAGTTTTAATTTAAATTTGGATTTGAATTGGGATGCATATCTTTGAGGTTTCATACATGTTTCTTGCACACTAATTGCTTCATCATGAGAAAAGCGAGGAACAATGAACAAGAACGTACGTGTAGTGTACACAATCTCATACGAAAGGGGGGAACTTCTCTCACTTTTCTCTTAATTTCTTTTGTTTTTCTTTTTAACATTGAGGACAATGTAGGAATTAGGATGGGGGTGGGAAAAATACTCCATGAGCATGAAATATGACCAAATTTTAATTTTTTAACTTTTGTCACTTGAATTGTGTTAGGTTAGTGTCGTGTCTATTTGAGTCAATTTGGAAGTCTACGATATTAACATAATTGTAATAACGGTGATATATGAAAGAAATTAGATTTTTACCTAAGTAAAGAGACACATAAATGTTAAATTCATCTAGTTTGAGGATTTTGTGGTTTATGTGGTAGTTTGCATGGTTAGTATGACTAGTTTGGTTTGTGTAATGTATACATGTTTATGATAAATTTTAAGTCTCAACAAGCTCTAGAACTCATTTGAAAACCCATTGAAGCGAAATAATAGAATCAAATACCACTTAGAAAGTGATTTAGGCCATCTTTGGACCGTTTGGACTTTTCAAGCCTCCCCGTATTATTTTATCCATAGTACACCCTTGAATTCAACATTGACATACATTGTACTACCCTTAGTGATAAGAGTACTCAATGTAATATTTGATTTTCATGAGCAATTATGTTGTATTTATCTTGCTTCATCAAAAAAAAATGATGATGATGATTGAAATAATAAGAAAAGTAAAGAAAGAAAATCAAGCAAAAAGATCCAAGGGACATATGGAATTTATAGGAGGATGAAAAAGAACACTTGGTGGAGAAAGTTGAAAATAAGTTTGTGAAATAAAAAATACTCTTATCATAGTGAAAATATCATTTCCGTACTTTCATAACCACGCACCGAACCACAACTTTGCAAGCTTAATGAAGTCCTATTGATTCTAGGTAGTTTGATTTCTATATTAGTAGAGATGGATTTGAAAAGTGAGCATATGGAGGTTATAAGTGCAATTTTCATTCAAATTTTATTTGCACATTTATGAGATATTAAAATGTAATCTAAAAATATCATGCATGACACGATCAGATAGTGTAACTAACGGGCTTGTGGTATGATTGGTTGTTCAAAATTCGATTACTAAGATGGGTTTGATATTTGGACTGTTTTTGAGCTTAAGTGATTTTTAACTATTTCGTATGACATTCATTGTTGACAATTTTTGAGACATATGCATGGATTGATTCAAGTATGTTTAGAGTCTTTATTTAGTTTTGTTAGTTAGCATGTTTGTGGGTATCATTACTGGAAACCCTCACAAGACTATAACTCGTCCACTAGGGCCACCTAGGGGTTTAAAGGCTTGTTGCATACGCTAAATGCAACCGTGACAATCTACGGAAGTGATTTAGGTTAGGTTAGTTTATTCGTTTTATTTTAATTTTTAGGTCGCTCCTCTTGCTAGAGACTAGCAAGAAGCTAGTTGGGGGTTGTGATGAGTGCTCAAAAAGCACTAATATTTTGTGGTTTATTGCACTTAATTATTGATAAATAGATTTATTATTTGTTGTTTATTCGATTAATTTCATAAATCTATCAATTCGGAATCACAGGTATGTTTTAGTGCATTTCAGGTGTTTTTAGCATCAAATGAGTCAAATAATTCAAACACGCAAAGACGGGACACTTACGACGCTCAGATCACGAGTTACGGGCAAGATTAATCAAATATGTAAGCCTTACATAACGAGCCATCACATATGTAAGGGGGTAAACATGAAGAAAAGAAAGGCAACACGTGCCGCGGCGAGGAAAAGGCATGCCGCGGCGGGGAGCTCTCGAGTTTTGACATTATTTCCAGAATTTGTGTTGCGTCGGGGTGGGGAAAATGTGTGCCATGGCGCGCCTATTCCTAATGCAATCGGGATTTGTGAAATCCCTTACATCTATAAATACCCCCTTAGAGTCACCCCTACATACAACTCGAATACAACTTTTACACACAAGAATTTTGCGACCAAACAAGAGATTCATTCAGTTTTGGGAGCTTTGCCACACTCAAACGAAGCAAGAGAAACCATTCTAAGGATCTAAGGAAGCTGTCGACGATCGAAGATAAAGCTTTTGGAGAAGAACGTCATCTCATCCATTTAGCGGTATTTAGATCTAGGTTTTCCTTGTTGTTATAGAATTATATTTTCTTCTTCCTTCTTTGAGTGTATGATCATATTATATTTGTCTATGAATTTTAATATGAACATGAGCGGCTAATTTCATTATGGATGTTTAGTTTGTATTGCCATGTTTGTTAGAATTGTGTATGGTGAATATTTTATTGATTTAATATAAACAAATTACCTTTTGATTATGAGCATGTTTAGATATTTAATTATGAATTATCATGGGCCAATTTGAGATTCGTAGTTAGGTTGAAAAATCTAATAATCTAGTTTTAGGAACGTCACCTTAACTTTATTCCGAAACACTTAATCAAAGCCTCAAATTAGTGACTTAGTCATAGCATTAGTTTGATTGGCATTTATTTCCTTGCACATAATTTGATTGCTATTTGATTTACCCCGACCGTAGGCAGTTAATTAGTTAATCAACAAAGGGATTTACCCCGAACATAGGCAGTCTCGTAATTAAAAGGAAAGCCAGTAAAATTGTTTATTAGAACGTTCATGTTATTTCACCATTACTTTTCGATGCAAGCATGGCTAACCAAACTAAACATCCATACATCCTCCATTGATTTTTAATCTACCTAAATTGATTGTTAATTTGCAATATTGATTTTGTTTAATTGTTCGTACCATTGTTC
This sequence comes from Elaeagnus macrophylla, assembly GCA_029378325.1. Lineage (NCBI taxonomy): Eukaryota > Viridiplantae > Streptophyta > Magnoliopsida > Rosales > Elaeagnaceae > Elaeagnus > Elaeagnus macrophylla. The sequence goes on along the minus strand of CM055641.1, from coordinate 46,177,429 downwards.
TTGTCACAAAACAAACACTTTTTACAGGTTTACTAGATTTAAGACTCTAGTTACTTAGAGTTTCAGTTTCACTAGAACTCTATTTAATTAGTATATTACTTTCGTTAGAACTCTATTTTGATTAAGAAAAAGGTTATTTAGAATCACTGCAATTCCTTGAGAGACCGACCTTGGAGGTTTGCTTGTCACTTTTCTACGAGTGATTCGTACACTTGCGAGTACTAAATTTATCACATCAATGCACATGAAGAAATCTTTTCTTTTCCTGAAAAGAAATGTTAGGCCTCAACAAACCACTAGCAAGAAAATTCACTATATCATCATACCAAGGTTTTGGACCTACAGAAAACAACTGTTCATTAGGAAAAGTCTCAACAATATCAACTTCTTTGTCACTCTTAATAGTATCAAAGTCAGAAATTAACCTAAATAGATGATCAGCTACAACATTTTTAGTTCCTTTTTTATCCCTGATCTCTAAGTCAAATTCTTGCAAAAGTAAAATCCACCGAATTAATCTTAGCTTAGCATTTAGTTTACTTAACAAATACCGCAAAGCCGCATGGTCTGAATGCACAATAACTTTAGATCCTACCAAATAAGATATAAATTTATCTAAAGAAACCACAACAGTCAAGAATTCTCTTTCGGTGGTCGAGTAGTTAAGTTGGGCGTCATTAAGATTTTTACTTGCATAGTAAATAACATGCAAATTCCTATCTACTTTTTGTCCTAAAACAGCCCCTATAGCAAAATCTGAGGCATCACACATAATCTCAAATGGTAAAGACCAATCAGGTGCCATGATAATAGGCACATAAGTCACTTTCTCTTTTAAAATAGTAAAAGCAATCAGGCAATCATCATCAAAGACAAAAGAAACATCCTTAGCTAACAGATTACATAAAGGACGACTTATCTTAGAAAAACTCTTTAAGAAATCTCCTATAAAAACCCGCATGGCCATGAAAACTCCTTATTCTCTTAACATTAATGGGAGGTGGCAATTTAGCTATGAAGTCAATTTTTGCTTTATCTACCTCAATCCCTCTACTAGAAATGACATGTCCTAAAACAATGTCTTGTTTGATGTTTGACCATAAAATGACTCTTTTTTCAACTAAGGGTCAAGTTACTTTCAATGAAACATTCAAGCACAAGTGACCAATTACTCAAACAATCATCAAATGAATTCCAAAAACTAAAAAATCATCCATAAATACCTCAATACATTTCTCCACCATATACGAGAATATTGACATCATGCATCGTTGGAATGTTGCAAGGGCATTTCAAAGACCGAATAGCATCCTCCTGTATGCAAATGTACCGAATGGGCATGTGAATGTGGTCTTCTCCTGATCTTTCGGAGCAATGAGCACTTGATAATAACCTAAAAGACCATCCAAAAAACAGTAAAAGTCATGTCCTGCTAAAAGTTCTAACATTTGATCAATAAAAGGAAGAGAAAATGATCTTTCTTTGTGTACAAATTTAGTTTACGAAAATCGATGCACATCCTCCATCCCGTAATCATTCTAGTGGGCACTAACTCATTTTTATCGTTTTTAACCATGGTGAACCCAGATTTCTTCGGTACCACTTGTACCAGACTAACTCATTTGCTATCTGAAATAGGATAAATAACCCCCACTTCCAAGAATTTTGAAATTTTAGTTTTCACCACCTCTTGCATAATAGAGTTAAGTCTCCTTTGAGCTTCTCTCATAGGTTTGGTATTGTCCTCTAAAATGATCTTATGCACACACATAGTAGGACTAATACCTCCAATGTCACCAATACTCCAAACTATAGCTTTCTTATACTTCTCAAGTACCTTCACTAGCTCTCTTTCTTGGGTTTGGGTCAAAGTAGATGAGATAATGACTGGATAGGTATTTCCCTCTGGCAAAAACACATACTTAAGATGTTTGGATAATTCTTTCAATTCAAGATTAGGTGGAGTATTGTCTTCCCTAGATGGGGTCTTAGGCAACTCTAAGGGTATAGTTGGCTCAACTATAGGTTCGGCACTATCTAGAAATTCAAGATATCCCTTAGTCTCTTCATCCAAATCCTCCTCTACTAGATCAACTATTAAAGCATACTCAAGTTTGTCTTCAATCTTATCCTGTAAAAAGGCATTATGAACAAGAGTATCAATATGATCAATGTAAGAGCACTCATCAATAGTAGAAATAGAAGATAAAGGAGAAGAATCAAACACTTCAAAATGAATAGTTTCTCCCAAAACTATCATAGTCAAACTTCCACTATGGACATCTATAATAGTCTTGGTAGTGACCAATAATGGTCTACCAAGAAGAATAGTATGCTCCTTGTCCATAGATGGATTTTCATACATATCCAACACAACAAAATCAACAAGTATAATCAGCTTATCTACCTATACAAGCAAATCCTCAACCATCCCCTTAGGGTACTTAATAGATCCATTAGCTAATTGAAGGGACATAGTTGTAGGTTTCAATTCCCCTAAACCTAGTTGCAAATAAATTGAATATGCTATTAAATTTATACTTGCTCCTAAATCTTGCATAGCCTTTACCACTCTCTTATTTCCCAAAGTGATATCAATGTTAAAGCTTTTGGGATCCTTTAGTTTAGGTGGTAAATTTTGTTGAAGGATTGAACTTGAGATTTTCGACACAATAATTCTCTCATTCAATCCATACTTCCTCTTCCTAGTATTCAAATCTTTGAAAAATTTAGCATAGGAAGGCACATTTCTAATCACATCCAGCAATGGTATATTAATTTGAACTTTTGAAAGCATTAAACAAGTTAGAGAATTGCTTATCCTGTTTATCGTCCTTGAGACAGTGTGGAAACGATATGGGTGGTTGGAAAGGCTCTGATGTTTTATACAATTGAAGGACAGTGGATGACTCTTCAATTGCATCTTTGGATGATTCATCATTCCTGGCATTGGATTCATCACCTCCCCTTAGCTATCAAATGCTCTCCTTCCCTATCTCTTGCACTAAGTGGTAAATAATTAGAAATTCCAAGTAAATTTTTATTTACTACCTTTCCACTTCGAAGGACCTTAACCGCCTTCGCTTGCTCAGGTTGACTAGGCAATTTTTCTTTCTCTTGCCGTTGGAGATGCTCCGCTAATTGGTCAACTTGGCCTTCAACCCATTTCATGGAAGCCTCCAATGAGTCCAACCTTTGAGTACTTTTTATTTGGTTTTCCCAACTAACTTGAATGAATGCATTCAAGTTATCCTCCAAGCTTGGCTTGTTTGGAAGAGTAAGTTACAAGTTGTTATTATTGTTGGGAGGGTTGTGTGAGAAATGATTCTGAGCATAGGCAGGATTGTTGTTTCCCTTCCAAGAGAAGTTTGGATGGTTTCTCCAACCCGGATTGTATGTATTTGAATAAGGATCATTCCTTGGTCTCGATGGGTATCCTTCCATTGCATTGGCTTGCCCATAGCTTGTACCTACATTAGAATCACAAACAAATGGACAAATATTAGCACCATGTCCATATGTACAACAAATACCACATACCTCTTGAGTTGGTCTATTCTTGGAGGAAAGGAGTGCAATTTGTTTAGTTAGCTCCACAATTCGCATCCCCATCTCATTACCTAGAGCTACCTCATTAACTCCAACTCTCCTTCCTCTAGAACGATTTTGTTGGGAATTAGCACCCAACATCTCATATAAGTCATATGTCTCTATTGTGGTCTTTTCTCCCATAGCTCCTCCGGCGGCATTGTCCACAGTAAATTGACATTGTTGTGTCAATCCGTCATAGAAGAATTGGTTTTGGAGTTGCAATGGAAAATGAAGGTGTGGGCACTTAATTAGAAGTAACTTGAAAGATCCCACGCCTCATAAAATGGTTCTCCATTCATTTGAGAAAATGTTGCAATTTTGTCCTTAGGTCGGCAGTCTTTTGATGGGAATAGAACTTTCCCATGCATTTGTTGAACAAAGCATCCCAAGTGAAAAGAGAATCGGGTGGAAGATCATAAGCCATGAATTTGCCTTGTCCTTGAGTGTGTATGGGAAACATCTAATCCTTAATTGATCTTCATTAAACCCCTATAGCAGAAAAGTCTGCACAGTAGCATAAAAATCACAAATAAAGGTTAGCGGATCTTCATTAGGAATCCCATAAAAAGAAGGCAACATATTATAGTGAATATTTTTAAGCTCATAATTTCTAGCTGCTTCCCCCAATTAGACACAAGAAGTTGCAATGCCAATGATTGGCCTTGCATACTCCTTCATCGTCATCTCTCTAGGTGGAGGTAGAGGATCTCCCATAATTGGTGGTTGCTCTTCCTCTAGCATGTTGGTGTCAAATTGTCTCAAATATGCTCGCCTCTTGTTGACGTTGTCTATGAACGGTACTAGTGGATTTCCAAGAGATCTCCTACCTTGCATTCACAATCAAAAACAACAACAAAATCAAAGCACCAGACACTATATGACTCCAAACAAAAAACATAAACACGAAAACGAAGAAAATCACGAAAACTAATAAATTAAGAAAGTAAACTAAAAATAAAAAAATAAACAATTTTAAAAATGTCAATTCCCCGGTAACGGTGGCAAAAACTTGATGTGTAAATTAAAATACTCGCAAGTGTATGAATCACTCGTAGCAAGTGATAAGCAACTTCAAGGTCGGTCTCTCAAGGAATTGCGATGGTTTTTAAAATGTGTCAATTATTTCCTAAAAATTAAATACAAAAATAAATCCTAAACACTCTAACAAAGTTGTTGATTGGACGAATATTAAAATTGTAAAAGCTTCACGAGAATTAAAATACACGAGCAAAAAATTAGCCAAAGTGATATGATGGAAAGATGTGGGAAAATAGCTAGCTAACCAATCATAGGTAGAATATTTACGAGAATTTTACAATTAAACATGGAAAGTTACATTTATCTACTTTTTTTAACAAACCCTAGAAATTCTCTTAATTGATTAATAAAACTCTTTGATCCAGATTGTTAATTAACCAATTAGCATAAACCGTAAGAAATCAATTAGCCACCTAATCTAAGACAAATCAATGTACTTCGATTAAGTTCTTGTTCAAGATTTTTAAATTAAGCAAAGATGATATTTCTAATACTTATTTCTAATTTTTTCTCTAATAATCATAAATTAACATGATCAAGATTATATATGAACAAAGATATTAACAACATTGAACAAGACATAAATCACTTTAATCCAAATTAATTCATAAAAATATCCATCTACTCATGGAAGCATCACTAAATCCCACACAATCAGATTAGCCACTCATAATAAAATTTAAATCAATATTTTCTATTACAAATAACATTCTTAAAATCCAAGAGAGAAAAGAGATTACAAATAAATGGGATACCCCTACTTCCACTCTTGCAAAGTCCTCCTTGGAGTTGGATGGTCACCTCTTCCAATTTGGTTCTTGAAGGAGCATCAATGGTGGTTCCTCTCTCTAGAAAATTAAAGAAGATGGTGGTGGATGATAAAAATCAGCATTGTTCACGTTGTCTGCTTGGGTGGGGTTTTTGTGATGTATTTATAGGTTAGGTTTGGAGAGTGTGTGGGAGGGGGGGCTGGAAGGTGTTTAAGTGAAATTTAAGTGCGCGGGTCACGGCGCACATTTTCTTCTGCCGCGGCCAGCTTTGAATTTCTGGATTGCTTACCAAAACAAGGACCTCCTCGTCGCGGTGTGCAATGATTTTTTGATTTCCCACAATGCAACCCGAGAGCTCCATGTAGCAGCACACACTTTCTTCTACTGCGGCACACAATGTTGTACATGCCTTGTGAGGGTCCTTACACATTTGCTGATTTATAACATAAACCCTTATGTTCTTCTGTTTCCCTCCTTAGATAGTAAATGAAATACAATGTAAGGGTTACATTTTTCAATTCTTTTTTGAATACTTAACTCCAATTTTTATCTCACATTGTTTGAACCTACAAAACATGAAAATACCCTTCAAATCAAAGTAATAACAAAATAAATCATGAAATAAATACTTAAAAACTAAGAAATAATAAATTCAAAATAGTTTTCATCACTACATTTCTATCATGCACACACGAAAAAAAATATACCCATGAACATATCTTCCAGACCTATGTGTAGGCTAATCAAATAGTATAGTGTTACCCCTACATAAGAACATATTCTTAGGATAAATTCCTAAATGCAAAAGAGATTGTATTTAAATTTATGCTAAAATTAGAATAAATAAGAGGAACATTTTGTTGCACGAGTGTATAGGATTACGTCATATTATATACTTTCTCTCCCTCATTTAGGGGTGCACCATTGTCAATTTGTGTCTGAAAAAGTCCTAACCTGGTTACACGACTAAGACAAGATGATATAGACACCTAAGGACTTGTCCTTCTCGTACAAGCAACAAAAAAGCAATTAACAAATAACACATAATTGTAGATAAATTAATAAGCCAAAGAACAGATATAGATATAGAAGTAAAAGCAGTAAATACTTTCAATCTTAGTATATACTATATTTATTGTCACATATATCGTGAACACTTAGATTGTACTAGCTCATGCAATAAAGCATACAAACGCAATGATATAATATGGTAAACCCACTTACACTCCAATCATAAGTGGTAACATCTACGAGCTACTTAAGGCAATCACTCAACAACCAAATTCACTAAATAAAATAAAATAGTTATTATAGACTCGATAAAGAACAAATGCTAAATACCTCTATCAGTCAAGGACCACCTATCCTAACTACCTAAGTTGCTATCACCAGTGTCACCACAGCTACTTTGATCTACACTAGATCCGACTCACCTCCAGAGCCACACCACCATGCAGTGTGATGTAAATACCTACAATTATTATGCATGTACAACAATATATGCAATTTATCCAAAGTATGATTTTAGGATAAAACACCTAGAATCAACAATACGGAAACATACTCGATGTATGTTGATACAAATTATTGATACGAAAACTCTACCTCGTAATAATAATACATAAATATACTCGATGTATGGTTTAACACAAAAAAACATTCGATGTGTTAAAACTACATAATCACCTTTTGAAAATATTTAAACTCCAAGTGAACGAATCATCTCTGAGTTACTAATACGGAAACACACTCAACATATTAGTAATACGGGAAATAAAATATTTCTCAAATACACCAAAAGATATTTTTCACGCATTACAAAAATATGCAACACCAAATATGCAGTATGAGAAATATATGTGAAAGAGGTAAGAGAGAGAATAAGAGATGTATATAAAGGTGTATTGAAAAAGTGAGAGGGGGGGTATTTATAGCTAATTTTTCAGCTTCTAGAACCTTTGCCAAGATGTCATCAAGGTCTAACGAGTCATAGTTCCACCCTGTGCACACTCTCATATCCTTCACCGACCACCTAGGTGAGACATCCTCTAAACCCCGACGAGCCCAAAAAATAAGTTTTTTCAACACCCACCAACTCAAGAAAACCCATTTTAACATGCAATAAATATGCTCCCAACTTCCTCGTGGTCTGAGTATTATACAAATAAACAATAGTGTTAAGATATACGTGAGTGTGTGCAACACTGATTGCAAGCAAAATATCATATAAAGAGATAGACAAAATAGTAAGGGTATGTTTGGTTGACAGTAATCGTAATCGTAATAGAATTGATTCAGATTATTACTGTGTTTGATTTGACTATAATCTGTAATGGAATGTAAAGGGATTACAGTAGTAGCAGTAATCCTCATTACGCATGCAGCCTTCTGTAATCCTTATTACGCCAACACTCTATATTTTTCTCACAGTTTGTATAATCATTTATGATTTTTTTGCTCATTCTATCTCTTTTAGTAATAAAAAAAATTTATTTATTAATTTTACTTCATTTATTATTTAATATTATTATTTATTTTGATTATACTGCTTAAACAAACATCGTAATAGTAATACTATTTTCTTTACATTCAATTTCATTACAATTACGATGCTCATTGCTTTTACATTCAGCGAACCAAACGTCACCTAAGTAAATACACCAACCCCGTGTTTTGCACACGGGAATGCCAACAAAGACACAAAGGGACTTACAATCTCCCCATTTGGCTTTCCGTGACAAAACACTGCACAACATATACAAGGTAAGCATCAAACACTATATATTCATGCATGTTAATCTAACAAAGTTCATTCTCATGAACAAACTCCAACATTGACAAGACACCCCCAACACACCTACACTTCAAGTGCATCCGTCTTGTAGTGTTCCATCCATCTTTATGAATCTACACATTCGTCTTGATACTAACACTAGCTCCAAGTGAGCTATAAGGTCCAAAACTACATTTGTAACCTACACACACAAAACCAAATACATAACCATAAACGTATCATGTAAAACAATGTGTAGTCTAACCAAATAATATCAAGTTACCCTTACATAGGTACACACTAATAGGCTAAACACAAGTAGTCAAGGAAAATTCCTCTAACTTCATGCAACATTCCTCCTGAATGCATGCAAGTAAAATAAAAGGATATGATGCAAACCTACACTCACATCCCACAAAAAGCATAAGAAAAAAAAAAAAGTAGACACGTTGTGCAACACACAAACTTTTTCCCCTTTTGACACAGAAAGTCAAAGAAACACCCCTATATAAGGGAAAGAAGGCATACAATATGTAATAATCCTATACACTCTTGCAACACATGTAGAGAGAAAATCAAGCATAAGTAAAAGAAACAAAAGATTATATTCTATTAAATTCAAAGTTTTTATTATATTTGAAAGAAGGAAAAGAAAATACAAACAAATCAAGATTCTCCACTCCCTTCATCTCTATTAGGGTCATGCTGAGAGCCTATGTCGAACTGCCTAAGGTCAAGAGGTTAGGCAGAAGGCTGCAAGAGATTAAGAAACTCAACACCAAAGGTAACAAGCTGACTAAACATCTGTGCAAAGGAATCAAAAGGTTGAGGCAGTTGAATGTCTAAATCTCTGAGCAGGGCACCAATGCTCACACTAACAGAGTGAATCTAGGAATGATCCACCCTATTAGAGGGCTAAATAGGCAGTCGAGAATAAGAGGACCTTGGAGAGCCATGACGTGTCTGCTAAAGACATTCAATTCTACTCACCCAGTCATTAATGTTCATCAACATCTGTATGTAGAGTCTGCTTCCTCACACTTTTCAATATGATCTTCAAGAACCTTGTCCAACCGTCTAGTTAAAGCAACAAACAAACATAATTATATAGTTAGATTTTGGTATGTTTAAATCAATGTTGGTAAATTTTGTTATACTATAGTATCTTTTGGTTGAATATGGTTTATTTTGGTAAATTTTGATCAATTTTAATCATATTTATTTTATATTAAAAATAAGAAGGTTGATACTTGATAATTAAAATTGTAATTGGCAAGCAATGTTTATTAAAGTTAGTTAGATGAGACTTGTATTTAATAGCAATATACAACAATAAAAGCTTATAATCATGTATATCCTTTAAGTGATTTGACAAGTTAAAAATGTAATAGAAATAGATTTGACAAATTATAAATGAAAAAGTATAATATATTTAATGTCAACTTTTCAAGTCGGTATAAGAAATCTACAATATCCACTTCCTTAAAAATTTCCTTAAAGTCACGTTTGGGCTGTTTAAAGTCCCCAACTTGGATTTTCCTCATGGTGTCATATTCTAGAGATCTCCTAATTCTAGGATTCATGATATGTGTTGTTGGGGATTGATTCTTGGAGAACAAATTTAGGAAAGAAATGAACTTAACTTTAAACAACTCAAACGTGACTCTTAGGAAATTTGTGAGAAAGTAAATATTGTAGATTTCTTATACCGACTTGAAAAGTTGACGTTAAATATATTATATTTGTCAAATCACTATTACATTTTTAACTTGTCAAATCACGTAAAAGATATGCATGATCATAAGTTTTTATTGTTGTATATTGCTATTAAATACAAGTCTCATTTAACTAACTTTAATAAACATTGCTTGTTTCCATATAGCTTACTAATTGCATTTTTAATTATTTGATGATGTTTATTTACACCAAAAAAAATTATATTTTCAAAATTGGAACGAAAATCATTTGGTTGTAAACATAAAAATATCAAGTATCAATCTTCTTATTTTCAATATAAAATAAATATGATTAAAATTGATCAAAATTTACCAAAATGAACCATATTCGACCAAAAGATACTATAGTATAACAAAATATATCAACATTGATCTAAATATACCAAAATATAATTATGTCGATTTTTACCGCGACAAAAAAAAAAAAAAAGATATAGCGGTTAGGTCTCGAGAAATTGGCTGGGATGAAAAATTAGGGTTGTGCCACGACATAAAATATTTGGAGCCACGGCAGTTATCTTTGTGACCTTTTAAATAAAATATATTCATTTTTAGGGTAATTTTTTATCTAATACACAAATTTTTTTCCTTGCACATATTGTTAAAATACATAAAAATAACACTACTTATATTAAATAAATTTACAATTGTATCCAAATTATAAGACAAAAATGTATAATTTCATATCATATCTCAATTATGGTACCATATAATAAATGTCTAAAAAAAAGCTTACAACACATTAAACCTCTAGGACAACACAAGTTATAAGACGAAAATTATGCATTGAGCCTCTCAACTTTCCTTTTCTTTTTCTTTTTTTTTTTCTCTTTTTTCAAATTTACTAAACATAACGCTTTTACATTTTCTTATTGTATATTCATATACAACCTTACCCTACAAATAGGTGAAGAATTTATCAATATCCTTCACCAACTCCAAATAATCATTGTTAATGCACCTTTGTGTGTTAGCTAAATATCATCTCCAAATATATATGAGACATAAACAAAACACATCTTCAATATCAACATTTTTTGAAAGAATAACAAATACATTTTTTGGTTCGCATTTCTTTATGGGTTTATTTGTATTGAAGTAAGTTTTTCTCAACCTTTGTTCTCGTGGTGGGATTTTCTCTTCACCATTAAACATCAAACTAGTTATCAATCTAAATTCTTTGTAACCAAACCTATGAGGTTACCATCATGAATTATTCAAAAGTCCTTTCCACTCTAATCTTTATCTTGTATCATTAGAATATGATGTAACAATCCACCGGTAAATTCCATGTGATTCTTATAATAAACCCAAAACAAAAATCGTTAAACTTTGAACTAGATCAAAACGATTTAATATCGCTTTCAGTGTGGTGAAATTTTGAATCTGAGAAAGGTTTGAAATTTTACTAACATAGTAGTCATTAGGATTTACTCACGGAGTAAACACTTTAATAGATGTCATAGCCTGCATATATTACAAGTGACATATGAAATTAATTTATATTTTTCTATGTTGTTATATGAAATATGATTAGAGGAATAAAACAAATATACCAAATATATCAAATATATATTAAATCAAGCTACAAAGTTTCATTACATATCAAAATAAATAAACAAATACGTAATCATACTTTCATAGATGGACCAGTTCAAAAGTAGACCATATTGTATTAAATTTTTGGGAAAATAACAAAACTAACACCCCCTAAAAATTATAATAACAAAACTAGCACCCCTGTGTTCAATTAAAATTGAACGACAATAATTTTGACTCGTTCAATATTGAACGTTCAATATTATCCGTTCAATTAGAATTGAATGACGACAATTAGACCTATTTAATATTGAACGTTCAATATTTTACGTTCAAATTGAATATTGAACGTTCAATATTAAACGTTCAATTTTAATTGAACACAGGGGTGCTAGTTTTGTTATTATAATTTTTAGGGGGTGCTATTTTTGGTAATTTCCCTAAATTTTTCGACAAAAATCAACCAAAACATACCATAGTGTACCAAAATATACCAAATTTGAGTAAACAAAGCAAAATCTATAATAATTGAGTAAGGTCATTTAGATTTGATCATTAACGACTAATGTATTGATCAAAACATACCAAAATGGTCATAATGTTCAAATTGCACCAAAGGAAAGAAATTGACCCCTAAATCTAAAAATTACAATAATTGGGTAAAGTAGTTCAAATTTGATCATTAAAGATTATTATTGACCAAAATATATAACATGTACCAAAATTGACCTAAATATACTAATATATGCCAAAACCAACCAAATTGCACCAAAAATAACAAATTATAGTAAAAAAAAACCAAAATCTAGAATAATTGAGTTAGGTCATCTAGATTTGATCATCAAAGACTAATATATCAGTCAAAACATATCAAAATTGAACAAAATAAACTATATTGCACCTCAAGGAAGAAATGGACCACATAAACCAAAAACCAACAATAATTGGGTAAATAAACCACATACATCCAAAATCTACAATAATTGAATGAGGGCATTTAGATTTGATCGAGTGACTATAATATTGACCAAAATAGTCTAGAGGCTAGATTCACCTATTCTAAGTAGAAAATACACACACCTATTCTAAGTGTGTTCCAATGGATTGCAAACAGGGATCGAAGCAAATTATATGAAATTTTCATGAAAATCCAAGTCAATTAATAACCCAATAGTATACCATTTTCTTACAAAATTTAACTTAACATGAAGGAATGAATCAATTTATATTAATCAATCAAAATATATCAAAAATTCATGAAGCGTCTTCATGAGGACAAAATGTATAAGATATCACAAAGTAAACATAAATATAACACAATATACCAAAAATTGGTAAAATCTACCAAAATAACCACAATATACCAAAAATTGGTAAAATCTACCAAAATAACCACAATATACCAAAATCGAATGAAAAATACCAAAATTTACCGAATTACAACTCAATATACCAAACTCAGTAAAATCTACCAAAATTGACCATAATATACGAAAATCAATCATTTGCAAACATTAAATTTCAAACCCAGAAACCCATGTAATCCAGAAAGATACAAACATGTGAACACAAAAATTATCAAACCCAGAAACACATGAACACATCACATGAACACAAAAAGAGACAAAGCAAAAGAGTAAAATAACAAGCTTTACAAGAAACTCAAAACAACTTTTACCAAAAATGAAAGAGGACTGTGGGTGGATTAAGGTTTTGAGGAATTGAACAACAAAAAGGGCAACAAAAGAAGAAGAAATAAGCACAAATGTCTTAATTAGGCCCTTGGAGGTGGAAAATGGCATATTTGTACCCTATGATGGAATTCTTCCAAATTGAGTAAACTGACTTATAATTTACCGTTTATAGCCGGTAAAGGCTAAGCCTGAAAAGAATCCATTGCCCCTAATTAAGACATTTGCCCATAATAGAGGGAGCGAAAATTTAAGAACAAAAAACAAAAGGAAAGACAAAGTGAAGCTGGGCTGGCCGAAAGAGAAAAGAAACCTAACCACGCTGATATATTTGCCCCACACTAACATCAGTTTCTGGTTCTGCTCCACTTCTGACGAAAGGAAAGTGGGTTCAAAAAGGTGAGGAAATGTAAAGAAAACAAGAAAGAAAAAGAAGTAAGAAGGATTGGGGTTGTGGAAAACAGTTTAGAGATTGATCAAGGAACAGAGTAGAAGAAACAAATTGGTTTATTTTACTGCTCTCCTATCCTAAGTCTAAATCATTAAGTTAAAGGTAAAGTCCATTGATCTAATTTATTTGTTTACTTTTCTTATGAACTATTCTTCTTTCTTCAATTATTAATTATACTTTAATTTGTATAATTGGTAGATTAAAACTGAAATGTATAAATTGCAAGGTTATCGACTTAGAATTGTAAGAAAAATATACCCCTATATTATAACTGTAATGTTAGATTGCAAGGATATCGACTTATTTCGACCATAATTCGACTTAAATTCGACCTAAATTACTTGAATGCTAAGTTGTCATTTTAAATGAGTTTAACTGTACACGCTTGCATTTCAAGGGTGATGATTTTGGAAAATTTATTTGGTATTTTGATTTTACCCCTATATTATGACTCAAATGTTAAATTACATGCATATCAACTTAATTCGACCATAGTTCGACTTCAATTCGACCTAAAATTATACCCCTTCTAAGCTGCTATTTTAAATGAGTTTAAATGTAGACGCTTGCATTTCAACGGTGACCATCAAGTTAGGAAATGTTTGCTATTTTGATATTAACCCTATATTAGAACTGTAATGTAAAATTGCAAAGATATCGACTTATTTCGACCATAGTTCGACTTATTTCGACCATAGTTCAACTTAAATTCGACCTAAATTACTTGAATGCTAAGTTGCCATTTTAAATGAGTTTAATTGTACACGCTTACATTTCAAGGGTGATTATTTTGGAAGATTTGTTTGCTATTTTGATGGTAACCCTATATTAGAACTGTAATGTAAAGTTACAAGGATATCGACTTATTTCTATCATAGTTCGACTTAAATTCGACCTAAATTACTTGAATGCTAAGTTACCATTTTAAATGAGTTTAATTGTACACGCTTGCATTTCAAAGGTGATAATTTTGGAAGATTTGTTTGCTATTCTGATTGTAACCCTATATTAGAATTGTAATGTAAAATTGCAAGGATATCGACTTATTTTGACCACAGTTCGACTTAAATTCAACCTAAATTACTTGAATGCTAAGTTGTCATTTTAAATGAGTTTAACTGTACACGCTTGCATTTCAAGGGTGATAATTTTGGAAAATTTGTTTGGTATTCTGATTTTACCCCTATAATATGACTCAATTGTTAAATTACATGCATATTGACTTAATTCGACCATAGTTCGACTTCAATTCGACCTAAAAGTATACCCATTCAAAGCTGCTATTTTAACAAATAATATTGGCAAACGTTTTTCTTGTATTAAAAATTTTGCAATTAAATACATTTACGTGAGATATTATCATAATATGATAAATATCATTTTAACAAAATACATATTTATGTAAAAAAAATTAGATTGGTGATGGATGGACTGAGTGCACTCGTAATACATGGTGGTGAGTGGGTGAAGTTAGAAAATAGAGAGGAGTATCATGGTGGAGAAGGTGTTGTCATAAGATTACGAAAAGGAGATGATTACCTTCAGTTGAAAGATAAGTTATACAAGAAATTGATAAATACAAAAATGTTTTGTCAATTAAATATTTCTTTAAGAATGATGTAGTGTGATGAGTGCTCGAAAAGCACTAATATTTTGTGATTAATTATGCTTAATTGTTTAAAATATAGATTTGTTATGATTGTTTATTTGATTATTTTCATAAATCTATCCATTCGGAATCACGGGTATGTTTTAGTGCATTTCAGGTGTTTTTAGCGTCAAATGAGTCAAATAATGAAAGCACGCAAAGACGGAACACTTACGGCGCTCGGATCACGAGTTATGGGCAAAACGAGTCAAATATGTAAGCCGTACATGTCAAGCCAGCACATATGTAAGGGGGTACATGTGGAGAAACTGAAGACAACGCGCGCTGCGGCGAGGAAAACGCATGCCGCGGCAGGGAGCTCTCGGGTTTTTACATTATTTTCAGAATTTGTGTTGCGCCGCGGCGGGGAAAATGCATGCCGCAGCGCGCCTATTCCTATGGCAATCAGGATTTGTGTAAACCCTTACATCTATAAATACCCCCTTAGAGCCCCCCTTACAACAGAACTCGAACAACTTGTACACAACTTTACACATTACAATTTTGCGACCAAACACTACATTCAATCAGCTTTGGGAGCTTTGCTACACTCAAACGAAGCGAGAGAAACCATTCTAAGGATCCAAGGAAGCCGTCGACAATCGAAGATAAAGCTTTTGGAGAAGAACGCTATCTCATCCATAAGCGGTATTTAGATCTAGGTTTTCTTTGGTGTTGTAGAATTCTATTTTTCTTCTTCTTTCGTTGGAGTGTATGTTCATATTTTATTTGTCTATGAATATTAATATGAACATGTCTGGCTAGTTTTATTATGGATGTTTAGTTTGTGTTGCCATGTTTGCTAGAACTGTGTATGGTGTATGTTTTATTGATTTAATATAAACAAATTACTTTTTGATTAAGAGCATGTTTAGATATTTAATTATGAATTATCATGGGTCCATTTAAGATTCGTAGTTAGGTTGAAAGATCTTAGAATTTAGTTATAAGAACGTCACCTTAACTTTATTCCGAAACACTTAATCAAAGCTTCAATTTAGTGACTTAGTCATAGCATTAATTTGATTGGCATATTTTTCCTTGCGCATAATTTGATTACTATTTGATTTACCCCGATCGAAGGCAGTTAATTAGTTAATCAACAAAGAGATTTACCCTGATCGCAGGCAGTCTCGTAATTAAAAGGAAAGTCGGTAATTTTGTTTATATAGAACGTTCATGTTATTTCACCATACCTTTTCGATGCAAGCATGGTCAACCAAGCTAAACGTCCATACATCCTCCATTGATCTTCAAATATATCTGAATTGATTGTTAAATTGCAATTTTGTTTTCGTTTAATTGCTCGTACTTTGTTCCCGTTACAAATCAAACACTTTTTTACAGTTTTACTAGCTTTAGGATTCTAGTTACTTAGAGTTTTAGTTTCACTAGAACTCTATTTAATTAGTGTTTTATTTTCATTAGAACTCTATTTAGATTAAAAAGTTAGTTATTTAGAACCACTGCAATTCCTTGAGAGACCGACCTTGGAAGTTGCTTATCACTTTTCTACTAGTGATTCGTACACTTGCGAGTACTAAATGTAACACATCATAGTGTTCCTAACAGTTGTAATATGTGATGATGAAGACTTAGATGAATTTATGAACTTGCACTTCGAAGACAAGCAGAGTAAGGTTGTAATGTATGTTTCTGTTGTTATGACAGACATCGAGCATTCCACCTGCTCACCAACTAATGAGAATGGTTGTGGTCAATTTGTTGATAATGGATCGCCTGTCGACCAATCCGAAATTCACTTCACTCCTCATTTGGTTGAAAACATGTCATTGTTGCACTCTATAAGAATACCATAGAATGATTTTTCTTTTACATAAATAACAACATAGAGACAACGATTGAGGAGAGTCCATTACAAAATGTTCAAATATATGAAGGACGTATAAATTCATGCTCACCAATTAATGTAGCTGATGAAGTTGAGAGACAAAATGACTCAAACAATCTGGTTGTCCCACATTCAACAACAAATGAGTGTACAGGATCGAACATGAGTTTTGAAAAATCAAAAGGCAAGCTTGGATTAAGTGTTGGACAAGTATTTGACTCTAAATCTCATCTTCTTATAGAAATTGCTAATTATGATATACGAAACCAATTTGAGACAAAAACAAACAAAAATAGAAGGGAGGTTGTAGTAATTAAATGTGTTCATCAAAATTATTGTTGGAGGATCAAAGCTAACAAAATATTGTGATCAGAAAGGTTCAAGGTGACAATTTTCAACAAACTTCACAGTTGTGATCTGAACAAATATATGGTGAAAAATCGAGCAGCAAAATCAAAAGTCCTTGCGAATGTGATGAAGATGAGATTGGTTAGGCCTGGTAGAATTTATAAAACTAAAGACATTATTGATGATTGTAAGGAGGAGTTTGGGATTGAATTAAGTTATACAGCTGCCTACAGGTCAAAGGAAAAGGCTCTAAATTTTATACGAGGCACTATAGAGGAGTCATTTTTTAAGCTCCCATCTTATTGTCACATTCTCAAGGAAAAAAATCCTAGAACAATGACTCATATTGAAATAGATCCTGTGGGAAGATTTAATTATTTTTTCTTGCTTTAGGACCTTCACTTCGAGGTTTTGCTAGTTGTATAAGGCACGTTGTTAGTATTGATTGTTCTTTTTTGTCCGATAGATATGCTGGCACGTTATTTGTGGCAGCGACATCATATGGCAATAGCAACACCTACCCAATTGCAATGGGTATTGGAGATTCAGAGAATAACGATGCTTGGGAATGGTTCGTTTCCAAATTAAGTGATGCAATAGGTGAAATTTCTGATCTTGTCATTGTTTCAGACAAACATCCAAGCATTTTACAAGCTATTCCAAAAGTGTTTCCTAATGCCTTACATGGATATTGTGCTTTCCATATGAAGATAAACTTAAACAATAGATTTAAAAATGCAGATATAATTCCCTTATTTCGTTGTTGTTCAAGAGCATACACAAGAATGGAATTTGATAAATACATGGCTAATTTGGATGGTATTATCCTACTATCGCAAATTATTTAATTGATGCGGGAAAAGAGAAGTAGTCAAGGCATCATTTTCCAGGCATGAGATACGGTATTATGATAACATAAGCGAGTCATTCAACAATGTAATGAGGGCTACTCGTGAGATGCCGATTACCATGCTTGCTGAGTATTATCACACCAAGCTATAAGAGTGGTTTGTATATCGTAGCCAATTAGCCTTAAAATGGGTGAATCGGTACCTTACAGAGGATGCAGAAGTAAAAACAGCTTGTATTAGGACAAAATCATTAAAGTTCAGAGTCCTAAGGATAAATGCTTATATTTTTCAGGTAAAACGTATATTTATACTTTATTAAATCTGTTCATTACACATGCGTTTCCATAACATGCAATTTTTAATTTATTTTTAAAACTTTAAATTTATATTTGATTCTTCATTGTTACGTACTAACTTTATATGTACTTCAATTGTACGTAATTATGATGTTTTATATTATTATTAATATTGAATTATGTATATATAATAGGTCATTTATGGAGACACTAGTGATGAAATAGATTATTTAAATAAGAAGTGTACCTGTAAGGAGTTTGACATTCACAAGATTCCATGTAGTCATGCCATAGCGGCAGCTAGATTTGAAGATATTGACGTTCACTCCTTGGTTGATAAGAAATATGCAGCTGAGTGTTATCTAATTGCTTATTCAGAGCTCATCTTTCCTGCAAATGATCATGGTGAATGGGAAGTCCCTAAGGAAATAGCAGACTTGGTGAATGAACCCCTTAACACAAAGAAAAAATCAAGTAGGCAAAGGAAATGTCGAATTAGATCACGTGGTAAGGAGATTAAGAAAATTACTCTTTGTAGTAGGTGTCGAAGACCTGGACATAATCGTGCAACATGCAATGAGGTCTTGCAAATGATTGTCGAACCTATACCATCATCCTTAACTATTTTCACATTTTATGCTTGGGACTAATGTAATGTTAAATTATCATTTGTAGCTTCAGCTTGTATTTGTGACTCAAATTACTTTAGCATTACTTTTATAACAATTCACATACTTCTCATTTTGCATAGCAACTATTTTTGTCTCCATTTCTTGAAACGTGTTATTTGTTTCATCTTTGGGAAATTATTTAATTACTATACTATGTAAGACAATGCTCGTTGAGTTAATTGGATCAATTAAGCATACATATCAAAACATGCAAACAAAATTTAATATATACAGCTAAAATGTAAGCTCTAAAACAAAACTACCCAACCCTTTTTCCTACATGTAAACTCTTAAATCATATAAAACATAACATAAAAGAATTTTCACTTAGCTGAACTAGAGTAGTAGGGAAGAAAAGAAAAAGAAAAAATTGAATGACCCTTTCCTTAATAATGAATCGAGAAGTGCAGCCTCCTCTTCCTGCAATTGTTGATCAGAATAAAAAAAACGTTAATGATGCAACAAGAGTTTTATTCAATTAGAATTCATTTGATGCTATGAGAGCAGGGACAAACCACCAACGCATTAAAGTCGATCTCCTCGTCTATGGCACTTATTATCAACAAGGGTCCTCTAGGAGATCCTGTTTTCATAAAATCAAGAGCTTGCGACCTATAAAAATGAATACATCAAACTGATAAAATCCGTCCATTAAATTAATGGAACTAAATCAATTAAAGCAATTTATAGACAAATTATAATTTGTTAAATGGATATAAATGGTCATTGTATCTGCTCACCAATTTGAATCAGCCATAATCATACGACAATATGAAAAGGATATACAATTAGTCCTGTTATAAGTTACAAAACTATATGTACATCAAAAGCAGATACCATAATTTGACTTTACAAAGACAAAATACCCCAAGCCATAAAATCTCTGAAACAAAACTGAAACATGTTACCCCCTAACCAAAATTAACTCTAAACAAAACATGTAATGTTAAACACTACAAAGATCACATCAGAAGGACATTGTCTCTTGAATTATACAATTCATAACATAGCTTCTTCTTAAATAAGGTTATGTCTTCATGCTTAATGCATATCAATGGATTTCCTATAGTCTGATATTCAATGAACTTTAATGCATAAATCCCGCAATCTCCATTGTAAAATAGTAAAAAAAAAAACAAAACAATTAATTAATAATAAAAACCATGTCTTAATGGATTATATATAATTTTTACAATATGCAATGAAATTGTACTCACGCATTTTCCTGTATCGGTACTCTCTCCTTTTGGTTGCGGGACATTTTCCAAGTTTTTGTAAAGGTTATTTTTCGACCATGATGATTTTTCTCATACACTCCACACTGGTAGATGAAATCGGGGAACATCTTACATATATTTTGCAGTTGTCTCTTCAAGGGTGCATCTCAAATATGGGATGGAAGTGAGTCATAGACGTGTATCTCTTGAGACAGAATGTTAAACTCTAACGCAATCCAATGATCTTTGAAGGATATAATTCCATATAGGACGTCCAATTCATACCATGGCATTCCAAATTCATAAACGAATCCTAGTATATAATTTATTAGAGTTCCGTCAGAGAACCAATCATATGGCTCATTCCTTTCTTCTACCCTTAACCATTCATCCTTATGACTCAATAATCGTGGCTGCAAAAAAATTTATAAATATAATGGTTAATTTCAAAATGAGCATTTATGAGAACTATAGACATAACCAAGCTGCTTAGGACAATAAATTTCAATTCATATCCCAATTATTAAGACTTAAGTAGATATGCTTATATATTATACAAGTTTATTTCCAAAAAATAGCCACCGTTGCTCATGAACTAAGCAAACATAAAGCAACCTAACTTGCAAATAGATTTTTAGTACATCTAAGTGGCATATGAAACAGATATGACAGTGCCATTAATTAACAGAGTAAGGCTTACAAATAGGTGTACTCCAAGCAGTCAAAAATCAAAGTACATTAACTAATCTAATTTAACTATTTCTCTACCATTAACTGAAAAATAGATCATAATAATAACATGCACACATAAGTGAGGACGTTGTGGAAAAATCACTCCTAATAAATTAATCAAACCAGAGCACATCTAAGAGCAAAAATAGATTTTTATTACATCGAAGTGGCATATGAAACAGACATGACAGTGCCATTATTTATTTGTTTTATTTATTCCAACAGATTTTTAGTTTTTATTTATTTAACTAAGAGTACGTAAACATTCAAATTTAAATAAAAAAGTTTGGTGTCATTAAAGTGCACTTCATTTAGGGATTGTTCTTTGTTTGTTCGTATTTTTTACATTATACAAATGCGTTGGTGCCAATACAATGGTGGGTGGAAAACTAGGAGCAATCAAGGGTTAGAAATGAAGAATTCAAAGGACCCTCCAATTTAGTTTATATATAAATATGAAGAATTGAAGATAAAGCTCAGCAAATATTATTAAGATAATATACACCAATATTATTAAGATAATAATTTCCATAACAAATAATATTGGCAAACGAGATATACAGGACGCATTTACGAAAATATAATATTTCAATGTCACTATACAATCTGAATCGGGTGACTTACCAAGAAAATGGAGTCTATTGTTGACCATTTTTTTGTCGAAACTTTGTAAGGCATACATCAAACTTCTTTCTCAACAACCAGAGATCACAATCAATATACTGCAAGGTAAATTTATAATTATGCCATTTTAAAATTATCTGCTCTATTAAAACAAGTGCAATATAAACAAATTTAAATATTCGGATAATACAAGTATTTTTGCAGGTGGATACTAATACTCACTGAGTTGAAGAGGTTGGTTTCATTTTTCAAAAGACGGTGAAACCATATAGCATTTGCTCTCCCTTTACTTGGGCAACCAACACTCATGTTGTCCCTAAAGACATATTTGTAAAAATATCTTCATTAATGAAAGCGAAAGTGAACTAAATAGGAAGAAATATGCAAAGTATATTATGAAAATTTATACATACGAGATCGTATATATAAAAGGTCATTTACTTACACCATACTAGACGATGCTTTATGCAGCCAGGAAATGAAATGAAAGTATTTATCTGAATCTATTCCTTTGTTGACATTATAGTAATCAAGAGAGCATCCATCAAGTACATCAAAGGACTGATCTATTTTTGATGCCTTTCTCTTCCTTCCAATGTTATTGTAGATCTCATATGAAGATTTGAGTGATGGACCAACCGATCTGTGCTTTCTTGTGTAGTACTTCTTGGTTGGTGTGGGACCTGACACAATCATACAACAATTTGGATCGTTTACATCGACGTCCTCTGATTGTGTCTCAATATCCTTTTTAATTTCATATCCCTGTACTACCAAATTTCTTTTTTGTAATTCTTCCTCGAAGAATATAATTTGAATAGATTTGTCCTCTTGACAATACTGATTTTTATACGTATCCACATTATCGTCAATATTGGTAGCATTATCATCATCTATAGGTACACTTTCACTCTTACCAACAACGTCTTCTTCTCCAATAACCCCTTCATTGGAGTTTCGTTGTATATCAGACCCATTATTGATGCCAACTGTAGCCTCTACATCACCATTACAATCTCCCCTTAGTGGGCTACTTCCTTGAAATAGATGATGACCTTCGAAAGGGACATTTTTGTTTCCCTTATTCAACACATCTAAAATACTAGCCAGCATCTGCTTAATTTCCTAAACTTCTTCCTTAACAACTAGCAGTTCTTCCATAACCTAATAATATATATGAATGGATAAGTATTTAAATATCGTCAATGTCAATAATGAAGTAGAAATTAAATATTATTACATAACCTACCCAAATGGGACGTTAGACAAAGTCCAAAAGACACATGACCATGATGAAATTAATTGTACATTATCAATGGATGTTGTTAATGAAGAGGGTTGATATTGATTGTTCAACTTTTCCTTCTCCTTCTCAACTTTTTCAACATTATGAAATACTTGTTCATCAAACTCTTCAGGCTTTCATCTCTTAGAAGCCAAACTTGATTTATGATACGTCTCTTTCTCCATTTCAGTAAGAGCCAAAACTTGTTGAACTAAAAGCTACAAGAAATTTCACATTTATATATTCATAAAATGAAAACATTATTTATTAATGTTTATAAAATAAACATTATTAATAATTTTAAATTAGTAACACATGAATACTTATATCATCATGGCTGAAGTAAGTCCTCTTCGAGTATTTGAATCTCAACCACCGACCAGTCTTATTGTTTTCCCATTTCAAAATCCTTGGCATCAAATCTGATGCATGTTGACAAACCAAATCATCAACCAAAGCTAGTATGGCTTCGTAAGCCCATACTTGTAATGCCAATGGAAAACCATACACGTTATACGATGTACATGCATATGATTTCCTTGCATTATTATCTTCTTCATTATCGTCCATATCCACATCATCTTCTTGTACCTCTTCTTCAATTTCTTCTTTTTTTTTTTTTCCAATGTCTTAATGTTCTTTGTTACCCTATTCACCATACTGTTTTTCATCTTTCGTATGGTGAAATTATAAACGACCTTCCCCCATGGAAAGTGGTTAAATTTATCCAGATCTTCAACAAGACACAAGTAATCAAAATTAATCTTATGCGACTTCTGCTCCCCCAACAAGATAACTTCTAATGCGACCACAAGTGACAAACGAAGAACATCTTTTTTACATGTGTTCTTCGGTAACCTTTTGTATACTTCACATAACCTTGACTTGGTAATGATATTCTTCCTTCTGAAATATTGTTCTTTCAAGCAACTTTGGAAGGATGAAATGTTCTCATCACCAATAAACATCAAACCGGTTATGAGGGAAAATTCCTCATAACCAAATCGATGTGCACGTCCATTATAAACAATTTTAAATTCCTTCCCGCTTTGTTTGCTATCTTGCATCATTAGAAGATGGTGCACCAAAGGTTCTGTAAACTCAATTTGGTGTATTCTCAATAGAAATCCAAAGCATGCTTCTTCAAACCAAACATGTCTAATTTTGACTTGATTGTTTCAATTTCTTCCATTCTAGACATGTTAGAAATCTTCCCAATAAAGTAGTGTTGCGTCTAACACATGGAAGTCTTTCAATATTTTCAAATGTCATTGTATGTTACAAGAAAAAAGAATATTATATATTCATTAAAAAAATATTCCATTTAAAAAACAAACATAAAAACCCACCACATTATAACGAGTAATATAACATGTATAATACAATAACTTATAACCTTTGTGTTCAATTTGTCACTCACAAATAACAGTTATATATTAACATATAAATAACTTACAATTTTTTATGAAATCACAAAGTAGTTCGGTACTCAAGAAAAAAGTCGACTACTATTGGCAAAAAATAAAACTTTAATTTCCTAGGAACTAGGAATACTATAAAGATCATTACTTTATTCTGAGGAAATACACTGAGAAAATAACTTTGACAATACATCCGAAGTTAGTCAAAACCAAAATCATGAACTCTATTCAGAAACCATCTCATATTAGTATCCTTTCCTTAACATGATGAATGATGTTTCTTCTTCTCTTTATCATGACTAAAATATAAAAATAATTCAGTCATGCAGTCACCTACTAAGGACCAAGTATCTCTGTTTTTTTGTCTCCAAATTCTCTCTATTATATTCTAGAGTTTTTTAATATCCTGTAACTATTGTTTTTCATATAAACCATAATATCACCAACCAAGCCATTTTGAACTTTCAACAACATTTCTTAAGCTATTCTTAGTCTGTCTTCACAATAGGCAAAATGGTGTTTATTCCACGATTTCAAACATTTATAGCTAATTGTAAAGAATTAACATGAAATTTGGATTGTAAACCAATGGATTGATTGTTAGTCCAAGCTTTGCAAACCACATCATTACTAATAGGATCTCTTCACCAAGCAGCAATGAATCTGAAGGGCTTATGAATAGGAGTTGGAGTTTAACACACATGCAGACTTCAAAGGATAGAAGCATGATCAGAATTAAGCTCTAATTTCACAACCTCCGAAGAAATTTCTCAATGAGTCAAAGTATCAAAAACATAATAAACTGAGACACATTCAGGGAAAAACTCTGATTCGATAAGTTCCATTTCATAATCAGAATGACACCAAAATACAGCTAAAAGTCCTACTCGATCTTTACATTTTAGTAAAATCGTTGTTATCTATCTTCAAGCAAATCCACAATAAAAAATATTCCAATGAGGGAACACTAAAATATATCAATAATTACACAATGTAATATTATACTTGCATTTGTGGATGGTCCTTGCAAACAGAGTCGTAGTGGTGCTGACTGCCCTTTTCCCTGTGGGTTGCTAACACAGGTTATGACGACAACAAGAGCGTTAGCTTGGAGATTGATGCCGGAGATTGGAGATGGAGTTTGGAGATGGCGACTTCTGAGAAGGAGGTGGTCCTGGGCTTGGGCGCTTTTCTTTGAAGGGGATGAGCGAGCGATAAGTTTAGGGTAGGGGCTGCTAAATGTTGTCTTAAGTTTAATGTTTCCTTCCTCTTACCGGGCAGGGCATTTGTCGCCCAACATTTCTTTCTTTCTCATTTTTTTTTTCCCTTTTAGGCGAACTTAGACCGGCTGTTACAAGTAATAAACCAGCCAACATACCAATTTTGACAAAATACCACCATGGGGTACATATGTGTAGTTTGGCACCTCTATGAGTACATTTAAGGCATTTGCCCAAGAAATAAGATTTGAAAAAAATCAAATAAAGAAGGGATAAGCAAGAGGATGGCTAAGTTGATTGGAACTATAAAAAGAACATGTTTCTTGGAGAAAATATTTGAAAGAAATTCTTGCTTCAACCAAAAACCAAATCGTCTCTAAAAGTAAGGGTTGATAGATCTATCAATTTAATAGTTGAAATGGAAGAACAAATACTTTCACTCCTCTTCTGCTAAAATGCTTATCCTAACTCGTCTCATGTGTTTGATTAGTTAAGTTTAAAAGAAAAAACTTTTTTTTTTTTATTAATGTTTACCGGCATCAACTGGGAGTATTAAGTTTCCACTTAAAAATAAGGAAAAATAACAAAACTAGCACCCCTAAACTTGTAATAACAAAACTAACATCCCCTGTGTTCAATTAGAATTGAACGATGATAATTTAGACCCGTTCAATATTGAACGTTCAATATTATCCGTTCAATTAGAATTGAATGACGACAATTAGACCCGTTTAATATTGAACATTCAAATTGAATATTGAATGTTCAATATTATACATTCAATTCTCTAAAAACAACTCATTTTTAAAGTTCAACAGAAAATAGCTCATTCGCATGCTTTGCACTCCAATCTACAAAAGACAAAATCCCTTGAAGTTGAAGGTCAAGGGCGGCAAATATAGACAAGGTTAATAATAGTGATTGGATCAAGCGCGACAGCTTTCAGTTCTGAAGCTATCAATATTCAATAACTTTATCCTCTTTGGGCTTTTGATCTGCCTTCTTCCATTTTCTAATCAGCAGAAATCGAAGCAACCAAGTTTGGATCTTCTTAGCCAATCCACACTGGTTCTGTCGGTGAGTCACCCTCATTTCCTCCGTATTTGTTAATTTTCCCCAATCTTGCTTCTTGATTCAATTCATGAGTAACTGTCACCGAATGTCGCTTTTGCCTGTTTGTTAAAAACAATGGCACGTCTCTTTCGTTTACTATTACGCGATTCAGATTTCTTGCTTTCTTTCTCTGTTTTTTGAGTTTTAGATCATGTTATCTCACACAATTATTATACTTCTAGAGTAAATTGAATTTATTAAAACAAAAGTGCTAGTCTTCTGTTATGAGATTTAAGTTCTCTCTAAAATCTAAATGAGATCTAGAAAAGGAAAGAAATAAATAAATAACGTTTAGATTATCTAAAATCAGCCTTTGATGGGTCAGATTTATTTTCTGCATAGCTTCTAGCTCATATTTGAACTTTCAATGCTACAAGTTAGATCCTTTACTTGCTATTTTCTTCCTTTCCTTTACCCTTTATATTTTTCTATCTGAATTGCTTAGTTCTGTCTTTTGTAGTCATTTGTTGTTTTCTACCTGGGTCAGTGTTAAGTTTTGGTTTAAATGGGCAGAATGGACTCATATTCCACTGGTCCTGCTCCTGCTCCTGCTCCTGCTTCTGCAGTTTCTGGGCAAGAGGGTAATACACCAACTCCTCGGATTTCATCATGGCGATTGAAACTCCCACCGTTCATGGCAGCATCTCAAGAGAGATCACAGGTAGAAAATGCTGGAATGTCAGCTCTTGCTCGTTTTACCAATGGGTTTGGTTCCCGGATGCCTTCAGCTACTTCTCAATCAGATGAGGGTGTTAAAGACACTGTTTCAGATCCAGAATCTGGTGTTCTAGGATCATTTAGAAAGGGATTAGTTGACTCATCTCGAAGTGTAGTGAATGCTATGCAGGTCAAGGCTCGCCATATTGTTTCCCAAAACAAACGAAGATACATGGTACATTACTACTAATGGTGCTGCTTAGATTGTTTGAATTTATAAGATCTTTTGGATTTATTTATTAAATTATAGAGTTTAATCAAAGGAAAAGATGCATTCACTTAATAATATCACTTTATGCATTTGATTCTACTGAGGAACTTTCACAGATTACATCCTTACAAAAGGGATATTATACCTACCTAATTCACAGGAAGGAGGTTTTGATTTAGATATGACGTATATTACTGAGAACATTATTGCTATGGGTTTCCCAGCCGGCAGTATGACTTCAGGGATTTTTGGATATATCGAGGTAAGACTTACATGATTCGGTTTAGAACTCATGTGGCTTAGTCCAGTTTCCTTAACTTCATATACACTAATTTTTAAAATTTTATGATGCAGGGGTTCTA
Source organism: Elaeagnus macrophylla (assembly GCA_029378325.1). NCBI lineage: Eukaryota > Viridiplantae > Streptophyta > Magnoliopsida > Rosales > Elaeagnaceae > Elaeagnus > Elaeagnus macrophylla. The sequence continues at coordinate 46,149,272 of CM055641.1, read as the reverse complement.
TCGAAACCACATGGAGGAAGTGATCAAGTTTTTTGAAACTCATCACCAGGTAACATACACTTTAAATTGGAGAGCCAGAAGTTGGGACCCTCAGCAAGACTGCAACACAGGGAACTTAATTCGTATTCCCAAAAATTCAGTTTGACCTTGTTGCTCTTATCTCTAATTTGATTTCTCCTAATATTTGCAGGGGAAGTACAAAGTATATAATCTTTGTTCGGAGAGGCTGTATGATGCTTCATTATTTGGTGGGAAGGTATTTTCTTCATTTTTGTTGCACTTTACCATTCTCATTTTAGGCAAGTGTCTTTTAAGAAAATGGTTTCTTAATCTGATAGGATTGTCATATGGTGGATTGTAAAATTTAGGGTAGGTGACTTTTACTGCCAATCTTTTGCAGAATTTATTTCATAATTAGATTGTTGTTGCACATAATGCAGAGTTATCTTTTATACAGTCCTGGCAGTACTGCAAATTATACAACTACAATTTATTTTGTTCTGGGTAAAAGTAATGAATTTTTTCTTCATTTTTTTCTGTCAATACCCAATAAAGATCAGTTCTTATATGGACGTGCCTCACTACAAAACCATACTATTTCTGTTTCTGAAAAAATATTCTTTAATGAAGTTTGAGGTATTGGTTTGTTTAGAGAAATAGATTGTTATTGGATGTTCTAACGTAAATGATAGGCACAATATTTGCATTATGTAGACCTATTACTAATAATTTGAAAGTCATGTCATTGCTGTGGAGTGAAACAATGTATACTTACTCTTGTACGGCGGATCAGGAATTTTTATGTCATCGTTATGCATGTCATTAGTGAAATCATAAATACATTGGCTTGCATTAGACTAAAATTTGAATGAACTTTTATGAAAAAAATATCTATGTACTTTCAGCTGTTGGATTTTTTTTAATTTCTAATGATGTGAAAGACTTTGACTAATTAAGAGGTGCAAGTTCTTAGGTTGCAACATTCCCATTTGATGACCATAATTGCCCTCCAATCGAGCTCATAATGTCATTCTGTCAAAGTGCATATTCATGGTTGAAGGAGGACATTCAAAATGTTGTGGCTATCCATTGTAAAGCTGGTATGGCAAGGACGGGATTAATGATTTGTAGCCTGCTTTTATTCCTTAAGGTAGGATTTCATATTTGGGAATTGGTAATCATATGCTTTTTTTGTGTCATATAACTTTGTTTGTGTAACTAAATCCACCACCATCTTTCTTTTTGTAGTTCTTCCCAACAGCTGAGGATGCTATGGATTACTACAACCGAAAAAGATGTTTAGATTCAAAGGCTCTAGTTCTCCCAAGTCAGATTGTCAGTCAATTACTAATGTGGAATTGTCTTTAATTTTTAATGGTGTAACTTCTTCCCATGTTTTGATTTATGATTGTTTCTATATTTTCCTCAGCGGTATGTCAAATACTTTGAGTGTATCTTGAAAAAATTCAATGGAGAAAATCAGCATGGTCGTAGGTATATACTTATTTCATCAATTTCATTTTTCAAGTGTACCATTTAATTGTAGAAAGAGCTCAAGTTGTGAATGTACAGGTGCATGCTTAGGGGATTTCGTCTCCACAAATGCCCTTATTGGATTAGACCATCTATTACCATCTCTAATCATAAAGGTAAGCTGTGACATGTTTGCTGCCATTTATCACCTTCGTGGCTTCATCCATGCAACATTTTGAGTCCTCGTGCATGCATTTGACCCTTAATTTCAGCCAATGCCTTGTTTGAGAGAGTCATGTTGTAGCTTCGCTTCTTAAACTAATTGCAAATACTTCACTTTTATGTGCATATATTTATTTATTTATATTTATTTTAATTTTTATATCTTTATTTTATTAGTAGTTTGATAGAATTGATTATTTAATTTTAAAAATAAGAGAAATCAAAATTTTAACTTTGATACCCTTCAACTTTAAAGATATAACTAAAATACCATTTAATAATTCTAACCTCTGATCAAGTGGTAAGGCATTTTTGATATTTTTTGAAAAGTTAGGGGTATTGTGAACAAAATGAACTTCATGGGTATTATACATATTTTTTCAAAAAAACACTTAAAAATCATATTTCTTATTTTACAAAAATTTAATTAAAAATAATATTTAAAACTTACATTTTTGTCTATAATAAAATTTTATATTTTTATTTTTCAAAAATGTAAATGTACCAATTTATGGGTTGTTTAGCTCAACTCATTTAGGAGTGTTCCACTCAACTTATTTAAAAGTGATATGAGTTAAGCTCAATTTACAAAAATTTAGATAGTTGAGCTACAACTCACCTCAGGTACTAAGTGAGCTAGTAACTCACTCATTTGACACTTTGTTAGACCCCATGTGCAATTCACCTATGCACGTAGGAAAAAGAAGCACTGAGAGATTGGAAGGAGCTAGAGTCTCTTAAGCAATTCTCTTTTATTTTATTATGTGCTTTTCATTTATTAATTAGTCTTTGTTAGTTTGTTATTACTTTGGAAGAACATATAATAATTTGTTACAATTGGTTCACGTGGGAGTGTTAGGAGTGAAAATGTATAGAGGATAGGCACTAAGTGAGGAGGGTATGAAGAGTTTTGTATGAGCTACTGCTCAGTGGATAGGACAAGCCTCTCGAAAATTTGTATTCCTATATTTCTTGTTGGTTTTATAGAAGAGAAGATTATGGAGTTCAAAAACACTAGTTTTACAATTGAATATTAAGAAAATTAATATGATTTTATTTTACAGAAATTTGGTTCCTACCAGATTGGTATTAGAGCGGTGAGATTCTAAATAGCAAAGACACATAACCAGAGGATAGAGGTGATGGAGGAAGTTATGGATTCAATCCAAGGAGAACAGAGAACAGGATAAGATAGCACAAGAAGTAGGGGGTTTAAAAGAGGAAATACATACCTTGACTCATCAGTTTAACCAGAGGTTTGAACATATGTTTAAACTGCACAAGGAAGCCTAGAAGTACGCATCATCTTCTTCGTCTATTAAAGCCAAAGAAGCAATGGTGAATAGTCTAATAGTTGGGAATCACCAAGGAGGAATGCAAGGAAATGGAGATTCCAATGGGTTTACGAACTCAAAGCATGACTTAAGATTTCGTAGATTAGACATGCCTCTATTTGACGGAAGCAACCCTGACGGATGGATTTTGCGGGCCAAACGTTACTATAACTTCCATCGAATGATTGATGAGGAGCGATTGGAGGCAACGATTGTAAGTTTGAAGGAGATGTTCTCTTGTGGTACTAATGGGAAAGTAAGAAGACTTCCAGTTTGCGGGAAGAAATGAAGCTCATGCTTCTAAGGCAATTTCGAACTACCCAGAGTGATTCACTATATGAATAGTGGCTGGCCCTTGAGCAGACCAGAGTTTCATTGAACTGTCAACTCCTCTAGACAATATATCAGAGAAGATTGTGCCCTTCTTTCACCGAGGGTATATCACCAGCGTTGAATAATATAGGAAATATACGTCGATTAACTAATATTGAAATGCAAAAGGAAAGAAAAAAGGGCCTTTACCGTTGTGATGATAAATGGGTGCTTGGGCACCGATGCAAACGAAGGGAATTGAGTGTTGATCATGAACGAAGAAGAAGGAGATGATGACGACGAAGAAACAGAGAAGGAATTGGTGGCCACGAAACTCAATTAGGAGATAGAAGTTTCTTTGAACTCTATAGTGGGGTTTACAGCTCTGAAAACCATGAAATTGTTGGGAATCATTGGAGATAGAGAAGTAATTACTCATCGATTCGAGAGCAACACACAACTTCAAGTTTGCATAACTAAAGCTTATGGAGCTAGTAACTCTATTTAGGGAAGGAGAATATGCAGGGGAATCATTGGAGATAGAGAAGTAATTAACTGATTTTTTGCCATTGGCATTGGGGAACTCAGAAAATTATCCTGGGAATTCAATGGTTGGAGACTCTTGGCATGACACATCAATTGGAAGACCCAGATCATGAAATTTTCAATGAGGGGAAGAACCATTATTTTACAAGGGGATCCTATACTTGGGAGAACCAAGGTGTCCTTTAAATCTATGATGAAAACCATCAGGCAAGAAGGACTAGGGTTTTTGGTGGAAATGATCCATTTGGAGGTGCCTGTTGAGGAAATTCCTTCGGGTAAGGAAGAAGGTGAACCTGAATTCTTGAAATTGTTATTGCAAGAATACAAGGCTATTTTTAGCACACCTAGTGGGCTGCCACCTCTAAAAGGTTGAGAACATGCTATTGTGCTTACAGAAGCGGTGAGTCAATTAATGTAAGTAGGGATGGACATAAAATAAAAAAACCGACCAAACCGACTAGATTGGACCTAAACCGAACCTTCTAGGTTGGTTTATAATGATTCAGTAGGTTCGGTTCGGTTCAACTTTCTAAAAAACCGATTAAATAGGTTCGGTTAAGGTTTAGATGGAAAAAAAAACCTATTTAAACCGAACCGAACCTACATATTTAAAATAATATTTTTTTAATGTAAAATGACGTGTTTTTTATTTCTATTGGCATTTATATATGATAATATTTACATATTATCATTATGATATATTTATATAAGCTTAAAACTTATTACATGACTTTAATTTTGGTGATTTTATTCAATTAATATTATATTATATTGCAGTTAATATTATTATGTGTATATATTTTTTTAATAAATATAGTAGGTCCAAACCGACCAACCGAACCGAACAAACCGATTAAATAGGTTGGTTTGCGGTTCGGTTAGTTTTGATAAGTAGGTCGGTTTTGGTTTATAAAAATGCCTAACCGACCAAATCGGTTCGGTTAGTTTTTTGAGTCAAAAACCGAACCGACCAACCTACTTCCATCCCTAAATGTAAGGGCTTACAAAAATCCTCATGTACACAAGGATGAAATTGAGAGGCTTATCGAAGAAATGTTGACAGTAGGAATAATTCGGGACAGTTCAAGCCCATTTTCTAGTCTTGTTTTGTTAGTTAAAAAAAAAGGTGGATCTTGGAGATTCTGCATAGATTATACCACAATGCCACAATCTTTACAAAGCTGGACCTCAAATCAGGGTATTATCAAATTTGGGTAAAGGAAGAAGATATACCAAAAACTACCTTTAGGACTCACAAAGGGCACTATGAGTACCTTTCAATCACTGATGAATGAAGTATTTAAACCTTGCCTACGAAAATTTATACTTGTTTTTTTAATATTCTAATATACAATGTGGATGAGACAGTTCATCATGAACATGTCAAACTTGTCTTAGAGTTGTTGAAGAAACATCAGTTGTTTGTTAACAAAAAGAAGTGTGAGTTTGGGAAGAGTAGGGTGGCTTATTTGGGCCACATTATTTCAGGAGAAGGGGTTTTAGCAAACCCAGCAAATATCCAAGCAATGGTTGCTTGGCCACAACCCAAGGATTTGAAGGGACTAAGGGGATTTTTGGGCTTAACAGGCTACTATAGGATGCTTGTGGCTAATTATGCCCACATTGCTCACCCCTTAACAGAACAATTTAAAAAAGATAAATTATGTTGGCAAGAAGAAGCAACTCAGGCCTTCAACACCTTGAAGCAAGCCATGACACAATTGCCAATATTGATTATGCCTAATTTTACCAAGAGTTTCTCTATGAAAACTGATGCTTCAGGGTATAGATTGGGAGCAGTTCTGGTACAAGAAAAGAGGCCTGTAGCTTACTTCAATCAACTATTGGGACCAAGGGTCAAAATGAAATCAATTTATGAGAAAGAATTGATGACCATTGTACTTGCTGTACAAAGGTAGAGACCCTACTTCTTGGGGAGGCATTTTGTGGTCAAAACTGATTAACAAAGCCTGAAATTCCTATTAGAACATAGGATTGTCAATTTAGATTACCAAAAGTGGGTGACTAAGCTTATGGGGTATAGTTTTGAGATACAGTATAGAACTGACATTAGCAACAAAGTTGCAGATGCTTTATCCAGACCTCCTGATCCCTTGGAATTGGGGGAAATGAGTGTGCCACAGTGAAAGCATTGGCAAGCCCTCCAAATTGAGATAACACAGGATTCCTTTATACAAAAATTGGAGTGTACACAGAAACTTTCTATCTAGCTGTATTTACCCTAGAAGAAGGGAGAGTTTTGTACAAAGGAAGACTAGTGATTCCTAAGAAAACTAAGCTACTAGAGGAGATTTTGAGTGAATTCCATAACTCTCTAATGGGAGGTCACTCAGGGGAGACCAAGACTTACATAAGGGCAGCTGCTGAACTCTTTTGGGAAAGGATGCACAAGGATATAATCAAGTTTGTCCAACAATGCAGTATTTGTCAAAAAAATATATATATAGTGCTACCACACTACCAGGGCTACTACAACCCCTATCTATCCGTACTAATCAAATTTGGTAAGATATCAGTATGGATTTTATAGGACTTCCAAAATCAGAAGGTATTGACACTATATTTGTGGTGGTTGATAGGTTAAGCAAGTATGCCCATTTTATTGGGCTCAAACATCCCTTCACAGCTCAATCTGTAACACTGAGGTTTTTGCAAGAGATAGTGAAGCTGCAGGTATACCAGTTTCTATAGTGTCAGACAGAGATTGGGTATTTTTAAGTCATTTTTGGGTCAAATTGTTCAAATTGTAGGGGACTGCCTTAAAAAAAAGCACAGCTTACCACCCTTAAACCGATAGTCAATCCAAAGTAGTGAACAAGACTTTGGAGACATATCTAAGATTTTATGCTTCCAAAAAGCCAAATGGCTACAATGGGTTGAATATTGGTACAACATGTCACACCATAGCTCTATTGGTACTTCACCTTTCAAGGTGGTCTATGGAAGAGATCCCCCTAAGCTATTTAGGTTTGGAAAACAAACAGCCACTATAGCTGCAGTGGACCAATTGTTAGAAGACAAAGATGCCTAATTATATGAGTTGAAGATGCATTTGTTGAGGGCCCAACAACGAATGAAACGATATGCTGATCAAAAGAGGCACCTTGAGGAATTTGAAGTGGGAGAATTCGTATTTCTAAAGTTAAGGCCTTATAGATAGCAGTCTTTGGCTAAAAGAAAATATGAAAAGTTAGCAGCAAGGTATTATGGTCCCTACAAAATTCTACAAAGGATTGGGAAGGTAGCTTACAGGTTGGAACTACCCAATACCACTTCAATCCATCCTGTTTTTCATGTGTCTTAGTTAAAAGCAACTAAGGAAGGGTCCTATTCCTCAGCTACCCTACCTGTTCAACTGTCTTTAGATATGGAGATGATAGTCGAACCAGAACAGTTGCTAGGAGTGTGTCCAAGTGTCCAAGGGCAGACTAGAGAAGTAGAGGTGCTATTAAAGTGGAAACATTTACCTAATTTTGAAGCTATTTGGGAGGATTACTACAAAATTCAACAACAGTTTCCTCACTTTCACCTTGTCCTCAAGGTGAGACTTTGGGAGGGGATAATGTTAGACCCCATGTGCAATTCACCTATGCATGCAGGAAAAAGAAGCATCGAGAGAGAGAGAGTGGAAGGAAGGAGCTAGAGTTTCTTATGCAATTCTCTTTTATTTTGTTACGTGGTTTTCCTTTATTAATTAGTAGTTTGTTAGTTTGTTACTACTTTGGGGGACCACAGAATAATTTGTTACAAATGGTCCATGTGGGAGTGTTAGGAGGGAAAATGTATAGAGGATAGGCAAGTGAGGAGGGTATGAAGAGTTTTGTATGTGCTAAGTGGAGAGAATAAGCCTCTCGAAAGCTTGTATTCTTATATTTCTTGCTGGTTTTATAGAAGAGAAGATTATTGAGTTCAGAAACACCAGTTTTACAATTGAATATTAAGAAAATTAATCTGATTTTATTTGACAGATATCTGATTCCTACCACACTTCTTAGAGACTTGAAGTTTGCATTTGACATTAATTCATCTATTCATTGTGGGTGCGAATATGAGTTTACTAATGGAGATACTGTCCTGAAACTACAGGAATGTTATTCTCTACGAAAAAGCATCCAAAAACGAAGGATTTAATGGTAAATTTAAATGAATTATACTGTAGCATTTTGGGTTATTTTCTGACAGATTGTTCATTCAACCATCATGACGAAATTCCAATTAGTTAAGTAAATATTTTTGCTGAGTGATTCATTTTTGCAGCCAGAAGATTTCTGGATCAAGTCATCGAAGAGAGGGATTTTGGTTTTTGCTCTACCTGGGGAGCCAGGCCTAACAGAACTGTCAGGAGACTTCAAAATTCATTTTCATGACCGACAAGGAGATTTCTACTGGTTTGTAAATATCTAAAATTTGTTTCTCGTGGATCAGGTTTCCATCTCTTTTTTGTTCTTTTATTTTTGGTAGAGTTAGATGACTGTGTGGGAATACATTTTTCTTGTGGGGACATGAAAATAGAATGCAATAACAAGGTGTTTCTTTTGTTTTTACATTCTTGCTAGTTGGTTAAACACGACAATGACAGAAAACAGAACAATTTTAGATGCCTCAGATCTTGATGGTTTTGACAAGGTAAATGGTTTGACCATAATCCAATATTACCTACTGCTTTAAGTTTCTCACCATCAGCTACTTCTACTTGCCACGGTGCTTACTGTAAAGCCACTGGTTATGATGGCAGAGGAAATTGCCTTGCCCAGGATTTCAGGTCGAAATTGTTATGATAGACTATGATGGTACTCTGCCCACAAAATCTAGAGCTGATTCTTCCTGCAAGATATCTGATGGTAGTTCCAGTTATGGTCATGGCTCAAGTGATCGAGCCGATGCAAATTCTAAGGAGAACAAAGTCTCCAAAAGCGAGGACAACGATAATGTTTTTTCAGATAGTGATGAAGATGAAACTGAACTTACAAAGAGTAGGCCAATTGAAACTGTTCCTGGAGATGAACCAGCAAGAAGTTATACATCTAGCACCACAAAGCAAGAAATTGGAACTTTAGCACATGAAACTGACCAGTTATCACTTGGGAGTGAGAAACAACCGGGAATTAGTACTTCATATAAAACTAGTACTGATGCCGATGGGGCTGGAAAACCTGCCTCAAGCAATAAGGCATCTGCATTGGAACCTGCAGGGACAAATGATATCAAGGCCATAGCTGCTGATGCTTCAGTTTTCACTTTTGGAGATGACGAAGATTTTGAAAGTGATTAGAGCAGTAAAGTCAAACTACATGCTTTTAATGTCTTTCATAGTTCTATTTAGTCTATGGATAAGAAATTTGTCAATTCATTGTTCATTGTTTCCTCTATATATCCCTCTACCTTATTTCCTTTGATTTTGACTATTGTAAGAAAAGGCTAACATATTATCCAGATGACGCAAAATTGATTAGAACATCTTGCATGTTGGTTTTTTTTATATCAAACAATAAGGGTGTAATTTGAACTTTGATTGATTTCAAGTGGGGAAGAGACTAGAGTCTTTATATATGGTTAACGCTTGACCTTCAGACCTCAGTACTTTCTTATATCTTCATGCCATGGCTATTGTATTTGTTGATCGGCCAAAGAAAATCAACTCTGAACGACTGAAACTACCCACCTCCACGAGCCCACATTCAAAACCTTAGTGAAGCTTCTCTAATCATATTTACACGGGCAGCTCAATGAAGGACATTGCAGCCATAAGCACAGTAGTTAGATTTTTACTTTAAATGATTACTTCTATGCATCAGATAGTTATTGTAGATTACAGTTATTGTTTGAAAAATAAATTTTATATTTGTTTTAGATATATGCATGGTCGATTAATTATATGCTACTAGTTAGAATTCTTATTCAATCAATTAACTTTTGTTGAAGAAACAAAGGGTTTCTCCTAATAAGCTATACTTGTGGCATTAAGGCTGGTTGAGTCATATGAACCAAAATAGCTTGCAAAGAATTGGGCCCATGGATACTAAACCATTGCCACATTGTAGGTCATGTTTGGAAGGGAAATTGAATAGATAGACCATCAAAACTGGTGCACACAAATGTGAGTGGTCCAGTGAACAATGTCCAAGCTCAAGAGGTTACGAATACTACATTACCTTCACCCATCATTAATCTAGGTTTTGATTATGTCTATGGATGCACTACAAGTATAGATACTTTGACAAGTTCAAATAGTTCAAGCCTGAGATGGAGAACCAATTAGATTTAGATATACAAATCGAATCGTTCGATCAAACCGAGTTGAGTATTTGTTAGGGGCCTTCATGGACGACCTCATAGACCATGGGATTGTCTGTCACTTGTTTGCACCTAGCAACCCTCAACAAAATGTGGTTGAAGAGAGATGGAACACTACTTTTTTTTGGGACATGATAAGGTCAATGTTGAATTATTCAACATTACCTACCTCATTTTGGAGTTTGGCCATTGAAACAACAATATACATTATTCTAACTAGAGTTGTTCATTGAGATGCTTAGCTCAACTCATCTCATTAAATTGAAGAAGACCCATCATGTATAGTAGTGGCAAAGACAATTTTACTAGATTGATTTTCAGTTATTGAGGAAGAATTAGAGCCTTTAATCTCATACATCGTTTTATAGGTAACAAATAATAGTAGATAATCCACAAATATGTCGAGCAAAGACTAAGCAAATAAATGGGTCACAACCCACACGACCAAACGAGTAAGCAAATGAATAAGCAGATTAGGGACCTATGAATAACAAATGCATAAGCACACTGGCCAGAGGCGGATGTACATGTATGTGAGGAGGGCACGTGTTTCATCTCAATTTTTGATAAATAAAATTTTAGTTGTAATATTTATAAAATTATAGATAAATTATAAACATAATTATAATTGTGCCCCGCCTAAATTTAACATTTTAGACTTTTAACTCGTTACAAACTCAATAATTTACACATATTTTCATTAAAATGATATACATATAATATATTTTTTTAATTAAAAAATTATTAATTAAATATTTAATATTATTTTTTACTGTATTAATGGTGCCCGTTAGTTATACAATCTAAATTCACTTCGCCATTGACAGTGGCGGTACCCAATTAACAGACCCAGAAGTATAAACAAATACCAGGTATGATCTTGTCAAACTAGAAAGCCTGACAGCGACGATAGCTAAAGGCGGTAGAGATACTGGGTTGCAAAATGGATTATGATAACTGGGTCACTAGAACTAGTTAGGTCGATAACAGCAGAGACCAAAGAGGTAAACGTCGATAACGGCGGTGCTAGCCTAGAAAGAGATTGTCGGCGTCGACAGGGTAGGAGATGGCAGCGGCGGCGGCGGCAGGGCAATAATGCTGGCGGCTATCGTAATTTTAGGGTTGGCTTCCTAGGGTTTCAGAGGGGAAATGAAAAAAGCAGCGAAATATTTATTTAATTTTTTTTCTCAGCTCAGATTTCAAATTAATTCTGGGAGCTTATTTTATTCATCGGCATATACATAATATACACAGCCTTATTAGATAATGATAAGTAATTCTAATAATACAAGAAAATTGATATAACTATCTTCCTATAACAAGAATAACTAAATTATTATATCTATATTTACACGTTAATTAAATAAAAGAAGATAAAATTAAATATTATATTAAAATGTTGAAATTTATCAAAATTAACACCCCTAAAATTTATAGTAGCAAAACTAACACCCCCAGTAATATTGAACGTTCAATTTAAACAGGTCTAAATTGTCGTCATTTAATTCTAATTAAATAAGTGTTCAAAAAAAATGACATATTAATCATTTTTTTTAATTGTGAAAATATAAGTTTGAACACAAAGAGTGCTAGTTTTGTTATTACAAGTTTAAGAGGTACTAATTTTGTTATTTTCCCTAAAATGTTTCAATAAATATAAAATTTTAAGACAAATAATAACTTGAAAAATACGCCTAACATAATTAAGGTTAAAAAGATGATCATTAACATATTTTTAAATTTTAAATTGTATTAATTTATAACATAATTCATATATCATTGAAAATATAAAAGATTCTATTTTATTAGAAATGTTACATTTTAAAATTTTGTGCTTTCTAGAAAAAAAATACTTATTTTATTGAATATTGTTCAAATTCAATTGAACATTTTTGAAATATAAATTATACTAATTCAAAAAATATTATGATTTATTTCATATATCATTAGAAATCTTTAGAAGTCTAATTTCTAAAAAAAATTATCATTTATGATTTTAAGTTTTTTATAAAAAATTATGCTCATTTTACTAAAGATTATTTAAATTCAGTAGAACATTTTTGTCTCATTTTTGAAATATAAGTAATATTAATTCACAAAATATTATAAATTATTTCATATATTATTAGAAAGTTCTAGAAGTATAATTTTTAAGAAATTTACGGTGTATAATTTTAAATTTTTTATTGAAAGTTATGCTTCCATGTACCATTAAAAATCATTTTATGTATTATTGACTCATTTTTAATATATAATTAGTAATAATTTTAAAAAAATTATGATTATTTTCATATACCATTAGAAAACTCTATATGTCAAGTTTTTAGAGAATTTTACAATTAATTTTAAATTTTGCATAAAAAGTTACGCTAATTTTATTTTATGATTTGTGATTTTAATTTTTACATAAAAAATTATGCTTATTTTATTTGAAATTATTCACATTTTAAAACATTTTACATTATTAAAAAATCTTAAAAATATTTTTTTAAAAAACTTTAATAAAATTACTCATGTTATTTAATTAAAAAGTATTATATATTAATTGTCAAAAAAAGTTGGAAGTTTTTTTTAAAAAATAAACTCATATCATATAGTTAAAACATAAAATATATGTGCTTATTTGTTAGAACATAAGATATATTTTTTATTCTTTAATAATTAATTAAATATTTTAAATAATTTAAATGAGTTTAATATAAAAAAAATTAAAAATTAAATGAATTACAAAGCTCAACTTACATATAAATGAGCTGATAGCTCATAAAAATTCAACAAGCAAGCTTGAACAGCTAAGTTAACCCAACTCATTGGACACCTCTAACTCTAACCTAAAACTCCATTAGAGTTATAGTATGGTCAAAAGCATAGCTACAACCGTATCCATGTATGGGGTTTCCCAACACATATGTAAAAAGATAAAATAAATGGAAAGATGAAACCAAATAAAAGTATGCTTGTTTGTGGTATATTCCAAATGAACAGAGGTGGATTGTTCCATATCTTAAGAAATAGGAACATATTTGTGGCAGCACACGTTACTTTCCTTTAGGAGGATTATGTGAATGACTACAAGCCAAGGATTACGGTTCTTTAATAACTATTTGAAACTAGTAATCATGCACCTTCATAGGATGGTAAGCCTCTTCAGGTTAACATGCAAGATGTACAACCAAATCAACAAATTCTCTTGTAGCTCAAAAACTGTCACTTGGTTGTGTAGTACGAGGATTGTTCAGAAACCCAAACGATACATGTATATGGGAGAGTCGGTGCAGACCATCTCAATAAAACATGACAAAGGCTCTCCTAGCTATCAAAAGGCGTTGTACCATGTTGATGCACCTCAATGGCTAATCAAAGAGAAAAAGCAAGAGTTTGTGTACTCTAACTCGGTCTGGAAACTCGTACATTTTAACCAATAAGTTTCACCTATTTGGTGCAAATGGATATATAAGAGAAAGAAAAGCATCTATGGGAATGTGGATACTATCAAGGAATTATTAGTGGCACGCTGTACCTGGACAAAGGGTACTGAGTTTGAGGAGACATTGCCCCTCACAGCTATGCTTAACATAAGATTTCTTTGTCATAGCTACTCATAATGATTATGAGATTTGATCAATGGATGTCAAGACAGCCTTTTTGAATGGCAATATAGAGTAGGGCCTTTACATTAGACAATCAAATGGATCATGAAAAAACACCAAGAAGATAAGGTATGCAAGGTTAAGTGGTCCATTTATGGACTTAAAAAACCATCTAGGTCATGGAACAAATCTGCATCACTCAAACCCTTTAACTACATAAGGCTGGGAGTGTTGAATATTTTGATTGCATTTTTCACAGTACCAGCAGTTACGTAATTTAAACCAAATAAATAGAAATGAAGCAAAAAATAAGGTTTCTCAAAAATCTTCTTCCAAACATATGAGAGACGCAGGATGTTCCTTAGCTTTTTTCAAGCATTGGCCATGCCTTCCAAAGCAGTAAAAAAAATGAAAAGCAATCAGATATTTGGAAGTCAAAAAAAGATCAATTAAATTCTACCTCTTCTTTTTCTTGTCTTTTCAGTACTTGGATACCATTTTACTTAGCTTAGAGATTTCAAAATCCTTGTTCCTAAGTTCTTGTTTCAATCTTTCAATCTCCTTAAGGTGATCACAACACTTGTTAGAATTTTCCATTGTCTCTGCTTTACTGTTCTGTTCTGTTTTCAGTTTCTTAGGATCTCCTGGATTCTCCCCAGCTACAAGAACTCTCTTCCTAGGCAATACTTTCCCGAGACAATCACCTTGTGCCATTTTACGAACATATAATTCCACAACTATGCCAGCGTTGAGCTCTAACTTGACTAGTTTTTGTGGACGCCCACATGAGTCCTAGCATAGATATATGAATAAGATTTATGTCACTCACCAACATAAATTTCAAGGCAGTAAAGACAATACTGATCTGTCTACGTTGAGATATTCACCCTAAGCATTGATTTGAAGCCAAATCAATATCACGTCTATATTGTACATAATCAAGTGAGCCCAAAATAAGATGTTAAATTATACATACCTAATTTATGTATATAAATGAATGTACATTGTGTACCGTGTATACATATAACATATATACACACTTTTACAACAGGAGATAAGTTCTATAACTATAACTTTTAAATGATTATTGAGGCAAGCACATTTAGTCTTTGTAATTTAAAAATATAATCAATTAAGTCCAAATTTTCAAAAATTGGGTTTTTTTCAGGGGTAAAATGGGGATTCTACATTTTATTAATAAAAAAATTAAAAAAGATGAAAACACTCACTGTCCTATTCCACCAGCCCCCGCCATCCCTCCCAATAATGCCACCCCTATCACCAACACCATCTACCCTGTAATCCACGGAAGTAAATGGACTGGCTGCAGGTGGGTGAGCCAAAAACGAGGGTCGTTGCAGTGTCCATCGGAAGCAATCATGGGTTTCTCTGTGTAGCATGAGTTGGGCTCGAAAATGGTGCATGCGAATTGGTCTGTGTTGCTAGAATTTGGCCTGTAAGAAGCTCTTGTGAGATGGCGTGTTAACTGCAAGTGAAGGATGTGGCGTGGTGGTTGTAGGGGTGGCTGAGGGGTGCGGTTATTTGTGATTAGGAATTGGGATTTCTGATTTGAGTAGAGGTTGGACAGTGCAGCGGTGGATTCTAGGGCAGGATAATCGGCCACCGGTGCTAGTGACAAGGGCGTGGCAAAAGTGGGCGTGATGGGGGTTGGTGGCAGGGAAAAGGGGAAAGGGTTGGAAGGGGAAGCTGAGCATTTTTTATTTTTTATTTTTTTTTTAATTTTTTATTAATAACATACATAATCCCCATTTTACCATAGGAAAAAAACCAATTTTTTAAAATTTGAACTTAATTGAACCATACTTTTAAATTAAATGACTAAATGTGCTCGTCTCAATAATCACAAATGAAAGTGTATGAAAGCTATAGTTACATAGTACCCAAATGACTACAAACCACAACTAACGTACTATTTCAGGCTAATTTGATTATGTCCAACATGCAGATTCTATTTAACGCCCAAACTACTAGACATTTATTCAAGCTGATAAAAGGGATGAAGCAAGCAGATAATGGTGTTTCAGCATATGCCCATCTTATGTAGATTTCTAAGCAGATAAAACCAACAAAGTTCATGCCAACTTATCTACCTTTTCTTGACTGCCTTCAATACTTTCATATGCTTGGTTTGCCTCTTCTGAGTCCTTAAAGATGGCAAAGGCAGAATACTTGTCAGATTGGGCTTTCTTGGATGGCTGCCAAAAATCAAAGTTGATGTTGAGAACTCCACTACATACCAATAAAGGAAAACAAGACGATGAGGAAAAATGAAAGGGGGTGGGAGAGACATCCACAATCAACAAAAAAAGAACGATGAACATCGTTGGCAAAATAAATGCTACTCAGGTTCTTCATAAAAAAAAATTTAAGAAAACTGGAAAGAGTTTTACTCAACCTTGACTTCAAGTGTAAAGTTCCCAGGCATGACTTTGTGTAATTCTTGGCTAGGCACATTTATAGGTATCCAATGAATAAGTAGCTTTTCCATTTCAATATGAGGTACCTACATATAACAATGGTTTAATAAAATGAAACGACGATATGATAAACTTACATCAGTTGAAAATAGAATCGCAATGAACAAAGCTCCGTACATCCTCTTCAATGATGGAAATAGTATCACCAAGCTGACGCTCTATCTTAGCAAGAACAAGCTTCATTGCAGCACAAGCATCATCTAGACAGTTGTGAGGTGCATCCTTCTTGCGTACTTCGTATCCCAACACAGACTGTAAAAGAAGAAAAGTTAAACTCACATTAAAAAAAGTCCAGAACTGTTGCATCCACGTGATGGGGGCGAGAAAGACAGACAGACAGAAACAGAAATAGAAGGTTTCCTTCATAAGATTGATAAATAACAATGATTACAACCCTAAACAATGTAGAACATGCAGATATAGTGAACACGTTCTCTTAAATAACAATGATTACAACCGTAAACAATGTAGAACATGCAGATATAGTGAACACGTTCCCAAGAGAAGCAAACAAAAAGGTAATTTCAAGTTTTTGTTTGTATGAGAACGGGAATAAAAGAGAAATTTTAACTTGCCTTACACAAATTATTCAAAGAAGGTCTCCTATTAGAAGGCCCATCTGAATATTTGAAGATAAATGAGGTGTCAATCACCCTCGTGTGATCTATCTTTAATGCTGTCACAAAAGAGAAAAGCCATAAATAATTGGAAGTGTAAAAGCATCAATTGAAGGAAGGACATGGGTATAACTAAAAGCAAATGGAGAACATTGATTATTCAATAGTTAATATTACATAGATAAAAGTGTCAGCCATGTCACTTAAATTAAGCTTAGTGTGCATTTAGTCCCCAATTCTAAATGTTAGTTTTTTAGTCAAAACAGGAGCCAATTAAAAATAAATAATATTATTTTAATGATTTTTATATTAAATATTATTTTTTTCCTATCAAATTATTAAAACATGATTAAAACTTGATCTTTTAAAAATATGAAGTGCCAATTAATATGAAATTTTTTTCACAAAATGTCTTAATGTTTACTGATTATCAATATTTTTTTTTATAAAAAATAAAAATATATATTTAAATAATTTTCTATTAAAATATTATTACTGTTATTTTTTTCTTAAATAATTTCATATTAAATTTCACTTTTACCATTTTTAGTGTTTCATGTTTTATCACATTTTAATTGCTTTACAGAAAAAGTAATATTTTAATAAAAAATAATAAAATTTGCCCTTAATTAACTTCTTTTTTCAAAGTTAGCAGACTAAAAAATACCTTTTAAAATCTTAGACTAAACGAACCAACTTCGAAATGGGAGACTTCTATGGCCCTTCCCCCAATTACATAAAGAAATGTTTTTATCAACTGTTGGATCGGTACCAAGAAAAAGGAAATAGTTGATGGTTTACCTACCTTGCAAGTCATTACTCAGACTATGACCAATCAAAATGGTTCCATTCGATAGCAACTTGCTCATGATTTTCTGGGACAGATACCAAACTTATATCAGATAACAATGTCACCAACAAATATCTTCAAACCTGATGCCCAAAAAAACAATCAAGTCAAACCTGTACATCCACTAATGTACATGTAACACCGTCCAAATCTGATGAAGTAATGCCTGTAATCTCAGCTCTATAATCTGCAACTTTTTTATTAGGGTTTACAAGTACGTTCAATTTAACCTGAAAAGGTCATCACAAAAGTTAGAAGGCTATACCAAATGGACCTCTGACAGATCTAGAAACAGCAAACAGAAAAATATCAAGAAATTAATTTTGATATAAAAATGTATTCTCAGTGAACATAAGGGACATCACAAAGATAAAGAAGAGAAAAATACTTTGTTCGGCTGTTTAATTTGGCTTACAACCTGAAAAAAAGAGAGAAAGATAACAAAACTAATGTATACCTGTAAATTGCCATCCACAACACAAACTTTCACTATGGCATCAGTTCCATCTTCACATAAAACCATCTCACAGTCAACAGCAACCATTTTATTATCTGACTCCTCCCCCTTGGAAAGTTTACCGAATTTTGTAATAACCCAATCCTAATCATTTCCATATTTGAACACGAAAATATTAGATAAGTTGATGTGATGATGTCTGATAAGAGAAATAGGAGTATCATCATTACCATGCAGTAGAGGAATTATAAAAAGTTTTGAGGCAAGACAAGTCCCTTATTTATTATATTAAGATTAATTAATTATATTCAGTAAAGGTCAAACATGATCAACAGTTGAAGGTAGAGGTAGGAAAAAAAGCCGAACAACTTATTGGTCTAATTAGAACTAAAGCCCTCATAGAAGGCATGATCAATTAGACAATTACTCATTGTTTCTTTCTTTTTTTCATCGAGCATGCACATCTGTATGCAAAAAATTTATAGAATATACTTCTTGAAATGGAGCAAATGATATCTTTCTAAGGATAGGACATTAGACAGTATGCAATATTTCTTGTATTATAATAAACAGTAATGGCAGGGTACAAATTGTAACATCGAAAACAGAGAAAAATATTGTGCATGCAGGATGTATTCTACTTAAAAAGAAAAGAAGAGCAAGAAATGCAAACTTACCTGACCATAGGATGAGAATGAATACTCTAAGGGGTACTGTGGATGCTCAAGAGTCAGGCGAACCAGTCTCTGTACTGCCACATTACGGTAAACAAAACTTACAATAGAACATTTGCTATAACCTATGAAACTTGTAAACATCACCATTAGGTACCCAAAATAAAAGAGAGATATTCGCATTAGACAAAACAATTTTTTCCTAATCTAAAAATCAAACAGTAGTAATTTAACATGAGTTAGCATTACTAGAAACATAATATCAATAGTACATCTTTTCAAGAAAAATTGATACCAAAAGAGAATCAGTATCTTGAGGGGAGTCCTTACCTGCTCTGGGGATTCATTATCAGGACAATTAGCAGTAGCTTCCCTAACTAAGTAGCGATTTGAAAGACACTGCGCTACTTTAGCCAAAAGCTATAGCAAGAATGAAAAAAATAATAAAACCAATCATATTTATAAATAATGAAATGTAAAGCAACAAATGACATTCTAATACCCAAAACAAGCGTCAATTTGTCATAATTAAGTACCTTCACATCATAATTAGCAACAACAACAAAAAAGTACCTTCACATCATCAACTTTATCCAATGTCTTGAGAAAAGCGCTCAAAACTTCAATGGACCTTTTCGCTGGATCACTCCAAGGTCCAAACTTTCTATCATAACACTTTAAGAATTCCTTCCAGCCTCCTCTAGTACCCTGCATCCCTTTCCTCTGAGCCAACTTTACGACCTCGACAAGGAGCTATTCATAAAAAACAAAAATAACCCAGAATGACAAACATAAACAATCCAAATATTTACGCTTCTAAGGATTATTTTCAACTAAATAAAGCGGCATGATGTTTCACAGGGAACAATGGAAATTGTATGACTTGGTTAATCGTAACTAAGACTCCGATGAGATGAATATATATTGAGAAGAACTTACCTTTTTCTCTGCTATAGCAATTAGGTCTTCCATTTGGATAACAGCAGGAGATTGGGGCGCCTACGGGGAGCAATTGAATAAGGAGTTTCAAATTAGGGCTTGTGTTTCAGCCGAGACAAAATACTTTTACCTTATTTTGTCTAAAATGACATATCCTTAATAGTTTAAAAAAAGTTTCAAAAATTAGCAAATTTTAATTTAATGTCTCAGTTGTTCCAATTACCTTACCTTTATTTAATTTTTCACCAAACTCTTTTTTTTTTTTTTTGTTCTTCTCTCTCCTCTAAGCTCTCTATTTTGTCTTTAATTTTCTCTTCATTTCTGCATCTTATCACACAAAACTTTCAAATTTAAGGTTACTTATATTAATTATTTTGGTTAAGTAAAATATTCGTACTTTTTATTAGCATGTAAATGGTAAAATTTGTACCAAGATTTGTAAATCGTTAATGCGAAACTATTGTTGGTTTTGAAATTAATTAATTTTTCAAAAATTACCAACTATTTGGGTAATTCTTTAGTAAAAAACTGATTTGAGTGTTATTTAATAAGATTTTTGGTTAAGAAATCGTATTAAACTATTACCCCAATGAATCATCTTAAACCGAAGTGTACCGGTGATTAATGTAATGAACTCTGCTATAGTTTACACAAAAATTCAAAGAAAAAAAGGAAAACTGAATTAAAAGATGTCCCAAAAATACGTTGGTATATTTTGGTATATTTTAGTAAATTTTGTTATATTTCCTAAAGTTTGGATATTGTTATTATATTTTGGTATATTCAGCATTTAATTTGGTATATTTTGATATATTTCTGTATATTTCGCTATATTTTGATATATTTTAGCAAATTTTGATATATTTCCTAAATTTTGGATATTGTTATTATATTTTTGGAATATTTAGCATTTAATTTTGGTACTTTTGGTATATTACAGTAATTTATGTTATATTTCGTAAATGTTGATATTGTTATTATATTTTGGTATGTTTTCATAAAATTAATATAAGAAGTTTTGGTATATTTTAGTATATATGTTATATGCTGATGTAGTTATTCAATATTTGTATATTACTTCGTATATTAATTAAATTTTAGGTATTTTTTAATTAATAATGGTTAATTATTTTTATATATTTTACAGAATGGATGGCTTTAGTATTCTAATAATTCATAATAGTAAGTGGTCGAAGAAAGATGATAAAGACGTATATCGAGGAGGTAAAGGTTCAGTGATAAGGATAAGGATAAGAAAGGGATTTAAGTACAATGAACTTAAAGAAAAGTTGTTTCTAAAGTTAAAGATCGATAAGTTCAAGTATGAACTTTCAATGAGATACCTCCATAAGAATAATCTGACATTACTTACTGTTTTAATTGGTGATGATAAAGATCTTGATGAGTTTTTTAACCTTTATGTTGAAGATAATCGAAGCAAGGCTGTTGTATATGTCACGAAAAATGATATAAGATCCGTAGATACATGTCATTCTATCTGTTATGAACAACTTCTTAATGCCGGAGGTCATCCTGTAAATTACTTGAGCGATAGTCATATACACGATGGATCTCAAAATTCCAATAGAAATTGCGATAATATTTTTGATAGTATTGTTGATGATGTAGATCGCTCTTCAGATCTTAGGCAGATGGGTGATGATAGATATCTTCATATGATTAAAGAGTATGAATTAAAAGGTGGTCATGTTAATGAAAACATTGATGATGACATGACCTCAATGCCATCAATACATGCAATTGAGAATTGTAGGACACTAGTTCAACTAGAAAGGTTGATTATAGGAGCTCAATCTGTAAATGATTTATCCTAATCTGAAGAAAGAATTGTAGTTGGCGGCAATAATGAATTACGTTTTGGTCCACCAAGTACACCCACAGAGATTATTTCAAATGGTGATGTTTCCTTGTCTGTGGTATATGTAGAGCTTGATTTGAAAGTTGATCAAGTGTTTGACAGTAAGATAGATTTCACCACACATGTTGGGCTTCATGCCATAAGAAAGAGATTTGAGACAAAGACACTGACAAGTAAGAAAGACCGTGTCGT
This sequence comes from Elaeagnus macrophylla, assembly GCA_029378325.1. Taxonomy (NCBI): domain Eukaryota; kingdom Viridiplantae; phylum Streptophyta; class Magnoliopsida; order Rosales; family Elaeagnaceae; genus Elaeagnus; species Elaeagnus macrophylla. The sequence continues at coordinate 46,127,374 of CM055641.1, read as the reverse complement.
GATACGTTGCATTCAATCTAGTTGTACTTGGATGATTTGATGTAATAGGATCACTAGCTCAGATAGGTTCAGGGTAAAACAGTTTGAATTAAGACATACTTGTGATCCTAACAATTACATGACGAAGAATAGGACCGCGACCTCAAGAGTGATGGGAAATGCCATAAAAATGAAGTTGGTGCGACTTGGAACAATTTATAAGCCGAAAGATATTATTGATGATTGTCAAAATGAGTTTGGGATTGAGATTAGTTACACCACATCATACAAGTCTAAAGAGAAGGCTCTCAGTTTGCTACGGGACAATGAAGAGGATTCTTTTCTGAAGCTTCCTTTCTATTGTCACGTTTTGAAGGAAAGAAATCCTGGTAGCATCACAAATATTGAAGTTGACCAGTCCAGAAGATTTAAGTATTTTTTTCATGGCACTAGGTCCACGTATTAGAGGATTCTTATCTTATATAAAATATGTCATTATAGTTAATGGTGCATTTCTATTAGGTAGGTATGCTGAGACATTATTCATAGCAAATGCTTCTGATGGAAATAACAACATATATCCAATTGCCATTGGGGTTGGAGATTCAAAGAATAATGAAGCTTGGGAATGGTTTTTGTTAAAACTATCACACATAGGGCACATTGAGGACCTTGTTATTGTTTCCGATAGACACCATAGTATTATTCAAGCTGTTCCGAAAGCATTCCCTAATGCTTTGCATGGTTATTGTGCATTTCACATGGAGATGAATTTAAACCACAAATTTAAGAATCCTGACATTACACCTTTGTTCAGATGTTACTCAAGGGCATATACGAAGCATGAATTTGACAAGTACATGAGAGATCAATCATTTGATAGAGAAGTACTTATTGGAAGCAAGTAAAGAGAAGTGGTCAATATATCATTTCCTAGGAAATAGATATGGGATAATGACCACAAATGGTTCAGAATCATTTAATAATGTCATGAAATCTGCTCGTGAATTGCCCATAACCATGCTTACTGAGTATTACTATAGCAAAATACAGCAGTGGTTTGTGGAACATTGGGAGGTTGGGATGAAATAGGGAACTCGATTCCTTACCGATGAGGTTGAATCAATTATGCATGCAAATCACAATAAGTCCTTAAGGTATAGGGTTTTCAGAATTAATGCACATGTTTTCCAAAGTATGGGATTTGTACAACACTTTAAGTTATTATATATTTATCTATTTTCATTTTAAATAATTGTGCAATCTAGGTTATCATCTGTTATACATAATATAACGATTTCATTTATATACCGAAATTAGGTTTTACATGATGACACTAGTGACGATGTTGATCTACTTAATAGAAGTTGTAGTTGTAAGGAGCTTGATGTTCACAAGATCACATGTTGTCATGCCATTGCAGCCACCTCTTTTCAAGATGTTGATGTCCATTCCTTTGTTGACCAATTATACACCATAAATTGTTATATTATTGCATATGTAGAGTCAATATTTCCTGCAACTGACAATGGTCAGTAGGACATTCCACTAGAGATAATAGAGCTAGTTGAACTTCCTCCCAACACGAAGAAAAAGTCTGATAAACCATGAAAGCGACGCATACGTTCACTTGAGGAAGTAATAAAGAAGGCCATATTATGCAATAGGTGTGAAAATAGTGGTCATAACATGAGAACTTGTAATGTGTTCCGTCAGATGATTTTAGAACATTCGTTATCTTCTCATCCTTAAATATATAAATAACACACTTTGTTATCATTTGAAGTGTCATATTTTCTATATCAGACTTTTGTATTAATTCAATGAATACCACGATAATCAATTTTATTTAACCAGTCATATATATCAATCATGTAGTGAATATACTAAATACATACTTTATTATATTTTGGAATAATCATAAAATATCCCACCAACAACTTTTATTTATTGTCCTATTCAATCTATTTTAGTATTATTGGTACATTTCAATAAATATGTTGAAATATACCAAAAATATACTAAAATATAAAATAAAATACTTAAATCTGACAGAAATATATCGAAATATACTAAAATATACCGAAATATCTTATTCAATCTATTTTGGTATTTTATTAGTACATTTCAATAAGTATATTGAAATATACCAAAAATATATTGAAATATAAGATAAAGTTCTTAAATCTAACAGAAATATATTAAAATATACCGAAATATATTGAAATGTCCTATTCGGTATATTTTGGTATTTTATTGGTACATTTTAATAAGTATGCTGAAATATACCAAAAATATACTGAAATATAAGATAAAGTACTTAAATCTAACAAAAACATACCGAAATATACTAAAATATCCTATTCGGTCTATTTTGATGTTTTATTGGTACATTTTAGTAAGTATGCTGAAATATACTAAAAATATATTAAAATATAAGATAAAGTACTTAAATCTAATAGAAATATACCGAAATATATCGAAATATCCTATTCGGTCTATTTTAATATTTTATTGGTACATTTTAGTAAGTATGCTGAAATATACCAAAAATATACTAAAATATAAGATAAAGTACTTAAATTTAACATAAATATACTGAAATATACCGAAATGTCCCATTCGGTCTATTTTGGTGTTTTATTGGTACATTTCAGTAAGTATGCTGAAATATACCAAAAATATACTGAAATATAAGATAAAGTATTTAAATCTAACCGAAATATACCGAATTGTCCTATTCGATCTATTTTGGTGTTTTATTGGTACCTTTCAGTAAGTATGCTAAAATATACCAAAAATATACTGAGATATAAGATAAACTACTTAAATCTAATAGAAATATACTGAAATATACCAAAATTTTCTATTACATACCAAAATATACTTATACATCATCCTGCATAAGTTGCACAAAACTGACAGAAATTTCATATACTTTATTACGAATATAGTTCACATCAGTTTCTCAGATCTGACTGAAATGTATAAATTAACAGTGGCCTCTTTAAATAATGTATCCATATGTATGTGATTCCACCGAATCTGAATTTGGGATTAACTAAATATATTTCAATACATACAACAACTTTTTTGAACATACAAATGTATTCAAAAATACAAATAAACATTGACTACATTTATATAATAATGTAATCACTATCTGCAAAAATAAGTTCACAACACAGTTTCTTCCTAAAGAATCCAATCGCCTCGTCTTTGATATTAGTCAGGGGCTTGTCATTAACCATGTACTCGATGAACTTCAATGAATAAATGCCACAGTCTCCCCTGTGTAAGATATGTAAAAGAAAATGCGTTATTCATATACTAAGAATCATAATTAATTAAATCAATGTATCTTATATGTTATTCATATACTAAAAGAAATAAATATACTTATCCTTCAACCTATTGTGGAACAAATATCGCTTTACGATAAATAGGCCATCGATCTTTGATTTCATATTCAAATACATCTAAGTTTTTAATTAAGTTAGGGATCATTACATATAAGTTTTGTAACATTTTCTTAAAAGCTCCATCCCTTATGTGTTTCGAAAGTGAATTATAGACATCAATATGTTGTTATTTATTGTCAAATCTAAATCCGATCCAATGACCATTTTCCAATAAAATTCCACATATGTTGTCCACCTGAGTCCATTGCTTACCAAAATTAGGGTATACACTTGTTTCAAAACATAAAAATAGTTCTTAATTAGTAATACAAGTATTACTAAATACGAACAGTTAGGCATATTGTTACTATGTTTCACCTGTAACATAATCCAACCACTTCTTGTTTGCATTCCAAAATTTAAATTGCTTGTTTTTTTTTTCACTTTCTTCTATTCACCTGCACTTGACTCCACGTATGCCTACATTTTCATAATAAATAATGCAAATAGTTAGATAATTTAGGAATAGGACATACAACATACTAGAAAAACTTACGCTAAAAAGTTTGCACTAAGTTGGTTCTTACCAAGAACGTTGAGTCTAATGTTGTCCAATTATTCTTAGGGAATAATTATGGGTGAATTTCCCCTTTCTTCCTCAACAACCATAGTCTGCAATCTATGTGCTACATAAATTTATTACAAATATAGTGATTACAAAAAAATATAATATAGTTGTTAGTTTATAAGAATATTATATGATTAATAACAAACTATAGTATATAATAAGTTATGTACTATACAAGAAATCCTAAATACCAAAAACACTTACCTCGTTGAGTAAGGATGATTGGGGTTTGAATAGGTGATGAAACCAGGAAGAATTAGCCATCCCCTTAATTGGACCACCAACATTAATATTTTTCCTAAATTTTGGCAATAATAAATAAATGAAAAGTAATGCCATTCATATATATTATCAACAAATTTTAATAAAATGTAAGTATATAATAGGATATATGCACTGATTGTTGGAGAAATTCTTATATAGCCATTCCAAGAAAAATCTATATCTAGCTTCATCGAAACTTCTCATAGGGTCATAAAAGCTTGGCACCTGTCCTTCATCACATTTTTCAGATCAAATTGACGGAGAAGATTTCTTCTTGGGATGCACATATGGAGATTTGAGGGAGGGACCAAGCTTTCGCTTCTTTGAGTGTATGTAGTACCAAATGGATCAGACGTTTGAGTGGATCTATCGCCCTTGGATGCTAACGATCTTAACTGCATTGACAATGGACTAGTGATAATTGGGGCACCCTCCAAAATGTCTTCTAGAGTAGACAACGCCACATCTGTCAACCTTTCCTCTACTCGGGAGACATCAACTGGTTGTTTATTAAGGTTAACCTCGGTGGGACATTGTTCACTGACACCCACAAATGTTTCTTCCTTTGTTATATTAGGCATAGGAGTTTCGTCGCCAATATTTTCTGGAAACACTATTATTTCTTTGCCTTTATAATGTGCCACTTCTGGCTCTTCATCCATGGACATCCCCTGTTCTTCGTCCATAGATAATAGTTCATGTTGAACCTTTTGTCTATCAAAATGTGGGACACTTTTAACTCTAGACGATTTCATTTCAGGTTTCCTTGATTGGTCCCCTGTTAAAGCTATTTTTTGTGTTCTTAATAATTTTTTCAAAGCATCATTGATCCACATTTGGTTGTCTTTTATTGTAATCACCTCATTCTTCAAATTTCTCAGCTCTTGTAACACCTAAAAGAAGATAATCATGCAAATGTTACGTTGCAACAAAATTTTTTGAATTAAGAATTAAAAAGGCATAGTATTATACCTCCATAAAGGAAGTTGATGAATGAGCTGAACCTTCATCTTTTTGGACATCGGGCTTAGGATCACTGTTTTCATCCTTGTGACCAGATGGATGATGATATTCATCGCTTTTCGTACGCAATTTATCATGCATTCCACCAACTCTTACATTCGGCACACCCCTATGTCCTCACTTGCATTTTGTGCCGAAATGTAGTAACGACTTTGTCTCTCCTTTTCATTAGGAGTTAGAGTCTTCAACATATAAAACTGTAAAATATCCCACCAAACATTTAAAAACAGTTAAGTACATTATAAAATTTCAGTTATCAAACAATCATTAATAACAAGATATAAGTGCAACAAACTTACATCGTTCTGTTGGAAGATTCTCTGGTTCAAGTCCCAGAACTTCAAATGTTGTCCCTTTATTTGGTTCTCCCAATGTAGGATCCTGGGCAGCGCATTGAGATATGTATTGATGGCTACATTAGTTACACCCACATGTATGGCCTCATAGGCCTAAACTTGCAATGCCCAACTAAAACCGTAGACACTATATGTGGTCGAGTTTTTTTTCCTTATTCACACGCAACCCCCCCAACATTGACAACATCACCCTCGGGGTCAACTTTTTATTTTCTATCAACCTTATTCAATATAACACTTTTAAGTCTTCTTACCGTAAAATCATAAATTATCTTACCCCATGGGTAGATATTAAAGTTTTGGAAGTCTTCAACCACCTCCAAGTAATCATTATTAATGGCCCTTTGATTATTATCGGCCAAAAGAATGATTTCTAATGTATAAATGAGGGCCAACCTCAAAACATCGTCCACCTCGGTGGAAATAGGAAGGTTTATTGATACCTTTTCCAGCTCGCCCTTCTTTATTGGCTTGTCGATATTGAAGTATGTTTTTCTCAACTGACCAGTTTGCGGCGGACATTCTTCCTCACCACTAAACATTAAACTAGTAATTAAACTGAATTCTTCATATCCAAACCTGTGGGGTTTGCCATTCAGAATTATCCACAAATCTCTCCCCGACTAATCTTTATCTTACATCATTAAGATGTGATGCAACAACCCAGCGGTGAACTCTATATGGTTCATTTTTGTAATGAAACCAAAACATAACTCCTCATACCTCTCAAGTATACCAAATCGTTCTAGTGTCATCTTCAAAATGCTAAAATTTTGAAGGCGTAAAAGGTTTGTTATTTTATTAACATAATATTCAGAGGAAAAAACACAAAGACTAAAGGTTGCTTTGCCTGTCATATCCTGCATATATAAGATGTAAGAAAACCAAAATAATTAATACTTGTGAAAATTTTGTTAAAAATAACATAAATATAAGTGAAATATACTGCAAAAAATATTAATAAAATTAAAGCAACAGAAATATACTTCAATTGTACACAATGTAACAGAATTCAACCTACAAATACAGAGAAAGATGTACAATATAAAATATTAACAAAAACAGGTCTAAAAAATAATGAATTGAACTTGAAAGTAATGAAAATTTTCAAAAAATAGTGAAATCTGAGGGAAATATACTAAAATATACCATAATATACAGAAATATACCAAAATATACTTATGCAACAGATTTTAACCCACAAAATAGAGGAATATGTACAATACAATATATTTACAAAACAGGATTAAGACATAATGAATTGAACTTGAATAAACTGAAATTTGATAGAAAATTGACCAAAATATATCGAAATATACTAAAATATACCTATACAATTTATGCAACAACTTTCAACCCACAAACACAGAGAAAGATGTACAATACAAAATATTAACAAAAATAGATCTAAAAAATAATGAATTGAACTTGAATATATTGAAATTTTTTAAAAAATAGTGAAATTTGAGGGAAATATACTGAAATATTCCGAAATATATCAAAATATACTTATGCAACAATTTTAACCCACAAAAACAGAGGAAGATGTACAATACAATATATTTACAAAACAGGACTAAAATATAATGAATTAAACTTGAATAAACTAAAATTTGATAGAAAATAGTGAAATCTGAGGAAAATTGACCAAAATATACATATACAATTTATGCAACAGAATTTAACTCACAAACACAGAGCAAGATGTACAATATAAAATATAAACAAAAACAGGTCTAAAAAATAATGAATTGAACTTGAATATACTGAAAATTTTTTAAAAATAGTGAAATTTGAGGAAAATATACTAAAATGTACTAAAATATAACGAAATATACCTATGCAACAAATTTTAACCCAAAAAAATAGAGCAAGATGTACAATATAATATATTTACAAAACATGACTAAAATATTATGAATTGAACTTCAATAAACTGAAATTTGACAGAAAATAGTGAAATATGAGGGAATCTGACCTTACCGAAATATACTAAAATATTATGAATTGACCAAAATATACCGAAATATACTAAAATATTATGAATTGACCAAAATATACCGAAATATACTAAAATATTTTAGTACTGAAATGTACTAAAATATACCGAAATATACCTATGCAACAAATTTTAACCCAAAAAAATAGAACAAGATGTACAATATAATATATTTACAAAACATGACTAAAATATTATGAATTGAACTTCAATAAACTGAAATTTGATAGAAAATAGTGAAATATGAGGGAATCTGACCAAAATATACTAAAATATACCTATACAATCTATGCAACAGAATTCAACCTGCAAACATAGAAAAAGATGTACAATACAAAATATTAACAAATATAAGTCTAAAAAATAAATAAATGAACTTTAATATATTGAAAATTTTCAAAAAATAGTGAAATATGAGGAAAATATATTAAAATATACTAAAATATACCTAACATGGTGGCACAGCAAAAAATGTGTTCAATGGTCATACTGTTATTCATGAATAACCATAAAATAAGAAAACGATATACCAAAAATAAGATTATTCATATCAATGTGTATTGTGTATGTCAAACATACTTAAAAACCCCAATATAAAAAACCAACATTTTATAAAAGTCGAATACCTTAAACCAACATTTTATAAAAACCCATAAAAAAAATAAGGGAGTTTCGTTGAGTTTCAACATTTTACAACATTTCATATGGACCAGAGCCTGAGCTTCAACTATCACTATACTCATATACTAAAATGAATGAAGCGAAGGAGGAGAAATTCATTGAAAATACTTACCAAAAAATGCAGAGCTCAAAATGGAGAAGTTTTGTGTAGATATTGAGTGCATTTTAGAGTCCAAAATATACTGAAAATCCTGTCTGCGTCGTCTTTCTTAAGTTAGTTAGTGGGAGAGTGTTTCGTGCGTTATGTGGGAATTGTTCAGGTTCTTTAAAATGTTTAAAAGAGCCCTCTTTTTTTTTTTTTTTTTGAAAAACTACCGGCTAAAAACCAACCTATCAAGTAGGCAGTTAAAAACTACCTCTTTTTAAACTTTAACATAACATGAGCCTTTTTTAAATTATACTTAAGAATATGCCCATTTTAGACAAAATTCCTTTTACCTTTGTGTTTAAGTGTTACTAGTTTTGGTGCATTGTAAATGATTTCGTACTAATAATAATCACAAATTAAAAAAAATAATATAAAATAATAATAATAAATAATTTAATTTTAAATAATAATATTACATAATTTAAAATGAGGTCTGATGCTATTACAACTCACAAATATTGATAAAATTAAATTATATTTTTAAACAATTTTTAAGAATTTATGGAGTAAAATCTTTATTATATAATCAAAAAGACAAAAAAATAAGTCTCCTATTAAAACCAAAACTTCAAGATTTAATTTTATGGCATAATCATTCTTTATATAGGTTTTATTTTAAATTTTATGGCATAATCATTCTTCATTATATTATACAAGTGATTGTTCATTGAAATTCTTTAATATAACATAATAGTTTAGAACTCATGTTTAGAATTATTCAAGATATTAAACTTATATTTGTGTTTGGATTAATTGTATGAGACCATTTGAGTTTAAGAGTAAGTATACTTATACAAAGTAACATTGACATATGAGTGACAACATTTTATATCACTAGAGGCGTCAGACAGGGTGATTCTCTGTCCCCACTATTATTTTGCATAGCTGAAGATTTCCTCAGCAGATACTTGGGAAAATTAGTTGATATGGGGAGTTTAAACCCAATCTCTTCACCCAGAGGAGCTCGTGCGCCAACACACTTTTTATATGCAGATGATATTCTTATTTTTGGTCGTGCAAGCGAGAAAAACATTCGGGTGTTAACTGAGGCTTTTTCCTTGTATAGTCGCCTTTCGGGCCAAAGGGTGAATTTAGAAAAATCTTTTATCTATTTTGGAAAAGGTGTTACACAAAGCAACATTTCATCACTTCAGAATCTATTTGGCATGCGCACTGGAGCAGCATCTCTATCTTACTTGGGCATCAATCTCTTTCAGGGGGCCCCGAGAAAATGTTGGTTTCAAAGCTTAGCTGACAAAATCCGTGTAAAGCTTGAGGATTGGAATGGGCAGACGATTTCTTTGGCAGGACGGCGTTGCTTGATTGCTTCTATCATTCAAGGAACATTCATCCACTCATTTCAGATTTATAAATGGCCAAAAACAATCCTTGACGAATTAACAAAAATTATTCGTAATTTCTTTTGGTCGGGAAAGACAGATACAATTAAAAAGGTACAAGTGGCTTGGAGAGACTGTTGTTGTCCAATAGATGAAGGAGGCCTTGGCCTGCGGGACCTTCGTCTCCTAAATGAGGCCATGCTAAAAAAGTTTGCATGGAGGCTAATCACAGGGAGATCTAACATTTTGCTTTACTTACGTAGCAGATATATAGCAAAAAATGGCTATCCAAAGAATTATTATGTCTGCTCATCAGTCTGGCCTGGTTTGCGCCCTCACTATTTAACCCTCTTAGAGGAATCAAGGTGGTTAGTTGGAAGAAATTCTACAGTAAAGTTTTGGACAGACAATTGGTTGGGTACACCTCTAATTGATATGATGGATAATCCCCCAGTGGATCTCCCGATACATTTATTAGTGGGGGATTACCTCCAGGAAGATGGTTGGTATTTACCTCAAACTTTCAAGGTATCCTATCCAGATATTACCTCAGAAATTCAATCAACAGTTGTTGGAATTGGTTCGGACATCAGAGTTTGGACACGCTCAATTAAAGGAGGTGTTACAGCCAGTGAGGCTTATGACTCACTACGTGGGGTTGGCGAACGCAAGATGTGGGGTAAGGCCATCTGGGCCCACTATATACCACCATCAAGATCTATTTTGCTATGGCGTGCTATCCAAAATAAAATTCCAACTGATTGCCAGTTAAAAAAGAGAGGACAATCGTTTCCTTCACGTTGCTCATTATGTGGATCCAAAGAGGAAACAATTTCACATCTTTTTTTAAGTTGTCATTTTGCAGGTGCTCTCTGGGACTTCCTATGCTTCTTTTTTGGAAAACGACCATGTACAGACTCCTCTATCCTAAACTTATGGACGACCGCAATGGCGATGGATTTTGGATCACAGCTCGCCAGCTTATGGAAAACAGGAATTATTTCAGTCATCTGGGTGATTTGGACCACTAGAAATGATAATCGATTTAACAATAAGAGGACGACGTTGAGCTCGGCCTTTGCAACAGTGTGGTGTTTTATTCGTGAAGCGAGTCTCTCAAAGAGTGGTTGCATGCAAAATACTGTGGATGATCTACAGGTTCTTAGACGACTTCGAATTCAAGGCATCCCACGACGAGCTCCAAGGATTATAGAGGTTAATTGGAAGACACCACCCTCGGGATGGATAAAGGTTAATACAGATGGTGCAGCTTTTGGAGCACCAGGATTATCGGGTTGTGCAGGTATTTTTCGAACTTCTAGATCATTTGTTAAGGGTTGTTTTTGTGTTCCGCTTGGAATATCACATGCTTTTGAAGCAGAACTAGTGGCAGCCATTTATGCGGTGAAATGTGCATTTACATTTCGGTGGAGGCGTCTTTGGTTGGAATCAAACTTGGCATATGTTGTTGCTCTACTTCAGAATCGGTCTTCTTCGGTTCCTTAGAAATGGCATTCGGCTTGGACAGATTGTTTAGATAAAATTACACACTTGGAATTTCACTGCTCACATATTTACAGGGAGGGCAATACTGCAGCTGATAGTTTAGCCTCTAGGGCTCCTAGTTTATGTACAGCGACTTGGTGGTGGAATGCCCCACCTTTTGCTAGCTCTTTTATTTATTCAGATGCTAATAACAAACCTAATTACAGGTTCTGTTGAGAACTTTTATTTGTATGTTCAATTTTATTAAGATTTAATAATATTAGTGGTGAGCGGTTTAATGAAGAAGGTGCTAAGGAGGTGCCAACTTAGTTAGAATGTTCCCGGTGCACCCACTGAAAACTGCTAGCTACAACCTTTCATAAAAATATACTCATAAATAAAAATTGAGTTATATCAAATAAATGGTGCCATAAAGTAATATTAATAAAAAAAATACAATGAATGGTGATAAGTGATATAACGTACTAAATAATTCATTACAACAAATTTTTATTTGAAAAAAAATGTATATTTTCACCATCAAATAATCAAAAATAATTGTTAATGAAAATAGAAGTAAAAAACGAAGCTCAACAAATAATAGACAAAAATTAAATAGAAAAAACAAATAAAATAGAAAATAATTTTTTTTTTACATTTATAATAAGAGTCAAAATATCTAAAAGTATAAAAGACATTAGTTAAAGTCTATTCCATAATTTAAGTTTACTCAACTTTATTTTAAACTATATATATTACCTTCGTTGCCCCTTCTTAAAAATAACAATAAGAACAAAAAATTATCTCGTCCAAAACATCTAAAAGTACAAAATAAATTAAGTTATGTTATAATTTTGATGTCAAATTTTAAATATAATATATCTATATTATAGTTAGATTTATTTCAATTAAAGATTTATCTCTATTATATCATAAATTTATATTTAATTAGAGATAATTAGATATTTAATCTTTACCATATCTTAGATTTAAAATTTATATTATATTTTATAAATTTTATAAATAAAATTTTTAGTAATGTATTATATACAAATAATTAATGAAAATTATTTTTTATATTTATTTTTGTTAAAAATTGAATGAAAAATTTGGAATAGACAACAGCAATGGTTCTTTTAATGAGCCACCGTTTTGTTTTTTTTTCTTTAATTTTGTTTGTCCGTTTGGGCTGATTTTCTTTTTTTTCTTTATTGCTTTTTACCTTCTTGTCTTCTTTAAGTTATTTTGTCCGATTACTTTATATATATATAGAAGTCAAGAAAGATTTATGAACAGATAGAAAAAGAAAGATAACACAATAGAAAAAAATGAAATAGGCTATAATAGACCTTATTTAATATTTGTAATCTATAATGACCCCCCACTTACATTTTATAATTAAAATTACAGATTTATCCTTGTTAAAAAGAATCATGAATCCGAACTGCCACAACATGTCAGTTATTTGAAAGAATAATTGCGATAAAATCACAATTTACATTTCTCTCTCATCCTTTTTCCGATCAATCAAACAACATGGATTCAAGTTACAGGGAACTAGGAGCTCCTGGCTTAATCCTAGTCCAACAACCAGGTTTTGCCGACTCCAATTTCAATTTTTTCTAGAAGTGGCATGCATTTCTAATCAAGAAGAACAACAAATTTCTTCACTGTGTTTCCTCCACACCACACACTTTCTCAGCAAACAAACACAGAGTTTTCAATGGAAAAGTAATAGAATACGTACTCGAGAGTTCTTCGAGTAGTAGTGAAGAAAAGGATATTTTGGCCTCAAAGCGTAAGCGACAGAATGCGGATCTGGAATATTCTGATGTATGTTTCCTTTTTTCCTTCCCTTTATGTTACAATTTTTATTTAATTTTCTTGGTAACCAAACATAGAATGGAGTTGGGACTGAGTGTGTGATAATTGTATCAGGATCAAGATGAAATTGGATACTCATTGGCGAATTGTAGGGACGAAGCGACGTCGTGCGATGTCTCATTAATCGGACCATCGAAGCGGTCATCGGAGCTGCAAAACGATATCAGTCCGCCGAAGTCCTTGGAATTTGCAAGCTCAGCCAGAGATGGAGCCCCAATCCCCAAGCTCAAGTCTGCCATCACCGGCACTGGTTTTAATTCGTCGGGCCAGAAGACCAAGGGACGGCGAGAGGCACTGCTGGTGACTGGGCTGCTCGCGGCGTGGCAGAGACAGGCTTGCGGCGGAGCTGCGGACTGGTGTGTGCTGGACCTCGCGGCTGATGCTGTTGCTGAGGCCAGAAGACCAAGGACCGAACAGAGGGTAAATTTTTTTTTTTTTTCTGAAAGTTACTGGAAGAGAAAAAGAGATTGGACGATGAGGAGAATTATTTTATAATTAGAAAAATCTACTATACTCTCGTAAATTCTTTGTCTTGTAACACTCATATTTGTCCAACTGAGCTCCGGCGAGTGGAATCGCCGGCCAATCAAAATTCGATCAGTTGGACATGTGTCCAACTGAGCTCCGTGACTTTTCAGTTTTTAGTTGGACATGTGTCCAACTGAGCTCCGGCGAGTGGGGTCATCGGCCAATCAAAATTCGATCAGTTGGACATACGTCCAACTCAGTTGGACATGTGTCCAACTAAGCTCCGGCGAGTGGGGTCGCCGGCCAATCAAAATTCTGCTAGTTGGACAGTCGTCCAATTCTGAGCAGTCTAGTTGGACATGTGTCCAACTGGACTCCGGCGAGTGGGGTCGCCGGCTCCGGCGAGTGGGGTCGCCAACCGGTCAAAATTTCATCAGTTGGACAGTCGTCCAACTCTGTTCAGGTGAGTTGGACAGTCGTCCAACTGAGGGGTTATTAAGGGCATTTTTGTCATAATATGTAAAAAAATTAAGTGGAGGGGGTCATATCAGATTTTTAATAAATAGGGGGTCATGACAGCATATAACCCTAGAAAAAAGAAAGGAAAAATAACACTAAAAGTTTAGTATAATTTTTCATATTTTAAATTCAGGTTCCATTTCATACAGTTCACACATTTAAAAATTTATTGGTAGTAAATTATAATGTAAGTTTGTATCTTAAGAAAATTATGTAATACACGAGCCTTAGCCTTTTTTTATTTAATTTTATTTTGTATCTTTTAAATTTTGCATTGACAATTTATTTATATTTATGTTTATGTAATTTTAATATAAATTTATAGAATTTTTATTCTTAACTTATTTATCCATTACCAATATTCCTACCATTTTATATCACTGTTTTTTCTTGGACGCACTAAAAATTGTTTCTTTTCTTTTTCTGCAATTCTTTTACGTTGCTACTGGGGAATTCTTTCCGAACTCCTTCTATTCGTTACAATTTGTACATCAATTTCAGCGTTTTATTTACTTTGATATATATATATATATATATATTACTTTATCAATTTCTAGAATTCTGTTACTGCTACTTAGTTTCCCAGTTTCTTCTCATATCAGATTGAAATTTATTACTGAAAATTATACGCTCTTATACTAGTTGTTCATACTTATTCATTCCATACATCAGTTTTGGCTTATAATTCATATTGTTTTTTGGGTTCTATTTTATTTATGCCTTATCTAATAATACATATTCTTTATTATTTAAGACATTTTGTTGTATTTTCATCGATTTAACCTTTCATTACAAGTTTAATTTTGAAGGTTTTATATAAGTTTGGTATTTTTTATAACTTAATTTGTTTATTGGCAATTAATCTTTGTTTGTTTTGCTGATTGTTATAACTCTAGTAACAACTTGGTGGCCTTTATTTATTGTTTTGTATTTGCTCTAACTTTTCTTGCTTTATATTTATCATCTTAGTTTCATGTATTGCTACTGCTCCTTTCTTATTGGTTTTAATTTTTGAAAGTGTTACTATTTTTTTTTATTTAGTTTATAATGTAAATCAATATAAAAGAGATAGAAAGAAGGAATAACAGAAAGTGTATGAATAATACTTCATTATTTTTCTCATCAATGTACGTGTGTTTACAAGCACATTTAAACTAATAGAATCTGTTACAAGTACTACACAGTAACTATAATGCACTTGCACACACTATAATAGTTCTTTCTACTTGCTGACTCATCACACTAATACAATGTTCAACACTCTCCCATAAACTCACAGTTTGTCAAGAATTGTGAGTTTAACTGACTGAACAAAGGCTTAGTCATAATGTCAGCAACTTGTTGCTCACTTGGTACATGTTCCACAATCAAAATTCCTTCTTGCACCTTCTCACGCACATAAAAGAAATCTATCTCTACATGCTTGATCCTTGAATGAAGTACTGGATTCTTGGCTAAATGTCCAACACTAATATTATCACAAAATAGGATTGGAGCCTGAAGTAGCACTACATGCAACTCTACCAGCAACCTTTGGATTCAAGCCAACTCAGTTGTAGCATGAGCTATGGCTCAAAATTCAGCTTCTGTGGAGGACCGAGACACTACCTTTTGCTTGCCAAAAGACCATGAAATAAGTGAGTGTCCCAAGTAAACACAAAAACCACTCGTGCTTCTCCTATCGTCTGGACAAGAAGCCCAGTTAGCATCCGTGTAGGCAGTTAATGGCAAATCACTACTCTTCAACATAAACACTCCATGGTCAGTAGTGCCAGCAAGATACCTCAAAATTCTCATAGCAGAAGCCCAATGAACATCTGTAGGACTTTGCAAAAAGTGACAATTTGTTAACTGAATAAGCAATTTCAGGGTGTGTAAGAGTACAATATTGTAAGAGACCCACAATGGTCCCATACTGAGTAGGATCAGAAAGTGGAATACCATCAGATTTTGACAAAGTTTGCCAACTGACAGAGGAGTTGACACAGGCTTAGCTTCAGAAAGATGAGCTTTATCAAGGAGTTGTTGAATATATTTTCTTTGGCTCAAATGAAAACCACTTGAGCTACGATTTACTTCAATACCAAGGAAGAAGCTTAACACACTCAAATCCTTTAGTGCAAACGCTTGATGCAACTTATCAATCATATTCTGTATAAGTGTGGAGTTAGTGCCAGTGATGAAAATGTCATCCACATAGAACAAAAAGATCACCAAATCAGCATGAGAAATATATGTCAACATAGAGGTATCTGCACTAGAACACTTGAATCCCCAACCAAGAAGATAGGTACTGAGTTTGGTAAACCAAGCTCTTGGAGCTTGCTTGAGACCATACAAGGCGTTTTTTAGTTTGCACACAAAATGTGGCTTAGAAGTGTCAACAAAACCATTAGGCTACTGCATATAGACATCCTCATCTAATTCCCCATTTAAAAAGGCATTATTTACATTAAGTTGCCCTACCACCCAACCATGAGCCAAAGCCAAAGCCAAAACTACTCTTATTTTTGTTGGTTTTGACAACAGGACTAAAAGTCTCTATGTAATCAATCCCTAAGGTTTAATCATACCCTTTGGCAACTAGTCTACTCTTGTACCGTTTCAAGCTACTATTGACCTTCAACTTCACTCAAAATACCCACTTATTACCAATAACCTTAGCATATTTAGAAGGAAGAACCAACTCTCAGGTTCCATTGGCCATCAAGGCATCAAACTCTAGCTTCATTGAGGCTACCCACTTTGGTTGGCTTAAAGCTTCCTTGACAGAAGAAGATTCAGACAAAATGGTTTCCATGGAGAAAACTTTAGGCTTATGAATACCACTTTTTGCTCGGGTAGTCATTTGATGTTTATTTGTGGTTTGAGAAGAAAAAGATAAGTTGATTTCTGAAGAAACTATAGAGCCAACTGTTGTAGTACTAGGCACAGGTGATATAGTAGGTTGTGTAGAAAGTAGATACTGAGGTTGTGCAGTAGGCATGGGATTTTGTGTGGCAAATTGTGTAAGAGAGCAAGGAGCCGTTGAGATGGTGGGTAAGAATTGACTGTACATTGGCTCGCTTAAAGAAGGACAAGGCTTTGTCAAAGAAGATGGCTTGGTTAAAGAAGGATTAAGTTTGGTCAAAGATGGACAAAGCTTGGTCAAAGTACAAGAATCGGTCAAAGAAGGAGGCATAGATATAGTACTTTCATGTTGAACAAAAGGGTTATAGATTGACTTGGAATTAGGTAAAGTAATATAATATGGTAATATAGAAAAATTATGCTCAGATAATACCTGTGGCAGAGGTGGTTGCAGAGATAAAAAGGGAAAATGTGTCTCATCAAAAGTGACATGAGGACTTGTATAAACTCGTTTGGTAATAATGTCCTTACACACATATCCCTTGTGATTAAATGGATATCCCAAAAACACGCATGGGACTGATCTGGGATCCATCTTGCTAGAGTTATAAGGCCTCAAAAATGGATAGCACAAACATCCAAAGGTTATGAGATGAGCATAAGTTGGCTTTTGGTTGTTCAACAGTTCAAAAGGACTTTTATGCAGTAGAGTTCGAGTGGGTAACTTGTTAATTAAGTACACAGCACACCTAAAGGCATGCTCCCAAAACTTAGTAGATAACTCTGCTCTTATAAGCAAAGCCAAACCACACTTTACTATTTGTCTATTTCTTCTTTCCACAACCCCATTTTGGGATGGATTGTAAGGATATGAAATCCTTCTACCATAACCTCCTTTAAACAAAAACATCTCAAGAGCTTTAAACTCACCACCTCCATCATCACACTATAATTGCTTGATAACACCATTAAACTGACTTTGAATAAGAGCTTCAAAGTGCTGAAACAACTAAAGAACTTGACTCTTCTGAAATAACACATACAACAACTGGAAAAGACTGTAATCATCTACAAACAAAAGGAAATACCTTGCATCAGCAATAGCAGGCACTGAAGAAGGCCCCCATACATCCACATGGATTATATCAAAAGCTTGAGTTGATCTTTCATGCACATGCAACAACGGTAAACGATGTGCTTTGCTCATTTGACAGGAAGAGCAAACATCATGCAAAGAGTTCTTCTTACACTCCAAATCACTACCATTTAATACACACTTGACAACCTCCAAATGAGGATGACCAAGCCTATTGTGCCACAATTCACCATCAACCACCGTTTAAGCATTACACTCAATTGAAGTACTAGACTCTAGACCAAGATTAGTAATTGCACGTAAGGGAAATTTATACAACCCATTGTCATTTCCTCCAATCAACACTATCTTCCCTATATTATCTTTAACACAAAAATATTGAGGAAAGAAAGCTACTGTTATATTATTATCAACACATAGCTTCTTGACTGAAAGTAAATTCTTGGTTAAAGATGAAACAAATAAAAGGTGATCAAGCTTCAAGAAACCACTTGTTGTGGCCAGTTTACTAGTGCCAGCTGCAAGAATTGGTACTGTACTTCCATTACCCAACATCATAAATTCTGAGCCTTTATAAGGCATGGAGTTCATTAAGATATCTTCTTTATTAGTCAAATGATGGCTTGCACCAGTGTCTAAATACCAAGACTTAGAGTCAAGGTCATTAGATGAAG
Organism: Elaeagnus macrophylla; assembly: GCA_029378325.1. Classification (NCBI taxonomy): domain Eukaryota; kingdom Viridiplantae; phylum Streptophyta; class Magnoliopsida; order Rosales; family Elaeagnaceae; genus Elaeagnus; species Elaeagnus macrophylla. The sequence continues at coordinate 46,108,579 of CM055641.1, read as the reverse complement.
AAGCCACATAGGCTACTGGTGAGAAAGAAAATTGCTAATCTGAAGACAATGAATCTTGTAAGGCTAAATAACCAAACTAAAATTCAAGATTACCTCTATTGTTTGAATGCTAAGAAGAGTTATTCTTATCTTGATTTATTGAATGAGATTGCTCAACTTTCTCAACCTGAGATAGGTTGGCTTATGGTGGCCTTTGATTATTTGAGGAATTTGAGTACCTAAAGAAGCAACGAGCAGCACTATGTCCTTCTTTTCTGCAAATTTGACAGGTACCTTTGTACTTTGATCCATTCTTTTGTGTTTCTCGGTTATGGTTGTTAGAATATTGCCCTTGATTTTTGTTTGAACTTCCAAAGTTATTGTTAGGCATATAGAAAGTTCTGTTATTATTTTGTGAGGACTGACCACTTTGTTGAGCATCTTTGTAGGACTGAAAAGAACCAGATCTTGCAAGATTGGCTTGAACCAATTGAGTAGAACTTGCATTCATACGTTCTAACTGCTTTTCATGAATTCTTAATGCAGTGAACACTTCATCCAACAATGGCACTCTCTTTTTCTGAGTAATATTCATCACAATCGTATTATAAACAACATTCAAGCCACCAAGTATATACAGAACTTGTTCTCTGTTGGAAATATCATCCCCAGCAGCAATGATATGGTCAATCAAATTCTTACTAGTGCTGATAAAATTCTCCATAGACATATTCCCTTTCTGAAGCATTCGTAATTGCCAACAAAGTTGCATAAGCTGGACTTGAGAGTTATCAGAGAAGACCTTCTCTAAGGCTTTCCAATAGGAATGAGCAGTATCTTTATCCTACCTAATCAGGTACTTTAGATAATTTTGAGTAACAGAACTATAAATCCAACTCATAACTATTTTATCTCTTGTATCCCAATCATCAAAGTCTGGATTGATCTCAAGAGCCTTAAGATTCTGTAGATTGTCACCATTCACTACTTGTGTTACTTTCTTGATGAATCTTGAAAGAGCCAACAAAGAACCATCAATGAAACCTTGAAGACCATACACATGAATAATATGTCGTAATTGTTCACGCCAAATCAAATAGTTGGTTTGATCAAGCTTGATAGAGAAATTTTGGATTAATAGGAATATTTTGCAATGAGAAGCTTCTTGACCCAGATGAAACTATCGAAGAAGAACCAATAGATGGCATGACTGTTGGAATTGAAGCTTGCTGAGTTGAAGATGAAATTGTAGACGCCATTGTTGAAGTCTGGTGATTTTGTTGCTGTTGAGCCATGGGCTCTAATACCATATAAATCAATATAGAAGAGATAGAAAGAAGGAATAACATAGAGTGTATGAATAATATTTCATTATTTTCCTCATCAATATACATGTGTTTACAAGTATACTAATAGAATATGTTACAAGTACTACACAGTAACTATAATGCACTTGCACACACTATAACATTTCTTTCTACTTGCTAACTCATCACACTAATACAATGTTCAACATATAATGCTGCTTATTTTCTTATTTTATAACTTTAGTTGTATAAGTTAATTATCTTTATAAATCGATTATTAAAGTATTGTGATTCTTTATTTATCTATTTTCTTTAAGTAATTTAACTCTTATTTTTAATTTCTAATTATCAGATGATTAATTAAAAAAATAAATAAATTTTGTTGTTACTGAAAATTGAAAAATGTTAGTTTATACAGTTTCCAATTATCAACTTTTTCTTCATTGTGTTGTTCATTCACTACTCTTGTTTTCTTTTGATTATTTGTTTTATTATAGTAGTGATTACTCTTTTGTCAGTTTGCTTTCAAAACTTTTTAGATCATTTATAATTTTAGTATTTTATATTGCTAAAATATTTTTATCAAATATCAATCTGTTTTGGGTTATAAATGGTGAAGAGTTAAAATGGTCTTTTTGCTTATGTAATAGGTGTCATTTAATCCTTTAGCTTATAAAAGTTGTCTTTTAGTCTATTTGCTTATAAAAAAAGGTATTTTGAAGTCCCTTTACTTGTAAAAAATGTGTCAAGTAAGGAAAAAATTAATTTTTATCTAATTTTTCGTTAAATCTAACGGAATAGTACATGTATCACATGCATGTTTATATTTTTTGATAGATATATATTAAATTAAATAATTTTTAATTAAAAAATTACTCTAATTTTTTACAATTTCTTTCTATGAAACTTAAATAAAATTTTCATTGTCTAATTTGTGATTTTAGATATTAAATAAGGAAAATTCTATTTAAATTTTATTGAATTCGATCAAACTTAAATAAAATTTTCATTATCTAAGTTGTGATTTTAAATATTAGATAATGACAATTTTATTTAAATTTTATTGAAAATTATATTTAAATTACATTGAAAATTTTATTTATTTATTTTTTTGAAAATTAAAAAAATTGAGTAATTTTTTAATTAAATATTAATTTTTTTACGTGTATATATAAATATATCAAAAATTATAAATATGCATAAGACACATCTGCTATTCCGTTATATTTAAAGGAAAATTGGATGAAAAACTAATTTTATCCTTACTTGACACATTTTTTACAAGTAGAGGGATTTAAAAACACATTTTTCAAAAGTAAAAGATTTAAAGACACTTTTTATAACCTAAGGGACTAAATGCCACATTTTATAAAAATAAAAGGACCTTTATGACACTTTTTCCTAAATTTTATCTTGAAACTTATAAACTATACTAAGTTTATTTGTATCTTTTGGTGATACTATTTTGATATATAAACTAAATATTATTTGGTGGTTTTAACACTTTGGTTGTTACAATTATTTTTTTCGAAAATAAAAAATAACTTCTAAGATGACCACGTCTGAGACTGCAGCTGTGAATGGTTCTAACCCCTTTATGAGTGGTTCCAATGTGAACCAAGTGGTGAGACTTACTGTGGTTCATGGGGTTAACCCAATGTTACCTATTTCGGTTCCTTTAAACCATGCTATGGCAAAAAAACCGAAAAAGTTCAATCTAGAGGTGGATAAGTAAGATATTGTTCTATCTTACCACCTTGAATCTGGTAAGATTCTTGACTGAACTTGAGGGTGAACAAGATTTACACTTTTTTAGTGCTATTGAAGCATGGAAGCATTCTGGTTACCTGTGTCAGAATTATATTCTGAACGGCTTAAGTGACTCCTTATACAATGAGTATAATAAGGAAAAGACAGCTAAAAACTTGTGGGAGTCATTGAACCAGAAGTATGAAACTGAAAATTCCAGTACCAAGAAATTTTTGGTTAGTTGCTTTCTTGATTATAAGATGGTGGACGATAAACCAGTATGCAGTCAAGTACGTGAACTCCAAGATATCTTAATAGAGATGCATGATGAATGGATGGTACTGAGTGAGACCTTCCAAGTTGCAGCTATTATTGAAAAGTTGCCCCTTCATGGATAGAGTTCAAGGCCTACCTTAAGCATAAATGAAGGGAGTGTCTATGAAAGACTTGCTTGTAAGGTTCAAAGTGGAAGAAGACGACAATGTTTCTTCTAAAAGGGAAAATATCCCATTAGAACCCAAGGCTAACGTGGTGACACGTGGTCAAAGCTCCAAGCACAACAAGTATAAGGGCAAGGGCAAGCTAAATAAAGGTTCAAAGTTGAAACCTAAGGAAGAAACTTTTAAGAAGTTAAGCTTTAAGGAGACTTGCTTTGATTGTCAGAGGACAGGGTACAAATCTCTAGACTGCACGTTTTCAAAGAGAAATAGGAACAGTGAGGCAAACTTGGTTGATGACAGTCAAGACCTTTTTTATGGTGACTTGTGTGCAGTTGTCTCTTAGATGAACCTGGTTAGGTGCAACCGTATGGAGTAGTGGATTGAAACTAGTGCGACCAAACATGTTTGCTCAGACAAGGGGCTATTTACCACCTTTGAAGTAGTCAAGGAAAGTGAAAAGGTATTCCTGGGCAACTCTGCAACTTCTGCTATTGAAAGGTAAGGAAGAGTGATACTAAAAATGACCTCTAGAAAGGAACTGACTTTGAATAATGTACTGTATGTGCCTGAGATTTGCAAGAACCTTGTGTCTGGTTTGTTGCTAAATAAACATGGCTTTAGAATTATATTTAAGTCAAATAAGGTCTTATTGACCAAAAATGGTATATTTGTAGGCAAGGGGTATGCTTGTAATGGGCTATATAACCTTAATGCAACAGTTGTAAAGCCTAAGAAAATTAATAAAGTTAATTCTTCTGTTTACTTGCTTGAGTCTTCCAATTTGTGACATAGTAGACTAGGTCATGTTAATTATGAATTTTTGCATAAATTAATTAACATGGATCATATACCTCTTTTCAAATTGATTTCAAACACAAATATGAGACTTGTGTTAAGGCAAAAATGATAAGGTAATCATTTCATTCAATCAAAAGGAAAACATAACTTTTTGATTTAATCCATAATGATCTATATGATTTAAAGTTTGTTCAAACAATAGGTGGTAATTGTTGATGATAGCACAAAATAATGTCATGTATATTTGCTTAAAAGCAAAGATGAAGCTATAGTGAAATTTATTATCTATAAAGTTAAAGTTGAGAATCAACTCAACAAGAAAATCAAGGTACTATGAAGTGATTGTGGTGGTGAGTATGAAACACTTTTTGGTGAGTTTTGTGCAGAACACATAATCATACATTAAACTACAGTCCCCTTATTCACCTTAACAAAATAGAGTAGATGGCATAAGAATCGTATCTTGAAAGAAATGATGAATGCAATGCTACTAAGTTCTGGGTTACCCCAGAACTTGTGAGATAAGCTATTTTATCTACTAACTACCTTTTAAATAAGGTTCCCAAGAAAAAGGCACAAAAGACACAATATGAGTTATTTAAAGGAAGGGTACCTTCCTATTAATATTTATGAGTGTGGAGGTGTCTTGCTAAAGTAGTTGTACTTATACTTAAGAAAGTGAAGATAGGTATGAAAATAATAAATTATATTTTTATTAGATATGCACATAACGGTAGTGTTTATCATTTTCTTGTGCATGAGTCAAAGATCTCAGACATACACAAGAATACAATTATGTAATCAAGGAATGCATCTTTTTTTGAACATGTATTTCTATGTAAATTTCAAGGGGAATCAAGTTTGTCTAAACTAACTTATGAGACTATGAATGAAGATATTCAAGAACAAGAACCTGAACAAGAGGTTGAGATTGAACGAAGATGTAGTAAGAGGGTTATGACATAAACATCCTATGGTCCAGATTTTCTGACCTACTTGTTAGAAAGTGAACCTCAAACCTATGAAGAGACTGTAAATTCTTCTGAATATCCTTAATGAAAAGAGGCCATTAATAGTGAAATTGAGTCCATTCTGTAAAATACACTTGGAAACTAGTTAATTTACCTCGGGTAGTAAAATACTAGGATTCAAGTGAATTTTCAAGAAAAAACTTGGACCAGATGGATCAATTGAAAATTACAAGGCCAACCTTGTAATTAAGGGTTACAAACAACGACATAGCCATGATTATTTTGATACTTATTCTCCCATAACGAGAATAACATCCATTAGGATGATAATTACAATTGCAGCTTTGCAAAATCTTGAGATACATCAAATGGATGTAAAGATAGCCTTTCTAAATGGAGATTTAGATGAAGAAATCTACATGGATCAACCTAAGGGTTTTTCTGTCCCAGTGCAAGAAGGAAAGGTTTGTAAATTGGTGAAATCATTATATGGCTTGAAGCAAGCACCAAAATAATGGCATGAAAAATTCGATAATGTCATGAAGACAAATGGATTTAAGATTAATGAATGTGACAAATGTGTATGTGTCAAGGACACTAAAGATGGCTATGTCATCTTGTGTTTGTATGTTGATACATGCTAATTGTGGGTGGTAATGACAAATGATCAAATCTACTAAGAATATATCGAACTCAAGGTTTGACATGAAAGATATGGGACTCGCTGGTGTAATTTTTGAAATTAAGATATCAAGGATATCAAGCGGTCTTATTCTTAGTTAATGTCATTATGTTGACAAAATATTTGAAAGGTTCAACAAAGGTGATTCTAGAATTATTAGAACACTAGTAGATGTTAATCTACATCTATCTAAGAATAGAGGTGAGAGTGTGTCTCAGCTTGAATATTCTAGAGTGATAGGCATTCTTATATACTTGATTAGTAGTACAAGACCAGACATAGCTTACGTTGTAAATAAAATAAGTAGGTATACCAACAGTTTAGGATCTGATCACCGGAAAGGTATAACTATATTACTTAGATACTTGAGATACACACGTAACTATAGATTGCACTATACAAGATATTCAGCTGTATTAAAAGGATACAGTGGTGCAAACTGGATATTTGATATGAAAGAAAGTCTACTAGTAGATATGTGGTCTCACTGGGTGGAGCAACTGTTTCATGAAAATCTTCTAAACAGATTTGCATAGCTAAATCCACAATAGAATCTAAATTCTTCGCTTTGGACAAATGTGGTGAAGAGGTTGAATGGCTACGTAGTTTCTTAGAGTATATTCCAAGTGGCCAAAGCTTGTGCCTGTAATTTGCATCCATTGTGATAGTCAATCTGCAACTAGTAGAGCACATAGCAACATGTATAATGGTAAGTCTTGATATATACGTCACAGACATAATACTATTAGACAACTACTCTCAGCTGAAGTTATCTTTGTTGACTATGTGAAATCAAAGGATAACATGGTGGATCTGTTAACCAAAGGGTTAAATAGAGAGTTAGTTGAGACATCATTGAAGGACATGAGACTAAAAGCCCATGAATGAATAAGGCTTTGCAAAGGAAACCCAACCTAGTTGATTGGAGATCCCAAGATCTAAGTTCAAAAGGGCAACCTAATTGTAAAGACTTAGTGTGATCACTGTGGGGGTTTATCCTCAAGTCTATTCCTATAATGAAAGCAGTGATACTCCTAAGTATAGGTTAAGCTAATACTTTTAATAATTCTTACAAAAAGAATATTGAACAGAGTATTGCGGGTTACTCCTTATGGATTACTCATATAGATAAGCGATTACCTATGTGAGAGAGAAATGGGGCTGATTCGAAAGGGAATTATCAGGCTCAATTCTTGAGAAATTCTCACAGAACTAGGCGTATGTTCACGGCCAAAACGTGCATAACAGTGAGAACTGGATTATATCAGGAATGATTCTTGTGTGAAGTATGTCATTGTTTACATAAACGACAGAACAGTTTATGGACAACGCGTCTACTGTCAGCCAGTAAAGTAAATGTATTCTCACAAAGGAAGGTTCAAAAGGTAATACCTACCTATCCTATGCAGGTCTTAGACCGTTGAACTCTATCACAGCGTGTCAAATTGATTTGAGTTAATTTTCTTTTTAAAAACTCTGTCAATTTTTGTTTATGTGGGGGATTGTTAGATAAATGGGTGTTTTAACTTATGGTTAAATGCCATTTTGAGACATCATTTTGAGTGAGACCTACTTGGTATAAGTGTGGGGTCTTCATTGATTTAGGGTCTTTTCCGCGAGGGCTTCAAAATCGTATATTTACATGCTCAAAATGATATTGACATGAATGAAAAATTGTCTCAAATTTCACTCATTGAGAAGGAAAATTGTAATGTTTTTTGGTTTGTCCCACATAGGAAAAACATTAACATATGAAATGCTTTATAAAACATTTGCTTTCCTATGAGAGATAAGCTTGTATAGCATAAAGACTCTCTCTACATGCACGCACATTGGGGTGCAAATCTTCGGATGCCTAGCCCAAAAATTTAGAATTTCGATCGCGGGCTCGCACATCCGAAAGACACAAATGTTGTCCAATTTTGATGGACCTTGTGCGATTCTGGTTTTGCTACACGTAATTTTTTATTTTTCCTCTCATAATAAAATTGTAACTGTTGAAGAGAAGTATTGTTGCAGTTTTAACAACTTAATAGTTACAATAATTAAAACAACAGTTTTGTAACAGTTGCATTTGTTGCAGCATTTTTTGACAGTTTCAATAACCATTACTGCAACAATTTTTTCCAACAATCACATATGAATGGATACAAATTGGCTCTACAGCTGAAGGAAAAAGACACAGTAAACAGTCAACTTCTTTCCATAATCTTCCTCGCAGTAACATCCTAAAATTTTTAGAAATTTTTACTATAGAGCTAAGTACAGTGTGATAAAGAGCAGGTACAAACTAGTTCGCCTAAACAGTTTAGGTTGGTGTTCTTAAATTATTTTAAATCGTTGTATCTTGGAAGATATTTTTTCTTTAATCTCAAACATCTAGTGTGAGAAAAGAAATTTATCTTAAAAAAACTATTTTATAGGCCTCGATCTTCTTTAAATTTATTTTGTACTATTATATTGTAATTTACAGTTTTTATTTATTTTGTAATTTTTTATTCAATTTACCAATTTATAAAATACATTTTTTTATTATTTGTCCAATATATATTTTCCTATAGTTTTCTCTCTTCTTTTCTTCTCTTAATTTTTTTAGTTTTATAACACATTATCAACATGATTATTTATTTAAGACTTGTGATTTTATGCATGTGAAATGACCTTGACTATAATATACGACTAACTTTTTGTAGTATAATGCTAGATTACAAAATTTACAAGTTCTTTGATCTTTTTATTCTTTATATTAAACTCAAATTTTATTTTCATTTAAAATCTATTAAGTTTTTTTTTTTTATTTTTTATTTTTTATTTCTTGATCAATTTAATTGGATATTATAATCAATAATATTTGTGATTTATTTTCATTTTAAATTTGTTAAATTTTTTGGTTTATATATCAATATCTATATATATTCATATTGTAATTGACTTTTAAAATTTATTAATTTATTTAGTTTATATATCAATATCAATATCTATATATATTCGTATTATAATTGACTTTTAAAATTTATTAAGTTATTTGGTTTGTATATCAATATTTATATACGTTCATATCATAATAATGTCGTCAATAGTTCTAAATATCACATCATTTTAAGAAGCCAACAAATTATAAAAAATAATCTCATATATTATATCATACTAGTAAGCCAATAAATCCTAAAAATGTTTCAAATTAAATTTTTTTATTTTATCGTAGACTACAAATTTTATTATTTGTTACAACTAATAAATACTTTTCTTTAATTATTATTATTATAAAAAGATTTCTTGTTATATTTTTTAAATTATTTAACCATATTTAAGATTTAAATTCAAAATTGATATGAAGAAAAATATTATCTAATAATAGATTTTTAGTTAAGTTTATTGTTGTGGTCAGTAATAGAATTTAAACTAATTTATTATAAGATATTAGTAAATCTAATTTTTTTGTATGTTATCCTTCTGCTAAAGATATTACAATTATTTAAGAATATTATATATAAATATATTGCAAATATATTTATGAATATAATAATAAATATATATTTAAGTTTATGAATATAAATATTTATTATTAATATTTCAAAAAAATTAGGAATCTTGAATAGTTTGTGCTAAATAGATAGATAGAAATGCCCCATAAATATATGTTAATATTTTCCCTTTATTTTTCATTACAATTAATTAATGATATGTTTAGTACATATATATGATAATTATATTAATTAAAAAAAATTAAAAATAACTTTTGGAATGTAATGCCCATATTATCTTACTTAAATAATATTCATTTGTCAGTAATTATGAATTACATGAAAGTTATTTAAATGAAATTACCTCATAAATTCAAATACATATTTTTTTATTTATTGATAATACTTTTTCAATATTAATATAATTTGTAATCACCTAAATAAATTTTTAAAGTATAATTTAATTATAATTTTTTTGTGTATCTATTCATTTGTGTTTGTTAATTAAATACACATAAATTTTGCATTGATTTTCATACTAAATTAATATTATTATTGATTGTGAGATTTAAATAATAAATAAATGGGCTAAAATCTCATGTTTTGATAATGCAAATAAACTTTTCATGTGTGTGGTTGCAGGAATAGTAGGATCTAATGGAGTTTTATTTAAGAGACTAGTTCTTCAAAGTCTTTGTGCCACTATTCTTTCTTAGGAACGTTGCTTTGTCAAGGATGATGGTTTTTAATGAGATTTTGTCTCATCATTCTTTCCTAAGAGCATCCTTGATAAATATTAATTGTGTTGCTACAATGGTGGTATGGTTATGATAAAGTAATCCTAAAATTTATATATATATAAGAAAATAAGGGATTGAATTATTATCTTGAAACTGTAAAATGCAATATTTTAAAATTGCATATATGTCATCTATTGAGAGCCCACAGACGACAGTACTAATAAAAATATATATTTGAAAGTGTAAGATATAAAATTTTAGAATTGTATCTATGTTATTGATTAAGAACTCTCAGACTACGATGCTAACAAAATATATGATAAAGTATATTCAGTGCCTTATGTATGCTATTACATAACAACATTGAGAGCAAAAATGAAATCATAAAAATATTTATATGATATTTTATGAGCAAAATATGTTATTGAAGTAGTAAGATAATAGCATATATATAAACAATATATGTCCTATATATGACTATGAATATAAATGCATTTTAATTATATGAATATCATTTGATGCTAACAATGAAATGAATCAAAGAAAAAAATATATCTTGAGGGATTGCAAGTGATTAATTTGATATATAATAATTACTATCCAATCTTGATCATTCAAGATTGTTACATGCCCAATATCATTAACTTTTTATTTGAAAAATTTTGGAGAAAAAAAGATTATTTAATCATATACATATATTTTATTGAGAGCCAAAAGAAATACGTACATAAATCTCGTATATGCTGATATAACAATATTAAGTGTGAAATTAGTAACAATTATGAATGCTTTATGTGTTATCTTTATAAGTGAAATTTACTCATAAAATAGTAATAGAAAAACATACATTTATATTTAAATTATGTGCTTGTATAAATTATTAAGTAAATAAATATATTTTGATCAAATCATTACTAGAAGTGAATATTATATGATTATCACGTGCATGATTTATGCTATTGTGTTAATATTGTCAATGTGGTAGTTATACTTTTATTGTATTATAAAAATATTTGAAAGCCCATACAAATAAATAAAATTAATTTTGGAATTATTGTTGTATCAATACGTATTTAAACTCCAATTTTATAATGGGTCATGAGTTTCGACATAAGCATAACAATATAATGTTAATTAAGGTCCAATGGATGAAGAAATATAAAGTGGGCTTGTAACTATTGACTATCAATGAAAATGGTGAACACTTATGTGTCTCAAAAACAATGCAACAATACTATTATTGTTAAAATGATATATGAGTTAGCACAATTTTATGTATAACCTGATAAAAGGTTTTGAAGAACTAAAGTATGATGAATTATATTATATATAATTATCCTCAAATTCCTCAAAGTTGAAAAGGAACTTAATATTTTGAATATATTTTACAATAGTGATATTCGATACTAAAATCAAAATATAATATATAAAGTCACAGATAGAAGCTTAACTTGAAAAAATTTTCGAAAGATTAATTTTATAATTAAAATTGTACGGATGATGTATCTATTGATCTAAAGTATAATGCCACAAATACATAACTAGAAGTCAATATTTAGAAAGCTTCTTTCGATTTATATCACAAATATAAAATAAATTTTGATGGATAAAAATTTGAATAATTATCATAAGCAAGATATGCATGAAGAATCAAAATTGACTCAATATACAATAAAAAGTTAAATGGTTGTGGGCCAAAGTCTAAATTTTTATTTATTAAGTAACTATATGTGTTACATATTCCTAAGACAAAATAAACTCACTATATTTAACAAAAGTTAATAATAAATCTCACGCCTCTGAAAAATTATATATTATGAAAATAATATTGTCAGCTTTATTATGAAACATAATATATTTTGGGTTCAGTTTAACCCACAAATTTATTATTAACTTTTTCTAATTGAAACTTACATTAGTGGAAAAATAAAGTTATTTTAATCTTATTATACCGATTCAATACATTGAGATGGGTCCAATAATAAATTTAAAGATATGTGTTTTGAGTTTCATTTATATTAAATAAATTGGACATTTTGAAGGGTAATCAAACTTATTAAATAATTTTGATAAATAAAAATAATTTTTGCCATAGGGGAAGAGAAAATAGATAATAGCGTAAAATTATTTAAAATGCATTTATTTTATGGAACATAAGTTTCAAAAAGTTACTTGATGATAGAGTACTATATATTGTCGATGCATTTAGATAATGAAAAATTTAGATGTAAAATACTCAAACAATTATTGAAGTCCCTATAGGACAATAAAATAAAATAGTAGCAAACATTCATAATTTATTTAAAGCTTGCTAATTATATTGGTGCAAAAATAATACTATTGTTATTGAAATAAATGAGTTAATACTTTAAAAAATGATATCGAAAAAGATTATAATAATTATTAACTCTTATATAGTCTAAGGTACCTGATATAAAATAATATCATTTCGATAATAGGAGGAAGAACATATTAATATATAATGTTGTACAACATATTTTATTTCATATCTATCTTTAATAACCAAGAGATATATGTGCTTGAAAAAATATTTTATATTTTGTCAATACTTTTTTGTCGACATTTAATAATATTTAACATTATTAAGGATTCATATTTTCTCTTTAATAACCAAGAGATAATATGAATCAATAATAATGTTAAATATTATTAAATGTCGACAAAGAAAAGTATTGGCAAAATATAAATTATTATTTCATGCACATATTCATTCATTTATACTCAAAGTGAAATAGATATAGTATGAATACTTGAGATGTTTGTTAGATATTTATAAGGACTAGTTATTTAAGTGCATAAAAATGTAAAATGTATTGAAAACTTATATAAAATATAATGAGGCTGTGAGATACAAAATTTTACTCCCATATGATAAAATGACTTTAAAATGTAACTAGTACTCACATAATATTGCTTATATATAGTTACTGATGTAAATAAATTAATAACACTTATTACTTATAAAAGCTTTAACTTCAAATGCTATACAATGTTATAATAATTTATAGACAAGTACTATTAAAGCAATGTAAATGATTACATTAGTTCTAATAGATATTTTTTGTATTTACATTATCATTAAAATTTAATATTTTTATAAGCTACATGACTTTGTTATGAATACAAAGAAAGTTTATTTCACGTGCTCCTAAAAATATGGCAAAAAAATAATTATCTTGAAAAGAGATAAACTTGTATTAATTTACTTTTTATGAATAAAACATATGCACATTATATATTCAGTTATTATTTGGTTGCATAATATAAAAATTATTTCATATTATTCTTCATTTTATAGTCAATTGACACCATTTAATAAGATAATTGATGCTCAATGTATTTATTAACATTGGTAAATGTTATCAGAGCATATACAAATGTTAAATCTTACAGAAAAATAAATTGATAAGTTTTATTATAATTTATATTTATAAATTATCATCATTACTGCAGTATGTTTTATAAGTACAAGGTTAATGACAAAATAAACTATTTTGTAGAATAATATATACTTTATAAATTAGTATTTAAATGTAACATGTAACCGAAGTAAATATATTTGACATACAATTATGAAATACAATGAAATTGTACTATATACGAAGTCAGGTGACGACTAAGTAGACTTAATCACCATGAGTTATGACATTTACACCAATATTTGAGAGATTATCATAGTGATGTGATGCACAATGACTTGATAGTTAAATATTATATTTATAAAAAGCTCGCAAGTGCACGAATCACTTATAATGAGTGATAAATATACTTTCAAGATCGTTTATCAAGGAATTGCAGTGGTTTTAAAAATGTTATTTTCTTATTTAGTTAAACAAATATTCCTAAACATTCTAACAATTATTGGTTGAAAAAAATATTGTAAATTATAAATTATAAATTAATTCAATAACTAAAATAGAGTGCAAATAAAAGAAATCACAACCAATGGGAGAATTATGGATGTATATGAAAATTTTAGTTCGCTATCCATTCATGGAAGGAACAAATTAAGCAATTTAATTAAAAGTCAAATTTAATGATTTTTTCGCTAAACTTAGAAAATTTCAAATCAATGGCAATTTTCACTACAATTAATTAATTAACTTCTTTGATTCGGACCGTTAATTAATTAATTGAAATTAGCTTAAGAAAATATTATAACTACCTAATCTAACACAAATCAATGCAATCAAATTAGATACTTGTTTATAATGTACAATCAAGCAAAGATGACATTTTTAATGCCTAAATCCTAACATATTTTCTCCAACTACAAATCAAGATTTGGCCCATCATTAATTTATAATCATAAATATTAAGAATATGAATAAGAAATAAATCCAAAACTCATATATCATTAAATTACAAAATTGTTCTTCTAATCATTGGAAGCAATACTAATATCTCAAATACATAAATTAGCCAACCATAAATAAATTGGTGTCAATCAATTTAGTCATGAGAGGCAAACACAAAATCAAAGGGAAGAAAAAGACATTACAATAAAAATACCCCAATAAATCCTTTAGCTCCAAAACCTTGAAGTTGGTTGGTCCCCTTTCTCAATTCCTTATAGTAGCTTCAATAATGGAGGGTCTTCTCTTAATTTTGGGTGGAAACCCCAACTACCATAGCAACTAAGGTAGGGAGAAAATTGGCTATGAAAACTTGTGTTTGGGAGAGACATAATGTGGTATTTATAGGAGGAGTGAAGAAGAACACGCGTTTTAGGGTTTATAGTAATTTTTGGTACGTGAGTTGCGGAACAAGAAATTTCCCATCGAGGTACAAGGCTAAAAATATGCCCCATAGTAAGATCCAAGAGCTCACTGCCGCAGCACACAAATTTTCCCACAGCGGCACGCCTTGTTGTGCTTGCCTTGTATGTAACCCTTACATAATTGCTAACTCCCAATGTAAGGCTTACATTCTTTGGCTCTTGTTACTCTATTTTCACTCTTTTTGAGTCATTTCAAGGCAATATTCTTCTAACAGCCCAACAACTTACAAAAAACATAAATACATTCAAAAACACGATAATAAAAAAATAAAATATAAAATAAATGCTTAAAAATATAACAAAATATAGATCAAAATAATGTTCATCGTGATGTTAAAATGTGCCAATTAAATGATATCTTATGTTGAACGATTGTCATTTTCAAGGGGAGCACATCTATATACATGTTGTACTCTTTTTTCTTTCCATGGTTTTGTCCCACTGGATTTTTTTGTAAAGGTTTTAATGAGACAACTTAAGTGTATTTCATGAAAATAATGTACTCTTTTTTCTTTTGCTAGTTTTTGTCCCATTGAGTTTTTCTAGCAAGATTTTTAACGAGACATATTTTTAATGTATTTGACATTTAGGGAGAGTGTTATAATTTAGATGTCAAATCTTAAATATGATATATCTATCTTATGGTTATATTTATTTCAAATGAAGTCTTATCTCTATTGTATCATAAATTTGTATTTAATTAGAGATTTAATCTTTATTATATCTTAGATTTAAAATTCATACCGTATCTTGTAAACCCTATTAATAAGACATTTATCAGTGTATTATATACACAACAATTAATGAGAATTATTTCTTCTATTTATTTTCTCTATTCTTTTCTTCTTTTATATTATTCAGTTTATAACAAGTTCAGGCTATTGCATAATTTAAGCTATATATATATATATATTTGATGTTATTTTGTTTGATTTTTTTTTTCTGTCCATTTATTTATTTCATCCATCAATTTTTATTTTTATTTTTTGATTCAATTTTCAATATCTTAAGATTTTTGATGCATGATTTTCGCTGAATTTTTGATAGCTCTTACTCCTCCTCATCTAAAAGGTATTCCTCCTGTGTCTTACTCCTCCTCATCTAAAAGGTATTCCTCCCGTCTCTTACTCCTCATCTCAAAAATTTAACTTCTCTCCTCACTCTCACAATACCAAATAAAGAAATGAATGGGTTGCATGCATAAAGCAATAATGAAGGTACGGGTTGCTTGCAAAAAGGGAAATGCAAAGTAAACAAGTTATTGATAAAAAAAAATTAAAATAGATGGAAACAACAAGACAAGACAAAATAAAATTTAGATAGAATATATAAGACAGAGAAAAAAAAAATAGCGCAAATTCTAGTTGTTAATGTGATGGGGTTGTTCTGCAAGATAGAAAATTTTAAGTGGAGATCAAAATAAACATTGATGGATAAAATGAATAAATGGAGAAAAAACCATCAAACACAAATAAATACTTTTGTTTGAAGGACAACTCTCCTTTCTATATAAAGATAATGTAAGGGTCGAAACATATCGAAGGAAATACTGACTCGTCTTTCACCCTGGTTTAAGTTAGAATCATCATGAAATTTGTATAACAAAGTACTGAAAAAATATTGGAAATACATATGTGAGATAATTAAGAAAAATAATATGATTAATAGCTGAAATGATATCGTAACTTTTGAAAAAGTGTGGTTTGATAACTTAATGATTGACATAAGATTAGTACACTTACTATAAAAAAGATCAGAAATAGTATAAAAATAACATGTATCTGACATATGTTGTATTTTTAAGGTAATTTTGACATTTTAAAAATTTAAATTAAAAAAAACAAATACAGAAAACTTAGCCTACGAACTCGTCGTACCCCCACCCCCATCACACTCGTGAGCGCCCCTCACGTTTTCTGAGCTTTTTTAATTATAATTTCTAAAATGTCAAAATTGCTCCTAGAAAAATACAATATGTCTCTAACATATAGTTTAAATATGACTTTTTTACTTTTTTGGAATTTTATGAAATTAATATCATTATTCTACTTATCTAAAAATTTATTATACTAAACTATACATTTAGTAAAGTTATGGTAGCATTTATGTACTATATCCAAAAGTAATACATGTTTTTGACATAGAATAATATTATATGAATCATAATTCTCCGAGGCTCCTCAAATAGTTTATTTGAGGCTTGTGCCTTTTTTTGGTTAAGGCTTATGCAATTATTTAGTACAGCAATGAGACTATTTATGCTATATGCGCCAAAATTTCTCTCTGGATTGTTTTCTCATAAATAGAGGTTGAAAATCCGTGTGACTTTTAAAAGGAAAAAAAAAACTGAAATATACATTTAACCTTAAATGCCTTAATTTTATATGTCATTTGCCTATGTCATATTCTTCAATGATAACTTATTAATGTTTTGGTACTTCTTTCCTACTAATATTCTTTAAAAGAATTGTGGCTATTTTCATGTTAAATTTTGATTACATTTTATAATTTTGTTTCAAAACTTTTTAGAATGAGGGTCATGCCTAATACTACTTTGAGGCTTAGGCCTTGCCTCAAGGCATAAAATTACCTTTAAAATCTTGTTATTCAATTAAGTGATGTGTCAATCTTGGATTGGATGTCAAAATTAAAAAAATTGAGATGTTAAAGTAATTGTGAAATCACTTGCTAATAGGAGCTCAATTATATTGTGACAAGTAGATTGATACAAACATTTAATATTGAAATAGTTGTGGAATCACTTGCTAATAGGAACAAAATTATATAGTGACATTAGATTGATACAAACAAGTAAAAATCATTTTCTTCTGATACATACATGTGTTAAAAGCCGATGTGGTTATAACTCATTAGCACCAAAGCCTCTTTGTGAACCATATAAATGTAAGGTTAAAGGTTTGATCCCAAAGTATGTGAGTTGTGTAATGTAATTTAAAAAAAATACATACATGTGTTAAATTTACTAGTAAAAATAGCATACATGATGTGTTATAAAAACATGCCATTTCTTCTACATAATACAACTTAAAGTTGACTATGCCTCTCTACTAGAGGTGGCTAAATGGATATTTCTCCTTATAAATTATGTAAGTTGTATAATGTTATTTAAAAATAATACATACATGTGTTAAATTTACCAATAAAAATAACATACATGATATATGTGTTATAAAAACATGCCATTTCTCCTACATAACACAACTTAAAGTTGATCATGCCCTTTTAGTAGATGTAGCTAAGTCAGTGTTCCTCTTTCCAATTGGGGAGGTTCAAATCTCTCCATCCTCATTTATAAATTAGTTAGCTCACACTCAATTAAGTGCTTAGGTCCAAAAGGGTAAATATGCTATGATACCAATTGAGAGAGTACAAGACCCAAATCACAATCGTAGCAAGATGATACAAACATCTTAGAACTCACACCTCTCATACAAGTAATGAAAAATAATAAAGTAAATAAAGTGGCACAAGTAGATGCAAATAAATCATAAGCAGAGAAAAATAAACAATTCAATTAACAGTTTATTTCATAAGCATAAAACAACATGTGATAATGAGAGAGCAATAATAAAATAAAGGGTGAAGCTCCCAATCACCTAAGTTAAGGAAAATGTATAGTTTAGTCAACTAGGTTATAACATGTGGTTTTTAGTCATTTTGCTTCTAAAAGAAGGCTCATCTAAGTACATTTTTACTGTTTGGAGTAATTTTTTATTTTTAAAATAAGTATCATTCACGTGTTGTATAATAAGAGGGTAGAAGAGGCATTTTCCTTTATTTCCAACCACCTCCCTCCTTCCTTCCCTCTTAAATTCCTAAATCGTGTCCACCATTATCAAACTTGAAAAAAAAATTACTCAAAAGTTGTCTCTTGATCTATTCCTTCACCTCTCTCAGTCTATCTGTTTGGCTATTGTTATCTAACAAAACTCAAATCCTCTTAAATTCATTCTTGTTTTTCCCTGGCATTTAAGAACATAGAATAGGTGATTGAAGAAAATATGCATTTAACTCCATTCTGCCATTATGGTTTACAAGCAGAAGGCTTAATATCCTGGACTGCAAGGAACCTAGGGAGGATATTCTTTGGTTGCTCATTGGTGGGTTATATTTTTATGTAAAAAAATTATGTTTTTAAATAATTTTTGTGATATATTTTACTTTGTGTTACTTTTAACTTAGTTTGTTGAAATGAGTCCCTAGATAGCATTGGTGTGTAAAAATGAGCAAAACTGAAGTTTTTGAGCTTTTCTTGTTTAATGTAACTTTTCTTTTCTTATAAAGTCTTAATTATTTTGTAGAGAATCTACATTATCATCATCAAATTGGAGAGTTTAGGGCTTGTTACACTTGTAAAGGAAGGAGTGGAGGCCAAGAGACAATCAAAATAAAACTCAAATTTGAAGGAAATCGGAATTTTGACAGATTTCGTAGTCCAACTTCGTGGGGCTCTACCAGACAACTCAGAAGTCCAAAAATCATGAATGAGGTGTCATTGGAAAGCCCTACATGTCTAGTTTCCAGAACCTCCAAGAACTTGATCATATCAATTTTGATGGCTGAGATATTCCGGTTTTAGTAATCGAGGTTCAATCTGTCCGAAAACTTGGATTTTGAATTCAATTCAAAAGAGCACACCAAGTCCCACATCGAAATTAGAGCAAATATTAGCAGAAAATTATCCTATAAAGAGGTATAATGAGTCCCACATTGGAAAAAGAAGAGAAGATAGCCAACCAATTCTCCTATATAAGGAGCAAGGCTCCACCTCTCAAAATCATCTCTTCATTTGCATTAACCTTAAAGTAAAAGATTATTATCAAGATTTCTCAAGGACGTAAGGATCATCATCAAGACTTCTCAAGCTTCAAAAGTGTAATATATATGTTTATTATTTTTAATTATTTTTGTTATTGTATTGAAGTTATTTGTTTTGGATTCTTGTATTGGAAATATGATTTATTTGCTATATGTTTTGTTTATTTTCATATTTGATTAAAGCATTAAATTTGATTGTTAATGATATGTAGTTATGAATTCATGAACTATGATTATGTGTAAGAATTTTCACTCTAATTTAGATATGTAGTCTTATATGGTTCGAAACATATAGGGTTTATATATCATTGATAGTTAGTAGTACTACATATGAATATTTTCTATGTGGTGATGAAAAGTATCATATTGCCTATTAGGATTCTCATAGGGCGATCCTTATGAGGTTCTAATCAAAAGGTGAAACTTGTAAAAGTGTGTGAGGATTGCAAGGTAATTATTTATGGTTTGACACCCATAGTCTTAGCTTGTATTCGAACTATATTTATGAAAGCTTAATGATCTACTTTGATTTTCACATGGTTAGACGTTTCTGCTATGTTTAAGTCGGGTAAAATATCTAGGTAATGGACGTTTCCTATATCTTAGAGAATTTAGAAGAATATGTTGGGTATTTGAGGGCAACGCCCTTATTCTCAAGGGTTCGATTCTTATGCATGCTTATGGGATGAAATTCGTTGCTATTAGTCATGACAATTTGATTGAATGCTTGGTTATCTATGGTTGTGTGAATGGAGATGATCACTTGTATATAATTTTTGTTTTGCTTTTAGTTAAAAATCGATTCTAAAACCCCATAAATTCTTGTACACATTGTATATTTATGAATATTTATTATACTAACACTTATTGTAGGTATCCCTTCAGTCCTCGGTCCCTAACGATTCCTTATTTGTCCAATAGTACATTGATAGGGTTATTGATATGCAAGTAATTGCAGGTCTATCAAATGGCGCCGCTGCCGGGGATTGAAAAATCTCTAACTTTAAGTGTCAATGATTTTTGTGTTGTTATCAGAGTTTTTGCTTTGTATGTTGCATGGTTGTTTCAAATTTTGTAGCATGCTTGCCTAAATTTTGATATCATATGTAAATTGTATCATCTTATTTTTGTTTCTTGTTGTGAGTTTAGATAAATATTATATTGTTGCAAGTGTGCAAAATCGTATGAGTAGACAGGGGCCCTCTTGTTAATATTGGCCTTAACCCTTCATTTGTATCCTACTAAGGACTCTTGAGGTTGAGGGCGGCCTTTATTAACACTTAGAGAACAGTCTAACACATAAATTGATTTCTTAGCTGAGTAAGGAGCATATATGGGTGGTGTTTATAAAAGGACCCTTGGTGACAGGTTTTAAATTGGATCTCAGAGATGCTATAGACCGTGCAAAACCACTATGTGGGAGTAGCCAATCGGGGCTTTGACCTCAATTAATTGAGTAGCCTCCGTAGCATAATGAGTCCTCCCTCTCGCTTATTCCTGATCTGGCCATTCATGCTCTCTGAAACAAAGGAAAGAAACTTATGTCTAGGTAACTATCCCTATATCGTAGCTCACCAATAGTAGTGGATTCTATTGGGCTCGACTTACAACTTGGAATCAATAGGGATATTAACTAAGTTCATTTCATGTAAAAAAATTTATTTGTATACTTAAGTTATATCAAATTAAACATGACCTTGTCAAAGGTAGTTGTTCTATAGTCCCATTGCACAATGAAGTTCTCTGTTCCAGTAACTAAGTGTTAAAGTTAAAACTAAAATAGACATAGGAGCAAAGATCCTTCATCTCATTTCAAAAATGGTTTAAATGTCTAAATAAGGGATCATTGTTTGCTTTTCTTAGTCATTTTCGTTACTAACTTATCTAGTTTTGTAGGTATAACTCTCCATGCCTTATCAAAAGGAGAGGAAGAATCCCTGAACCAGAAGGTATAACTCTTCATGCACACAAGAAGGAACCCACAAGGTGAACTAAGACCTCTGGACAACGAGTTAGAAAGGACAATTCAGAAAATAAAGAGCACACAAAGGCGAGTAGTCACATCTCAAGAAGAAAGTGTTTGTGTGGGTGAGTCTGAGAGTTCAAGGGTACATCAAGAAGAGCACGTATTAGTAGAGATTGAAGAAGAAGAAGAAGAAAAGGAGTAGGAACAAGTAGTAATTCAAATTCCAATGGCTCAAACAATTCAAGCTTTATCCAATCCAGTTGGAGGAGGAGCTGCACCTCTTTGTATCACTTATCCTAATCCTGGCAATGGACTTACAGCTGAGATTGAATTGAAGAGTGGATTCTTGCATCATCAACCCAAGTTTCATGGACTCAACAATGAAGATCCAAATTAATTTGTCACTGAGGCTTTAGCTACAGGTCAGAAATCCCATTCCATTGAACTTACAGATATTAAGAAGCAATTGGGACAAGTAGTGGATTTCATGGGGAAGATTCATGAGACTGGGAAACTACCAAGCCAAACTGAACCCAACCTTATCATAGAACACGCCAAGGTGATGGAAACTCAAAGTGGTAAAGTTTTACAAGATCTTTCAAAAGCCTAAAAGAAATCCCAAGTGACCCTTATCAATGATGAGAACATTGAAGCCCGACATAATGGACTAGAAGTAGACCCTGCTACTTCAAAGGTCGAAATTCAACCACCCAAGAACTCTGGGGTGTCAAAAGGTAACAATGTTAACTCTGAGAATTCAGTTAGCACTAATAAGTTTACTCATGTTCCCTTTCCCAACAGATTTGCAAAGACCAAGAAGGATGAGTTTGATCAAGCCATTCTCAAAATTTTTAAAAAGGTGGAAGTGAACATGCCCTTAATTGAATGTCTCAAGCAAGTACCTAAGTATGCCAAGTTTCTTAAGGATCTATGCACCACAAGGAGGTAAACTCGTGAGAAAGAGGTGGTAAAAATGAATGAAACAGTGTCTGCAATCTTGCAAAGGAAATTGCCTCCTAAGTTAAAGGATCCAGGGAATTTTTCTGTCCCTTGTGTGATTGGTAACACTAGGTTTGAGAATGTTATGCCAGACTTAGGAGCATCCATCAATGTTATGCCTTATAGTTTTTATCAATCTCTAAGTCTAGGAGCATTAAAGAAAGATAAGGTTATCATTCAATTGGCTGATCGATCTAACAAACACCCATTGGGGTATGTAGAAGATGTTCTTGTGCAGGTTAATGAACTCATCTTTCCTGCAGATTTCTACATTCTAGACATGGAAGACTTACCTATGGAATCAACTCCAATGCTCTTAGGGCGACCTTTCATGAGAACAGCAAGAACAAAGATTGATGTATATGAAGGATCACTCACTATGGAGTTTGAGGGAGAAATAATAAACTTCAACATCTTTGAAGCTATGAGGTATCCACTTTCTGAGGTTAAACCCTGTTGTTCTATTGATATGCTAGATGAACTGGCACAAAGGTTCTCTAAAGCCATGAACGAAGATGAGTTGGCAACAATTATCTCTCAAGGAGTTGGATACAATGAGAAAGGCGAAATGACGCCAATAGATGAGTTATTTGCATTGATTATAGGAAGCTCAATGCCACCACAAGGAAGGACCACTTTCCCTTACCCTTCATTGATCAGATGCTCGAAAGGTTAGCTGGTTATCTTTTCTATTGTTTCTTGGATGGTTATAGTGGTTATAATCAGATTTGTATCTCTCAAAAAGATCAAGAGAAGACCACTTTCACTAGCCCTTTCGGTACGTTTGCCTATCGTCGTATGCCCTTTGGTTTGTGCAATGCCCCAGGTACATTTCAACGTTGTATGCTATCCATTTTCTCTGACTACGTTGAAAGCATTATTGAAGTCTTTATGGACGACTTTAGTGTTTTTGGTAAGAATTTTGATGCATGTTTGGAGAATTTGGAACTCATTCTCAAGAGATGTATTGAAACTAACCTTGTTTTAAATTGGGAAAAGTGCCACTTCATGGTGACACAAGGGATTGTTCTAGGCCATATAGTGTCTGCTAGAGGGATTGAGGTAGATAAGGCTAAAGTTGATCTTGTGCGTCACTTACCTTGCCCCACAACTGTGAGGAAAGTTCGTTCCTTTCTTGGTCATGAAGGTTTCTACAGGAGGTTTATCAAGGATTTTTCTAAGATAGCCAGACCCTTGTGTTCACTACTTCAGAAGGATGTAGCTTTTGTGTTTGATAAGAAGTGCAAGGAAGCTTTTGAGAATCTCAAAGAGTTATTGACAACTGCTCCTATCATGTGCCCACCAGATTGGTCATTACCCTTTGAATTGATGTGTGACGCCTCAAACTATGCTATTGGTGCAATTTTGGGACAAAGGAAGGACAAGAAGCCCTATGCTATCTATTATGCCTCCAGGACTCTTAATGATGCACAATTAAATTATTCAACAACAGAAAAAGAGCTCCTTGCTATTGTTTTTGCTTTAGATAAATTTTGTTCTTATTTGTTGCAAACTAAAGTTACTGTTTACACTAACCATGCAGCACTTAAATACCTCATGACAAAGAAGGATTCAAAGCCAAGGTTAATCAGATGGGTGCTTCTACTTCAGGAGTTCGATTTTGAGATCAAGGATGAGAAAGGAAGTGAGAACGTCGTGGCTGATCACTTAAGTAGAATTACTCATGAGGGAGAAGCCCTACCATTGCAAGAATCATTCCCAGATGAACAACTCTTTAGGATTGAGGTAATTGATCCTTGGTATGCAGACATTGTCAATTATATGGTAACTAAAGAATTCCCTGCTAATTTACCTCATGTTAGTAGAGAGAGACTTCAGTCTCAAGCTAAGCATTATATGTGGGATGAACCCTATTTGTGGAAACATTGTGCTGATCAAATAATTAGGAGATGTGTCCATGATCCTGAACAAAGATCCATACTTGCCTTTTGCCATTCTGAATCTTGTGGTGGCCATTTTGGAGCTTGTAGGACAGCCCTTAAGGTGCTAGATAGTGGATTTTATTGGCCTACCATTTTTAGGGATGCATATAAATATTGCTTGACGTGTGATCGATGTCAAAGGATAGGAAACATTGGTCCACGAGATCAAATGCCTTTACATAATGTGAGTGTTGTGGAAATTTTTGATATATGGGGAATTGATTTCATGGAACCTTTCCCTTCCTCAAATGGTTTCATGTATATTTTGTTAGATGTGGATTATGTCTCAAAGTGGGTGGAAGCAAAAGCCACTCGGACTAATGATTCTAAAGTTGTTGCAGGATTTTTGAGGACTAACATATTTAGCAGGTTTGGAATGCCTCGAGTGCTCATTAGTGATGGTGGTTCTCACTTCTGTAATCTGACGATTGAAGCTTTGCTTAAGAAATATCACGTCACCCATAAGGTTGGAACGCCTTATCATCCACAAACTAGTGGACAAGCTGAAGTTTCAAATCGAGAAATCAAGAGAATTTTGGAAAAGACTGTCGGGCCAACACGAAAGGATTGGAGGTTCAGACTTGATGATGCATTATGGGCATATCGGACAGCTTACAAAACACTAATTGGGATGTCTCCATTCAGAGTGGTTTATGGGAAAGCTTGTCATCTACCAGTTGAGCTTGAACATAAAGCATGGTGGGCAGTGAAGAAATTTAATGTGGATATTGATGAAGCAGGTCTACATAGAAAGCTTCAGCTGAATGAGCTTGAGGAGATAAGAAATGAAGCCTATGACTCTGCATGGTTGTACAAGGAACGGACTAAGGCATTTCATGACAAGATGATTAGAAGAAAGTATTTCACCAGAGGACAGAAAGTCCTCCTCTACCATTCCAGACTTAAACTTTTTCCTGGTAAGTTACGTTCTAGATGGATTGGACCGTTTGTTGTTACTAATGTTTTTCCCCATGGAGCAGTGCAGATAAAGAATACAACAACAGGAAATGAGTTCAAGGTGAATGGCCATCGATTGAAACCTTACTATGAGGGTTTTGAGGAGCAAGCTATGGAGGAAATGAATCTCAAAAACCCGCCATCCATTTAACAAGTGTGAATGAAGAGTCTAGGCTGAAGACTATAAACATTAAGCGCTACTTGGGAGGCAACCCAATTCATTCAGAAGCTGTGGAGGAGCCATCAAAAGCAGATTTGCAATTCTATCCCTCTACTTCTTTTGATTGAACTATATATGTTATTCAATTATTTTATTTTCTTTTTATTGTGTTTGTTTTATTGTGAATACCTTCACCATTTTTATATTCTATATAACATGCTTTATTCTGTTACATTGAGGACAATGTAGAGTTTAGGTGTGGGGGTGGGATTTACATGTTGGTATGTTTTTAATTCATCTTTTAACAAAATCTATAAAAAAAACAATTGTTCCTTGCTTTTTAGGTTAGTTTTGAGTCTATTTGTTTTGTTTTGAGTCCTAGGATGCCCTTAACTGTCTAGGATGAGCATATCTTTGAAATTATGGTTGAAAGATGAACACAAGATCAAAATGATTTCTACATGCTATTCTTTGGTTAATTGGGAATCATATGACTTGTAGTAGATGAGGAGTTGAACTTTGGTACAGATTTTGAGCATGCTAAGACTTGTTTTGATTCATATGAACCCTTATGTGAGCTTTTGAGCCTATATATGCATTCTTTTTTAGAGTTGATATGAAATCATAAATTCTTTGGCTATAATCTATTGTTAAACCTCATTGTTCCTTCAAATTTAATCGATTGCATGTCATAGAATTACAATAGACTAGAGAGTTTACTAGAACTTGTTTCTGTGATTTTCAAAGCTTTGAATCATAATATGCCCTGATTTTGGAAAGGATAAAGGCACCTAGGATATCCACCATTGCTAAATTACCTTGTGTCTCCATTTGTGTTTACAAGATGCACACCCGTTAGTTTTAACCCCATTGAGCTTTACATGTGAAGAACCTTTGTTTCATTAACCTTAATATCTCTCTACCATGAGTTTAGTGTAGTATACCTCTACCCTGATCAAGTAGGGCGTAACTTTATTATCTTTGTGGAGATGTGTTATAAAACAAGTGTGGGGGTGTTAAAAGAAAAGGCAAAAGAAAAAGAAAATTCATTGTGGGCTGTGAAGTTTAAAAAAGAAACAGAAAAGAAAAGTATTTGCTATAAAAAAATAGTGGGATCAATTGTATCATCTAAATGAAAGCCATGTCCTAATTTTCGACGTATGTTTGTTCCCACATTAAAGAATGATGTCTGTGCCTAACATGATGAAATCTTGCCCTTAATGGTGTTATAAGATGGCTTATATGTGCTCTGCTAGATCTTTGAATTCTTTATCCATTCATTTCATAAAACCCTAGCCTAGCCCTATTACAACCCTTATCAAGTCCTTTTTGATCCTTAAAATGGGCAACCCTTGATCTGTTGGAGATTATTCATAGAAATGAGCATATGGTTAAGGTCTATTTGTGCACGTAATTGATATCCTTCATGAGGTTTATTAAAGTTTTTTTTTTTTTTCACTAAAGTGCCTTTGTTTCTTATATATGTGAGTTATTTGTTGCCTTACAATTTGCTCTCTCACATATCATTGAGTGAAAAGCTTTTAAGCATGGGCCTTACATCTAAGTGAAAATAGAGTGCATACCTTGGTGAGGATAAATCTAAACTTGTCTGAAACATGTTGAGCTCATTGATTCACCATTGTTCTACCATGTCTTACTTGCTCATATGAGGATCATGCATGTCAATTAAACTCTCGAATTTCTTGTTTTTGATTTTCGATTAAGTGTTAAAATCTTGATGCCATAAGAGTACAGATTTTGAGACAAATGTTAAGGGCAACCAAGTTAGTTTATTAGTATTTTTTTTTTGAGTCTGTTAGTAAATGAAGGTCTTGGTTGATGTTTTGCTAAGGGACTAGCAAAAGTTAAGTGTGGGGGAATTTGATAGGAACACTTTATGTGACATTTTTAATGTATTTTCTTACTTATTTGGTTACACTTTGATCTTAATTGTGTTACTTTTAACTTAGTTTGTTGAAATGAGTCCCTAGATAGCATTGGTGTGTAAAAATGAGCACAAATGAAGTTTTTAAGCTTTTCTTGTTTAATGTAACTTTTCTTTTCTTATAAAGTCTTAATTATTTTGTAGAGAATTTGCATTATCATCATCAAATTGGAGAGTTTAGGGCTTGTTACACTTGAAAAGGAAGGAGTGGAGGCCAAGAGACAATCAAAATAAAACTCAAATTTGAAGGAAATCTGAATTTTGACAAATTTCGTAGTCCAACTTCGTGGGGCTCTACCAGACAACTCAGAAGTCCAAAAATCATGAATGAGGTGTAATTGGAAAGCCCTACATGTCTAGTTTCCAGAACCTCCAAGAACTTGATCATATCGATTTTGATGGCTGATTTAACACTTGGAGAACAGTCTAACACATAAGTTGATTTCTTAGCTGAGTAAGGAGCATATATGGGTGGTGTCTAGAAAAGGACCCTTGGTGACAGGTTTTAAATTCGATCTCAGAGATGCTATAGACCGTGCAAAACCACTATGTGGGAGTAGCCAATCGGGGCTTTGACCTCAATTAATTGAGTAGCCTCCGTAGCATAATGAGTCCTCCCTCTCGCTTATTCCTGATCTGGCCATTCATGCTCTCTGAAACAAAGGAAAGAAACTTATGTCTAGGTAACTATCCCTATATCGTAGCTCACCAATAGTAGTGGATTCTATTGGGCTCGACTTACAACTTGGAATCAATAGAGATATTAACTAAGTTCATTTGACTAAAAAATTTTATTTGTATACTTAAGTTATATCAAATTAAACATGACCTTGTCAAAGGTAGTTGTTCTGTAGTCCCATTGCACAATGAAGTTCTCTGTTCCAGTAACTAAGTGTTAAAGTTAAAAATAAATAGACATAGGAGCAAAGATCCTTCATCTCATTTCAAATATGGTTTAAATGTCTAAATAAGGGATCATTGTTTGCTTTTCTTAGTGATTTTCGTTACTAACTTATCTAGTTTTGTAGGTATAACTCTCCATGCCTTATCAAAAGGAGAGGAAGAATTCCTGAACCAGAAGGTATAACTCTTCATGCACACAAGAAGGAACCCACAAGGTGAACTAAGACCTCTGGACAACGAGTTAGAAAGGACAATTCAGAAAATAAAGAGCACACAAAGGCGAGTAGTCACATCTCAAGAAGAAAGTGTTTGTGTGGGTGAGTCTGAGAGTTCAAGGGTACATCAAGAAGAGCACGTATTAGTAGAGATTGAAGAAGAAGAAGAAAAGGAGGAGGAACAAGTAGTAATTCAAAATCCAAGTTTTCGGACAGATTGAACCTCGATTACTAAAACAGGAATATCTCAGCCATCAAAATCGATATGATCAAGTTCTTGGAGGTTCTGGAAACTAGACATGTAGGGCTTTCCAATGACCCCTCATTCATGATTTTTGGACTTTTGAGTTGTCTGGTAGAGCCCCACGAAGTTGGACTACGAAATCTGTCAAAATTCCGATTTCCTTCAAATTTGAGTTTTATTTTGATTGTCTCTTGGCCTCCACTCCTTCCTTTTCAAGTGTAACAAGCCCTAAACTCTCCAATTTGATGATGATAATGCAGATTCTCTACAAAATAATTAAGACTTTATAAGAAAAGAAAAGTTACATTAAACAAGAAAAGCTCAAAAACTTCATTTTTGCTCATTTTTACACACCAATGCTATCTAGGGACTCATTTCAACAAACTAAGTTAAAAGTAACATAATTAAGATCAAAGTGGAACCAAATAAGTAAGAAAATACATTAAAAATGTCACATAAAGTGTTCCTATCAAATTCTCCCACACTTAACTTTTGCTAGTCCCTTAGCAAAACATCAACCAAGACCTTCATTTACTAACAGACTCAAAAAAAAAAATACTAATAAACTAACTTGGTTGCCCTTAACATTTGTCTCAAAATCTGTACTCTTATGGCATCAAGATTTTAACACTTAATCAAAAATCAAAAACAAGAAATTCGAGAGTTTAATTGACATGCATGATCCTCATATGAGCAAGTAAGACATGGTAGAACAATGGTGAATCAATGAGCTCAACATGTTTCAGACAAGTTTAGATTTATCCTCACCAAGGTATGCACTCTATTTTCACTTAGATGTAAGGCCCATGCTTAAAAGCTTTTCACTCAATGATATGTGGGAGAGCAAATTGTAAGGCAACAAATAACTCACATATATAAGAAACAAAGGCACTTTAGTGAAAAAAAAAAAAAAACTTTAATAAACCTCATGAAGGATATCAATTACGTGCACAAATAGACCTTAACCATATGCTCATTTCTATGAATAATCTCCAACAGATCAAGGGTTGCCCATTTTAAGGATCAAAAAGGACTTGATAAGGGTTGTAATAGGGCTAGGCTAGGGTTTTATGAAATGAATGGATAAAGAATTCAAAGATCTAGCAGAGCACATATAAGCCATCTTATAACACCATTAAGGGCAAGATTTCATCATGTTAGGCACAGACATCATTCTTTAATGTGGGAACAAACATACGTCGAAAATTAGGACATGGCTTTCATTTAGATGATACAATTGATCCCACTATTTTTTTTATAGCAAATACTTTTCTTTTCTGTTTCTTTTTTAAACTTCACAGCCCACAATGAATTTTCTTTTTCTTTTGCCTTTTCTTTTAACACCCCCACACTTGTTTTATAACACATCTCCACAAAGATAATAAAGTTACGCCCTACTTGATCAGGGTAGAGGTATACTACACTAAACTCATGGTAGAGAGATATTAAGGTTAATGAAACAAAGGTTCTTCACATGTAAAGCTCAATGGGGTTAAAACTAACGGGTGTGCATCTTGTAAACACAAATGGAGACACAAGGTAATTTAGCAATGGTGGATATCCTAGGTGCCTTTATCCTTTCCAAAATCAGGGCATATTATGATTCAAAGCTTTGAAAATCACAGAAACAAGTTCTAGTAAACTCTCTAGTCTATTGTAATTCTATGACATGCAATCGATTAAATTTGAAGGAACAATGAGGTTTAACAATAGATTATAGCCAAAGAATTTATGATTTCATATCAACTCTAAAAAAGAATGCATATATAGGCTCAAAAGCTCACATAAGGGTTCATATGAATCAAAACAAGTCTTAGCATGCTCAAAATCTGTACCAAAGTTCAACTCCTCATCTACTACAAGTCATATGATTCTCAATTAACCAAAGAATAGCATGTAGAAATCATTTTGATCTTGTGTTCATCTTTCAACCATAATTTCAAAGATATGCTCATCCTAGACAGTTAAGGGCATCCTAGGACTCAAAACAAAACAAATAGACTCAAAACTAACCTAAAAAGCAAGGAACAATTGTTTTTTTTATAGATTTTGTTAAAAGATGAATTAAAAACATACCAACATGTAAATCCCACCCCCACACCTAAACTCTACATTGTTCTCAATGTAACAGAATAAAGCATGTTATATAGAATATAAAAATGGTGAAGGTATTCACAATAAAACAAACACAATAAAAAGAAAATAAAATAATTGAATAACATATATAGTTCAATCAAAAGAAGTAGAGGGATAGAATTGCAAATCTGCTTTTGATGGCTCCTCCACAGCTTCTGAATGAATTGGGTTGCCTCCCAAGTAGCGCTTAATGTTTATAGTCTTCAGCCTAGACTCTTCATTCACACTTGTTAAATGGATGGCGGGTTTTTGAGATTCATTTCCTCCACAGCTTGCTCCTCAAAACCCTCATAGTAAGGTTTCAATCGATGGCCATTCACCTTGAACTCAATTCCTGTTGTTGTACTCTTTATCTGCACTGCTCCATGGGGAAAAACATTAGTAACAACAAACGGTCCAATCCATCTAGAACGTAACTTACCAGGAAAAAGTTTAAGTCTGGAATGGTAGAGGAGGACTTTCTGTCCTCTGGTGAAATACTTTCTTCTAATCATCTTGTCATGAAATGCCTTAGTCCGTTCCTTGTACAACCATGCAGAGTCATAGGCTTCATTTCTTATCTCCTCAAGCTCATTCAGCTGAAGCTTTCTATGTAGACCTGCTTCATCAATATCCACATTAAATTTCTTCACTGCCCACCATGCTTTATGTTCAAGCTCAACTGGTAGATGACAAGCTTTCCCATAAACCACTCTGAATGGAGACATCCCAATTAGTGTTTTGTAAGCTGTCCGATATGCCCATAATGCATCATCAAGTCTGAACCTCCAATCCTTTCGTGTTGGCCCGACAGTCTTTTCCAAAATTCTCTTGATTTCTCGATTTGAAACTTCAGCTTGTCCACTAGTTTGTGGATGATAAGGCGTTCCAACCTTATGGGTGACGTGATATTTCTTAAGCAAAGCTTCAATCGTCAGATTACAGAAGTGAGAACCACCATCACTAATGAGCACTCGAGGCATTCCAAACCTGCTAAATATGTTAGTCCTCAAAAATCCTGCAACAACTTTAGAATCATTAGTCCGAGTGGCTTTTGCTTCCACCCACTTTGAGACATAATCCACATCTAACAAAATATACATGAAACCATTTGAGGAAGGGAAAGGTTCCATGAAATCAATTCCCCATATATCAAAAATTTCCACAGCACTCACATTATGTAAAGGCATTTGATCTCGTGGACCAATGTTTCCTATCCTTTGACATCAATCACACGTCAAGCAATATTTATATGCATCCCTAAAAATAGTAGGCCAATAAAATCCACTATCTAGCACCTTAAGGGCTGTCCTACGAGCTCCAAAATGGCCACCACAAGATTCAGAATGGCAAAAGGCAAGTATGGATCTTTGTTCAGGATCATGGACACATCTCCTAATTATTTGATCAGCACAATGTTTCCACAAATAGGGTTCATCCCACATATAATGCTTAGCTTGAGACTGAAGTCTCTCTCTACTAACATGAGGTAAATCAGCAGGGAATTCTTTAGTTACCATATAATTGACAATGTCTGCATACCAAGGATCAATTACCTCAATCCTAAAGAGTTGTTCATCTGGGAATGATTCTTGCAATGGTAGGGCTTCTCCCTCATGAGTAATTCTACTTAAGTGATCAGCCACGACGTTCTCACTTCCTTTCTCATCCTTGATCTCAAAATCGAACTCCTGAAGTAAAAGCACCCATCTGATTAGCCTTGGCTTTGAATCCTTCCTTGTCATGAGGTATTTAAGTGCTGCATGGTTAGTGTAAACAGTAACTTTAGTTTGCAACAAATAAGAACGAAATTTATCTAAAGCAAAAACAATAGCAAGGAGCTTTTTTCTGTTGTTGAATAATTTAATTGTGCATCATTAAGAGTCCTGGAGGCATAATAGATAACATAGGGCTTCTTGTCCTTCCTTTGTCCCAAAATTGCGCCAATAGCATAGTTTGAGGCGTCGCACATCAATTCAAAGGGTAATGACCAATCTGGAGGGCACATGATAGGAGCAGTTGTCAATAACTCTTTGAGATTCTCAAAAGCTTCCTTGCACTTCTTATCAAACACAAAAGCTACATCCTTCTGAAGTAGTGAACACAAGGGTCTGGCTATCTTAGAAAAATCCTTGATAAACCTCCTGTAGAAACCTTCATGACCAAGAAAGGAACGAACTTTCCTCACAGTTGTGGTGCAAGGTAAGTGACTGATGTGTTAAAATGTGTACTCGCAAGTGTACGAATCACTCGTAGTAAAGTGACAAGCAAACTTCCAAGGTCGGTCTCTCAAGGAATTGCAGTGGTTTTAAATAACTAACTTTTAATTAAAATAGAGTTCTAATGAAAATAAAACGCTAATTAAATAGAGTTCTAGTGAAACTAAAACTCTAAGTAACTAGAATCCTAATGCTAATAAAACTGTAAAAAGAGTTTGTTTGGTTTTGTAACGGGAACAATCATACGAGAATCACACGAAATCAAGATGGCAATCAGACAATCGATTCAATCAATAAATATCAAAAGAGAATGTATGGACGTTTAGCTTGGTTAACCATGTTTGTATCGAAAAGGTATGGTGATATGCATGAAACGTCCTATATGAATTAAAACCTACCGAAGCTTTCCTTTTAATTACGAAACTCCTTTTGGTCGTAGGTTTATTTGTTTGATAACTAATTAACCGCTCTGGTCAGGGTAAATTAACTAGCTATCAAATTATGCGCAAGGAAAATATGCCAATCAAATAATGCTATGACTAAGTCACTAACTTGAAGCTTTGATTAAGTGTTTCGAAAAGAGTTAAGGTGACGTTCCTCTAACTAAATTCTTAGATTTTTCAGTCTTAACTACGAATATCAAATTGGTCCATGATTATTCATAATAAAACATCTAAACATGCTCTTAATCAAAAAGTAATTCATTCATAAATCAATTAAATACACCATACACAATCCTAGCAAACATTGGCAACACAAACTAAACATCCATAATAAAACTAGCCTCTCATGTTCATATTGTTATTCATAGACAAATAAAATATGATCATACACTTTAACAAACAGAGAAGATAAATTAATTCTATAACAACAAGGAAAACCTAAATCTAAATACCGCTTATGGATCGGTTGATCTACTCCTCCGTAAGCTTTATCTTCGATCGTCGTTGGCTTCCTTGAATCCTTAGAATGGTATCTCTCGCTTCGTTATAGTGTGGCAACGCTCTCAAAGCTGATTGAATGTCGTGTTTGGGTCGCAAAATTGGGAAGAGGAAGAGTTGTGTATGATTTGGAGTTCTTAATTCGAGTTCTCCTTGTAAAGGGGGTCTAAGGGGGGTTTTTATAGATGTAAGGGTTTACACGAATCCTATGTGCCATAGGAATAGGCGCGCCGCGGCATACATTTTCCCCGCCGCGGCGCAACACAAATTCTGGAAATTATGTACAAACCCGAGAGCTCCCCGCCGCGGCATAACTTTTCCTCGCCGCGGCGCGCAATGTTTTTTGTATTTTCAGAATCAAACCCGAGAGCCTCACGCCGCGGCATGCAATTCTCTCGCCGCGGCGCGCATTGGTTTCCTTCTTTTCACGTCCCCCCTTACATATGTGATGGCACATTATGTAAGGCTTACATATTTGTCTAGTTTAGCCCGTAACTCGTGATCTGAGCGCCGTAAGTGTTCCGTCTTCGCGTGTTTTCATCATTTGACTCATTTTGACGCTAAAAACACCTGAAATGCACTAAAATATACCCGTGACTCCGAATGGATAGATTTATGAAAATAATCGAAATAATAGTCATAATAAATCTATATATCAATCAATCAAGCACAATTAATCACGAAATATTAGTGCTTTTCGAGCACTCATCAGTGACGCACAAGATCAACTTTAGCCTTATCTACCTCAATCCCTCTAGCAGACACTATATGGCCTAGAACAATCCCTTGTGTCACCATGAAGTGACACTTTTCCCAATTTAAAACAAGGTTAGCTTCAATACATCTCTTGAGAATGAGTTCCAAATTTTCCAAACATGCATCAAAATTCTTACCAAAAACACTAAAGTCGTCCATAAAGACTTCAATAATGCTTTCAACATAGTCAGAGAAAATGGATAGCATACAACGTTGAAATGTACCTGGGGCATTGCACAAACCAAAGGGCATACGACGATAGGCAAACCTACCGAAAGGGCTAGTGAAAGTGGTCTTCTCTTGATCTTTTTGAGAGATACAAATCTGATTATAACCACTATAACCATCCAAGAAACAATAGAAAGGATAACCAGCTAACCTTTCGAGCATCTGATCAATGAAGGGTAAGGGAAAGTGGTCCTTCCTTGTGGTGGCATTGAGCTTCCTATAATCAATGCAAATACGAAATCCAGTAATGACTCTTTGAGGCACAAGCTCATTATCAACATTCTTTACAACAGTCATGCCACTTTTCTTGGGAACAACTTGAATTAGAGAGACCCATTTGCTGTCAGAGAAAGGGTAAATGACTCCACAATCTAAGAGCTTGATAATCTCCTTCTTCACTACCTCCATCATAGGGGGATGGAGACGTCTTTGGGCCTCTATGGTAGGCTTGGCGCCATCTTCAAGCAAAATTCTATGGACACAAGTTGTTGGACTAATTCCCTTGATATCTGCCAAGGTCCAACCAATTGCAGTTTTATACTTCTTTAACACTTCCACGAGCTTTGCTTCTTGTCTATCCTCCAATTTTGACGACACAATGACTGGTAAGGTCTCATTTTCTCCCAAATATGCATACTTCAAGTGGTCAGGTAGAGGCTTGAGTTCAAGTTTTGGAGCTTGCTCAATTGAAGGTAACAACTTGTTGTAGAAACAGGAACAGCTAAAGATTGAGAGCCATACCTTGGTATAGTTTGAACATGCTGATTCTCAAGGGAGGCTATAGTTTCAATCACAAATGGTTCAGTGTCCTCTAATAACTCATCTATTGGCGTCATTTCGCCTTTCTCATTGTATCCAACTCCTTGAGAGATAATTGTTGCCAACTCATCTTCGTTCATGGCTTCAGAGAACCTTTGTGCCAGTTCATCTAGCATATCAATAGAACAACAGGGTTTAACCTCAGAAAGTGGATACCTCATAGCTTCAAAGATGTTGAAGTTTATTATTTCTCCCTCAAACTCCATAGTGAGTGATCCTTCATATACATCAATCTTTGTTCTTGCTGTTCTCATGAAAGGTTGCCCTAAGAGCATTGGAGTTGATTCCATAGGTGAGTCTTCCATGTCTAGAATGTAGAAATCTGCAGGAAAGATGAGTTCATTAACCTGCACAAGAACATCTTCTACATACCCCAATGGGTGTTTGTTAGATCGATCAGCCAATTGAATGATAACCTTATCTTTCTTTAATGCTCCTAGACCTAGAGATTGATAAATACTATAAGGCATAACATTGATGGATGCTCCTAAGTCTGGCATAACATTCTCAAACCTAGTGTTACCAATCACACAAGGGACAGAAAAACTCCCTGGATCCTTTAACTTAGGAGGCAATTTTCTTTGCAAGATTGCAGACACTGTTTCATTCATTTTTACCACCTCTTTCTCACGAGTTTGCCTCCTTGTGGTGCATAGGTCCTTAAGAAACTTGGCATACTTAGGTACTTGCTTGAGACATTCAATTAAGGGCATGTTCACTTCCACCTTTTTAAAAATTTTGAGAATGGCTTGATCAAACTCATCCTTCTTGGTCTTTGCAAATCTGTTGGGAAAGGGAACATGAGTAAACTTATTAGTGTTAACTAAATTCTCAGAGTTAACATTGTTACCTTTTGACACCCCAGAGTTCTTGGGTGGTTGAATTTCGACCTTTGAAGTAGCAGGGTCTACTTCTAGTCCATTATGTCGGGCTTCAATGTTCTCATCGTTGATAAGGGTCACTTGGGATTTCTTTTGGGCTTTTGAAAGATCTTGTAAAACTTTACCACTTCGAGTTTCCATCACCTTGGCGTGTTCTATGATAGGGTTGGGTTCAGTTTGGCTGGGTAGTTTCCCAGTCTCATGAATCTTCCCCATGAAATCCACTACTTGTCCCAATTGCTTCTTAATATCTGTAAGTTCAATGGAATGGGATTTCTGACCTGTAGCTAAAGCCTCAGTGACAAATTAATTTGGATCTTCATTGTTGAGTCCATGAAACTTGGGTAGATGATGCAAGAATCCACTCTTCAATTCAATCTCAGCTGTAAGTCCATTGCCAGGATTAGGATAAGTGATACAAAGAGGTGCAGCTCCTCCTCCAATTGGATTGGATAAAGCTTGAATTGTTTGAGCCATTGGAATTTGAATTACTACTTGTTCCTCTTCCTTTTCTTCTTCTTCTTCTTCTTCAATCTCTACTAATACGTGCTCTTCTTGATGTACCCTTGAACTCTCAGACTCACCCACACAAACACTTTCTTCTTGAGATGTGACTACTCGCCTTTGTGTGCTCTTTATTTTCTAAATTGTCCTTTCTAACTCGTTGTCCAGAGGTCTTAGTTCACCTTGTGGGTTCCTTCTTGTGTGCATGAAGAGTTATACCTTCTGGTTCAGGAATTCTTCCTCTCCTTTTGATAAGGCATGGAGAGTTATACCTACAAAACTAGATAAGTTAGTAATGAAAATCACTAAGAAAAGCAAACAATGATCCCTTATTTAGACATTTAAACCATTTTTGAAATGAGATGAAGGATCTTTGCTCCTATGTCTATTTTAGTTTTAACTTTAACACTTAGTTACTGGAACAGAGAATTCATTGTGCAATGGGACTACAGAACAACTACCTTTGACAAGGTCATGTTTAATTTGATATAACTTAAGTATACAAATAAAATTTTTTACATGAAATGAACTTAGTTAATATCCCTATTGATTCCAAGTTGTAAGTCGAGCCCAATAGAATCCACTACTATTGGTGAGCTACGATATAGGGATAGTTACCTAGACATAAGTTTCTTTCCTTTGTTTCAGAGAGCATGAATGGCCAGATCAGGAATAAACGAGAGGGAGGATTCATTATGCTACGGAGGCTACTCAATTAATTGAGGTCAAAGCCCCGATTGGCTACTCCCACATAGTGGTTTTGCACGGTCTATAGCATCTCTGAGATCCAATTTAAAACCTGTCACCAAGGGTCCTTTTCTAGACACCACCCATATATGCTCCTTACTCAGCTAAGAAATCAACTTATGTGTTAGACTGTTCTCCAAGTGTTAATAAAGGCCGCCCTCAACCTCAAGAGTCCTTAGTAGGATACAAATGAAGGGTTAAGGCCAATATTAACAAGAGGGCTCTTGTCTACTCATACGATTTTGCACACTTGCAACAATATAATATTTATCTAAACTCACAACAAGAAACAAAAATAAGATGATACAATTTACATATGATATCAAAATTTAGGCAAGCATGCTACAAAATTTGAAACAACCATGCAACATACAAAGCAAAAACTCTGATAATAACACAAAAATCATTGACACTTAAAGTTAGAGATTTTTCAATCCCCGGTAGCGGCACCATTTGATAGACCTGCAATTACTTGCATATCAATAACCCTATCAATGTAGTATTGAACAAATAAGGGATCGTTAGGGACCGAGGAC
The DNA here is from genome assembly GCA_029378325.1 of Elaeagnus macrophylla. Lineage (NCBI taxonomy): Eukaryota > Viridiplantae > Streptophyta > Magnoliopsida > Rosales > Elaeagnaceae > Elaeagnus > Elaeagnus macrophylla. Next base: position 46,069,731 of record CM055641.1, on the reverse strand, counting down.
TGAAGGGACACCTACAATAAGTGTTAGTATAATAAATATTCATAAATATACAATGTGTACAAGAATTTATGGGGTTTTAGAATCGGTTTTTAACTAAAAGCAAAACAAAAATTATATACAAGTGATCATCTCCATTCACACAACCATAGATAACCAAGCATTCAATCAGATTGTCATGACTAATAGCAACGGATTTCATCCCATAAGCATGCATAAGAATCGAACCCTTGAGAATAAGGGCGTTGCCCTCAAATACCCAACATATTCTTCTAAATTCTCTAAGATATAGGAAATGTCCATTACCTAGATATTTTACCCGACTTAAACATAGCAGAAACGTCTAACCATGTGAAAATCGAAGTAGATCATTAAGCTTTCATAAATATAGTTCGAATACAAGCTAAGACTATGGGTGTCAAACCATAAATAATTACCTTGCAATCCTCACACACACTTTTACAAGTTTCACCTTTTGATTAGAACCTCATAAGGATCGCCCTATGAGAATCCTAATAGGCAATATGATACTTTTCATCACCACATAGAAAATGTTCATATGTAGTACTACTAACTATCAATGATATATAAACCCTATATGTTTCGAACCATATAAGACTACATATCTAAATTAGAGTGAAAATTCTTACACATAATCATAGTTCATGAATTCATAACTACATATCATTAACAATCAAATTTAATGCTTTAATCAAATATGAAAATAAACAAGACATATAGCAAATAAATCATATTTTCAATACAAGAATCCAAAACAAATAACTTCAATACAATAACAAAAATAATTAAAAACAATAAACATATATATTACACTTTTGAAGCTTGAGAAGTCTTGATGATGATCCTTACGTCCTTGAGAAATCTTGATAATAATCTTTTACTTTAAGGTTAATGCAAATGAAGAGATGATTTTCAGAGGTGGAGCCTTGCTCCTTATATAGGAGAATTGGTTAGCTATCTTCTCTTCTTTTTCCAATATGGGACTCATTATACCTCTTTATAGGATAATTTTTTGCTAATCTTTGCTCTAATTTCGATGTGGGACTTGGTGTGCTCTTTTGAATTGAATTCAAAATCCAAGTTTTCGGACAGATTGAACCTCGATTACTAAAACGGGAATATCTCAGTCATCAAAATCGATATGATCAAGTTCTTGGAGGTTTTGGAAACTAGACATGTAGGAATTTCCAATGACACCTCATTCATGATTTTTGGACTTCTGAGTTGTCTGGTAGAGCCCCACGAAGTTGGACTACGAAATTTGTCAAAATTCCGATTTCCTTCAAATTTGAGTTTTATTTTGATTGTCTCTTGGCCTCCACTCCTTCCTTTTCAAGTGTAACAAGCCCTAAACTCTCCAATTTGATGATGATAATGCATATTCTCTACAAAATAATTAAGACTTTATAAGAAAAGAAAAGTTACATTAAACAAGAAAAGCTCAAAAACTTCATTTTTGCTCATTTTTACACACCAATGCTATCTAGGGACTCATTTCAACAAACTAAGTTAAAAGTAACACAATTAAGATCAAAGTGTAACCAAATAAGTAAGGAAATACATTAAAAATGTCACATAAAGTGTTCCTATTAGCGTTGTCTGGTATTAAAGTTGTAAAATTATTCTATGAGTTCAAGAAGTTTCTTTAATGAAAAATTTGACAAAGCTGGTAGTAACAAGTTGTAGTAATTTAATTTATCGATTTTCTTTTGATTTTGCCAAAATTCTTTAGTTGCTTAAACATCTTGCGTGGAGTGATTGAAGGGCATTGGAAGTGGTGGTGGTTGTAACGAAACAAATGAAAAATAAGTTGTTTACTAACCTTCATACTTTAGAGATCGACAATCTTTCAAACATGGCTAAATTTTGCTCCCAATGTTATTTCAAGTTCCCCTGTCTCAAATTTCTGAGAATAAAAAGGTGCCCATAGGGTTGGTTCTTTTATTTTTTTCATCAAAGCCTATATTTATTTTGTTAAGTAACATGCTCTTTTTATTTTAATTTTTAATTAAATTTATTTCCATTAAATTTCCCATTTCACCTTCCTCTAAAATCACGCTTAAGTCACATATTTTCATTTAATAATAAAATAATAGCTATAAGGCCAGATGTCCTTCTTAAACCCTTTTTTTTCACAAACAAAACAATGAAAAACACACATTTTACTTTCAAGGGGACTAAACAACACATATAAGCCAAGTAAAGTGACCTGCAGGACACTTTATGCTAAAATAAATGATTTTCAATCATAGAATAATTCTTATATATTAGTACATACTCGAATGTTGAGAGCATACAAACGTAATAATATAATGTGGTAAACCCACTTAGGTATCGTCCCTAAGTGGTAATATCCACTGAAGCAACCACTAATACGAAAACATACTCAGCTACCAAGACACATGCTTCTCCCAACCACCCAAGATATGTATATCTTGCAAACATTCAAAGTATTAAGTTTTATAAGAGTGTATGCAATACTGAACCATCAGTAATTAACCTTACATACAAGAACATAAAATATTAAGTAAAATAAATAGACTTCGTATTTTTTATACAGTAATGCCAACAAAGACACAAAAGATTTACACAAATTATTATGCTAAACTACACTTTCATCCACTAACTGTATCACATTTACACGTTGGTTCCTTAGCTAAATTTTTGTAACTTTTCGTCAACTAAGTTTCCAAATTTAACAATTTTAGTCTAAATTCAAAAGTTAGACTAAATTGAATTTAGACTAAATTGTACTATAGTAGCTAGAATTAACGTTTTAAAAGAACTTATTTTTTAACATATTTAATCCATTAGCTTTTAAAATTTAACACATGTAATCCATTATCTTTAAATTGACTGAAATTGTGAAATATCAAAAATTATTGGATGAAAAGTTATGCAAATTTAATTAATAGACCAAAGTATCAAAAGTGATAAAGTTAGTGAATGAAAAATATAGTTTAGCTTACAAATTATTATGTTCCAACAATGAAACTTGTTATACTTATTTTAAATGTAAATGGTTATATTTATAGGTTTGAGATTCGATATTCATAATATGAAGATCACTTAGCTTCGAAAACATGTAACACAAATGTTACTAATAATGAAAGATTTAGATTTTGTTCTGCATTCTTTTAAATTTCAAAATATCACTTTTGATCGTTCATGACTTAGTTATGATCATAGTGAATATATAAATGTTTTAGTTTGAGAACGTTTGATCCATCCTTACTGGTTTCATATTTGTGATTATAAAATATAAGAAGCTTTTTAACATAGTTTATAATCATACTCAGTATTAATTTAGACCAATATGACACACCCTTTGTGATATATTTCATCATAAAATTAGTGGTGGAGAGATTTTATAATACTAGCTTCTACTTGATGCTTGTAATACAATTGCACACACAATGGTTTCAAATTAATATTCATTATAATTATTTTTAAATTGCCTCACCTTGAAAGTATATAAGCTTAATTTGTGATTTTTGTTATTTAGAAACCTTCTATCACATTGTACATGTATATGTGTATGTGTGTGACAGGATGAATGATTGCAATCTTCATAAAGCTCTTTACACTCGGATTTCAAAGAGTTGAGATTTATAGGAGACATAAGAGAAAAAATTATTCATTTAAATCTCATTTCAACCATTGAAATAAAAGAGTATAAAAACTTATGTAATATTTTGAGTGTCACTAATTCTATTCCTACACACACATACACACACATATATATATCACTTGCTTCAAATTATTATATAACCTTTTATACTTATTTTTGATCATTTAAGTTAAATTATCTCTAATTTAAGTGCGCAAATAGTAGGGTGAATTAAAGGAATAGAGAGTGAAACATGAAGTCTTATATATTGATGTGTTAAAATGTGTACTCGTAAGTGTACGAATCACTCGTAGTAAAGTGATAAGCAACTTCCAAGGTCGGTCTCTCAAGGAATTGCAGTGGTCTTAAATAACTAACTTTTTAATCTAAATAGAGTTCTAATGAAAATAAAAGACTAATTAAATAGAGTTCTAGTAAAACTAAAACTCTAAGTAACTAGAATCTTAAAGCTAGTAAAACTGTAAAAAGGTGTTTGATTTGTAACGGGAACAAAGTACGAGCAATTAAACTAAAACAAGATCGCAATCAAACAATCAATCAAATCAAATATCAATAGAGGATGTATGGACGTTTAGCTTGGTTAACCATGTTTGCATCGAAAAGGGTATGGTGAGATACATGAACGTCCTATATAAACAAAACTACCGGCTTTCCTTTTAATTACGAAACTCCTTTTGGCGGGGGTAGGTCTCTTTGTTGATTAACTAATTAACTGCCTTTGGCGGGGGTAAATTAAATAGCAATCAAATTATGCGCAAGGAAAACATGCCAATCAAATTAATGCTATGACTAAGTCACTAACTTGAATCTTTGATTAAGTGTTTCGGAATAGAGTTAAGGTGACGTTCCTCTAACTAAATTCTTAGGTTTTTCAATCTAACTACGAACATCAAATGGGCCCATGATTATTCATAATCAAACATTTAAACATGCTCTTAATCAAAAAGTATTTTATTCATAAGTCAAAAAGATACACCATACACAATTCTAGCAAACATGGCAACACAAACTAAACATCCATAATTAAATTAGCCAGACATGTTCATATTATTATTCATAGACAAATAAAATATGATCATACACTTTAACAAATAAAGAAGATGAATTAATTCTATAACAACAAGGAAAACCTAAATCTAAATACCGCTTATGGATCGGTTGACGTACTCCTCCGTAAGCTTTATCTTCGATTGTCGTTAGCTTCCTTGAATCCTTAGAATATTGTCTCTCGCTTCGTTATAGTGTGGCAACGCTCTCAAAACTGATTGAATGTCGTGTTTGGGTCGCAAAATTGAGAAGAGGAAGAGTTGTGTATGAATTGGTCAAGTTATTTCGAGTTGTCTGTAAGGGGGACTCTAAGGGGGTTTTTATAGATGTAAGGGTTTACACGAATCCTATGTGCCATAGGAATAGGCGCCCCGCGGCATACATTTTCCCCGCCGCGGCGCAACACAAATTCTGGAAATTATGTAAAAACCCGAGAGCTCCCCGCCGCGGCATAACTTTTACTCGCCGCGGCGCGCAATGTTTTTGGATTCCTAGCATGCAACCCGAGAGCCCCTCGCCGCGGCATATGATTTCTTCGCCGCGGCGCGCCTTGCATGTAACAGTGTACATGGAATGTACATGGCTTTACATGTATTGTCGAGACCCTCGCCGCGGCGCATAATTTCTTCGCCGCGGCGCGCGTTGCTTTCCTGCTCTTCATGCTTACCCCCTTACATATGTGCTGGCTTGACATGTACGGCTTACATATTTGACTCGTTTTGCCCGTGACTCGTGATCCGAGCGCCGTAGGTGTTCCGTCTTCGCGTGTTTTCATCATTTGAATCATTTGACGCTAAAAACACCTGAAATGCACTAAAATATACCCGTGACTCCGAATGGATAGATTTATGAAAATAATCGAAATAATAGTCATAATAAATCTATATATCAATCAATCAAGCATAATTAATCACGAAATATTAGTGCTTTTCGAGCACTCATCATATATATAATTATTTTTTTCTTAATTATTGTAATAAGAGTTGAGAGAGTTCAAATTCGGTGAACAACCAAGGTTAGGTGATACAGATATTTAAGGATTTGTCCTTCTCGTATGGGCAACAAAAACAACAGAAATATATAGCAGACAACAGATAATTACAGATAAAAATAAGGCAGATATCAAAAATTGAATAAACCATTAATGCTTTCCAATCACTATATAGTCTTAATATATTGGTATTAAGGAAGAGATATTGTAGCTTTTTGGTATAGTGCATCTGGCCAAAAGGTCAATTTGGAAAAATCTGCTATCTCCTTCAGTCCAAATACTATTGCAGGTATTAAGGAAGAGATATTGCAGCTTTTTGGTATTTCTTCGATTCGGTGTCATGAGCGATATCTTGGGCTCCCTACTATGGTGGGTAAAAGTAAGAAAAAGGAATTTTGTTGCTGTTAAAGAGCGTGTTGTGGCTAGGCTGAAGGCTTGGAAAGAACGGTGCCTTTCTCAACAAGAAAGGAGGTGCTTATTAAGTCTGTTTTGCAGGCTTTGCTTATGTATGTTATGAGTTGCTTTCAGTTGCCACAGAGGTTATTAGACGAGATTCAAAGTCTTTTGAGTCGCTTTTGGTGGGGTGGTAATGTGGATAAAAATTCAATGCATTGGGTGGCTTAGGATGCCTTGTGTAGGCCTAAGTGTATGGGTGGAATGGGCTTTAGAAATTTGCCATCTTTTAACAAGGCAATGCTTGCAAAGCACTGGTGGAGGTTAGTGCTTTTTCCTAATTCTTTGTCTACAAAAATTCTTAAAGCTAAGTATTTTCCTCATTGTGATGCTTTTCATGCAAAAACTCCATCTTATGCTTCTTATTTCTGGAAAAGCTTAAAATGGTGTTTTGAGATTTTTGAGAAAGGGATGTCTTGGAGAATTGGGAATGGTACATATGTTAGTATTTATAAGGATAGATGGTTACTTTTCCCAAAGGATTTTATGGTGAGATCACTTGTTTACTTTCATGTGGATAATTGTGTGTCTTCGTTAATTAATATTGCTGGTTTGTGGAATGAAAATATTATTCGTGGTGGTTTTTCAAAGCATGAAGCAGATGCCATTTTGGGTATTCCTTTGTGTGGTTTGGATAAGCCGGATGTTCGAGTTTGGAACCAAACGAAAAATGGTGTTTTTACTGTTAAATCTGCTTTTTTTTTTTCTTGCTGATGATTTATGAAGACAATGTCAAAAACTTGATTGGGGTGCTAAGGCTAGTAATGTTAAAGGAATGCAATGGTGGAAAAATATTTGAAGTCTGAAGTTGCCAAATAAGATTAAGAATTTTGTGTGGAGGGTGATGCACAAAAACTTGATAGTCAAATTTTGTATTTATAAAAAGCTCGCAAGTGCACGAATCACTTGTAATAAGCGATAAGTATACTCTCAAGATCGTCTCTCAAGGAATTGCGGTGGTTTTTAAATTCTTTAATTATTTTCTTATTCAATTAAACAAACAATCCTAAACATTCTAACAATTGTTGGGTTGTAGAACAGATTGTAAATTCGGACAAGTAAATTAAAAAAAAAGTAAATAAGAAATTTTAATTAAAAAGATAAAAGAAATAATGGGAATTTTAGTTCGCTATCCATTCATGGCAAAAACAAATTAAGCATTCAATTAAAAGTTGGATTTAATGATTTTTCTGCTAAACCTAGAAAATCCCAAATCAATGGCAATTTTCACTACAATTAATTAATTAACTTCTTTGATCCGGACCGTTAATTAACAAATTGGAATTAGCTCAAGGAAATAATTCTAACCACCTAAACTAACACAAATCAATGCAATCAATTTAGGCTCTTGTTCATAATGCACAATTAAGCAAAGATGGCGTTTCTAATGCCTAATTCTAAAATATTCTTTCTAACTACAAACTAAGGTTTGGTCCACCATTAATTCACAATCAGAAATAATAAGAACATGAACAAGAAATAAATCCAAAACTTAAATATTATTGAATTACAAAATTGTTCTTCCAATCATTGGAAGCAATACTAAAATCCCATATAAAAATTTAGCCAAACATAATTAAATTTACTATTGTAAATTTAATTACTAAAGGCATAACAAATACAGTAATAATATTCTAATTTTAGAGATGAAAATATTATACAAGAAAATAATATCTCATTCTCTAAAATATCATAAAATTATACTGCAAAAATAAAAAGCTATCTAAAAATAAAAAGAAACAAATAAAAATAAAAGAGAGAAAAATCTCTCAAGAAGAAAAAATGAAAAACGAGTGAAAAATGGATCGTGAATGTCTGAATTGTGTGTCCGGACGCCCCTATTTATAGCAATTAAAATTCAGAGTGCGTGCCACGTGTCAGCATCTGATTAGCTGGTCAACTACGAGGGACCCACGCGTCAGAGCGTGATTGGCGGGCAGCGCTGAGTGGGGACAAGCTTTCCACGTGGCGTTGTGTGATTCGCTGACGGCGCTGATGCAGCTGGAGCGGAGTGAGTGCGATGCCACGTGGCGCAAGCTGATTGGCTAGTCAGCGCGGTGCAAGGCTGGCATGGCGACAACTCTGAGTGCTATGCCACGTGGCGGATTTTGATTGACGAACATCGCGCCGCTCTGTCTGGCGCACGCTTGGCACACGCTCGGCACACGTTTTTCATCCACGTGTCGCAACATGATTTGCTGGTCAATGATGACGTGGTGGTGACGTGGATGCTGACCAAAACACGTGCCACGTGGCGCAAGCTGATTGGGCTTTACTAAGTGCATCCACTGTTCTTCTATATAAATCCATATTTCTAACTACATCCACATTTATTTCTGTATACATCCACAATTTCAATTAAATTCATAAAAAATAAAGAAAAATTCCAGAAAAATTCTAAAAAATTATAAATGACTTCTAATTAATTATAAACCTAAAAATGACCAAAATATATTTATTTTGGATAAAATAATAAAATAAAACATAAAATGAATGCTTAAAAACGTAACAAAATATAGGTCAAAATTGTGTTTATCAAATACCCCCAAACCTACATTTTGCTAGTCCTCTAGCAAAACTAAAATTAAAGTATACTAACCTAAATCACTTTCGTGGATTGTCACGGTTGCATTTAGCATATGCAACAAGCCTTTAAACCCTTAGGTTGCCCTAGTGGACGAGTTAAAGTCTCGTGAGGGTTTTCAGTGATGATTCCCACAAACATCCAAAAAAATGAAACGACAAATAATAATACTAAATACAAAAACTACAAACTTAAATCAATAAAATTTCTCATGTTTCAGTTTATTCTCAGTTTATAATTGAGGCTCATACATAAGTTTATTCAATTATCTTAACACATTAAGGATTCATCATGCAAATTAGTTTCGCATCACAAGTGCATACTCCAATACTAAAAAAAATATATATCAATATTAATTCCCCCAAACTTAGTATTAAGAGTCCGAATTCGCTTCAACTCTATTCCTCACAAGATTCACTCTTAATATTACACTGATCCTATGGGTTCAATCACTCAACAAAGTATATGCGAATAGAAGTTATGTAAGGAAATGAGCTAATAGATTCGCATATGATTAAACAAGAAATGCTCAAAAAGTGCATAACAATGTTCTCATGAAAGGAATCAAATGATAGGATTTATGAAGGAATCACATTACTATTATGATGCATCAATTAAAATCCTCAAGCAAAAACTTCAAGTGTATGCCCTAGAATGAATGAAAATGCATTGACTTTAAGGGAAATTATTTTCTCTTTTTATTTATTTTTTATTTTTATTTTTTTTTATTAACCATTTCACAATTTGGAGAACTTAAGGATCACAATAAATTTTTTTTTTTTTATGGACCCAAATACATGTGTATTTTGTGAAAGGCAACTTTTATTTTTGTGTTAACTATAAGAATTCCCTTATATATATATATATTTTTTTTTTAAAGTCAAGCATGAATGAAATAGGCATATACTTTAAAATTTTACTCAAATCATTTAATCTAAGCAGTATAATTAAATCTATGATTCTTCATTAGATGTTAAAAATCCTAACATTCAATGCAAAAACCTATAGAGATCTTCTAACAATTTGAAATAATAAGAAAAGTGTTTAAAAGAGTAGAATAATGATTAACTCTCAGAATAAAACGTTAATGGCTCAATAATCATCTCACAAGGTAGTCTCCACTATTTGATTCTTAAACACAAAATTTGGGTTCATCTCAATTTCAATATTAAAAAGCATGAAGTATGAACTATGAACAAAAACCAACTTTTACAACTAACCTTGAATATGTACAAGAAATCAAACAAAACATGTATAAAGATTCAATTATTCACTTTAAATTAACAAGAAAACATGATAATTTTATATCAAAAAGTTTTTTATTGGAACCATTTGTACCCCCAAATCTAAACTAAACATTGTCCTCAATGTTTTCAACCTGCACATGTTCAGAAAAGCATTTAAAAGGAACAAATAAAAAAATTAAGTAAACTAAAAGAAAAAGAAAAATACTACCAAAAATAGTGGGTTGCCTCCCACCAAGCGCTTTCTTTAACGTCTCAGCAAGACACAAAGATCCATTCCTATCCACCGTCATCAAAGATCTTGAAGTGTGTGATATCAATTTTTCGAGCTAGTATGTTATTAATCTTATCCTTCCATCTCGGTAGTGGGTTTCTATGAAGCACAGCACACACTTTTTGGTGAAAGTGGTAGGAGAAAGGATTTGGGGACGTACAAGTCTTAGATAAAGGAGGTGAAGATGATTCCTCCTTGTTCTCCTTGGAAGGTTGAAGAATGTGATGATCCTTGACTTGACCTTCTTGGAGAATTGCTTGCTCCCCATTTATATTTTCTGCACAAAGTGGTAAATCATCAAAAAATTCAGGAAAATAAATATCATTAAAAACTTTACCACTTTGAAGGATTATATCATCCTTTACTTGCTCAATTTGATTGGGCAATTCTTCTTGTGCTAGAAGTTGTTCCGCTAGTTGCCCAATTTGCATTTCAATCCTTATCATAGAGTCCTCTAAGGAATCCAACCTTTGATTGTTTCTCTCTTGGTTTTCCATACTAACTTGAATAAAAGTATTCAAGGTCTCCTCTAAAGTTGGTTTCTTAGGGTGAATGGGTAGGTCATAAGGATTGAAATATGGGTATGAGGCATAGGGTGTGTTAGTGTTTGCTTTCCAATCAAAATTTTGGTAATTTTTTAACTCAAGAATATAGGTATAGGGATCATTCCAAGGTAGGCGACATCCCTCATTAAGTTCGAAGTCCCGGTTAGTAGACATATAATAATCACCTGTAAAAGCGCAAACATTAGCATCATGTCCATGTAAACCACAAATGCCACATACCTCCATATTTGCTAGCTCTTGGATATCAGTATCCAGCTTGATTATGTGCTCTTTTGAATATGTTGATGTAGTTTATGAACGGCACCTTTCATATACTAACAAAAACAACAAAAAAAATCAAAGCACCAAATATATTCCAGAAAAAGCAAATAAATAACAAAAAGATAAAATAAATTAAACAACTAAAACAAATGACTCAAACAAATAAAAATATTTAATAAAAAATATAAAAATAAAAAAAAAATAACAAAGCAAAACACAAATACTAACAAAAATAACAAAAATCACAAAACTAAAAAGAAATCACAAATATAATGGTAATCGAATAAATAAAGAAAATAAAAATAAAAATGAAAATGAAAATGATAAGAGTAAAGTAAACAAATAAATAGCATTAATAGTAATAAAGTAAAGAACATAAAAGTAAAAATACGGATATAATATTAATAATAATAATAATAATAATATAATAATATAAAGTAAAGTGAACTAAAATAAATATTAGAGAATAATTAGCGACAAAAAAATAAAGAGAAAATAAAAGTATAAATATGAAAATAATAATAATAGGAAGAAAGGAAAAGTAAAAAAAAAGAAAGAAAATGTTAAGATAAATTAAAATAATTATTAGAGAATAATTATAATAGAAAAAGAAAATACAAATATAAATAAAAAGAAAATAAAATAAAAGAAAAGAAAGGAAGAGAAAAAGAAAAAATAATATTAATAAATATAAGTGGGTTAGTCAACGAAAATTAAATAAAATGTAATAAGAGCCAAAACCGACCATACAAAAGCAAAATAAATAAATTAATAAATAAGTAAACAAACAAAGGTGGCTCAGCCAACCATAAGAAAATAAAAAATAACAGAAAATAAATAATGAAGAAAAATAAACAAAAATATATGATACAATAAATAAACTAACTAAAACGAAAAATAAATAATGAATTTAAAAACGCCAATTCTCCGGCAACGGCGCCAAAAACTTGATGCACAAAAACTTGATAGTCAAATTTTGTATTTATAAAAAGCTCGCAAGTGCACGAATCACTTGTAATAAGCGATAAGTATACTCCCAAGATCGTCTCTCAAGGAATTGCGGTGGTTTTTAAATTCTTTAATTATTTTCTTATTCAATTAAACAAACAATCCTAAACATTCTAACAATTGTTGGGTTGTAGAACAGATTGTAAATTCGGACAAGTAAATTAAAAAAAAAGTAAATAAGAAATTTTAATTAAAAAGATAAAAGAAATAATGGGAATTTTAGTTCGCTATCCATTCATGGCAAAAACAAATTAAGCATTCAATTAAAAGTTGGATTTAATGATTTTTCTGCTAAACCTAGAAAATCCCAAATCAATGGCAATTTTCACTACAATTAATTAATTAACTTCTTTGATCCGGACCGTTAATTAACAAATTGGAATTAGCTCAAGGAAATAATTCTAACCACCTAAACTAACACAAATCAATGCAATCAATTTAGGCTCTTGTTCATAATGCACAATTAAGCAAAGATGGCGTTTCTAATGCCTAATTCTAAAATATTCTTTCTAACTACAAACTAAGGTTTGGTCCACCATTAATTCACAATCAGAAATAATAAGAACATGAACAAGAAATAAATCCAAAACTTAAATATTATTGAATTACAAAATTGTTCTTCCAATCATTGGAAGCAATACTAAAATCCCATATAAAAATTTAGCCAAACATAATTAAATTTACTATTGTAAATTTAATTACTAAAGGCATAACAAATACAGTAATAATATTCTAATTTTAGAGATGAAAATATTATACAAGAAAATAATATCTCATTCTCTAAAATATCATAAAATTATACTGCAAAAATAAAAAGCTATTTAAAAATAAAAAGAAACAAATAAAAATAAAAGAGAGAAAAATCTCTCAAGAAGAAAAAATGAAAAACGAGTGAAAAATGGATCGTGAATGTCTGAATTGTGTGTCCGGACGCCCCTATTTATAGCAATTAAAATTCAGAGTGCGTGCCACGTGTCAGCATCTGATTAGCTGGTCAACTACGAGGGACCCACGCGTCAGAGCGTGATTGGCGGGCAGCGCTGAGTGGGGACAAGCTTTCCACGTGGCGTTGTGTGATTCGCTGACGGCGCTGATGCAGCTAGAGCGGAGTGAGTGCGATGCCACGTGGCGCAAGCTGATTGGCTAGTCAGCGCGGTGCAAGGCTGGCATGGCGACAACTCTGAGTGCTATGCCACGTGGCGATTTTGACTGACGAACATCGCGCCGCTCTGTCTGGCGCACGCTTGGCACACGCTCGGCACACGTTTTCATCCACGTGTCGCAACATGATTTGCTGGTCAATGATGACGTGGTGGTGACGTGGATGCTGACCAAAACACGTGCCACGTGGCGCAAGCTGATTGGGCTTTACTAAGTGCATCCACTGTTCTTCTATATAAATCCATATTTCTAACTACATCCACATTTATTTCTGTATACATCCACAATTTCAATTAAATTCATAAAAAATACAGAAAAATTCCAGAAAAATTCTAAAAAATTATAAATGACTTCTAATTAATTATAAACCTAAAAATGACCAAAATATATTTATTTTGGATAAAATAATAAAATAAAACATAAAATGAATGCTTAAAAACGTAACAAAATATAGGTCAAAATTGTGTTTATCAGAGGGCTTGTAAAGGTATTTTGCCTAATGCTTTCAATTTATTTTAGAGAAAGTTGGGTAGGGGTTCTGGCTATTCCTTATGCAATAATCCTTGTGAAGACACTTCTCATTGTCTCTGGAGATGTGGGAGAGCTAAGGAGGTTTGGAAAGTTTCTTATTTTTCCAATTTTATTAAAAGTTTGCTTGTTATGTCTTTGTCGATCTCTTTCGTTGTCTGTTGGTGAGATTTAGTAAGATAGATATTGCGTTTTTTTGTTATCTTTGTTGGGGTGTTTGGCATAACAAGAATGAAATGGTGCATGGTAAATGTGGAAGACAAGGTGTGAAGGTGGTAGGGTGGATTTAATTGTTAATTGAGGAGTTTTGGAGGATGTGTGATAAGGGTTGGGAATTCAAGAAAAGCCATGCTAGGGTACAAAGGGATCAACAATGGTCTCCTCCACCTGTTAGTATTATTAAAATCAATGTTGATACTGCAGTCTGTATAGGGAAAAAGATGGCTTGCTCTGGAATTCTTGTTAGGGATCATAGTGGAAGATTTATAGCTGGTAAGACTTTGTTGTATAATGGTTCTACTTGCTCATTGGTTGCAGAGTTGCTGGCCATCCTAGATGGGTGTCGGCTAGGCAAGGAATTGGGTTTTAGTAAAGTGTTGGTGGAATTTAATTGTTTGAAGGCTGTGAATATTCTTAATAATGGTAATGTTTTTTTATCTGCTTATGGGAATATTTGTCTTGAGATTTTGAATGTTTGTAATGGTGGGGACTGGCAATTTGTTTTTAAGCCTAGAGAATGTAATAGGGCTGCTCATGAGGTAGCTGCCTATGGGATGGGAACTGGTGTTTGTGATGTTTGGCTTGATGCTTACCCTATGTGACTTTATTCTTATGTAGTGATTATTGGAATATAAATATATTGTCTTTGAGATAAAAAAAAAATATTGGTATATATATCAAAGATACATTGATTGAACTAACTCATGCAACAGAGCAATTGAACACAGTAATAAAACTTGGTAAATCCACGTAGGCTTCAATCCTAAGTGGTAACATCCATGAGTTTTTTAAGGCAACACTCAGCAGCCAAATTTACTAAAAGTAATAAACAATTAATACAGACTCGATAAGGTAATACACCAAATACTTCATAAGTTAGGTAGACAAAAATACTAAATAAAATAAACAGACTTCGTATTTTGCTTAAATGCTAACAAAGACTCAAAGGGACTTACAAGAGCAAAATTTTCTTTTACCACCCCTTTTACTACCTTTAATTTTTGATCATGTAGTTAATTTATATTTAAAATTGAATGTGTTAAAAAAAAAGCTTATTTAAACACATGTTAAAAAATAGTATCTATATCTACAACTTTTTTTACATAACATGATTTATTGTTATTTTGGTACAAGAATAAAACAAATATAACAAATATGTCAAAATATACTAAATCAAGTTACAATATTTCATTACCTATCAAAATAAAAAAACAAATGCCCAATCATACTTTCATAGATGGACCAATTTAAAAGTAGACCATATCGTACTAAATTTATCCAAAAAAAAATCAACCAAAACATACCATAGTGTACTAAAATATACCAAATTTGGGTAAACAAAGCAAAATCTATAATAATTAAGTAAGGTTATTCACATTTGATCATTAGCGACTAATATATCAATCAAAACGTACCAAAATTGCCACAAGGTTCAAATAGCATAAAAGGAATGAAATTGACCCTTAAATCTAAAAATTACAATAATTGGGCAAATTCATTTAGATTTAATTATTAAAGATTATTTTCGATTAAGATATATAATATTTACCAAAAACTACCAAAATTGACCAAAATATACAAAAATATACCAAATTGCACTAAAAATAACAAATTATAGTAAAAAAACCAAAATCTAGAATAACTGAGTAAGGTCATCTATATTTGACCATCAAAGACTAATATATAATCAAAACATACCAAAATTGAACAAAATAAACTATATTGAACTATAAGAAAGAAATGGACCACATAAAACAAAAACCAACAATAATTGGGTAAAGAAATATAGATTTGATCATTAGTGGGTACAATATACTAAAATATACCAAATCAACCAAAATATTCTCGAAGTCGACAAAAATTGACAAAAATATGCTCAAAATTGACCAAAATCAACCAAAATATGCTTTTAGTTGACCAAATGTTTTCCACATGGAAGAAATAATTAACATCCATTAAAAAACTACAATAATTGAAAAAGAACATTTTGATTTAATCATTAATGACTATTATATTGACCAAAATAGTTTAGAGACTAGATTCACCTATTTTAAGTGAAAAATAGACATACCTATTTTAAGTATTTTCCAATGGCCTACTATAGGGACTAGGGATGGAAGCAAATTATACGAATTTTTTATAAAAACCAAAGGCAATTAACAACCCAATAGTATACCATTTCTTTACAAAATTTAACTTAACATGAGAGAATGAATCAATTTTTATTAATCGATCAAAATATATCAAAAATTCATGAAGTCTTTATATGAGGACAAAATGTATAAGATATCACAAAGTAAACAAAAATATAACACAATATACCAAAAAAAGGTAAAATCTACCAAAATAACCACAATATATCAAAATCGAATGAAAAATACGGAAATTCACCAAATTACAACACAATATACCAAACTTGACTAAAATCTATCGAAATCGAATAAGATCTACCGAAATTGACCATAATATACGAAAACCAATCATTTTCAAACATTAAATTTCAAACCCAGAAACCCATGTAATCCAAAAAGATACACATATAAACACAAAAATTATCAAACCCAGAAACACAAGAACACATAAACACAAAAAAGAGATAAATCAAAAGAATAAAATAACAAGCTTTACAAGAAATTTAAAACAACCTACCAAAAGCAAAAGAGAACGGTGGGTGGATTAGGGTTTTGAGAAATTGAAGAACGAAAAGGGCAATAAAAAAAGAAATAAGATTATGGCAAAATCAAATAAAGAAGGAATGAGTAAGAGGGTAGTTACGTTGATTGGAATTATAATAAGAATGTGTGTCTTGAAGAAGAAATTTGAAAGAAATTCTTGCTTAAACCAAAAACCAAATCATTTCCAAATGTAAGGGTTGATAGATTCGTCATTCTGATAATTAAAATGCAAAACAAACACTTTCACTACTCTTATTTTAAAAAGCCTATTCTAACTCTGTCTCATGTGTTTGATTAGTTAAAGAAAAAAAAATTGTTATTTTTTTTTGTTAATATTTACCAGCACCAATTAAAAGTAGGAAATTTATCAAAAATAACATCCTTAAAACTTATAGTAACAAAACTAGCACCTTAATAATATTGAACGTGAAATATTGAACGTTCAATATTAAACGGGTCTAAATTGTCGTCGTTCAATTCTAATTGAACGGGTGTTTAAAGAAAAAAGACATATTAATTATTTTTTTTAATTATGAAAATATAAGTTTGAATACAAAAAATACTAGTTTTATTATTATAAATTTAAAGGGTGCTAGTTTTCTTATTTTTCGTTAAAACTATTAAGCTTCCATTTAAAATCACCCCATTTTTTAAGTTTAACAGAATGTACCCTTTTTAGAGAAAAAAGTAAAACCCTTTCGTTTCCTTACTGATTTGCACTTGGTTATGTCTCTTCTATCAGAAAAGACTAGAGAGAGAAGCTTATGGCGAGAGATGAATAGGGGTCTGGGGCTCCGTGCTTTAGCTTTTTGATGTTTGTCATGGTATGAGCAAAGTTTTCAATCTCTTCTTCTCAGAAGAAGATGGCTTTACCAGAGGACCCGCAGGAGCTCCAAAATCCACCTTCCGTTCTTGATGCTCTCTTGTGCGAAGAAGAAAGTGTTGAAGATGATTTTGGAAAAAAGGGTCTTGGGGATGAGAGTCAAAATTGTGTGGAGAGTGTTAAAAATCACTCATTTTCCCCTTCAGTTTTGCTGGAAAACGATTTGTTTTGGGATGATGATGAACTAGTCTGTTCTTATCTCGAAAGAGAAACAGACCCATCTGTGTTGTACTGATTTGACCTCTGATGGGTCTCTAATGGAGGTTCGAAAACAGGCTGTGCGATGGATTTTGAATGAAAAGGCACATTATGGGTTTTCTGCTTTGACCGTTGTTCTTGCCGTTAATTACTTTGATAGATTCATTTCAAGCCTCCAATTTCAGAGAGACAAGCCATGGATGAGTCAACTCACTGCGGTTGCTTGTCTCTCTCTTGCTGCTAAAGTGGAGGAAATAGATGTGTCGAGATTCATTTTGAAATAGGAAAGTAAATAAAATCATAATATGGTAGAAATCTTTGTACTTAATTATTATCATTTTCTGTCGTTTTATTTCTATTATAAATTCATGTAATCTGTACAAAGCAAATCAATCAATTGAAATATTTAAACCAAATATTGTATTTTTCTTTTCTACATGGTATCAGAGCCAGGTTAGGATTCTGTAAAAAAAAAAAAAAAAAAATCCAACATCCCACCAGATCAACCAAACAAAATCACCACTGGTTGGTATCATCTCAACCCACTAGATCAACCACCAAAACAGATCCCACAGACTACCGCGGACCACCACCAAAACAGATCCCACAGACCACCGCAAACCACCACCAAAACAGATCTCACAGACCACTACCAAAACAGATCCACAGACCACCGCGGACCACAACCAAAACAGATCCCATAAACCACTGCAGACCACCACCAAAACAGATCCGTCGCGCCACCACAGACCACCGCAGACCACCACCAAAACAGATCCCACAGACCACCGCGGACCACAACCAAAACAGATCCCACAGACCACCGCAAACCACCACCAAAACAGATCCCACAGACCATCGCATATCACAGACCAAAACAGATCCCACAGACCACCGCAGACACAGACCAAAACAGATCCCACAGACCACCGCAGACACAGACCAAAACAGATCCGTCAACCACAATTCAAATCCGTCGCGCCACCTCGCCCACCTATCGCGCCACCCCAATGTCGCGCCACAAACAAAGACCCATCTCGCAGATCTCGTCGCAACCAGACCCACCAAATTACAGTCAAAAATCCAAAATCCAATATCCCCATATCATTTTTCCCAAATTGCCACCCACCATTCTCGAAACTACGCCACTACCCACCAAATCGCCATTCACCGTCTACCGACAGCCCAGCTCAGTAGAAACAAACCACCAGAACCAAACAAAACAAACAAACCACCACCAAACCAAACCAAATAACCAAATCGACCACCAGATCCACCAAACAGACCCCAAACAGACCCAATTTATGCATAATCCTGGAGAACAATATATGAATGCAGTTACTCGCATTTTGAGATATTTAAAGTCTGCTCTTGAAAAATGAGTATTATTCACCAAAAACACAAACTATAAGAGTATAGAAGCATATACTGATGCTGATTGGGCTGGTAATAAAGGTGACAGGCGATATACTTTTTGCTCGTTTAGAAGATCAGTTAGTTGACATTTTCACCAAAGCAATCTCAAATCGAGTGTTCTTAAAATTTTTTAGACAAGTTGGGCATGTAAGACATGTATGCACCAATTTGAGGGGGAGTGTCGAGATTCATTTTGAAATAGGAAAGTAAATAAAATCATAATATGGTAGAAATCTTTGTACTTAATTATTATCATTTTCTGTCGTTTTATTTCTATTATAAATTCATGTAATCTGTACAAAGCAGACAAGTCAGTGAAATATTCAGAACCAAATATCACATTCTTTTTTTCTACAAGATGTCCCCCTTCTTATAGACCTGCAAGTATGTGCAATGCTCTTCGGCGTTCTAGGTACTTGTTAAAATGCCAGAGTTATGTCTTTTGGTCTTTTAATAATAACTACTGGGTCTTGTTTTGTGTTTAGGTGGAGGAATCAAAATTTGTTTTTGAAGCAAAGACTATACAGAGAATGGAGCTTCTGGTCCTATCAACTCTTCAATGGAGGATGAATCCTGTAACTCCAAATTCATTCTTTAGTCACATACTCAGAAGGATTGGTCTGAAAAATCACCTACATTGGGAGTTTCTATGGAGGTGTGAGCGCCTTATTGTTTCTGTTGTTCTGGGTAAGTAGTTAAAGTCACTTTTATTTTCTTCCTGTTAGCTTAGCATACAACACACGGTCTCTGATCCTCTGTTTGATTCGTTCACTTCGTTGCAGATTCCAGATTTGCGTGTTATCTGCCTTCTGTTTTAGCTGTAGCAACAATGTTTCATGTCATTGATGAGATTGAGCCATTTAATGCGCTGAAATATCATAACCAGCTCATGAGTGTACTTAAGATTAGTGCGGTCTGTATCATAACCTTTTGTTCTCTGCTCCGAAAATGTATCATAACTTCTGATCTTGTTAAATTAAATATTATGATACAGGACTCAGTGAATGAATGCTATAAGCTCATGCTGAAAATATCAGGCAGCCATGGGTACATCCATAAGGAAAGCCACAAACGCAAGAAAATTTCTTTCTCCAGCAGCCCAAGTGGAGTCATTGAGGCATCTTTCAGCTATGATACCTCAAATGATTCATGGCCTTTGGCTTCATCAGTCTCATCATCTCCGGCACCTAGGTCCAAAAAGCAGATCACTGGATCAGCAGACGCGATTGCCTGCGATAAATTGTGCATCTGTTGATTTGCTTGGCAGCCCTCGTTGATCTTTTTCTTTTTGTTATTGTCAAGTATCAAACATGGTACCATATACTATCCCTCCTTTTCTAAATTATTGAAGTATTTGCTTTTAATTTCCCATATGTTCTCTTCTCTTATGTTGCTTATCATCATCACCTTTTGGCCAACCTGTGGAATTGAGGTACAAAAAGATGAGAACTGAGCATTTTAAATGGGTGTTTGTAACAACATTAGCTCATAAAACTCAAGACATAGTATTAGACAATTCGAATATTGCACTGGACTCTTTGTAAGCACATTGTCTTTTTATCACAAATTCTGCAAGGTCCTATAATGTGACTGCTTGTTTTGTTCCGTGGAATTACTATCTTAGTGTAAAATATGTAATAAGTCTTCGGTGAAAACTAATATATCAAACATGTACTTATCTAATAAATATGCTTATCAATATATATGCCTTTCAATATGATTGTCATTTTCATTAACATTACATGTATACTACGTACCTGTATAGTAATTTTTTGTGGTCTTTATGGATCCTATTGAAAAATCGCTATCAACACGTGCACATCATAGCAAGTGTATCATCTGCTAGAGAAAGGGCAATTTGAATTTCCTTTTGTTGGTCAAATATGCTGTTGACATAGTACATCGTCACATGACAAAGATTAAACCTAAGTAATTGATGACTAAGTCACAGGCTATGATATTAAAAGTCAAATTTCTAGGCAACTGTAACTGTGTTCACAAGTTCATGCCTTTATTTGTTCTTTGCTCTTTCTTTTGCGGCTTTGCCATTGCTCCTAAATAAAATTCTCTATTATTTAGTTCTGTATACTGTTTTCTTTTGTCCTTGGTAAGTGGTAACCATGGTTACCAAACCACTCTAGAAACTCACTCTAGTCTTGGTTAATTCCACTGTTTTCCAATAGCTAATAGAACTTGAGTATCTTTTTGTTTCAGTTTTAGGGACCATGTAAAAGTGCTTCTAATAGCAAAAAAGCACTTCATGATCAAATAGGAAAAAAATTGTCATAAGCACATTCAGGGTTTAGAAAGCACATAATCTGATGTGCTTGTTGAAATCGTTATTTTTTTATGAAACTACTAATACAAACACAAGCAAACAAATTAAGATCTTAGTAACCCAGGTTGAGTACTCTGCTCCATTAGGAGATGAATGGCTTTACAATTAGGCAGCATTATTAAATGCATTGAAGTTTGATTGAACAGTGACCATTCAGATCATGAAATAGATACTTGTCATTGCTAATTGCTTGATTGGAAATGCCGTTTTAATCTTCACAATCATTATGAAAATGTAAATTATAGGATAACTAACACCAAGAATGTAGGAAAATCTCTTCCATCATTTAATTGAAAGAAAAAGCATATGAAGATCTGAATAATATTAATGTTATGCATTCTCTTCTGACTCGTTTCTTAGCTGTGTAGTATAAGTTTGAAATAAATGCCCAACTATCTTCAAAGCCTACACTCGATGTCTATTTATATCATAGAAAGACCATAGGACCTCTTCTCTAACTTTACAATTTCATCTAGAAGAGTGACAGTGTGAGTTTCATTTGCCGCCATTAATGAATGTTTGATCAATTATGAATAGTCTGTAAAACTAAAATTTCAAGTTTCAAAGGGAAACACAGAATGTATAATATTTAAATATTAATGTATAATATTAGATCACAAAATTTATAAGTTTTTGAATCTTTTTATTCTTTATAATTAAACTCAAATTTTAATTTCATTTAAAATCTATCAAGTTTTTATTTTTTTTTATTTCTTAATCATTTGATAATATTATATATAAATATGTTGCAAATATATTTATGAATATAATAATAAATATATATTTAAGTTTATCAATATAAATATTTATTATTATTATTTCAAAAAATTACGAATCTTGAATATTTTGTATTAAATGAATAAATAAAAATGTTTCATAATTATCTGTTAGTATTTTTCTTTATTTTAAATTAATTATTTATTTGTACTTATATTAAAATTAATGAATAATATGTGTAATACATATATATAACAACTATATTAATTAAAAAAAGATTGAAAATAATTTTTGAAATGTAATGTCTGTAGTATCTTACTTAAATAATATTTATTTAGTATTAATTATGAATTATATGAAAGTTATTTAAATGTAATTATCTTATAAATTCAAACTTATGTTTTTTTTTTTTTCATTTATTAATAATACTTTTTCAGTATTAATATAATTTGGAATCACTTAAATAAATTTTCATGGCATAATTTAATTATAATTTTTTAATGTGTATCTATTGATTTATGTTTAATTTTTTTTATAAGCAAATGGGAGACTGGAATAAGTAGGTGCACCAGGGTGCT
This sequence comes from Elaeagnus macrophylla, assembly GCA_029378325.1. Classification (NCBI taxonomy): domain Eukaryota; kingdom Viridiplantae; phylum Streptophyta; class Magnoliopsida; order Rosales; family Elaeagnaceae; genus Elaeagnus; species Elaeagnus macrophylla. Next base: position 46,046,941 of record CM055641.1, on the reverse strand, counting down.
CCATCAGAATAGAAAGCAGTCCTTAACACTCTCTTTATTTTCCAACCACCTACAAATATTATTAAATAAATAAAAATAATGATTACATAACTTTGCATCAGCAGAACCTATAAGAAGGTTTGCCGACCATATCAAAAATAGTAAAGTGACGCGCGAAAGATGGTACATTCTACTACCAAGTCGAGAAACAAAAACTAGAAGATCTGGAAGCCAAGCCATCGGCAGCAGAATTATCCTCTCGGTAAATAAGAGAACAGTGGAAGTCTATATGTGCAATACGATTCAAACAATCTATCCAGGGTGAGAGCCAACACCATGGCACCATATGAGATCTATTGTGGAATAAATTTACCACATACGTTGAGTCAGACTCCAACCAAATCTTCTTCCAACCAAAATTGTCCGCATATTTTATTGCATGAATAGCCTTTGCTAGCTCAGCCTCATTGGCATAAGAAATCCCTAAAGGAGCACAAAAACAGCCCTTGACAAAAGATCTGGAGGTTCGAAAAATTCATGCACAACCTGAAAGACCAGGTGCCCCAAACGCAACCCCATCCATGTTTACCTTTAACTAACCTGGAGGAGGAGGATGCCAGTTAACTTCAATCACCTTTGGGGATCTTAGTGGTATACCACGAACTCGCCAACGACTGAGTATCTGCAAGTCATTCATAGTGTTTCGCATTGCACCAGTTTGCATTAAGCCTGCTTCTCTAATAAAACACCAAACAGTAGTAAGAGAGGAACGTAAATGAATCTCAATCCCATCATAGCAGCAATTATTCCTAGTTGTCCAAATAACCCAAATAACAGAGATAATGCTTGCTTTCCATAAATTACGAACTTGAGGTCCAAAATCTCTACTTATAGCATCCCTCCACAACTCTGAAAGTGACATGTCTGTGCGGGGGCGCAAACCAAAAAAATAGGCAATGAGGTCCCAGAGAGCTCCAGCAAAAGGACACATTAAGAAAAGATGAGAGATTGTCTCTTTTGATCTACCACAAATAAAGCAACGTGAAGGGAAGAAAAAACTCCTTTTCTTGACAGCGCAATCAATGGGAACCTTTCCTTGAATGACTCTCCAAAAAAGCATAGAGCAAGATGGAGGAAGAAATGGGGACTAGACTTCTTTACCTTAACTTTTAACTTGCCCCATTGATCTCAAAAAATCATAAGCATCACAAGTGGAAACATCTCCTCTAACTGAACAAGACCATACCCGAGTATCTTTTGTACCTACAATTACCGAGTTAATATCTATGGCTACATCCGAATGAGAGTAAAATTTTGCGGTAATTGTCAACCATCTTCTGTCTGAAATTGACCAATCAAAGCATTCAATGACATATCAATTGGAACCTTAGTAACTATCTCTATTAGAAGTGAACCCAGCCAATTGTTTGTTCAGAAACGAATCAGTGAATTCCTACCTATCAACCAACGGGAGTTAGCAATCAAAGGTAGGAAATGGGTCCTCAAGCCAGACCAAATAGATGAGCAAATATGATACCCTTTAGGAGTATCATTCCTATTAAGAAATTGCCTCCGTAAGTACATCAAGGTGTGAGAGGTTCCTTCAATTAACCGCCAAGCAAATCTTCGCAATATGGCTTCATTTAAAGTTTTTAGATCTCTCAGACCAAGACCCCCCTCAGCAAGAAGGCGACAACAATCTCTCCAGGCGACTTGAACTAATTTCACTTTGTCCGTATGGCCAGTCTAGAAAAAATTTCAGATGATTTTAGTAAGCTTATCATCAAGAACCGCTTTTGGCCATCTATAAATTTAAAAAGAATGGAGGAACGTGCTCTGGATAATCGATGCAATCAAGCAGCGACGACCTGCTAGAGAAAGTGATAATCCCTTCCAAGAATCTAAATGAACTTTAATCCGATCAGCCAAAACCTTGGAACCAGCATGGACGTGGGGCACCACGAAAAAGAGTCACCCCTAAATAGCTCATAGAATCACCATCCAAATGCATACCCGAAAGCTCTTGAATAGATTGAATTCCACTTCTCGACACCCCCTTGCCAAAATAGATGCTTGATTTTTCAAAGTTAACCAATTGTCCCGAGAAAACACCATAAAGCTGGAGAGCTTCAGAGATACTCTGGATATTGTGAGAACTAGCTCTTGCAAAGATGAGCAAATCATCTGCATAAAGAAAATGGTTAGGAGCTGTAATACCATGAGGAAAGGAGATATGGGCAAGCCGACCATCCACAGCCATAGAGAGATATCTGCTAAGAAAATCACTTGCTATGCAAAAAATCAGCAGAGATAAAGAATCACCTTGTCGCACCCCTCTAGAGCAAAGGAAATAACCTTTAGAAGAGCCATTCATGAGAATAGAGATTCTTGCAGAGGTAAAAAGACCATGTATCCAACCAAGGAAAATCTCATCAAAGCCAAAACACCTCATTACCTCAATAACAAAGTCCCATCTTATCGTATCGAAAGCCTTCCGAATATCGATTTTAAGAGCAAGATTTCCACCACGACTACGAATATCCAAAGCATTGAAGCACTCAGATGCCCTTGCCATGCAAATCCCCAATAATGCATCTAGGAATAAAACCAAATTGATTTGAAGAAAGAATACGAGAGCAGATAACCCCAAGACGAGTAGCTAATATTCTCGTGATAATCTTAAACATGAAATTTTCAAGTGCAACAGGTCTGTATTGGTCAACCCGGCTAGCATGATCAGCCTTAGGTATCAAGATGACAAAACTAGAATTGAGCCTGGGATGCATCCTCCCTGTATGAAAAAAATCCTGTATTGCTCTAACAACATCATAACTAACAATGTCCCAACAATGTTGAAAAAAATGACTAGTATAGCCATCTAGGCCAGGAGCACTCAAGGGATCCATATCAAACACTATGGCTATTATTTCCACGCTAGTAGGAATTTTCCTTAAGGAAACATTATCCTCTTGTGAAACCATCTTTGGAACCACTGAATCAATTTTCGAAAAATCCGAAGGATCCCCACTTATTGGCTCTGAAAACATCCCCTCATAATATCCCACAATATGACTTGCAATAACATCTGAATCATGACAAATATCACCATTAATCTCCAAATGGGCTAGAGGTTTTTGAGCCTTTAAACGATGAAACATAGAGTGATAGAAAGGCGTATTCTTGTCACCGTCCTTAAGCCACTTTAATCTGACCTTCTCTTTGAGGAAAGTGTCCTATTGTTTTAAAAGCCTATCCAGATCAACAATGGCATCAGACTCAACCTGAAACATGTTGATACGATCCAGATCGCGCCACAAATAAGGCCCAACACGTATCATGGACTAGGCTGAGAAAGGGGTGAAATATTGACGCAGAAAGGCACACCACAATACGAGCAAAGGGTACAAACATGTGAATCATGGGAGTGCCAAGCTAATTGTGGAATTTCAACATTTTGAGCTGCGTTGCGACATGTGATTCCCCCGCCGCGGCGAACAACTTTCTATTTTGGATAGGATTTTGCGCGCTGCGGCATGAAATATATGCGCTGCGGCACAAGACTTTCTGTTTTTGGCATACGCGCGCGCAGACTGGGCAGAGGTGCGCTCAAATGTGGCAGATGTGCGTGCAGGGTTGAAAGGACATGCGCGCCGCGGCATGGCTTTGGGGCGCCGCGGCACAAGCCTCTCGAGTTGGATGCCAAGCTTCCTCGCCGCGGCATGAAATTTACTCCGCCACGGCCCGCCTACTTTTAATTATCTTCTCGAGCCTCCTCGCCGCGGCATAGATAAATCCCCCGCCGCGGCATAGATATAAAATTGTAATTTTTGCACCATTGGATTAAAAACCAATGGTTAGGATTCATTTTAACTTTTAGGGTTTTGTTGTACTCTATAAAGATCATATGTGCAGCAAATTGTAACTTTTGTTCATTTATGAGAATATTTATTTTTTCAAACAAATTTGAGAGCCAAGAGCTCTTTGCTTGATTGCAACCCAAAACTTATCAAAGGACTTGCATCCCTTTATGGCGTTTCTATTGTTCTTAGTGCGTGGTGCGTAATATCCATATGTGTAGGTGAGTTCCTTGCTACCAAAAATCTGTTGTTTTGTTTAGAAATCACATGCTAATTTGTTGTTGGGTCTTGAGCTGAATTTCTTGTGGTTCTCTAGTCTTCGTTGCTAGTGGGTCGTAGGAATCGTGTTGCGGGGTTCGCATCACATGTCCTCGCTAAAGTTCTCATCATTATATCTTTTTTGAAATATTGGAATATTTTGGACTGGTCTGAATTTAATTTGTGTCAAAAACTGTTAATCATAATATAAAATGAATTTAATTCTTGTCATAAACTGTAAATCTTTAGCCCAAACAAAAAATATTTAGGCTGACCTAAACGGCTCAAACTTTTATTTATATATATTAATTAGTCATTTTTACCTTATTTAACTGGATATTAATTAAAAATATTATAAATTTTCTTGAACTTTTTAATCTGATTAGGATAATAAAAAATTTGAGCCAAATTCAATGCATTCTAATAACATTAAAGATACAAATAAAAATTTTGTCACAAACTTTTACCAAATTTAAAAGTAAAAGTTTCAAAGTTATAATTATATTACAAAACAACTCAATGAGCCACCACTTAAAATTAAAGAAAATGAATATTTTTTACTTAAACTTTATATAATTGTAATTAGTAATAACGTAATATCTTTGCACATTAATAGTAAGAAAAATTCAAAACAAATTATCAATGACATGAGTTAACAGATTCAACTTAAAGAAAAAATAATAGTAATAATATATAACAATAATTATTATTATTCTTTATTTACGTATTATCGAGTTGGCCCTAACCCAACCTTAATTTTTTTGTGTTATTCAGGTTGGCTCAAATTAGATCTAAATTTAATTTATTCGTATTCGATTTATATTTTTTAGTTCGTATTCAATTTGAACAATTAAGTAGCAACACAATTTTCCCGTCCTTGGCCAAAAATGGCACAAGTGGCTTGAATATACCTGAAAGTTCAACTTTTCATTTTTATCAACTTTCTTGTTACACCCAAATCGTAAAAGCAAAACGAGTGTAGCTTTATATTAAAGATATCCCAAAAAATGATCAATTGATTCCAAAAACTGGTGTTTAAATAAACAAAAATTGTGTAGATTGATGTCTAAAATATTTTTTTGTTTATAAAGTTACCAGTGGTGACGTCGAAGAGAGTGTAGGCCAAGTTTATCAGTAATTTCAAAAACACTCATGGCATTAGGAAGTCTTGTTTATTGGCAAATACAAGTACTGTTGCTTTATACAAATCATCCTGCAACAGTTTTATAAACAGATAGATAACTCTAATTTGTTAGAGTAATATTTGCTTTTAATTCTTGGAAACTTGCTTGATGATTTAAGAATATTTGTACAATGTGCTCATTTGAATATTATTTGTGCAATTTGTGGAAATGAGTGAATTATTTCATATTAAATCTAAATTTATCTTGTATTTCATTAAAAAGACTTATATTTTGAAGTTCACTCATGAGACTTTCATGTATTCCTTTGCAGAGAACAAAACAAACAATAAGGAAGCATTAAACAAATTTGCCACAGCAAAGCATTAAAACAGGGAGGAATAAAAAATTTGGCAGTTGGGCTTGGGATTTAAAAAAAAGGACGATATTGGGTAGTTAAAAACTCACCTCTTTAAGGGCAAATTTGGAAGTTAACACAATAATCTTATCATACAAATTAAATCTAAAGATTAACATATAAAACAAAGGCTGATTTGCAGATCAATAAATCGGCAGAATCGGCAGAAAAAAGAAAATAAAATAGAGTAGCAGAACGGTGGATGTTGGATCTAGAAAGAGACCAATTCTCCACAATTTGAAAGGATCAATTTAAAGGGGTAGATTTGTAGTGATCAATAGTGAGGAAAGCAAGAGAAAGAGTTAGAGATTTTGTAACTCAATTGATTGAGAACTTAGTTAAAGGGATTTCTTAGTGATTTACTCTTTCTTCTATTGTTCTATATTTTCTTTCAATCTCTATAACTCAATGGATATGGTTTTGAATATTTATGAAGTTATATTTGATTTTATGAATATGATTGACTAATTTCTCTACAGTTAGGATTGTGGTTGTGCAAGTTAATGCAGTTTGTGTTTTTCAATTATAAAAATCTATGTTTTTTTCTTGGCAAGGTAGTGCTAGTTATTCAATGCTTATTTGATTGATTAATTTCTTATTGATTCCTTGATCACCAATTGATAGGATAATAAAACAGAGATTAATCTTGGAAAGATTAGTTGATGTTGGATGAAGTTTGAATAATGTGGGTTTAGTTTAGATATAAGGATAAAAATTAAAATTGCAACTAATATAAGAATATATAGTTGTCTCAAGAATTGGTGGATAAAATATTATTCTTAGATTCAGTTGTACATGCGAATGTGTTTTATTGAGTCTTAGGAAATATAAACATTGCATATTGGGAAGAATCCATTTTAATTTTTGAATTCTGGTTACTAGTGCATTTTGTTATAGCATCACTGCAGCATTCGTGCTTGACTGCATTACTTGTTACATTTGCAATCCTCACTGATTTTTTCACTTGAGATTCTTGCTATTTTTCTTGTTAAGTTTTGTTTTAGTATTCTTAATTTTGTTATCTCGTGCTTATTATTTTATTTTATTTTGTTACACTACATCTAAAATTGATTTTATAAGATAATTTTTACAATACTTTCTAATATTCTAATATCTGTGAGAGCGATCTTTCTTATCATTATATTGCTTGTTTGTGCACGTGCACTTGCTTAATATCTTATACACTTTTTAAGCTACGAGATTGGATACTAGTTCTAGGGATTGAAGTCCCATTTTCAAAAATTGATATAAATCGCATTTTCTAGTTGGAAACCTTTGAGGATGGTTAGGCAAAATACCTCCACTCACTAGATGAGTATAGGTGGAATGAAATGTTATTGCGGGTTTGTACACCCAGCTCTAATTGGGATAAATCCCCACAGGGAGCACTCACAATCAATAGAATCACCCTACTGCTCGCTGCCAAAATTTGGCACCACTTTGTGAAGACTAGACACTCTGTCCCACCACACATGGTGAAACTGTCAGTAGGGATAGAATAGTATTCATCAATGCCATCCTGTTAGGGAGGAGTTTAAATATTGGCAGGATTATCAGTGAAAATATTAAAATGTGTGCTACTCGATGAAAAGACAGCTTGATGTTCCATTCCCTCATCACAACGCTTTGTAGAGCATATGATGGTCCTATAGCAGACGAATAGGAAAAGCTAAATTTTAGGGGTGCAATAACTAAAGTTGTCATTGCTTGGATACTGCAAGAAAACATTGAAACCCCTCTAGTAGTGAGCAATAAAGCTTCTTCCTCAAATTTGGAGAATCTCATGGAAAAATGGCTAATTAATTTAGAGGTCCAACAATACGAGTTCATGGAGCAACATAAACAATTTTGAAAATATACATATGAGCGAGATATTACCCTCTAGAAGAACCTGCAGGCAAATTCTAACACATATGTTTTTTCTTTCCTGTAGTTTCCAACACATATTTTTTAGGAAGAAAATGAGGAAAGTGCTGCTCTACACGAGACACCACTTGAACATTCCAACCATCCCATGGAAAATTCGCACGAGAGCTCTAATTTTGAAGAAGTGGTCCAAATTTTTAAGCAACCAAAGTCTTCCAATAAAAAAGGAAAGAGGGAAGCTGTCTAGTATCACCAAGGCACTCATTATAGGAAAATGCTGGGAAGTGCCTCCAAATGTGACTAAAAATAGAGTGTTGGCATCGCTGCACCATTGCTACAACAAACAGAGGCGTGTCTTTACTCTTTCCTATTTCAAAATTTTTGCTGCACCTTTGTGTTTTTATTTTTGTTATTGTTTGTTTTCTTTTTCTATCTTTTTTTTATTTTTTTATTTTGATGTATTAACAAGAAATGAGGTCACTGCTTCTTTTAAGTTTGGGGGGAATTTGATTTATTTACTTTTGGTGTTGAATTCTATTTTTATGCTTCATGTTGCTATTATTGTTAATTAATTAGTGATAATGAACTGCTTTGTGGAAAGCTGATCCCGAGTTTGTTTTCTTTGTAGTGATTTTATCTTTAGGTTGAGTTGTTGGCTTGTTAGAAGAAATACATCAGTTGATGAAAAGATTTGATTTGAATGGGTGCTAGTAAAAATTTTGAGAACTTGTTTAAAAATATCCTTCCCATAACTCATGTGCACAATCATGTTTGTAGTTTGATATGAACCTAGAGTGAGGAGACTTTATGGGAAAGCTTAAGCTTCTAGAATTGGTTTGGAAAGTCTCTCGAAGCGAAATCCTAGAAACTTTACTAGCCAAGGATATGATTTAGCCTTTCTTTGGCATTGATTATGCTTTTTATGCCAACCTTGAGCAAATAAATTTTTTTAATTTCCTTAGTATACTCGATTTGAGCCATACTTAATCAATGTCTTTTTCTTTAAAACCTACATTATAGCCTAACCTTTATCCATATGGATATCCTTTTTATTTTTTTACCTCACCAGTGCATTATCATTTTTAAGAATTATTTTAGAAGGAGTTGTACATCTTGACAAAAAGAATAAGTTGTATTGTTAAAAATGGTTGCTATTATTTTGAAGATCACTCATGTTAACTTGTATTGAGTTTGGCTATATATATATAATATAAAAAAAGGGGGAGCTTTGCTACAACATTGCCCCAACAAAGTTTACATCAACATTTCTGTAGCAAAGTTTCCAGCAAAACAATTTCATGCTACAACATAAAAGAAGTTTGATGCTCAACTTATAGTTATCTTATTCAAAAAAAGAAAAAGAAAAGAGAAACAATTAAATAAAGTCATGGTTATTAAAAATTGTGTGGAAAGGAAATTGAAGAAAAGTTTGGGGGTGTCAATCGGGGAGAATGAAGACTCTAAAAAGGTTCTTTAATGATAATTATGCATGTGGAATATGAAACTTAAATTTATCATTTACCTCACCCCAACCAAGCCTTACTTTTCAAGGTTTACTAAGTCCTTTTGATCTTTGATTAGTGAATGTCTACATTAGTAGAGATGGATTCTAAAGACCAACTTATGGAAGCATGTATTAAGCTTAAGGATCATGGCTTACTTTAGTTTGTGGGAAAATATCAAATGACGAACAATGATCATCACACACACACATAAGAGTATTTTAGAATGAGTTTGAAATGTTTGAACTAGCATTTGAGAAAAACCAATTTGGATCATGAATTTGAGATTATTTCTTCCTACCTTTGATACAACAAGTTTAGTTCATCTATTGGTTTACATTTATGTTTTTTAGAAAGTAGTCTGTAGATTGAGAGTTTTGTTCTTCCTTGTTTTATCACCCCTAGAGTTTATTTGCTTGAGGACAAGCAAGATGCTAAGTTTGGGGGAGTTAATAACTATAATTTATTAGAGTAATATTAGCTTTTAAGTCTTGGAAACTTGCTTGATCATTTGAGAATATTTGCACAATGTGCTCATTTGGATATTATTTGTGCAATTTGTGGAGATGAGTGAATTCCTTGATATTAAATCTGAATTTATCTTGCATTCCATTAAAAAGACTTATATTTTGAAATTCACTTATGAGAATTTCATGTATTCCTTCGCAGAGAACAAAACAAATAACAAGGAAGCATTAAACAGGTTTGCCACAGCTTTGCTGCAACAAAGGACACCAAAATTAAAAGAGTGGGGAATAGAAAATTTGGCAACTGGCCTTTGGTTTTTATTAAAAGGATGATATTGGGCAGTTAAAAACTCACCTCTTTAAGAGCAAATTTGAAAGTTAACACAAGAATCCTATATCATGCAAATTAAATCTAAGGATTAATATATAAAAGGAGGGCTAATTTGTAGATCAGTAAAGAGGCAAAATTGGCAAAAAAAGAATAAAAACAAAGTAGCAGAACAACGACTATTGGATCTGGAAAGAGACAAATTCCCTACAATTTGCAAGGATCAATTAAAAGGGGCAGATTTGCAGTGATCAAAATTGAGGAAAGCAAGACAGAGAGTTTAAGATTTTGTAACTCAATTGAGTGAGAACATAATTAAAGGGATTTCTTAGTGATTTACTCTTTCTTATATTGTTTTATATTTTCTTTCAATCTCTATAACTCAATGGATATGGTTTTTGTGAGGCCTACGAATGTTAGCAGTTTTGCAGACATAATTTTCATGTTGTATTGTTTTTAGTTATTAGGACTCTTCCCAACAAGTTTTGAGATATCATAACTCTCATAGTGGTTACAACAATTTAACGACTAATATTCAGGTAACCTGCATACATATCTAAGTGCATTTCATATAGGCTATTGTTTGACTAATTTATGATATTCTGAATGACTTTTATGGACCTTTTTAAATAGCCGGATTGATCTTCCCTGAGACGGATCAATCCCAGTACATATCGATCCCCATACGATCCCATATAGATCCTCCTCTCGCTGCGTAAAATTGAACGGTGAGTTTTACTGAGCTGGGCTTTTATGATTCATGTGCTAGGCTTAGATTCATCTTTCTATATTTTTCATCTATACTATTTCATGCCTGCTTCATCCATTGATCTTTGATCTGTTATATTTGCATGAATACGTTAGATTTGAGCCTATTTAATATATCGTGAATTATTGAATACGAATCTGTGCTTAAACCATATTTGTTTTAGATTTTCAATTTGCTTCTACTTTCATCTGATCATCTGACTGAAGCATTTGACAGGACTGTTCATTGCATTAGTCCATCTAGAACACATATTGCACTTATGTTATTTGTGCTAACTTTTCAGGTTGTTCCATGAATGTGTTCGAGAGCTTAAGAAGAGTAGTTCGAAACGTTGGTCCAGATCCATTCACCTACCTTGAAGAGACTTTGAAGAAAAGAGCGACGACTCGTAAGTAGAGTACACATGGGCTTTATCACTGTAAGGGTAGTCTAAGACCTCTTGAACTTGAACATTTATTTTTTCATAATGGACAAGTTAGGTGGTTCTGGTGGAATGGTGGTTTTCCTCTTAGGTCGAGTTGACCTAGGTTGTTTTCACCTAAAAATCTGTGTGTCATCTTTTCTTTTTTTTGCAATTATTCTGTAACTGCATGTCTGGCTGCTGTGATTAGTTTAGAAATTAAAATTAATCATAATTTTTATAATAAGCTATTTATCCCCCCTCTAGGCTTATTAGGTCCATAACTTAGAACTTTTAGTTTTGAATATTAATGAATTTATATTTGATTTCATGAATATGATTGGCTAATTTTTCTCCAGTTAGGATTGTGGTTGTGTAAGTTAATGTAGTCTGTGTTTTTCAATTATAAAAGTCTTTATTTTGCCTTGGCAAGATGGTGCTAGTTATTCAATGCTTGTTTGATTAATTAATTTCTTATTGATTGCTTGATCACCAATTGATAGGATAATAAAACTGAGATTAATTCTGAAAATATTAGTTGATGTTGGATGAAGTTTGAATAATGTGAGTTTAGTTTAGATCTAAGGATAAAAATTAAAGTTGAAACTAATATAGGAATATATAGTTGTCTCAAGAATTGGTGCATAAAATATTATTTTTAGATTTAGTTGTACATACGAATGTGTTTTATTGAGTCTTAGGAAATATTAACATTGCATATTAGGAAGAATCCATTTTAATTTTTGAATTATGATTACTGATATATTTTTCTATACCATCGCTGCAACATTCGTACTTGATTGCATTTACATTCTTGCTATCTCACTTGTTAACCTTTGTTTTAGTATTCTTAATCTTGTTATCTCATGCTTATTATTTTATTTTATTTTGTTACACAAAACATCTAATAGTGATTTTATTAGTTAATTTTTACAATACTTTCTAATATTCTAATCTCTGTGAGAACAATCTTTCTTATCATTATATTGCTTGTTTGCAACACGTGCACTTAATATTTTATACACTTTTTAAGCTATAAGTTTTTAGCACCGTTGTTGGGGATCTACAACGTTAGAAATTATTTGTAGGAATCAACTTTTATTTTGATTTAATTTTTGTTTATTGAATATCACCTTTGGGTCTTTTGTATGAGCTGATTTCATGAAGAGGATATCTTATCCCTAGATCCCGAGATCAAGCATACTTTCAGACTAAGAAGGAGAGAATAACAAGGTTTCGCTCAGGTTGAAAAAATGGCAAATGTAGGGGGCAGAAATAACGGCAATGAGCTGAATTTAAATAACATAATCAATGTGATACCTCCCATGGATGATAGGGATAGAGCTCTGAATGAATATGCATTGTTTATGTTAGAGGGGTTGAATCCAATTATTACGAGGTCAAATATTCAAGCTCCTCAGTTTGAGTTAAAACCAATTATGTTTCAAATGTTACAAATAGTTAGGTAGTTTAGTGGGTTATCTATAGAAGATCCTCATCTGCATCTCAGATTATTTTTTGAAGTCAATGATTCATTTAAATGGATAGGTGTGACCAAGGATGCTTTTAGGCTAAAGTTGTTCCCTTATTCCTTGTGAGATTGTGCTCGAGCATGGCTTAATTTTTTGCCATATGATTCTATTGCAACTTGGAATGATTTGGCTGAGAAATTCTTGATGAAATATTTTCCACCAACAAAGAATGTTAAATTGAGGAATGACATCACCTCTTATCAAAAAATGGACGGAGAATCTCTATATGAAGCATGGGAAAGGTTTGAAGAACTATTAAGGAAGTGTCCTCACCATGGTATTCCTTATTGGATCCAAATGGAGACCTTTTATAACGGTCTTAATGAATGGAGTTCTTTTAGCCAAGTCTTACAATGAAGCCTATGATTTACTTAAGAGAATGGCTAGCAATAATTATCGATGGCCAATGGATAGAGTAGCAGCCGCAAAAAGAGTAGCAAGAGTGCATGAGGTTAATGATGTTACAGTACTTACAGCTCAAGTTTCATCTTTGGTAAATATTTTTAAGAATCAACATGTGATAGCAAATGTGAATTCAATCCAAGGTTCAGGGCTTTCATGTGTTTACTGTTCAGAAGCTCATGTGTTTGACAATTGTCCTTCAAATCTAGAATCAACTTTTTTTGTGAGTAATGTGAATCAAAACGACAATCCATACTCCAACACTTATAACCTAGGATGGAGATAACATCCAAACTTTCCTTGGAACAATAAAGGGGGTGGTCAAGCAAGTTTTCCATGCCTAACAGTTTTGTATATCCATCAGGATTTCAGTAGCAGTCACAAAGAAATCAATCGAATGAACAATCTAGTTCATTGGAGTCTTTGCTTAAAGAATACATGACTAAGAATGATGCAATACTCCAAAGCCCAGCTGCATCAATGAGGAATCTAGAAAATCAAGTAGGGTCAGCTTGCTAATGAGCTTAAAAATAGAGCACAAGGAATACTTGCAAGTGATACCGAAACTCCAAAGAGAGAAGGAAATGAGTTTTGTAAAGCTATTACTCTAAAGAATGGGAAAGAATTAGAGACACCAATTGGGCAAAAAAAATGAGTCAAAAGGAGGGCACTTGAGTCCAAGATAAAGAGGGAATAGAGCTAGAAAAATCTGAGACAATTTTGAAAAATGTAGAAAATACTGGTACTTAGAATGCTACTGTAAAGTGTCAAGCAAAGCAACCACCTCGACCATTTCCTCAGCAATTTTAGAAATAGTAGCAGGACCTTCAATTCAAGAGATTTCTTGATGTTCTTAAGCAGCTCCAAACATTCCATTGGTGAAAGCATTGGAACAAATACCAAACTATGTGAAGTTCATGAAAGACATCTTGACAAAAAAGAGACGATTTAGTGAGTTTGAAATAGTCAATTTGACAAGTGATAGTAGTGCTATGTTGCAAAATAAACTTCCCCCTAATCTTAAAGATCTTGTGATTTTCACAATTCCATGTTCTATAGGCGCTCAATATTTTGGCAAGGCTCTATGTGATTTGGGAGATAGTATTAATTTGATACCTATGTCAATTTTTAAGAAGTTGGGGATTGGTGAAGCAAGGCCTACTACAATTTCTCTACAATTGATAGATCATTCTATTGCTCTTCTAGAAGGAAAGATTGAAAATGTTTTAGTTAAAGTAGATAAATTTATTTTTCCAGTGGATTTTATTATGCTTGATTATGAGATGGACAATGAGGTGCCTATTATTTTGGGGAGGTCATTCTTGGCTACAAGCTGAACTTTGATTGCTATTCAAAAAGGAGAATTAACAATGAGAGTTCAAGATAAGCAAGTCACTTTCAATTTGTTTAAATCCATGAAATTCCCTAATGATTTGGAAGAATGTTCATCCATTTCAGTTGTAAACACCTTAGTATCTGAGGCCCTCGAAAAATGTTGCTATGGTGTAACTAAAACAGCTTTGCTGCAGCATGAATCAAAATGTGAAGAAGATGAGGAGAAATTAAACTTGGTAGAAAGCAGGGTATAGTTCCTTCAAGCCAAAAAACAAGTTTGAATCCTTAAATTTGTCCTCTCTTGATTTCAAGGTCCCTAAGCCTTCCATCATTGACCCACCTATATTGGAGTTAAAACCTCTTCCCACTCACTTGAATATTTGGGCAAATCTTCCACTCTCCCTATCATCATTTCAACTCAACTATCAGATGAACAAGAGCTACAATTGCTTGATGTGTTGAAACTTTACAAAAAAGTTATTGGTTGGACTATTGCAAATATAAAGGGTACTAGTACCTCAATTTGTATGCACAAGATACTAAAAGAAGATAAGGCAAAAGGTTTTATAGAAGCTCAGAGAAGGCTCAACCTAATCATGATAGAAGTTGTCAAAAAGGAGGTTATTAAGTGACTTGATGCTAGCATTATCTACCCCATTTTTGAAAAATCTTGGGTTAGTCTAGTCCAATGTGTCCTAAGAAAGGAAGTATGACTGTTGTGGAAAATGCCAATAATGAATTGATCCCCACAAGAGTTTTCATTGGGTGGAGAGTCTGCATGGATTTAAGAAAATTAAACATGGGCACCTAAAAAGATCATTTTTTCCTTCCTTTCATAGACCAAATGTTGGATTGTCTTGCAAGAAAAGAATATTATTGTTTCCTTGATGGATATTCCAGATATAATCAAATTACCATAGTGCTAGAGGATCAACACAAGACAACCTTTACATGTCCTCATGGTACTTTTACTTTTCGAAGGATGCCATTTGGGTTATGTAATGCACCAGTTACATTTCAAAGATGTATGATGGAAATTTTTACAAATATGGTAGATCAATTCGTGGAAGTTTTCATGGACGATTTTTTAGTATTTGGAGATTCGTATAACTCTTGTTTAAGCAATTTGGTTACAGTTCTGCACAGGTGTGAAGAAAATAAACTATTCTTAAATTGGGAGAAATGCCATTTTGTGGTCAAGGAAGGAATTGTTTTGGGACATAAAGTATCTAAGAGTGGCCCTGAGGTTGACAAAGCAAAAATTGAGACGATAAAGAAGCTACCACCACCAAATTCAGCGAAGGGGATTCAAACCTTTCTTGGACATGCTGGCTTCTATAGGCATTTTATTCGAGACTTCTCCAAAATCTCAAAATCATTGTGCACTTTTCTTGAAAAGGAAAAATCATTTTGCTTTAATAAAGCGTTTTTGCAAGTTTTCCTTGATTTAAAGAATAAACTTGTGTCAGCTTTTATAATTGTGGCTCCAGATTGGTCTTCACCCTTTGAACTTTGATAGGAACACTTTGTGTGACATTTTTAATGTATTTTCTTCCACATTTGGTTGCTCTTTGATCTTAATTGTGCTACTTTTATCTTAGTTTATTGATCTGAGTCTCTAGATAGCATTGATGTACAAAAATGAGCAAAAGTGTAGTTTTTGAGCTTTTCCTGTTTATAGTAACTTTTCTGTTTTGAGAATATAAACTTTCCTTTGCTTATTAATTCTTAATTATTTCATAGGAAATTTGTGTTATCATCATCAAATTGGAAATTTTAGGGCATGCTACCCCAAAAAGGAAGGAGTGGAAACCAAGAAACAATTAGAATCAGAATAAAACTCAAAACGGAAGGAAATTAGAATTTTGCCAGATTTTGTAGTCCAACTTCACACAGGATCTACCAGGAAGGTTAGAAGTCAAAAAATCATGGATGATGTGTCATTGGAAATTCCTACGTGTCTAGTTTCCATAACATCCAAGAACTTGATCATATCTATTTTGAAGCCTAAGATATGCCCATTTTAGTGATCGAGGGTCAATCTTGCCGAAAACTTGGATTTTGAATTCAAATTAAAGGAGCACACCAAATCCCAAATCAAAATTCGAGAAAAAATTAGCAGAAAATTATCCTTTAAAGGAGGTGCAATGAGTCCCACATTTAAAAAAGAAGAGAAGATAGCCAACCAATTCTCTATATAAGGAGCAAGGCTTCAACTCTCTTCATCATCTCTTCATTTGCATTAACCTTAGAATAAAAGATTATCATCAAGACTTCTCAAGGCCATGAGGATCATCATCAAGACTTCTCAAACTTCAAAAGTGTAATCTTTATATTTATTGTTTTTAATTCTTCTTGTTATTGTATTGAAGTTATTTGTTTTGGATTCTTTTATTGGAAATATGATTTATTTGCTATAAGTCTTGTTTATTTCATATTTGATTAAAGCATTAAATTTGATTGTTAAAGATATGTAGTTATGAATTCATGAACTATGATTATGTGTAAGAATTTTTACTCTGATTTAGATATGTAGTCTTATATGGTTCAAAACATATAGGGTTTATATATCATTGGTAGTTAGTAGTACTACATATGAACGTTTTCTATGTGGTGGCGAAAAATATCATATTGCATATTAGGATTCTCATAGGGCAATCCTTATGAGGTTCTAATCAAGAGGCAAAACTTGTAAAAGTGTGTGTGAAAATTGCAAGATTATTATTTATGGTTTGACACCCATAGTCTTAGCTTGTGTTCGAACAATATTCATGAAAGCTTAATGATCTACTTTGATTTTTACATGGTTAGACATTTTTGCTATATTTAAGTTAGGTAAAATGTATAGGTGATGGACGTTTCCTATATCTTATAGACTTTAGAAGAATATGTTGGGTATTTGAGGTCGTTGCCATTATTCTCAAGGGTTCGATTCTTATGCATGCTTTTAGGAGTGAATTTGTTGCTATTTGTAATGACAATTTGATTGAATGCTTGGGTATTTATGGTTGTGTGAATGGAGATGATCACTTGTATATAATTTTTGTTTTGCATTTAGTTAAAAACCAATTCCAAACTCCCATAAATTCTTGTACACATTGTATACTTGTGAATATTTATTATATCAACACTTATTGTAGGTGTCCCTTCAGTCCTTGGTCCTTAACGATCCCTTATTTGTCTAATACTATATTGATAGGGTTATTGATAAGCAAGTAATTGCAGGTTTATCAAACTTATGTATGATGCTAGTAACATGGCAATAAGGGTTGTTTTGGGGTAGTGGAAAAACAAGGTATTTCATTCCATTTACCATGCTAGCAAAACCTTACAGGACTAAAATACACAGTAACGAAAAAAGAATTATTAGCTGTTTTTTTTGTATTTGACAAATTTTAGTCTTATTTAGTTTGAGCCAAGGTCATTGTTTTTATCGATCATTCTGCTATCAAATATCTTATAGAAAAGAAAAATGCTAAATTGAGACTCATTCAATAGGTGTTATTGTTGCAAGAATTTCATTTGGAAATTAAGGACCGAAAGGGGACTAAGAATCAAGTAGTTAACCATCTCTCTAGGTTAGAGCAAAAGGAAGACCGCTTAGTTAAAATTAATGAGAATTTCCCCAATGAACAACCTTTTGCAGTTTCTCAAGCTCAAGTGCCTTGGTATGTAGATTTTGTGAACTTTTTGTTGAGGGGACTGTTGTCCCTTGATTTGAACCACCAACAAAAGAAAAGATTCGTCTACAATGTGAAGTTCTATTATTGGGATGAGTCTTTCCTATTTAAGCAGTGTAAAGACCAAATGATTAGGAGGTGTATTTTCGAAGAAGAGATGGAGAATGTCCTACAACAATGTCATGACACTTTGGAAGATCCAGAACCGCCTCCAAGGTTTTGCAATCTAGTTTCTATTGGCCTACCTTATGCAAAAATGCCTATAATTTTGTGCTTCAATGTGATAGATGCCAATGGGTAAGAAACATTTCTAGGAACCAAGAAATGCCACTTAACAACATTCTAGAAGTGGAATTATTTGATGTTTGGGGGATAGACTTCATGAGGTCGTTCCCTTCAAGTTATGGTAATCAATATATGCTTGCAGTTGTAAACTATGTCTCAAAATAGGTTGAGGCTATTGCGCTCCCAAATAATGATGCCAAGGTGGTAGTGCCATGAAAAATATATTCTCTTGCTTTGGAACTCCATATGCCATTATAAGTGATTATGGAACACATTTTTGCAATAAACAGTTTGCAGCTTTGTTAGTCAAGTATGGAGTCAAACATAAAGTGGCCACACCTTAGCACCCCCAAACAAGTGGCCAAGTTGAAATCTCCAACCAAGAAATCAAGAGAATTTTGGAGAAAATAGTTGTCTCATCAAGAAAAGATTGGTCCATAAGGTTGGATGATTCACTATGGGCTTATAGGATGGCATACAAAACACCTGGAGATGTCTCCGTACAGATTGGTATTTGGAAAAGCTTGTGACCTTCCGGTGGAACTTGAACATAGAGCTTATTGGGCCATTAAGAAATTGAATTTTGATATGCATGCTACAGGAGAGAGAGGATGATGCAAATTAATGAGATGGATGAATTTCGAAGCCAAGTCTATGAGAATGCCAAGTTGTACAAAGAGAAAATCAAGCAATGGCATGATAAGAGGATTATCCCAAGAAGCTTTGAAGTTTGAAAGCAAATCTTATTGTTCAACTCCAAGTTGAAAATCTTTCCTGGAAAATTGAGGACCCATTGGTCAGGGCCATTTCAAATCACAAAGATTTTCCCTTCTAAGGCAGTGGAATTAATGGAGGAGAAATCCAAGAGAATATTCCAAGTTAATGGCCAGCGCATAAAGCATTATTGGGGAGGAATTGTTGACAGAGAGCATATCTCCATTTCACTCACAGAGTCATGAATGCAAGAGAAGTCGGGCTGTCGATTTTAACAAAAGTGCTCATGGGAGGCAACCCATGTTTCTTAAATTTTCTTTTATGTTATATAATTTAAATTAGTTGATTTGAATTTAATTATGTTATAGGGTCATGTTTTACATTTTCAGGTCATCACAGGAATATGAGAGCATGGAAGAAGCATAGCAGACACAACATTGCCACGCTTTACAAACTGGGAAACTTTGTTGCAGCAAAGCTATAGCAAAAGTCTACAATGTTCTTCATGGGAACATCTGATAAGAGCTAGTTTGGGTTGATCCAACAAAATATTTTCTAGATTGGGCTTCCATGGAGATAAAAAAAATTTGGGGAAGAAAAGAGGGAATGAAAAATAATAAGTAAATTCCTATAAAAGGAAATTTTCCTTGAGAAAGAAATGGCCTTCTTGCTAAAGCCCACAAAAACCCCACTTACTTTTTAATTTAACCTAACAAATCATTTCCCCACGCTCATCGTCTCTTTCAAAACCCGTGCAACCAATACCTTCCCACTCAGCGCCGTGAGCTTTCTAATCCACCACTCACGTAAACACCAAACCTACTCTCACTCCTGGTACCCAACGCTGAGCATCTTGTGGTCTCCACCGTCACTCTCCCATTTCCTCACAACACCCAATCTGCTGCCAACGTGAGGAATATGTTCCCATTTTCCTGGTTCATTCTCCTCCACCATTCACTTCAATGGGTGGGTTTTACTCCAAGTTGTTAGCTCAATATGAATTTCCAACTTCATAATTTTTTTTCACACTATGCCCTAATTTGCCCAAATTAAGGAATTTGTACGATCTTAGTGGGAAAATTGTGTGTTATTTTTGCACTAATATTGTATATTGGGTTCTGCATTGTGTTGTGATTCTATGGAGTAATCTGCACCCAACGAAAATTTGGTTTCAACCTGACCTATTTTTGGTTGCTTTGGGCTAATTTTTGGTTTCACTCTGAGTGTATACAAAATGGGAAGAACAAAAAGCATAGCTAGGAAGGCCACAACAACACCAAAATTCATTGGTGAAAAAGAAAGGGAAAAATTTGAAGAGGCTATTAGTAAACGATCGTTATGTGCTGAAAAAGGATTCCTTTTTACTGTTGAACAAAATTTAGGGGCACCTGCTTATGTGCACGAAGTTGTTGCAAGTAATAAACGATTAGAATTTTCTAAACAACCTAAAAAAGCCGTGGTTCTAGTGGTTTGCCAATTTTCTCGAAGAGGATTGAGATTGGGTACTAGTTCGAGGGGTTGAAGTCCCTTTTTTATAAATTGATAAATTGCATTTTCTAGTTGGAAACCTTTGAGATGGTTATGCAAAATACCTCCACTCACTAGACGAGTATGGGTGGAATGAAATGTTATTGTGGGTTTGTACACCCAGCACAAATTGGGATAAATCCCCACAAGGAGCACTCACAATCAACAGAATCACCCTGCTGCTTGCTGCCAAAATTTGACACCACTTTGTGAAGACTAGACTCCTACCCTCCACACATGGCCAAACTATCAGTAGAGACAGAGCAACACTCATTAATGTCATCCTGTCAGGGAAGAGTTTAAATATTGGCAAGATTATCAGTAAAAATATTAAAATATGTGCTACTCGACGAAAAGGCAACTTGATGGTCCATTGCCTCATCACAACGCTATGTAGAGCATATGATGTTCCTATAGCAGACGAAGAGGAAAAGTTGAATTTTAGGAGTGGAATAACTAAAGTTGCCATTGCTCAAATACTGCAAGAAAACATTGAAACCTCTCTTGTAGCAAGCAATAAAGAACCACCTACTTCCTCTTTGAATTTGGAGAATCTTATGGAAAAAAGGCTAATTGATTTAGAGGTCCAACAATATGAGTTCATGGAGCAACATAAATAGTCTTGGAAATATACATATGAGTGAGATATTGCCCTATAGAAGAACATGCGGGAAAATTCTAAGAATTTTTTTTCATTCCCATAGTTTCCAACACATATTTTTTAGGAAGAAAATAAGGACAATGCTGCTCTACACGAGACACCACCTGAACATTCCAACCCTACCATGGAAAATCCGCACTAAAGCTCTAATTCTAAAGAAGAGGTCTAAATTCTTGAGCAACCGGAGGCTTCCAACATAAAGAAAAAGAGAAGTTGTCTAGTATTGCCAAGGCACTCACTGCAGGAGAATGCTATGAAGTGCCTCCAAATGCGACTAAAAATAGAGTGTTGGCATTGCTGCATCTTTGCTGCAGCAAACAGGGGTGTGTCTTTACTCTTTCCTATTTCAAAATTTTTGCTGCACCTTTATGTTTTTATTTTTGTTGCTGTATGTTTTCTTTTTCTTTTTCTTTTTATTTTGCTGTATTAACAAGAAATGAGGACACTGCTTCTTTTAAGTTTGAGGAGAATCTGATTTATTTACTTTTGGTGTTGAATTCTATTTTTATGCTTCATGCTATTTTTGTGCTTCATGCTGTTGATACTGTTAATTAATTAGTGATAATGAACTGCTTTGTGGAAAGCTGATCCCGAGTTCAGTTTTCTTTGTGGTGATTTTATCTTTAGGCTGAGTTGTTGACTTGTTAGAAGAAATACATCAATTGATGAAAAGATTTGATTTGACTGGGCTTGTTTTAAAATATCCTTCCCATAACTCATGTGCACAATCATGTTTGTAGTTTGATATGAACCTAGAGTAAGGAGACTTTATGGGAAAGCATAAGCTTCTAGAATTAGTTTGGAGAGTCTCTCGAAGCGAAATCCTAGAAATTTTACTAGCCAAAAAAATGATTTAACCTTTCTTTGGAATCGATTGTGCTTTTCATGCCAACCTTGAGTAAAGAAAAAAAATTAATTTTCTTAGTATGCCCAATTTGAGCCATACTTAATCCATGTCTTTTTCTTTAAAACCTACATTATAGCCTAATCTTTATCTATATGCTTATCCTTTTTATTTTTACCTCACAAGTGCATTATCATTTTTAAGAATTATTTTAGAAGGGGTTGTACATCTTGAGAGAAAGAAGAAGTTGTGTCATTAAAAATGACTGCTATTATTTTGAAGATCACTCATGTTAACTTGTATTGAGTTTGGCTATATATATATAATAAAAAAAGGGGGGAGCTTTGCTACAACATTGCCGCAACAAAATTTCTAGCAATATTGTTGTAGCAAAATTTCTAGCAATATTGTTGTAACAAAGTTTCTAGCAACATAAAAGAAGTTTGATGCTCAACTTATAGTTATCTTATTCAAAAAAAAAAGAAAAGAGAAACAATTAAATAAAGTCATGGTTATTGCAAATTGTGCGAAAAGGAAATTGAAAAAAAGTTTGGGGGTGTCAATCTAGGAGAATGAAGACTCTAAAAAGGTTATTAAATGATAATTGTGCTTTTGGAATATGAAACTTAAATTTATCATTTACCTCACCCCAACCCAAGCCTTACATTTCAAGTTTTATTAAGTCTTTTTGATCTTTGGTTAGTAAATATCTATATTAGTAGAGAGGGATTCAAAAGACCAACTTGAGAACCATGAATTAAGCTTAAGGATCATGGTTTACTTTAGTTTGAGGGGAAATATCAAATGACAAACAATGAGTATCACACACACTCATGAAAGTATTTTAGAATGAGTGTGAAATGTTTGAACTAGCATTTGAGAAAAATCAATTTGGATCATGAATTTGAGATTGTTCCTTCCTATCTTTGATACAACAAGTTTAGTTCATCAATTGGTTTACATTTATGTTTTTAGTAAGGAGTCTGTAGGTTGAGGGTTTTGTTTTTCTTTGCTTTATCACTTGTCAATCATCCTAGAGTTTATTTGTTTGAGGACAAGCAAGATGCTAAGTTTGGGAAAGTTGATAATTTTAATTTATTAGAGTAATATTAGCTTTTAATTCTTGAAAACTTGCTTGATCATTTTGAGAATATTTGTACAATGTGTTCATTTGGATATTATTTGTACAATTTGTAGAAATGAGTGAATTCTTTGATATTAAATCTGAATTTATCTTGCATTTTATTAAAAAGACTTATATTTTGAAGTTCACTCATGAGACTTTCATATATTCCTTCGTAGAGAACAAAACAAACAACAAGGAAGCATTGAATAGGTTTGCCACGACCTTGCTGCAGCAAAGCACACCATAATTAAAACAGCAAGGAATAGAAAATTTAGCAACTAGGCTTGGGTTTTTAATAAAAGGACAATATTGGGCAGTTAAAAAATCACCTCTTTAAGGGAAAATTTGAAAGTTAACATAAGAATCTCATCTCATACAAATTAAACTTATGGATTAACATATAAAAGGAGAGTTGATTCGCAGATCAGCAAAGATGTAGAATCGGCAGAAAAAGAAAATAAAAACATAGTAGCATAACAGCAGCTATTGGATCTAAGAAGAGACTAATTTCCTACTACTTGCAAGGATCAATTCAAAAGAGAGAGAGTTAGAAATTTTATAACTCAATTGATTGAGAACTTAATTAAAAGAGTTTCTTAGTGATTTACTCTTTCTTTCATTATTTTCTATTTTCTTTTAATCTCTATAGCTCAATTGATATTGTTTTGAATCTTTATGAATTTATATTTGATTTCATGAATATGATTAACTAATTTTCCTCCAATTAGGATTGTGATTGTGCAAGTTAATGTAGTATCTATTTTTCAATTATAAAAATCTATGCTTTGCCTTGGCAAGATGGTGCTAGTTATTCGATGCTTGTTTGATTGATTAATTTCTTATTAATTGCTTAATCACCAATTGATATGATAATAAAATTGAGATTAATCTTGAAAAGATTAGTTGATGTTGGATGAAGTTTGAATAATGTGTGTTTAGTTTAGATCTATGGATAGAAATTAAAGTTGCAACTAATATAGAAATATATAATTGTCTCACGTAACCAGAAAGAAATGGTGCATAAAATATTGTTCTTAGATTTAGTTGTGTATATGAATGTATTTCATTGAGTCTTAGGAAATGTAAACATTACATATTTAGAAGAATCTATTATAATTTTCAAATTCTGGTTACTTGTGCATTTTGCCATAGCATCGCTGCAGCATCGTGCTGGACTGCATTACTTGTTACATTTGCAATCTTAACTGATTTTTTCACTTGAGATTCTTGTTGTCTTTCTTGTTAAACTTTGTTTTAGTGTTCTTACTCTTGTCATCTCATGTTTATTATTTTATTTTATTTTATTTTGTTATACAAAACATCTAAAATTGATTTTATTAGTTAATTTTTACAATACTTTCTAATATTTTAATTTCTATAGGAATAATTTTTTTTATCATTATATTAATTATTTGCAAACGTGCACTTGTATAATAACTTATACACTTTTTAAACTACACAGATTAAGCAAAAAACACTTTAATGCACCATAAACAAAAATTAGCAAGCAATTACAGAATTCTTATACTTAATAACATTCAAATTTCTAAATTTTTAGTTTAGGCCGAGAGGTGGCTTAATAATATGAAATTTATTTAGTCATGAAGAAGGTTTAGGGTGACATTAAACTTATTTGGCCATGAAGAAGATTAGTGTTTGAGCATGTTTGTAACCACTTCTCTTTATGTTTGAAAATTCTTTTAAATGCATCAAAGTATGTTTAAGGGTGTTTTAAAATATTTATGAGAAGTACTATTTATATTTTTAAGAAAAATAGTTTTGAATGCATGCTTTCATTTAAAAAAAATTATCAAAGTAACACTCAAAATTACTTGTAGTATTTTCATTCCAAATATTTAAATACTTCTCTTAAAATTACTTTTAATTAAATCAATTCATTTCACACCACTTCTTTTTAAATCACTTTTAAAATAATAACATCTAAAGGAACTCTAAGTCTAATTAATTATGCGTATTTTGATTTTATGTTCGATAAAACAAAACAAAAAAATCTTTAGTTTCCGAACTCTTTTGAAATTCAATATTTTTTTGAAAAAAAATAGTAGTCATATAATAATCAATTTTTACATTCATTTTTAAAAAACATAAATTAAAATTTGCCTATGTCTAATTCGATAATTAATTTTAAAATTTTAATTTTTAATTTTTTAAGCTTTAATATTCAATTTTAAAATTATTTTTATAAAACTTCATTAAATGTCGGATCTTTAAACATTTTGAATATGATTGGGTATGACTGAATATAATCGAGTTATTAATTTTTTGTGTCGATAAATAAAATAAAAAAATAAAAATTTAATGACGAAATTGATTTTTTTTTTTAATTTTAAAATTTGACCAAATTTTAAAATTTAAAAAATAAAAATTGAAATGATTTAGTAAACCCATCTAATCTCAAAATTTCTAAAATTTAAAATTAAAGTAGTTATCAAAAGCCAAAATTAAATGAGAACTGAACTGACCTCATTGAGCATTCTGTGGAGTTCATCTCTGGCTTCTGACTCTCTGTCATTGCTATCCACTACAATATAAGACCATTTGTGTTCTGAAATTAGTGTCTCCACAATGGTCGAATCTGCAGTAATTCAACTAATCAATACTCACTTTCTCAGAGACCACATGTCTTATAATTTCTAATATTTATTTCATAATTGTTGAAATATTATAGTATTCAAAAGCACCGAAAGAAAAAACAAATTTGAGTTTTACACATTATTATACCTTGTCTTGTCCTCCAACATTCCACACAGTAAAGCGCACATTTTTGTACTCTACAGTGTCAACATTGAAACCTATACCAATTACACATAATCATCAGAAACAAACCACTGTTAATCATTCATTCATGTCCAGACATAATTTTGCAAAAAATAGTGAAAGGATTATTGCCAATTGCTGGAATGGTACTGATAATCTCGCCGAGTTTAAGCTTAGAAAGGATTGTAGTTTTTCCAGAAGCATCAAGACCAACCATTAGAATCTTCATTTCCTTCTTTACAAACAACATTTTCATTAGTTTAGATATTTTTAATCCCATCCTTTATAAATTTGATGGAATAACAGAGAAAATAAACAAATATGGTATGCCTTGTTGAAGTTTCAAGGTAAACACTAGAGATGCAATTCAAATTTATGACAATGACTAAGGCGCGCATAAAGTAGAAGGTGAATAAGATTCTATATAGAAGGCAGTAGCTCAAGTGAATATTTTTTATTTAGATAGGAATGGTCATTATTCATTATGCAAATTAACTAGAATTTGATTTCCACGATCTTTGGCTAAATGACATAAAATTCACATAGATATATTGAAGATACGGAATACGAAATTTAATTACAGGCGAGAGAGTTTAAGTTGAATAAAAAAAAATACATGATTTTTGATTTATTCAACATTTACATGTGGTAGAATGAATTCATTTTAATCCTCTATTTTCATAATAATTGAGAAGTATTAGATGTATTCAGATACAAAAAACATTTTATTTAAAAAAAATTAAAGGTTACAACGCAACCATTCTTGTATAGAATGAACAGCAATAGGAAAGACAAAAGTCCCATAGTACTAATTTGATAATTGAAAAAAGTAGTGATAAAATAGTTCTACCTAGGAGTCAATCTAATTACAGATTGTCACCTAAGCCGATGATGCAAAAACTAATTTCTGGAGATGGCATCCTTGGCGGAGTTAAGAGTGTTTGACACAGCGGCTGCAGCATTGGAGAGGACATTGCCACTAGTATTGGAATTAGTCTTGGGTGGATCATTGGATTGGTGAGTGACTTTCACATTCTTCACTTCTTGGCCATGCCCTCCTGCTGGTTGTGTGTAAGCTACAGTTCCCACTACATTTGTCTCCTTTCCATCCTGTACACTCACAGTTTCAGTAACCTGGCAACAGAAATG
The DNA here is from genome assembly GCA_029378325.1 of Elaeagnus macrophylla. NCBI lineage: Eukaryota > Viridiplantae > Streptophyta > Magnoliopsida > Rosales > Elaeagnaceae > Elaeagnus > Elaeagnus macrophylla. The sequence goes on along the minus strand of CM055641.1, from coordinate 46,019,943 downwards.
TCCAAATGTATGAAATTAAGGGTCAAAAGTGGTTTCATAGCTAAGTGGTTTAAGGATTTAGTACATATAGGGCCCTAGAACTGCTTTTCTTTTTTGGTGAAATCGGTTTCAAATGATTTGAATCATTTTTAAGGTGTTTGACATTTTTCATAAGAAGTGGTTTTAAAATTTGAGGAACATTATTTATGCTTTTAGAATTAGAGGTATTAAATGGACCGTTAAATACTTGGCCCGTTGATCCACCAGGCCGGTACGGCATGGCCCATCAAATATTTAGTACGGCATGGCACGGCCTATGGCCCTCGATCCGTAACGGACTGGACCGGGCCAGTATACGAAGCCTTATTATTTTAAAAATTAATTTTAAAAAAATATCAATAAATAAATAAATTTTTTTACATTTAATGAAAAATTAGACATAACTTAATAGATTCCTAACAATCTATTAAATGAAAGTTGAGAGTTCAACTCTCAATTTTAGTTTTTTAAAGTATTATTAATAATTTTTAATTAAATAATTAAATAAATGTATAATAAAAATAAAATAAACGAATCACGGGCCGTGTCGGCTGATTAAGCACAGCTCAAAGAATCAGGCACGACACGGCACGTTAAAGCCCACATGCCAAGACTGGAGGCACGGCACGGCCCATACAAATGCCAAGGGCCGGCACGGCACAACACGTGCTAATGGACCACAGGCCAACACAGCACGCTAATTTGAAGGGCACAACACAGCCCAAGGGCACAACACAGCCCAATCTCTTTGACACCTCTATTTAGGATGCATACTTCTGTCCTAAATTAATTACTAAAGTGTCACCATAAATCACCTTTAGTAATTTTATGCCAAATAACTTAATGATTTTTTTAAACCATTTTTAATCAAACCACTTCTCTTGAACAACTTCTAAAAGAAGTTTATCCAAACGGATCCATAATGTGCTTCTATCAGGGATAACAAAATGTGTTTTTTGAACTCTGAAAGCGCTTTTGACAAATTTTTCTTGTTTGAGCATGAAGCGCTTTTTCGATCTCAAAAGCACTTTTAAAGGGTCCAAAAAACCAGAAACAAACATACCCTAAGTACATGTTTGGATACACGGTTGAAAAACATTTTATAGGCACAAGCGCTTTTTTATACGTTTGGTAATAGCATAATAAGCGCTCTTAATAACTATGAAGCCTATATTTATAACATAAAAGTGCTACCCATTACTTTTAGATGTAAATCACTTCTATTAGAAGCGTTTTGCATACAAACGCTCTTAAGTACAAGCTTTATTATACAACTCATATCAAGAATCAATACATTCTATTCAAGTTAGAATTTTCCGTCATATGAAACAACAATGTTGATGAGAGTTGCAAGTTTGTTACCTTTCTACTATGTGTGTCCATGACTTTGGAAATTGAACCTTAAAAACTGATGGAGTATTGGGATGGTAGGGATCAATTTATATTATCTGAGAAGGTTATTTTGTTGGTTGCTTGGTCATAAGAAGACAAGTATTTAGGCGGGTTAAGAGGAGCTTTGCCATTTTGATCAAGTATAGCTATTGCAAAACGAACCAGGTGCCACTTCATCTCAGATCCTTATTAAATGCCTATTAATCTTGAATTTTGCTGGGTCCAGGGGAAAATTTGATTGTGCCCCGTAACTTATAACATATTTTGTTGATTATTTTAAATTTGTAATGTAAAATTATTGGGAAAAAAAAAAAAAAAGGAAGTTTAGAAACAAATTGTAGAATCCGAAAACTTTAAGGAACAAATGGTGAAATTCAGCCTAAAACAAAAGCCAGAATTCAAAAGCAAAGAAAAACCACAAAAGCAACAAAGAGAACTAGAGAAACTATCCATTCATATTTTTAAGACAAGTACAAAGCATTACAGGTGCTCTCAAACAACTCTTTATGTAGAAAATTCATTGTCAAATTACAATACCCGAATCAATACAAATGGTGTTCCTCACAAAATGCAAAATACGACTGAGTTTAAAACTCTACAAATTAGTAAGTCATAAGAGGTGACCCACTACAATGAACATCAGAAACATCAAAAATCCTTTGCCTTGGAGATAGATTAGTGATCCCAGTTGCATCAACATCAAGGTTCACAACAATTTTTCTCTTCTGAGATTGTGAACTTGGTTTCTCCTCTGAAACCTCAGCATTAGGACTCATTCGTTCTGCTTCATTTGAAGGATCAGGATGGGACAACATGGCTTGAGCTTCAGCCACCACTGAAGCATCATCATCAGCAGCATATAGAATCCTCTTTATTGCTTCAACTACCTGCAATGTTGAGAGCACATGAACAACAACTAATCAGGATATCCCAGAAATCATAACACGTTCAATATCTCCCCATAGAGAAAATGGGAATAAAGCAAATTACCGGAAGGTGTTCTATATTAGGAGTCTGACATAGTATCTCAATATCTCTCAACTTTGCAAAGTAGAAATCCCTTTCCTTCTCAAGACTGTCAACTGAGAGCTTCAGTTCTGTGATCTGCATTGACAACTAACGTTACTCTCAAGTCTAACATTCTAATGCTACAAATATAAGAGCCATTCCCTGATCGTTTCCAGACTTCCCATTGGTATTGATTTCTTTTTCCAAAATTGTTATGCAATTACAAAACTCTCCTTAATTTTAATATTTTATTTTATTATTATTACTTTTAAAAGTACATTTAAGTAAATTAATATTTTTACTCCGATTTCTTACAATTATTTAATAAACATAAGGAAAATGAATGAATTTAAACTCACTTTCCTATCTACTCAAATTCATCTTCATTTCCATTACAGATTGGTAAACATGCCCTGAAATAAACCAATTGCATTATACCTGTTCATCAGGCCATTCCCTAGAAGGTGGTCTTGAAGCCTTCACTGGTTGAGCAGTAGCAGTGGCACTCGAAGGGGCATCATTTCTTCGAGAGTTGTGGGAGTGAGATCTTGGAGCAGCTGTTGTTGCCTTGGAAGAAGATGAATGTGATTGTGCAGATTTCTTGTTAACTTCTTTACCTCCCTTGCCAGCCTCTCTCCTTTCCAGGGCATTATAACTATATATTGTCAAAATTAAAACCAAGTCACCATCTTACATCTATTCTACCTTTATCACTTGCCAATAGAGATGTAAATTGAATTATACCATAGTATCCATGTCCCATTTATTATCCCTAATAAGCTTATGGTTTAAAGTTACACTCCAGTTAAATATAATCCAATTTCATCCAATTAAATATCATATAATCCCATCTCATATAGATTGTAAACTTAATGTATCTATTTCATTTGAACTATTTTTACACCATATTTTTCTATTAAATTTTCATATAGAAATAGTTATGCTTTATTTTTTTCTCCTATTTTCTTTGTAGTTTTACTTGTCCCATTTAGTTCTACATGGACAAAGAGATATTTTATTTTGTACCACAATATCATCCCATAAAAAAAAAAATCAGTGGGTCATAATGGAATGACTCCAAAAACTTGATGGCTTGTACCATTCCTCAGTAAGATATTTCATCCTAATTACACCTTTGCTTGCCAAAGGACAAAAATATAAGGTTTAATTATATAACATAACTTTTTTTATATACAAGATTTAATTTTTAACCTAACTTAAGGAAAAAATCATATGTTTATTTTTCTTATACCGTAAATGAAAATTATATTTTTATTTTCCTTATAACGTAAATAAATATATATAATTTTTAGTGTTAAAAGAAATTTTTTTTTTTACTAAGGAGTTAAAAATGAAACTAATTAGCTAATTTTTAGCTCAAAGTATTTAAAAATTGTTAACTTAATGTCATTGAGAAATCACTAACAACTTTGAAGAGCACTTTGAAGACAAAGCAGGATTTGATTATGAAAGACGACCATAACATGCAATATACTAATAAACTCCAGGTATTAAAAAGAAAAATAGGGAAAAAGTTACATGAAAAATTTGAGTGAGATGTTTACCTGTGAAGAACGTCTCCATTAACAGAGTCGCAGTATCGCTTAATCCATTGCATGAACTCCAAATTATCAAGTGGCCTTCCTTTAACGAGTTTGTTCACTTCAATGTGCTTCAAAATTAAATCTCATTTGAATGAAAATGTAAAAAAAAAAAAAAAAAAAAGAGCATAAAATCCGTCATACATAAAAAAATAAAAAAATTGAAGCAAAGGGCAAAAAGGGGAATCGAGAAATCAAAATTTAAGAATAAACATAGAGAAATCAGAGAAGAGAGAGAAAAGAACCTTGGTAATTTTGAGTTTGTTAAAGACATCTTGAAGAACCTTGTAATTCTGAATCATCTCGTATTCATTCTTGGCATCAAAGTTGACCTTGTGAATCGGAACCATACCAGGATGGACCGCATCCATCAATTGACAGTGAACCGCACCAGTACATGCCTGCCAACCACAGATAAATCCAATATTTACGATTGATAATTGAATTCATATCATATCTTGAATTAGGTCATATAGAGTGCAAAAGAGTACCTCTTCAACTTTGGAGAGATTGAGATGGAGGGTGGAATTAATCCAGGCCAATATCTCAGATCTACCTACGAAGTAAGCCGAGTCCATCATTCCTATGTTCGTCGCCATTTTTGCTCTCTCTGTAAGTCTCTCTCTGCGCCTCTTTGATGTTTCTCTACTTCGATTTAGAGAGAGAAGAAAGATACTTCAAACGGCTAGTTGTGATGACCCTTTATAGAAGAGAGAGAGTCTCCGTATTTAAAATCTAAGAGAAGCGGGATTCTTGCCATTTGCCGACTTCAAAATGTTTGTTCGACTCCTGCCAGCCGGCAGCTCCCATTTTCTTTATGGGCCTTACCTGGGCTAATCCAAGAAATGTAAGAACACACTAGAGCAATTCTAAATGCATCCCATACAAGGCTTCATATACATATTTTAGAGTTTTTTACCAATATAGCAAACATACGGCAAAAAACATCAATTTTATCTAAATAGCAAATTTAAGTAGTAAAACGGTGAGTTTCAATTAGGTAGTAGATATGATTTTTACCAAAATGCCCTTTTATCCATTCTTTTGATTTATAAGTTTGTAAAACTTACAATATTTTCTGAAAATTTTGTAAGACTTACAAAAGTCATGATAATTCAACTTTTATATACTTAAGTTGATTTTAATTTAATATTAATTTTTTATATTTATATTTATGGCTCTGATATCAATTTCTGTGCAGTTATATATCTTTAATTATTTTTGTATTTTTAAGGAAATGTTTCTAAATATTGTATAATTTTGAAAAATAAATTTATTTTATATATATATTCTGAACAATTATAATTTTGATCATGATATTCATTATGTAAATATTTTGTTCAAATCCTAAAGATAAAAGTTATTTTTTAAAATATTGGACTTTCCTTTGATTTGTTAAATCTATTAATTCTAATCTTGTTATAAGTTTCTGAATATTATCTCTCATCATTATTAATTAAATTTTATTTACCTATATGTTCTTTAAATAAATAAAATTTAAAGATTAAATTATCAAATTCTGTGTCAGTTACTCGAATAAAATATTGCATAAAATAATTTCTTAAAATTATTCCTATATGGTGATCTATTAAATATAAAATACTAGAGATATAATCAGTATAAAAATCCAAAATAGTATCAAATTTTTTGAAATTTTCCAGACATGTTTCATAGTATTCATCATCAAAATATTGTTCTAAATTTTGCATAAATTTACTTTCAAATAATTTTATGTTAGCCATGATTTTCTTTTATAAATTTATAAATAAGCTGTAAACAAATATTTAAACATTCAAGATCTTTAATTAGCTAAAGATTATAATTACCATACCTGAATTTAATGGGTCCACCACGATCTTCCTTTCCTCTGTTCATCTCCTTTTATTACCCAGAATATGCCTCAACTTACTTCAATCTTCAAAAATCTACCTGGTCATAGAGAAGCCCTTGCATCCGTACATATTTAACAGGTATAAAATTTAACTTACAGAAAAATGAGAAAAGAGTGACTTCACTCCATTTTATTCATGATATAATAATTATTACAACCTGAAGTTAACTAAGAACATTGAAAGGGTGCTTAGCTGCTCATTTCTAAAAAATACATAACTTCTAAATAATACATACGAAATTTAAAAGTGTTCTTCAGAGAATTAGTGTTCTAAGAGTTAAGTTGAGTGTTGAGACTGTGTCCTCAGATAAGATATAAGAGTTCTTTTTATAGACAAAGGAATCTCCTTTACAATAATTATCCAACTACTTTTAAATGTTCCTTGGCATGTGCTGCCAGCTAATTGTGGGTCTTACATCTTGACTTTTATTTTCTGCTTTTCTGCAACGGGCCTCCTTCACTATTTTTCGTCTTTTTTTGCCGATAGTTTTGATGACATAGGTGATGACGTTTCTTTATCTTCTCTATCTTTTATGCAGTAAATACATTTATGATCATTGGTAACCTTCCTAGCATAGAAACAAAAAAAAAATTCGTGTTTCTTAACTGGCTTCTAGATTGTTGGAATTAAAATTGGCTTCAAACCTACTGATCTTTTTACCATCTTCTTCAATAATAGCCATATTACTGTGAAAAACGATGATTACTTTATTGGTGGAATAATTTACTCTGATTTCAGTAGAGTTGTCAATTTTCCTGATTTTATAGTAAATTTGTCCTAACATTTGTCCTCTGAATATACAAAATTCTTCTGTATTGAACTCCTTTTCTGGCAATACTTTTGGTTTGGGCACTTCTCTGCTTGTGTTGACAATACTTATCTTGATAAAGTGATAAAGACTGGTACAACCCTCATCATTCTAATCTATTAAAGAACTAAAAAAAATCTAAGATAAACAGGCTTATCACCTGCCCTAATTTTTTTTTTAAAAATTTTTATGGATTTTTTAAAGTTTTCAAGAAAATAATTTAATTCACTTAAATTAATTCCTGAGTAAAGATTTTCAATTAAGCCTGCATGGTATGCTCTGTATACGAAAATGGGATCTGCTCTTTCGAGGATGTTAAATTTACTTCCAACTAGATAATCTTTTTCTACAGTGTAGAACTTCATATCTTCTATATGCTCTTGAGTAGATTTTCTAGCTAGATTGTATAAACTCAACCATTGAACCTTACTGAGGTTTCTGTACTAATCCATTTCTTCCTCAAATTTTGAAACTGGTCTGGGAGATGTTTCTCTGAATATAACTGGTGGTTTGACCACTTTTCTTAAGGTTCTTAATCTGCTGGTTGGAGCTGGTTGTTGTTGTGATACTGTAGAATAATTTTTTACAATTTCTTCTGGATTTATAAATTTTTGTGTCTTGTAATTGGCATAGCTTCCTTCAGCTTCTATTCAACTGGTAAAGGCTCTATGAGTTATTCTACTAATTCCAACAATAACTTTACTTGCATCTGTCCAATTACTATAAATTTCAGGAATTTGGCCATTGTAAACTACATAGACTTTCTTTTGTTCTAATTTTTCTGCTTCATTAGCCCAATTAAAATTTTCTTTTCCTTTATTAGTAGTTTTTGAACTATTAGGTTCTTCCATTTTAAAATGAAATTTTTCCTCATAAGTTTTTTCAAAATTTTTTGGTTCTGAGAATTGTTTTGAGTAATTTAGTTCTTCCTTTACATTACCTGTTTCTATAAGAGCTTTTTCAAGTTTTAAAAGTGCAAGTTGTTACTCAAGGATTTTTATCTCCTTTTATTTTATTTTGATCTTCAAATTGATTTGCTCCATTCTTACAATCATAAAAATAGTTAATGGTGTTAATTCTCTAGTCAATGCGTCTGTTAAACTATTTTTAGTTCCTGGCAAATATTTTACATCAAACTTGTAATAATTAAACCATTGTTTCCATCTGATGAGTCTTCCTTGCTTATAATCTCCTGCAATATTAGTCCTTAAAAAATGTCCAAAATTTTTATTATCAGTTCTAACTATAAATCTTGAACTTATAACATATATTGCAAATTTTTTAATAGCATTTTTTACAGCTAGATACTCTTTTTCATTACTATGATAATTTAGTTTCGGGCCTTGAAAAGATCCTAAAGTAAATCTACAAAGATATTCATTTTTGTCATCAACTTTTGCTTTTAATACTGCTCCCTAATATTCATGTGAAACATCTATTTCAATTATCATTTTATCATCTGGTCCTGGATGATATAATGCTGATAAATCTTTTACTTGTGATTTTACCTTTTTCATATATTTAGTATCTTAATCAGTCCATTACCAAACGTAATATTTTTTAAGCTTTGTTTGTAATGGTTTTTTCATTTTTGCTAACTTTTTTATATAAGCTTCTGCATATGTTAAACATTATAAAAATCTTTGTAGTTGATTTTTATCTTTAATTATACTAGAAAAATTTTGTATATTGTTTAATATATGAGGTTGTAAGTGGTGTTTTCCATTTTCAATTTCTAATCCTAAATATTTTATTTTTTGTTGAGCTATTACTGCCTTCTTTTCAAATAATATTATCCCTAATTTTATACATTCTTGTAAAATATTGACAATATCTAAATAATATTTTTGTAGATTATCACTATATACCAGTATGTCATCTATATAGACACAACAAAAGTCATGCAATTTTTTAAATACATTATCCATATATCTTTGAAAAATTCCTGGTGCTTGTTTTAAACCAAATGGAACAACTGTCCATTGAAATTGACCTTGTGGACAACTGAAAGTTGTTAATTTTTGAGATTCTTCATTAAGTCTTATCTGCCAAAATTCACTTTTACAATCAAAACATGAAAAATACTTTTTTCCTTTGATAAGTGATAAAAGTTCTTCTTTCTTTGGAATAAAATAACCATCATCTATGTTTCTTTATTTAAAGCTTTGAAATTTATAACCATTCTTTTCTTACCTGTACATTTTTCAGCTTCTTTTTCTACTAAAAAGGCTGGACTTGAATGAAGTAAATTACTGAAAATAATGACTTTTAACTCCAAAAGTTCTTGAATTTGTTTTTCAAATTCTTTTCTATCTTTTAGGGTATAAATCATAGGTTTTACTCTGATGATTTTTAAGGGGTCTTTTAATTTTATGGTTGCTATTTCATTTGATTTATTTATAATTGGGTCTAAAGGATTTTCTGAATATACTCTTCTTAATAGTGTTCTAACTCTTATTAAAGCTTTAACTTCTTGTATTTTATTTAGAAAAGGGTTTTGGTTAACCTCTATATCTAAATAAATATTTTCTAAATATGATTTTTGGTGTTCTAAATTCTCACCACGTTTTCGCTTTTTATGTTGTGACATAAAAGTGGGTGATGAAACAATTAAAGCTTTTCTAATCTTTAATACATATATAGTTTTGCCTTCTAGGGTTGTTAACCTGATTCTATCTAGGTGTTGTGTAAATGGTTGATATAGGTGTAAAAAAAAAATTCTTAAGAGAATATAAACTCCTATTTCTTGTTGATATATTGTAGGTATATGAAATATTTCTCCTCCTATTAATATATCTGTATCTTTTAAAACTTTATTAAGATTTATTGTAGTATTATTTGCAATTCTAAGTATTAATTCTTTTGGTGATTGTTTTCAAAGTTCTTCTGAAAATACATTTTTACTAGCTACACACATACTCGCTCATATATCAATATATGCATGTAAATGATAATTATTATATTCTATAAATTTTAAGCCAATTTTTATGTAAGTGCTATTTGGATTTGTTATACTAAATAACTCATCCATTATTCAAATTTTGAATCAGAGTCAGATGTTTCTGAATCTGTTATTTCTTCTTCTGTTTCTTCTAATAGATAGATACTGCACATATCATCTATATTAAATTCCTCTATAGGTTCTAATTCCATTCTAAAAGCTTCTTCTAAAATTTTAGCCTTTTGTGGAAATTCTCTTTTAACTTCTTTTTTATGTTGAAGTCTATTAGGACATTCATTTGCATTATGTCCTTCCTCATCACATATCCAACATCTACATTTTTTCTTTCTTGAAGGACAATAATTTTTCTTCTCTAGTATATTATATCTTTTTCTTCTAAAATATCTTTGTCTATAAGGTTCCCTATAATATCTTCTTTTATATTTTTAAAAATTTTGTTTTCTAAATTTATATCTTTTGAATTTTTTATACTTTTTATGTTTCTTGTATTTATTATAAGACTTTATAGTGCATCTATATTTTCCTAGCATTCTAAAATCTTTTGTATCACAACAAATTTTATCATTTCCTCTGACCTGCTTATATTCTTTCTTTTCTTGACATTTTAAAACTATTTAGTTCTTAAGACTTCTAATTCTTCCTTCTAATATATTAGGTATATTTTATCTTTCTCTATTATTATTTCATTTGTCTGTTATTATTTTATGTAATGTTCCAGGTAATTTTTGAAAAAATATTTTGTTATAAGTTTCTTGCATAGAGAGTGGTAGCTTGTGATAATATATCTCATATTCACATATAAATGAATCTATATAACACATATTACATATCTCCATGTTAGTTAAATGTCATTTGGCCTCATTTATCTCTTTCTCACTAGATTCAGTGAAACGTCTACCTTTATCTTCTCCTATAAATTCTTTATATATTTCATTTACTCAGTTTCTAAGTATTCTCTTCTAGTAGATGCATTCTCTATCATCAATAAATGTTGTCTTTCTGTTAGATTTGTAAACCAGACTTTTACGTTTCCTATCATTTTATGAGCTACTAATACTCAACAAGTAGAAGGGTGTGTTTGTGTGGTTGTAGAAGTTTATATAATAATTACACTCATTCTACTAGCCCATTCATCTAAAACTTTTATCTTATCTCTTATACAATCTAGGTCTAAAATGTAAGATTTATAACTTTCATGTGGCCTAAATTCTGGTGAGATACTACTCTTAGTTCCCCAATGTAAACCTTCTTCCATTTTAGGTGGATGTCTTCGTCTATTTAAGGGTTCAGTTTCTTTTTATCTTTGTCTATATCTTTTTTCCCTACGTGGGTCAGATGTTTCTCCTCATTCTAGGTTTGGTGGATTTGGTCTTCTAGAGGCTGCTAATACTAGTTCCATGTGTATTTTTGGATTTATATTTTCTTCGTTAGATTCACTGATTATAGTCATATCATCCTCTTCTTTATTAGTGCAAATTCTTTCTTCATAATGTTTTTCTAATTCTTTATCTGTTAATGTTAAAAGACTAATTAATTTTCCTATATCCTTATTTTCAGGGTCCATGAATTATTCTTCTAATTCTCTTCTATATTCCATTATATTGGGATTATGTCTTTTTCTTTGGATATATTTTCATCTTTTCTTTTATCATTTTTAGGTATCATTGCATCAGGTTTCCTAGGGGTTCTTCTTTTAATCCTTTTAAAGTGTCAAATCTTAATGGAGTAGTTTTAGGCATATTGTTAACATCTTTTCTTAATTCTATTATTTTGTTATGTATTTCTAATTGTTTTCTACTATAATTATGTTCTCTTATTTCTTCAAGAATTTCTTTTTGTATATCATTATATTCTGTAAATATTTAGTATTTGATTCACAAGTTGCATCTATTTCTTTAGCTAAAAGAATTAAAGTTTTTATTATAGTTTTTATACTTCCATTTATATTTTCATTTCTTTCTAATTCTATTTCTTGTAATTTTGATTTTAACATTTTCTAATCCCCTATTACTTGATGTATTAATAAATTTTTAATTTCTTTAACCTCTTATTTTAATTCTTTTATCTCTTCTTGTTCTTCCCATTCAGATTTACTAACTTTTGCATTATCTTCAATAAATTTTATTCTAGGAATACTATTTTTTCTACTTGGTATAAGAGGTTTTTCTTTAACATCTAATTTTCATTCTTTTGGTATTTCAAAATCTGTCATTAATTCTGGTTTTATTACTTTCCCTATTTTTTGAAAAGTTTTTTCTATTTCTATAAATTCATTATGACTGTATATTGAACTGTTATGACTGTTGGTTAATGAATATCCTACTATATAATATATTGAAAATGGATGATTTCCTCTTTCAAATTCATATGCTAAACTTAATACCTGATTTAAATTTTTATTATTAATGCTGACAGCAAATCTAGAATGTATTTTGAATATTAATTTTTGGTATCCTAAATTTTCATGTACCATTCCTAACATAATATCTCTTCTATTTATTATTCTATTATCCAATAATGCTAATTTTATAGGTATAGGTATATTAATCCCTTCTCTAAAATGTGCTTTAATTAAAATTTGTATTCTTATGAGATGAATATATCCTATTTTTTCTTTTATCTTTTTGTAGAATTTTTGATAATTTATCTATAATTGTTTCTTTATCAATTAATGGTATATAAAATCTCCCTTTTGCATCTGTTATAGTTATACTCATTTCTTTATTACTTATGCCATAATAAGTTATATATTTTCTTGGAAACATTTTTTTTAAATTTTTGAAAAAGATGATTATTTAAATCCGTTGCCTTCTTTAAGATTTAACTTTATTTTTTGAATTTGTTCAAATTTCTTTTTACTAAAAATCATTTCTTGAGAAAAATATCCTGAAATATCATATGTCTCTATTTCCATTATTTCTTGATTTTGTGTTTGTTTTTCTATGATTTCTGTCATTTTACAATATATTTTTATTGTATGTACGGGTTACATTCAAGTTTAATTTGTATGTAAATATTACATTTAAGTTTGTGAACTTTGAAGAATTTGGGGGTTAAAAGTGTTATTTGTGCTTTACCAAAATACAATCGTTTTGCTATTTTAAGCAAAAAGTCAGTTTTCATCATATATGTACTATCTCAAGTAATTAATACCATATTTTAAAGTGTGTTTTTTACTTTATGTCGTTTATATGATACAGAAATTATTATTTTTAATCTAAATTATGAATTTTTGAATTAAAATGCATAATTTTCAAAAAAATACTATTTTTTATAAAAGTTTTAATAAAAATGTTTTCATTATTTCTTGTTATATTTTTAATTTATTTTAATTTTTTTCTCGAAATTCTTCTTGTGCAAAATTCTTCTGATTTTTTTTTTTAAATTCTTTTTAATGTAACCTAGCTATTTGTTCCTGTTGCAATATTATTTTACTCATTTTTATTTCTATATATGCTAAAAAAATTATAGTAAAAATTTTCTTGAAATCTTGATAGGTTTGAGAATTTCTTACTAAATAAAATAATTCTTTTAAATTAAAAATTTATGATAATGTAAACATTAAATTGTTATGGCTTTAATACCAAATTTTGGCTAGTTAAAATACGAATTATTTTTACTTGATTTTCAAGCTCATAATTTTCAAGTTTTTTTGTCTATCCAACAACTAAATTCTTAGAATTCTTTATTTTCTTCTAAGAGAGTCCAGACTCGACTAACTATAAGGTAAATTGATAAAGACATTTTAGGACTTGCACCTCTTGTACACACAACATAAGGTAAATAAAAGCACAAACACACATTTAGAAATAAAAAAACACAAAACAAAAAACTTCAAATATAAAATAAAATAATAAAAGCTTTTTATTTACTAAATAATTTTCATATGTTAGCAAATACTTGAATATATTATTGATTGTATTAACACGGGCATCATAACATTTAAACACCACAATATAATGTAGTAAGTTCACTTAGACTTTAATCCTAAGTGGTAATATCCACAGATTGCTTAGAGCAATCATTCAGCAATAAATATTTCACTAAAAATAAATAGTTATACAAACTTGATAAAAATAAATGTTTATACCTCTATCAGTTAAGACCATCAATTCTAACTACCTATGCTGTTCTCATCAGCTATCTACATAGTTATTGTGATCTTTTCGAGATTTGGTTCTATTTTCTTTCTGCTAATAGCTGGTATCTAACGGCACAATGTTTGGATATTGCATTTGCCTAAGGATTTATGGTATTTATGGGCTGGAAAGATAAGCACTCAATTGGATGGAGCAAGCATGCTGTAGGGATATAATGTAGTAAAACTAAAAACGACTGTAATATCAATAAATAAAGAGTTGAAAAGCCTTCAATTTTTTATCTATTCACAATATTGTTCTTCTACTATTACTAAATGCATGTTATGTATGGAATATGTATTTATAAAGCATGTTGTATTATGTGTTATGTTATCTTAATATAATATGAGTTGACTAGAAAGAAAAGAAAAATACCTTCATTTAGTTTCCCCCACCCTTAGTACCAAAAAAAAAAAAAATTTCCCCCACCCTAACATATTCTAAGTCAATTTTTTATTTTATTTTATTTTAATTTCTCTCAAAATATTATAAAATAAAAATGAAGTTAATTTTCTCTTCCTTGCAAATGTTGATCATGTTAACTGATTGTTGAGATCAGGTTGACAAACTGTTGAAATGGGTTTGATTTTTTTCTATATTAAATGGTTTTCGTGGCAATGAAGTTAGAAATTCAATGTACACATAGGAAGTGGAATTTTATCTAAAATTCAAATTAATTTTATATGACTTTGCATTTCATATAGAGATAATGTCGTATTATTTTGGAAAACAATTTTACAAAAATTGTGTACAATAAATACATGGTTAGTTGTAATTGAGCTATGACGTACGTGATGACTGATGAGGCTAATAGTCATAGATACCTAAACAAAATTCAACCTACATAACAAGATATTATCTGCCGGATGCTATGCATACCTAAATTTAGAGAACAATTAGACCATGGAATCTTACACTTATTAAATTATACCCAAACGGGACATGAATTTTCTGAATTCTGTTTATTAGTGTGACCCTCAAAGTTTAACGATTAAAAAATGTAGGACAGAAGAGTTGTAGGTTGGGCCGCTAGAGACACATCAGGCCATCTTTCACCATTTACATTCAATCTCAGTTTTCCCACTCTCTCTAAATTATGTTTGCTTTTACTTTTTTTTTTTTTTTTTCAATTATTAATGTTATATCAATTAAGTTGTTGTATTATACACACATATTGGTTTATATGTGAAATTAAAGAAAAAAAAAAGTAATGATTTGGTAACTTATATGGACAAAATATATTATGTAATATGCATTAAATTGTAATATGATTTAAATCGTGTTAAAAAAGTTATTTCTTTTTAAATAGTTTAGTAGAAAGTAATTACAAAATAAATTACTTTATATTTTATATTTTAACATGTATGGTTGAATTGACTTATCCCTAATCTCATCCCTTCCCATAGTTTTATTTTTTATTTTTTAATAAGACCCCATGGTGTGTGTTTGCTGTTTATTAAAAAAAAAAAAATTAAAAAATACACAACTTCTATTTTCTATATTATCACAACTTAAATTATTGATGTCATAAAAGTAATTTATTAATAACAACTTTAACTAATAATAGTAATATTCAAATGTAATTAATTACGGGAACATAATATAAAATTTATGCATATTTGTTCACGATAATAAAAATAATTGTAACAATATTATTAAAATATAATCTATATTAAGATACACACTTACAAATATTCTAAACTATGAGATTGAAACCCATATTTAAGAGGATATAGGACACTTATCTTTATCACCATATACTATTAGGGTGATGGGCACACGACAATGTCAGAGCATCATGGAGGTTGGACGGGGCTGCAACGTCGGCCAATTTTTATATAAAAAATTAATTATATATATATTTTTAACATTAAATAAATGCAATTCCTTCCAATTTTTTATAAAAAATTAATTACATGTATATTTTTAACATTAAATAAATATTTTATTTGTAGTAATATATTGTGTCTAATTTTTATGCATATATTTTGGTATATAATAACAATATTTAAAAAATATGTAGATAAAAATGATATGAATTGTAAATAAAGTGGTTAAATATTTTTTTATGTATTTGGTAACTATTAATAACAAAAATAAAATTGTTGTCATATATTACGTAAAATTCTTTTTAAATGTGATAATCCAAATAAAGTTTAAATATTTAACTTTAAACTCAATATTTATAAAAATAAAATTAAAAAAATAAGTATATGATAAGCTTCATATTAAAGCTTTTAAGTTTATGTTTATCATATTTTATTTTAACCCAAATTTTAACTTTATTTAATATTATATTATTTGACATTTTATTTTAATAATTTTTTAGAATTTATTTGAAATTTTTTTATATAAAAATTTTATTATTTTTATGATTATTAATTAGTCTCATATTGTTTATAAATATTTTTTTTTAAATATAGTCTCAAGCTTTAAATTCTAAACTATATTTTACTTTTTACATTCTAAATCATATATCTATTTGTCTAGATATTTTAGTCAATAAATTTATTTTATTCATGAATGATACTAATACTTATTAATTTGTTATATATTTGTTTAATTTTCTTTATAAGTTAATTATAATATGTTAACTCTACATTTTTTGAGTGTTAACTCTATATTTTTTGAGTGCTAACTCTATGTTGCTATTATAATATGATATGAAAAATTCAGTATTGAATTAAGTATAATTTACTGTAACTTTTACTAATTTTTTACTTTATATAAAAAAAAAATTCAGCCTCCCTTAAAAGTTTTTTTTTCCTAACGCTAAGAGTTCCAAAAATTACTTAATTATCGCATATTATTAACTTAACTTTCGATCTAGATACGTGACTTAATGTATATAATAATTTAAATTACATAGTATTACTCTTTGTATTTAAGTTAAGAGGCAAAAAAAAAAAAAAATGCGCCTTATAAAGCACTTACGGTAAAAAAAATTCTATTTAGTTCATAATTGTATTTGTAGTCTTAAAGCATAAGACAAACTTGTGTATACCGTCAATGTTGTTCTGAACGGGAAAACAGGTGCCGAAAATGTAGCAAGTGTTGTACTATGGAATAGACCACACAGATCCTCATCAAACGAGGAATGAGATTTTACACAATAATTATCCTCTGGTTCCTGGGTAAGTATTCTTAAAATTTCACTAAGAAAACAAACTTGTCCTACTTCTTCTAAAATGTTATGTTTGATCTGAAGACATGAAATAGTAGGAGAAGTGATAGAGGTGGGTTTAAAGGTAAAGGAATTGGGAGTTGGAGACAAGGTTGGAGTAGGATGTTTAGTGTGGTCTTGTGGAGAATGTTATGCTTGCAAATCCGACACAGAGCAGTATTGCAACCACAAAATCTTCACTGTCAATGGCATTCAGAAAGATGGTACTCCCACACGTGGAGGATTTGCCTCTGCGATGATTGTTCATAAAAAGTAAGTGAAAAACACAAACAATTGGATAAATATTAGTTTTTACTATTTTTCTTTGTCATTTTTCGCAAAATTAGCGTTAAATTTTGAGTCACTACAAAAGCTAAACGATATTTATGTAACAAAAATGATATACCAGTAACACTAATGCATCTTAATTTCTATTTCTTTTTGAGGAATAATAAGGATCGAGCATAATCGGATCAAAAAAATAAAATACATTAGAAAAGAAAGCAATAATTCTTCACAAAAAATAAAATACTTAATATTAAAATAGAATATGAAAAATATCATTTACAATCCTATATTTTAAATAAAGTATAAAGTTTTCCAAGTATAATAAAAGATAAAAATTAATTACAAAATTTTTTAGGATGTTTAACTTATGCAGAAGCATATATAAATAAATTAGCAAAAATAAAAAAAACTATTAAAAAAAATAAAAATGATTATGTTTGGCAATAGACTGATCAAGACACTAAATATATGAATAAAGTAAAAGTACAGATAAAAGATTTATCAACTTTATACCATCTAAGACTAGATAATAAAATGATAATAGAAACAGATGTTTCAAATGAATATTGGAGAGTAGTATTAAAAGTAAGAGTTGATAACAAATATGAATAATTTTGCAGGTTTATCTTAGAATTTTTTCAAGGCCCTAAATTAAATTATCATAGTTATGAAAAAATATTTAGTTGTTAAAAAACTATCAAGCAAATTTGCAATATATGTTATAAATTTAAAATTTATTGTTTGGATTAACAATAAGAAAATGATAATAGAAACAGATGTTTCAAATGAATATTGGAGAATAGTATTAAAAGCAAGAGTTGATAACAAATATGAATAATTTTGCAGGTTTATCTTAGAATTTTTTCAAGGCCCTGAATTAAATTATCATAGTCATGAAAAAATATTTAGTTGTTAAAAAACTATCAAGCAAATTTGCAATATATGTTATAAATTTAAAATTTATTGTTTGGATTAACAATAAGAATTTTGGACATTTTTTAAGAACTAATATTATAGGTGACTATAAGCAAATAATACTCATTAGTTGGAAATAATAGTTTAACCATTATAAATTCAACGTAGAACATTTACCATCAAATAAAAATAGTTTGGCAAATTCTTTAACTAGAAAATTAGCTCCTCTAATTATATTTTTAATTATAGGAATGGATCCACTTGATATAGGAATCAAGATTAAGAAAAAGGAAATCAAAATTTTTCAAGAGTAGTTTGAGGTATTATACCTTAAAAAGTTTTTAGACAATAAATATACATTGACTAACTCAATTAAACAAGAAATCTCCAAAGAATTAAAAAATTCTAAAGGAAAAGAAGTAGAAACCTCAAAAGAAATTAAAAATAAAAGAATTAAAATTCTAAAAATAAGTAATAAGAAAACTAGTACTAATAACTCAGATAAGAAAAAAGCAAAGAATAATTGAGCAGATGAAGCTGAAAAGGAAGATTTAAAAAAGATCTATGTGGTATTCAATGGATCAAAATAAAAAATCTACACTAGTTGACCAGAAGCAAGCAAAACAATAATATGATTTAGTGGAATTATCCACAAAGCTTTTATCAATAAGATAGAAGCATAAAGAAGATATACAAATTATAAAGTCCCAAAACTTTCATCACCAATAGAAGTAGCAAGAAATTACTCTCAAATAGCACAACAACTAACAGAAGGAACCAACATGTTAAGAAATCTCTAAAAAATCCCAAGACCAATATTCAAAGAAGCAACAAATAATTCATTAGAAGAAGAAATAGAAAGATGTAGGAATTTGACAAAATAACAATGGTTGAGCTTATAAAATTTAACTAGAAAAACTACTAAAAAACATCTTGATGAGATGAAGCTTTATACAACGAAAAATGATTTTCTACTAGGTAGTAAATTTAACATTTTAGAAGGAGCTGATTTAATATTTGTTTATTAAGCGTTTCATGTTGGATTAATAGAAAGCTTATACTCAAGAAGTGATTTAAAAAAATTAAATTATTTTTCTGAAAACTTCAAAAATCAATTGAAAACTTCAAGAAGATATTTTGATATTATTCAAAAAAGAAATCTGAAGACCATAAAAGTATTTATTGCATTAAAGATAAGAAGCTTACGTGGACTCAAAGTTTTCACAAAATTCAGTGTCAGTAGATAATGAATGATAGAAAGTCTTCACAAGCATTCGTGGACTCAAAGTTTTCACAAAATTTAGTGTCGATAGATAAGAAATAATTGATGTAGGGTCTACTCCTAAAGTTGGCACTGGAAACATCAATAATGTAGGCATTTTGGATGCCAAAAGAGAAAGGTAGGTAAAATAAAATATCCCACTAATGTAAACAGAGGGTCCTTATGTTTATAAAATAGAACTCTATTCAATTAGAAGAAATATACGAAATCACTCTAGCTCTTAACTCTTTCTATCTATATTTGTATCTTAGAATGATTATGAATTATAAACCCTTTTAAGGTTGCTAGTTTTTTAGGTTTGCTTAATAAATAAAAGTTTAGCTTAAATCCAAATTTAGTTATCGTTATAAACCTAGAAAGTTAAGTACGAATTTTAACAAGATTAATAGGGACAGAAGGTTTATAAGCTTGAATTTGGAATGAAACTTAATTCTTTGGAACAAGAATGAGATAGTTGATAGCTAAAAAGTGGAAATACAACGTTGACTCATATTTACAAACAAGTCAGTTTACATTTAGAAACTATACCTTAAATTTTATTGATATTGTTGAATCCATAATTATATTTTAATTTATGGAAAAATTAGAAAACTAACATAATAACATAAAAATAATTTATAATAAAACCAAGAAATCAAGGATAAATCTTAATAGAAGTAAAGTTTAGAAATTTCTTCAAACTCAAGAAATTTTTAAAAGATTTCATACTTTTTTAGATTATTATATAGATTATATTTCTAGTATTTTATACATAATAGATCATTTCGTAGGAAAAATTTTAAGGAATTATTTTACATAAAAATTTATCAAGGTAAATAAAGAAGAATTTAATAACCTAATTTTTGGATTTTATTTATTTAAAAAATATATATGAAAATAAGCTAATTGAAGCTAAAAATTCAGCTAAAAAATAGTATCAAAGTTATAAACATATTTGATAAGAACTATAAACAAAATATTTAAAATTAGGTATAATCAACTTAATTCAAGGAGAGAAGTAAATTATTTAAAATATTATAAAAAAATAAAATTAATATTACTGATTAAAGAATTAATAAAAGAATTATTTAAAAAAATATCACAAATAATAATTTATAAAGTACTTTTTAATTGAAACTTAAAATTAACATGGCTACATTACAAGTAAAAAATCTTATTAAGAAAATGTTTACATCATTACAAATTTTCAATTTAAAAGAATTAATAAAAAAAAGCAAAATAATAAATATTTTAAAAAAATTTCACTAAAATAATTTTAGCATGTATAGAAACAAAAATAAATAGCATAATATTATCATAAAAATAAATAAATACATTAAAAAAGATCCTTTAGAAATATTAAAAGAACCAAAAATTATAAGAAAATAAAAGAAAATATAATTATTAATTTTTTCAGTAAAATAGTTTCTAAAAAATTATAAACTTTGGCTTAAAAATTTTAAGAATTAGTTATTTTAATAAAAAAATAAATTTTTACATCATGAAAGGTATAAATAGAAAAATATACTTTAAGGTTATGTATATAAAGAATAGTGTGGGATGTAAGTAGAATTTGCCTAAAATGAAAATTCCTATTCTACAAGCCCAAGACTGGCGGGTACTGGCCTAAGTCCACTTGGTTGAAACGAACAGCAGCGCTTTCAACCACAGCTTCTTTATTATGCATCTTGGCTTCTAGAACCCTATCTGCTTAGGGTTTTCTGGTAACTGGTAAGATCATGACTTCTCCCTCTGGTTCTCCTTAGCTGCCCGCCGCTTTATTGATTTCTCTTTCTTTTATGCAGGAGAACATCTTAGTAGGTCTTTAAGATTCAACCATGAGGTATGTAATATCATAAGGTAGCTTAAGCTGTTTTTATTAATTATAACCGAATAGATCGTCTGTTGATCCTCTTTTGTTGCTCTATTTCAATCTTGTAGTTTCGTTCATTTATCGTTTGTGTATTTTATATTCAGATGCTTTTGCATTTATTTAGGTCTTAGAAGATCTCAATGCTATTTGTTTATCGTTACGTGTGGTTTTATGCTTATACTGGTTTTTAGATCAGAGCATTGTATTGGTTAATAATTATTTTTGAAAAATTGAAATGAGAGCCTTGTCATCTGGATCTTTACTTTTGTTTATGACTTTTTAGTTGCTGTTATCATACAATATAATGTAAATGCTGTTTCACAATCTGTATGCGCCTGCAAGAGTGCAAGTTTTGTGTTGTTGATATGATTATGAAATAATGAGTATCTTGCACTCTTGTATTTAGGACTAGCGTGGACTTTTGCTGTTTGGGACCCTTTTAAAATACGCACAAGTCGTATTGAGTATTGGGAATTCATTTATTTTATTGTTCTATATTTGACACTATTGTAGTAAGCTCCAGGGTGATGTTGTTAGAGAGGCTGTTTCAACTATCATGGCTGAAAGCAAGGAAAGTAACCGAAAATTCACTGAAACCATTGAACTTCAAATTGGGTTGAAAAATTATGATCCTCAGAAAGACAAGCGTTTCAGTGGTTCTGTTAAGTTGCCACACATTCCTCGCCCAAGAATGAAGATTTGCATGCTTGGTGACGCTCAGCATGTCGAGGAGGTATAATGTTATATTGTTTGGTTACAACAATGTTTATTTAGTTTGTTATTAGAATTATTTTGCTCCAACTTTTTGCTAATTTAATAATTTCCTGGAATAAAAATTGCAGGCAGAGAAGATGGGTTTGGAATATAGGGATGTTGAATCATTGAAGAAGCTGAACAAAAATAAGAAGGCAGTTAAGAAGCTTGCTAAAGGATACCATGCCTTTTTGGCATCAGAATCTGTCATTAAGCAGATCCCTCGTCTTTTGGGTCCTGGTCTTAACAAGGCTGGTTAGTAAATAATTG
Source organism: Elaeagnus macrophylla (assembly GCA_029378325.1). NCBI lineage: Eukaryota > Viridiplantae > Streptophyta > Magnoliopsida > Rosales > Elaeagnaceae > Elaeagnus > Elaeagnus macrophylla. The sequence continues at coordinate 45,997,600 of CM055641.1, read as the reverse complement.
GCTTTCTCTGTTAATTTCCCATATCCCAATTTTTATACACGGTTCTATTCCTAGTTCTATTGTCACTTATGGTAGCTTTCTTTGTGTTTTATGTATATTACTATATTTTAAAAGGCATGGTAGAAGCTAGTTGTGTTTGAATTGGCTTCAGTAATGATATATTTGCTTTCCTTTCTTTATTTTGTGAATGCAATGTAGGCAAATTCCCAACCCTCGTTTCCCACCAAGAATCATTGGAGTCTAAAGTTAATGAAACAAAGGCAATGGTGAAATTCCAACTTAAGAAGGTCCTCTGCATGGGTGTCGCTGTCGGTAACGTATCCATGGAAGAAAAGCAAATCTTCCAGAATGTACAAATGAGTGTTAATTTCCTTGTTTCATTGTTGAAGAAGAACTGGCAAAATGTGAGTTGATTTATCTATTTGGATTTATTTATTTTATTGTATACAGAAGCAAAGTTATTTGTTCTTTTTATTCATAAAAGAATGAGAAAATTGTCATAGAGGTTCTTTTGTTTTTGTAAAAGGTGTCATTTAATCCTCAGTTTATAAAATGTGTCTTTTAAGTCCCTTTGCTTATGAAATATATGTTTTAAGTCCTACATGTAAAAAATGTGTTTGGCAAAAACAAAGTTAATTTTTCATTCAAATTTTTGTTAAATCTATAACATAATGGCACATGTGTTACATGCATTTTTATATTTTTATACGTAAAATATTAATATTTAATTAAAAATTTACTTAATTTTTTTTAATTTAAAAAAAAAACTTAAATAAAATTTTCAATGTTATTTAATTAAATTTTTTAATTGAATTTAAATAAAATTTTCTTTGTCTAATATTTAAAGCTACAAATTAGACAATAAAAATTTTATTTAAATTTGATTGAATTCAATAAAATTTAAATTGAATTTTTATTGTCTAATATCTAAAATTATAAATTAGAAAATTAAAATTTTAATTAAGTTTAAGAAATTTTAAAAATTGGAGTAATTTTTTAATTAATTTTTTTTTAATTTGATATATATATATATCAAAAAATATAAATATGTATGTGACACATGTGTTATTTCGTTAGATTTAATGAAAAATTAGATGAAAAATTAACTGTCATTGCTTGACATGTTTTTACTAGTAAAGTGATTTTAAAACACATTTTTTATAAGGAAAGAGACTTAAAACACATTTGGTAAGTTATAGGACTAAATGACATCAATTATCTAAGCAAATGAATCATCTTGGCTCTCTCTCTACCCTAAAAGAATTGCATGTCCGGTGGCTGTTCATATGTATTTTTAATGTAGTACTCCAACTCTTTTCTTCCAACGGTTTGTTTCCTTGATGAATCCAGGTGCGCTGCCTTTACCTCAAGACTACCATGGGAAAGCCGCAACGTGTATTTTAAGAAGGTTTTTGCCCTATTGGGCTTTTTCTTTTTGTAGGAAACGTTTATGGTCTTTGGATGCTCAAGGTTATCTTTATGTTTAATCTTATTTTGCTGTTTAATTTGAGAGATAATGTTGGGAGGAGTAAAACTAATGTTTGCTTTTATTACATTTTTCTTATAAATTCCCATTGATTATTTTCTGAGCATGTTTTTATGGGTACCATTAACCTTCGCAAGCGTTATGCTGTGTTTTTGCGACTAATCTGGAACCTTTTGTAGGAAAAAAGCATCTATGCCTCCTAACATGTCATAATTAGCAGTTAGCGTTATTTTTGTCGTTGAACCACAAACTATCCCTCAAGTTATAAAGGCATATCTCTAAGTTGAAACTTTAAGATAATAGACGTGAATGTGACTCATCATCAAATGCCAAATTACCCAAAAAAAAAAAAAAAAAAATTCTAACTTTGGCCAACTGATATTTTTCGTCGGTAGACTTTAGGGATGTTTGCATATGTGAATTTGTTCGGATTTTTTATCTACAGTTGGCTAGGGAATATTATTGAGCATCCACTTTTAATCGCCTCAATTTGAGAGGAGCAAGACAATTCGGTTTGGTGAAACGATTACGTCACACTTATTCCAGTAGTCATGAAATAGTTTAGTCCAAGTTTTATCGTCCAGTTTTCTTTTGAAATATCATCTCTTGCAAATGAAGATTTGTGCGCTTTTGTATTATTCTATAAGAATGTCTACTTTGGCAAAGACAAGGTGATGTTTATGCTAATAACAAGTCATGACAATTTTTTACAAGAATAAATGTGTTGCACATTTTCAAATTGGACTAGTTTTATCATCGTATCAAATTCACACATATTGTCCTCATTGGAATAGGTGAGTTGGAAACTCAACTTGTTTTTATATGCATTGGAATTTGGGTTCGAAATTTGGCTAGGAGCTTTATGACTGATACCTTTGTTAGTTCAATGATGGACATATCAAAATGATGCCGATGATCTGTGGATAAATAAGGGTTTTTTTTTTTTTTTGATTTTTTTCAAGTGATTTTTCAATCATGTTTGAAAGTGATTTTTGATTTCTAATTTCTAATTTTAAATTTTTAAGAAATTACTACTAAAATATGGTGTAATTCAGATTTTTGATTCTGTTTCATTTTGACCAACCATTTTTTATAGAGAATAAATCAAGTCTATAACTTTTGTATGATTAAGTATTATAAGAAAATGATTAAAAACTTGAAATTTATAAAAAATAACTAAAAATTTTCTTTATTTTAAAAGTTTTTTGAAAAAAAAAATCAAAAAATAGAAATCTACCAAACAACATGGAGGTGATTTTTTTTTTCTTGAAAATCACTAAATAGAAATTATTATCAAACATATTTGTGATTATTTTTATAAAAGAATCAGAAATCACCAAATTAATTATTTAATCCTAAATTATAAATCAAAATCGTTATCAAACATGCCTTAAGTAATCTGTTGAAAGGTTTTTTTTTTTTTTTTTTTTTTTTATGTTAAAAAAAAATATACACATAATTTTTAATATAATTCTATGATATATAATAAGTGGCTTAATTATATATTAGGAACTTTCTTGTTATTATATCTTTATATAGTTTTGTTATAATTTACTCTCACTGATCATTTATGAAGGAATCTTGAGCATATGACATAAATTATTTTGTTTGATGGTATTCGCTGGAGGAAACAAATCAATTAAATTTACAAAATAATGATCTTTACTCTTCCTTTATGTACTTATTTTCTTCTAATTTTTCCCTCTTTTATTCAGGAATTAGCTGCCTTTGTAGTAAGAGGAATATATAATTCTATCTTGTGCTACCTTCTTGTTGAAGTTGTACACAAGTAAGGAATTAATTACCTCTAATGTATGCATATTGTAGTTTTCGTTCATTTTAACGGAAATAGTTTTACGACTTCGTTTTGGGTGCCATATTTTACGTTTGTACCCTTAATTATTAGATTTCTCTATGCCTCTTGTTGAAACAAGAATTGCATATATGCTTTTCTTATTATCCCCCTTATACGCTCTCTCTATCCTTCGACATCGATGATTTTTGTCTTTAAATTCCTAATTTTTCACTCTTTTGGTACTGACATCATTAAAGAAGATAATTTCTCTTCTTCCTTTTTATCGTATAAGCTTTTGTGCCCACATTGTTTAGAATCTTCATCTACAAAAACAATTATCTGGTAGAATCAAACTATTCTTGAAGATGAAGATGAAAACAGAGCTTAATATATTGAACTGAAAGAAAAAAAAAACTTAATAAAGTAGGAAAGAGTGGAGCAGATGAAGAATTGAAGATAAAGATGAAGTTATGTGAATGTACAGGTTACATACAAATTTATTTTGTATGTAACTTGTACATTCACATGAAATGCATTGTACTGTTTGTATGTTATTGCTGTTATCAAACTAAGGTTCCTTTTATTTATTTGCAATATCACCTGGATTTTGTTCTCAAGCTTTCGACTATGTCTGCAAAGAAGTATTTAGTTTAATTCCAATCATCCATCACCCACTGGAAGAAGAAGAAGAACAGCTTATGGAACTTGTACATTCACATTTTGTATGTACATGTTACATACACATTTATTTTGTATGTAACCTGTACATTCATATTTTGTATGTACAGGTTACCTGTACATACGAATTGTTCTTCCTGCAAAATGTGAATGTACAGTTACATACAAATTTATTTTGTATGTAACCTGTACATTCACATGAAATGCATTGTATTGTTTGTATGTTATTGTTGTTTTGAACAGCTTACAAAATGTGAATGTACAGGTTACATACAAAATGTGAATGTACATGTTACATACAAAATGTGAATGTATAGGTTACATACAAATTTGTATGTACAGGTTACAGACAAATTTGTATGTACAGGTTACATACAAATTTACATACAAAATAAATTTGTATGTAACCTGTACATTCACATGACCTGTACATACAAAATGTGAATGTACAAGTTACATACAAAATACATGTGTATGTAACCTGTACATATAAAATGTGAATGTACAAGTTCCATAAGCTTCGAAGGAAACACGAAAATGACGAGGTTTTTACGAATACTCAAATAAAGGGATATTTTGGTAAAAATCATATATATTATATAAATGAAACTCACCGTTTCAATCCAAAAAATGCTATTTAGGTCCAAAAAGCTCTTTTATACAAATCTTTGCTATTTTAGTAATTCACTGCACAAGTAAGCCGTAGAAATTTTTGTTGTCATTTTTGCATAAAGATTTTGTATTGCGATGTTTCATGCTACTAGTTTTTCTCTATATGTTTGGTCTTCAATAATCAAACCTTAGTGAGATACAATATATCTTCAATTGTTGATATTGGGGGTGGGGAAAAAACATGAACTAACTTGACCAACCCATTGAAACCAATTGGATTGAATTAGATTGAGTTTTACAATATCATGGATTAGTTCGGGTCTTAAATCGACAAACCCAATCATACATGGATGGGTTCAGGTGCTACAAATTGTTAAACCTGTGGAATCTAAATCGGCTGCAATACATGGTTTCAAATTTTAAAAAATAATAATTTTACAAGGATTTATTTTTATTCTAGCTTTGCTAGTTTGAAACATACAAGTAATTGACATTCCATAATACTTGTTTAACATATTGCATAATATTTATTTTATAAATATCATATAACAAAATCAATAAATTTATATTTTTTAAAATATGATTTTTAATATTATTTTTAAATATTGCTTAATTTTTTTTTAAATCTCACAATTTTCTTAAAATAAAGAATTTTTGCATAAAGAATTTTATATTTTTTAAAAGTTAAACATAGTTAATTCCTCTCTCTCCTGCTTGGGGGCACCAACTGTAATATCTTAAATTTTTTAAATTGTAAATGAACCAAATATCTCTTATTGTCCAAATAGTAATAATAATATTCGCTTTGGTATGTTGTAATTGACAATACTTTTTCTTGTGGGTTCGATACTCTATCTTGGAATATTTATCACTTGTACACATCCCGTATACTTGCAATTTTGTGTAGTCAAAGATAAGTCATTCAAATTTGATGAGACTTGTCTAGAAGCCTTTCAAATGTTAAAGGAAAGGTTGGTGACGACCCTTGTTGTTGTAGCTCTGAATTGGGATTTATCATTTGAGTTGATGTATGACACTTCAGATTATGTGGTAGGAGCAGTTTTGGGACAGAAAAAAGGAAATATTTTTCATGCTATTTATTATGCAAGTAAGACCTTTAATGATGCCAAGTCAATTATGCAAGAACGAAGAAAAAGCTTTTGGCAGTAGTCTTTGCTTTCAAAAAGTTTTAGTTCTATCTTGCTGGTACCAAAATCATTATGTACACCGATCATTTGGAATTCAAATACCTATTGGCAAAGAATGATGCAAAACCTTGGTTAATTAGATAGATTCTTCTTTTTCAAGAATTTGACTTAGAGATAAGGGACAAGAAGGGGTCGGAGAACCTAGTGGCGGATCATTTGTCAAAGTTAGAGAATGAAGGTAATGATCATAATTCAATTATTAATGATGCATTTCTTGATGAACAAGTGTTTACTATTGATCATGTTGGCATGAGTTGGTTTGTGGACTATGCAAATTACCTTACATGTGGGATGATATTACCCGATTTATTTTCTATGGAAAAAAAGAGGTTTTTGTGGGAGAGTGGGTTGTATTTATAGGATGAGCCATTTTTGTTCAAAATATGTTCCGATGGGATTATGAGAAGATGTATTCCTATTGAGGAGGTTGGAGATATACTTAAGCATTGTCATGCTTCAAAATATGGAGGACACTTTGGTAGTGCAAGAGCAATGGCAAAAGTGCTTGAATCGAGATTTTATTGGCTGACCATCTTCAAAGATACTTATGAGTTTGTTAAAAGTTGTGATAGATGCCAAAGGGTTGAAAATTTATCAAGGAGGCATGAGATGCCTTTGAAAAGTATCTTGGAGGGGGAGTTTTTTGACGTGTGGGGGATAGTTTCATGGGACCGTTTGTGCCTTTATATGGGAAATTTTACATTTTGGTAGTCATTCACTATGTCTCCAAGTGGGTTGAAGCTAAGGTTCTGCCAACTAATGATGCTAAGGTGGGGTTCAATTTTTGAAGAAGATTTTTACAAGGTTTGAAACTCCAAGGGACATCATTAGTGAAGGAGGAAGTCATTTTTGCAATAGGTTGTTTCAATCTTTACTTGCGAAGTATGGTGTCAAGCATAAAATGACAACTCCCTATCATTCCTAAACAAGTGGGCAATTGAAGGCTTTTAATTGGAAAAAATAAAGAGGATCTTAAAGCAGATTTTTAATTAACCATACTAAACTGCAAGTATATGGAACATGTACAAGTGAAAAGTATTTAAAGAATGAGTCTTGAACCCACAGGAAAAAGTATAATTAATAACAAAGTATCAATTCAAATATTAATATTACTATTTGGACAACAAGAGATAAAACCTGAAATTAAATAAATAAATTAAACTTCAATAACTCAAAACACAACGAATAACTATATATGAGAGATATAGTATAGGTTGTCGTTAATCCCTCAATTTCCTAAACATGTGAATCCCTAAATTCCTTCCCAAATAATTAACAATAAATTATATGATCAATTGACTCTAAACTATGCATGCACTACACACAATATAATAGCCTAACCTAATTGCACTCTCAAGCTAATCAGATTAAATTATTACTCATGAAGAACGTCAATTATAGACCACACACATACGAATCGTACCTCTCAGCTTAAAAACTATGTATGTTATTTGATTAAGACAAACATATAAATATTTCTCTCAAAGCTATCTATATGCCTTTATAAATTAGTTGATGATCAAGAAATTAATTAACAACTAAGATCAGATCAAATAATATAAATGTGAATTGTAATCATAAGAGGGGAGATAATTTAGCTCAACACATATTAAAAAATTGGGTTCATAATACCCCTAGATTAATAAAAGAATTAGCTAGACATGATGTTCATTACATCCAGATTTATAATTGAAGAGGACATTAAAATTCCAAGAAGAGTAAAAGAAATAACACACTCCATCTCTTGATGAATATTACCCAATCTTCTATGCTTCTAACTCTTGATCTTGTTCTTCAAATTGCTCTTCAGATTTCTCTCTACAATCTCTACTGGACTTTTGTTTTTTGAAGGTTGATTACCACTGATCTAATTCTATATATTTTTCTTTATATACATTTAGGACTCTAATAATGCATTTATAAGCACACACACAGTATAAAATTGTGAACATGGATTAAATTAGCATATATGTAATGAGGAAAAAAATTCTCATTATTATGTCTGTGATCAATTATGAATTCTAGAGGTGCTTAATAATTAATGTATGCTTAGATGGCCATAGACATGTGGGCTAAGTTTATATGGATTAAGATTATCATGAACATAGACATGTAGATGATAATATTTGAGAAGAATTTAATTAATAATCTATGCATTTTATTTTAGTATTAGAGAGACATAGAAAATCATGGGAATAAAATGGAGAAGTTGAATTCCTAGATTTCTTTATTATGTTGAAGCTTGTTACATTTAATTTTATTTAGTTTAATTGAGAACTTCAATTCTACTTTTGAAATTGATCGTTTAAATAGAGTAAGAAAGCATACAACTTGATAGCTAGTCTTAGTAAGATATACAAAATTTTCTCAAGTCTCCAAGGATCGACTTGTGCTCATGCACACTTTACTACTCGTATACATATTGTATACTTGTGGGATCATACCAATCATCGATAACCTACTTTACCGCCGTAAATTCAACACACCATACTTGAGATATTTGACCCCTGAGGAGGCAAGCTACTTACTTTCAGAAATTCATGAAGGGGTATGTGAGAAACACTCAGGACTTAGGAGTCTGGCACTCAAAGCTGTAAGGCAAGGTTACTATTGGCCTAGTATGATGAAGGACACAGTGGATTGCGTTAGGAAGTGTGATAAGTGTCAACGTCACTCTCCAATGCCTAGGAAACTAGCAAAATAGTTAACCTACCTCTATAGTCCTTGGCCATTTGCACAGTGAGGGCTGGACCTCTCCCACTCGTTAGAGGGACCATGTATGCCATTATGGCCATTGATTAATACACAAAGTGGGTGGGAGTCAGCCCACTCAGTAAGATTTCAGAGAATCTGATCATTAACTTCATATGGAAGCACATCATTTGTAGATTTGGTCTATCTCATACTCTAATTTCAAATAATGGTACTCAATTTACAAGGTGGAAGTTTAGAGAATTGTGCAACCAATTCACTATGTCTTTTCTATAGTTGAACATCCTTAAGAAAATGGACAGGTAGAGGAAGCCAATAAGATCATTAAACTTAGCCTCAAGAGAAAGTTAGAAACATGAAGGCATCTTGGTTTGAGAAGATACCAGAAGTACTTTGGGCATACAAGATGACATCCCAAATTGCTACTAGTTAGACTTTGTACTCACTAACATATGGAATGGAGCAGTCATCCCTATGGAAGTAGGAGTCTTGAACTGTAGGACTGAGGTGGAAAAATTAGAAGGAAATGAAGAAGGCCTAGCCCTTAACCTAGACCTCCTCGATGAAAAAAGAGAACATAACAGTATGAAGCTTGCAACATATCAGCAGTAAGTCACCAATTACTACAACAAGTTAGTCAACCTCAGATATTTCAGGGTTGGAGACTTGGCTCTCAGAAAAACCACATAGTCAATAGTGGAAAGAGGAGCTGGAACTCTAGATCCTAATTAGGAAGGTCCTTACAGAATCCTAAAGGTGTTAGGAAAATGAGCTTACTTAATAGGATAGAAGTTCCAAATGCATGGAATGCTCAACATCTCAAGAAGCATTACCAATATACATAAGATTTTCTCATTTCTTTACTTTTTAAAGTGTTAGGTGAGGTCCTGCGTGATCGTGTCAACACTAACACCAAAAATATAACATCAAAATGAATGAAAAATCCAGCCACCTTTGCATTTATGTAATCATTTGTAACTTGATCCTCAAGAGACCTATCATCTCTTTCACCCTAGAGGAGCAAGCTTACCACCATAGTCACCAACATACTTGGCTAATCTTAGTCTGATACACATGAGCCCTACTCTACCTCGGGAGCGAGCATTTGCCCTCCCTCAAGACTTGGTAGCTAGCTTATGCCTTAGCTAAGATCTAGGTGCTACAATCTAAATGCTTCAACAAATTGTTCAACTACTGCTCTTTACTACTACGCTACTACCCCGAGAGAGCCAGCCGTGGTCCTCCCCAAGACTTGATAGCTAGGATCAGTCAGAGTCATGATCAGGAAGTTTTTCTACATAGAGTTTGAGTTTGGACTTGGGACAAACTTGCAGCGTAAGTAGAGCCATGCTTCCTTCACCCTAGGAACACCCGAGGCTCATAACTTGGAACCAATAGAAAATTCAACCAACGTATCCAAGCATCAATTGGGAACTCTCACCTTCCATGGGATCATGTAAAAAACTTAAACAAGTATTGGGGCCAGAAGGAACCAAAACCTTCCATTGGACTAACACGTGTATACAACATGGGATAAGACTTGATGCTCCATAACCCTACTGTCATACTTGGATAATAGGAACTTCTACCCACAACTAAATAATGATAAGGTCTTACCCAAGAATCTGGAAACCCCTATGCCCCATGACACCATCTGTCTTAATGGAACTTACGCCAGATACCTGGAACTGGCACCCATGATTTAGGGTCCAGACAATGGTCAACTAGTATCTCAATGGACTGAACCTTGCAAGGTAACGATGCGAGACTCACATCCATTGGCGCTTGTGTGGAGCTCATCCAAGATCAAGACTTAGTTGGATTATAGAGGTAATCAATTATGTTTTCTAGACAACCTGATAACATATTTTTGCTAGGCATGGATCAAGAGAGTACCACAGTCTGTAAAGTCAGGCTTGGCCCATTTGGAAAGTAGTGCCAAAGCACGTACCAGGTTGAAAGGTACCATAAATTTTTGTGAAACCAATGCCTGGAGAAGTTCCCAGGATGGAGACTTGAGGCCTCACATAGTCCCATGCCACACTTGGAAACAACTCAGAACCAAGTACTGGTCAAATATTTCCAAGGAATAGGGCACCCCATCTAACCAGGTCATTGTCTAAAAGGAACTCGTATTGTACAAGGCTAATGTGGGTTCTCAACCTTTAGGCATCCAAAACACTCCTGATCTAGGATCCAAGATCCAGACAATGATCCACTAATGTATTAATGAGAAAAGTCTAGCAAGGAAATGATACAATAGTTGGCAACTGCGATGACTCTCTCAAGATCACGACATTAGTCTGTGTTTGGACAATAACTCATCTTTTGAAGTTGGAACCTTACTTTTGGGCCTAGGAACATGGAGTGGATACTTAAGACCACCGAAACTAAGGGCTTGTATTTGGTTCCCCAAGAAAGGATGGAGCCCATTCCTACAAAATCTAAACTCAAACATCGGCTGTTACTTGTTATACTTAAGAAGCTTGCTAAGTAAGGGGGTTGGGAGGAAATATCATCAATTATACAGTCACCAAATATCACAGTCACTAGACAGTCAAATGATAGCCTTAGCAAAGACAAGAGTTTTTAAAAAAATTCCAAGTGAATTAGGGAAATTGAAGTTTATTCTACTTATCTTGCTGGAGTGGAGTCAAATGCTATTGTCAAAATTGTCCTCTCAAAGACAGTCTCTTGGATGAAGTGAAGTAAAGAGTGGTCAGGTCTTTACATATACTGGTAGGCCATGTCACAACAACCCCTATGATGGAGATCCAAAAGGTATGATAAGGAAAGGATTTTAGAGAATCATGCTCAAATTCTAACTCTTTTGGGAAGCCAAACCCATGCTAGTGATGAGTGCTTGAAAAACACTAATATTCTGTGATTTATTGTGCTTAATTGTAAAAAAAAATAGATTTAATTATAATTCGTTTATTTAATTATTTACATAAATTTATTAATTCAGAATTACGGGTATGTTTTATTGTATTTAAGGTATTTTTAGCTTCAAAAGAGTTAAATAATGCAAATACGAGAAGATGGAGCACTTACAGCACTCGAATTACAATTTAGAAGCAACAAGGATCAAATTATGTAAGCCTTACATAACAAGCCAACTAGTATGTAAGGGGTACATGTGAAGGCACAACAAACAGAGCCGCGGCAGAAGAAAACCGATGCCGCAGTGTGAGTGTCTTAGGTTTTATGGTATACTCAGATTCAGTGTCGTGCCACGGCGTGTAAAATGTTGTGCCATGGAACGCGTATATTTTTAGGTGTCCAAATTTTATGCAATCCTTACACCTATAAATACCCTAATAGGTCTCCAATTTACACAGAACTCAATTTAGGAATTATTTGAGACGTATTAGGATTTTTTGAGTTTTTTCACATTCCAAGAGGCAAGAGAATCAATTCTAAAGATATAAGAAGCCATTGAAGATCGAAGATTAAGCTTTTGGGGAAGGAAATTTCATCCAATCCATTTGTGGTATTTAGATTTAGGTTTCTTTTAGTTATAGATCTTGTTCTTTTCTTCTTACTTTTTTGGAATGTATGTTGAATTAAATTTGTCTATGAATATTAATTCAAACATGATTGGCTAAATTTATCATGGATGTTTAGTTTGTGTTGACATGTATGCTAGATTTGTTATGGTGAATATTTTTATTGCTTAAAAATATATGAAAATTGCCTTTTGATTAAAAGTATGTTTAGATGTTTAATTGTGAATTTTCATAGGCCAATTTGAGATTCATGATTAGATTGAAAAATCTTAGAGTTTCGTTTTATGAATGCTACCTTAACTATATTTTGAAAAACTTAATCAAAGCTTCAAATTGATGACCTAGCTATGACATTGATATGATGAACAAATTTTTCCTTGTGCATAATTTGTTTGCTATTTAATATATCCGATCATAGAATATTGATTAGTTAATCAATAAAGAAAATTACCCGATTATAGAAATTTTCATAAATAAAAGGAAAGCCAGTAATCTTTATTTATTAGAACATTCATGTTAATTCACCATAATATTTCGATGCAAGCATGGTCAACAAAGCTAAACTTTCATATATCCTCAATTGATATTTATCACCTTTTTGAGTTAGTTTAGATTTGAAATATTGTTTTCTTTCGTTCATTTGCTACCATAAATCTTGTTCTCGTGTCTAATTTCATTTACAGTTTTTAGTTATTTAGAGTTTTATTAGTTTTAGGACTCTAGTTATTTAGAGTTTTATTAGTTTTAGAATTCCAATTAGTTAGTGTTTTACTTACTTTAGAACTCTATAGAAGTCAAGAAAAGGTTATTTAGAACCACTATAATTCCTTGAGAGATCGACCTTAAAAGTTTACTTATCGCTTATTACAAGTGATTCGTACACTTGCGGGTACTATAATTAGCACATCAAGTTTTTGGCACCGTTGCTAGGGAATTGGCGTTTTAAATAATTTTCTTTTTAACTTTTTAGAGATTCTAAATTAGGTTTCTTTATTTACTTTAGTTGAATTTTATTTTTTAAAAAAATAGAGTGCTTTTATATATTTGCATATTCTCTACTGCCTTGATCTTTGTTTGCTTTTTGTTTGTGCATGCAAGGTAGGAGGTCACTGAATAAGGAACTCGCTCCCTTCATCGATAACATTCATAGGATCAAACACTTATTAAGGAAATTGGATACCCATACTCAAGAGGACGTAGACCAACCACAATTGCACACAATAATGGGTAACAACGTGGGTAGACAGATAGCAATGAAAGATTTTGCAAGACCTATCATTGGGATTTCCACATCATGCATTCAACTGATAGAGGCAGTTAGGAATTATGAATTGAAAAATATTCATTATTCTATGCTTCCCTCCTTTTATGGTATTCTTAATGAGGACCCTCTAAATTTTATTCGTGAATTCTATGAAACTGTGTAAACTTTTCCACTGTAGGGACTTAGTAAAGATTAATTAAGCATGAGGTGTTTTCCTTATGCTCTCAAAGATAGAGCTAAGTCTTGGCTCATGACCTTGGCACCTGATTCTTTGGCTACTTGGGATGCTATTTATAACAAGTTTATGGGTAAGTTCTATTCCCATCAAAAGACGTCTGATCCAAGAACCAAAATTGCTACTTTTTTGCAGATGGAAGGAGAGTCCTTTCACGAAGCTTAGGACAGGTTCAAGCTACTCTTGATATTGTGTCCACATCACCACTTTTCGTTGCAGTTACAAAACCAGGTTTTCTATGATGGATTGACACTATAGTGTCAATATACAGTTGACAACGCTGCAAGAGGAGTTATGGGTGAGAAAACGAAGTCAAAATGATAAGATGAATGAGTGTGGGAAATTAGCTAGTGAACCAATCACGGATATATTAATTTACGTGGTTTTACAATTAAGCATATAAAATAGATTTATTGATCCTTTTTACTAAACTTAGAAAATCCCAAATCAATGGCAATTTTTCCTTAATCACTAATTAACTTATTTGATCCAGACCTTAACACTAACTAATTAGCATTAATCCTAGGAAAATAATTTAATCACCTAATTTAGGACAAGTCAATGCACTTAAATTAGATTCATTCTCAAAAATAAAATGTCCAATCAAACTTAGATGGCATTTCTAACGCTCAATTCTAAAATATTCTCATATATTCATAAATTAAATTGGCCAAAAGTAAAAGTAATTAATGAAAATAGATATTAAGAACAATGAACATGAAATAAATCACTTGAATATAAAATAAACCACATAATTATTCATCCATTCATGGTCACATTACTAAAATCCCACACAAGAAAGTTTAGCTACTCATAACAAAATTTCAATCAAGGTTTTCCATTACAATAAGCATTTAAGGAATTCTAAAGAGAGAAGAAATTACAAACAATAAAATACCCCACTTTCACTCTTGAAACCAGCTTCTTGATGTTGGATGGTCACCTTCTTCAAGATTATTGATGGAGCTTCAATGATATAACATTAATGGAGTGATTTCTCTCTAAAAATGTGTGGAAGAATTTGATTTTGGCTACTGTTCTTTGTCACTGTTCACTGCTTGGTGAAGAAGAGGGTTTTGTGATGTATTTATAGGTTAGGGTTTGTGTGTGTGTGTGTGGACTGGAAAGAGGGTTTAATGAAATTCGAGTGTGTGGGCCGCGGCGCGCGTTTTCCTCTGCCGCGGTGTGCTATGTTCTTTTGGATTGTGAACCAAAACAAGGAGTATCTCGCCGTGGTGCACAATTTTCATGCGGCGGCGCGTGTTGTTTTTTCTGATTTCCCAGGATGCAATCCGAGAACCCCATGCCGCGGAACGCATATTTCTTCACTGTGGCGCGCAATGTTGTAATGCCATGTAAGGGTCCTTACATATTTGTTGATTCTTGCGTAAGGCTTACGTTCTTCTGCTCTAATTTAACTCTCCTTACATAGTAAATGAACTACAATGTAAGGGTTACGTTTTGAGCCATTTTTTGAACACTTCACTCCACTATTTTATTCACAATGCTTGAACCTAAAAAATATGAAAATATCCCTCCAAATCAAAGTAATACTAAAATAAACTATGAAATTAATACTTAAAAACTAACAAATAATAGGTAACCTACATTTTGCTAGTCCTCAAGTAAAACTAGAATTAAAAAGACAAATAACAAAAACTAAAAATGAAATTAACAAAACTTGTCATGCTTTAGTTTCTTTCCAATTTATAACCAGGAATTTATATAGAAATTTATCCAACACTCTAACACATCAACATTCACCTTGTAGATTAGTTTCGCTTCACAATTGTAAGCCTCAATACTAAAAACATATCAACATTGACTCCCCCAAACCTAGTGTTAAGAATATGAATTCGCTTTAACCCTATTCCTCACAGAATTACTTTCTAAATCACACTGATCTTATGAGTTCAAACACTCATCAAAGTATATGTGAATAGAAGTTATGTAAAGAAATGAGCTAATAGATTCGCATATGATTAAATAAGAAAGGTTCAAAAGTGCATAACATTGATCTCATGAAATGAATCAAATGATAGGATTTACGAAGAAATTACATTAATAATCTCATGCATCAATTGAAATCCTCAAGCAAAAATTTCAAGTGTATGTCCTAGAATGAATAAAAATGCATTGACTTTAAGAAAAAATTATTTCCTTTTTTTTTTTTTTTTTGTATTAACCATTTCACATTTGAAGAACTTAGGGTCATAATAAACTTATTATTTTTATTTTATTATTATTATTATATTTTTTTAAGACCCAAATACATATGTATTTTGTGAATGAAAAATTCTTAGCTCTTTTTGTGTTGGATATAGAAATTCCCTCATATCTTTTAAAGTCAAGCATGAATGAAATAGACAAACACTTTTAAATTTGACTAAAATCATTTAATCTAAGCAATTCAATTAAGTACATGATTTTTCATTATATGTTCAAAATCCTAATATTCAATGCAAAAAACTGTAAAGATCATCTAACAATTTAAAATGATATGAAAGGTGTTTAAAGGAGTAGAAAAATAATTATCTCTCAGAATGAAGCATTAAAGGCTCAATAATAATCTCACAAGGTGGTCTCCATTATTCAATTCCTAAACACAAGATTCGGGTTCATCTTAGTTTCAACATCAAAAGCATGAAACAAAGATTACAAATTAAAACCAATCTTTACAACAAACCTTAAACATTTTAAAAATCAGACAAACAATGCATAAAGACTCAATTATTCATAAAAAATTGACCAAAAGCATGAAAATTTTGTTACAAACCAATTTGCACCCCCAAACCTAAACTAAAAATTGTCCTCAAGGTTTTCAACAACACAATTGGTCAGAAAAGTATTTTAAAAAGGCAAATGGAAAACTAAACTAAACTAAATTAAAAGAAAGGATAGATATTACCTAAAATGGTGGATTGTCTCCCACCAAGCGACTAGTTTAAAGTCTTAGTAAGACGTTGCTTGGGTCTAAGGTGCATGCATTTCAATGCAATCCACATCCCCATTGTGAATGACTCCCTCCAAGTAAGGCTTTACACGATGTCCGTTCACTTTGAAAGTTACTTGCATTTTTAGATTGAGCAACTCAATAGCTCCATGAGGAAATACTTCCACAATTTGGTACGGTCCACTTCATCTTGATCAAAGGTTTCCTAAAAAAAGTTTAAAATGAGAATTAAATAAAAGTACTTTCATTCTAGGATAGAGAGACTTACTAACGAGCCCTTTGTCATGGTAACGCTTGGTGCGTTCTTTGTAAATCTTGTCATTCTCATAAGCCTCATTTCGAATCTCTTCAAGCTTATCAAGTTGAAGTAAGCGTTTCAGTCCTGCTTGTTGACAATCTTTGTTTAGTTGCTTGATTGCCCAATAGGCCTTGTGCTCAAGTTCAAAGGGCAAATGGCATGCCTTGCCATAAATCAACTGGTGTGGGCTCATCCCAATAGGTGTCTTGTACGCCATATGGTAAGCCTATAATGCGTCATTGAGCTTTGAAGCCCAATCCTGCATTGTAGGTCGCACCGTACATTCCAAAATACTCTTTATTTGTTGGTTACTCACTTCAACTTGTCCGGATGTTTGTGGGTGATATGGAGTAGCCATTTTATGAGTGATGTTGTACTTTCTTAGTAATCTATCAAAAAGTTTATTACAGAAATGGCTCCCTCCATCACTGATTATCGCCCTCGGTGTCCCAAATCTGCTAAATATTGTTTCCTTCAAAAACTTCACATCATAGTTAGCATCATTAGATTTAATGGGTATAGCCTCTACCCAATTGGACACATAATCAACCGTAACTAAATTATACTCAAATCCAGAAGAAGGGGGAAAAGGACCCATGAAGTCAATCTCCTATACATCAAATAATTTAACAACTAGATTATATGTCAGAGGCATTTCATTACGTCTACCTATGTTACTAGTCCTCTGACATCTATCACAACGCATGCAAAAATCATAAGTATCTTTAAATAGAGTAGGCCAATAAACACCAAATTGGAGTACCTTGATGGTGGTTTTCTTACCTCCAAAATGTTCTCCACAGTGAAGTTCATGGCAGAAGGTCAAAATGCTTGCATGCTTCTCTTTCGGCACACACCTCCAGATAACTTGGTCTTGAAAAGTCTTGAATAGATATGGGTTATCCCAAAAGTATTGCCTGCACACATGACAAAATCTTTTCTTTTCTTGAAAAGAAATGTTAACCCTCAACAAACCACTAGCAAGATAATTTACAATATTAGCATACTAAAGGGTTGGACCCACAGAAAATAACTGCTCATTAGGAAAAGTCTCAACAATATCAATCTCTTTGTCACTCTCAGTAGTGTCAAAGTTAGAAATTAACTTAGATAAATGATCAGCTACAACATTTTTAGTTCCCTTTTTATCCTTGATCTCTAAGTCAAATTATTGCAAGAGCAAAACCCACCAAATTAATCTTGGCTTAGCATTCAATTTACTTAACAAATACCGCAAAGTCACATGGTCCGAATGCATAGTTACTTTAGATCCTACCAAATAAGACCTAAATTTATCTAAAGAAAACACAATATCTACTCATTGTCCTAAAATAGCCCCTATAGTAAAATCTGAGGCATCATACATTATCTCAAAAGGAAAAGACCAATTAGGTGCCATGATAATAGGTGCATAAGTTAATTTCTCTTTCAAAGCAGTAAAAGCAGTTAAGCAATCATCATCAAAAACAAAGGAAACATCTTTAGACAATAGGTTGCATAAAGGAAGACTAATTTTGGAAAAATTCTTAATAAAGCGTTTATAGAAACCTGCATGCCCTAAGAAACTCTTTATGCCCTTAATAGATGTAAGGGAAGGTAATTTTGCAATCAAATCTACTTTAGCCTTGTTTACATCAATGCCCTTGCTAGATATGATATGTCCTAAGACTATACCATGTTGACCATAAAGTCTCTTTTTCCAGTTAAGTGTCAAATTATACTCAAATGTAACGTTTTAACACCAAAGTCAATTTGTGCAAGCAATCATCAAAAGAATTACCAAAAATAGAAAAGTCATACATAAATACCTCAATGAATTTCTCCACCATGTTTGAAAAGATAGACATCATACATATCTGAAATGTGGCGGGTGCATTGCATAATCCAAATGGCATCCTCCTAAAGGCAAAAGTACCGAATGGGCATGTGAATGTCGTTTTCTCTTAATCCTCTGGAGCAATTTGAACCTGATAGTAACCTGAAAGACCATCCAAAATGCATTAGAAATCGTGTCCAGCTAGTCTTTCTAACATTTGATCAATGAAGGGAAGGGGAAATAATCCTTTTTAATGTACAAATTCAACTTTCAAAAATCTATACACATCTTCCAACCTGTAATTATTCTGGTGGGCACTAACTCATTCTTCTCATTCTTAATCATAGTTATTCCAGATTTTTTAGGCACCATATGAACTGGACTAACCCACTTACTATCTGCAATTGGATAAATTACTCCTACTGCTAAGAGTTTTAAAACTTCTTTTTTAAGCACTTCTTGCATGATGGGGTTTAGTCTCCTTTGTGCTTCTTTGGCCGGTTTGACATTGTCCTCCAAATTGATGGACTAATGCCTCTAATGTCCCCTATACTCCATCCTATTGCTTTTCTATACTTTCTAAGCGCCCTTACTAGTTTGTTCTCCTATTTTTGAGTAAGTGTAGAAGATATAATAACATGATATGTTTCATTCTCTCCCAAAAACACATATTTTAGATTCTTAGGCAATTCTTTAAGTTCTAGCTCAGGTGGAGTAATTTCTTCTTCAGGTGGGGCATCTAATGAATCTAAGGGTGTACTAGCGTCCTCTATGGGTGTGACATTATCTAACAAATCACTGTACTCCTTAATTTCATCATCTAAAATATCATCCACCTCTCCTACTATAAGTCCTACCTCTAAATTATCATCTATTCTACCCTGCACAAATGTGTCATAAATTACATGATCCAGACATTCAACAAATGAACATTCATCAATAGTAGATATATAAGGATAAAGAGACAAATCAAAAATCTTAAAACGTACAGTCTTTCTCAAGACTATCATTGTCAACTTCCCACTTTGGACATCAATTATAGTTTGGGTGGTGGCCATGAATCGTCTACCCAACAAAATTGTATGCTCTTTGCCCAAAAGTACATATTTCAGATTCTTAGGCAATTCTTTAAGTTCTAGCTCAGTGGAGTAATTTCTTCTTTAAGTGGGGCATCTAATGAATCTAAGGGTGTACTAGTGTCCTCTATGGGTGTGGCATTATCTAACAAATCACTTTACTCCTTAATTTCATCATCTAAAATATCATCCACCTCTCCTACTGTAAGTCTACCTCTAATTTATCATCTATTCTATACTGCACAAATATGTCATAAATTACATGATCCAAACATTCAACAAATGAACATTCATCAATAGCAGATATAGAAGGATAACGAGACGAATTAAAAACCTTAAAATGTACAGTCTCTCCCAAGACTATCATTGTCAACTTCCCACTTTGGACATCAATTATAGTTTGGGTGGTGGCCATGAATGGTCTACCCAACAAAATTGTATGCTCCTTGCCCAAATATTGGTTTTCCTGCATATCTAAAATCAAAAAATCAACAGGTATGATAAGCTTATCTACATGTACAAGTAAGTCCTCAACCATTCCCTTCGGATATTTAATAGATCTATCTGCAAGTTGAAGGGACATGGTTATTGGTTTAAGCTCTCACAAACCTAGCTGCAAGAAAATAGAGTAAGGCATCAAATTTATACTAGCACCAGAATCAAGCATTGCCTTAGTTACTTTCCTATCCCCCATAGTAGTATAAATGACAAAGCTACTTGGATCTTTTAACTTTGAGGGTAGGTTCTGTTAAAGCACTGCACTAGAAATGTTTTTAAATTATCACAATAGAGCTTGCAGTAAAAAAAATGTTTTTTAATCATAGAGAAACTCTCATATGTGTACATTCTCGAATAACTCAATCATTGTACTAACTCAATAGAAGAGCGTACAAATATTGCATCTAATGTGGTAAACCCACTTAGATACCATCCCTAATTAGTAACATTCACGAGTTTCTTAAGGCAATCACTCAGTAAATTATTAGTATTACAACCTAAAAATATATGCTAATACCTCTATCAAATAGAACCATGCTCAACTCTACCTAAGTAAATTATTAGTATTACAACCTAAAAATATATGCTAATACCTCTATCAAATAGAACCATGCTCAACTCTACCTAAGAGCCTAAGATGTCCTCTTCTGCTGTCTTTACAACAACTATGATCCAAAGTCTGAATTGGGCTCTCCTTTAGAGTCTTACCACCATGTGATATGGTACAATCACCAACAGTAAGCTTAGTGTAAACATAGAGTAATTGAAACTCTCATGTACATGTACTTAACAAACAAATCTATATCTTGATGTTTAATTCATTATTAATTATCACATCCAAAAATGCGTTTATCACTAAAATGGTATTCTTGTATCACTGATACATAACACTCAAAATCACGAATCACTGAGTAAAAAATACACTAAATGTATCAATGTTCTGAAAGTTAGAAAACAAATTTACTTAACTGAAAATTCAAGTTTTCAATTTGATGGAGTTTCCCCTATAGTTTATAATTCTTTTTAAACTTTTTGAAATTATAGGGTAATTTATAGAAAACCCTTGAGCTGACCATTCGTTAGATATCTAGTGAGCCATCAATGAACCCTTGCTAAACACATCGGTGAGGATGATAGTCACCATGACTAGGGTTTTCAAAATCAAAAGAGCGATTCGATTGAAGAAATAAAGGATTTCTAAACATCTTGTTATCTTAGAATGAAGATAACTCAATTCGATGAAAAAAGAGATGATAGAGAGTCTGTTAGCCAGTCTTATTCCGAGGTATCTATACCTTGTTTTGACTGTATCGCACTATGTATTATTTGATAACCCAATAAATCCCCTATTCTCGGTTTCAATCTAATTTCAAATGGAAGAATTTCAAGGATATTTAGAACTAGATAAATCACGGCAACATGATCTCCTATACCCACTTTTCTTTAGGGAGTATATTTATGCATTTGCTCATGATCATGTTCTAAATAGATCGAGTTTGTTGGAAAATGTGAGTTATGACAATAAATCTGGTTTTTTAATTGTAAAACATTTAATTAATCGAATGTATCACCAGAATAATTTGATTATTTCCGCTAATGATTGGCTGCCATCCTTGTTGACCCTTCATTGCCACCTCAATTATAACTTGGCGAGCATTTGGCAAGCAAACAAAAATAGCCATTTTTATTTCAAAAGTTTCTCAAGTCATTTTTTCACAAATACCCTTTAAGTGAAAAACAAATACAAGTAAAAGCAAAACTTAGCATGCAAACTATATGCTCCAAATATCCCGTGGTATGTATATCATGCAAATATACAAAGTGTTAAGTTTTATGTGAGTGTGTACAATACTAAACCGTCAGTAATTGAGCTTACATACAAGAAGACAAAATAATAAATAAAATAACAGTCTCCATATTTTGCACACTAGAATGCTAACAAAGGCATAAATGACTTACATTGCTAAGACTTACAATGAAATAACATGCTTGCAAATATATTATGTGTTTGATATTTGGAATAAAATAATATATTATCTTATGAGTTACCATGAAATAACTGAAAAATGGACTGTCTGATTTTTAGAATATAGTAACGTGCGATTATAATTATACAAATAAAAATACCATGAGAAAGATAATTTTATTTTATTATGCCAAGAGCATCTAGTGATCTAGTTGCACACGAAGGAGATATGTTCCACTAGCGCAAGCTCTCATCTACACAAGTGCACATCTAGTCATTGATGTGCGTCTAAAATACACAATTATTCTATTCTTATTAAGGATTAAAATGAGAATTTAGGACCTAATCATATTGTTTTATTGATTTATCACACAAATATTGTTTTCAAAGTTACCGAGTATGTTTTGATGGATTTCAA
Organism: Elaeagnus macrophylla; assembly: GCA_029378325.1. NCBI lineage: Eukaryota > Viridiplantae > Streptophyta > Magnoliopsida > Rosales > Elaeagnaceae > Elaeagnus > Elaeagnus macrophylla. Next base: position 45,975,076 of record CM055641.1, on the reverse strand, counting down.
GTATTTTAAGCTTAAAACGTTAAAAAATCACATCACATGACATGGCAAAAAAACTGGTACACCAACACTTGCGCCTTAGCCCAAGACTATTGGCTTCGCGGCCTGGACCTCTCGGATCAAAGTGTGCACTTTTGAAGATCAGCTTGCCCTGCGTTGGTGACCTCTCAGACTACACTTGTGTTTCCAAAATACCAGCTTGCGTCACAACGGTGGATTGTTTAGGCCATAGCTCACAAAGAATTTGTGTAAATTCTAGACCTATTTTCTAACATCCTACTTGTAACCAAATTCTATTATACTTGGGATTTGTGTGTGCTTAAAATACAATGTTAGAGTCCTCGAATCATATAGAGAGAATTAGATATAGAATCATAGAGAGAAAAACATATAATTGAGATTAGCTTTGTAATCAACCTTCAAGAGGAAAATCCAACAAAATTCTAGCAAATTCTGAAGTACAATTTGAAGAACAAGATCAAGAATGGAAGCATAGAAGTTAGAGTGATATTCAAGAGATTGAATATATTATTTATTTTCTTCTTCTTCTTTTAGTAATTTAATGTTTTTTTCAATTGTAAATCTGGGTTTGATGAACATCATGAGTAGCAAATGCTTTTATTAATCTAGGGGTCTTATGAACCCAATTTTCTAACATGTATTGATCTAAACTATCTCCCTCTTTTATTTGCAAATTTATAATTATATTATTTGATCTGAATGAATTGCTTAATAATTGTTTGATCATTAATTATTCTATAAAGGCATATAGGTAGCTTTGAGAGTAGTGCTTGTATGTTTGTCTTGATCAAATAACATACATAGTTTTTAGGCATAGATGTATGATTCATATGTACGTGGTCCATAATTGTTGTGCTTCATGAGTAGTGATTTAATCTAATTGGCATGAGAGTGAAATTAAGTTAGGTTATTATATTGTGTGTATTTTACTTGAGAGAGGAATGCATTCATAGTTTGGAATCAATTGATCATATAATTTGTGCCAAATAATTAAGGAGGAATCTAGGGATTCACATGATTAGGAGATTGGAGAATTAATGACTATCTAGGTTATATCTCTCTTACATATTTTCATTGTGTTAGTTTTATAATTTTAGCAATTATCTTTTATTGTCCAAATTTCATGTTGGTATTTTGCTATTAATTATATTTTTTCTTGTGGGTTTGATACTCGTACTTTAAAATACTTATCACTTGTGCACATCCCGTGTACTTGTGATTTTACGTGGTCAAATTTTTGGTGCCATTGTTGGGGAAGAATTTATAATTGGTAACGGATATCAAATTAGGATATTAGTATCACTAATTTGAATTTTTAATTTTTGTTTTAGTTTTTTTTATATGCCCAGGTTGATAGGTGACAACTTAATCCCTCTAGATCCTAAAATTGAAAGAACTGTACATAGATTGAAAAGGGAGCAGTTAGCACAACAAACTAGGGATATGACAGAAAAGGGGGATCAACGAGTTTTGGTTGCTCCCAAATCTCTAAGGGATTTTGCAATCCTCTAAGTAAAAGAAGCTCAATCATCTATCGCTAGATCAAGCATCAATGTAACAACTTTGAGCTCAAACCAGAGCCATTCAATTTGGAGGGTTAGCTCATGATGATCCGAATTCACATTTTGCCTTATTCTTGGAAATCTATGATACTTTTAAGATGAACGGTGTTTCGGATGATGCAATATGCCTACGCTTATTCCCATTCTCACTACCAGTTGGTTCTATCACTACATGGGATTAACTAGCTCAAAAGTTTCTATCAAAGTATTTTCCACCATCTAAGACTGCTAAGCTCAGAAATTACATCACAACTTTCAATGGCGTGATGGAGAATCATTTTTGAGACTTGGGAACGCTTCAAGGAGCTACTTAGAAGATGCCCACATCATGGCCTACTTACTTGGCTCCAAGTTCAAACATTCTACAATGGATTATGAGCCAACAAAGGACAGTCATAGATGTAGTAGCAGGTGGACAATCATGTGATACATTTGCTGTTGGTAACCATGGCTCATTGGTTACCGAAAGCATATGTATCACAAAAGGCCCTACTATAGAAGGAAATGAAAATGTTAATTAAAATTAAGTAAATAAATGAATAAATGATCTAGAAAAAGAGGACATATGTAAATATGAAAAATAAACAATTGCATGAAATCCATGTAAATGAATTACAGTGCATATTACATGTGGATTTGCTTACGGAGTATTAGCTCATGTTTGTTTACTTTAACATTTTTTAAAATTTTTGGGAGCAGAATAAGGCAACTTGTTGAGCATTTTGGAGGAATTCTTCTCAAGGGTTTCACCATTCATTATTTTCTTCGTATAATCTTTATGTTTTCTGTAATGTTTTCTCTTGTTCTTCTTGTTTCAAAAATGGATATTACGGAATAAAAGCTTTATTTTAGGAATTTTAATGAAACTCATTCTATGAAAATGATTTTCTAATGTTTATTTAGCATTAATGTAATGTTTGATTTATCTAATTTAATGTATTTAATGCTTCTATTTAAATTGGCTATTTAATTAAGTGATTTCTTAATTTGGTGTGCAATTAAAAGATTGGTATGAAATTGTAAACATGCATTAAATTAGCATATGTGTAATGAGGAAGAAATTTTTATTATTATATGTGTAATCACTTTTAAACTCTAAGTGCTTAATGACTCATGTATGTTTAGGTGGTCATAGACATGTGTGCTAAGTTTATATAGATTAAGATTAACAAGACCATAAATATGTGGGTGATAATTACTTGAGTAGAGTTTGATTAATAATCCTTGTATTTACTTTGGTTTTAATGAGACATAGAAAATCATGGGAGTAGAATGAGAAAAGTTGAATTCCTAAACTTCTCTATTTTTTGTTGTATATGTGTTTTTATTTCTTTAATTAGTTTAGTTTTGTTACTTTAATTTGCCACTCATTTTCAATATTTCAAATAAAAAGAGAAAATATATATTTATATATTTCAATACTTAGTGTACACACCTTAATAAGTTCCTCATGGGTATGACAATCCTGTTCTTAAAAATAGTCATCACTTGTACACGATCCGTGTAATTACAGAATTCATGCCAAGAACTCTTGAGTAGTTCATACTCTACACGCTTATACGGACCAAAGATTACAATTTTCTCCTGTTGTCCCTCGTCACTTTTTTTTCAAACTAAGGGATGTAGTTTGATCACATTATTTTCATGTGTGAGTTAGTTTGATGTGAGTTTTTTCATTCTTTTCTCTCTTTTTCTTGTAGTATTTTTTGTATGTATTTTTCTATTTTTATTTATTTATTTATTTTTTTACTCCTTTTCTTTGTTTTTTTACTCTTTTTATTGTTGAAATAATTTTTCTAAATTTTAAAAAAAAAATTTGAACTTTTTAAGGGGTTTTTCTCTCTCATTACCCTTTAGGGTTACTCGTTGAGGTCTTTGATGTGATAAATTTAGTACTCGCAAGTGTATGAATCACTCGTAGAAAAGTGACAAGCAACCTCCGAGGTCGGTCTCTCAAGGAATTGCAGTGGATCTAAATAACATTCTTCTTAATCTAAATAGAGTTATAAAGCAAGTAAAAGACTAATTAAATAGAGTTATAGTGAAACTAAAACCCTAAGAAACTAGAATCCTAAAGCAACTAAAATACTAATTAAATAGAGTTCCAGTAAAACTAAAACTCTAAATAACTAGAATCCTAAATCTAATAAAACTGTAAAAAGGTGTTTGATTTGTGACGGGAACAATGATACGATCAATAAAACGAAAACAAAATCACAATTTAACAATCAATTCAAATAGATTTGAAGATCAATGGAGGATGTATGGACGTTTAGCTTGGTTAACCATGCTTGCATCGAAAAGGTATGGTGAAATAACATGAACGTTCTAAATAAACAATATTACCGACTTTCCTTTTAATTACGAGACTGCCTTCGGTCGGGGTAAATCTCTTTGTTGATTAACTAATTAACTGCCTTCGGTCGGGGTAAATCAAATAGCAATCAAATTATGCACAAGGAAATAAATGCCAATCAAACTAATGCTATGACTAAGTCACTAATTTGAAGCTTTGATTAAGTGTTTCGGAATTAAGTTAAGGTGACGTTCCTATAACTAGATTCTAAGATTTTTCAACCTAACTACGAATCTCAAATTAGCCCATGATAATTCATAATTAAATATCTAAATATGCTCATAATCAAAAGGTAATTTGTTTATATTAAATCAATAAAATATTCACCATACACAATCCTAGCAAACATGGCAACACAAACTAAACATCCATAATAAAACTGGCCGCTCATGTTCATATTAATATTCATAGACAAATAAATTATGATCATACACTTCAACGAAAGAAGAAGAAAATAGAATTCTATAACAACAAGGAAAACCTAGATCTAAATACCGCTTATGGATGGGATAGCGTTCTTTTCCAAAAGCTTTATCTTCGATCGTCGACGGCTTCCTTGGATCCTTAGAATGGTTTCTCTCGCTTTGTTGAGTGTGGCAAAACTCCAAAAACTGATTGAATTGCTTGTATGGTCGCAAAATTATTGTGTGTAAGAGTTGTATTCGAGTTGTATGTAAGGGGGACTCTAAGGGGGTATTTATAGATGTAAGGGTTTACACAAATCCTGATTGCCATAGGAATAGGCGCGCTGTGGCATGCATTTTTCCCGCTGCGGCGCAACACAAATTTTGGAAATAATGTAAAAACTCGAGAGCTCCCCGCCGCGGCATGACTTTTCCTTGCCGAGGTGCGCATTGTCTTCAGTTTCTTCACGTTTACCCCCTTACATATGTGATGGCTCATTATGTAAGACTTACATATTTGTCTCGTTTAGCCCGTAACTCGTGATCCGAGCGCCGTAAGTGTTCCGTCTTTGCATGTTTTCATTATTTGACTCATTTGACGCTAAAAACACCTAAAATGCACTAAAACATACCCGTGACTTTGAACGGATAGATTTATGAAAATAATCAAAAAACAATCATAACAAATCTATATTTTAAACAATTAAGCACAATTAATCACGAAATATTAGTACTTTTCGAGCACTCATCACAACCCCCAACCAGCTTTTTGCTAGTCTCTAGCAAGTGAAGCGATCTAAAGATTAAAATAAAATGAATAAACTAAACTAACTAGAATCACTTCCGTAGATTGTCACGGTTGCATTTAGCGTATGCAACAAGCCTTTAAACCCCTAGGTAGCCCTAGTGGACGAGTTATAGTCTCGTGAGGATTTCCAATGATGACACCCACAAACATCGTACGACTCTCAAAACTAATAAAGACTCTAAACATACTTGAATCAATCCATGCATATGTCTCAAAAATTGTTAACAACAAATGGCATACAAAATAGTTAAAAATCACTTAAGCTCAAAAATAGTCCAAACATCAAACCCATCTTAGTAATCGAATTTTGAACAACCAATCAAACCACAAGCCCGTTAGTTACACTATCTGATCGTGTCATGCATGCTATTCATAGATTACATTTTAATATCTCAAAATCGTGCAAGTAAAATATGAGTGAAAATTGCACTTACAAACTCCATAGGCTCACTTTTGAAATCCATCTCCACTAATATAGAAATCAAACTACCTAGAATCAATAAGACTTCATTAAGCTTGTAAAGTCGTGGTTAGGTGTGTGATTATGAAAGTACGGAAATGATATTTTCAATAGGATAAGAGTACTTTTTATTTTACAAACTTATTTTCAACTTTCTCCACCAAGTGTTCTTTTTTATCCTCCTATAAATTTCATATGTCCCTTGGATCTTTTTTGCTTGATTTTCTTTCTTTACTTTTCTTGCTTATTATTTCAATCATCATCATCATTTTTTTTTTGTGATGAAGCAAGATAAATACAACATAATTGCTCATGAAAATCAAATATTACATTGAGTACTCTTATCACTAAGGGTAGTACAACGTATGTCAATGTTGAGTTCAAGGGTGTAATATGGATAAAATAATACAGGGAGGCATGAAAAGTCCAAACGGTCCAAAGATGGCCTAAATCACTTTCTATCATTTCGCTTTAATGGGTTTTCAAATGAGTTCTAGAGTTTGTTGAGATTTAAAATATATCACGAACATGCATACATTATACAAACCAAAATAGTCATACTAACCATGCAAACTACCACATATACCACAAAATCCTCAAATTAGATGAATCTAACATTTATGTGCTTCGTTGCTTAGGTAAAAATCTAATTTCCTTCATATATCACCGTTATTACAATCATGTTAATATCATAGACTTCCGAATTGACTCAAGTAGACACGACACTAACCTAAAAATTTAAGTGACAAAAGTTAAAAATTATAAATTTGGTCATTTCATGCTCATGGAGTATTTTTCCCACCCCCAACCTAATTCCTACATTGTCCTCAATGTTAAAAAGAGAAACAAAAGAAATTAAGAGAAAAGTGAGAGAAGTTACCCCCCTTTCGTATGAGTTTGTGTGCACTACACGTACGCTCCGGTTCATTATTCCTCGCTTTTCTCATGATGAAGCATTTATTGTGCAAGAAACATGTATGAAACCTCAAAGTATATGCATCACAACTCAAATCCAAATTTAAATTATAACTAAATCAAATGAAAAGCAAAGACATTAAACAAAGTTAGAAATCCAAATAAAATCAAATAAAAATAAAAAAAATAAAAGAGAATAAAAGAAAAAGAAAATTAGTCCCAAAATAAATTAATAAAAGAAATAAAAGAAAAATTACAAATGGGAGGCTCAGTCCTCCATATCATCATTCTGTTCGTTGTCGTTCTCAGGTTGATTTTTGTGAGAAAATTGGAGAAAAGTGGAGAGAAAATTGGAGAGAAAATTAGAGAGTGTTTGAGAGAAAGTGAGAAAAGGTGAGGGAAATTTGGGGAAGAAAGTTTTGAATCCACGAGCTGTCCATTTTCTAGAAAAATTTAGAGGCGCGCCGCGGCATAAGTTTTTCCCCGCCGCGGCACAGATCAATTTTGAAAAATAATGCTTGAAACAGAACCACACTCGCTGCAGCACAAATTTTTCTCGCCGCGGCACAAAATTTTTTTACAATTCATTCTAAAACAGAAACGTCCTCGCCGCGGCACAATTTTTCCCTGCCGCGGCACACACAAAATTTTAAATTTTTTTATTTCTTTGGGATTTTTGAAAATGGGTAATGCATTCACCTCCAACCAAGATTGGGGTAGTATCCTCATTGCTTCTTTAACAGGTTCAACATTGTCCTCTAAATTGATCTTATGCATACACGTCTCTAGATTAATGCCTCTTGTGTCCCCAATACTCCTTCCTGTTACTTTTCTATACTTCCTAAGCTCTTTCACTAGTTTATCCTCTTGTTTTTGGGTGAGTATAGATGAAATAATAACCGGATAAGTCTCGCTCTCTCCCAAAAACACATATTTTAGCTGCTTAGGTAGTTTCTTAAGTTCCAAATCAGGTGGAGCAATCTCATCATTATGTGGGACATCCAATAAATCCATGGGTGTACTAGTGTCATCAAATGATATGGCATTGTCTAATAAATCACTGTACTCCCTACCCTCATAGTCTAAGATGTCATTTCCCTCTCCAACTGTAAGTGTTACCTCTAACTTATCATCTAATTTATCCTGCACAAATGTATCATGAATGATATGATCTAAACTTTCAATAAATGAGCATTCATCAATAGCAGATATAGAGGGGTAAGTAGATGAATCAAAAACCTTAAAATTGACAGTCTCTCCTAAGACTGTCATTGTCAACTTCCCACTTTGGATATCAATGATGGTTCGAGTAGTGGCCATAAATGGTCTACCCAAAAAAATTGTATGCTCCTTATCCAAAGATGGATTATCCTACATATCTAAAACCACAAAATCAACAGGTATGATAAGCTTATCTACCTGTACAAGTAAGTCCTCAACCATTCCCTTCGGATATTTAATAGATCTGTTTGCAAGTTGAAGGGACATGGTTGTTGGTTTTAGCTCTCCCAAACTTAGCTGCAAGAAAATCGAGTAAGGCATCAAATTGATACTAGCACCTAAATCAAGCATAGCCTTAGCTACTTTCCTATCCCCCATAGTAATATTAATGATAAAACTACCTGGATCTTTTAACTTAGGGCGTAGGTCCTGTTGAAGCATTGCACTAGCAATTTGAGACACCATGACTCTTTCATTAACCTCATACCTTCTTTTTTTTTGGTGATTAATTCTTTGAAAAATTTTGTATAAGAAGGTACGTTTCTAATTATATCTAACATAGGCAAGTTAATATTTACTTTTGAAAGCATGTTAAATAAATTAGAAAACTGCTTATCTTGCTTACTGTCCTTTAAATGGTTTGGAAATGGTATTGGTGGTCAGTATGGCTTTGATGACTTGTGTAATTTAAGTGGATTAGATGACTCTCCAATTGTCGCCTTTGAAGGCTTTTCATGCTTGTCACCGCTTTCCTCCAATTCCTTAGAAATATTGTTATCATCTTCCATGTTACCTGCACTATAAGATAAATCATTAGAAAGTTCAGGTAAATTTTTAGTAACGACCTTACCACTCCGAAGAACCGTGATAGCATTCGCTTGTTCAAGTTGACTAGGCAGCCTTCCTGTCTCTTGTTTGTGCATTTGTTCAGCTAGCTGCCCCACTTGCATTTCCACTCTTTTCAATGAAGCTTCCATAGAGTCCATCCTTCCACTGCAGGAGTGTATGAAATTATTTAGGGTTTCCTCTACGGTTGGTTTATTTTGTAGAAATTGTCGGTTTACATCTTGGCCTTGTGTTTGGTTTTGGACAAATGGTTGGCTATTGTTTTGTTTCCAAGAAAAGTTAGGGTGATTCCTCCATCCAGGGTTGTAGGTATTTGAATAAGGGTCGTTCCTAGGTCTAGGTTGGTACCCTTGCATTAAATTTGCCTCTTCAGTAGTACCTGCATAAGGATCACCTGCAAAAGAACAAACGTTAGCTCCATGTCCATATGAACCACAAACTCCACATACCTCATGTTTTGGCAATTGATTCATGTTGGAGGTAGTGAGAAGTTGCACTTGTTTCGTCAATTCAGCAAGTTGCATGGCCATTTCTGGAGCCTAATTAGTGAACTCCAGCTCTTCTTCCTCTAGCACTCTTTTGTTGGGAATTAGTTCCCAACATCTCGAATAGTTCGTAAGTTTCATCCACTGTTTTCTCACCCATTGCTCCTCCTGCAGCATTGTCAACTGTGAATTGACATTGTAGCATCAATCCGTCATAGAAAAACTGATTCTGTAACTGCAACGGGAAGTGATGATGTGGATACTTTATCAAAAGCAATTTGAATCTGTCCCAAGCCTCGTGGAAGGGTTCTCCGTCCATCTGCGAAAAAGTAGCAATTTTTGTTCTTAGGTCAGACGTCTTTTGATGGGAATAGAACTTACCCATAAATTTGTTGTAAACATCGTCCCAAGTGGCCAAAGAACCGGGTGCCAATGTCATTAGCCAAGACTTAGGTCTATCCTTGAGAGTGTATGGAAAACACTTCACGCGTAGTTGATCTTCACTAAGTCCCTGCAGTGGAAAGGTTTGCACAGTAGCATATAGTTCATGCATAAAATTTAAAGGATCTTCATTAGGGATACCGTAAAAGGAGGGAAGCATGGAATAATGAATATGTTTCAATTCATAATTCCTAGCCACCTCTGTAAGTCAAATGCACGATGTAGCGGTCCTAATGATAGGTCTTGCAAACTCTTTGTTCATCATCTGCCTAGCCATGTTATCACCCATTGTTGCTTGCAATTGTTGTTGGACTTCTTCCTCTTGAAATTGATTATCCAGTTTCTTTGATCGGTGTTTGACTCTATGTATGTTGTCAATGAAAGGAGAGAGTTCCTTGTTAAGTGATCTCCTACCCTGCATGTACAAATAAAAAGCAAACAAAGATCAAGGTAGTAGTGAAATTGGAAAATTAAGCACTATTTTTTGATTTTTTTTTTATTTTTGAATAAAAATAAACAAATAAAAAATAAATCAGAAACTCTAAAATGTTAAAATGAAAATTATTCAAAACGCCAATTCCCCGGCAACGGCGCCAAAAAACCTTGATGTGATAAATTTAGTACTCGCAAGTATACGAATCACACGTAGAAAAGTGACAAGCAACCTCCGAGGTCGGTCTTTCAAGGAATTGCAGTGGTTCTAAATAACCTTCTTCTTAATCTAAATAGAGTTCTAAAGCAAGTAAAAGACTAATTAAATAGAGTTCTAGTGAAACTAAAACCCTAAGTAACTAGAATCCTAAAGCAACTAAAATACTAATTAAATAGAGTTCTAGTAAAACTAAAACTCTAAATAACTAGAATCCTAAATCTAATAAAACTGTAAAAAGGTGTTTGATTTGTGACGGGAACAATGATACGATCAATAAAACGAAAACAAAATCACAATTTAACAATCAATTCAAATAGATTTGAAGATCAATGGAGGATGTATGGACGTTTAGCTTGGTTAACCATGCTTGCATCGAAAAGGAATGGTGAAATAACATGAACGTTCTAAATAAACAATATTACCGGCTTTCATTTTAATTACGAGACTGCCTTCGGTCGGAGTAAATCTCTTTGTTAATTTACTAATTAACTGCCTTCGGTCGGGGTAAATCAAATAGCAATCAAATTATGCGCAAGGAAATAAATGCCAATCAAACTAATGCTATGACTAAGTCACTAATTTGAAACTTTGATTAAGTGTTTTAGAATTAAGTTAAGGTGACGTTCCTATAACTAGATTATAAGATCTTTCAACCTAACTACGAATCTCAAATTAGCCCATGATAATTCATAATTAAATATCTAAATATGCTCATAATCAAAAGGTAATTTGTTTATATTAAATCAATAAAATATTCACCATACACAATCCTAGCAAACATGGCAACACAAACTAAACATCCATAATAAAACTAGCCGCTCATGTTCATATTAATATTCATAGACAAATAAATTATGATCATACACTTCAATGAAAGAAGAAGAAAATAGAATTCTATAACAACAAGGAAAACCTAGATCTAAATACCGCTTATGGATGGGATAGCGTTCTTCTCCAAAAGCTTTATCTTCGATCGTCGACGGCTTCCTTGGATCCTTAGAATGGTTTCTCTCGCTTCGTTGAGTGTGGCAAAACTCTGAAAACTGATTGAATTGCTTGTTTGGTCGCAAAATTATTGTGTGTAAGAGTTGTATTCGAGTTGTATGTAAAGGGGACTCTAAGGGGGTATTTATAGATGTAAGGGTTTACACAAATCCTGATTGCCATAGGAATAGGCGCGCTGCGGCATGCATTTTTCCCACCGCGGCGCAACACAAATTCTGAGAATAATGTAAAAACACGAGATCTCCCCGCCGCGGCATGACTTTTCCTCGCTGCGACGCGCATTGTCTTCAGTTTCTTCACGTTTACCCCCTTACATATGTGATGGCTCGTTATGTAAGGCTTACATATTTGTCTCGTTTAGCCCGTAACTCGTGATCCAAGCACCGTAAGTGTTCCGTCTTTGCGTGTTTTCATTATTTGACTCATTTAACGCTAAAAACACCTGAAATGCACTAAAACATACCCGTGACTTCGAACGGATAGATTTATGAAAATAATCAAATAAACAATCATAACAAATCTATATTTTAAACAATTAAGCACAATTAATCACGAAATATTAGTGCTTTTCGAGCACTCATCAGTCTCGCTTACTATTCGTTAGGGGTTCAATGAGGTCTCACTGAGGTAGTATCTATACACACTCTTAAATATCGTGCCGAGGTAGGGTTTGTACACACTGGCGGATATCTCACTCGTCAGCAAAGTGTACGAATTTCCTACATAAACCTCTTTCCTTATTTGTTTCAAACTATAGAAATTTCTAAACACTTCTTACCCTGAAATAATTTTGCCTATTGCCTCCTTAACTATTATTTCCTACCCCTAAACACTTTTGCCTCTCTTTTTTTCATAAAATGCCTATACAAAACAAAAGATCCTACACAATTCAAGATAAAGTTGGTCCCTCTTATCAACCCATTGGTTCGACTTCTCAGCCTAAGATGTCTCCAACTTGCATTTGTGAGTGCTTAATCCTGATTGAGGAGTTTTCGGATATCGAGGAAAGGTTTGCTCAATTTTTTTTGGCTTACTCTTTGTCATCTTGCTTACTCTTTCAACCCTATTTTTGATGCGAATTCTATTTTGTAATTCATGCTCATCGTATGCGTTCCATGTCTATTTATTTTACCTTGAGGGGACATCATGTCACCTTCTCTAGCAATAATATCATTGATATTTTCTCTTCCAAATGTGAAAAATCATTATTTTCTCATTATTTGTTTTGAATACAAAAATCTTAACACTACAAATTTCTCTTCTGATCTCAAGCGTCTTAGAGCTTGAAATCCATCTGAGATGGCTACTAGACTTGTTGGACCTAACACTCAATATGCTTGTGGTACTATTTCACTTAAGAGCTCTTCTCTAAAGAACCTTCAATTGAGCCAAGAAATCAACCGGTTATTAGCCATGATTTATCAAAAGAACAAGTTGACCAAATGACCTTTCTTGGAAAAAAAGGTGATAGTGCTGAAGAGTGGCAAAGAATATCTTTCTCATTCTTTAACAGAAATGGACAAAGAGATGCCTTCTATCCAAGAAAAAGTGAAGGAATAGTGTAGTTTGATGAACACTATTTTGATCTACTATTTGTTATGTTTTTAAGTGTTTATTTTGTAATTAATCTCGATATAATCTTGTTTTGGAGGGTATTCTATTGTTTTGCAGGTCAAAGTAGGTTTAGAAAGAAATGTGGAAAAAGAGAGCAAAAATGAAGCAAAATGTGTTAAAGACTGTAAGCCTTACATTGGGTGCAATTTACTATGTAAGGGGGACCAACAAGAGCTTAAGAACGTAAGCCCTTACATCGAGAATCAACAAATTATGTAAGGACATTTACATGGCACCAACAACATTGCGCGCCGCGGCGAAGAAAACATATGCCGCGGCGAAAGGCTCTCGGGTTGCATCCTAGGAAATCAAGAAAACAAGGAGCGTCGCGGCATGAATAAGGTGCGCCGCGGCGAGGGACTTTCTGTTTTGGTTCGCAATTCTGAAGAACATTGCGCGCCGCGGCATGAGTATTGTGCGCCGCGGCGAGAAGGTTTCTGTTTTTATTCGTAAATCAGTTTCACATGCTGCGCCGCGGCATAGAAAAAGGCGCGCCGCGGCGCGCGCGCGCAGATTGCAATTCCCCCAGCCACACACGCATGAATTCTTTATGGAAACCTTTACAGAAAAGGAAAACCTAAAGGGGACACATGATTTTCCTAGCCTCTATATATACATCATTCAGCCTCCAACAAAAGGGATGACTTTTGAGCCTCCACAAACTCGTGAACAGTATTTTTCTTCTTCTTCTCCACACCCTTTAGAGAGAAAATTATTCAATTAATGCTCCTCCATTGAAGCTCCTTTAACAATCTTGAAGAAGGTGATCATCCAACATCAAGGGCTTGTTTGAAAAGTGGAAGTGGGGTAATTTATTATTTGTAATCTCTTTTCTCTTTAAGAATTCATAGAATGTTATTTGTAATGAAAAATATTGATTTGGATTTCATTATGAGTAGCTAAACTCTTTATGTGTGGGATTTTGGTAATGTAACTATGAGTGGATGATTGATTGTGTGGATAATTTTATGATTTAGTGATTTGATTCATGGTCATTGTTCTTAATACGTATGTTCATCAATTATTTCTGATCAATTTGATTTGTGAATGTATGAAACATTTTAGGGTTGAGTTTTAGAAACGCCATTTGAATTCAATTACGCACTCTTGAGCATGAACCTAGTTTAAGTGCATTGATTTGTCTTGAATTAGGTGATTAAACTATTTTCCTGGATTTAAGGCTAATTAACTAATTAACGGACTGGATCAAAGAAGCTAATTAGTTAATTGAGGGAAAATCACCATTGATTTGGGATTTTCTAGAGTTAGAGAAAATAATCATTAAATTCTACTTTTTCGTGGTTAATTGTCAAAACCACATAAATCAAGTCATCCATGATTAGTTTACTAACCAATTTCCCACACTCATTCATCTCATCGTTTCAACAAAACTTTCACGCACTTACTTTTATTGTTTTAGTAATTTTATGATTTTAGAAACAATTTACAACCCAAACTTTGATTAGAGTGTTTAGGATTTATTTTATTGTTACGTTTTTAGACTACATTTAGCTATTTTAAAAACCACAGCAATTCCTTTGAGAGACGATCTTGGGAGTATACTTGTCGCTTACTACAAGTGACTCGTGCACTTGCGAGCTTTTATAAATTACAAAATTTGGTTATCAAGTTTTTGTGCATCATAGTTTAGCCAGTTTCTTAGAAGCATCCATTGAAGAAAAGAATGATCTTTTATCTGCTTTAGGAGCAAAGCAGACTGTTTTGGAAAAGGAGTTGGAATATTCCAAGTTTACTATGAAGAAACTTCTGATGAGGACTCAAAATTTTGATGAAGTTTGAAGCAATATTAAAGCACCTAGAGACAGATGTGGATTGGGTTATACAAATTATAATTGTTCTTCTTCTACCACTACTGCATCTCTTTTCATTAAGCCATTTGCTGCAGATCCCAAGATGAAAACTGTAATTGTTACTCCTAAAGGTATGTCTTAAGTTTTTCCCAAGCTGGCTTATCCTTGTAAGGTGAACACTTCACCTTCTGTTAGTTCTTCTCATTGTATCGGTGAAGGTCTATTTCCCTTGCCTACATGCTTTCTACCTTCTTATCACCACTGTAGTGAGAGTGGGCATATTAGACCCCACTATGAGAGATTGACTTCTAACCCACTTGTGAGAGTTAATGTTAGTGCTACTTCTTCCTTCTGTCCTTCTTGTAATACTCCTCAGAGTCAAAGGCCTAGGTTTTCTAACTCTATTGCACGTTCTTTTCACCTTTGTGGTACTGTTGAACACCTGCCAACAAGTAAGTTTGGAGCGGTTATCAGAGATCACCCCCTCACTCTTCTTATAATGATTACTCAGGTTACGACTACTATAGTTCATCTAAGCATGTAAAGACTTGTCATTTGTATGACTTATACTCGAAATTTTTTCAAGAATTTCTAAACTAAAAAGAACTCTAGTGATTGATACACTAATGCTCACATGAGTCAAAGATAGCAGTTTGACTCTATCGCTCCTCATAAATTCTTTACTAAATGGAGGAATGCAGTTTGATCACATCTTTTTGTGATCCAATTGAGGCAAGTTATTGTTTCTTTTCTCCCTATTTTAGTAATTTTTTTGTATGTGTATATGTTTCTATTTTTGCTCATTATTTTTTATTTTTCTTAACTTTTTTTGTTGTTTTTTGTTTCTCTCTAAAAGCATTATATATATATATATATATAGAACATTCTTCTTATCTCTCTCTTCTTTCTCTCCTTTCACCCTATCTGCTCACTGCTTCTTCGTTGTTCCCTCACCATACTCTTGCTCGACCCTCACTGAATGCTCACCGAGTGGGTGTTTAAACACTCACCGACCATTCAACAAAGTTAGCAGGGTTGTCAACGTAGTCTTCAATAATAGGTCAGTGAGTTCCATAAACCTTTTTATAATCTAACGCTTCCCTAATTTCACTCCACATCTTCAAACCTCAAGCCTTTGCTCACTAAATTTCTCTCTCTATTTTCACCTTTAAACACTTACTACCCCTTCCTAAGCCTTAGCTTGGTAAAAGGGCCCCAAAAATTGTTGCCCAAGATCAATGTAACATTTCGCTGTTTCCGGTGGTCTTACGCAGGGACAACCTCCAAGGCCCATCTTACTGATCGGATCACAGCGTACTCACCGTCTTATGGTAGGACAACCTCCGAGGCCCGTCTTATGGTGTACTCACAGGAATATATCCCCTTGGACCAAGAGGGTTCCTTTTGCCTTCCCAGCTGCTCGAACCCATGACCTAGTCTAGAGGTAAAAATAGGTTCTTAGTTCAATTGGTACCAACTTTGCTCTAAGAACCTATTTCTACCTCTGGACTAGGTCATGGGTTCGAGTAGCTGGAAGGCAAAAGGAACCCTCTTGGTCCAAGGGGATATATTAGTTCAATTGGTACCAACTTCACTCTAAGAACCTATTTCTATCTCTGGACTAGGTCATGGGTTCGAGCAACTGGGAAGGCGAAAGGAACCCTCTTAATCCAAGGGGATATATTCCTGTGAGTACGCCGTAAGATGGGCCTCGGAGGTTGTTCCTGCGTAAGACCACCGGAAACGGCGGAATGTTACAATCAAGAACTAGTTAAGGTGCTTGATGAAGAAGGATCAACCGTTATCTTTGTATTGGAACGGTCATTACAGATTGATGACTTTCTTGCCATCTTGATAAGGTTTCTCACTTTCTCTTTGTTCATTTGATTACTCTTATGATCCTTCGCTTGTTGAGGAATTCTATGACACTATAGCTCCTTTTCATAACACCGTTGCTTTTTCCATAACTTTTTCTTTAGGAGGTCGCATTATCTATTTTTCTAGGGAAAAGGTTTCCCACATTTTAAAAATTCATATTGTTGAAAAACCTTCTTTTCCACCTATTTCCTTTGAATATGAAAAAATGTTATTGTTGTTCACTTCTCAGAAGAATTCGACCTAAGTTCACGAGACATCAATGCAATGGCAACTCAATTGGTTGGTTCCAACTAGAGATTTTTGGGGAACGCTCTTGTTATTAAACAGAATTCTGTTGAGCGTTGTCTCAGTGCTATCGTGAATAGCTGTATTCACCCCTGTTCTCACACCTCTTCTCTTCCTCCTCTTCGTGGTCACTTCTTCACTACGATACTCAACAATGTGATTATTGATCTTCTTAGCATGATGTTTTAGGACCATTATCTTTAAATATTTTTCTGCATGCTCTACCACTCTCCATTATCCTACCTTTTTCTCTAAGTGGGACACTGCACTTTTTCCTAGAGTTGTTTCTTTTTTAAAACATAGTTGCAACCTTCTTCTTACTTCTCACTTTAGACAATATGTACACTCTTTTCCTTCTTCTCCTAGTCCTTCTTTTGCTGGACCTTCTGTCCCCTTTTTGAGAGTGCTTCTACTTCCACAAACACTCTTGCACCTGCTGTTTCCTTAACTCCCTCCAGTCATCAGTCTGCCGACATTCCTTTGATCAGACAAGAGGTTGGATCGCTTTGTCAAGATATGACCAATGTTTTGATTCATCTTAATGAGTTTGGATAGGAGATGACCTTTATCAAACATACCTTCCTATAGTTGAATGATAGATTTTTTAGACTTGAGCGCCCTGCCTCCAGACATGACACTTAGAGGTCTTCTTCTTCCAAACCTTTTGTTCGACCTCAACAAATGGAAGAGGTTCCATAACTCATACTGATGCGCCTGTTGGAGAGAACACTACTTCACTCTAGTGAATTTTTGATGATTTACCCTTAGACTCCAACCTTCTTGGTTTCTCACTTCCCCTAGAGATAAATGGCGCAGAACCTAGTAGGGCTGCATAGGATTATGGAAAGCATGGAATAGACTCTTGTTTTCTTTTTCATATTTTTTTCTTGTACTTTCTTTTTACTTTTAATTCAAAAAGTTTATTAATAAAAAGAAGCCATTTGTGTTTATTATATTTCTACTTCTTTGTCTTTGTTTGCCTATATTGCATTCTATTCTGTTTATTTTATGCTCTAATTATTCTCTGTTGTGTTGCATGAGTGATTAGGATTGCTGCATACTGGTATGTCTTCTCTCTCTTATGTAAGGATATTCCTTTGACTTTCTTTGTCAAAAGAGGGGAAGTTTGTGTTGCACAACATGTTTACTGTACTGCACGGAGATATGAATGTAGGTTATATTGCATTTGTTTTATCTGACTTGCATATATTCAAGAAGGGCGTTGTATGAAGTCAGCGAGAGTTTGTATGTTTGTTTATGCTTAGCCTATAAGTGTGTACCTATATAGAGGTAATATGATAGTATTTGTTTAGACTACTCGTAGATCTACCTGATACATTCACAGGTATGGTTTGTTTCGTGTGTGCAGGATATAGGTATAGCTAGAGACGTTATAGCTCTAACAGAGGTGACATTAAGACATGCTATGTAGAGTTTGCATCAAGATGGATGTGTTGTTTCACAAGGATGGATGAAACATAATAAGATGGATGCCCTTGGAGAAGGTATGTTGGGGGTGTCTGGTTGTGTCAGAGTTTATTTATGGGAATAAATTAGGTCATCTTGCATGAATATATTACATATGATGCACTTATAAGTTATGTAGTGTTTTGCCATGAAAAGCCAAAGAGGGAGATTATAAATCCTGTAAGTCCTTTGAGTCTTTTGTTGGCATTACTGTTTGCAAAATACGAAGTCTGTTATTTTACTTAGTGTTTTGTCTTCTTCTAGGTAAGGTACTTTACTGATGGTTCAATATTGCACTAACTCACATAGATATTGACACTTTGTTTGTTTGCATGATACACATACCACGGGGTGGTTAGGAACGCATAGTTTGCATGCTAAGTTGTGTTATTTTCGTGCATTTTTTTTCATTGATTGGGTAACTTGAGTAGTTTTTGGAAATTAAAATTGTCAGTTTTGTGTATTAGCCAAGTGCTCGTCAGAGGCTCACTATTGTATCTGTGAGCTAATGACTATTATCCTCGCCATGTTGGCTATAACGTAGTTGAATGCCTTGTCGCATATGCACTGAGGGTCGACGATTACATCGGTGATGTATTAGCGAGCTCACCGGAAGGTCAAAGGTTTTCTATAAATACCACTCATTTAGGAAATTCTTTAAGAAATTAAAAAAGACGTGGAAACTCTTGCACTTTGAAAGCTTGAATTTTTCAGTGAGGAAATTTTTTTTTCTACTTTCGGATTATTAATACGATAAGTGTAGTTCTGTAATAGTAATTCTTGATATTGTGTGTGTCGTATCATTGATAGAAACAAAACTGTTTTAACGTCAAACACGTTTTGGGGTGGGTTTCTAAATTAATTAATTAAAACCCTCTTTGAACTGAGAAATATATACTAGTTACATTTGCATGAGATTTTTCATAAACCTAAGTTTACACTAAATTGACCGTTGGTGTCTGTACCACATCATGTGGTGGTAGGGCTCCAGAAGAGATGAAGGAAGCTTAGGCATAGTTAAGTGTGGCTCAAACTGGTAGAGATATTAGCATATATCTTTAGGTTGTATAATGGTGATTTATTATTTTAGTAAATTGCTTGCTGTCGAGTGATTGCCTTAAATAACTTGTAGATGTTACCACTTAAGAACGGTACCTAAGTAGATTAACCACGTTATATCGTTATGCATATACACTCTATTATTTGAGTGAGTGCAAACATAAAGTTAGTCGAATATGTTCAACATAAGAGGGCTCTTTTATAATTGGAAAATGTTTACTTTTATCTGTACTTGATTATATGCTTCTATCTATGTTAATTACTTATTTGTTTTTTTTTATTTCTGTTGCTCGTTCGAGAGGCATGACTCCTAAGATATTAGCATTACTTTACCACTGTTGTACACCGAGTATCGAACTCTCACACATAATCTTAATACATTCAAAATCTCTAATAAACCAAAAGACCCAAAACAAAGAAAATCAAATTACTAATAATGTTCTTTAATTTGTGGTACCACAATTAGAGAGAGGATAGTGTACCTCACGAAACTACACATAAAAACATTAAGTTCTCTTATTAATAACTTGCTACATTGTCAATCATTTGGCTTGGACCATGCAACAAACCTTTCACTTAACTATTGTGTTTGACACCTTTAATGTTCATCTAATATCACATGGCCATAACTCAAGGAAATCACACAATATTAAACCTTACATATTCTAAAGAATAAATAATAAGTGATTTTAATAACATTTTATTAAAATGACTACTCATTATCTTAAGTTCGATACCTTAGTAATACTACATTTTATTTTTTAATACTATTTTTTACCTATGTTATTGAAATGATATCTTAATGATACCCATATTTAGATAAATAAATGTATCACTTAGATATCAATTAGGATAAAAAGTGTTACTAAGGTATCAATTGCACTAAATTGATACTAATTTTTAAATAATATCACTAAGATACCACATGAATAACATGGATAAAAAATAATATCAAAAATTAAATTGTGGTATTATTATGGTAACAAACTACATTTTCTCTCCCTCTAAAAATATAAAAACCATCGTTTATCATTATAACCTTTACTCTCTCTGTTTTTTTTTTTTACCTTTTTTTTTAACGCCTAAAAACTTAATTATTTTATTGTTGTATTTTAGCCATTTTCAAAATTCCTGTATAAATGTTTGCGAATATATGTGTATGAATTAGAAAAGAAGAATATTAAACTCATATTAAATTATTAAATTAAATATAAAACTCAT
Organism: Elaeagnus macrophylla; assembly: GCA_029378325.1. Taxonomy (NCBI): domain Eukaryota; kingdom Viridiplantae; phylum Streptophyta; class Magnoliopsida; order Rosales; family Elaeagnaceae; genus Elaeagnus; species Elaeagnus macrophylla. The sequence continues at coordinate 45,954,568 of CM055641.1, read as the reverse complement.
ATTATATTTTTATAATAAATATAAACAAATTGCCAATTGGAGAAGATGATTTTCTTACAAAAGAATATTAACGTACTAATGCAGTAAAAAGAGACTACTTGAACAAAATAATACAAAGATCGAGGAAATTCAAGTAATTAATTGTTGAAATTTAATAAAGAAATAAAAAATCTCTTTTGTGTATATTGCTAATTAGCTGGAATTTAATTCATTGGTGATTACTTCATATATATTAGTGTCCCTCACCCAGACTAGGACCCAAAACCTCCAAGAGTTTTAGCATTTACGAACTTGTGTCCATCTCTTGGACTTGGACCTGAGTCTTTAATACCCCCGAGTGTTTGAGCTTGTATAAACTTATGTCCCTGACCTGGGGTTGGACCTGAGTCTTTAATTCCCCCAAGTGTTTGAGCTTGTATAAACTTATGTCCCTGACCCGGGGTTGGACCTGAGTCTTTAATGCCCCCCAGTGTTTGAGCTTGTGTGAACTTGTGTCCTTGACCTGGGGTTGGACCCGAATCTTTAATTCCCCCAAGTGTTTGAGCTTGTGTGAACTTGTGTCCCTGACCTGGACTTGGACCTGAGTCTTTAATTCCTCCAAGTGTTTGAGCCTGTGTGAACTTGTGTCCTTGACCTGAACTTGGACCCGATTGTTTTACAGCTCCAAGTGATAACCAATCAAAGAATCCCCCAATTGCTCTACTTGCATCTCTTTCCCATCTATTCTCATTCAAGAGTACTCTGCCTTGTGTTTCAATGAATTTGAAGCTCAAAATCAAAGCAATCAATAAAAATAAACTGAAAATTTTAGTCATGGCTGCCGATATTTTTATGCAAAGCAAGAAGAGAAGTACTTTCAGTGGTACAACAGAAAGTCCGTTGTTCTAAGTAGTTGTGTATGATTTGTGCTTGTTATGTTTAATTGTAAGAGATAAATGTGGTATTTATACTAATAATAATTAATCAAATTCAAAGGTGAGATACTATAATCTTTGACGTGAGTAGTTTTAAAAATGGGATTGAATTTTACGTTTCAAAACAAACGTGAGAGTTTTCGAGTACAAATATGATCTAACTGTGAGTATATGGAGTCCATGACCAAAGGAAATAACTGGGTTGCTTCTTAAGAATGGTAAAAAGTAGGAACAAAAATAAAAGAGGAGTTAATTGAGGACTTATTATGGTCCAAGTTCGAAAGTGCAGAGAAAATAACATTTGATTCATATTTGAAATGGTATTGAAAATTTAGTCCCGTCGGCTGCCCTTAGTCATAAGGATTTCTCTGATTGCTATTTGATTGGCTTTTGTGGACCAAAGACTATATTGCGCAAGTTTGAAGGAAGTAAATAAAATGCAGTTTTGAATTCCAAGTGATGACTTCAGCCAAAATAAACAAACAAACAAACAAATAAATAAATAAAAGTCTACTTTGACTGGATTTTGTTTTTTTTTTTTTTTTTTAGATTGAAGGCTATTTGACCAAGTCAGCCAACGTCATTTGGGCTGGACTTAATTTATCATGTTACGCCCATTTGAGACGGACTGGTTCAGTTGGTTCATTTTCTAAATTATATTCGAGTAATTTTAGTAGCACTATCTTACATTCCTTTGTACTCTTACACTTTCTTAGTTTTTTTTATTTTTATAGTTAAAACGATAGAAACTCCTTTTTGATGTGAGAATTGAGAAATAAGAGTCGGGATTTGATCCTTGTATCTTTGGTCAAGACTAAGGGTTGGAATTTTATAATAAATCTTTATCCAAGAGTACCACAGTCATAACCTTACAAACTTGATTATAAAGATGTGTCACACTTTTTGTGATTGACATTTTTTTTTTTAAAGTCACTACGTCAAAAATAACTTTTAAGGATGATCAACTATTTTTTGTTAAAATTAATCATCATTGAAAATGTGTACATGAAGTTACGATGATGGTCACAAATTTTAAAATTATAATGACGGTCGTTTTAGAAATGACCGTCATTAAAACTTTAAAATAAGGAATAAATATTTTTTATGACAGTCATTTAAGTTACGATAGTCATAAAAAAATTTAAAATAAAAAATAAATATATTCTATGACGATCAATAAAAAACGTCAGTCATAAAAACTTTTTAAATTAACAATACAAAAATTTTCTTTCGCATTATTATATCACACGTAACTAACACTCCTAGAGTATATATTGTATTTTTCTTTCCAACCCAAACTTTATATTGCCGTAGCTTCTCCTCATTGTCCTTGCTCTTAGATTGGTTGCGTTCGTTGCCCACAACCTGTCGCTCGTTGCTATTCGTTACTTGTTGTCGTTCATTGCTCGTTGCGGTTCACTGCTATTTTAAATGAGCAATGACACATGTCAAATAAAGATTTGAATGAACGTATAGAGGAATGTATGAAGTAACTATTAAAAAATTTGTCTTGTTAAACAAAATACATCACAAATGTATAAGCTAAATTATTTAAACATGATATATGTTAAGTAATTTAAAATAGGATATATATTTTACTTCATGAAAAGATTATATATATATATATATATATATATATATTTTTTTTTTTTGTTAGATTGTATAGTTGATAAAACTTGGCTCTTAGCTCACAAGCCCATTTCAATAGGCACTAGCTATCATGTATATAGCTCATAACTCTTGATTCAGGTGATAAATAAAAGTATCACATATTTAAAAGATTATAAATTTAAGTCTCGATAAAAGTATAAAAATATGACATTGGCCAAAGGGTGCCTATTGTTAAGAAGCCATTATTATTAATATAATATTTAATAATAATGAATAATGATCTAAAAACATTGAAAGTTATTTTTTTATAATAGTTTTTTTTTTTTTCGAAGATTATCTTATAAAAAATTATAATGTGATAAAAATAATCTTACTATTATATGTATTTATTTTTGTTATTTTTCATGTTAAACAATTTTATTTTTTGTATTTTGACTTTAGATAATTCAATCTTTAATAAAAATTATGGGAGGGTGACTAGGTAGATCTATTAGATTTTGAAAATATATCACTTAAATTTAGTAGCTTTTTTTTTGACAATTTAGTCCACTATGTTCAAAAAACTAACAGCACAAGTTAAAATGATCAATTTTTATTTTTTTCTTCATCTTTTCCTATTTTAAAATTTTTATTTTTAAAAAATATTTAAACAATTATTCAAGGTAAATTACACTTTAACGCCTAGAGTTTGTTATTATATCATAGGTACACTTTAGGTTTTAGGTTATATCAGTGACTTTGTTCAACGATTAGACTATTATCACAAATACACCTAAAAACTAACATTATTAGTTTTGGGACGTTAAATTTTCTCTTTCATCTGTTATTGTGATAAAATGTCAGCTTTATATTAAAATATTGAAGCAACGGTCATTCTCAGATATATATATATATATATCATTAGTACACCGAAAGCTATATAAACTTAAAAATATTAAAAAAACTCCTAGTAGAATAGCTTCCATGGATTCCAGCAGCACTTCTAGAATCAATGGAGGTGTAATAAAATTCAAGAATTAAACCTATTTGTGTGGTAAAAAGGTAGCAGTGAAAATTTTTGAATCAAGAACAAATTCATCTAAACTATACTTTTATTGTGTAAATGAAAGATGCAGATATTATTCATTTTGGAATGTTGATCATGATGAGTATGTAGGTGCATCTAATTCATGTAATGTGAATTTAGGTGAACAAAATGAGATATATGAAGTTAGATTAGAATTAGTAGCAGTTGATGCAAGGATTCAAAAATGGAAATAACACTACAAAATGGGTTGAAAAATGTGATCCAGGTGAATATGTACTTTTTCTATCTTGTAATAATGGTAGTTATATTTCTACATGTTGTAATGAGATGAAAGAATATTAAAGTAACAAGTAGAATGCTTATCCCAATCATGTTTATTTCTACATGCTAAAATAAATAGAATGTATGCTATGTTTAAACTAAAAAAATTTAGCCAAAATGAAACTAGTATGCATTTCAATCATTCTCTTAATCCAAGTAATGCATGTTCCACAGCTAAAAATATTAGAATATATTATGAAAGTTCAAATACATTCAGCCTAGTTCAGAATAATAATCTATGTCCTTACTACAAAACTATCACATAACACATGTTATTGTTCAAATACATCTAGCCTAATTCAGTTTAAGTACTAGTATATTACCCAATGTATCTAATAACAAAATAAGGGTCAATATTTGTATCTTACATACAAAATAGCATCAAAGTTCACACTGTTACCCCAATAACATATATCCATGAACTTTGTGCACCAAAATAACATGTAAATCAGCCTAGTAATTTTTTTTTAATACAAATTAATTCCTAATGACCTAGAATATAGTCATATGAAAATAAACATAACTAATTAGGCTTTTTCATTTTATCTTTGGTAGGGTGCACCTTGGAGATTTTCATTTCTTATTATCTATTCATTTGACAAAAAACACAGATAAATATTATGTTAGTATTGTCAAATAGAAAAATGTATATATAAGATAGTTAAAAAAAAAAATGCAATTTAGGGTATCATATCATGTAAGGATCTTTTTTTATTAGTCTGATTCACCTCAGGATCTACCTCACGTATGACAATGCCCTTTTAATCAAAGAATAAGTAATTTAAGTAAATTTCAAAAACAATATGTTTTTTCAAGGAATCTACCAAACTACATTGCTCTAAAGAAAATATAATTTAGTATACCTGTGGCCTTTTTGATGCATTTGCTAAAACTTCTTTCTGTTTGCTTTTTTGTTTCTAAGAGCTTATACCAACTTCATCATTATGAGCAACAACACACAGACATTAAGAAAATAAAATTTATTAATATAATGTAAAATATGCCATAAATAAATGGATGTTAACTTACCTTTCTCTTTTTGGTGGTTCCAATTGACTTTTCCTTAAAAAAAAAAGTAAGCAACAAAAGTATGTTAACTTCAAAAATACCATAATATTAAGTGTATGTACTGTTATACTTTTCTAGTGCTATTCTTTCCCTTATGTTGAATTCCAATATTGCTATCATGCACATCATTGTTGGAGCTGTCTTGATTTGTCTTCATGGTGGTTTCTACATTTCTCTTCATAATTGAATATAAAATGATCAATATATTCACAAAATTTTAATTTAATAACATAATAATAATAATAATAGAAATTGTTATACCTTCACTTTTCTATTTGGACTTAACAAACAAGACCTCATATTGTGTTCGAATTTCTTGCATAATCTACATTTCAGTCCTTGATTTCTCTTACATCTTTGTACTTCACCAGCTTCTCTTTTTCTTACTTGTAAGAGGCCTTCCAACTTTTCTTACAATTGTTGGAGGTATGATATTATCCACATTAGTCAATTCTATCCAACTTTCTTCACATGGTATATGGGTGAATAATAGATGAATAAGTCCTGAAGTAAGCATCCTTGTTGTAAAGTTGGGTCAATGTAATTCTCAATCCTCAATCTTTTATTTATAATAACCCAACATGCATGCTTACAAGGAATCCCACTTATCTGCCATTCACCACAAGAACAAGTTCTTGTATTCAAATTAACCAAAATGGTTGTAGATAAATCTATAACCTCAAACTTTCCTTTTCCAGTATAAATTACTTCCAAACCCCTACCCATCATTTGGTTATGATCTATCCTTTTTTGCACTTAGTGGGATATTAGTAACTCAAGTCTCTACCTTTTCCCTTCTTCTCACCGTTCTACTCCTTAATTTGCTCCTCACTTCTTCGAATAAATGTATTATAGGTAGCTTCCTCACCTTATTCAACCAATTATTAAAGCTTTCAGTCATGTTGTTGGTAACATGGTCCACCTTTGCCTCCTCATCAAAGACATGCCTTGACCAATGTATCTTTGAAATTTCATCCAAATATTTATAAGCTTCTTCATTAGAATCTTGAATTTGCCTCCTGCAATCATTAAATTCAGTTGCCCTTGTTGCCTTGGATGCTGCCCAAAAGAGTGATTTGAACTTAAGTCTAGGCCATCTACCTCTAAAGTTAGCATATATATGCCTTGCACAAAACCTAATATATGCATTTGGAAACAACTTTTTAACTACATTTATATACCCTTTCATCCTATCTAACATAAAATATAAAGCCCTCAAATCTTCTCCACCAATATGTTTATTCAACAATGACAAAAACCACTTCCATGTTTTACCACTTTCGGTTTCAACCCAACCTATTGCTATTGGGAACAAACTTGTGTTATTAGCATCTAATGAGAAAGCAATAAGTAACATTCCACCGTAAGGACCCTTCAAATGACATCCATCTATGCCTATGAACGGTCTACAACCAAATAAGAACCCTTTTTTTGAGCTGCAAGGCTAATAAAACACCTCTTAAACATTCGACCTTGATGTGACCCTTGTTCTGACGTTTGACAATTGCCATTGATCTAGGATTAGTTTCTAGAATAGCATTACAATAACTTGTAATTTTCCTAAAACTTCCACTATGATCACCCATGGAATTATGACTAGCCTTCAATCTTATCCTATATAATTTAGATCATTCACTAAGATGCCCCATCTTCTGTTACACTTATCCCTTAACACATCAATTTGGTTACCAGGATTTGCATCTACAATACTTTGAAGTTTTGTTGCCAACCAATTTGATGTTGCTTCAGGTTGTTTGTCAACTCATTGACAATTATGAGGTTCTCTCATTGTTTTTACCATAAAAGTCTTTCGGTCAGTTCCTAATGATGCATGAATTCTCCACTCACATTCAGCTGATCCACACTTAATAGTTACTCTTTTACATTCACTAGCAACTCTAATTGGTTGAAAACCAATTTGGATTATATATTCTTTCAATAATTCTCTAAATGGTCAACTCCATTAAACGTGTCTCCCACTTGAAACTTTATAGAACCATCATCTTGCCTTTTAAATTCCTTATTTTCATACATCCTCCTAAACCTTCTAGCAGCCTTCCCTGCTTCATCTTCAGAATCAGTGTCAATTAAATTATGGTCATCATTACCATCATCTTCCAAGCTATCCTCACTACCATCAAATTCTTCATCAGTTTCCTCTTCTTTTGATTGAACAATTGTGAAGTCTTAGTCCAACACCTCATCACTATCCTCAACAACAACATTAGGTTCATCTTCACCACTACTCCAATCGATCTGTTCAAACTCACCCCCATTGAAATTTTCTTCTTCAATATTTTCCATGTCTCTCATGCCACTACTTCCCCTATCAGAATGCCTTACCCTTTCAGTTTCAAATATGGGGATAGGGTTAGGGTCAATACCATTGGTAGGACTAGGCTCATTGCTAAATATTGGTTCATTTGGTCCATGAATGGGTCAAAATCCTAGTCTTCAAGGCCAAAGCTGTCATTAAATGATGTTTGTATAGTTTGATGAGTTTCAGTATTGTTTTATGGGATATCAGGTTGGTAATCGTTGGAAAATAAATCAAATTGATTAATTTCAGCTTCAACTTCGATGGGATCATATGGTGTTTCATGTGTTTTAAGTTCAGGTGGAGTTGGTGTGATTAGTGTTTCAAGTGTTTTTGGTTCTTTTGGTATTTGTTCTTGTGTTTTAGGTAGGGTCCTTGGTGCTTCATGTGGTGTTTCAGGTTGGTTTTTCTCTATTGTTTCACTGCCATCAACACAAGGATTTATGTCAAGACAAGGCAAGGGTGGTTCCACAGCTAGTGGTGACATGGTAACTTACAAGTCAAGCCTCTCAATCCTCATCTCCCTATATAAATTCATCAAAGCCATAAGTTCCAAGTCAGTTTTAATTTTCTTCATCTCTTTCACCTTAAGGTCCATAGCTTCAATTTTGAATGGTTCCTTCATTAATTTCAACCTTAAACCCAATATATTTTGAAGGGCATGATTGCAGCACTCAATGAGACTATCATTCCAACATACCTACTGATCCCAAATAAATGCAAATAAACTTTAGACCATTTCATTATAACTGACCTAGTAATAAAAAGAAAAACAAACATAATTAGGACATACACATGCATTCAAAATTGCATATAATGGCAGTTTATTTTTATAAAAAATGTAATTTTAATCTAACCAAATATTCAATGTTAAAAAATATTTTCTTGTTAATAACAAATCCTTTCATATATTCATAATCCCTAAACAAAGCATAAATAGTCAAAGAAAACAAAAATCTCATGCAAATATAACTTCAAATGAATAAAATTTCAAATTATTACACCAAATATGTTACATTCGGTTTATTATTAAAAGGCTCTATTAATAATATAACTTGATATCATTCCACATACATAGTCCATGAAGTAATAACTAAATTGTATTAGAAATATTTAATTGTCATGCTTGGAATTCATAACAACTCTAAACGAAGGAAATGATGGAACAGTTATAAGAAAATTTAGTGTTTTAACAATATACTAGTTATGGTATCATAAAAGATCTCTTATCCAACTTTAAACTCAGTTTCTAACTAAAAGATGGAAAAAATAAACACTTTACCTGAATGATCTCAATATCTTCTCCTTTCTAAAGATCCATTTGCTTTGTTGTATTCATTGATGATGATGAGAATACGAAGAGTGATAACCAATGCGAGAAGAAAGGATATTTGATTTATTGATTTGTGTGATACTGTAGTGATTAGTACATTATCAAATTTTTTTTTTCTAATTTACAAAAATGGCACACCACTCTGTTAGTTAACATAACAAAACTGTATTACAGATGTTTTTTTCAATCTTAGGCGTATTGGTGATATTGATAAAAATCATAGGTATATCAATGATATAAATTCCAATTATTCATGTTAAAACTTTCTTTTTCAAATGCAATTGAAAAAATATTTTTTTTTTTAAAAAAAAAAAAGCTAAAATTTAAGCATTTGGACTAAATTTTCAATTTTTTTAACTTAGAAAACTCAACTGTCACAAAAAAAAAATATTAAATTTAAGTGCTCCAACTACAATAACTAGTGGACCTACACGAGATTTGTCTCAATTCTTTTTTTAGTTGATTCAATCCAATAGTTTATTTTAATTATAATATTTATCCTTCTTGTTCCTCACAGGTATTGAATTTACAGGTCTTCTCTTATTTACAAATTTTGGGTTTATGCTTGGTTTGTTTGATATATAAATGAAATTTGAAACTAGGTTTATTATTTGGGGTTGTTTTGTTTGGGAACAGTTTTGTTATTCAAAGCTGGGCTTTGTTTTTTATTTGGGTCTACTCATTTGTTGTTCATGCTTCTTACCTTCGTTTGAAATATTGTTGTTTTTCATTTTATCACATTATTTGAGTGTGCAATGATAATGCATTATTCATCAAGTAACTTGGTGAGTCTTTTGCTATATTTTGGAGATAGATTAATTTAGAGTAATACTACATATAACAATTTTATTAAAATCTTAACTGATGTGGCAGTTTTTTATTGGACGCAGTTTTGTGGCCCCAACTGTACTTACTAATAATGCTATGACATATAATTTGTGATTTATCTCAAACTTGAGATAGATAGCATTTTTCATTAATTTATTAAGTGATCTATTCTCAATATTTGGGCCTTATGTTTGATGTATATGTTCATAGGTTATGAATATGTTCATGTCATTTCTATCTCTTTCACCACCATATGTTTCCTTTTTCTACTATGTTGCCTTCTCTTCATGAAGTATTGTGTATTAGACTCATGGTATGGTTGATAAGAGTCCTAGAATGATATATTTTTTTTATAAGAAAGAACGACAATGAAATTAACAAAGAAATAGAAGAAGGGTAAGATCATACCAAAATTTTAAAATTAGGGGTAGAGATCCAAAATAATAGAAATTTGTGAGAAACTTAAAGATAACATATAAATCCAATATTAGATAACATGTTACATCCACGAATAAAACTATTATATCTACCTTCATCTTTGTAACATCCATCTTTATTTTTTTTTTTGTATGTAACATGTTACATCCATATCTGCCATTGTATGTAGCATGTTACATCTTCCTCTATTTTGTATATGATATATTACATTAACTATATGTTTGTATGAAACATGTCACATCCATTTTTATATTTGCATGTAACATGTTACATCCCATTTGTGTGAGGTCGAAGGTGTTAGTTGTCAGAGCTTCGATAAGATGGCCAGTGATGTGGTAGGGTCTTCTTACCTTAGTTCCATTTTGTTGGAGTTATTAAGTAAGGGTATTTTGGTCTACTTATTGAGTAATTTAATATAAAATTGTGAGTTTTGGGATGGAAGGTTGCTAGTTTGGAAAAAAATATCAATTTATCAAAAATAATACTATTTAAGCCAATTAATGTATATGTTACAATTGTGAAATCTTAGTGCTAGTAGAGTAGTGAGCTAACTTAACGAGTCAGTCCATTTGGAAGAGGAGGTCTATGGGCTTTTGTGAACACAATTAAAGATATTTTCGTCCATCCCACTATAGTCTAACAAGTACATTATAACTTTAATTTATTGTTTATATTTGATTGATTTTATTAAATGATTATATTAATTTAATTAAATGACTATACTATTTCATAAAATAATTCCAACATTTTTTTCATTTATATAGCATAATCATTTACATATAGTAATGAATCATATAACTAAATAATCAAATATTCTATGTGGAATCAATATCGACAATATATAAGAATCTACATGGCTTGTTTCAAAATATAATAATAATAGCATGTATTGCAAAATAACATAGCCCCAAACATCTATAAAATAGCAAACTCTTACTCACTAAAGATATCGTTAAAACTCTATAATCCCTTCAAAGAAACATAACATAAGAGTCAAATCTTTAGTAGGTGAATTTGAAAAAGAGCGTGGGCTTACTAGAAAACCAAGGATCTTGACTTTGCAACGAATGAAAGTGTGATGACTAGATTTTTTTCATATATTTTATCGTAATATATCTGACTGAATTGTTATGATCTAAATTTTTTTTCCTAAAATATTTGGTCCTAAAAATTAAAATTGTCAATCAATGCTCACATATATCTTATATAAAAATTAACTCAATTAATTTAATTTAATAGTATAAGAGGTATTTATGGGATTAATCTCCCATTTAGATACTCCATATAATTAATTAATAAATTTCTTACTTTTTTAACTAGTGTTTTACTTTATCTCTAAATTTTTACGTGGTGGATAAGTTCTCTTATTAATGAAATATTTTACTTGGTAGAGAAGTTATCTTATTAATTAAATATTTTACTTGGCGAATAATTCTTTTTTTATTAATTAAATATTGTACTTGTTGGACCAGTTCTTTTATTAATTAAATATTTTTTTTGGTAGACAAGTTTTTATTTTAAAATTAAATATTTTAATTTATGGGCAAGTTCCTTTATCTCCAAGAATTTTAATTGAGGTCCAAGTTTTGAAGCACTATATATATGTGTAATGCTTATCCATCCCTAAAATTTCATCTCAGAGTCCTTCTCTCTACCACATATTCCCAATCCTTATTTCCCAAATCTTCTTTCTTCTTGGATTTTAAAGAGAGTTAGGTTGTGAGCTATTAAAGGATACATTTATTTAAGACAATTCATCTAAAGGTTTAATGTAAGCAACTTCTAATCTTTTTGCATTAGAGTAGGTTATGTGTAGGTTACATGTTTACTTGAAATTTATATGCCTCTATAGTTATTTTACATAATAGTATATGCTCATGCATACATGTTCATTATTAAATGTCCAAACCATACATGAGCATTAATATGTTAAATATATTTTAAGCATATGGATTAAGAAACAAGAAAATAGACAATGATAGTTTGTCATAAATATATGAAATAAGAAATTTAAAGTTTGTGTGTGCCTATTGAGGGCTGAGTGGGCAAGGGACGCGGGGGACTGGTGGACCCACTATAGATAAATGAAGGATTGATCGTATGCAAGGAGGTTTCCCATATAATTAGTCGGCCACAGGGGACAATAAACCCTTTTTGGGATCATCGATGTATGTTACTTACTAAGTGTTAGCTTATTTTATTTTAATATTTTTTAGATAATGAATAGTAACTTTGGAAGACATAAAGAATGCATCCAGTGTTATGGCTTTTAAATGGTCCCTATTTGAGATCTTTTAAAATCTATGACTATTTATATTTAATAAGTTTACTTTATTAAAACATGAACAATATTTTCTATCTTTTGTAGTTCATGCACTTTTATTTATGAAGAAAACTAAACTTTAAGATTATTTCAAAGTTTTGGGACCTAACAAGTTAGTACCTACTTTTCAAATAAATGCTATATTTTTTTAAATTAAAAATAAAAATAAAAAATTACAAAGTATTTTATTATAGTCAAAATATTTGTTAAAATGGTAACATTTTTTAGTCTATCCTTAGGGTAGACTTGGGGGCGGTATAGAAAGGGACTCTTCGAGCTTTCTCTGCCAGTATAAGAAACTGTAGGTAGAGACAATTGACTTTCTTAAATCATTAAGGTCCCATCATCAAAATAGCAATCATTATCCTCATGATCCTTAATTCTCAAAATAGATGGATACAAAATATCCTATAATAGGGTCGAATATATGAACTTTCCTAAATGCTTAAAACGAAAAGGGGCCTCAACATATCATAGGACTATAAACAAAATTAACATAATGAAATAAATTAACATTATGCCCAAATCTAGCAAAAATTATACTAAAAATTTGATGCAAAAAAATAGTTCATTGTCAAAAAATGGTGATCACTAACCAAATAAGCACAAAACAAATACTTTATAAATATTTGACATTACTTATACCAAATTAGAATTAAGCAAAAATCCAAATGACTATGTCATTTCACATATTTAGGAAATAGATGTAATAGTCTCCACTTGGATGACATAAGTCTTTAGTTTTAATAAAACAAAAATATTAATATGATTAATTAGGCAAAAAATGTCAAATTTGAGTATGCTTAGAAATTTAATACTTAGTCTAAAATGTGATAAAAATGTTTAATACGTAAAACACCAACAATTTATTACTATATAATCAAACACTTTCTTTCACCTGACATGGGTTTTAACATAATGTGATAAACATACTCATTTTTCAATGTCTATGTGTCTATCCATAATGCTTTTGCTCTTATTATAAGCTTTCTGAAATTGCTTCGAAAATTATTTCAAAATTTAATGTCATGTTCTGACCAATAATACGCATGCATGTACATGACAAAATAAATGACTATTATGTGCACAATAATATAGTCTAAATGAAAAATCACCAACTCCTACTTAGTATGACAATAGGTTCCTCTATTCGCACAATAAACTAATTTCATTATCCCAAAACACTGGTATCACCAATTATGGTAAACAATGATTTGTTTTCATCAATTCAAACTAAGTACATATAATCAATAATAATTCATAATCATATCATGATCAATTTTGCCTCTGATATGTAATGTTAGAAAAATTAGTCATGCTCAATAAAATACATAATAAACATATAAACAAAACAATTGTTCTAATATGACATATGGTAAGTAATTTGAAATAGGATATGTATCTTACTTCATAAAAATATTATATTCTTTGGTAGATTTGTAGTCGACAAAAGTAGTCACTTAGCTCATATACCTATAGGCCCTTTCATTAGGCACTAACCAAGATTTAATGACCTAATATATACTAAATTTGGGTCGAAGGTCATTTTTTCCAACTCTCATGTACGACGATGTTCCGTTTTGTGAGTTTACTATTTTAATACTTTGACTGTTTAATCATAACATGTCATTTTGTTTCTCACTGTCACAAGAAACCGAGACCATGAACTAAGAAAGCACGTACTAAGTTCTCTTCTACATTATTCCTGATCTAGTCTTCAGTTTTCCATTACTCTATATCTCCATGAAACAGGTTTATTCTTCACTCTAGTCGTGATTTTTTTGTTTTTGTTTTTTTCTTTAGTTTTTTACTTTTTGGTTTGTGGTTTTTTAGTTTGTTGATTTATTGCATCGCTCTTGCTCTCATAATCAAAATAGGTTTGTTGTTCTTCAGTTTATTGTTATATTTTCCATTTCATTACATGTTATTTAGTGTAAAATAGGTTTTTTGTGCTTTTCATCTTTGTACTTTTGAAAACAGTCGATGTTGCTTCATTGTACATTGTGATACACTCTAAATAAGTGTTATTTAATGTTTGTTTATTGATTTTTAGTGCGTTCTTTAGCCTGTAGATTTTACTATTTTTTTGGTTTTTGTTTCGTTTTTCCTTTGTATTTAACTTATTGTTTGTGGTTTTGGTTTATCTTGTTTAACATTTTTTATTAGTTCTTTTTCATCTTTTTTGTTAGATCTGGTTATGTTTCATTTGTATGTTGAAGTTTAGTGTGTGTTTTTGTGATGTTTTGGTGAAATATTTTTGTATTTTATGTTTGATTGTTGTCATTTTAATTTTATTAGGTTTTTTTTTCATTATTTTTTTTGTTTCGAGTAATATTTTAGTTTTTGTTTCATTTTTCTGTAGTGATTATCTATTTTTTTGTGGTCTCATATTTTTATTTTCATGTCCAGTTTGTGATGGATGTTATGATTTCTTGGTTTTTCTTTGAATTTGTTGTCATGATCTTGTTTTTTGTTGTTTAATATTTTGGTTCAAACACTTATTTGTTTTTTTCTCGTTCATTCAGAATTATTTTTTTCATTTAGGATTTTTTCATGAATTTCTCTCTCTTATAATTTGTAATATGTAACATGCTACAAATAATTATGTAACATGTTTAATTTGTTCTATTTTCTGGTGCGTGCTTGTTTTTATTATTCATTTTTGCTTTGGTGCTTTTGTATATGTAGCTTAGTAGCATGTTAGATTTTATTTGGTGGTAGTTGTAAGTTGTGTGTTTTGTTAGAGATGCTTATTAGGTCTTTTTCAGTGGATTATTAAATTTTTTAGTCTTGTTATAAATAATTATCATTTTGCTCTTGTTGTTTTAGTTTGTGGTTTGGATGGTTTTGTTGTAAAAAATGTCTAATTTGTTGTGTTTTTTTAGTGCATTTTTGTATATTAGATTCCCTTTTGGCAAAGGATGTGAAGAAGTCTCGACATACAGTGGGTGATGATTGTGGCAAGGTTTAACAAATTTTCTTTTTTCTTCTATTTGATACATCTGAAATGTTTTGTTATTTTAGTTGTGTATTTTAGTTGTTGTGTTTATAATATGTTTTATGTTGTGCACCTTGGTTATATGCCTTGTTTTAACAAGCATGTAACACCTTCTACCCACTATGTTACATACATGAGTATGTACACAATATTGATGATATGATTTTGGACGAATGATCTTTGGTTTGTTATTTAGTACATAAGTTATTTTTGTCTTTTCTTCTAGGGTTCATATCTTGAGGATAAGAGATCATTTCCTAGTTTATTTTTCCCTGATAAGATATTCTAGATATGTTGTGGTTGTAGTTCACAACCTCATAATATTACCAGTGTACAAATTCAATGGACAACTTATTCACTCTCTCTTGCTAAAAGGATGCTTTCCATGCAAGTTTGTGAAGTTCAAAATTAATTCCAAAGTTATTCAAGAACTAAATTTTGTGTGGCAACTAGATTGCCTCTGTCAAATGATGAAGAGACATATGATGTTGACCAAGGGTATACATCCTTTATTGAGAAATACTTAATTAAGTTAACATCCATTCAATACTTGGAGTTTTTGGTTGGCTGTATTGGAAAGACAAATTCTCATTTTGTTAGTAAGCGGAAGAAAAAACATAGTAAAAGAATTGTGGCTGTGAAGAATGATCGATTTGTTCCCTTTGTTGAAATGCATAGTGAAGGAGTCTATTCTGATTTTGAATTTATTTATGCATGAGCCAAGAATGTTGTTATGATATGTTTGATTTATTTTATTGAGTGTGTGTTAATCAAAAGATTGAAGAGGTTTTTCATATGTTGGGAAGCTTTGTTGTTGGCTTCTCATTTGGAGAAAGTTAACAGTTATCCCTAGGGTGATATAGTTTTCAACTATCTTTTTGATAGTTTGAAGAAGAATTATATTCACATGCTTGAGGTTGCTAATGCATTAGCTGGTAAGAAATTCAAAAACCAACTTAAGTAAGGGAAGGATGAGAGGATCTATATCAAATAGTTGGTTTTAGCTTAGCATTTCAAGTGTAGATGTATGATTCTATTCCTCATATTAGGAATGAATTAGCTATCTAATTGAACAATGATTTCTTGATAATGTTGAGGTAGTCATCAACACATACTCCTGATTATGGTACTGTGAAAGTCATTCTGAATAAGCCATATCAGGTAATAATTTCTTAATACACTTATTAGAAATAATAAGTATGGTCCTTGCTTCATACCTATTTAGTAGTATTTTTGCTTTTGTTACTTGTATGTAAATGATTACATACCATAGTATGTAAGTATGTTTCATACTTATTTTGTGGGTATGCAACAGGTTACATATGACACAAAGCTTGGTTATACCAAGTATTTAACATGTGTTAAATACCATGTTTTGTGAGTATGCAACAGGTTACATATAACATACCATGAATGTAATATATGTTATATACATGCACCATCAGTATGTAACAGAATACATAGTATCTCATATATCATAAGTAAACTGTTACATACTGAAGGTGCAGATATGTAACAGTGTTACATATCAAATTACTAGCTATTGTATCTTCACTTTCGCTGATTGTGTTTGGTTATTGTTTGTGTGTTTTGTTATTTGTAGGTTAGTGTGAATATTGTTCTCTCACACGAGAATGCTCCTTGTTTTAGATCTCTTCTTTCCCATGTTGAAGGTGTTTTATGTTATGATATGTCAAAGTCAAAGGTTTGGTTCTTAAGAATAGTGATAAGTTGTTGAAGCAAAAATTGGATTGTATAAAAGATCATTACGAACCTGTTGACAAAGGTTTAAAGGATGAGCTAAAGTTTCCAACTTCTGATGTTTTAGAGGACTTGTTTGAAAAGTTGTCATCTTATATTGATGACAAGTTCAAGAAACAACAAGCCTACATTGATGAGAAGTTTCACAATCAAGTTGTTCTTGATGGTCTGCTTGCAAATATGAATCTTTACGCATCAAAATTTTCTCAATCAGTACCTTTTTTGGTTAATGTTGGAGCTTACATATAATTCAAATATTTATGTAACTAATTACATTTATTATTTATTTGTCTGTAATTACAACTTATAACTAAGCCTAGTAAGTTTCTATCAAATGTTTGTTTTACACCTATCCCTCCTAAAAAATTTGATATATATGGGAAGGCAAGTAATGCAAATGATATAGATAGGCCATCTTTTAATCTTAGGATAGAATTTTCATTTTCGCATATTTTGGTAATGAAATCTCCTTTATCTTCTTCTTACCCTAATTTTTATAGTGATAGCATTGATCAATTAGATTATTTTGCAGAATTTTATAGATCTGGTTCTAAATTCAGAATTGTATAGATCTAGTTCTAAATTCAGATTTGATCATCTCATTCATTGTTCAATATATATATATATATAGTTTTGTAATGGAGAGAGAGAAGATAAAAATTAAACCTTCATGAACTATTTCTAGTCCATATTTGTGTTCTAATAAGAAAGGTATTCCTCTTGTATATGCCAGAATTGAAGTTGGTGTTGATGCTTCAATTAAATATGTTAATACTGTAGCTCAAGTTTAGATATATGGGAGAATGATACATCTTTGAAGTGTCTTTCTTGGTCATATCAACCATTACATGTTAGATGATGAAAAGAATTTTATGAATTGTTTCTGGAAACACTCCCTATAGTTATCTTTATTTATTTTGTTTGCATTATTTTTTTAAGCTTTTGACAATTTTTTAATTTTTAGTGTTATTTGTAATTAACCAATTAAGCTTTATTATTGTGAATTGACTGTTGGTAAGGAGTATTTTTTTTCCTCTTTGAAAAGTAAAGTTGGGGATTTACATTGTCATCGCCTCGAATTATGGGTACATTAATTTTAAGAAAATAGATAAAATTTGAAAGAAAATTTAAATATTAAAGTCAATTGAGAAAAACGAACTTGAAAGTAATCGATTCAACTATCAATAATTTTGGTATCTTTGAAATAATTTAATATTTATAGAAACACAATAAAACCTTGAAAAAAAACTTATAATCCAAATGGTTACAAATATTAAAAATTATAACAAATCAGAGTAGTCTCAGCCTAATTACTCAATAAACAAAATAACTAATAAAAGAAATAAGGGTAAAGGAAAAACATTTTTAATGAAACTTCTTGTATGTATGCGTCTCATGTTCAAGTCACAACAACCACAATGAAACAGTACCTAATCTGAAAAGATAAGGGAAAAAACAAGGTGAGTTAGAACTAGCTCATTAACAGTATATTCCATGCACAGTCATCAATGAAATCAATGGTACATGCTACTTTAAAAATATTTCATGCATGTCCAATTATAAATCATCAGTATATCAGTAGTGGGGAGATTTCATGCTTCAAAGGATGTCATAAAAATTGGAGAATCAAAATGAAAGTCTTTAGAGGATGTTGTGGATAAGGGAACAAAGAAACAAAAAATTGTAGTAAATCCATTAAGTACTAAAGAAAGTTCCTTCAAACCTAGGGATAAGCCCATCAAGTATATATCAAATCAAACCAAAGATTTGCCTATCCCTTTAAGGTTTCTTATCTCCTTATGCTCAACTACACCTTCATTATCTTTTGGGTTATGAATCGTCAGTTATGTTATTTGTTGACTGTGTGCAACAATTTTACACCAAGTTGGACATTGACTATTCTGTCATTAAGTTATGGATAAGGTACTCATCTTTTTGTAAATAATAGATATTCATAAATAAATTTTACTTTGAATTAAAACTAACTTTAGTATTATATTTGTAGGCATTGATATGATGTTTTACTTGAAAATAACATGCATGGTGTATTTAGATTCATTGATCATGCTTGATTAGACTTTCATAACAATAAAACAAAGATTGAAATTGCAAGGTTGGTATATAGTAGATTAAAAGGGACACATGAAGGATAAAGATGGATTATACCTTATAATGGAGGGTAAGTTATTTTCATATACTCAATCACTATGACTATTTGATTATGCCATGTGTTTATCAATTGTTATTTTGTTGTTAGGAAGCATTGGGTATTACTTGTATTTGAGCCATTCAATGATCGAATCTATTATTTAGACTCATTGTGGAAAGATGTGTTTCCTAATCTTCGGTGCACCATCGATCAGTAAGAAATTTCTATATTTCTAAAATTTATCAGTTTCTTAAATATGATTTTGCATTCAAATTTTCTTTAATCTTGTACAATATTTTATCTTTAATTATAGAGCGTATGTCATGTTGAATGCTGATCGACAAAGGGGCAAGGCATCACCACAATGGATTAGAGTAATGGTAAGATGTATGACCTCTAACATATTTGGTAAATGTATACATTGTATTATAATTAATACATACTTTACAATGTGTAGTGTCCTCATCAAGATGATGAAGTTCAATGTGGATATTTTGTGCTTATGTTTATGAAGGCAATTGTCAACAACTTTAATACATCTATAGTTGATTTGGTAAGAAAAAATAATTAATTTATTGTATTGGTATTTTAAACTTTAATTAAACTTTTAAATTTAATTAATTGCAAAGTATAACGTAATTAGCTAATTGATTTTGCATGATTTATGTGTGTTTTATTTTCTTGGTTATGTAGTTTAAAAGAGAAGGTGATAACTACTTGGAGAAAGACATCGACAAAATGCGATCGGAGTGTGCACTATATATTCAACCTTATATGGTTATTTAATTAGCCTATTTTTCATACAATTATGCAATACATACTTTTAGATACATTTTCACATGCCAAAGTTTAAATTGTTTATATTTTGACTTATTTAGAACAATGTTGAATTATTTTTGTAGCACTTGCAGTACTTATATATGTTGGCGGAATATAGCATGTGTATTAATATATTGCATACTTTGTATATTTTCTATTTTGTAACCCAACAACAATATACTATGCTTATAATATTTATGTTGCACGTTGAGATAATATATGCAAAATACTTTTCTTATTAGGTTTTATAAATAACTGACTAGATATGTAAAATTTTCTTGTCAATTTTTTAGAAAAAAATTGACGAGGTATGTGTACCTCTCTTGTCAGTTTTTATCTAAAAATTGCCAAGATATATATACCTTTCTTGTGAGTTTTTATTAAAAAGTGTCAAGATATGTGTACTTTTCTTGTCAGTTTTTAGTAAAAAGTTTCAAGATAGGTACAATTTTCTTGTCAGTTTTTATAAAAACTGCCAAGATAGATAGGTCTACCTTGGTGGTTAAAAACTTCCAATGTAGATGGGTACCTATGCTGACACTACATACCTTGGAAATTTTTTTAACTGCCTAGATAGATCTACCTTGACAATTAAAAATTGCCTATAAAAGTCACTTTTGTAGTAGTATACTAATATTTTCTTATAGTTTGTTTTGTTTTTGTGAAGTTTGAATGCGTAGGGCTCGAAGTTTTGAGACCATCCCTTTCAACCCAGAAATTGAAAAGACACTTCTTAGGTTGATTAGAGAAGGACTTCAACTAAATAATCTTGTCATGGATCAACAACCAAATAAACTAAGGCTCTTTGGGAGTATGCCATACCAATGTTAGGTGGTATTCATATGTCTATTCAGAGGCCAAATGTTCATGCTAACAATTTTGAATTAAAACCTGCAGTCATACAAATGATTCAAGGGAACCAATTTGGAGGTTTAGCTAATGATGATCCAAACACCCATTTAGCATCGTTTCTGAAATTATGTGATACATTCAAGAAAAATGGGGTGTCTGATGATGCTATTAGACTATGGTTATTTCCATTTTCGCTTCTGGATAAAGCTAATGGTTGGCTTCAATCTTTACCATCATGATCCATGACGAAATGGGATGACTTAGCTCAAAAGTTTCTTACCAAGTATTTTCCTCTCGCCAAAACAGTAAAGTTTAGGAATTACATCACTACATTCCAACAATTTGAGGGGAAATCATTTTGTCATTTTATGGAACATGGGAAAGATTCAAGGAACGTATGAGAATGTGTCCACATCATAGGTTACTAAAGTGGCTTCAAGTTCAAACTTTTTATAATAGTTTGGTTAGGCAACCTCGCACTATTATTGATGCCGCAGCAGGTGGAACAATTATGAGCAAAACCAAATATGAAGCATTTTTTCTTTTGGAAGAAATGGCTTCCAACAATTGCCAATGGCCGGTTGATAGGTTAATTCCAAAGAAACAAAGTGGTATAATGGACATAAATGCCTTCATGGCATTACAAGTCCAAACTAATGCAATTCTATTGGGATTATCTAAGAAGTTGGATATGAGACCCGTGGGGGTCAATATGGTACAAAGCCCATTCTTGGTGTGTGAAATTTGTAGTGGAAACCATGGAAGTGATGCTTTTATGCACAATTCAAAATCGGTGAATTTTTTGGGGAATTACAACAGCCAAGAAAATCCTTATTCTAATACTTACAATCTGGGGTGGAAGAATCTCCCAAATTTCTCATGGAGTAACAACAACAATCAAGGAAGTGGGTTTCAAAATCGATCACCATTTAAACCACTCAATTTTGAACAACCTCCTCAAGAGAAGAAACTAAGCTTAGCTGACAAGTTTGATGCTATGATGAGTATGATGAAGGGTATGAAAACTTGTATAGATTCTCGATTTGACACCATGGGTAACAAAATGGAAACTAAAGTTAATAAGTTGGAATCTACACATGATGCTTCAATCCAATATTTGGAAGTGCAAATGGGGAAAATGGCCCAAATACTTCATAATCGACCACAAGGTTTTCTCCCTAGTGATACTTTACCAAATCGTAGTATAGATGGGAAATAACATTGTAAAGCTATCACTCTTAGGAGTGGTAAGGAGCTAGGAGGAGATAAGGATGAAATGGAAGAAAGAGTGGATGAAGAAAAGAATGAAGAAAGGGGGAAAAAGAACAAGAAGAATCTTATGCACCTAAGTTGAGTCTTGCATACACACCACCTCCACCTTATCCCCAAAGATTTCAAAAGAACAAGATGGATAAGCAATTCTCAAAATTTCTTGAAGTCTTTAAGAAATTATATATCAACATTCAATTTGTCGATGCTCTTGAGAAAATGTCATCATATGTGAAGTTTATGAAGGACATCCTAACCAAAAAATGGCGTTTGGGAGATTATGAGACAGTGACATTGACGGAGGAGTGTAGTGCTACTTTAGATGGCAAAATGGTTGAAAAACAAAAGGATCCCGAGAGTTTCAACATACCTTGTACAATTAGAAAGCTCAAATTTGGGAAAGCTTTATGTGATCTTGGAGCTATCATTAATTTGATGCCATTTTTGGCTTTCAAGATGCTTGGATTAGGCGAGCAAAGACCAACTTTGGTCACACTCCAAATGGCGGATAGGTCAATTAAAAGACGAAGAGGTGTTGTGGAAGATGTGCTTGTCAAGGTTAATAAATTCATTTTTCTGGGATTTTATTGTACTAGACATGGAAGAACATCAAGTTATAACCATCATTCTTGAGCGGCCATTCCTTGCCATGGGAAGAGCTTTGATTGATGTGCACAAAGGAGAGCTCACCATAAGGATGCAAAATGAAGAAGTAACATTTAATGTTTTTGATAACTCTATGAAAATAGAGTGATCCTTGTACTTTTTAACTTAATATTTTTTTATTTTATTAAATAAATAGTTTTTTTAGTTTAAAATATAAAAATATGAAATTTTTGGGTAAATGGTGAAAAGGGGATTTTTTATGAAATTTTTAACACAGGTGGATGTATATAGAAGTGTTTGGGATGAACTGAGACACATTTGCCACGTGGAAGACATCTGGACGATATGCAAGCAAATGCAGCCAATCATCGAGCGCCACGTGTCGTAGAAGCTAGCTCAATAACTCCACCAGGTGTCAGCTCCGAGTTTCATCTACCTCTCATCGCATGCCACGTGTTTTCCAGCTCAATAATCCTTATCAATGCGCGGCATCAAATTGAACAAATACACGTGTCGCGCCATATCATCCAGCCGTTCGGTCCCCATTTCTTCCGTACGAATCCAAATGCATCCGTCATCGTTTGAATCCTCAGCAATCCGCATGGTCCATTCAGCACGTGCCACGTGTCTCAGCCTCAACTTTTTCATTTTTCAATGCCACATGTCTTATTTTGATGCATTTATTCCATTTAATCCCACGGTCATGATCTGATTTAGATTTTTACACAAATTTTTTCATTTTAAACCTAACGGCAGCCCCATTTTTGGGTATTGGAGCCTAAATAGAAAGAGAAATTCTCTACAAATTTCAAGGAGATTTTAGAGAGAGAAAGAGCAAAAATGGAGCAAAAGGAACACTTGGAGCATAGGATTTGAGCAACGCTTTTGGGTTTCTTCTTTTCCTTTTTCTCTTTTTGTTTCTTTTGTATTTTTAATGTTGTTTTCTCTAAGATTTTGTGCATAAATATTTATGGAATAGTTTCTAACTCTAGGATTCCAATAGAACCCATTTATTTAATATTGGATGCTATATTTTTATTTTAATATATTTATATGCCTATGAATTGTTTGTTTTACTCTATGCTTATTACTCCTAATTAATTCGGTGATATGTGTGTAATTGAAAGAATGATATGTGTCATGACCATGAGTAAAATGACATGTTTGCATGAGATTGGAAACAACCATGTGTAATATGTAGTCTTAGTAAACTTCTGTGCTTAATAAATTCTAAGATCTTAATGGCCATAGACATGTGAGTTAGTATTTTGGGATTTAAATTGCAATAATCATAGACATGTGGATTGTAATTAAATTAAAGAGTTTGACTAATAAACATAGGTAGCAATTTTGAATATAGTTGTAGTGTGAAGACTAAATATAATTTCATATTGCTTGTATTCAATTTTGTATTTCAAATGTGTTAAAAAAAATTAAACATTTGAGTGAATAAATTTGAAAAAATTGTAATCCTAGGAACTCAATATGTTAGTTTTTCAATCATTTTAATTAGTGTAATTAATTTAAATTTATTTTATTTTGAACAATATTTCGTTATTCTAAAGAGTATTGTACATCTTTCTATTGGACAATGCCTTTTTCTTAAATGATTTTTATCCAGCCATTGATCAAAAGCTAATCGAATGGTCCAGATTTCATCTGAGACATTTTTCAACGGTTTTAGCCTTAACACAATAGAGGACTCGAGCATAAAAAAAATAGTTTTTGGAGAGTTTTTCACCAT
This sequence comes from Elaeagnus macrophylla, assembly GCA_029378325.1. Taxonomy (NCBI): domain Eukaryota; kingdom Viridiplantae; phylum Streptophyta; class Magnoliopsida; order Rosales; family Elaeagnaceae; genus Elaeagnus; species Elaeagnus macrophylla. The sequence goes on along the minus strand of CM055641.1, from coordinate 45,930,190 downwards.
TTTTGAGCAAGAGGCAAGGGTTTGAATTTTTGGAGCAACAAGAGGCAACTAGAGAGCATTTTTGGAGGAATTCTACACAACAATTTCACCACTCAACTCTTCCAAGTGTAACTTTATGTTTCTTATAATTTTTTCTCTTGTTTTTATTGTTTTAAAAATGGGTAGTATGGAGTAGAGATTTGGTTCTAGAGATTTTAATGAAACCCATTCTATGAACATGATTGTTTATTTAATAGAAAAATTGATATAAAATTGTGAACATGCATTAAATTGGTATATGTGTAATGAGGAAGAAATTTTCATTATTTTGTGTATAATCACTTTTAAACTCTAGGTACTTAATGACCCATGTATGCTTAGATGGCCATAGACATGTAAGCTAGGTTTATATAGATTATGATTAACATGACCATAGACATGTGGGTGATAATTATGTGAGTAGAGTTTGATTAATAATCCATACATTTAAGTTACTATTATGAGACATGAAAATTCATGAGAGTAGAATGGGGGAAGTTGAATCCCTAGATTTCCTTTAATTGTATTAAAAACTTCTTTTGTTTAATTTCATTTGGTTCAATTTGGCATTTAAATTTTACATTCAAAACTCGATCGTTCAAATAGAGCAAAAAAATATAAAAACTCAATAGCTAGTCTTAATATACAAAATTATCTCAAGTCTCTGAGTTTTGACTTATGCTTACGTACATTTTACTACTTTTGCACTTACCGCATACTTACGGGAATTTGCAACAAGTTTTTAAATATCCATGACCCATTTGAGCCTTAATGAATGTTAATGTAGCCCTTACTTTTAATCTATATCCCATAAACCAAACCCTTGTAAACCATGTATTGCCCAACATCATCCCACTTTTTAAAATTTCAAGATAACTTATTATGTGCACACATATAGTTGGAAGATGAAATGAGGTAGTGAAACAACCCCAAATAACAATATGAAACATGATAGATTAGGGGTTGTATATATGTCAATACATTCCCATTTGGCTAGATAAAACCACCAATTTTCTTAAAAAAAAAAAAAAAAAAAAGGCACCGTGATACAGGTTGTAAAGATAAGCTTAGGTGGAAAAAGCCCTTAAAAATGGGTGTTGGGAGATAGATCAGGTTTCAGAGCGATGATAGAGAGAGTAAAGAGAGCAATAAATGATGTATTTAATGTTGGTGGCTCAATGGCCTTTTATTAGGTATCTATAGGTGTTACATTTTTAGTGGGGGTACATATGTAATTTACATATAAAAACATATATTACATTAATATAATCTATAATGGGACCATACAGGAAATATCCGGTCTGAATGGTGTTTGACGAGGTTCATTAACATGTTGAACAGACATGATGACCACAAGGTCGGTGTCTTAACATCAAGTCCCCCACTCTTATAGTTCTGGCAGATACGAACTATAAGAGTATCGCTGTCTCTCGTAACATTTTTTCGAACTCGAAAGGCATTGAAAGGTTTTTGGACGTTCTTCGAACTCAAAAGTCAGTGAAAATTTTTGCGACATTTCTCGAACTCGAAAGATTGCAAAAGATTTTTGTGACATTTCTTGAATTCAAAAGGTAGCGAAAGGTTTTGAGTAACATTTTGTGATTTGACTCTTCATATTTTGAATGCCACATGTTGAATGGCCACTAGGATGCGTCCTACTATATAAGGACCGCAGTTCAGAGGGGTCTTTTTTTACTTTTCAAACTTTATTCTTCGAGAGCGATTTCTTTCGTTGTGGTGTTTTTCCACAAATCATCCTTGTGTGTCCCAACATTTGGAATTTATGTACGCGACCTTTCCTTTCGAGAGTTGTTGTTTGTGAATTTTTCTTTTCTAGAGTCAGCTTTAACTCAGACTCTTTTCCTTTCAGGTCAGTATCTTCTCGGTGTCCTCTTTCAGTTTACTATATACGTAGGTATTGCTCTTTCCTATGATAGCATCTAATTTTTAATTTTCATTGCATTAGGTCGTATTTTGTATTTTGTATTAGCATGGCCGGTATAGGGATTAAACGTCTCATTGAGGTTTTGGCGAGCTCCTCAGCGGCTTGAGAGGATATGGGACTACCGAACTCGTCTAAGTCTCCTTCTGGGTCTAGTTCGACTTCAGGCTCTTTGAAGACTTCTTCAAATGCTCAAGAGGTTACAGTGGTCATTCCTCATCCATCGACACCGGGCTCTGCAATTATAATTCCAATAGGGACGAGTTTGGCAATCCCTAGGTCATGGCAAAAAAAGACAAGGGTCAATAAAGGCAAAGGGAAACCGACCTATAAGACAAAAAGGTGGCAGTTGATGAGTGCTCGAAAAGCACTAATATTTCGTGATTAATTGTGCGTAATTGATTGATATATAGATTTATTATGATTATTATTTCGATTATTTTCATAAATCTATCCATTCGGAGTCACGGGTATATTTTAGTGCATTTCAGGTGTTTTTAGCGTCAAATGAGTCAAATGATGAAATCACGCAAAGACGGGACACCTACGGCGCTCGGATCACAAGTTACGGGCTAATCAAGACAAAATATGTAAGCCTTACATATAGTGCCATCACATATGTAAGGGGGGACGTGAAAAGAAGGAAATCATTGCGCGCCGCGGCGAGATAATTGCATGCCGCGGCGTGAGGCTCTCGGGTTGAATTCTGGAAAACAATGAAGCATCGCGCGCCGCGGCGGGAGAATTGCATGCCGCGGCGGGGAGCTCTCGGGTTTTTGCATATTTTTTAGAAATTGTGTTGCGCCGCGGCGGGGAAAATGCATGCCGCGGCGCGCCTATTCCTATGGCACATAGGATTCGTGTAAACCCTTACATCTATAAAAACCCCCTTAGAGTCCCCCTTACATACAACTCGAAATAAGAACTCACTTGACCAACTCATACACAACTCTTCCTCTTCTCAATTTTGCAACCCAAACACGACATTCAATCAGCTTTGAGAGCGTTGCCACACTATAACGAAGCGAGAGATACCATTCTAAGGATTCAAGGAAGCCAACGACGATCGAAGATAAAGCTTACGGAGGAGTACGTCAACCGATCCATAAGCGGTATTTAGATTTAGGTTTTCCTTGTTGTTATAGAATTAATTTATCTTCTCCATTTGTTAAAGTGTATGATCATATTTTATTTGTCTATGAATAACAATATGAACATGAGCGGCTAGTTTCATTATGGATGTTTAGTTTGTGTTGCCATGTTTGCTAGGATTGTGTATGGTGTATTTAATTGATTTATGAATGAATTACTTTTTGATTAAGAGCATGTTTAAATGTTTGATTATGAATAATCATGGGCCAATTTGGTGTTCGTAGTTAGACTGAAAAATCTGAGATTTTAGTTAGAGGAACGTCACCTTAACTCTTTTCCGAAACACTTAATCAAAGCTTCAAGTTAGTGACTTAGTCATAGCATTAATTTGATTGGCATAATTTCCTTGCGCATAATTTGATAGCTAGTTAATTTACCCCGGCCAAAGGCGGTTAATTAGTTAATCAACAAAGAAACCTACCCCGGCCAAAAGGAGTTTCGTAATTAAAAGGAAAGCCGGTAGTTTAATTCATATAGGACGTTCATGCATATCTCACCATACCTTTTTGATGCAAACATGGTTAACCAAGCTAAACGTCCATACATCCTCTATTGATATTTTATTGAATTGATTGTTTGATTGCGATCTTGTTTTCGTTTGAGTAGCGTATGATTGTTCTCGTCACAAAAACAAACACCCCTTTTAAAGTTTTACTTGCATTAGAATTCTAGTTACTTAGAGTTTCAGTTTCACTAGAACTCTATTTAATTAGTCTTTTATTTTCATTAGAACTCTTTTTAGTTTAAAAGTTAGTTATTTAGAACCACTGCAATTCCTTGAGAGACCGACCTTGGAAGTTGCTTATCACTTTACTACGAGTGATTCGTACACTTGCGAGTACACATTTTAACACATCAAGTTTTTGGCGCCGTTGCCGGGGAATTGGCGTTTTAGATAATTTTCTTTTTAACTTTTTAGAGTTTCTGATTTATTTATTTATTTATTTTTATTTATTTTATTTATTTATTTTATTTATTTATTTATTTTATTTATTTCTTTATTTTATTTATTTTTATTCGAAAAATCCAAAAAAATCAAAAAAATAAAAAATCAAAAAATAGTGCTTAATTTCCAATTTCACTGCTACCTTGATCTTTGTTTGCTCTTTATTTGTGCATGCAGGGTAGGAGATCACTTAACAAGGAACTCTCTCCTTACATTGACAACATTCATAGAGTCAAACACCGATCAAAGAAACTGGACAATCAATTTCAAGAGGACGAAGTCCAACAACAATTACAAGCAGCAATGGGTGAAAACGTAGCTAGGCAAATGATGAACAAAGAGTTTGCAAGACCGATCATTGGGACCGCCACATCATGCATTCAACTTACAGAGGCGGCTAGGAATTATGAATTGAAAAATATTCATTATTCCATGCTTCCCTCCTTTTACGGTATCCCTAATGAAGATCCTTTAAATTTTATGCGTGAACTATATGCTACTGTGCAAACTTTTCCATTGCAGGGACTTAGTGAAGATCAACTACGTATGAGGTGTTTTCCATACACTCTCAAGGATAGAGCTAAGTCTTGGCTAATGACGTTGGCACCCGGTTCTTTGGTCACTTGGGACGATGTTTACAATAAATTCATGGGTAAGTTCTATTCCCATCAAAAGACATCTGATCTAAGAACAAAAATTGCCACTTTTTCGCAGATGGACGGAGAACCCTTCCACGAGGCTTGGGACAGATTCAAATTGCTGTTGATACAATGTCCACATCACCACTTCCCGTTGCAGTTACAGAATCAGTTTTTCTACGACGGATTGACACTACAATGCCAATTCACAGTTGACAACGCTGCAGGAGGAGCTATGGGTGAGAAAACAGCGGATGAAACATACGAGCTATTCGAGATGTTGGGAGCCAACTCCCAACAAAAGAGCGCTAGAGGAAGAAGAGCTGGAGTCCACGAATTAGGATCCAACAATGAAATGGCCATGCAACTTGCTGAATTGACGAAACAAGTGCAACTTCTCACAACCTCCAATATTAATCAAATGCCAAAACACGAGGTATGTGGAGTTTGTGGTTCATATGGACATGGTGCTAATGTTTGTTCTTTTGCAGGTGATCCTTACACAGGTACTACTGAAGAGGCGAATTTAATGCAAGGGTACCAACCTAGACCTAGGAACGACCCTTATTCAAATACCTACAACCCTGGATGGAGGAATCACCCTAATTTTGGATGGAAACAAAACAATAGCCAACCATTTGTCCAAGATCAAACACAAGGCCAAAACGTAAACCGACAATTTCCACCAAATAAACCAACCGTAGAGGAAACCCTAAACAATTTTATACAATCTTGTAGTGGTAGGATGGACTCTATGGAAGCATCAATCAAAAGAGTGGAAATGCAAGTGGGGCAGCTAGCGGAACAAATGTACAAACAAGAGACGGGAAAGCTGCCTAGTCAACCTGAACAAGCAAAGGCGATCACAGTTTTTCAAAATGATGAGGAGGTACTTAATAATTTACCTGATAATTTACCTGATAATTCTAATGTTTTGTTGTCTAGTACAGGTAACTTTGAAGGTGAAGATTCAACTCTCAAAGGAGATGATGAGCTTAATACCAAACCAAATGAACTTCCCAAGAAAGAAACATCCAACATTTTTCGATTGCACAAGTCAATGGATCCATACCGACCACCAATACCACCAATAAACCAGTTTGAGGAGACAAATCAGGATGAGCAATACTCTGACACTCTTGCTTTATTTTCTGGAATTAACTGTAATTTACCTCTTTTGGATATTATAAAGAACAGTTCAACTTATGATCCAATTTGCAGGAACTTTATCATCAAGAAGAATAAAAGCAAAGAGAATGAAAAGTCAAAAATTGGTAGTCCAATAATCCAACCGCACTTACCTCTCAAAATGAAAGATCCAGGTAGTTTCCACATTAACATCACTATGGGAGATAAGAGGGAATTCGAGGCTATGCTAGACTTAGGAGCAGGTATAAACCTAATGCCATATTCAGTATACTTGCAACTAGGATTAGGAAAGCTTAAAGAAACAAGGATGACCCTTCAACTTGCAAACGGTTCGATTCAATACCCAAAGGGAATAGTGGAAAATTTATTGGTACAGGTGGACAAGTTTATTGTACCAGTGGACTTTGTGGTGCTTGAGATGGACAGAAACTTTCTTCAGGACAAGGAACATACAATTATTCTTGGTAGACCTTTCATGGCCACAACCAAGACAACTATTGAGGTCCATAATAGGAAGTTAACAATGACGGTTTGTGGAGAAACTGTAAAATTTGGAACTTTTCAACCTTCTCCTATTTCTTCTAACATTGAATTGCAGGATAGCAAAAGTAACAGAATTGAGGTTCGAAACGTTGAATGGAGAGGGAAGGACAAGCAGATAAATTTAAGTCGGGATGATGCCTACAAAGAACGCATTAAGCATTCTAATTACAAAAACTCGACTGGGAGGACGAAAGCTCATTTCAAGAAAGATAAGGGAGGAGATAAACAGTACAATTACATATTTAACCCCCTTGACACGAGATCAGTCACGTCTTGCTAAGACGTTAAACTAAGCCCTTAATGGGAGGCACCCATTCGGTATCGTATCTCTTTCGTTGTCTTTATTTCTTTTATTTCTTTTTCATTTATTTTCTTTCATTTTTCATTTTATTTTTGATATTTTTTTTAACTTAGTTTGATGTTTTTGTGTTTTCATTTGACTTAGTTATAATTAAAAATTGGGTTTGAATGTGAATTGTGCGCATACACTTTGAGGTTCAATATATGTTCATATACATACATTCTTCATGAGAGAAGCGAAACAGTGAACCGGAGCATAGCGAGTAAAGACACAATTTCACACGAAAGGGGGGTAACTTCTCACACTTTTTCTTAATTTCTTTTGTTCTTCTTTTTCACATTGAGGACAATGCAGATATTAGGTTGGGGGTGGGGAAGAATATTCCATGAGCATGAAATATGACCAAATTTTAATTTTTAACTTTGTCACTTGAATTGTTTTTAGTTAGTGTCGTGTCTACTTGATTCAATCCGGAAATCTATGATATTAACATGATTGTAATGACAATGACATATGAGAGATGTTAGATTTTTACCTAAGCAACGAAGCACATAAATGTTGGATTCATCTAATTTGAGAATTTTGTGGTACATGTGGTATGTATGCATGGTTAGTTTAACTATTCTGATTTGTGGAATGTATGCATGTTCATGATATGTTTTAAGTCTCAACAATCTCTAGAACTCATTTGAAAACACGTTGAAGCGAAATAATAGAAACAAACACCACTTAGAAAATGATTTAGGCCATCTTTGGACCGTTTGGACTTTTCATGCCTCCCCGCAATATTTTATCAATAGCACACCCTTGAACTCAACATTGACATACATTGAACTACCCTTAGTGATAAGAGTACTTAATGTAATATTTGATTTTCATGAGCAATTATGTTGTGTTTATCTTGCTTCATCATTAAAAAAAAAAAAAAAAAAAAAAAAAAAAAAATGATGATGATTGAAACAGTAAGCAAGAATAAAAAAAAAAGAGAAGAAAATCAAGCAAAAGATCCAAAGGACATTTGAATTGAAGGGAGGATGGAAAAGAACACTTGGTAGAAAAAAAAAAAAAAAAAGGGGTTGAAAATATGTTTGTGAAATAAAAGTTACTCTTATCATATGAAAACATCATTTTTGTACTTTCATGATCACACACCTAGCCACAACTTTACAAGCTTAATGAAGTCCTATTGATTCTAGGTAGTTTAGTTTCTATATTAGTGGAGATGAGTTTGAAAAATGAGCATATGGAGTTTGTAAGTGCAAAAATTAACATTCATATTTTACTTGCACATTTATGAGATATTGAAATTTAATCTATGAATATCATGCATGACACGGTCAGATAGTGTAACTAACGGGTTTGTGGTTTGATTGGTTGTTCAAAATTCGATTACCATGATGAGTTTGATGTTTGGACTATTTTTGAGCTTAGGTGATGTTTAACTATTTCATGTATCATTCGTTGTTAACAATTTTTGAGACGTATGCATGGATTGATTCAAGTATTGTTAGAGTCTTTATTAGTTTTGAGTCTTTAATTGTGTCAATTACGATGTTTGTGGGTATCATCACTGGAAACCCTCACGAGACTATAACTCGTCCACTAGGGCCACCTAGGGGTTTAAAGGCTTGTTGCATACGCTAAATGCAACCGTGACAATCTACGGAAGTGATTTAGGTTAGGTTAGTTTATTTTCTTTGTTTTGATTTTAGTTTTTAGATCGCTTCACTTGCTAGAGACTAGCAAGAAGCTGGTTGGGGGTTGTGATGAGTGCTCGAAAAGCACTAATATTTCGTGATTAATTGTGCGTAATTGATTGATATATAGATTTATTATGATTATTATTTCGATTATTTTCATAAATCTATCCATTCGGAGTCACGGGTATATTTTAGTGCATTTCAGGTGTTTTTAGCGTCAAATGAGTCAAATGATGAAATCACGCAAAGACGGGACACCTACGGCGCTCGGATCACAAGTTACGGGCTAATCAAGACAAAATATGTAAGCCTTACATATAGTGCCATCACATATGTAAGGGGGGACGTGAAAAGAAGGAAATCATTGCGCGCCGCGGCGAGATAATTGCATGCCGCGGCGTGAGGCTCTCGGGTTGAATTCTGGAAAACAATGAAGCATCGCGCGCCGCGGCGGGAGAATTGCATGCCGCGGCGGGGAGCTCTCGGGTTTTTGCATATTTTTTAGAAATTGTGTTGCGCCGCGGCGGGGAAAATGCATGCCGCGGCGCGCCTATTCCTATGGCACATAGGATTCGTGTAAACCCTTACATCTATAAAAACCCCCTTAGAGTCCCCCTTACATACAACTCGAAATAAGAACTCACTTGACCAACTCATACACAACTCTTCCTCTTCTCAATTTTGCAACCCAAACACGACATTCAATCAGCTTTGAGAGCGTTGCCACACTATAACGAAGCGAGAGATACCATTCTAAGGATTCAAGGAAGCCAACGACGATCGAAGATAAAGCTTACGGAGGAGTACGTCAACCGATCCATAAGCGGTATTTAGATTTAGGTTTTCCTTGTTGTTATAGAATTAATTTATCTTCTCCATTTGTTAAAGTGTATGATCATATTTTATTTGTCTATGAATAACAATATGAACATGAGCGGCTAGTTTCATTATGGATGTTTAGTTTGTGTTGCCATGTTTGCTAGGATTGTGTATGGTGTATTTAATTGATTTATGAATGAATTACTTTTTGATTAAGAGCATGTTTAAATGTTTGATTATGAATAATCATGGGCCAATTTGGTGTTCGTAGTTAGACTGAAAAATCTGAGATTTTAGTTAGAGGAACGTCACCTTAACTCTTTTCCGAAACACTTAATCAAAGCTTCAAGTTAGTGACTTAGTCATAGCATTAATTTGATTGGCATAATTTCCTTGCGCATAATTTGATAGCTAGTTAATTTACCCCGGCCAAAGGCGGTTAATTAGTTAATCAACAAAGAAACCTACCCCGGCCAAAAGGAGTTTCGTAATTAAAAGGAAAGCCGGTAGTTTAATTCATATAGGACGTTCATGCATATCTCACCATACCTTTTTGATGCAAACATGGTTAACCAAGCTAAACGTCCATACATCCTCTATTGATATTTTATTGAATTGATTGTTTGATTGCGATCTTGTTTTCGTTTGAGTAGCGTATGATTGTTCTCGTCACAAAAACAAACACCCCTTTTAAAGTTTTACTTGCATTAGAATTCTAGTTACTTAGAGTTTCAGTTTCACTAGAACTCTATTTAATTAGTCTTTTATTTTCATTAGAACTCTTTTTAGTTTAAAAGTTAGTTATTTAGAACCACTGCAATTCCTTGAGAGACCGACCTTGGAAGTTGCTTATCACTTTACTACGAGTGATTCGTACACTTGCGAGTACACATTTTAACACATCAGCAGTCGCAACCCAAAACATGTGAGTTCTCCCAGAGAATGAACTTTGGCTTCAAAACACGTACGATATCCCCGAAAGAATACAAATAAGGATTCATAATCCGAGGTCGATAGACAACGATCAGTCGCCCCCTGGTTGGACGATTTTTCATGAGAAACCTCTAATGTTTGGGTTGAGATTTCCACTCCCTGAATTCATCAGGGATTTTTTGAGTCAGACACAGTTATCGCCCGGCCAGATCCTTCCCAATGGATAGTGGTACTTGATGTGTATAACTATGTTGTGTAGAGAGGTCGGGGTCCAAATAGGGATGCCTAAATTTAACGAAGCATACACACTAAAGAAGAGCCCTTTCGATGAGTAATGCATATACGTATCGGCGAAACAAGACAAGGGTATAAACGTGATCTTGCCGAACAATGAACTCTATTGGAAAAAATTCTTCTTTTATGTTTCTGGTTGGTGGGAGTCCGAGGAGGAGGGGAAAGTGATTCCCCTGACTTGGGTAAACATAAAGAATGTGCTGAAGCGCGAGTGTTTTCATCCCGTTACATTGAACGAGTGAGCCAAAGCTTGACTGGGCGACTCCAAGGGTTCTTGCCCAAGCCAACATAGTGGATGAAGGTTCTGTCCACTCCATTATTGATAGCAGCAGGCTTCCTAAGGTCGGGAGCCAAACTGCCCACTACAAGCATAAAATGGGCCAAGTAACGTCCTCGCAAGAGATGAAGGTCAACCTCAAAGTTTGGAGAGAATTTTGAATTGGTCAACGAAGGTTCTTGATGCATATCCAAAATGAAGATACTTGTTTATTTCGCACGGCTTGTTATTAGTTTTTTTTTGTTTTTGTTGTTGTCTTTGCAGGGATGGACCTAAATGAGATCGATGCTAGTGCACTGTTTAGTGGATTTTGCGCGTCCGTGCAGGGGACCTCGTCCTCGTAGTGTCTGAAAAAGAAGCAGATCATGTTGAGGAAGCTGATTCAGCCTCTTGCCCTGCCTTTTCAAGGAACAACAGAAGAGGAGAGTGCAGACTCTTTCATATTGCTGCTTTTTACTCCCTCGGAGGCTCCGACACTAGACAAGGGGAAAGCGGTACAAGGTGCTGACTGTGGTTCCAACATATTTGAGTTGGTCATCGAGAATCCGACGGCAAGGGACAAGTTCGTCCGAATGCTGCCAACCTCGACGACCTTTGCAAGGATATCGATGCAAGGAGCAGATGTTTGTGGGAATCATTACTAAAAACCATCACGAGGCAACTAGGGTCACCTAAGGGCTTAAAGGCTTATTACATAAGTTAAATGTAACTGTGACTATTTACGAAAATAATCTATCTTTGGATTAGATTTTATTTGTTTTGTTCATGTTTATTTTGATTGCTTCATTGCCTAATGAGACTGCCAAAAGCTGGTTGGGGGAGGGGGTGTGATGTGTTCTTAAAATGTGCAATTATTCTATGATTATTTTGGATTTAAATGAGATTTTAGGATCTATTTAAGTTCATTTTATTGAATTATTGAACAATTGTTGTTTTTGGAGTCACATGGTATACTATGATGTATTTCATGTATGTTTGAGTAAAAATGACATACATGCCTGCAACGTGACACATCAAATGAAGAGTGATCGAGAAAACTGTCACACAAACACATGCGTCTTAGCCCAACATCGTGTAAGTTGTGGCCTAGCCTCTCAGATCAAATTGGACATTTTCGAAGAACTACGCGCACAGTGGTGTGGATTAGTGTGAGTCATGGCAGTACCCTCTCAAGTAGTAGTTTATTTCCAGCATTCATAAATGCACCACGATGGTGGAAACATTGAGCTGCGGCCTGGGCCTGTTTTGTGCGAATCCTGGAGCATATTTTCAAGTGTCTCGTTTGAGCTATAATCCTAACCTTCCTAAAACACTCTTGTTCCTATGACTACATTGTTAGAGTCCTAAACCTAAAATAATGTTCATAGTGCATGATTATCATAGAGCATAGATTAGTTTTCAATCTTCAAAAAGGCACAATACTACAGCAGATTTGGTGAGAACTGATCAAGAATGCAAGAAAAGAGCATCACTTTTGGAAAAGAGTCTAGTGAAGATTAGTTGTAATTTTTCTTCTACTTTTCATTCCCTCAAGTATAATGTTTTTGTTCATAAATATTATAGGTTTAATGAACATCATGTCTAGCTAATTTTCTATTAATCTAGGAGTCATATGAACCTAATTTTCTAACATATGTTGATTTAATCTATTCCCATTGATCTAATCTATTCCCTGAATGTGATTGCAATTTGTGTAATATTATTTGATCTAATCTTATTTGTTAATTAATTGCTTGATCATCAATTAATTCATAGAGGCATATAGGTAGCTTTAAGAGAAGTATTAATATGTTTGTCTTGATCAAATAGTAGCATAGTTTCTAGGTCGAGAGGTATGATTCATATGTGTATGGTCAATAATTGACGTTCTTCATGAGTAACAATTTGATCTAATTAGCATAAGAGTGTGATTGGATTAGGTTATGTTATTATATTATGTATAGTTTACTTGAGAGATGAATACATGCATAGTTTAGGGTCAATTAATCATATAACGTGTTGATAATTGCTTGGGAGGAAATTAGTGATATACATGCTTAAGAGATTAGGAGATTAATGATTCCTAGGTATATCTCTCATACATATTTTTATTGCGTTTGTGTTTGGTTGAAGTATTGGCCGTTTAGTTATCATTATTATTTTTGTTGTCCAAATAGTGGTTCTAATGTTCATATTAGTACTCAGTTCCTAATTATACTTTTCCTCGTGGGTTTGACATCCTATATCTAAATATTTATCACTTGTATACATCCTGTATACTTGCGATTTGGCATGGACACTTGTGGATCGCCGCCTATGCTATGCCTTGGGTGGCCATCATCCCACTTTTCGATTGGCTAGTCAACTGGTCTTCCAACTCAAATCTCGGTGGGTCAGTGTCCTTCTTTACCGTCCCAATTTATCTGTGGGACCTCTCCAGTCCTATTCTCTTTTCTGTAAGCCATATAGTACTCACTTCTAGCTTCAAAATTCTCTGCATTCTAATTAACTTTCTTGGATACTTTCCTATGGTGATGTTTGTGACGATATGTATATGCTCTCTATTGTCAGACACGGCGTTCCTAGGAGCAAACTTATCAAATTGAGTGCAGTAGAACATAGAACTCCTGGCTCTTAAAAAATTTTAAGAAATGCAAAAACCCTTTAGAAAATTTTTTGCCTTAGCACTCTGGCTACTAAGAATGAAAAAGGAAAAAAACTAAGGGTGCATGTGTTCTTCAAGATTCATGGTGTTCATGCAAAAATTCAAAGTCAACTAAAGAAAACGTTCAAAAATAAAAGGGTTTGATCAACTTACCAGAGATGGGTTGGAACAAAGTTGAGTTATTTAGTTATGCTATACAAACGTTCTGGTCTTTGCTTGGAACAAATGAGATTGGCGAAGTTAAGAGTTACCTGGTCTATATATTGATAGGCTTAATCTCAACCTCCCAATAAGCAGCAATACAAGGGTATAGACGTAGGGAGGATCTAACATAATCAAGTCCATAATATATCAGATTTGGGAAGTCAAACTCATTGGTCTGTAGTTAATTATTTCACAAACTTTGACTAGCCAAAACTTTCCGATCGAGACACTATTTGAGACACGAAGATAGTCGTTGGAAAGCTCATGAGCTCAAGATTATTTGGGCAAGAGAACTAGACTACCTACCTTGCCAAAAGTGGCCCAAGCAGCCTTGGAGGCTTGTTTTGGATAGAAAAATCAACATGTATGCGTAGCCCCATTTGATTGATCAACTTTAAAAAGTTAAATGAATACAAGCAACATAAAGTCAGATTTATCTTTTATTAAGTAATTTAAAATAAATATTAATAATTCAATCAATATTTATGAAAGATCATTAATATACTAAATAATTAATATTAAGTATTTAAATTATTCTTATAATTTAAATATTAATTAATCGATATTGATTATTTATGGTTATACCATTTTTCAAAACCTATAAATAGGTTTACATAAATTGAAAATGTATTTATAAATTCACCACTCAAATTCTTTCAAACGTCCTCTTACCTTAGTTTTTCTCTTAGAAATTGACTTAAGCATTACAGTAGATAAAACACCTACTAATGTCATTCCTTTTGACGTAAATTTTTAGAGACTTATAGGTCGATATGTCCAAAACAGATTATCAAATAAAAATCAACTTCAACAAAAAAAAAAATAAGACAAAGTTATCTTTGATTGTGAATATCTAATAAACTGGGTACTATATATGCGAATTATCGTTTATTTTATTCAAAAATCAACTGTTTAGAAGGGTAGAGTATATCAGGTGGTACCTCGATTCCACACAAGTTTCTCTTGACCAATACACTTAATGGCATATTTAGTTGACAGTAATCGTAATCGTAATTGTAATGGGAATCATTCAGAGTATTACTATGTTTGATTTTACTGTACTTTGTAATGAAATGTAAATAAATTACAGCAGTAACTGTAATCCTCATTACACCTGCAACTCTTAGGAATACGTTGTAATGCTTTATTTTTCTCAAAATTTGTATAATCATTTATGATTTTTTTGCTCATTCTATCTCTTTTAGTAATAAAAAAAGTTTATTTTTTAATTTTATTTTATTTATAATTTTATAATCTTATTTTAGTATTATTATTTATTTTAATTATACTACTTAAATAAATATAATAATAATCATAATATTTTTTTTTTGTATTTAATTATATAACAATTATTTTTTTTATATTCAATGAAATAAACGGCACCTTACACTCCCACGTAATCACACAAAAAGATGGTACTTTTGTTTAAAATGTCGTATATGAGAAAAAAGAGTATCACTTGAATACTAATGACTTCAAATGCATACAAGAAAGTTATCGGAGTCATTGTTCAAAGTGTACAGTTAAATTAGGCCTAAGACCTAAAAGTACGTGAAAAGAAAGGGAAAAAAAATATATATTATATATATATATATATGCTGACGGAGGGAATCATCAATGCATTACGCCATATAACCCCTTTTTAATTCAATTTTATAAATAACTCTCCTCCCTCTCTCACACGCTGTTTTTTTTTTTTTCTCTCCCACACGCTGTTTTTTTTTTTTTCTCTCCCACACGCTGTTTTCTTTTTCTTTTTTTTTCTTTTCTCTTGTTATTTTTTTCCTCTTGCATTTTTTTATTTTTTTTGTCTGCTTCTTTCTTTCTTTCTTCTTTCTTCTTTCTTCTTTTTTTCTCCTTTTTCTTCTATCTTGTTTTCTCTCCCACACATTGTCTTTTTTTCTCCTCTCTTTTACTTCCGCCATTTTTTTCTCTCTTCTTCTTTTTTTTTTTTTTTATCTCTTTTTTTATTTTTCACATTTAACTTTAATTATTTAAAAATTAAAATTTGGTACACATTAAATCATAATTTTATTTTTATAATATTTATTTCAAATATATTTTTTAATATATATTGATGTATTTTTTTGTTTATATATATATATATATATATATATATAATATGTATTTTTTTTCGTATAATTCAACCATTTCTACTTAATGAAAAATTGAAGCTATCTTTGAAAAAAATACATGTTTATGCCGAGAAAAAAAATCAAATATTGTATAATAGAAAAAAATATGTATCACTTCAAAAAAAGAACATATGTATTAAATACAAGAAAATAATATATGTATTATATATTAAAAAAGAATATATACCGACTATAAAAAAATATATATATATCATTTATCAAAAAAAAAATATATTTTTTATATACTAAAAAAGAATAAGGTGAAAGGTGAGAGTTACTTTTGCAATAAATTGAATAAAGAAGTTATATAAAAATTAGAGATAATGTAATTCTAAGTCCACAAATCACGCACAAATGCATGCATTTTTAAAATAAAATATTTTTATATGTATTAAATTATGATATATATAATGTAATATATAATTATTGATGAGATATAAAGTTAAAAATATATAATTTTTTATTATTAAATAATTAATTAAATTATGTTATATAAATTATTATATGTATTGAATTAAAAAATATTTTTGTATTGAGAGTTATCGAACCGAGGCGTTGACCCTTTCGTTCATGTACATCTCATGTCAAAGACATTACTTTACCTAATTCTCTCCCCAAAATTCAAATATTTCTCATCTACCCAATATTGATTTCCTTTTCAATTTCATAACTTCCCTGATTAGTCTGCCTGGTAAGGCTTTGATTTAACATAAATTCCCTCGTCTATTTACAGTTTAATATTGTCATTACTCGTTACAATGTAAACTTCTGGATGTTAAAACACAAGTGTAAAAATAATAATAATTAAAAAATAAAACTTTTTGGAATTAGATGTAGCAGGATACTTTATGTGCTGCCATTAAATTTAAAATATATACACAAAATGTTCACTTTTTTATCAATAAAACTCACATTTTCAATCAATTTTTTTCTCGAATTGGCAACACATTTAATGTCACATCATAAATGATACATGATAATTAGACTCATTGTTTTTAAATATGTATCCATGTCAATAGTTCCGATGTCCCAGATTTGCCCAAACTTATTACTGCTGTATGTAAATTTCTTCCTGGGAATAGGCAATCTATAGAAATATAAGGGAAGTTATTTAAAATAATTTTCAAAAACTTATAACAAATAAAAAAAACACATTTTGTTTTTTATTTAATAGGACATGAGTTAGTTTTGTATTGTCATTTTTATTATTATGAGTATTATGTGTCTTATTTGTCTAAAATATTTGAAATCTTTACCCGTCACTCCTCCAAACTCAACGGCTAAATTCCCAGAACATTTGTATTAAAAAAATTATTTTCTTTTTCTAAAAAATTAGATCCAACCAGTTTGGATTCCCACGACACTGACATATGTGGATCAAGTTTGGTTGCACCTTTTGGCCTTTTGCATTAGGTAGTTTATAAGCAAAAGTAAAAGATTGCGGAACAGAAACATTGCCTCTGACGGCAAAATACGTGTGAAATTGTAAAGAGTTTTTCACTTGTTCTCCTCTGAAACAGAGAGAGGTGAAGTTCTCCTGTTTTACCTACATAGAGCATTTAAAGAAGCAACTTTACCAGCTATTCTAAACTTCCTATCACCAACTATAATCCACCTGTTCCAAAATTATTGCCAACCCATTTTCTAAAAGTCAAATTTTGGACGGACCCAAATGTGAAATAGAAACAAAAGTAACAATCGCCGCGCCTCATGAAAACATAAAAAAGTTATTCATTATTTTTAAAATAAATAATAATATAATATTATAAATTAATAAAATATAAAATTAACAAAAATATTTATTTTTTTTAAATACAATAAATCAATACTTAACAATTAAAACAATTAATAAAATTAGTAGAAGGTATACTTTAATAACAATGTATAACACCTATGAAAAACATATATTATTTGTAATTTTTATTTTACTTACCCCTATTTAAGCTACATGATATAAATGAAATTTTTTTATGGTTCAGATAGTAAGACTCTTAATTCCCAACTAAAAATTTAAGTTCGAATTCTACTTAAAATTATGAATGTATTTTTTCTTATTAATAAAGAAAAAAAAAAAAAAAAAAAGCAACATGATATGAATATATGCACTCATACTTGGTATTTAAATTTATAATAAATTAAAAATATTAAATACATTTATAAAAATTTATAATTTTTGATAATTTTTTAAATAAAAAATTGTAGCTAGTAAGCATCACTGAAAAAGTACACGTAACTTAGTTGAAAACATAGTAGTATGTTGGTCAAATGCTCTGTTTCTATGGGTCCCAAATGAAAAAAAACCTCTTCACCGTCCTTATGCCACCCAAACCAAACCCTTATATAAATGAAAGTAGCTTATAATATAGAGATGCTAAAGTCAATCTTTTCCTGCTCCATTCTTTTCTTTAGAGAATATAATATTCAACTATACAAGAAGTATTGTTTTTTGTTCAAAGAAAGAAACAACTAAGAATGAGGCACTCTGTTTTTGTTCTAACGGTACTGTTGATTCTACTTTTCACAGAGTTAAGTCTTGTAGAATGTAGAGCTCTACGATCAAAGTGTAAGAAGAACAACATTAATAGTAATGCAGTAGATGGAAGAAGAACGTTCAAAGGTTTTGTTTCGTCTTCAAAATCTCGAAACAGCATTAAAGACAGGGTTATACCTAAGGATGAGGTATATTCTAAGATGGTTTCTGGACCTAGCAACAAAGGCCCCGGTCATTAGAGATCATTGGTCTTCATTTTTTTTAACGAACCAATTTGAGATATGTAATTTGTAGAGCTTTGAAACTATGGGACATAACCCATCTGTAAAAAAGTTTGTAGTTTGCTAATTGCAATAGATGTTAAGTCGGCTTGATTTTGTAGGATGATTTTATCAGCTTTTTTAGTTGTTTTTTTTTTTTTTCCTTCATGTATGTTTTGTTTTTTTTACTGATGAGAAGTTGAAACTGTTAGAAAAATTAGAAAAGAACATAGTAAAGGTTAAATTGCACTTTTTGAATGGAACGTTGGTATTATATTCTCATTGCAACTTGTGAATACCAAAATTGCTTAAACTTTGTATTTGCTTTACAAGAATAAAAAGTCATTATGTAAATTTGTTGACAAACAACAATTGGTGTGGTAAATAAATCCAGTGCGAAGAAAAATGAAATCCAATTGTGACTTGCCTGCCGTATTAGTTATTGCATAACAAGTAACAACAGTAATAAAAAGTGCTCTGATGAGAAATGCAAAAAGCCTAAATCATTCACCAATAGATTGATTTAGTTTTATTTTTTTTTAACAAACAAAAAGCATATTTCATTAAAAATTAAATTGATTTAGATTTTGAATGTTCACTTCCCTGCAAGTTGGAGTCAAAGATGTACTGTATAAAAACATATATATTTTTTTTATTTTGAGTTTAAAAAAATATATATATGTTCTTATTTTATTTTATTTTTATAGAATAAAACATAATCTTTGGCACTGACAGGGGTCACTCTTTGTGATTCCTTAATTTCAATATTATATATATTAATTTTCTAATGGGAAATTAATGAAATTAATGACATGTTTGATTTGATAAAGAACAGTGTAATATAAATTTATGGAATCCAATATGAGTCCCATGTTTTGCTTATAATGGGGTTCATGCTAAAAAGTCGGAGGGCAACTTTCCAGCTTTTATGCCGACGTTTATGGTGTCATTAGCGCATGTTCCATAGATCAAGGCTTACAGTTTTGGACCGACTCTGTTGGCTGTTATGATATGTGAGAACCTAATACCATTTTTTGTCTTGCTTGCATTTGAGTTTGATTTCTAGAAATTTTTTTCAATACAGTATTGAAAAATGAGTATATTTCACGAGAGAGATAGACTCAAATTTTCTAACCTTCTATTTTTTAAGGTTATTCAACATTTTTCTCTCTCTCACGTTCAACCTTAAGAGATCCATCATAGCTGTACTATTTAGATAGCTAGTAATCCAAATATGATAAAAAATCCCTTTGTTCACCACAAAAAATAATCACCTAGGCTCCGATCACTAAACAATACTTCAAAATTCATCTTCCAACAATAATTTTCAATATTGCACAAACTTGAAATCTTCTTTACTCTATTTTCTAAGCATAATCCAAATTGACATCCATGTACCACTTGTTCCATAAAGTCAACCCCATTTTTTTTTTTAAAAGATGACAAATATATCAGATAACTCTTGGTAATAACATTTGCTATTGATACTCTTAAAATATCCATCATATCAAGTAATTTTCTTATCGTCTATCAAGCAAAATAAATATACACTATTTAGAGAAACTATTACTCAAATAAGATAAGGCCCCTTAGTTCATGACAACACATTCAAATTTAATCATCTATGTCTCCAATCACCAAAAATAATAATATTTTAAAATTCATACTTCATAAAGCATTGTTCAATTCTAATATTTTAAAATTCATACTTCATAAGACATTGTTCAATTCTTGTTCAAACCTGAAACCTATTTTATTTCATTCTCTAAATTTAAGACCTTAAACAATTAACATTAACCTTCACTGTTAATTGGTCACAAAGAAATGAAGGTTATGGTCATATATCAAAGTCTTTAATTTGATGCCGATAACCTGATAACTCAATACCATCAATTATAAAATTTGAGATAATCCTTTATTCTAATTTGTCTCGCTAAGTTTCAATAAATTCTACTTAACCAACTTAAATTATTTTTCTATTTCTCCTTTCCTAATAAATGTTTATAATCACTTTTGACCATTATCCCAAATATATAGCCACAATACCTTGACTACCACAATACTTTGATTACCACTATTAGAACTTCAATCCAAGTTGAAAGTATGCTTATTTGTGCTTGGATGTCATCACTTAATTTCTAAAGTAATTAATCAAATAATATATATAACCAACAACATTAGATATGACATACTTAACAATGGCAGAGTGCAAGCTAAGTATGATACTATCTTATTTTATCTTAAGAACTTACTATAGTGACTATAACATTTCTCATTCTTTCTCCATATTAAGTTAATATCTCTAATACTTAATATTCTGCCAAGAATTCCAAAATTCAATAACGTTTCTATATCCATATTTAATGGTTGGATACCAACTAAATATCATTCATACTTGTATCATCACAAATAAATTGTTTATTACATGTGGTTGCTTAATGTTTCAAGTAAGGTAAGTTTGCTTACTGAGTGATTTCACTCACCCCAAGCTTCTTTTCAAGTTTTTAGGAACACCATGATGAGAATTTGGCAATGCTTGAGGATTGTTATTGGTTCCTTAAGATTAAGTTCCCTTTTTCTTGGCTAATAAATTGTAAACTTTAATAAGTGCTAAACTTTTTTGCAAGTTTTTCTTTATAAGGTTTTTAGCTATAAAATCTTTTTCCATTTAATGTCTATACAATTTTTTCAATTTTTCTTTTAATAAAGCCACAATTAATTGTATCAAGGTTTTCAATCTCTAAAATGTTTAGATAATACCCTTATTTGTATGTAAAATATCGGGGCGTTACATTTAATTTGTATCTATCTCTCTTATGTTATATTCATAATCTCTATACATCCATAATATATAAAAAATTCTCTGATTTCGAAAGCATTCTAACTTACATCTACATGTAACATGCATCCCCTAGGTTTAAATCATTAGTTCAAATTTGAAAACTCTCAAACCCAATCTATTGCTCATAGATACATACAAGAGTTTTGTTTGTATAGTACCCTGCTACCTCCTATCGAGTGACATGTAGAAAAATCTATGGGCAAAGAAATATTAAGAGTGTTTCTAATGTTTTTGGTTTCAAACATGTATATTTATCTATTATACAAAGTAGTAATGACATAATAAAAAATCCCTTACAAACATTAATTAATTGTTATGGAGTACTTTGATTATTTCACTTAAATTTAATCATCTCATATATACACTAATATACTTAGTTTAAGATCATCTCGTATATAAGTTGATATACTAAGTTTAAGAAAATACAAATAATAAGGAAATTTTAACACTTCAAATGAATAATTAAATAACAAATGTGAATAAATGAATTGTACTTTTATTTCTTCCAGTTTATGATGAAGAAACTTTCATTGTAACCAAACCAACAACATATAACTATCTCATATGTTGTGGTCTCAAATTGGCCCAATAGATAACTTGACGTTAAGAACACATTCCTTGATGAAAATCTTAAAGAAACTATCTAAATGGAACAAACTCCAAGGTTTATTGATCCTAACTTTACTGTACTTTTTTTCTTATTGCATAATTTATGGCTTAAAACAAGCATTAGAGCTTGATTTGACAAAATTTTCCAATGTTTATTCACTAGTGTTTTTTCTTTTTTAGCGGTAAGATTGACTCTTCCTTGTTCATTTATAAGAAAAATAATGATATTTACCTTTTACTTGTTTATATAGATTATATCAATTTTATAGAAAGTAATACAATACTTGTTCGATCTCTCATTGACAAGTTTAGTAGTGTATTTGCCCTAAAAGACCGAGGAGATATTAACTCTTTTCTAGGAATTGAAGTCAAATCCATTTTTGGTAAAATTTTCCTTTCTCACCACAAGATGTAGAGTAAAATGATACTCTAAGTCCAAAATTCAATATTTAATCGAATTGTTAACACTTAAGATAAGAGCATCATCTGTTTCCCAACAATATTTGCGGTTTCATGTGCACTATTTTTTTTAGTGCTCATTCAACCATAATTCTAGCAACTTAAGTTTGCTTTGCTAAATCTGGACTTACTTCGTCTACACATAGACTTGCCTTTACTTGAGTTCCTCTCATAAGTTCTTCCTCGGGATCTTTTACATAATATTGAAGATGATGTCTTACCAAATTTTGTCGTTTAGAATCAAATCATGAGCAGTTTCTCATTTCATTTGCGTGCTTCATGTGGAATTACTTACTGTCGTCAAAGTGGCATTCTAGTTATTTTGTAGAGAGGATAGGAGAATCATGGCTTGAATTTCTTCATTGAATTGAGGCCTACAAAACTCAACTATGTTTGTATAACCTTGAGTCTCATCAAAAGTAATTTATTTGTTGTAGTCAATTTTTCATACACATTTGATAAGCTTTCATTAGACTTACTTTCATCTTCTTTGTTACGATGTTGTGAGACAACGTTAACTGGATTGTTCCTAGTGCCTATCCGTAAAAAAGATACCAAATTTCTTGTTTTATATTCTCTGATTTTTCTCTTGATAGGGGTTGACACATATTTTTCTAGTATAAATAATCTTCAATTAACATTTTCAAGAAACCAAAAATTGACCCATTAACTTCCTCAATCACAACTTTTCTTTCTTGTATTATCATTGCTTCCACTTAAATATGTTAATTAAAAAAATACCACTATAAAATACTGCCCCTATGAATAGTGACAAATAGTACTTTTTGCTATTTGTACGATAGCAATTACTATTGATAAATAGTAACTTTTACATAATTGATTCTTTCAAACATCTCACATACCAGTTGCTAGGAAAAATTAGCAATTATATAACGCCTTCAAGTTTACCCATATGATAGACTAAGGAAATGTTATATTTTAATTATTTCTTAGTAAACAAAATACCTTGTGAATTTTTTTTTATTTGAAAGAGAAACAATTTGCTTAGAAGGTGTTGATGCCATTTTTTTGTTAACTCAGAATGAGGGTGATGCACAAAAACTTGATAGTCAAATTTTGTATTTTATAAAAAGCTCGCAAGTGCACGAACTTGTAATGAGTGATAAGTATACTCCCAATATCGTCTTTCAAGGAATTGCGGTGGTTCTAAAACGTTATTTCTTTTCTTATTCAGTCGAACAAACAATCCTAAACATTCTAACAATTGTCGGTTGAAGAACAGATTGTAAATTGGGAATTAAATCAAAAACTAAAATAAAATGAAAATAAAAGTAATCACAACCAAGGGGAGGATGATGGATGTAAATGGAAATCTTAGTTCGCTATCCATTCATGGAAAGAACAAATTAAGCATTCAATTAAAAGTTGGATTTAATGATTTTTTCGCTAAACCTAGAAAATCCCAAATCAATGGCAATTTTCACTACAATCAATTAATTAACGTCTTTGATTCGGACCGTTAACTAATCAATTGGAATTAGCTCAAGGAAATAATTATAACCACATAAACTAACACAAATCAATGCAATCAATTTAGGCTCTTGTTCATAATGCACAATTAAGCAAAGATGGCGTTTCTAATGCCTAATTCTAAAATATTCTTTCTAACTACAACTAAGGTTTGGTCCACCATTAATTCATAATAAAAAATATTAAGAACATGAACAAGAAATAAATCCAAATAATATATAATTAAATTACAAAATTGTTCATCCAATCATTGGAAGCAAGACTAATATCCCAAATACATAAATTAGCCAACCATAACTAAATTGGTGTCACTCAATTTAGTCATTGGAGGCAAACCACAAAATCAAAGAGAAGAAAAAGATATGCAATAAAAATACCCCAATGAATCCTCTAGCTCCAATTCCTTGAACTTGGTTGATCTCCTTTCTCAAATCCTTGGAGTAGATTCAACAATAGAGTGTCTTATCATGATTTTGGGTGAAAAACCCTTGCTGTAGTAGCAGTTAAGGTGGGGAAGAAATTGGCTATGAAAACTTGTGTTTGGGAGAGATATAATGTAGTATTTATAGGAGGAATGAAGTGGCACACACGTTTTAGGATTTCTGGGCAGTTTTAGCACGCTCACCTCGACACAGGTTTTTGCCCGCCTCGGTGCGCGTTGAATTTTGGCTCCAGAATAGAAAACAGAGACCTCCCTGCCTAGGCGTGCATTTTTCACGCCTAGGTGCGCGTTGATTTTTGGCTCCAAAATAGAAAACAGAGACCTCCCTGCCTAGGCGCGCATTTTCTCATGCCTAGGCGCGCGTTGATTTTTCCTTGTATGTAACACTTACATAGTTTTTGACTCCCAATGTAAGCCTTACATTCTCTGCCTTTTGTTACTCCATTTTCTTTCTTTTTGTGTCATTTCAATCCAATATTCTTCTAAGAGTCCAAAAACCTACAAAACACATAAATACCTTCCAAAACACAAAAATAATAAAATAAAACATAAAATGAATGCTTAAAAACATAACAAAACATAGGTCAAAATTATGTTCATTAAATACCCCCAAATCTACATTTTGCTAGTCTTCTAGCAAAACTAAAATTAAACTATACTAACCTAAATCACTTTCATAGATTGTCACGGTTGCATTTAGCATATGCAACAAACTTTTAAACCCCTAGGTTGCCCTAGTGGACGAGTTAAAGTCTCGTGAGGGTTTTCAGTGATGATTTCCACAAACATCAAACTAAAAGAAAAACTAAAACGATAAATAACAATACTACAAATAAAAACTACAAACTTAATTCATCAAAATTTCTCATGCTTCAGTTTATTCTCAGTTTATAATCGAGGCTCATACATAAGTTTATCCAATCATCTTAACACATTAAGGATTCATCATGCAAATCAGTTTCGCATCACAAGTGCATACTCCAATACTAAAAAAATATATATATCAATATTAATTCTCCCAAACCTAGTGTTAAGAGTCCGAATTCACTTCAACTCTATTCCTCACAAGATTCACTCTTAATATCACACTGATCCTATGGGTTCAAACACTTAACAAAGTATATGCGAATAGAAGTTATGTAAAGAAATGAGCTAATAGATTCTCATATGATTAAACAAGAAAGACTCAAAAAGTGCATAATATCGATCTCATGAAAGGAATCAAATGATAGGATTTATGAGGGAATCACATTACTATTATCATGCATCAATTAAAATCCTCAAGCAAAAACTTCAAGTGTATGCCCTAGAATGAATGAAAATGCATTGACTTCAAGGGAAATTATTTCCTATTTTTCTTTTCGTATTAACCATTTCACCATTTGAAGAACTTTAGGGTCACAATAATTTTTATTTTTATTTTTTGTGATATTTTTTTATGGACCCAAATACATGTGTATTTTGTGAAAGACAACTTTTGGCTCTTTTGTGTAGGCTATAGGAATTCCCTTATATCTTTTAAAGTCAAGCATGAATGAAATAGACAAACACTTAAAATTTTACTCAAATCATTTAATCTAAGCAATACAATTAAACCTATGATTCTTCATTAGATGTTGCAAATCCTAACATTCAATGCAAAAACCTATAGAGATCTTCTAACAATTTGAAATAATAAGAAAAGTGTTTAAAAGAGTAGAATAATGATTAACTCTTAGAATGAAACGTTAATGGCTCAATAATTATCTCACAAGGTAGTCTCCACTATTTGATTCTTAAACACAAGATTTAGGTTTATCTCAATTTCAATATTAAAAAGCATGAAGTATGAACTATGAACAAAACCTAACTTTTACAACTAACCTTGAACATGTACAAGAAATCAAACAAAACATGTATAAAGATTCAATTACTCACTTTAAATTAACAAAAAAAAAATGATAGTTTTGTATCAAAAAGTTTTTATTGGACCTATTTGTACCCCCAAATCTAAACTAAACATTGTCCTCAATGTTTTTAATTACGCACATGTTCAGCAAAGCATTTAAAAGAAACAAATAGAAAATTAACTAAACTAAAAGAAAAAGAAAAAGAAAAAGAAAAATATTACCTAAAATAGTGGGTTGCCTCCCACTAAGTGCCTTCTTTAACGTCTTAGCAAGATGCAAAGATCCATTTCTATCCACCGTCATCAAAGATCTTGAAGTGTGTAATGTTGATTTTTCGAGCTAGTATGTCATTAATCTTATCCTTCCATCTCGGTAGTAGGTTTCTATGAAGCACAGCACACACTTGTTCGTGGAAGTAGTATGAAAAAGGATTTGGGGATGTGCAAGTCTTAGGTGCCTTGTGCGGCATAGGAGATAATTCCTCCTTGTTCTCCTTAGAAGGTTGTTGAATTTGATATTCCTTAGCTTGACATTCTTTGAGAACTGCTTGCTCCACATCTGTATTTTCTACATAAAGTGGTAAATCATCAAAAATTTCTGGAAAATAAATATTTTCAAAATTTTTACCACTTTGAAGGATTGTGTCATCCTTCACTTGCTCAATTTGAGTGGGCAACTCTTCTTTTTCTTGAAGTTGTTTCGCTAGTTGTCCGACTTGTATTTCTATCCTTATCAAAGAATCCTCTAAGGAATCCAACCTTTAATTGTTTCTCTCTTGGTTTTCCATACTAACTTGAATAAAAGTATTCAAGGTCTCCTCCAAGGTTGATTTCTTAGGTTGAATCGGTAGGTCATAAGGATTGAAATCTAAGCCTTGTATGGGGTATGGGACATAAGATGAGTTAGTGTTTGCTTCCTAATAAAAATTTTGGTGATTTTCCAACTCAGGAATATAAGTATAGGGATCACTCTAAGGTGGGTGATCATTCCAAGGTGGGTGATATCCCTCATTAAGATCGATATCTCGGTTGGTAGATGTATAGAAATCACCTGGAAGAACGCAAACATTAGCATCATGTTCATGTAAACCACAAATACCACATACCTCCATATTTGCTAGACCTTGGATATTAGTATCCAGCCTGATTACATGCTCTTTTGAATATGTTGATGTAGTCTATGAATGGTACCTTTCATATACTAACAAAAACAACAAAGAAATCAAAGCATCAATTATATTTCAGAAAAAGCAAATAAATAACAAAATAAAATAAAAACAAAATAAACAACTAAAAACAAAGAACACTAAAATAAATAAAAATAGGTAATAAACTAAAAATAACAAATAAAAACAAAAATCACAAAAATAAAAAGAAAATCAAAAAAATAAAGAAATACGAAAAACAAACTAAATGGAGAACAAATAAACACTTTAAAACGCAAATTCTCTGGCAACGGCGCCAAAAACTTGATGCACAAAAACTTGATAGTCAAATTTTGTATTTTATAAAAAGCTCGCAAGTGCACGAACTTGTAATGAGTGATAAGTATACTCCCAAGATCGTCTCTTAAGGAATTGCGGTAGTTCTAAAATGTTATTTCTTTTCTTATTCAATCGAACAAACAATCCTAAACATTCTAACAATTGTCGGTTGAAGAACAGATTGTAAATTCGAAATTAAATCAAAAACTAAAATAAAATGGAAATAAAAGTAATCACAACCAAGGGGAGGATGATGGATGTAAATGGAAATCTTAGTTCCCTATCCATTCATGGAAAGAACAAATTAAGCATTTAATTAAAAGTTGGATTTAATGATTTTTTCGCTAAACCTAGAAAATCCCAAATCAATGGCAATTTTCACTACAATCAATTAATTAACGTCTTTGATTCGGACCGTTAACTAATCAATTGGAATTAGCTCAAGGAAATAATTATAACCACCTAAACTAACACAAATCAATGCAATCAATTTAAGCTCTTGTTCATAATGCACAATTAAGCAAAGATGACATTTCTAATGCCTAATTCTAAAATATTCTTTCTAACTACAACTAAGGTTTGGTCCACCATTAATTCATAATAAAACATATTAAGAACATGAACAAGAAATAAATCCAAATCATATATAATTAAATTACAAAATTGTTCATCCAATCATTGGAAGCAAGACTAATATCCCAAATACATAAATTAGCTAACCATAACTAAATTGGTGTCACTCAATTTAGTTATGGGAGGCAAACCATAAAATCAAAGAGAAGAAAAAGATATGTAATAAAAATACCCCAATGAATCCTCTAGCTCCAATTCTTTGAACTTGGTTGATCTCCTTTCTCAAATCCTTGGAGTAGCTTCAACAATAGAGTGTCTTATCATGATTTTGGGTGGAAAACCCTTGCTGCAGTAGCAGCTAAGGTGGGGAAGAAATTGGCTATGAAAACTTGTGTTTGGGAGAGATATAATGTGGTATTTATAGGAGGAATGAAGTGGTATTTATAGGAGGAAAACTTGTGTTTTAGGATTTTTGGGCAGTTTTGGCACGCTCGCCTCGGTGCAGGTTTTTGCCCACCTCGCGCACGTTGAATTTTGGCTCCAGAATAGAAAACAGAGACCTCCCCACCTAGGCGCGCATTTTTCATGC
Organism: Elaeagnus macrophylla; assembly: GCA_029378325.1. Lineage (NCBI taxonomy): Eukaryota > Viridiplantae > Streptophyta > Magnoliopsida > Rosales > Elaeagnaceae > Elaeagnus > Elaeagnus macrophylla. The sequence goes on along the minus strand of CM055641.1, from coordinate 45,901,367 downwards.
CTAGGCGCGCGTTGATTTTTGGCTCCAGAATAAGAAACAGAGACCTCCCTGCCTAGGCGCGCATTTTCTCATGCCTAGGCGCGCGTTGATTTTTCCTTGTATGTAACCCTTACATAGTTTTTGACTCCCAATGTAAGCCTTACATTCTTTGGCTTTTGTTACTCCATTTTCTTTCTTTTTGTGTCATTTCAATCCAATATTCTTCTAAGAGTTCAAAAACATACAAAACACATAAATACCTTCCAAAACACGAAAATAATAAAATAAAACATAAAATGAATGCTTAAAAACATAACAAAACATAGGTCAAAATTGTGTTCATTAGGGGGTGCAATTTTCCTTGCTGTGGACTTGCAAATACAGAAAACACGTTAGGACCTCGAACCACCACAGGGTATGATGGTCTTTGGCCTTTTGTTGCTTAAGTCAGTTCCGGTAATGGCAATGATGGAGGAGACCTAAGCCTTGACTCTGTGATAATAGGGAGAAGAAGTGTAGACAAAGAGAATATTGAAACTGTGTGTAGTATTATCAAGTTATGATTAATGATGTCTTACTTATGAGTGTAAGATGTATGTGTGAATGTGTACAAGGTGCATATATATAGGAGAAAATATATACCTGTTTTCGATTACTCATCCGAGGAGATAGACTTATCTTGATATTGGAGGTTATCTCTCTATAATTACCTCTTATAGAATAATTAGGAGATATTTGGTACTTAGTTATCTGATGGATGCTTATCTAGCAATTGGGCTTATTAGCTTGGGTCGTAAGCCAATATGCTAAATAGGACCAATGGGAGCTTATCATATGGCATGTGTTATTTTATGTCCAATATTAGCCCCTAGGCCTTATAGGCCCAATTACATGGCGCAGGAGGTCTAGTATTCACATTATCGTATTCAAACACTTGGTTCTTTTAGTCATGTTGGTGGCTCGTGCCCTACTCTTGTATGCTATTTCGTCAATAGGGTTGGTGAAATTTTGATCTCGTCTGGCCGTAAAAATGTGGGTGGTGGATTTTTTATTTTGGCGACACTTTCAAATTTCTAATTGGAGTTCTGATGTGAGAGATATGTCGAAGTCAAAGCTTCTCTTATAAAAGTCAACCCTTGGAAATTTGGAGGGAAACTTGAATTTCAAAATTTGAAACTTGTAGCCAAAAATTTCTTGTTCAACCTTGTCCCTTAAATGATCTTGGGAGTTAGTGGATGAGATTGTCTCCCACTCCTATATATACAAGCTTCTACCCCACCATTCGTTTCACACAATCTAGCATCTAGAGAGAATGAGTGGGGAGCTCAACTTCTAGAGGGAGACAGCTTGTTGGAGAGTCTTCTCAAGGTATGTTCTTCCTTTCTCTTTCCTTTTCTTCTCAATATTTTTTTGTTAGTGTTTAGCATATAGAGTAGGCATTTTATCATCTTTGCCATCTGGACATTGCACTCCACTCTCACTTACACCCACACATTCCTATGCAAGGGTTATTTCATGCACACTAATATGGTGAACGAAGATGAACAATTCTGGCCATTATGGGCACACAAGGAGGCAGGCCAAGGCAAACGGGAGTCGATAATGGACAAGTGGAGGAGTAAGAATTCATCCAGAGGTAGTATGGACAACGGAGTGCTAACTTGGAGTGGCATGGTTAGTGGAGTGCTGACCGAATGAGGCGTGGTTGGTGGGGTGCTGATCGAAGCAGGTCTATCTTACCATGTGCTAACTAAAGGAGGTCTGTCCGGCCAAGTGTCGACCAAAGGAGGGTGGTCTGGCCAAGTGTTGACTGAAGGAGGTCCGTCTGACTATGTGTCGACCGAAGGTGTTCAGTCCGGTCACGTGCCGTCTGGCAAGGTGCTAATCTATGGTGTGTCGTTCGAAGGGGGTCTGTTTAGTAGCTTGCCATCCGAGGAAGGTCTATTCGGTGGCTTGCCATCCAGGGAGACTCTATTTAGCAACTTTCCATCTGAAGAGGCTTTGTTTGGTGGCTTGACGTCCAACAGAAGTTTGTTCAATGGCATTCTATATGGCACTTTTCTATCCTGTGATGCTCCTTCTAGAAACTCTTCTTCTAGAGTGCCACGTAGGGTTGTGCTATTCGGTGGTGACAAACTTTTCCCATACAGTTTGATACACTTGGAACATCTCGACATTGCTGTTTGGGACGTTCTGCAATCAAAGGCTAGTATCGTGTGGTCTTGGAGGATGACTTTTTTAATGGAGAAAGTTCAAGTGATGTCCTAGTCGGAATCTTATCAAGTCAATTGGAGAAAGAGAACTTTGACTCCTTCACTATTAACTAATATCGATCCAAGATGTCAGATTATTTTTTGGACATATTGAAGGAGATTTTTGGTGTCCCAGCATCGATCACTTTGATGACTCATGTTCCTGGTACTGTATGGAGCAATCCTTTACTTAGAAGAGTTACGCTTTCTGTGCAATACTTTTTCGTTGGGTTATGGCTCCCTTTTTTGCATATTGTGAAGAAGTTTCTATCTTATGTTGGTGCCATTCCATGCAAGTTTGCCTAGTGGATATAGGATATTGATGTCTTGTTAGGTGCTCTAAAAGGAGCATAGGAGAAAGCTAACTGTGGAGGAGTTCACCTACTGCTACTATGCACAGTTGTCGAGGAACGCTGCTGGTTGGTTCTATTTAAAACCCTTTGAGAATAGGATCTTGATCGAGGACCTTTTGAACACAAACAAAGGTTGGTGAGATGCTCTTTTTATTACAGTGGGGGACTTTGATGTAGACATTCCAAGAATTCCTCATACTCCCAAAGAGTTCGATCAAAACGATAAGTTTGACGAGCCCCATTCTTTATCTTTTGCCTTTATTATGTACATTTCATTAGCATCACAGGAATCTTTCAAAGGGAAGAAAGAGTTCATCGAGGGTTATTTGTGGAACCGTTGTGGAAGCATAGTGTGATCAACTCATCCTTCCTAAGAGGATTAAGCATTGGGGCTTGGATCTTACAACTTCCACTCTAGACATTAGCCCCCTGCAGTGGAGTGTGAGTTTTCTTCTTCTCAATGTTTGTCTTTAATTCTTGGTGTCCACTCACTAACTCTGTTGGTTTGCTGTTTGTTTTGTAGTGAAATCTTCTCAGCATCCTTTTAGGAAGAAGGAGAGGGGGATATGTGCTCTTAGGCTCCTCAGGGATCTTAATCCTAAGAGTGCCTTTGCACAGTCCAAAGTGGCTGTAACTTCTAGTAGGTTCAAGAGGAAAAGAGCTGGTTAGAAGGATTTGACGATTAAAGTGCCACCACTTAGGTAAATTGAGGAGAGGTTAGCAAGGACTGGACTACTTGTAATGGTGACGGTGGAGGAGAGGGTACTGAGCCCAGTGGATCTAGAGCCCTCAATTGTGACTCTACTAAGGTCCTACTGCACCCTAGATCATATGGGGGCCATTGAGGGTGATGCTCGTGCACTCATTTTGCATTTAGAGAAGCTCACTAGGGACTTGGGTTTTGTGTTGGATGCCCAAGCTGGGTTGGAGTCACGCCTGGAATTTGTACAGGCAGATTTGCTAGAGGCAATACGATTTAGGGATTAGGCGATTACTATTTGTAGGATTGGGAGAGGGAGTTGGAGATCTCTAGTAGTGCACTCAGTACTATTTCTTTGGTGCGTACTGTAGCCAAGAAGGCACAGGAATTGGCTGAGAAGGAGGTGGAGAGACTTGAGGCTGTCTTTGCTAAGGAAAAGGAGGCAGTTGTTCGGGGTGTTGAGCATATTGACAAGTTATCTAAACAGCTTCATCTAGCAGACGAGCGAGACAGAGGTCACCTAGTAAAGCTTGAGGCTACGAGGGTTTAGGCAGTTCCCACCTACTAAGAGTCCAAGGCATACACTATGCATACTCGAGATGTGTGTGCCCATGGGTTTGCTACTTCCATGAGATGATTCATTAAGGTGTACCCTAATTTAGTGCTTTCAAACGCCATCTTCCCAAACATTGAGAAGATTGCTTCTCGTTACGTGGTTGTGACCTTCGATATTGAGGATGATGTTACTAAGCATCCAACTTAAGGCGGTACGGAGGATACCGAGGGCAATGCCAGTCCACACAGGCGTCAAGGGATAGTGAGAGTGCACATTAGTATCTTTTTGTTTAGATTTTCTTTTGATGTATCTTTTTTCCACTAAAGTGTTAAAGCTTGGTGGGCTTTACTTTTAGCTTCAGTTGATTTAACCTTGTACAAACTTTTTATTAATGACTAATGGACACTTCATCTCATTTTTCTATTTGGGGCATGCGTTGTACCCTTTATTTCTTCTTGGTAAATCATTTTCAACTTTTGTATGGCATGTATGCTATTCCCTTTGTTTTCATGTGTCATACGCTATGCGTTTCTGAGTAGAGTTTGTACTGCATTTAGCCTTTGACTTGCATTCGGAGTTCCTTTATGTGGGGCTAAGTATGTTGTGTGGACTCTCCTTCAATTTGGGAGATGAGGGGCATCGGCATTATGAGATGACGGTTTTGGATGGAGAGCAAATTGAAAGATGTCCCGTCTGGTTAGTGTTGGTTGGCCAACACCCAATTGGCTAGTCCCACTGTAGGTTACTCTTAGTCAGCTGGGTTCTATTTGGATAAACTCTGGTTGACCAACTTATGAGATTGGGTGATTACACGAATTTACTTGGCGTACGTGTGTGCTACACAACAACTTTTTGGCATAATTCTTTCAAAGTCTGGGTGGCCTATTGGGGTCCTTGTATTGCTAGTCCTCCTGCTTTGGGTGCTTGTTACTTTACCAAGTATCGAGTTTTGACTTAAAAAAAATTTTAAGTTGTTGAAGGTGGTGATTGTTGTTCTTGTGGAGACATATATTTTTTTTTTCAGGACCTAAGTTCCTTATGCCAAACTTCTATTCATGCATGGCATTTTTCTTCTCCTTCTAAGGAGTTCGAAATGGAGTAGTGAAGCTGCGCTTAATGGATGCCTCTGCAGGGTGTAGAGCTCAATGTCGAGTTGCTACCCGTTTGTGGTGCGCTAGCCAAGTTATCACTCCTGGTGCAACTCTTAGAAAGAATGGAGTCCTAAAGATAATGTTAAGCATGGAAAGTACCTTCCATAGTGTGTAGAGCCTATCATTGGGTTGTAGCCCATTTTTGGTGCGCTAGTTGGGCTCCTACTCCCAAGACAAGGACGCTACCCACTCGTGGCACAATAGCTTGGCTGCTTCTCACTCTATACGTGAGAGAGAGCACAATCTGTAGATCCACTGCTCCCTTTCATCCGTGGGATAGAGTCGTAGATAAAATTTCATTGGGTATTGTGCCTAACAGACCCTATCAAATCTGGGCTACCCTTTGGCATTGCGCTTTGTGTTTTGGAGATTGGTGGAGAATTCAAGTGGAGAAAATTATTCCTTGATATTTTCATATTCCAAGTGCTCCTTATATGTTTCTAAGCAAAAATTGGTCATTACATGAAGTAGACTTTTTTCTAAGGTGGGAACACTTTCCATTCCTCCATCCTTATGGAACGTTATTTCTGTCCTTCGTAGGGAGAAATGATATTTAGGAGCAATAGCCCCAATCATGTGTGGAGATGAACTTTATGAAGTTTCGTTATGGGGCCTTTTTGGTTGGAGTTCATCTCTTAGGTCTTTTCTTTTCGTGCATTGTGTACCCTTTTGTGATTTGGGAGGACTCGGAGCATTGTTTTTAGCTTCTAGCATGTGGGCAAATGCATGCATTATTCTAATATTGGGCAAAACACATTTGCATTGCTTTGACAAGTTTGGGTATATACTTGATTTATTTTTGGACGTATTTTAGGGGTGTTCTATGATGGTACTCTTTGGAATTTTCCTGGAGGTGTGTACATGATGCATTCTGGTTGGACACCTTTTATGGGTCACAATCTCATCTCTGGTCAGAACTGCGTGGAGGACAGTGCATGGTTGATAATAACTCTAATTTATTATAGTGTTATTAGTTTTTAATTCTTGAAAACTTGCTTGATCATTTGAGAATATTTGTACAATTTGCTCATTTGGATATTACTTGTGTAATTTGTGGAGATGAGTGAATTCTTTGATATTAGATCTAAATTTATCTTGCATTTCATTAAAAAGACTTATATTTTGAAGTTCACTCATAAGACTTTCATGTGTTTATTTGCAGAGAACAACAAATAAGCATTAATCAGGTTTGCCACAGCTTTGTTGCAACAAAGCACACCATAACTAGAATAGAGTGAATAATGTGTGTTTAATTTGAATCTGAGGATAAGAATTAAAATTGCAATTAATATAGGAATATATAGTTGTCTCATACAACCCAAAAAAATTGGTGCATTAAATATTGTTCTTAGATTCAATTGTGCATGAGAATGTGTCTCATTGACCCTTAGGAATTATAAATATTGATGATTCGGAAGAATCCATTGTAATTTTCAAATTCTAGATACTGATACATTTTTCCATAGCATCGTTGTAGCATTTGTACTCTGACTGCATCACTTGTTACATTTACAATCCTAACTGATATATTCACTTGGGATTCTTGCTATCCTTTTTGTTGAGCTTTATTTTAGTATTATTACTCTTGTCATCTCGTGCTTATTATTTTATTTTATTTTATTTTGTTACACAAAACATCCAATATTGATTTTATTAGTTAATTTTTACAATACTTTATAATATTCCAATCTCCGTAGGAATGATATTTCTTATCATTATATTACTTGTTTGTAACACGTACACTTGTGTAATATCTTATACACTTTTTAAGCAACAAGTTGACCAGCTCGTGGAACGGACCTGTTTGGCTTGGCTCGATTCGGTAGGCACCTTTCCTATCTGGCCAATCCAATCTAGTTGGCCCTATTTCTGTTGGGTGACTTCTATCCAGCTAGTCATATGTTTGTTCGAGTGGAAACCTTTTCTATTAGGAAACTTCTGTTTGGCAAGCCATATGTTTTTTTAGGTAGTTATCTCTCTGTTCGATCACCTCTAGTTGGGTGGTCAACGTGTCCATTCAGGTAGACGATTTGTAGTTGGGAGAACATAAAGTGTTGATGCAATTTCTTTTTGTCTGGATCTTATTATGTTTGTGTGAATTGATTTTTATTTTTGGGGTGATTTCATCTGACCAGATGTTGTTTGTGGATCCCTTTGGTCTATCAGACCCTAGCTTGGTATGCTTACATTAGTCAACTCATCCAAGCATATGTTGATTTTCCATTTGTAGCTTATGAGAGTTTCTTCAAAATTCATGGATGGTCTTTTCCATCTTGTAAAGAGTGTTTTGTAACATCATAGGATGGAGAAGCTTTTGGTTGGAAAGAATCAAGCAGCACGTTTATGGCCCGACAGGTTTCTCAATACAAGTATCGAGATATGCATAGGTGTATCCTAGAAGGTTTTGTGGTGGGCAATGATGGCATGGACAACAAGATTGAACTACCATGTTCTGGCAATCAAGACTTGTCTTCATGATCTATCATGTGGGGTGGTGTGGCCTCTTGGGCTACACTCTACCCTGTCTGACGTGACCTATTAGGCGGTGTCCTAGACTACTTTATTGAAGTGTGGATGTGTTGATCTCGCTGCTCGTAGGGTAGTGGTAATATGGACATCACTGTCTATAAGGTGTCAATTCATGTCGAAAAGTGTTAGTGTGGACTACGCTCCTATTAGGCAACAATCTGGATTGAACAACTTGTTAGGCTATAGGCAGGCGCTAGTGCGCTTTTGCACTTAGAAGGTTTCATAGAGGATTCTTGTTGAAAAGAGATAGTTTGGGAGCCTGAGGCTCTAGTAGGCACTCTAGGATAAGCTATAGCGCATTCACTATCACGTACATATAAGTGTTCATCCGTGCTTCTCTTTTGCTAGTCCTTCGGACTCATTGTGATGTAGTTGGTACAAAAGTAGGTTAGGACTTTGAGGATCCGGTAGTTCATCTCGTGCTTGCTTGGCAGGAGAGCCATGCAGAAGGAAGTCGTCCAGTGGTGGTCAAGATTGGGTAGTGGTAAACACCGTCTGAACCGTCTCATCGCGAGGATTCTGAAACTATTTTTGGTTCTCCAAGAACTGACCTAAAAGTGGGTGAATTGCACCTCTAACTATTTGTTGTCTGTTTGAAAAATCAGACAGGTCTAGTCAAGTTTTTTATGCTTTATGGGCAGGACTTGTTTGTACGGCCACCAGTTGCAGGGGTGGCGCATGGGGGAGAGTGTGGCTCACCCTTATGTCCCTTCGGCGCCAAATTTTTGGTACAAACTAATAATAGGGAAGCGATATTTCTTATGATGGTAGCAAACGTTTGGACAAAAAATGGAGAGGTGGACATATTTTTTGGTTGTACCGCTATTAAGGGACGTCTGGGATTTTTTGTTTAGCGGTAAGAAAGCTTCAATTTTTGGAGGTGTCAAAAATCAAGCTACCATTTAGTGGTAGTGGTGGCTATGAGAGCCACATTCCCTTTTTGCGATATCCTTTCTTTTTTCCACATCTTAAATTTGATTCTGGATCTTATGGTTCTGGGAGGCATCCTAAGGTAGCCTTGAATGTGTTTTCTTTTACATTCGGACAAGCTTCATTTTGTGCTCTCCTTTGACAAGCAGGTCAAGCCCTCATATGGACAAACCGCGGTGAGTGTAGGGCTTGTTGTGTGGAAAAGCTATGGGAGCATAGGTGGCTGAGTATGTGTTTGATCGTCTTGATTTCCTTATAGAGTGGAGCACCAAAACTTGTGAGAGGATTCGTCTTCGTTAGGAGAACTATTGATAGGTCTACAATGGAGATTTTTGTCAGTCACTCACTCAACTTTCATTGGGGCACTCACTCAACTTCTGTGGGAACTCCAATAAACTATTTTCTTAGATTTTTCTTCTCATATCTAGTAGAGAACACAACAATGGCTTCAAAAATTCTCTTTTTGAGTTATAAGCTAGGAAAACACATTTCATTCCCATAGAAGGTGCCAAATATTGATGCCATTTTTTGTCAACATTAGAATGGGAGTGCACTACTTCTTATTGTTGACTTGCAAAGAGAGAAAACATGTTAGGACCGTGGACCACCATGGGTTGTGGCGACCTTTGGCCCTCTGATGCTTTAGTCAGTTCAGGTAATGGCAATGTTGGAGGAGACCTAAGCCTCGACTCCGTGATAATAGGAAGAACAAGTGTAGACAGAGAGAATATAGGAGCTATGTGTAGTATTATCAAGTTATGACTTATGATGTCTTACTTATGAGCATAAGACGTGTGTGTGAATGTGTACAAGGTGCATATATATAGGAGAAAAATATACCCATTGTCGGTTACTTACCCGAGGAGATAGATTTATCACGACATCGGAGATTATCTCTCTCCAATTATCTCTTGTCAAATAATTATGAAATATTTGACGCTTAGTTATCTAATGATCGCTTATCTAACAATTAGGCTTATCTGCTTACTCAACGCTCACTAGTCTGGGTTAAGGGCCATATTGTTGAGTAGGACCAATGGGAGCGTGCCACATGACATGTGTTATTTTATGTCCAACAAAAGGTAAACATATGTTTAATAAAAGTTGCTAACATAGAAATAAAACTCCCGTGTATCATGATAAACATAATAAACATAAAAGGATATAGATAAAATATAACTTTTAAGTTTCAAGAAAAATCAACAAATTAAAAGACAGTCAATAAAATTCCTAGACTTTGGATCATTGTCAAATAAGAAACCACCAAAAGTCACACCACTAAATGCTTCTTCGTTTTCATTCATGGTCAATTCTCATCATTTGAAAAATGTTAAAGTCAACACGTATGTGCTATTGCTCAGTAAGTAAATCCACATGCAATATGCACAGTAATGAATGTGCATGGATTTCAAACAATTGTTAATTTTTCATATTTACACATGTCCTATTTTCCTAGAGCATTTATTCATTTATTGTCCTATTGTAAGTTAAGATTTTCATTTCCTTCTATAGTAGGACCCTTGTGTGATACATATGCTTTCAATAACTAGTAGGCCATGGTTTTCAGAATCTATTCCACTTACTGGATCCTTAGTAGTATTGTACTTGGGCATGGTATGAGTGTGGACCAATTAAAGTCGCCACACAGACATTGATGATTCCAAAAAAGACATATTGTCCCCTGTGACCATCTAAACATATGAGAAACCTCCCTGCATAAAATCAATCATTCATTTATTTAACATTGTGGATCCATCAGTCCTCTGTGTCCTTGGCCCAATCAGCCCTCAATATATAGGTACACCAAAAACACTAAACTTTTACTTCATATTTGTAAGAAAAGTATCATTTTCTTTTTTCATGCCTCCTATTCCATATGTTTAAATTATATTTAACATATCACTTCTCATATATGATATGAATATTTCATAATTAACATGTATGTATTGACATATATTTTTATGCAAAATAACTCTAGAAGCATGTAACTTTCACTAGTAATAACATAAACATAGCCTATACTAATGCAATAAGGTTGAGATTTATTTACCTCGAATCCTTAAATAAGTTTTTCTAATAAAATCAAGTGAAATTATCCTCCAATAGATCACAATCTATAATCACAATCTATGTGCCCTTCAAATCCTATGAATGCATGTACCCAAGACTTGCGTTAATAAACATATAAATTCAAAATTGGCTGAAAATTTTAAAACTGAAAACTTCTTCAGTCAAACACATATAATTTAAAGTGTAAATGTCTAAATACAATTAAGTAAAAAGATATAAAAAAAAAAAAAAAACACTAAAAATTTGAATCTTTAAAACAAGATACAGCACACTCAATTATCATATCTAGGAAAAAAAAAAGTCTCTTAAAAAAGTAAAACATATTTTCCTCAAGAGTGCTCTGCCGTCTTTGGTTCTCGCCTTCCAACCCTAAAGTTGGTTTGTTTTCTTTGTTTTAGTTCTCAGTCCTAGTTGCTTGCTTTCTTTCATATTGTTTGGGGCAATTGCCTTAAAGGGACCATTTGAAGGGGCAATGTTCACTTAAGGACCGGTTCTAATTTTTTGTTAAAAACGATCTGTTTGACCGGTTGTAGTACCGGTTAATAGACAAAAAAAAAATTTGTAAAATTTAAAAAACGAAAGAAGAAAACCTTGGCGTTGGGCGACGAAAGAAGAAAGGAAAAACATAACCAGGCATAACCAAAAGAAAGAAGAAAACATAACAGAGCGAAGAGCCCGAGTAATTCGTGTAGACTCCACAACCTCCACTCCAGCATAACCAGGCGATCGTGTAGACTCCACAACCTCCACTCCAGCATAGATGTTTGGGTAAGTTCGTTTCTCTCTTCTATGTCAATGTTGGGAATTTTATAATATTAAGTTTCACTTTCCAAGAGCTCAGGGAAGCAACAAATGGCTTTAACAGAATGCTAAAGATTGGAGAAGGTGGTTTTGGGAGTGTTTATAAAGGAACAATTAGACCTCCTAATGGTCAGGGTTCTCCAATTATGGTTGCCATCAAAAAATTGAACCAGAATAGTTTACAGGTTCTTGCTTCTTAATTGTTTTTTTATTCCTGTTATTATCATGGTGTTGTTTGATAAAATGTGGTTTAGCTTCAATTTATAATTTCTGCCCATTTCAGCTTTTGGGTAAAGGCTTAGAATCTATAATTTCTGCCCATTTCAGTTTTCATAGTTTGATTAATTTTTTTATTATGCATTTGATGCTACCCATGATTCTTCTTGTAATTGTAGGTAACCCATTGTATGCTTAAATAGCCTATTCCAACAATGGTGTAAGTTTCATTTCTTGGAACATTTTTGTACTCTACACTGCAAAGGCAATCCTGGTTCCCTGGGTATTCAAAATGAGTAGAAACTAGAAGTCCATGGTCAGAATATATATTAGCATGTCCTGTCAAAAATCATTGTGAAAATGAGCATATTTTAGTTTCTAGCTGAGAGACAGACTCTGAAATAAGAGATGTATTCTAAATAGGTTTCTATACGCTGTTTCATCTCAAATAGCCACTAACAACTTATGACTGCATTTACATTGATGCACTAGAGGTTTATCGAAACTGATGAAGAATATAATCTTAATTTATGCAGTTTTGACCTTATAGAAGACATGTGGCTGTTGTACCTTAAGTTAGGTAGGTTAAACACAGTGTATTCTGCATACTCTAGGAATGAAGGTATGTACATTGTGTGCTTTTTAGGTGCTATGATTTCCCCGGGGGAAGAAAGGGGGAAGCAAAGGATGTAGGCTAGTTACAGTTTGTACATGTGGCTGAAATTGTACTTGGTCAATTTAATACCTCTAACAGAAAATATTGTTCTTGCAAGGTTCATGGGTTATGTACATTGACCTTTGTTTATGAAGTTCAGAGTCTAGTCAAATGTTTGTTTGTTTCTTCATTACGATTTTATGAATTAAATTAGGGTTCTTCTTAATTTCTCCTACAGGGCCACAAGGAGTGGCTTGCTGAGGTTCAATTTCTTGGATTTGTAAGCCACCCAAACCTAGTAAAACTTTTAGGATACTGTTCTGTAGATGGCGAAAGAGGTAAACAAAGACTATTAGTATATGAGTTCATGCCTAATCGAAGTTTAGAAGATCATCTTTTCAGCAAGGCTGTGCCTAGTCTTCCTTGGATGATGAGATTACAGATCATGCTTGGTGCTGCACAAGGGTTAGCTTATTTACATACAAATGGATTGGAAGTCAAGGTAATTTAGTTATGCTTTTTATTCAATTAAGTTGAACTGCATGAAGGTATATATCCTGTTTGATATCCCATTGTTTATTTATTTCTTTATTTTTGGTGGTATATCCATGATTTTCTGATAGTATCCTAGTATTATACACTCAGTTTTCAGCTAGAAGTGGCATATGGAATTTTTCATGTTTGGACTTAATGAGTTTAACTGAAATTTCTAAGCTATAACGAGTAGTTTTATAGCACAAAAGTTCAGTTTTCATCATAATACAGTTGATACCTAGGCATATGTACATTCTTGAGGCTTAAGACTGTATTTTATGTATTGTTTTTTATCTATATACAAATGAGAAAGACTCAGAATTATGTATTGAAAATATATGACATTAGTGAACACTTATTGACATATGATTGAATCCATAGTGCTTATAGCTATACAATTCAAGAGGTCACAATAAATATGGGGTCGATATGAGGTCGATATGGGGTCGATATGAATTTAAGTATGAAATAATTGTACACTAGTAGCCTGAGGTCGATATGGGGTCGATATGAGGTCGATATGAATTTAAGCATGAAATAATTATACACTAGTAGCCTGAGGTCGATATGGGGTCGATATGGGGTCGATATGAATTTAAGTATGAAATAATTGTACACTAGTAGCCTGAGGTCGATATGGGGTCGATATGAGGTCGATATGAATTTAAGTGAAATAATTGTACACTATTAGACTGAGGTCGATATGGGGTCGATATGAGGTCGATATGAATTTAAGTATGAAATAATTATACATTAGTAGCCTGAGGTCGATATGGGGTCGATATGAGGTCGATATGAATTTAAAGTTCATAAATCATTGTACACTATTATCCTGAGGTCGATATGGGGTCGATATGAGGTCAATATGAATTTAAGTATAAAATAATTGTACACTAGTAGCCTGAGGTCGATATGGGGTCGATATGAGGTTGATATGAGGTCGATATGAATTTAAAGTTCATAAATCATTGTACACTATTATCCTGAGGTCGATATGGGGTCGATATGAGGTCGATATGAATTTAAATATGAAATAATTGTACACTAGTAGCCTGAGGTCGATATGGGGTCGATATGAGGTCGATATGAGGTCGATATGAATTTAAGCATGAAATAATTATACACTAGTAGCCTGAGGTCGATATGGGGTCGATATAAGGTCGATTTGAATTTAAGAATGAAATAATTTCACACTACCAAATTGAGGTCGATGTACACTACCAGAAGCATTGCAAAATTTAAGGAACTAAATATGTACCGATGGTTTGCTCAAACAGAGAAGGCAATGAGCAAGCTAAGCAAGTCTATCTTCCTATCTGTAAGAACACAGAAGATCATGTCCATCGGCAAATCAAAGCTCAAACAGCTACACAAACCTCACCATCATCACACTCATAACTCAAAAAGGGTTTTGCAATTAAATGAATAATCTAATAAATCAGAAACTCCTCTTTCTAAGTCTCAGAATCAAAATGTGATTATTTATGCTATTAATAAAATTGAAGTCGCAATGAAAAAAAAAAGTTGTCACGTTTCAAAGTTTTCAGCAAGTAGGTAACTACTGAAAGATAATTTGTGATGCTAATTTAAATAGTCTGATAAAGATATCACAATGAATAAGATATGGCCCAAAGGTTTTTTAGGTAAACGGATATAGTAGGTAAATCTCAAAGCATTAATGCAATAGGCTATTTAAGCATACATTGGCTTCATATATAAAGATTTAGCAGTCAAAAACTTCCTGTGTTTGTGGAAACAGTATAAAACCAGCTTCAGGAAGATTACCTCGTTCGCAGAGGCAATGGGCCAGTACCAGAGTCAGACCGAGGCAAGGATGAAGTAGCAGAGGCAGACTGAGGCAAGGATGAAGCAAATGTTGGCAGACCGAGGCAAGGATAAGGTAGCAGAGCCAGACCGAAGCAAATATGATGTAGCAGAGGCAAACGCTGGCGTGCTTTTCTTCCTTTTCTTTGAGAGAGAGAGAGCTTGCGAGAGAGAGACCTGAGAGTGGGAGAGTTGGGATTTTCCCTTTTCGTTTTTTTAATTACTCAAACCGGTGATATAAGATAAACAAGTTGCTAACAGACCGTTTTTAACAAAAAATTAGAACCGGTCCTTAAGTGAACATTGCCCCTTCAAATGGTCCCTTTAAGGCAATTGCCCTATTGTTTGTTTCTCTACAGCGATTAATATGGAGGAATTAAGAAATCGTGTTAGTAAGTTAGACGTAACCATTGAGTTGGGAGATCTTGTTGAAAAGGAAAATGGCAAGTTGAAGATCTCCATAGCAACGAAACTCTTCTCTCATTGTTAGGTCAACCTGGAATCCTTGATTCGAGTCTATCGCAAGAATTGGACTAAAGCTGGAGGGTTTGATTTCAAAGTGGTAAATCAACATACTTTCATTTTCTATTTCGATTATGTTTCGAATATGGAGTTTGTTCTTCAGAAAACTCCATGGAGTTTTGATAATGGATTGTTGGCTGTTTAAAAGCTACTACCAAGTATGTCTTCTGCTATCCTAGTGTTTAAATTTACTCCGATATGGGTCCAAGTGCATGACTTCCCTATGGATTGGCGTAAAGAAGTATTAGTTTAAGGAATAGTTTCTTTTATTGGTCCATTTCTAAAGGTTGAAAAATTTTCTTTGTCGAATGGTATGATGAGGTCTATGAGAGTACGACTGAGATTTGATCTCTCTCAGGCTATTGTTCTTGTAGCTTGGATAATTCATAATCCTATTAATGTTTGAGTAAAGTTAAAGTACAAACGCCTGCCTAATTTATGCTACTATTGTGGAAAAATTACTCATCAATCTAGGGGCTGTTAGAATGCAAATGACTCTTGCATTGCTTTTGGGGGGAAATATACCATCTATGGGGAATGGATGAGGTCTAGTTTGAATATGAAAGTGCCTTAGCATGTGATGGAAGAGGGTTTGGGGAGGAGCAATGCATTCACTTTTGGTGAGGGTTGTTCGGTGGAGAGCAAGAAAGATGGTACTCGTGTGTTTAACAAAGGCAAGGAAAATACTAGTGAAGTGGCTGGTAAGAGCAAGGCTACAGGGAAGACTAGTGTGGATCAAGGTATGAAGGCTGGGAAAAGGCCAAGGAGGAGTATGGAGGATGTTACCTTTAAGATTATGCAGGATCAAGATCAGCATGGTGTTATGGATGTGTCTGGCTCATCTCAATCTTAGGGTGCCTTGGAGGAAACTATTGCAGACCTGGTGGAGTTGAATACGTCTTTATAGTGTATTTTGTTGTTAGGTGGTTCTGTTTGCTTGTTGGTTGTTTATTGGTGGCTTGTGGGCTGTTGCTTTTTTTTTTTTGTGTGGTTATTTTTAGTCTGTTGTCGTGGCTTTAGTTCTATTCGGAGTTTGTTTTGTATTTATGTTCCGTTTGTTTATGCAGGAGCTTCTTTTGGTGCTTGAGGAGTATTAGTTTGTTTGCCTCGCTAGAGGAGGCTGGTTTTTGTTTCAGTCTATTTTTTTGCAATTTCTAGTTGGAATTTACGAGTATGTTTGTCATGAGTGTTCCTGTGGTATATTGTTATGCAGATTGAGATTAGGAACAAGGGGTCTAGGCTGGTTTTTGGTTGAGTCTTTGTTTTGTTATGTTTGCTTGTGCTCTTCTTTCAATAAAATTTTGCTACTTTTTAACCCAAAAATAATTATCATATCTATAACTCTTTCAAATTCATAGAATACTAATTAGTTTGAAAACATAATTTTCAGCAATATGTCAATATAATATACCATTAGTTAAATTAGTATAAATTTGTTTAAAAAATTCAGAATAACAAACCGAAAAATGTTACTAAGACTAAACATGTCAATCTTTATAAAAAGATATAATTTATCTAATTTTTAATCTATAAAATCATTTCAAATAACAAAATTGCTTAGGGATTTTTTCAGCATAATTTCGATAAAACTACAATTAGTTAAATAAGTATAATTTTGCGTAAAAAAACTCCAAATTACAAATCGTAGAATTCATAATAAACTAGACATTCGTAACTTTTGAACAAGATATTAGCCAAAATCTAATTCATTATTTATGTTTTTCAGTTTTCAATTTAATTTTTGGAAAATAGTTTTTTTGAAATTAACAACATGATACACAAATTGTTTTTGGATTATTTTTTTGAAATTAACCCATGGGCTAATTTATTTGTATTAAAATTTTTATTCAAATTATAAAACAAAGTTATAAACAAAAAATAAATAAATAAAAGAAATGAAGTTTTGAATACATATCACTTGAAGGACAGCTGAATTTCTTGGTGGAGAAGTGAAAATCTAAAATCCGAAAATCTTCACTTTAAGAAGTGAAGTAAAAGAAGAAAACAAAGTGAAGTGTACCCAGCCCTCACGGATGGGATAATGCTTTAATCCTAGCTAATCTCTTTTTTTTTTTTTTTTTTAATAAATCTGATGGCATCTGTTACTTGACTGGAAAAGAGGAGCTGCTCATCCAATTTTCATTTTTTTTTTTAAGGAAAATACTAAAATATTCTTGTCCCATAACCTGAAATTTAAAGAGTTATGAAAATTTTTGTAACTTTTTTAAAAAATTTAAAAAATTAATTTAAACCCTTTTTTAATTTATTATAACACATGCATATCAAAAAATTAAACTCCTAAATTTCGTCTTCTGCATATTGAGGTAAAATCATAATAACAAAAGAAATACACATTTGGCTAAAATTTTATCTCTATACCTTGGGCTTTACAAAATTTATTATAAGCTACATCTAAGATATGTATGATCATTGATGAAATATTTCACAATACTAAATATATTAAAATAAAATAATTAAAATTTAAATGTATAGTAAATAAATCAAACTATATTCTATTACAATAAATTATGTGAGAAAAATTTAAACATTATAAATTTTTACAATTAAATTTATGGAGAAACAAAATAATAAATAGTGTACAACAGGAACAAAGATTTTGTGTGGTTCAGTAGAAATTTTAATCGGACAAAATAAAATTCACTATGAAAAAAAAAAATTACAATATTTAATATAATACTCTCAATTCACAAATCAAAATCCAATACCCAAATGAATTTCTTTATATATAAAAAGTCGCGTGGCTTGGTATATATATATATATATTTATTTATTTATTGGTTTTTTAATAAAAAAATACCAAGAATTACTAAAAATAAATATATTTATAAAATATATATAATTATTCTACAATTTTTTAGTTTACGTTCTAAAATAAATATAATTATTATAAATAATTATTTTATTAATTTTATTATGTATCATTTTAATTATTTTTTATTTTTTTTTACTTTTTTTTTTAGTATAAAAGTACATTTTTTAGTTTACTTTTTAATATAAAAGTATACTTAAATAAATAAACTTTCTTATAAATTAGTTTTTTTGTGCATTAATAAATACGAAAAATGTCTTTATAATAGACACACTTTTTAGAAATAGTTGTCTTTTAATTTTTTGTATTTTCTATTTTTTTTATTTTATGTTATCTTTTTAATACACTAAAAAATATAAAAATGCACCTAAATAAATAGACTTCCTTATAATTTTTTTTTGTATACAATAAATAGACAAAAATATTCTTATAATAAATATACTTTTTATTACTAGTTCTCTTCTTAGTTTTTTTACACAAATAAATATCTCTATAATAAATATACTTATTTTGAATAATTGTTATGTTACTTATATAAATACCTATTTTGTTCGATCAGCTTACATGTAGTTATCACAAATTATCACACATATTCTTCATAAAATAATTTTATTGTATTTTATTATTTAATATAGTATTAAATTAATTAACTATCTGTTTCAAGAGTATTGCTGCAAATTTGATTACAAAATTTTAAAATTAGCATTTCACCTTCTTATAATAAAACTAACTTTAAAATAAAATAAATAATTTTATAATATAAATTATTGCTCGATTATTAACACTACTATATATCTACTTATTAAATTTGAATAACCAACTCTTATTTATTTTATTTTTATAAATAATATCAATATTTTAAATCAAATATTAAAATCAAAACATTAACACAAAATATAAGATAAAAAAATAAATATATAACCTAACAAATTATATATAAATTACATAATACAATAATTCTCGAATGTAATTATATTTTATGTAGTGGCCTAGATCCAAAACTAGTTTCGTCAAACAGGGCTTGGTACTTTTCCAATACTCAAGTTATATCAAAAGTATCCCAAATTGATCATGTTTTCAAGTGGTTCCAATTTAGTACTCATGTTTTTCAAATAGTTCCAATTTAGTACCCATGTTTTTAAAATGGTTCCGGATTTGAATTTTTAGAAAATTTGGTCAGATTTATAATATAGGGCAAGGTTAATTCTGTCCATTTTTTATGGTTCGCGCCTGGAAAAATGACCTCAGCTATTTTTCCGCCATTTTTACTGGAAATTAGGTATTTTTCAGCCATTTTTCCTATTTTCAGTATCACAAAACATATTTACAATCTCTTTTCTTCAATTTCTTTCTTCTTCTTTGAATTTTTAGTGGGAGATCTATAAATTTTCAGTTTCTTCTTCTTCTTTGAATTTTCAGTTTGAAGAATGGAAGAAATAAGGAGGAGCATATCCCATGAAAGTATTCCGGTTTGTTATTGTGGGAGAGCTGCAAATTTACTGTGTTCATGGACACTGCAAAATCCTGGTAGAAGTTTTATACTTGCAAAGAGGTGAGTGAATTTTTTGCACCCACGTAATGCTGAATATTGTTCTTCACTGCAAAGATATGTAGTGAGTTTGTGAAATTTTTTTTGTGTTCTTTATTACTTCCTATTGGAGTCATTGAAATTATTTTCAGGAACGAAACTTATTATGGCATCTTATTTTATAGTTTGCTTGGATGTATCATCTTTAGTGTCTTCGAAAAACAAATGGAGGTTATGGGTTTATTTAGTTCAATGCTTCTACATATTATAAAATAATACTTATCAATTCGGGGGCATATTGACATTTGTCTGTTTGGTACCTGAAAAGTTATTTTTTGTGAAAATGTGATTTTTTGTGAGATTTTATACTGAATTTTTATATTAATTTTTTTGACAATTTTAACTGTATAATTTTTATGTGAAATTGTGATTTTATTTATTTGTTTTTTGCAGTACAGTTAAATTGTAGTATAGTATTAAAAAAATTATTTTGTTATATTTTTTTTTTTTTTTTTTTAGTTGATAAGTATCAATTTGTTATTATTAATTTTTTTTTACAGAATTATACCAGAAACGTAAATGGAAGAGTTCAATCAATTCGGAGATACGGTTGTGATTTTTTTTAGATATGGTGTTGTTATGAATGGTTTGCTTAATCGCACGAACATGATTGAGGAAGAAAATAAAGAAAAGAGAGAAGAGAATGAAAAATTGAAGGAAGAAAATAAAAAGTTGAAGGAAGATATGACAAAATTGAAGAAAAAATATAATATTGTGTATTTAATTTTAATTGCTACGTGGTTGTATTTGTATTTTTTTGAAATGATATAGTTATGGTTTAAGATAAGTTGTGGAGGATGATGGACGAATCCTCAATTTTGTAGCTGTTTTAAACTCTGTATAAAAACTATCGATATTCGATTCATATGTGTGTGCTAATAAAAGTTTGTGAAGTCCCCTATCATATATCCATTTTGCAAGCTTTTTTAAGTTCACATGCATGTAGCATTACAATATTATATAAAACCTGTCATATAATATTAAAGCACATGCATATAATATAAATACCTTATAATATTAAACCTGTCATATTAAACTAAAATGAAGTTAAACCTGTTAAACAACAACTATTTTGATAAACTAGTTAAACCTAAGAAAGCATTAAATAATTTACATCAGTCCCCATAATCTAACATTCTTTTATGGATCTACCCTAACAAAATATTCAGCAATGTCAAATAGTTTTGTACGTCTTTGAAGGGCTTGCTACACATTTAATATTATGCTTTACGCGTCGAGCCTTCCTCTTGATGTGCCTGACCATCTGAGTTTGTTTGCTTAGTTGAATAGTAATGGCATTCATATTATTCGAAGGAACTTGACTTTCTTGTGTCATTATTGGGTTTACCTCCTGAGCTTGTATCTATAATACATCATTAAAAATAAAATACATAAATTTGAATTTGATTGAAGTGATATAATAAAATTTGAAGAGAGTTACCTTATTTGATGTTGGCATAAATGTTGTTTCACTATACGGTCCAGTGGAGCATGAACCAACATTACATGTCCCCTAATAAAATATTTAACAAAACAAAGCAGGACACACTTTTACTGCACAATTAATAATAGTTTTGCAACAATTCAGTTTTCACACCAAAATTGCAGTTTTAAATCAACAAACTATTTTCCATAACAGTTTTCAAGAAACTGTTTTCAACAAGCAATTTTACCTTATTTAAGATATCAACAAACTATATTTGTATTTATAGTTTTCCACAATCTGTTTTCCACAACAAACTGTTTTCGAAAATAGTTTTGAACAAACTGTTTTACCTTATTTTATGAATTTCAACAAACTGTTTGTTGTGACAAACACTTTTCCACAATCTGTTTTTCACAATTACATCAGATTCTATTTGCACAGAATTACAGAGCATGTTAATAACAGTTTTGCACAGAATTGGACAGTAAGTAAATAATAGTTAAGAACAGCTTTGGACAGTAATAAAACTGTCCAAACAATCCATTTTTACTTCACAGAATAACACATACATATAAATAACAGTTTTCCACTAACAATCACCCAGGAGTTAAGAACAGATTAGGACAGTAATAACTGTAATTTAATATAACAGTTTAAACACGATCACAGTTTAAACACAATCACAGCTTAAACACAATAATCCCAACCAGTAAAAAATTTGAAAACAAAACACATTTGAAACAGAATTATACTTTTGTTGAATTTTGAATCCTAATCAGTAAAAGAATCACATTTTAATCATGCAATTCAACAGGTATTACAGAATTTTAACAATTCAATAAAATTGAACTCACAATTTAAACTTTTTACCTCACTAGTGGGTTGATTTTGTCTTTCTTTGCAACTCCTCTTATTGTGACCAGTTTGGTTGCATATAGAACAAGTTTTACCTTGTCCAAATCTCCTCAGTTGGCTTAGTTCACCATCTTTCCCTTGCTTCACTTGATTCGATTTCTTCATACTATATTTTTCTTTATATGATTTATGCCTTGACCTTGGTCTTCCACCTTTGGACATAGAAACAATTAGATTTATTTTGATTTCTTCACCCTCATGATATGGCCAAAATTCAGGGCTCGCTACTGGATAGAGGATTGGTGCATAGGTAACTTCAAAAGCTCTTTTCTTTAATATGGGATGCACATATGTCATTGGATCTTCCTTTTGCATTAAAATACATCTCATGGCATGTTCACATGAAATTCTTGTTAAATCCCAACTCCTGCATCCACATTTTCTGTTTGGCAAATCCACAGCAACGACTGACTTAAGCTCAAATTGAACCTCAAACAACCCTCCTCCATTATGCCTAGCAATGCAATCTTTTGCTCCATTTTTTGCACTCAGGAATCTCGAATATATATTGTCACCCAATTCACGACGCCATCCACTTATAGAATCCCTCCTATCAGTCCACATGTCTCTAATAATTCTCCTAATGGACTCTAACATTGGAATATTGGTTCTTTTCGAGCATGCCTAACTTCACTATTGAATGACTCACACATATTGTTTGTTTGCATGTCACATAAAGATTCAGTCTTGCATACACACATAAGTAACAAACGTAATACAATGTTATTACTTATTCATCAATAAGCTTTAGAAAATATAAGTTCAACACAAGAGTTACCCGAAAAAAGCTTTGCACCACTTCTCCTTTTCTTTATTAGACAGCCATTCATAAGCTTTAGGATCTCCATCATGTAATTTTTTCATTCCTATGTCAAATTGCCTTGGTGTTATTGCCCTAGCACACCTCCAAAAATGCTCTGGAATAGAAATACTTGAACCCTTGCAATACTTTGTGAAATTTTGAAGTATATGCCATGCACAAAATCTATGTTCAACTATAGGCATAATATCCTTTATTGTTGATGAAATACCAAGATGCTCATCTGAAATAACTGTCCATCCCTCACCTTCTTCTAAATGTAAATCATTCTTCAGCAAATTTAAAAACCATGAGTACGTTTCTTTATTCTCACTTTCAACTACAACATATGCCAATGGATATCTACCATAGTTTGCATCTGATGCAACAGTAGTTACTAACACTCCCTTATGAGAACCCCTCAAAAAACTTCCATCTAATCCAATGAACCTCCTACAACCTTCTTTGAATCCTTGTTTCATTGCACCAAAACATACGTAAATTCTTTGGAACCTATCAGTTCCATCATCTCCCTTAAAAGTAACTAATTCTGCTATGGTATTTGGATTAGTTCTCTTTAGCTCATGAACATACTTACCCAATAATTCGTATTGCTCCTCATAAGATCCATTAAGTATACTCCTTGCCTTCATCTTTGCCTTTTTAACTTGATTTTGGGTTATATCTATGTGATACCTCTCTCTCACCTTATCTTGCACATCTTTCCATTTGATACCCGAATTTTCTTTAAAAACAGGAAGAAAATCTTCTGCTATAAACTTACTGTTAAACAATTGCTTCATGTCATAGTTTCGTTCACATATGTGTTCATCTTCTTTGTGACATCTTGTGATAATAAAACTGTTGCATCCACCACTTTGTTTACTTGCTCTCATAACCCAATTACAATCCTTATTTGCACATATCACTCTAAATTTATCTTTCATGTTCTTTATCTTAAATAATTTCCTTCCAAACCTTATTTGATAATACCTTACAGCCCTCCTTACAACATCTAAACTAGAAAATTTCATACCAATCCTCAATTGTATTGTGTCAAGTTTGAGATCCTCCATAAAATACATTTTATCATCATCAACATCAAATACATCTTCATTGTCTTCAGATTCCTCATTTTCATTCAAATTTGCATGTAAATTGGCACTTGTACCGTCAACCATGTACTCTTTCCTTAAATCACTAGCAACATCCTCATCACCATCATCACCATCATCACCATCATCAACATCTTCATTTTTCTCATTTCCTAACTCCACTTCAATTATATATAGATGCACCAATCTTGTAGATGTAACAGGGCATATCTCACCCACTCTTTTTGCATATAAATCTTCTAATATTTCATGCAAACCTCTATCATCATTAACTCCGGGAGTCCTCCAAAAAAACCTCAATTTATCATAATCTAATCCAAGATGCAAACAGATGACTTTTAAAGTCCACATACTCATGTTAGTACATATAATAATCACAATATTGCACGTAACCCCCCTTGTAATACCTATTGTTATTTTCAATAACAAAACCTCCTCCTATATGCATTTCCATTGTGAAGCAATTACTCAAAGGATCTGACCAATTGAAGATGACAAAATTACTTAGATGACAATTCAAAATAACAAAATTATTCACTTCTATTGAGTAAAAAAAAAACAAGGCCACACAATATCAATTAGGTTAAAAAAAACAGCATGTACCTAGGCATGAAATATATTCATAGATTACCAGTTTTGCAGAGAAACAACAAAATAGAGTATTGAGAAAAGCCAAAAAAAAAAAAAACAGCATGTACCCTGGCATGAAATATATTCATAGATTACCAGTTTTGCAGAAAAACAACAAAATAGAGTATTGAGAAAAGCCCAAAAAAAAAAAAAAACCAGCATTTACCCAGGCATGAAATATATTCATAGATTACCAGTTTTGCAGAAAAACAATAAAACAGAGTATTGAGAAAAGCCAAAAAAAAAAAAAAAGAGCATGTACCCAAGCATGAAATATATTCATAGATTACTAGTTTTGCAGAAAAATAACAAAATAGAATATTGAGAAAAGCCAAAAAAAAAACAGCATGTACCCATGCATGAAATATATTCATAAAAATTTGATAATTTTTTAGGAAAAATTGTACGTATGAGAGCCTCTTACAGTATGATGGTTGTGATCTACCCAATGGCTACACTACAAACTCTTCCAATTAAGGGCTTTCATCGTGGAATTCCATTTTGTCAACCCTCTGTAATATATGACAAAAACTGGTGATGAAGAGTTCTCCTCTTTGAAATTAAAAAGTAATCAAAAAATGGTGATGAAGAGTTCTCTATAGCTTTGGAAACCTTCTAGGTGAACTGCACAATTTAAATAGTTTAGCAGACCTGCCCATTGGCTCTTAGTAGCTTAGTTTTGGAATAGCAAATAAGCAAAAGTGCAAAACAGATCCAAATGCACAATAGAAACTTGTGAGTTTATTAAGGATTATAAATGTTATGTCCTATGCTATAGGTTAAAAGTTGCTTGAGTCATGTGTATATTGCTATATAGTTTCTTCTAATTTGTATGAGCTCTTTAACAATTCAGAAGTTCAATATTTGATGATGGGCTTTTCCATAAGGTAACTCTAATTATCTCACCCTCATGTTGTCAATTTATGTAGCCCTAAATCACGTAATAACCCTAGATGAAGAGAAGTTAAAAAATAATGAAGAGAATTTTTAGAAGAACCTGAATAACCTGAACTCAAAGAACAAACGATCGTGGGAGATCTGTAATCTCGTGAACCCTTGAAGAATGCCTTATGCAACGCCACTAACTTCTCACAACTTTTGTGCGTTTAATTGATTATTCAATCACGAATGCCTACGTTGCCTAAATAACCTGAACTCGAAGAACAATAGATCGTGGGAGATCTGCAACCTCATGAACCCTCAAAGAATGTCTAATGCAACACCACTCACTTCTCGCAAATTTTGTGCGTTTGTGCTTTTTCAATCCCAAATGCCTAAGGCCAACGCCACTTCTGTTTTGTTTCTCTGAAAAATAAATAAAACAAAAAAATTAACTGAATTAAAATGAGGGGATGAAATGACGAAATTACCCAAATCTATGAATAGTAAAAAACTGCCCTAAATCCTAAAAAGGACTAAATTGGAACCATTTGAAAAACATGGGTATTAAACTGGAAGAGGGCTGACTCTAACAATGACTACATATACATATGACCACTTTTCAGTTTCACCATGATCAATGTCTTTGTTCTTTCATGTCTTCCTGCAACACAATGAAAAAGAGATGAAATCCATTTAGTTTTCATTGTAATAAGACAACCAAAAGAAGGAAAAACAATCTAGAAGAAAATAGTGAAAGATAGACAAGTACTTTATAGAGACTATTGATCTTAAATATTAGTGAGAAAGAAAAGGAGTTTTGATCTCAAACAGTGATATTTTATTTATCTCTTGCCTAATTCTAATTAACAAGGAAAAGGTAATGCATTCTATTGTAATGTCTAACATGTATTTAGCTCAATTCAATCTGCCAAAGAAAGAAAAACAAAAAAATTAAAGCTACTTTTTAACCAAAAAAAGTAAAATGGCTTCTAAAAGCTTCTTGATTCGAGTCTATCGCAAGAATTGGACTAAAGCTGGATTTCAAAGTGGTAAATCAACATACTTTCATTTTCTATTTCGATTATGTTTCGAATATGGAATTTGTTCTTCAGAAAACTCCATGGAGTTTTTCTTAAGAAAATAAATTGTTGAATGTAATGTGTATATTGCAAATGTTACATAGTACAATACATATACAAAGAATAGCTAGCCCTACCATTAAGGTTGAAGACGTGATCTACTTAATTTTACAAGTAAAGATATTATGGCAAGTAAAGATATTATAAATATTTACAAAGATATTTCTTAATACTCCCCCTCAAGTTGGAGAGTGAATATCATGAAGTCCCAACTTGTCGTGCAATGTCACAAAATGATCCTTCCCTAAGGCCTTTGTAAAAATATCTGCCAATTGGAAGCATGTAGGTACATACGATGGACTAATTATTCCAACTTGTAGTTTTTCTCGAACTATGTGACAATCAATTTCGATGTGCTTTGTACGCTCATGAAAAACAGGATTAGCAACAATATACAAAGCTGACTGATTATCACAAAACAATGGTGCAGGAGCTGTCTGTGGGACTTTTAAATCCTGTAGTATAAAGCGTAAAGCGTAACCAAGTCAGCTCCAAACATGTGTTGGCCATAGCTCGATATTCAGCTTCTGTTGATGATCTTGAAACATTGGTTTGTTTCTTGGATTTCCATGAGATGAGTGAATCTCCAAGAAAAACACAATATCCTGTAACTGATCTTCTTGTCGTACGACAACCTCCCCAGTGTGAATCACAAAAAGCCTTTAATGTAAGATTGTTGGTGGCAGAAAATAATAAACCCTGACCTGGAGCCCCTTTTAGGTATTTAAGGAACCGTATGGCGGCATCCCAATAAGGGCTGCGAGGCTGATGCATGAATTGACTTAGTGTTCGAACAGCATAAACTATATCAGGCCTTGAGACAGTAAGGTAGATCAATCGGCCAACCAGTCTCCTGTATTTGGTTGGATCATTCAGTAATTCTCCATCTATGGGAGTGAGTTTCAAATTCTGTTCCATTGGGAACTTTCTGAGGGTGCGCCTAGAAGTCCCGAATCTTGCAAAATATCAAGTGTGTACTTTCTTTGAGACATGAAAATACCTTTCTTAGAACGAGAGTATTTAATGCCTAGAAAATATTTCAAATCTCCAAGGTCTTTGATGTGGAAACGATTGAGAAGGAACCTTTTGAGACGTTCCATTTCTTGAAGATTATTTCCAGTTAGAAGTATGTCGTCAACATAGATAAGAACTGCAGTAAATGAAGTGCCTTGAGCCTTAGTAAAAATAGAATAATCAACTTTAGACTATTGATAACCGACCTTTTGAATAGTATCTGAAAAAGTGAAAAACCAGTTTCTGGAAGCCTGTTTAAGGCCATAGAGGGACTTGTTGAGCCGACATACAATGTTCTCCCCTTGTCGGCGAAGACCAGGAGAAGGCTCCATATACACCACCTCATGTAAATCGCCATGGAGAAAAGCATTATGAACGTCTAATTGGTGGATGAACCAATGGCGTGCAGCATCAACAGTAAGAAGACAGTGAAGTGTAGTGAGTTTGGCTGTAGAGGAGAAGTATCTTGATAATCAATGCCCTCAATTTGAGTGTAGCCTTTAGCAACAAGCCTAGCCTTGTAACGCTCAATGGAGCCGTCAGACCGGTATTTGATTTTGTATACCCATTTACATCCAATTGGTTTATGACCAACAGGTAATGGAACCAAACTGATACGAACCGGAACCCCTCCCGAAGACGGCTCGACACGAGCCTAGGGCCGTGCCTTGAGAAGGGCCTCAAGATAGTGCAAAATGGCATGCAACATCAAAAACAAGCATGCAAGCACAATGGAAGAGGAGAAGACAAGTGCAAGTGGCAAATTCCAAAAATTGGAGCTGCGTCGCGGCATAGATTTTGTGCGCCGCGGCACGGGAGTTTCTGTTTTGGACGTTGGATTTGTCACACAAGCGCGCCGCGGCATGGTATTTGGGCGCTGCGGCACAGGGCGTTCTGTTTTAAAGCAAAGGAAACATGCACGCAGCGGCACGAGAATGTGGCGCCGCAGCGAGGAGGTTTCTGTTTTGGGACGAAGATGCATGCGCACCGCGGCATGACGAGGACTGGGGCAGACGTGCCCGCGCTGACATGCCAGACCTGCGCGCTGACACGGACAAGCGCGCCTGACAGCCAGACCTGCGCGCAGATCCTGAATGTGCGCGCCGCGGCATGAACATTTGTGCGCCGCGGCATGGCTACGCGTGTGGTAAACAGAATAGGGCGCGCCGCAGCATGAATATTTCCCCGCCGCGGCACAGATTCAAATTCTTGTAATTTTGTAACCATTGGATCAAATTCAATGGCTAGGATTTCTTTTGGCATTTTTAGGTTTTCCTTTGTATCTATATATATGTATAGCAGCTGCCCATTGTAGGGAGACATGAATTTTATCAATGAAAAATATTTTGAAGTGATTTCAAAATTTGAGAGCACAAGTGCTTCTCTTGTTCTATCAAGAAACTTATCAAAGGAACTAGCAACCCTTTGTGGCGTTTCGCCTTGTCTCGGCTCATGGTGCGTATATCCATGTGTGGAGGTAAGTTCCTTGCTACCATAGTCTAGCGTTTGCTCGTAGAATCTGCGTGCTAAGATTGGTGTCGGGTTTCTGTCCGTATTTCTTGTGGTTGCCAAACCGCGTGATTTGGAGGTCATAGGAGTCGTGGCGAGTGGTTCGCATCACAAACTCCAAGTGTTATTGTGCTGTAAAGTCTCTAGTTCTGCAGTCATGGCTTGGCACCAATGTGGATCAAGAATAGCCTGAGCATAGGATGCGGGTTTTGTGTGACCTATAATGTTAGCAAGAAAAGCACAATGTGCAGAAGATAAACGAGAGTCGGTAAGGAAGTGAGAAATAGGATAATGAGTACCTGATGCAGAATGAGGCGCTGAGGTTGAGTGATTGATGTGGTTGGACATGTGGTAGTCTGTATGTCATGCTGGAGGATGTTTAGAGCAAATGGACTGTCGAGGAGGGGGAATGAGAGTAATGGGATTATCAGTATGTGGAGGGGTAGGGTCGATGGATGGGGTCAAAGGTGGGATGGGAGAGATGGGGTTGTCATGCACGTCATGTGCGTCAGAGAGGATAGAGTGGGTAGGTGCTTGTGGTGGGTCGTTTGAAGGTTGTGGCATATCGATTGGTTAGGTCCAACTGTTAAGGAAATCAGTGGAAAGGTAATGTTGGGGAGTATGTGGAGTAGGTGATGTTGAAGATTGAGAGAAAGGAAATAGATGTTCATAGAATCGGACATCACGACTTACAAAGAATTTGTTGGTCTCCAAATTGTAGAGTTTGTAACCCTTTTGGCCAGTAGGATATCCAACAAAGACACAACGTGTGGCACGGGGATCAAATTTATGAATAGGATGGACAACAGTTGTATAACATAGACAACCGAAGACTTTCAAGTGGTCAAGTGATGGGGGACGGTTGTATAACAATTTAAAAGGTGATTTAGTGGAAAGTAATGGTGAAGGTAATCGGTTAATAAGATAGACAGCGGTCAGGACGCATTCACCCCAGAAAATAATGGGTAAGTGAGACTGAAAAAGTAATGTACGTGCGACAGTAAGAATGCGGCGATGCTTGCGTTCAACTACTCCATTTTGTTGTGGAGTGTGAACACAAGTGCGCTGATATTCAATGCCTTTATTTTGAAAGAAATGCCTCATGGAAAAAAATTCAAACCCGTTGTCTACCCGAATGGTTTTAATGTTGGCATGGAATTGAGAGTGGACAAAAGTAATAAAAGACTTGAGAAGGTTTTGGGTTTCAGATTTATGTTGTATCAAAAATATCCATGTGCACTTAGTAAAGTCATCCACAATAGTAAGAAAGAAACGTGCCCCTAAATGTGTGGGAATTTTGTGCGGGCCCCAAATATCACAATGTAACAAATCAAATGGAGCTTTAGTTGATAGTAAACTTAGAGAAAATGGAAGCCTTGTTTGTTTATCCATTGGACAAACACTACAATTATTATCAAAAGAAATATTATTGGAAGGCAATAATGGGGAAGCTAATCGAAGACTAGCATACGACGGGTGTCCAAGTCACATGTGCCATAAATTGGATGAGAGTGAAGCTTGATATGAGACAGGTGTCTTTTGCAACAGAGACATGTAATAGAGACCACCACGCTGTTCACCCGAGCCAATCATCTTCCCCCTAGCCAAGTCCTGCAAGACACAGAAGGTAGGAAACAAAATGGCACAACAATTTAGAGAAGTAGTGAGTTTGCTGGCAGACATTAGATTTAAGCGAAAAGATGGAACACACAAAACTTTGTCTAATGTGATATTTGAATTGAATGGTATAGTGCCAGTAGAAGTGATTGGGGCATGAGAACCAGTAGGTAAATTAACAATGGGCATTTGGGACGATTCAATTTTGGTAAAAAGTGTGTGGTCATAAGTGATGTGATCAGTAGCTCCACTATCTAAAATCCAAGGTTTAGTGAACACAAAATTTATAGAAGAAATGGAAAAAGGAGCCAGACCTGTAGCATTTGCATAAACATTGCTATTACTAGAGGAATCAGTCGAACTCATCATAGAAACTACATGTGCTAATTGTTGGAGTTGCTTTGCCGAGAACCCATGTAAAGGGTTGGAATGAGAGGCTTGCTAGGTTGGTGCATTGGAACCATATGACTGGGCTGCTAGCACTGGAGATGTGTCTGCTGCATGGGCAGTAGGAAAGGGCCCACATGCATGGATGTTCCCTTTAGACCCTTGACGTTGTTGCTTAGATTGATTGTGCCTGCTGCCTTGAATGCCTGTGTCATTGGGAACCCATGTCCTATTTTTAAATTTACATCTTTCTTCAATGTGACCTCTCCTATCACAATACTTGCAATGGAATTTGAAGGTCCGACATTCTTCAATTGTGTGACCGTTTCTATCACAGTGCTCACAGTGTTTGTTTGTAGAATTATTCGACATATTGTTCGATCGGCTGTGAATCGCAGTGGCAATGAAAAATTTCCTTGTTGGTCCTAATGTTATTTGTCGCTGTGTTTCGTCTTGAACGACCAATGAATAGATTTGACGGACATTAGGCAATGGTGACATCATAGAATATTCCCACGAACATTGTTGTAGGTGTCGTTGAGGCCCATAAGGAATTGCATCATCTGATCTTCTTCCTTTTGTGTATTGTGTGCTTTCACCTCGTTACATGTGAGAGGGGTTTGATATGTTTCTAATTCATCCCAGAGATCTTTGAGTTTCTTGTAGTAATCTGAAACCGTCATGGTTCCTTGTGAGAGAGAGGCGATGGATTTCTGTATCTGATATATGGTGGGTGCATTCTTTTGTGAGAATTGATCTTTAAAATCTTGCCACACTTGATGGACAGTCTTGGCATGAACGACTGCTTTGGCTAGATCAGGTTCCACCGAGTGAGCAAGCCATGATAAAATCATACTATTGCATTGATTCCAGAGAGCATATTCAGTTAGTTGTTCAGTTTCTGAAGGAGGTTGAATAGATCCATTGACAAAGCCGACTTTGTTCTTGGCCGTGATAACATGGATCAGGGATTTACTCCAAGATGGGTAATTGGTGTCGTTCAACTTTATTAGAATGAGCATGAGACCAAGATAATCTGATTGATGAACAAAAAATGGGTGTGATAAATCAATACAAGTATCTTTGGCGCTTGAGTTTTTGGAGTTATTGTTTCTGGTTTCTGGTGGTGCTTGATCTGACATGGTGTTTGAGGGTGGTGGGTGGCGGCGAGCAAATATTACTGGCGATGGGTGGCATTTTTTGTGTGTGGAAGCTTCTGGTACGCAAGTTTTCCTTCCTTTTTTTTAAGCTTGCTCTGATACCATCTTCAGAAAATAAATTGTTGAATGTAATGTGTATATTACAAACGTTACATAGTACAAATATATATACAAAGAATAGCTAGCCCTACCATTAAGGTTGAAGACATGATCTACTCTAATTTGTCAAGTAAAGATATTATGAATATTTACAAAAATATTATGGCAAGTAAAGATATTATAAATATTTATAAAGATATTTCTTAATAGTTTTGATAATGGATTGTTGGCTGTTCAAAAGCTACTTCCAAGTATGTCTTATGCTAACCTAGTGTTTAAATTTACTCCGATATGGGTCCAAGTGCATGACTTCCCTATGGATTAGCGTAAATAAGCAATAGTTATAGGAGTAGTGTCTTTTATTGGTCCAGTTCTAAAGGTTGAAAAATTTTCTTTGTCGAATGGTATGATGAGGTCTAGGAGAGTACGAGTGAGATTTGATCTCTCTCAAGCTATTATTCTTGTAGCTTGGATAACTAATAATCTTATGAATGTTTGAGTAAAGTTAAAGTACAAACACCTGCCTAATTTATGCTACTATTGTGGAAAAATTACTCATCAATTTAGGGGCTGTTAGAATGCAAATGACTCTTGCATTGCTTTTGGGGGGAAATATACCATCTATGGGGAATGGATGAGGTCTAATTTGAATATGAAAGTGCCTTAGCATGTGATGGAAGAGGGTTTGAGGAGGAGCAATGCATTCATTTTTGGTGAGGGTAGTTCGGTGGAGAGGAAGAAAGATGGTACTCGTGTGTTTAACAGAGTCAAGGAAAATACTAGTGTAGTGGCTGGTAAGAGCAAGGCTACAGACTAGTGTGGATCAAGGTATGAAGGCTGGGAAAAGGCAAGGAGGAGTAAGGAGGATGTTACCTTTAAGATTTTGCAGGATCAAGATCAGTATAGTGTCATGGATGTGTCTGGCTCATCTCAATCTCAGGGTGCCCTGGAGGAAACTATTGCAGACCTGGTGGAGTTGAATGGGTCTTTATAGTGTATTTTGTTGTTAGGTGGTTCTGTTTGCTTGTTGGTTGTTTATTGGTGGCTTGTGGACTGTTGCTTTTTGTTTTTTGGTTATGTTTAGTCTGTTGTCGTGGCATTAGTTCTGTTTGGAGTTTGTTTTGTTTGTTTATGCGGGAGCTGCTTTTGATGCTTGAGGAGTATTAGTTTGTTTACCTAGCTGGAGGAGGTTGGTTTTTGTTTAAGTCTATTTTTTTTGCAATTTCTAGTTGGAATTTACTAGTATGTTTATCATGAGTGTTCCTATGGTGTATTGTTATGCAGATTGAGATTAGGTGATCGAGTCTTTGTTTTGTTTTGTTTGCTTGTGCTCTTCTTTCAATAAAATTTTGCTACTTTTTAACCCAAAAAATATTATCACATTTAAAACTCTTTCAAATTCATAGAATATTAATTAGTTTGAAAACAAAATTTTCAACAATATATCAACATAATGTTACTATAATGTTAAATTACTATAAATTTGTTTAAAAAATTTAGAACGGCAAACCAAAAAATGTTACTAAGACTAGACATGTCAACCTTTATAAAAAGATATAATTTACCCGTAAAACCATTTCAAATAACAAAATTACTGAGGGGTTCTTTCAGCATAATTTTGATAAAATTATCATTAGTTAAATAAGTATAACTTTGCATAAAAAACTCCAAATTACAAATCGTAGAATTCATAATAAACTAGACATTCATAACTTTTGAGCAAGATATTAGCCAAAATCTAATTCATTATTCATGTTTTTAAGTTTTCAATTTAATTTTTGGAAAATAATTTTTTTTTTTTTAAATTCACAACATTACACACAAATTGTTTTTGGATTATTTTTCTGAAATTAACCCATGGGCTAATTTATTTGTGTTAAAATTATTATTCAAATTATAAAACAAAATCATAAACAAAAGAAAGAAAATAAAAGAAATGATGTTTTAAATACGTACCAAGATCACTTGAAGGACACTTGAATTTCTTGGTGGAGAAGTGAAAATCTAAAATCCGAAAATCTTCAATTTAAGAAGTGAAGTAAAAGAAGAAAACAAAGTGTAAGTGTATCCAGCCCTCACGGATGGGATAATGCTTTAATCCTAGCTAATCTCATGTTTTTTTTTTATAAATCTGATGGCATCTGTTACTTGAGTGGAAAAGAGGAGCTGCTCATCCAATTTTTATTTTTTTTAAGGAAAATATTAAAATACCTTGTACCATAACTTGAAAATTTAAAGAGTTAGGAAATTTTTTGTAACTTTTTTAAAATATTAAAGAAATTAATTTAAACCTTTTTTTAATTTATTATAACACATGTATATCAAAAAATTAAACTCCTAAATTTCATTTTTTGAACATTGAGGTAAAATCATAATAATAAAAAAAATATACATTTGGATAAAATTTTATCTCTATACAAGGAATTGGGCTTTACAGAATTTATTATAAGCTACATCTAAAATATATATGATCATTGACGAAATATTTCAGGATACTAAACATATTAAAATAAAATAATTAAAATTTAAATATATAGCAAATAAATCAAACAATATCCTATTATAATAAATTATATGACAAAAATTTAAATGTTATAAATTTTTACACCCAAATTTATTGAGAAACAAAATAATAAATAGTGTATAACAGAAACAAAGAAATAAAACAAAGATTTTGTGTGGTTGACTAGAAATTTTATTCGGACAAAATAATATTAACTCTGAAAAAAAAATACTACAATATTTAATATAATACTCTCAACTCACAAATCAAAATCCAATACCCAAATGAATTTCAAGTCAGCGTGCCGTTGTGTTGTGTGTGTGTGTGTGTTGTGTGTTGTTATATATATATATATATATATATATATATATATATATATGTTGTGTGTGTGTGTGTGTTTTTAATAAAAAAAAATATCAAAAAATACTAAAAATAAATATATTTATAACATATAAATAGTCGTTTTACATTTTTCTAGTCTATACCATTTTAAAATAATCATTCTAAATATTTATAAAATATAAATAGTCATTCTTTATTCTATATTTAAAATAAATATATTTATTATAAATAATTATTTTGTTAATTTTACTCTATACCATTTTAGTTATTTTGTATTTTTTTTATACTTATTTTTTAGTATAAAAGTACATTTTTTTAGTTTACTTTTTAATATAAAAGTACATCTAAATAAATAAACTTTCTTGTAAATTAATTTTTTCGTGCATTAATAAATACAAAAAATGTTTTTATAATAGACACACTTCATACAAATAGTTGCCTTTTAATTTTTTGTATTTTGCATTTTTTTATTTTATATTATCTTTTTAATACACTAAAAAATATAAAAATGCACCTAAATGAATAGAGTTTTTTATAAAAAAAAATTCATACTAATAAACAGAAAAAAAAAATCTTTATAATAAATATACTTTTTATTACTAGTTTTATTCTTAATTTTTTTACACAAATAAATATCAAAATATCTCTATAATAAATACACTTATTTTAAATAATTGTTGTGTTATTTATATGAATGCTTATTTTGTTTGATCAACTTGCATGTAATTATCACAAATTATCACTCGTATTCCTCATAAAATAATTTTATTGTATTTTTATTATTTAATAAAGTAGTAAATTAATTAACTATTTGTTTCAAGAGTATTACTGCAAATTTATTTACAAAATTTTAAAATTAATATTTCATCTTTTTATAATAAAATCAACTTTAAAATAAAATAAAGAATTTTATAATATAAATTATTGTTCGATTATTAACACTACTATCTACTTATTAAATTTAAATATCCGACTCTTGTTTATGTTATTTTTATAAGTGATATCAATATTTTAAATCAAATATTAAAATCAAAACATTAGCATAAAATATAAGATAAAAAAATAAATATATAACCTAACAAATTATATCTAAATTACATGATACAATAATTCTCAAATGTAATTATATTTTATGTAGTGGCCCGGATCCAAAACTAGTTTTATCAAACACTCAAAAGCAGAGAAGTTTCTGCGTGAAATAATTATAAATGCTAAACTTCATTTGTATTTATAAAAGGACAAAACATATTTCAACCATGCATTCATTACTCATGCATTTTTATACATATTTCTTTCCTACATTTTGTAAATTGTGGCTCAATTTAAGCCAGCAAAAAGAAGAAGGAAGAGGGCTGACTCTGACAATGACTACATATACATATGACCACTTTTCAGTTTCACCATGATCAATGTCGTCGTTCTTTCATGTCTTCCTGCAACACAATGAAAAAGAGATGAAATCCATTTAGTTTTCATTGTAATAGAACAACCAAAAGAAGGAAAAACAATCTAGGAAGAAAATAGTGAAAGATAGACAAGTACTTTATAGAGGCTATTGATCTTAAATATTAGTAAGAAAGAAAAGGAGTTTTGATCTCAAACAGTGATATTTTATTTACCTCTTGCCTAATTCTAATTAACAAGGAAAAGGTAATGCATTCTATTGTAATGTCTAACATGTATTCAGCTCAATTCGATCCGCCAAAGAAAGAAAAGACACAAAAATTAAAGCTAAAATGATATATTGACTTACATAATAAGCTAATATGCTTGAGGTGGGACTTCTACATATAACACGACCCTCCTCTTTAATCCGGGCTTGGGACCGGCTGTGCGGAAGAAATTGGCACTTGAAACACAACACAGGCAGAGTTATCGTGTCACATAGTGACATTTATCAAATAAATTTTTTTTTATCGTGCCACATAGTGACATTTTATCAAATTTTTTCTTATTGTGCCATATTTTATTAAAACAAAAACAAAAAAAAAGATAAGGATTTTGACTTTTAGTGGTGGAGTGGAAAATATCTTAATTGCAATACATGGATTATATAAAAGCTGT
The DNA here is from genome assembly GCA_029378325.1 of Elaeagnus macrophylla. Lineage (NCBI taxonomy): Eukaryota > Viridiplantae > Streptophyta > Magnoliopsida > Rosales > Elaeagnaceae > Elaeagnus > Elaeagnus macrophylla. Next base: position 45,864,276 of record CM055641.1, on the reverse strand, counting down.
AGACATTTTGAACATATTGAAACTAACAAGCACTTTTGTGCCTGCTAGCCAACCAAGTACTTATGCAAAATCACTTGGAAGAAAAGAAATAGTCATTGCAAAGAATCCAATGACAACAAAAGCAAATCCAATTTTCTCAAGCGTATTTGCTAACTTTGATTGAGAATTACGCAGCAGAATTCCAAGGAACGAAAATGAAAAGGCAATTACCATTGTGAACACAACTATCTTAAGAGAAGTTGAGCCATGTAGAGATGTACTTGAGCTCAACAGGGTAGGAAATATGGTAGCAATTGCACCAAAAGCAAGGCTAAATGTTGTTATCCCAAGATTCAATTGGTTTTGGGATGTTGGGTTATTTTGTATTTCAAGATCAAAGCCGCTCATATAAAGTGGTAAGGTATTATCTAAAGCTTGGGATCTAAACCAACTTACTCTTTTTATGGTATAGAAATTTGGTGACACATTTGGAGTAGCTCTTTGTCCAACAAGAGCATTAAGCCCCAATTGAGTTTTTAAACGAGAAAACATCGATCAAAGACAAAAGAACAATTGAAGATCCAGGATATGATAAGTTTGAAGTGAAAGATTAACCATAAGAGACAAAACAGAACACAAGACTTGACCGATCTAGATTCTAGACTCTTCTTCGTGCTTGTGTGTGCAAGTGTTTTTTTTTTTTTTGGTATTGGAAAAAGTAACAAGGTAGCTCAAACACCTAAGGTTTTCTGTTTGATTCTTGTTGCATATTGTTTTCATTTCTTCTTCTTTTTATAAGAGTAGCCAGCAAGTTAGAACTTTGATCTTAATTTCTAGGAAACTAATTGGTTAGCCACTTCGAACAGTGACATGTTTTCTACTTTTTAGGACGAATAAAGATTCCATTGTAAACTCAGCTCTTTAATTTAGTCAAAAAGAAGGCAGCCCAGTACGGAGAAATTTGGGCACCGGCCAAGAAAATTGAAATTGCCGCTGAAAGGTTTTACATTACATGATATGGATTATATTTTACGCGTCATGGCTTTTTATAACTTGAAGATGTAGCAGATCAATATCATGTAGAACGCATTGATGCGGTGTGTTTCTATTTCAATTACATGCCTCGCTTGGAACTTTCCAAAGTCTAAGTAGGGGAGCACAAGGTATCTGGTTAACTGTGGAAATTGCGTCAAGTATGTACCTATTGTGATTGGCCAATTCTATTAGCATCCTACAAGGGATTTCAATGCCCTTAGGTTGGTTCACTGAATGTAATCATAATTATAATCGTAATGAAATGTAATATAAAAAAAACAATATTACTATTACAGTATTTAGTTTAGCCACTATAATCAAAAAAAGAATCAGTATTACAGTGTTTTGTTTGATCACTGTAATGGAATGAAAAACACAATAATATTACATTAATACCCTTATGTTCAATGAAGTTTAAATAATTTGATTTTACTATTATTTCCTAAATTAAATAAAATATATTCTTTAAAATTATATAATTATTTTAAATTCAGCAATTCAACAAAAAAAATTTAACCATAATAAAAAAAAAAATTCAACATATACAATTTCAGCAATTCATAACAATAATTAATAAAATTTAATCACAAAAATTTCAACAAAAAAATCACAATTTCAGCAAAAAAAATGCACTAAAAAAAATAAAAATGGACGACTAGAGCAGGAATGGCTGGACGGCGCACAAAGAAGTCCAACGCCATGGACAGTTGGATGGCGCACGGAGGATGTCGAACGCGATGGATGGTGGACGATTGGACGAAGGTAGAGGCTGGACTGCTAAACGCCAAGAGGCAAAGGTGAGGCACGACAGAATGCGAGATCACGGCCCACGGAGGACCTCGAACACGTTGGATGGCTAACGCTAGACGACTGGATGGCTGGACGGAGGCAGAGGTTGGATAGAAGGCTGAACGGGAGAGGCAGAGGCGCACGGACGCGAGAGGCAAAGGCAAAGGCAGGTTATGTAATGTAATTTCTTTTCCTTATATTGGGTTGTGTAATGACTTTTCCTTTCCTTTATGTAATTGATTACATTACATTACATGTATTTAACCCAACCAAACATTGTAATGTGTAAAATCAATTACATTCTCTTTTCCATTACAACCAACCAAACGTGCCCTTAGAGTATTTTTTACTTTTTCAATTTCGCCCTTTATAATATAAAAGTTTACTTCTTTATGTAAATGTTTAATTTTTTAAGATTTTTAGTCAAAATTCATGATATTTGAAAGTAATTTTTACCAAAAATTTAATAATTTTATTTTCTTTCATATCTTGGAATATTTTATTCTTTTGGTATTTTTTAAAGAATTTCTTTTAATTTTTCTAAAATAATGTCTAAAAATATTTTAAATTCTTTTATAAAATTTTCTTTTGTTTTTGTGATAAAATTATATTGTTCATTTTTATTTCGATACATGCTAAAAATATTTTTGTAAAATCTTTCTTAAATTCTTTTTTTATTTTCAATATTTCGAACTAGATTAATTAATTCCTTTAGATTAGAGATTTGTGTTTATGTAAGCATTTTTATTACTTATGGTGTAACTATGTTAATTCTTTATTCAAATTTTAAAGTACTTTTTAAATTATTAACTGTGTTATTTCCTTTGGTAATACTTTGGTTATTTCTTTAATCTGTAATATTAATTCTATTATTTTTTTATAATATTTTAAATAATTTACTTTTCTATTTGAGTTTGGTTAATTATATCTTATTTTAAACATTCTCTTTAAAACCTTCTTATTAAGTTTTGTTTTATGTTTATGGCTCTGATACCAATTTTTACAGCTGAATTTTGATTATTTTGATTTTAAACTTCAGTTAGCTTATCTTCTAATTTATTCCTTAAATAAATAAAACTCAAAAATTAGGTTATCAAATTCTTCTTCGTTTACTTGTCAAATTTCTGTAAAAAATAACTTCTTAATATTTTTCCTACCAGATGGTTTATTAAGAATAATATGCTGGAAATATAATTTGTATAATAATCTAAAAGGGTGTCAAATCTTTTAAAATTTTCTAAAAATGTTTCATAATCTTCATTATCAAAATATTCTTCTAATAATTTTATATATTTTCCTTCAAAATATTCTATATTAGTCATAGTTTTTCTTGTTGAGTTCCAAATTCATATTCTTCAAGTTCTTGGTCTATCCAACGACTCAGTTCTTGAATTTTCTTATTTTCTTCTATGTCCATTTTTATTAGTTCAAGACTTGCTTCGAGATCTAAATATTCCTTGTTTTGTCATTTTACTAAATCATTTTTTTTTCTTGTTTAGTAAAATAATCAATTAATTCTTATAAATTTTCTATTATTTCAGATCTTCCTGTACTTTGTTCAAAGTTATCTTTTATAGATGTTTTAAAACAAATAAGAGATTGTTTAAGATAAATTACATTTTTTAGAATTTCTTGATTTTGAGAATATTTCTTACTTTTACTTCTATAAAGTTTTGTCTTAGGTTTCCTTTTCATGCTATTATGTTTATCTTCCATTTAGTATGATTTCATGCAATATAAATAAGATTTTAACAATATTAATGAAATTTTAAGGTATATTAGCCTCTATTTACAAACTAACATGTTTTTGAATATGGTCCAACTCATTCTTCCGCTTCCTAGCTATCTCCTTCTTGTTCAAAGAGTTAAGCCTCACTCCAGATTCAAGCTTCTAGTCCTTCTGACCCTGCTGATCATATGAGATCCATACTTAACTTACTAAAGTAAGAGTGATAGTTTGGATTAAAATGGACTTTTATTCATTAAACAAAAAGTTTATACAAACTAGAAAATTAGTAATCTTGAAAGGGTTATTAGTTCTTCCTTATTACTAGATACATAGCTAAAACATGAAAATATAAAAGTGGATAGATGTTAGGTTTTCGTAGTGAATCCCTTAGCTGCAGAGAATTCCCTTTTATAGACATAAGGGTTCCCTACTTACAATGGTGGGATTGTACTATTCCTAACTTTCCTATTTGGCGTTTAACACCTACAATATTGACACTCTTGGCGCCAACTATTGGAGCGGTCTTACATGGTTTGCTCTGCCGACATAGAACTGTGGGATGAGCTTGTTTCTACGCAGGCTTCCTTATCTCTGATGCAGTAGATGCATTTGTAATCATCTGATTGTTGCTTTGAATGATGGAAAAATACCTTTTTGGTTTCCTCACTTGCTTTAATTTCATTGCAATAGAAGTTAGTTTCATAGGAAATTACTTTTTTACTATTCATAGGAAATTACTTTTTTACTATCTTCCTTGGTGATAACTATATCACTTTAAGAAGTAATAATAGTTTTACTTGGGTTGTAATTAATCTTAATTTCTGAAGAGTTATTAATTCTTATTATTTCATGATAAATTTGACTTAACATCTGTACTCTTTCAAATACATAATTCCTTAAGATTGAATTCTTTTTCTGGTAAAAATTTTGGTCGAGTAACTTATCTTTTATTATTTGCTATGCCAAGTTTAATGAAATGATAAGGACTTACTAGTGTTTTTTAGTTTCAATCCATTAATGAACTGAAACGTCTTAAATAAATAGGCCTATCTATAGCCCTAATTTTCTTTTTGAAATTTCTGATAGATTTCTTGAAGTTTTCAGGAAAATATATTAATTCTTTTAATTCATTTTCTGGATATATATTTTCTATTAATCCAGCATGAAATGTATTATAGACAAATACTAGATCAGCTCCTTCTAAAATGTTGAATTTACTTCTTGATTATAAATCTTTTTTTGTAGTATAAAATTTCATATTATCAAGATGTTCCTCAGTAGTTTTTCTTGCTAGATTATACAGGTTTAACTATTGTTGTTTTGTTAAATTCCTATATCTTTCCCTTTCTTCTTCAGAAGAATTATTTATTGCTTTACTAAAAATTACTGGTCTTTGAATTTTTTCAAGGTTTCTTAATCTACTAGTTCCTATTGCTGGTTGTTGTACTATCTAAAAATATTTTTTTGTTATTTCTATTGGTGTTAGTAGTTTAGGAACTTTATAATTAGTGTAATTTCTTTCTGCTTCTATCCTATTGGTAAAGGATCTATGGATGATTCTACTAAATTCTATTATTGCTCTGCTTGCTTCAGGTCAATTAGTGTATATTCTTGATTTTGGTCCATTATATACTACATAAACCTTTTTTGAATCTTCCTTTTCAGCTTCATCCGCCCAATTGATTTTTTCTTTTCTAAGTTTTTTCTATGTTCTAGGTTGTTACTGTTAGTTTCTTCAATTTCTGCTTTTAGAATTTTTATTCATTTTTGCAATTTTTGTTGAAGTTTCAACTTCTTTTCCTATTGAGCTTTCCTTAAGCCATTTTATGTTAACCATGGTATGCCTATTTTTTAAATTGTAATACCTCTAGTTGTTCTCTGAGGCATTTGATTTCTATTTCATAAATCATGATTTCATTTTCTTTTATCTGTATTTCTATCTCAAGAGAACCCATTCCAGCCATAAAAATCATAGTTAGACGTGCTAATTCTCTAGTTAAAGCATTTGTTAAACTATTTTTCATTTTTGGCAAATGTTATACATCAAATTTATAATGGTTAAACCATTGTTGTCATCTAATAAGTCTTTCTTGTTTATAATTACCTACAATATTAGTTCTTAAAAAATGTCCAAAATTTTTATTGTCAGTCCTAACAACGAATTTTGAACTTATAACATATATTGTAAATTTCCTTATAGCTTTCTTAACAGTTAAATATTCTTTTTCATTACTATGATAATTTAATTCAGGCCCTTGGAAATATCCTGAAGTGAATCTGCAAAGATATTCATCTTTGTCATCAACTTTTACTTTTGATACTGCTTCCCAATATTCATGTGAAGCGTCTGTTTCTATTATCATTTTATCATCTAGTCTTGAATGATATAAAGTTGGTAATTTTACTTGTGCTTTTACTTTATCCATATTCTTAGTGTCTCGATCAGTCCATTGCCAGACATAGTCTTTTTTAAGTTTTGTTTATAATATTTTCTCAATCTACTAATTTCTTTATATATGCTTCTGCATATGTAAACATCCTAAAAATCTTTGTAATTGATTTTTATCTTTGATTATACTAGGAAAATTTTGTATATTATTCAAAATATGGGGTTGTAGATGATGTTTTTCATATTTTATTTCTAACCCTAAGTATTTTATTTTTTATTGAGCAATGACTGCTTTCTTTTCTAATAATATTATTCTTGATTTTCTACATTCTTGTAAAATATTAATAATGTCTAAATAATTATTTGATAACTCATTACTGAATATTAAAATATTATTTATATAAACACAAAAAAATTGTGATATTTTTTGAAAAAATTATCCAAATATTTTTGAAAAATACCTGGTGCTTGCTTAAGTCCAAATGGAACAACTGTCCATTGAAATTTTCCTTGAGGGCAGCCAAATGCTGTTAATTTTTGTGATTCATCATCAAGTCTTATTTTCCAAAATCTACTTTTGCAATCAAAACTTAAAAAATATTTCTTTCCTTTAATAAGTGATAATAATTCTTCTTTCTTTGGAATAAAATAACTATCATCAATAGTTTCTTTATTTAAAGCTTTAAAATTTATTACTATTATCTTTTTTCTCTACTTTTTTCAGTTTTTTTTTTCTACTAAGAATGCTGGACTAGAATATGGTGAATTACTGAAAATAATTACTTTTAATTTTAAAAGTTCTTGAATTTATTTTTCAAATTATTCTCGATCTTCTAGGGTATAAATCATTGGTTTTACTTTTATAACCTTTAAAGGGTCTTTTAATTTTATTTTTTCTATTTCATTAGATTTATTGATATTTGAATCTAATGAATTTTCTGAATATATTGTTTTTAATAATTTTCTTATTCATGTTAAAGTTTTATCTTTTTATATTTCATTCAGAAATGGATTTTGGTCAACCTCTATGTCTAAAGAAATCTTTTCTAAATATGGTTTTTATTTTTCTATATCCTCACCACATTTTTGCTTTTTATGTTGTGATATAAAAATTGATAATGAAACAATTAATACTTTCCTGATTTTTGATGCATAAATTGTTTGTCCATCTAGGGTTGTCAAGCTTATTTTATCTAAGTACTGGGTAAATGATTAATATAAGTTTAAAAATTTATTTTCTAATAAAATATCAACTCCAATTTCTTATTAATAAATTGTAGGCATATGAAAAATTTCTCCTCCTAGTTATACATATGTATCTTTTAGCACTTTATTTAGATTTATTGTAGTATTATTTGCAATTCTTACTACTAATTTCTTTGGTAATTATTTTCAAAATTTTTCTAAAAATACATATTTACTGGCCACACACATACTTGCACCTGTATCAATATATGCATGTAAATAATAATTTTTATATTCTTTAAATTTTAATCCTATCTTTATATATGTACTATTTAGATTTGTTATGTTTAATATTTCATCCATTATTCATAATTATAATCAGAATCATAATTAGATGTTTGAGTTTGTCATTTCCTCTTTAGTTTCTTCTAATAGATAAATACTACACATATCATCTATATCAGATTTTTCTATTAGTTCTAATCCATTTTAAAGGCTTCCACTAAAATTTTTGCTTTTTGGAGAAATTCGTTTTTAAATTCTTTTTTATGTTGGAGTCTATTAGGACATTCATTTGCATACTGCCCTTCCTCATTACATATCCAACATCTGCATTTCTTTTTTCCTAATGGACAATAATTTTTCCTTTTAGATGTATTATATTTTCTTCTTTTAAAATATTTTTTTATAAGGTTTTCTGTTATATTTTCTTCTATATTTTTAGAAATTTTGTTTTTTAAATTTATATCTTTTGAATTTTCAAAATTTCTTATTTTTTTTATATTTATTATAAGATCTTATATTACAACCATATTTTTCTGACATTCTAAAATCTCTTGAATCACAACATATTCTATCATTTTCTTTTATTTGTTTGAATTTTTTTCTTTCTTGGCATTTTGCTATTATCCAACTCTTAAGACTTCTTATTCTTCCTCCTAAAGTATTAGGTAGAGTTTCTCTATTTCTTACATTCCATCCTTCTGTCATAGTTTTATGTAAAGTTCTTGATAGTTTTTGAAAAAAAATTTCCTTATATTTCTTGCATAGAAGGTGGTAATTTATGATACATATAAAAGAATCTATGTAACACATATCACATATTTTCATATTTGCTAAATGCCATTTGGCTTCAGTTATTTCATTTTCACTAGGTTCTGTAATATTTCTTCCTTTATCTTCTCCAATAAATTATTTATATATTTCATTTACTACAGTATTTAAGTAATTTCTTCCTATTGTTGAATTTCTTTGCATTCTTAAATGTTGTTGTTGAATTAAATTTGAAAACCAAACTTTTATATTTCCTATCATTTTATGAGCTACCAAAACTTTCCAAGCTGAAGGGTTTGTTTGTGTGGTTTAGAAGTTTGTATAATTACACTCATTCTACTAACTCATTTATCTAAGGCTTTTTTCCTATCTCTTATGCAATTTAGGTCTAGAATATCAGATTTATAATTTTCATGTGATCTAAATTTTGGTGGAATACTTCCTCTAGTACCCCAATATAATCCTTCTTCTATTTTAGGTTGTTGTCTTCTTCTACTTATTGGTTTAGGTTCTCCTGGTCTTTGTTTATATGTATCTTCCCTATGTGGGTCAGATATTTCTCCTCTTTCTAGAATTAATCTTTTTGGGTTTGTTCTTGGTACTAATAATGGTTCCATATGAATTCTTTGGGTTATATTTTCTTGTTCAGATTCACTTTCATTAATTACTGTCATATCAACTTCTTCTTTATTTGTGCAAAGTTCTTCTTCATAATGTTTTTCTATTCTTTATTTGTTAGGGTTAACAAACTAATTACTTTTCTATATCTTTATTTTCAAGATTCATGAATTGTTCTTCTAAATTTTTTCTATATTTCATTAAATTGTTATTATTTCTTTAGATTCTTCATCTTTTCTTTTATCATTCTTGGGTATTAAAGGATCAGATCTCTTAGGAGGTTCTTCTATTAATCATTTTAATAGATTGAATCTTAATCAATTTCCTCTTGGTATGTTATTAACATCCTTTTTTTAATTCTATAATTTCTTTATAAATGTCTAACATATTCCTTTTAATTCTTGTATATTTTTAATATTTATTTCATCTGTAGTGTCTATTTTTTCTGCTATAAGAATTAAGGCTTTTATTATAAATATTTGATTTTTACATGCGCTTGTCAGGCTACTATTTTATTCTAATTGTATTTCTAATAGTTCATCTTTTACCATAATTACTTCATTGTGTAGACTAGTTCTTTTGCTTCTTCAATTTCTTCTTTTAATTCTTTTATTTCTCTATTTCTTTTACTGACTTCTATCTGAGTATCTATAAATCTAATTCTTTGTATATTATATCTCTTTACTGATATCAGATGTTTTTCTTTAATATCTAAATTTCATTCATCAGGTACTTCATATTCTGTTAATATTTATGTTTCTTTATTACTTGTCTTATTTCTTTGAAAGTTTTATCTATTTCTATAAATTCATTTTGTCCATATATTGAACAATTGTGACTGTTTGTTAATGAATATCCTAGTAGGTAATGAATTGAAAATGGATAGTTTCCATCTTTCATTAGATTTCCTCGTTCAAAGTCATAAGGTAGGCTTAATCATTCCTAATAAAACATCTTTTCTGTTTGTTATTCTGTTATCTAATAATGTTAATTTAATTGTTGTATCTATTTCTTCTCTAAAGTGTGCTTTTATCAAAATTTGTATTCCTCTTAAATGGATATATCCAATCTTTCCTCTATCTTTTTCGAAAATTTTTGATAATTTTTTCATAATACTTTCTTTATCAATTAATAATATATTAAACCTTCCTTTTGCATATCCTATAGTAACACTCATTTCTTTATTACTAATGCAATAATATATTATATATTTTCTTGAACATAATTTTCTTATTTTAGAGAATAATTCTTCTCTAAATCCATCTTTTTCTTTAAGATTTAGTTTTAATTTTTGTATTTCTTCAAATTTCTTTTTACTAAATATATTGTGAAAAATATTCGATAATATCTTGTGTTTTTACTTCCATTAATTTTTGATTTTCTATTATTTCTGACATTTTTAAGTTATATATATTTTTATTTTGTTTGTAAGCTTTTATAGATTTTTATTATTTTTATAAGGTATTATAAATTTTTCTATTTTGTAGGATATTATAAATTTTTATTATTAGGTAACAGTTACATAAATTTAAAATATAAGTTTATTAATAAGTAGTAGGCGTTAATAGTAATGCTGTTGTGATTTTAGCCAAATTTCTTCATATGGAGCCCAAAATAGAAGTTTTTTTTTTTTTTCGTTTATAAATGTTTCAGTGGTTTTTAATTTTGCAATAGCCCGAAGAAGATAATAATTTTTTTTTTGATGAAAAAAAAAACCTCACCGGGATAGGGGGGATAGGGCTATTGCCACACACCGCCACACACCAGGATCATCGGAATGTTTGGATCAAATACCAATCGCAGGTCAGCCAGCGGATCCAGAGGGGACTGGAGCCCGACAAGCAGAGCGCGGAATCCGTTGGTTGCAACCAGATTAAGCCAGACTAAAGAGCCTGACAGAAACTAGCGTTCTGCGAGCCTCGAACCCACGCCCTGCCGTGTGAGGACAGAGACCCTGGATCTTAGCCGCTAGAGCCCGACCACTGGGCTACCAAACGATTGGTTGAAGAAGATAATAATTAGATTTGGTCAGTTCCGACATTTTCTTGGCAATTAACACAGTGAGCTGTAGTCAACTTTAGAATTTTTGTATTTATTTTTAATCTTTCCTTTTTTTGCAATTCCTTTGTAATATTTGTTTTATTGCTTTGATGTTTTTCTTTCGGGGCCTTAGAGTTGTAGCCTTTAAAATGGAGCTTGTAACTTTGATGAAGACTAACTTTTTTCCAATAATATTTTAAAATATTGTCACCTAGTTGTTTAACTATTTGAAACACTAAATTTACTAGTAATCATGAACAATTCAATGGAAATTAGCTAGTAAGGTTGCTACATTTCGTTGAGTTTTCTTCTTTTTCATACACGGTCCTTGCGTCACCATATCTACAGAGATGGGAGAGAGATTTAGTTGGGGAGCAAAGTAAGTCATCACGTATGGTATGAAAGAAAATTTTATTAGTGGGAATTTTTTTTTTAATTTAATTGTATAGAATAATATTTTTTATACATAAAATTTTATTTTTAATTCTTAAAAAAAAAAACATATGTTAATTTTTATTATAACAAAAATGAACACATGTTTTTTTAGTATTAAAAGAAAATGAATATTTTTTTTATTGAAAGGAATTAAAAATAAAATTAATTAATTAATTGAATTATTTATGCAATTTTATTTTTTAAAATAGCTCTGTTAGACATAATCTGTTAATTTTTTGGAGTAATTATGTAAAAATTTGTTATAGTTTTTTTTCTACATTACTATATTTAATTATTATTTTATTCCTTGTTGTGGGAATTGCAAATTTTCCCAAAAATTATTCGAATTGCAAGAGTAAAATTAGAGAAATCCAATTAATGCCATGGGGGTCTATCTTTCTTAAAAATGTAATCAGCTTATTGTTCAATTGACAAGGAAATTAAATAATAATAAAACAACTGACATGATATGATAGATTAAAGCATAAAGTGTCATAGGGTTACTCACTTACTTGGATGGGTTGATGCTTTTTTTGTCGTAAAGTCAGCACTCACTACTTAGTCAAGTAACTAAAATAACAAAATTAATATTTCTTAAAATTATTAATAATAAAATTAATATTTTTTATTTAAATTTATATTTTTACAATTAAAAAAATAATTAATATGTCATTTTTTTTTAAACATCCATCCAATTAGAATTGAATGACGATAATTTACACTCGTTTAATATTGAACGTTCAATATTTTATGTTCAAATTGAATATTAAACGTTCAATATTATTGGGGTGTTAGTTTTGTTACTATAAATTTTAGGGGTGCTATTTTTGGTAATTTTTCAAGAAAGTAATGTGTTTATGGTCTTGATCAAGCTCTATCTAATCTAGGTTTGTTTTCAAGTAAAATCAGCAAAACGACAAGTCTGTTACACACCGTCTGTAGCAGATAGAATCATAAGAGAAAACATTCAAAATCTCATGTTCTTATTTATACTATGATCCGGACATTTTGTCCAACACACCTAACATATTGCGTCCAAATTTGCAGAGGTTTGCTTACTTAGAAGCTATTGTAAATTATTTAAGTATATATCATAAGGAGAACTTTTAAGCTTTCCATTCTTCACTTCAAATCCCACGTTTAAATTATACCAAATATTGGTTGACCTAAAATAACACAAAAGAATAATCTAGTTTAATTCATTTTAGCAATATGCTAAAGAAAGAAAACAAACAAAAATTAAAGGCTTCATTGCAAAAGTGATATATTAATCACTTACATAACAAGCTAATGATTGAGGTGGCACTTCAAAACCGGTGCTTGATGCTTGAAACATAGATTTACAACCCGATCCTCCCCTTTAATTCGAGCTAGGGACAAGTTGTGTGGAAGAAATTGGTACTTGAAACACAACACGGGTAGAGTTGACAAGTTTGAATATCATATGAATGTGGTCTGGATAACATTTGAATACCTTATGCAAAACCACTTCGAATATAAGAAGTCGTTGCAAAGAATCCAATGGCAGCAAAAATAAATCCAATTTTTTTGAACGAATTTGCCAACATTTGAAATTATTTAAATATAGTCTGAATACCGATCAAATACATTGAGAGAGTCCAAATTCAGTGAGCATCTAAATTTAAATGATACAGACATCTAATAACTCATCGTTTTTATACAGGCAGCATAAACAACAGAAATAGATAACAATCAACAAATACTCATTGATAAAAATAAGGCAGATATCAAAAATAGAATAAAGCAGTAAATATTTTTCAATCACCGTATAGTTTTAATATGTTGACACATATATCGAACATACATTAATTGTATTAACTTATGAAACACAGTAGCTAAATTCACTAGAAATAATAAACGGTTAATACAGACTCGATAAGGTAAGACGCCAAATACCACTATCAGTTAAGGACCACTTGTTCTAACTGCCTAGACTGCTATCACCAGCTATATATCACTACAGCTACTTTGATCCTCACTGGATCCGGCTCACCACCAAAGTCACTCCACCATCTAGTGTGGTACTAATACCTGTGCTCAAATTAAAGTGAATCCTAAAAAATATTAAATGCACCCAAATATGATTTTCATTAAAAAATCCACCTCGTAATAATAATACATAAATACACTCAATATATTCTTATTACGGCAACTTCATTTGGTAAAATAATTTAATCAATTCCTCTACCACCTCGTATCTTAATACATAAACAATACAAGATGTATCGAGAATACAAAAACTCTTTTTTCAAATATTTTACAAAAATTTTCATGTAAAATTATCTACTTCGAATCACTAATATAGAATCATACTCAACGTATTAATAATACGAAAAATATCAAATATTTTTTTAATAGGACAAGAAAATAATTTTTCATAAAATCAAATTTTATATAAATAAAAAAATCAGCTCATAAAATGTGTACAAAAGCATGAGAAAAGATGTGTAGGAAGTTAAAAAAAAAAAAGATTTAATGAATAGAGAGATGGGGTATTTATAGTTGATTTTTCAACTTCCAGTACCCTCGTGGGTATCTCGCTGTACACCTCAGCGAGGTCTCGTTGACCACCCTAGCAAGCCCCATGAAAAGTATTAGCTTGGTCCAATGAGTCATAAATCCACCATGTGCACCCTCGTTAACTACCTCAGCAAGCTACCTGCAAAGCCCTTGCGAAGTCCCCAACAAACCATCAAAAATTTATTTTTTTAATTAAAAACTTATCCATTTAAAAATTCACAAATATTGGTAAAATGTGAAAATCAAATGTAAGTAAAAATAACTTTAACAAGCATACAACATGCTCCCAACCACCTTATGATGTGTGTGATATGTAAAAATACAAAGTGTTAGATATTTATATGAGTGTGTGCTATACATATCACAAGCAAAATATCGTACAAAAAAGTAGACAAAAATACTAAGTAAAATAAACAGACTCCGTATTTTTCAAATGAGAATGCGAACAAAGACTCAAAGGGCCTTACAAGACTTAAAATCTCCCTTTTTAGCTTTTTGTGGCAAAGCACTGCACAACCTATACAGGGTAAGTATTAAACACAATATATTTATGCAAGATGATCTATAGAAGTTCATTCCCATGAACAAACTCCAACATAGATAAGGCATTCCCAACACACCTATACTCCGAGTGCATCTGTCTTGCAGTGCTTTATCTATCTTCATGAATTAACACATCAATCTTGATGCTAATTCTAGCTCCAAGTGAGCTAAAAAGTCCAAAGCTGCATCTATATCCTGCACACATGAAACAAACACATATCCGTGAATGTATCATGTAGAACTAAATGTAGTCTAACCAACTACTATCATGTTGCCACTACACAAGTACGCACTGATAGGCTAAACACAAGTAGACACATAATTTCTCCCTGCCTTCATGAAACACTCCCCCTGAATGCATGCAAGTCAGATAACAAGACATAATACAAAAATACACTCACATCCCAAACAGTGCAGAAATAAGACGTAAACACGTTGTGCAACTTACAAACTTCTCCCCCTTTTTGACATAGAAAGTCAAAAGAACACCATTACATGAGGGAGATAAGACATAAGTAACACTTATGCAACACATACAAAGAGAAAATAAAGCATAAGAAAAAGAAAAGGAAGTAAGTACACTATAAAGAAATTATTTTTATTAAAATTCAAGATTTTTGTTATTACATAATTTTAGAAAAATATAATACATAAAAAACTAAGATTCTCATCTCCCTTCATCTCTAGCAGGGTCACGCTAAGAACCTATGCTGGACTCTATATGGTCAAAAGGCTAGGAAAACTGTAAAAGGTTGGAAAATTAAGCTCCAAGGGTGGCAACTGGACAAACAATCAGTTGAAGGAATCTGTAGAGTGAGGAAGCTAAATGTCTTGATCTTGAAGCAATGCACCAGTACTCACACCTACTGAGTGAATCTAAGAATATTTCACTCATCAGCTCAGAAGGAGTATCAGTAGATGCTAGGAAAATTGAAGCTATCCAAACTTTGCCCACCCCAAAATCCATTCAAGAGGTGCAAATTTTTTATGGCCTAGCCACGTTTTATAGAAGGTTTATAAGAGATTTTAGCTCTATTGTAGCACCCATTACAAACTGTCTCAATAAGGGTCAATTTAAATAGGGGAAGAACAAGAGAGCAGTTTTCTTTTAATTAAAGAAAAAATTTGTTCCACACCAGTTCTTGCCCTGCCAGATTTTAGCAAAGTATTTGAAGTGGAGACAAATGCTTCAATGGTAGGCATTAGAGCTATCCTTTCGCAACAAGGAAAACCCATTGAATTCTTTAGTGACAAGCTCAATGCGTCACGCCAAAAGTGGTCCACTTATGATCAAGATTTCTATGCAGTTGTTAGAGCATTTAAACATTGGGAATACTACCTTATTTCCAAGGAATTTATTCTTCACAGTGACCACCAAGCCTTGAAATGGATCCATTCTCAAAGAGACATTTCTCAGGTACATTCTCGATGGGTTATCTACTTACAATGTTTCACTTATGTATTCAAACATCGTTCAGGGAAACATAATAAGGTGGCAGATGCCTTGAGTAGGAGACATGATTTATTCACTGTTTTACAAACTCACATAACCAGCTTTGAGTCCTTACCAGACCTCTATCCCAATGATGCTGAATTTGGTGTAATCTGGGAACAATGCCACAATCAAGTGCACACTGGTGAATTTCATTTATGTGAAGGATATTTGTTCAAAGGTAATCAGCTCTGTGTTCCTAATACATCTTTAAGAGACTACTTAATCAAGGAGTTACATGCTGGGGGACTTGTTGCACATTCAGGGAAAGACAAGACCATTCAGCTTGTGGAAGAAATATATTTTTGGCCTCACCTACATAGGGATGTCACTAAATTCATACAGAGGTGTTCCATTTGCCAAAGCGCCAAAGGAGGTGTTCAAAATACTGGACTTTATGTACTTCTACCAGTCCCTACAACCATTTGGGAAGATCTTAGCATGGACTTTGTTCTAGGACTTCCTACTAGCTAAAGGAGAGTGGATTCTATTCTAGTTGTAGTGGACAGGTTTTCCAAGATGTCTCATCTTCTCCCCTGCAAAAAGATACATGATTCTAGCAACATTGCTTCCTTATTTTTTAAAGAAATTATTAAACTCCAGGGGATCCCTAAGACTATCACATTCGATAGAGATGTTAAGTTCCTAAGTCATTTTTGGAGAGAATTGTGAAAGAGGTTTGATACTACACTTAATTTTAGTAGTGCCTATCATCCACAATCTGATGGGCAGACTGAGGCCATCAACAGATCAGTGGGTAGTATGCTACGTTGTTTGGTACATGAACAACCTAAACAATGGGATCTCCTCCTTCCTCAAGTGGAATTCGCACTCAATAGCGTCATCAATAGATCCACTGGGCACTCACCTTTCTCAATTGTTTACACCAAAGTACCCAACTTCAGTGTTGATTTATTGCCCAATCCTAATCCGAAGAGTTAAACTACCACCACTTGGAGCCAAGACTATGTTCAGTTCCACAAGGAGATCCAAGCACATATTGAGCACATGAATCACCAATACAAAAGTCAAATGGATAAACATCGACGAACTCAACTCTTTAATGAAGGGGATCTAGTGATGATTCATTTGAATAAACAAAGATTACCTGTTTGTCTTTGTGCTAAACTGCAGTCCAAAAATTATGGTCCTTATCGCGTTTTAAGGAAAATTAATGATAACTCCTATGTTATTGACATCCCAAGTGATTGGCAGATTTCTTCCACCTTCAACATCACTGACATTCGTTCCTACTACCCACTTGAGAATGCTCCAATTCTTGAAATGAATTCGGGGTCGAATTCTTCAGAGGAGGAATACTCTAATGTAGAGAAAGTTCAACTAATTTAGCATGTGTCGTTCTCTATTTTGTATTGTCGTTTGTTATTTTCTTTATTTAGAGTTGTAGCTTTAAATTAAATAACACCTGTAACAGAATTTGTCTGTTAGTGCAAAGCTAGCAATTGTGCTGTGGCCTTCATGATTGGTTATGTTAGCACAATATAAGCACAGGACTATATTGTAGGCAGGTCATTCATTTTTTGTTTGTAATGCTCAATTTTGAGATTTTATCATTAATATCAAATAAGGTTTAGCAATCGAAGAATTGCAACCTAATTCTTGCTAAATTATTTCTGTTACAGTTTTGTGTTTATATTTGCTTCCTACATCAACTGGAGTCTTTAAATTCTTTTCCAGCTTTGATAAAGGTAAAAGAATTTAGTTCAAAATAGAAAAAAAGAAAAATAAATATAAAGATGGAGAAACTTGGACAAGCGTACACGACGAAACATATTCACTTTATGCTTTCATTTTTATTAAAAATAGAATAAATATAATCGCTAAATTAACAACATTTACTAAATGAGCTTATAATATCTCATATTAATATATAAGAATTTTTTTATTCAATATTATATTTATTAGTATAAATTTTAGTAATATTTCTAAATTATTTTCAATAACTTAGCGGCAAATAAAGATGGATTGAAAAGCAAGTGTAAGTAAGACGAAAGAAATCCAATTAATGTTATGCCATGGGTTTATTATATAGAAAGCAAATATAACTAAATTCTTTGTACGATCATTTGGTTTCTATATAATTGATTGGAATGATAGATTAAAGCATAAACTGTCACAGTGAAAATTGGAGGCCACTTGGGAGGAAATGAAAAAAATCCATATTTCTGTTGACCAAAAGAATTCACCACCGGCATCGACAAATAAAAAAATAAAAAACAAAAATTAAAATTAAAATTATATAAAATAACATTTTTAAAAATTATAATAACAAAAATAATACATTCATAATATAAAAAATTTAATATTATATTAATATAATTGGTCAAAGTTAAACTTAAAAACCATTTAAATAGATTATATTGGATGTGAAATTTTTTGAAGTATAACTTTTTTTAGTACAAATTTATGAACTAGAAATAAAAGATGCTATTTTTTTTAACAGATTTTAATTGATGTTATAAATTTTGCAAAATAAATTGTGACTAATTAATACTTCGTCACCATAAAATAAACGGAAATTATAAAAAATAACACCCTTAAAATTTATATTAACAAAATTAACACCCCAATAATATTGAACGTTCAATATTGAATTTGAATGTAAAATATTAAACGTTCAATATTAAACGAGTCTAAATTATCGTCGTTCAATTCTAATTGGATGAATGTTCAAAAAAATAATAATATATTAGTCATTTTTTTATTTGTGAAAATATAAATTTGAACACAATGGGTGCTAGTTTTGTTATTAGAAGTTTTGAGAAGTGTTAATTTTGTTATTCTCTCTAAAATAAATTGCAATAGGATTGAGGAAAAAAGAGCACTTAAGCATTTCATTTGCCGTATGTTTCGACTGTTCGAAAAAATTTGAGAAAAATTCACATATGAGTGTAATTTGGAGTATGGGGAGTGATCCTTATAATAAAATAAAAAGATAACGCGTACTCACTATTTAAACTTTAAAGATGTAATGTGTTGTTAGCCTTCATCAAGCTCTATCTATGTAAGGCCATTCATATTCATTGCAAACTTTAAATCCAACTATTCAAAGTGCATACGAACAAAACTCTTAGTTCCTCTCTAGAATCAGTTGACCAACAACATAAAAACCGTTAAAAAATATGTGAAAGCTTCAATTAAGTATCCCTTAATTTCCCATTTTATGTTAAAGTAATGGTGCACATAACTTTGATGGTAATACTCACGACTCTTTCATTTCAAATCACATATTTAAATCATACAAAAATATCGTTTGATCTTAAAAAAAATAAATTTAACGTTATTAAAATAAATTCAGCAAATACGACATGTGGCAGATATAATTATAGAAGAAAAGATTCAAATATTTTGGTCGTTTTTATTTTTCTAAGTTACAAAATTATCTGATCATAGAAGGAATCAACTAGTTTTCCGTAATTAATAGCAAGTCTTTACCACTATAGTAGCGGTTGCAGGCTATTTATGTTTCATTTATTCAGTTTCCCTTCAATGTTTAAGTAGGTAACCTGCAGTGACTCATGAGAAACAATTGCTTAGGAAAAACAGTTAATATTTAGTTACAAATGTGGAAAAAAAAAAAAATCTTATTTAATACCTGTTAAATGCACCCAGTTAATTATAGTCGTTTATTCCATCTTCTTACAATATCCATTTTTATAAAAATAAAGTTAAGATGAATCTGTTCCAGTACTTGTCAACACTCAAATATGTTATTTGAAAATATATCAACCACTACTACAAATTTGACTTTATAGGACAGCTAGTATAGGACAGTCCCGTCCTAAAAAAATTGAAAAAATAGGACGTTCATTGAATATCTTATAAAAAATTCTTATAGAATGACTACTGATCGTTTTAAAAAATTCTTATAGGATGGCCGTCCTATAAGAATTTTATAAGACGGTCACTGACTGTCCTATTTTTTATGAAAAAAGTTTACTTGACCGTCCTAAAAAAATCTTATAGAAGTCGTCCTAAATTTTTTTTTTTTTTTTTGTTATATTTGTCCAATACTGAAATCTATACATAACCTGTACAAATATTAATTTCATTCCAGAAACACGATCAGAATAAATTTAATTCTAAAACATCCATAATTTACATCACATATATAAGGTTCAAAGCCTAGCTTTACACATATTACCATAATGCACAATTAAATTACAAGAACATATATATATTTATGAAACATACAATCTTAGGATTAAAACTAGCTACATACAAACTAGTTAATTGTTTGAAAGATAATTATATACGTACATACATCATACTTTTTCACACTACAATACAAGATATGTAAAATATTTTTTAGGAAATTTAATAACCAACTTATTTTGTAATATACTTTTATTTAATATTCAATAAGTGAATTATTTTTAATATCTACATTAATTCACATTGCACAATTTAATTAGCTCGTATTAATAAAAGATACCACAATCACTTCATCATTACACATCCTAATTTTACATTCAATTAATAACTGATATATCACTTTGTATATTATATCTTAATGCATATAAAACTACTCTAAAAACAATGATGATTCTGAATTATTGTTTAATGCAGCAAAATTAGTTTTGGTACTAAACTTGTTTTTATACATCTGTCTTACAAGTATGACTCTATTCACTAAGCCTAACACTGAGATTCAACAATCAGGGTATTGTGGTTAGCTTAATACTGTGTCAGAAGTTTATTACGAAATTGAAAGCTACAAAGAAGAAGAGAGAAGGAAGAACGAAGAAGAGGCAGTGGAGTATAATCAGTATATTACTTATGAACTGGTATACATGTACGTATATATAGTAGCTGTTGCTAACAGCCTTGCATGGGCTGAATAACAACCTACTAACAGAATATTAACAAACTTATGACACGTATGCAAGCTGCTAACAACTCTAAATCATCTTAACAGCCTCCCATAAGCTCATGGTTTGTGAATAACTGTGAGCTTAGTTCGTAGTTCAAGAAACTTGGTTCCTGGAAGCGCTTTAGTCATTATATCGGCGGTTTGCTCTTGTGTTGGGGTGTATTCAACTTGGAACATTCCATCTAACACCTTCTCACGAATGAAATGGAAGTCAATCTCAATGTGCTTCGTTCGTGCATGAAATACTGGGTGTTTAGCTAAATACCCTGCACTGATATTATCAAAGTATACCACAGGCTTGTCATTGAGACTAACCTTCAATTCAGGAAGTACTTTTTGTATCCACAACATCTCAGACACAGTGTGTGCCAATGCCCTAAATTCTGCCTCGGTAGATGACCTGGACACTACTCTTTGTTTCCCTAAATGCCATGAAACCAAAGAATGACCAAGGTAAATACAATACCCTCTTGTAGAACGCCTATCATCACTACATGCAGCCCAATCAACATCAGTGTAGCCAGTCATGCTTAAGCTATGAGATTGATGCAACATGAGACCATGAGTTAGTGTGCCTTTAAGATACTGTACTAGGCGTTTAGCTGCAATCCAATGTGTCACCGTGGGCTGATGAAGATACTGACAAAGCTTATTAACAGAGAAACTAATTTCAGGTCGTGTTAATGTACAATAGTGAAGGGCTCCCACAACAGACCGATAGGTAGTAGTAGGGGTGGTAATTTGTGCTATAGCTCGATTGACCGAATCGAACCCGAATCGAAAAACACGAATTGAACACGAATCAAATTAAATTTGGGCTTGTTTCGGGCCAGCTCGAATAACACGAACAAATTTGGGCTGGGTTAGGGCTGGGTTAGGGCCAGCCCATTAGCCCGAACTAAAATTAAATTAAATTAAATTTTAAATAAAAAATTAAAAAATACTATATTAAAATTAAAATAATCTTTCATTTCTTTTAGTACTTCTCTTTTATGATATATTAGTTATTTTTTTCCCTTTTCTTTTGAAAAATAAGCTGATAATGAATAAATAGTTATAATTTATTCATTTTGTCACAATATTATGCTACATTCTTTGATGTTAATACATTTAGCATTTAAATCTACCTAACTCTTTAAACAAAAAAATATATTTATATTTAATTTAAATTAATATTATGAAGTTTCTATTTTTAAATTAATACTTGTGTTATGCTATTCTCTTTTCTACTTGTTCCTTGTCTTGAGACTTAGATATTATGTAATAGTCAAAGTTTTATTCTTGTGTATATAAAAAAAGTTATGTTATCGTGTAACATTTTAATTTACTTTAACTGTTCAATTTTTAATAAGTATATTTATTTAATCTACTCATCTTTATTTATTTTGTTTAATAACTAGAAGAAATTTAATTTAAATTTGAGAACTCTTTATTCTAAATTTGTGTTTGTATGAGGGCATGACGACTTCTAACTTTTACATGAGTATGGTTTAATGCATTTACTCATTGCCAAATTAATTTAGTAATTAACTTTTTGCTTTAATAATTAATTTTTTATTATATATATATATATATATATTATTTTATGTAATTTTATTTGAGCTTTAATTATTAAACATATTTTTTTAATAAAAAAAGTCATATTAACTAAAAAATATATATAATTAACAATTCGGGCTAGTTTGGGCCAGTTTGAGCCAGCTCGTTTGTGTTTGGTTTGGGTTCGAGCTCACATTTGCTAGCTCGAATTAAATTTGAATTGAGCTAGGGTTGAATCAATTTGGACTGGGCTAGTTTGGGCCAGCTCGAACTAGCCCAGCTCGCACGAATTGACACCCTTAGGTAGTAGCATCACTAAACAATTCACCATCACCTTTAATAAGGCGTTGTCCGGCCATCATAGGAGTGATAACTGGTTTTGACTCATATAGTTGCACCTTATCAAGCAAATCCTTAATATACTTAGTTTGACTCAAGTGCAGCCCTTCATCAGTCTTTGTCACCTCAACTCCTAAGAAAAAACTGAGTTCACCCAAGTCTTTGAGGGAAAATACTTGATTCAACTTAGAGATTAATGACTGAATAAAAGATGGACTAGTACCAGTAAGTAATATATCATCTACATAGATAAGCATAATAACAAAAACTCCATTGTTGTCATAGATCATCATGCTAGCATCGACACTAGAACTCTTAAAACCATATTCAATCAAACACCCACTCAACTTCAAATACCAAGCTCTAGGAGCTTGTTTCAAACCATAAAGGGCCTTTTTGAGTTTGCACACATAGTGTGGATGATCTGAATCAATAAATCCTTCGGGTTGAGTCATAAACACTTCCTCCACAATATCGCCATTAAGGAAAGCCGTGTTAACATCCAATTGCCGAACACTCCATTTTTGAGCCAGTGCAAGACTTAAAACAATTCTGATGGTGGTGGGTTTGACAGCTGGACTGAAGGTTTCAGTGTAGTCCACTCCAGCAGTTTGTTGAAACCCTTTAGCTACAACTCTTGACTTGTATTTATCCAATGATCTATCAGCTTTGAGTTTGATTCGAAAAACCCATTTGTTGGCAATAAGCTTACGGCCATGAGGTAGAGGAACAAGATCCCAAGTTCTATTTTTGATAAGGGAATCATACTCACTTTGCATTGCAGCCTTCCATTCAGGAACTTGTAAGGCTTCTTTAACTGATGAAGGTTCAGGGTGAATCTTTAGAGCCAAAAGTGTTTTGGGTTTGGAAATCCCACATTTTGCTCGTGTAAGCATAGGATGATTATTAAGAGGGATAGAAGAGGAAGAGAGATTATTGTTAATGGAAGCTGGTATATCAATAGAAAGATGAATACCAGAGGGATCGAAAATGTGTATAGGTGATAAAGGAGAAAGAGAAGTTGGTGGACAAGATGACAGATCACCATAATTATTGGGCTGAAGAGGAGACTTTGATAGACTCGGAATAGGTGAAGTAGACTTGGAAGTAGAGAAAGATGTATCATCAAGAGATGCAGTAGATGAAGTATGTTCAGATTGAGAATGTAGACAGCTAGGATTTTGACTAGTCTTTGAAGTAGATGAAGTGTGTTCAGACTGAGACAAAGAACTGGGCATGGTTGCTATAGATGTGTCAGACAAGTTGGCATGTGACTGAGATATATGTGGTGATCCCATGGGTAATGAAAAAGAGCCAAAAGTGATACCAGTAGGTTCAAAAGTTAAAACATGTGATGCAGACAAAGGCATGTGACTTGACTGAGACAAAGGCATAACAGCAGGCTTTAAACATGGAAACTCTGACTCATTAAACTTCACATGGGTAGATATGTATACACGTTTGGTGGTTGGCTCAAGACACCAAAAACCTTTGTATTGAGTAGCATAACCAAGAAAAATGCAAGGAAGTGATCGGGGTTCCAGCTTATTTTGATTATAGGGTTTCAAATAAGGATAACACAAACACCCAAAGGTTCTTAGATGAGAGTAAACTGGTGAAGTTTTGTATAATAGTTCATAAGGACTACAAGAAGCCAAGGTTTTAGATGGTAATCTGTTTATTAAATAAACAGATGTTTTAAAGCTATATTCCCAGTAACTCATAGGCACCCCTAACCTCATTAATAAAGCCATTCCCGTTTCAACCACATGTCTGTTTTTCCTTTCCACAACTCAATTTTGAGATGGAGTATGTGGACATGAAATTCTTCTAAGGTAGCCACCCTGAAAGAGATGTGATTCAAGAGATTTAAATTCAGTTCCACCATCACTTTTTAATTGTTTAATCTGAGCTCCAAATTGCCTAGACACCATTGCTTCAAAGTGTAAAAAGAGTGATGCAACCTGACTTTTTCTATTTAAAACATACATCCATTGATACCGAGAGTAATCATCAACAAGCAACAAAAAATACTTCATTCCATTTATAGAATCAATAGGAGCAGGACCCCACAAGTCTACATGAATGATATCAAAAGGTTCAGAAGATCTGATATGTATATGAGTTAACGGTAGTCTATGTGACTTTCCAAGTTGACATGCATTACACAACTCTAGTTGACCAGAAGGCTTAACTATTTTATTCATACTACTAGCAATACTTTGAACAATAGAAAAGTGTGGATGACCAAGTTGGTCATGCCACAGATTACCACACAGTTCTGCTTTATGACACTGGACACTTTCAGCAATAGAAACATTGGTAGATATAGGAGTCGTGGAAGACATCACAAGTACTTGGTAAAGGCCACCCTTAGTTGTCCTCGTTAAAATGATAGTCCTGGTTGCAAGATCCTTAACACAAAATGTATTAGGATAAAACTCAACAATCACATCATTATCTTCACAGAGTTTTCTTACAGAAATTAAATTGTTCTCCAATTGAGGAACACAAAGCAAATTATGCAGTTTCAAAGCTTTCTTTGCACAAGATAAGGAAGTATGGCCAGATTGAGTAATAGGAATGGTAGAACCATTACCTAACATGACTGA
Source organism: Elaeagnus macrophylla (assembly GCA_029378325.1). Taxonomy (NCBI): domain Eukaryota; kingdom Viridiplantae; phylum Streptophyta; class Magnoliopsida; order Rosales; family Elaeagnaceae; genus Elaeagnus; species Elaeagnus macrophylla. The sequence goes on along the minus strand of CM055641.1, from coordinate 45,839,064 downwards.
AGAATCGCCCTCATAAGGACTAGCTTGATGAAGCACAGCTGCATCTGAAGTCAAATGGTGAGTAGCTCCTGTATCAAGATACCAACTCTTAATATTTGATGTTTGAGAGGTAGTAGAAGCTAACAAAGCTTGGGGTGAATATCCTATATCAGTTTGAGGATAAGTCACAGTTGTCTCTTGATCATTAGTCTGACTAAAATTGGCTTGTGGAGATGATTCTTTGTGTCTTTGGAAATTAGGAGGTGGTCCACTGTTCTTAGATTGTGAATATCGAAAGAAACACCGAGCAGCCGTATGTCCATTTTTCTTGCAGATTTGACATTGCACATTTTCATATTTGCTAGTGCGAGACTTTTCTTTAATATTATTTGATGGCGAGGAGTGAGCTGTTTGTGGCAAGAAATTGTGAGCACTGGTATTTGAAGCTTTGAACTGTTGATTACCACTATTTCTGTGATTGTGCTGAAACAAATTTGCATAGTTTGCTTGTATTAATTGAGTATCTGGTAAATTCATTCGCTCCCGCTGATGTTCATGCATTCTTAATCTGGTGAAAACTTCATCCAAGGCAAGAACTCTTTTCTTGTTTGTAATATTAGTGACTAAAGATTGATAGTTCGAGTCTAAGCCACCAAGAACATAGAACATTTGTTCTCTGTCACTAATCGTATCTCCAGCTGCCAAAAGATGATCAATAAGGTCCTTTGCAACACTAATATATTGTTCAATATTTAAAGAACCTTTTCTGAGAGATTGAAGGCGCCAGCGAAGATCCATAAACTTGGCTTGAGAATCATCGTTAAAGGCCTTAGCCAAAGCATTCCAGTAATCAAGTACTGTTTGCTTACCAATGAGATACTTCAAGAAGCTTACAGAAACAGAGGAATAAATCCAATTCTTCACAGCGTTATCTTGACGATTCCACAATACATATTCAGAATTTTCTTCACATACTTCTCGAGCACAAGGAATTTCATCGATGCTAGATACAGAAACTTATTTCTTGACAAATCTTGAAGGCGCAGTTTTAGTTCTATCAATTAAAGATTGCAGACCATAGACAGCAATAACTTGTTGTAATTGTTCCTTCCATATGAGATAATTTGTTTCATCAAGCTTGAAAGAGAAATTAGGGTTTATAGGATAAGTAGGAATTGTTTGCAATAGTGAAATGGAGGAAGAAGATGCTTCTGTATTAGGTTGTGTTTTCATTACTGCAGGTTCAAGAACTTCAGTTGTTTTCGTAGGTGGTGCGAAAGAAGATAAAGAGGCCATAAGAATGGCTCTGATACCATGAAAGCTATAAAAAAGAAGAGAGAAGGAAGAATGAAGAAGAGGCAGTGGAGTATAATCAGTATATTACTTATGAACTGGTATACATGTATGTATATATAGTAGCTACTGCTAACAACCTTGCATGGGCTGAATAACAACCTACTAACAGAATATTAACAAACTTATGACACGTATGCAAGCTGCTAATAACTCTAAATCATCTTAATAGAAATCAATATTCAATAAAATTTAAGTTATTAGAAAGAGAGTAAGAGGATTTTTATACATGTATTAAAGAATGACTCCTGTCTAGCCATTCTGTCTTTCCTTCTTCAGAAAGCTAGCTAATTAATGGTGCTTGGCTCTATGTTTCCTAGGTCCATAGTAATCTTCATGAATGCTGGGTAACCAGTGATATGACTTCTTGGAGACTCTATTAACTCTTTTCTTTATGTTACCTGAACACTGTTCTTCATCTTTGCAGATAATAGCAATAGCACCCTCTTTTCCACCATTATCAGTATTGCCTTGTCTTTTGGTTAGAGAATTTTCACCCTTCTGCATTTGAAAAAATAACATAAAAAAAACAAGGAAATATATATATATATATATATATATATATATATATAAGAAAATTGTTGCTTTAAATCTCAACCATTGATACAAGACTCTCTCTATATTTTTCTATATATATAGACTTACTTGGAATTCATTCTTTATAACTTATTTCATGTGTTCTTAATGTGATCATATTAAGGTGGCCCCACCACTTTCCACTTCCTTGCTATGCATGGTTCAACTCCTCTCTGAACCCCCCCACAACTTTGCCATTACTTTGTATGGTTGTAGGGTGAAAAAGTTCAGCCTTTACATCCACTACTTATTTATATATGCAGAAGGAGAGGAAATTAACAAACGATACATTCAATGTTTCCCAATTCTGATATAAATAGGCCAAACGCAAAGACAGGACTACATGTTTCCAGTTATGGGACTATCCTTTACCTTTCTTGATATCCATGGCTGTCTCAGGAGCAGCATGTGTGTCAAGGGTTTTCGGAATCTTCTCACGAACTGCAATTAACACCTGCAACCTACAGTTTGAATAATAATGAAGGCTAAAGTAGGGAAAAAAATAGGAAAACACCATGGTCAAAATTCAGTTCTACAGCATGTCTTACAAGATTGATTTCGACATCATTGGGTGATTCCTCCTGGCCAATTAGCCACTTCCATAAATCTGGATTTTCCTGCATAACAGAATTACATACTCAAGAAGCACGCCATATTAACATCTCTTTACACACATTCTCATCCATGTACACTCAAACATACTTTCTTGTTCTGATTCTTGAACGAACTCCCTAGAAGGATAACTGCCACAACATCCTTATCCTCTATTAAGGATGGCAATTTTGACCTGACGGTTTGGGTACTCGTGGGGTACCCGACCCGTTGGGGTTAGATCAGAAACAGATCGGTGTATTATCAATTTTATTTAAAACATTTTGGTTCGGGGCACCATTCGGGTACCCGCTTATTTACTAAAAATTTTAATTACATAAAAAATTATAAATAAATAAAAAAATCATTTTGGAAAAAAAAGGGTCAACGGTTCGATTTTTTAACCTGCGGATATTACCCAAACTGAACTAAACCTATTTTGTTTAAAATGGTTCAGTTCAATTTAAACCGCTGATCAAAACGAGTCGGGTCAACTGAACCGACCCGTTGCCATCTTTATCATCTTCTACAACTTTTTTTACACATACATATACATTGGGATTCGTACCCATGTTCAATTAGTGCTCACAAAGAGAATATATATCATTCTACTGCAAAACAATTATTAATATACTTCAACTCTCACACTTTGTAATTTTGTTCCTTGTCTTCTTCACAACATTGACATGAACTACAAAGTGGCAAAGGATCCATTCAAAACATGGTCTGAATCGTTATTACAGATTTTTCAATTAAAAAGTATGTAATGATAACCAAAATACAAGTGATAACAAATAAAGGATCATCATTCTGCTTTTATGAAAACAACTAAACGCCAAATTGAGACTTCAAAACATACAATTGGTACACGAAACTAGTTATCATCGTAACTAGAAAAAGAGACAAATAATATTTCTATAAGATGAGCTGCTGCCATGAGATCAAAGCCAAATGAGGAAGGTTTTATTCTAGCAGTGAAGCCCAAAGATCGAAAAATAAACAAGAAAACCATCTCATTTGATTGTATAACAGAGAAACCATATATGTTCATTATGCAAGTAGAACATATTTACTTTCCTTCCTAAAACACACTTGTAAACCTAGAAAGATTAGGGCAAGAATGAAAAATGCACAGCAAAAAAGGCGACTCAAAAGGGCATAATTTTCTCAGTAGGTGCTGCCCTCCAAAAGTAACAAATCAAAGAAGGAAACTTACTAGAATACATTTCTAACCAAAATCGTCGAGGACTTGAGTGAGATATTTTATTCCAATTTCTTCCATCGAATGGATATTCTTCTCTACCCACTCACCTAGCACCAAGTCTTCGATGTTTGCTCTTGTATAACAATCTATTAAAAAGGAAAATAAAATAGATTTGAAAGAGAAAAGAGACAGCAAATGAAAATGAGCTAATGATCTTTGTACCATATGAGGGGTTGTTTTAGGTTTGTACCATATGAGAAAACTAACACCACATGATGTAAAAAATTACACATTCATTCTTTTAGGACGGCTATTAACTGTCCTATATGTTACTATATAGGCTGTTCTAAAAAAAATTGTGTGTAAATTCTTTTAAGACGGCTAGTAACCGTCCTATATAGTAACAAATAGTAGCCGTCCTAAAAGAATTTTTTATTAGTCATCCTATAAAATTTCGCCTAATTTTTTCAGTAATAGTCGTCTTATATTTTTTATAGGATGGCCATATACTTTAGACCGTCCTATTTATTTTTCACTCTAAATTAAAAGTCGTCTTATATTATTCAAATTATAGTAGTGAACTAATATTAGAGTTTGTGTCATTGGAAATCGAAAGCCAATTCTAATACGAATTAAAACTTTACTTTTTCATATTAAAGACTACTTGATGTGTTCCAGATGAACAATTTAAAACTTAAAAAAGAAATAAATAAAGGCATATACATGGATACACTTCTAATTTTATTTTTAATACCTTTTTTATCTGTATTATTAATTGGTATCTTAGTGATACTCATATTTTTAAAAAAAAAAGGTACTAATTTGGAATAATTTTTACATGTGACCAGAACATGCAATTTTAGTGAAATGTATTTTTGATATTTTTGTCTATTTCCTCTTCTTACAATAAAAATAATATTTTTTTGTCATTTTTGGCATTTTAGCCCCTTTTTTTCACCTCTTCCATCCCCTACATTTTTAACTAATTCATACTCCAAAAAGGATGCATTACCATAATTAGTTAATACCTACTTGTTGCATTTTTTTTTGATAAACTTTGATTATAAAATACAATTTATGTCCACAAAAATATTTATAAAACTTTCACTCTTCTTTTCCAAGTGAAAAATATATAATGGGTTGAACAAAAATAAAATGATGATATGGATTTTCATAATTAGTTAAAAGTACTTAATTTTTTTCAATATCTACCTTATAGACTCTTCTTCTTTTCTCTTGTTTTATTTTACAATACAAATATCTTGTTTTATTTTGTATTTTCGTAGTTAACTAAATTAATTTTTTTTTTAATCTGATCACTTAAGTTTTTATTTTTATAATCTAAACGTATCAAGTAGATATTAGCAAATTATGGTAATACATCATTTATAGAGAATAAATCAGTTAAAAATGAAGAGCAAGGAATAGACAAAAAAATTGACTGAAAATTCCAAAATGGCTAAAAAATATTGTTTCTATTATAGTAGAAGAAAAAACTAGTTAAAAATGCCAAAAATGGTTGAAAAAATATTGTTTCTATAATAGTAGAAGGAAAAAATTGATTAAAAATATCAAAAATGACTGAAAAATATTGCTTTTGTTATAAGGGAGGAGGAGATAAAAATGCCAAAAATGCCCTTCATTGAAATTGCATGTGATTGTCACATGTGAAAACTGCATCAAATTGGTACATTTTTTAAATGTAAATATCACTAAAATATTAATTAATAATAAAGGTAAAAAAAATTGTACTAAAAAGGAAATTAGGCACTAAGGCAGCAAAACCCATACGATTTGAAACCCTAACCCACTGTTGCTCTTGCCATCCTGTTGTTCTTATCGTCAACCGGAGGTGCTTTCAGCCGCTACTCTTAACATAAAAGAGGAACATCGACTTGGAGGAAATAACGAGTTTCAACAAGGGTATGAACACTAAATAAAAAATAACTTCATTCTTGCTTATGATATTGCTAAAAAACGTGAATGTATATATGCAAGTTCTTGTTTTTTTTTTTTCCCTAGTTCTAGATGTCTATTATATTTTGAATCTAAGTAATGGAATCTAATAAATTTATCCCGATATTCTCCTCTAAACAATCATAATTATGTTTCTCTTTCTCATATGAACATGTTTGTTTGAATAAAAACAGCAAACTACTAATCAAATAATTGGGAGAAAATGAAAAGAAATAATGCTCCTACGTATCAAATTCATAATTTGCCACCTTATTGGAATTCTTTTCTCATGCTCTGCACTTGTGACCCATGTATATCTATGAAATCACTTGGCCATACTTGGTTAATCTGTTGCTATCAGGGCTTAAATGTGGTAATACTATTTATGAACTTCATTCTTGTTTTTTTTTTTTTTAATAGCAAACTTCATTCTTGTATTTATGCTTGCATTTTTTATGAATTAATTATTGTATAGGATTACTTCCTTTTTTTCGTTAGCTGAAATCCCAGATCATGACAGATAATTAATTAAATTTAATGAATAATTTATGATATTGCTAAAAAACTTGAAAAGTTTGTTTAGTTTGTTTAAGTCCCTATTGTGGTATTAGTTTGAAATTTCAAATTTACTTCATATTTCTTGCTCCCATTGTATATATGCTGAATCTGCATATTGATAATAATTTCCCTATATTATAAGTGTCATATGAAAATGAAAAAAAAAAATTTTTTTTGTTTGAACATGATCATAGTAGGGCTGTGAAGTTAGATTAATGTTTAGGGGTGTGAAGTTGTATTATTTGCATTCATATGATAAAGCATGCATTTGATTGTTGTATAGGGCTATAAAAATGAGTGAATTGACTAGCATGTATGTCCATCTATTTGGTGAAGTCAGATGGGCTTGTCATAAACCTGCTGATGAGTATAATATAATATGTTGTTTTCATGATGCTAAAATGTCAATTATGAAATAGGAGTTGACATTTAAAAGAGAAGATTTTAGGATACAAGCTAAGAAAATTGGTTCAAAGGAATTTGTTGTGTTAATGGCAAATAATGAATTCCAAGAATTGATGATGAAATATAAGGGGAAAAAAATAAATTGAATTCAAGATAGGGTACACATTTAAGGATGCTAAGGAATTTAAAAATCTCTTACAAGAGGACATAGTTCAAGTTTGTTTTAAATGTGAGAGAATTAAAGTTGACTCAACCAGAGTAATTGCCAGCGCAAAGCAGTAGAATGTGGATGGAGGATTCATGCATCTGTGATAGATAAGAAAACTTTTATGGTCAAAACACTTTAACCAATTGATAATAAAGGAAGATATACTTGTCAAAAGGTTGAAAAACAAAGATCTGCAACAGCTCGTTGGTTAGCTTATGAAATGAAGGAGTTAGTCATGGAAAACCTTAGTATTAACATTCTTGTTTTAGATGTTGAGTGCAAGAGAAGATGGGGTATTTGTGTTCCTGACTTAATGCTTTGCAAAGCAAGGAAAAATGCTTGCAATGCACATTTGGGTGACCATGTCGAAAATTTTGCAAAAATAAGGCCATATTGTCATATGGTTATCATAAGCAACCCAGGAGCAATTGTAGTGGTGAATACTGATTTACCAATACCAAATGCTAGTCCTTGTCTTAGAAGATGCATCATTAGCTATCTAGCACAAAAACAAGGATTTTTAAGTGGATGCAAGCCATTTCTTGGTGTAGATTGATGTTTTTTAAAGGGTTCATATAAAGGTGTATTGATGGTTTCTGTTGGTTTAGATGCTTATGGTAGTTTATTTCCAATTGCCCTTGTTTGGACTGAATCTAAAAATGCTGAAACTTGGATGTAGTTTATGGCTTTATTGGACCAACATATTGGAGAGTTTGAAAGGAGAAGGTTGTGCTTTATGTTTGATAGATAAAAAGGACTTATTACTGCAATAAAATTTTATTTTCCAAATTCACATGTGAGGTTTTGTTGTAGGCATATTTATGCCAACTTCAAGGGTAAATTTCCAAGTATTAAAATGAGATCATTGTTCTAAGCAGCAGCTAAAGCAAGTAGAACAACTGAGTTTAATAAATTGATGCTTAAGATTAAAAATGAAGAGCCTGAAGCACGTGAGTATTTGAGTAAAATTTAAGTTTCACATGGGAGTAGACAAGCTTTTGATGATGATGTCAAGGTAGAGCATGTGGCCAACAACATGACAAAATGTTTTAATAATTGGTTAAATAGAGTAAGATCTAGACCTATTGTGGAGTTATTTGAGGATGTTAGAAGAAAAATGATAACAATAATAGTAAAAAAGAAAGAAATGGCAGAAAAATAGACTACTCCTCTTTCACCAAATATTATGAAATATATGGATCAAAAACAAGAGGAAGGAAGGATTTTGAGAGTTTTATAATGCTGGAGATGGTCTATTTGAGGTATTGGATGGTTATAATGTGTTAGTCAATTTGAATAAGTGGACTTGTAGCTGTTATGGGTGGCAATTAAGTGGTTTGCCTTGCAAGCATGGTGTTGCTTGTATTAAGAACAGGAGGTATAGGATTGAGGACTATGTTCATCCATATTTCACAAAGGAAGCATATCTAAAAACATATTCCAATATCATTAATCATGTTCCATCAGAAGAAGAGTGGGTGAGGACGTCTAATGAAGAAGAAATACTCCCTCCAATTTACAAGGCAAAGAAGGTAGACCACCTGTTGAGAGAAATAGAGAAGCAACAGAACCAGAGAAGTATAAGAGACAACAAGGGTTGAAGTGTGGGTATTGCAATCAATTTGGTCATAATCAGATCTCATGCAAGGAGAAGTTAAAGAATGCAAATAATGAAACTCAAGTAATGTTTTAATGTATTTTATTCATAATTTCATAATGTGTTGTGCTATTCTTTGTTTATACTAGATTACTATAACATCATTTATATTATTGAATTGCATGAACAACTTCAACTTCAAGCAATGTTATAAAGAACAAACAAAAAAAGGCCTAATTCAACTCAGGAGCAATCAGAGGTCGTGATTTTTAGTATAATCGTATGAATTTTAAATAATTATTAGTTTATGTCTAATGTTGTGTTGCTTTATCAGGGTACAACTAATTTTGATGATGGAACCAAGAAGAAGAAAAATAAAGGACAACCAACCAACGAGGGTGGACCTTCTCAACCTTTTCACGATGGAGCTTGATCGAATGCAAGGCCATTTTTTGTATGTTTAAGGGAAATTTAGTCATTTAGTGCATAAGAATTTTTAATTTCCAATTTCCAATATAATTAATTAAAAGGGTTTAGGAATATGAAGTAAGAAATCTTTTGTTACTCAAAGTTCATGTTCTATCAAATTAGGGGGACATGCCATGAATTTTGTTGCTTTTTGTGTGTAGCTTATTTTATAGTGTCCCTTTTTACATTTATTATTTCGCTTGGACTGTTATTTGGACTATAATATAGACTCTTACTTGGACTTGAGAATTACCTACTCTCATTTTGTATGAACTGTGCATGCACATGAAGTAGTTACTTATGGACTGTAATGAACTCTAAGAGATTGTAATTGACTATTTTTAGCTTCCTTGCTTGTGCTCTTCTCAAACTGCATGGATAGAATTTTAGGGATTAAAACTGCCTCTTTTTATAGCACTAATGGTATGCATGAAATATTTGGCTCATTGGAATAGTTTTAGCATGGGCAGAACTGCCTCTTTTTGATTCCATGGTGTGCATGAAATATTTGGCTCATTGGATTGGTATGAGCAGTAATATGAACTATTTTAGCATGCATGAATTCATTTGGATTGTTTTTAGCATGCATGTATTTTGATTTGTTACTAAAATTGTTAGCTTTTATTTTTTTATTCATTTAATCATAGATTGTACAATTACAAGTACAAATAAAAAAAAACTTGATAAACAAACATTCACAACCATCATATTTTTAAACCCATTATGCATATTCACTTTCGTATTTTGGATCCTAGCTCCTAGGGCTGCAATTTCCAATTTTATTACTTGAAAATCTACATTCATAATACTTGCATCACCACCAATGTATTCTTCACCATTAGGATCCCAAAATGAAAAATATTTGCACTTTTCAAAAGAACAATGAAAGAATAACTTGTTAGGCTTTCCTTTTGATTAAAAAATTCTAATTCCAACCTTTCTTCCACAATAACAATTTTTATTTTTGAATTTTTTGAGTCCCTCATTGATGCTAGATGAAGTGCTAGAAGCCATGGATAACATTCAAGCTTTTTTATGCTTTTATGTTGTGTGCTAGAAAAGGGTAAGAATTGAAAATGAAGGTGTCTGTATTGTTGAGATATTGCAGGGGTAGAACTGAAGTATTTATATTTGGTTTCATGATCGTTGGTCTACAACAGCTTGATTTGAAAAATTAATATTTTAATATTAAATCTAATATTGTGTTAGCAAGGATCTATTGAAATAAGCATAAAGAAATAAGCATATAATAAACTTTAGACCAAAGCTTTTAAGTTTCAACAATTCATATATTCAAATTTTCTTATATTTTGTTTTAACCCAAATTTTAACTTTATCTAATATTATATTATATGACATTTTATTTTAATAAAATTTTGAATTTATTTGAAATTTTATTTATATAAAAATTGTAATATTATTTTGTCATGAGTTTTTTATTCATTTTATTTTTAGTCTTATATTGTTTATCAACATATAATTTTAAATGTAATCTCAATATTAAATTCTAAATCATATTTCATTTTGTACATTTTCATTTTTTTCTTTTAGATTTAATTTTAACATTTATAAATTTTGACGTATTTGATTTATCTTTTTTATTTTCTTAAATTTTTTAGTAAATAAATTTATTATATATATATTTATGATATTAATACTTAATAACTTATTATATTTTTGTTTACTAAGTTTAATTGAAAAAAAATGGAGCTTCGCTAACTTTATGTCTTTATTATAATGTAACGTAAAAAATTCAATATTAAATTTAAGAGAGTCAATCATAGCTCTTAATAATTATATATTATGATGTATTTTTTATTTTTTAATATTTCAATAAATTTTTTACTTTAAATGAAAAAATTACATTTTAGCCACCCTAAAAAAAAATTATGTCTTCGCCACTGCACTAAGTGTAATTGATTTAGAAAGACCAAAGTCAACATCTTTGGTTTTCATCAAGCAAAGTATGTGTGATACGAATTAGCTAGCGCTACCACCACTCCGCATTCCGAACGGGCCAATCACGAGGTCGAAGGCGAGACAACTCAAGGAAGCCTTGAGTGGACTTGTCCAAGAGCTTTTACAAGGCCAAGGGATGATGAGGAATGAGCACATAGCTTGTGAGAGGCCAAGCAATGTGATAGAGGCAGAATTGGAAGAAGCAGTTCTGCGCTGCGGCATGGATTAATGGCCGCCGCGGCGAGCGGTCCTCTATTTTGGGAAGAATTTTGGCGAGGCATGCGCGCCGCGGCAAGCATTTGTGGCGCCGCGGCCCAGAGGGTTCTATTTTGGCATGGCAACTGAACAAGCGCGCGCGCGGATGTGGGCAGATGTGCGCGCAGAGATGGGCGAGTGTGCGCGCCGCGGCATGGATTTGGTGCGCCGCAGCACAAGCCTCTAGGGTTGGATGTCAAGATTTCTCGCCGCGGCATGGAATTTACTCCGCCGCGGCCTGCCTATTTTAATTGTTGTAACCCGAGCCTCCTCGCCGCGGCATGATTATTTTCCCTCCGCGGCACAAGTGTAAATGATGTAATTTGGACCATTGGATTAAATCCAATGGCTGAAATGCTTTCTTTTCTTTAGGTTTTTGTTTGTGCTCTATATAAGGACAAAGTGTAGCAGCCCAAATGTAACTTTTGTTCATTTATGAAATTATTTGTTTCTTCAAACAAATTTGAGAGCCAAAGCTCTTTGCTTAATTGCAAACCAAGAACTTATCAAAGGACTTGCATCCCTTTGTGGCGTTCATCCTCTTCTCCGTGCGTGGTGCGTAATATCCATGTGTTGAGGTGAGTTCCTTGCTACCAAAAATCTGGTTTTGTGCTTAGAAATCCCTACTAATTTGTTGTTGGGTCTTGAACCGTCCTCTTGTGGTTCTCTAGCCTCGTAGCTAGTTGGGTCGTAGGAATCGTGTTGCGGGGTTCGCATCAATGTGTGTTTAATATCACGATGAATTATTTGTCCACTTGAACCTTTGTGAAGTTAATGAAGACCTCCAGCAGCACCAATACAAATTTCAAGTCTTTGCTTCCATGTCAAGCAAGGGAACTCTGTAATTATTATAAAGGTGATCTCTTAATAAGGTCCCTTTTTCCATGAATTTGTATACCAATATCATCTCATATCTCTCATTACAATACCCAATTTATGATACGAGATGTCGATTCTGAATTTTCAATAAAACCATGATCTCAGTGTGGAATTGAAGTAGACCTTGACTCATCATATTGCTCCTCTTTTCAGGGCAACTCTTTTCCTTCCAGAAGTGCTCCTTTATATACATTATTAGAAAGTGGATTAAAAAACAAAGAGTCACATTTAGATCCACTCTTAACATGGTTATACTCAAGCCCATGTTCAGGTCTTCTACAGAAACCAAGTTCATGGTTGTTTTTTGGGAATGTTCAGCTTGAAAACTTGATGTTCCCATCCATCTATGTTCACTGTTCTCCGCTCTCAAACAGGGGATGTCTATTATAAGTGACTACTCTTTGGGGGCACAGATCTGATCCATTGCCACTGATCCTCTGTCGACGTGCTCGCTGATCCGCTAACCATCACCGCTGTTCGCTGCTCACCAGCTTTCTCTAGAACAGATATGTTCTATTTTCTCACTGTTTTACTAAGTGGGTTCCTTTATATATAAATTATCTTTATTAAAAAAAACGGGGTGAGGAAGACCAAAAAAAAAAAAAAAAAAGTGTAAAAGATTTTCGGAGTTATATGAGACTAAATCTGTTACAGTTGTTCAAACAAAGAATGAAAATGACAAAGCCCCAGGTATTATTTATGGACGATAATGATAAGGCTTTGAATATAATGGCTATAGACAGGTCTCATCTTTTCAACCCTCTACAAAAAAAAATTTCTATTGCAAATCGCACTTCGATCCCAATCATTAATGGATACATTGAAATTATATTATGTTTTAATTGTTCCACCTTCAAATTATAATATTTTGTATGTTTTTCAAATAACTACTACCTTATTTTGTATTATAATTTTTTTGCCTGATTGTCGTGTGCTTAAGTACATCAAAATTAGGAAGACGATTAGTTGTGGTATTAGGCGAGAAAAGTTGTATTACTTGAATTTGAAATTCAAGAATATTGAAAGCCCAAGACAAGCACTAATGATAAGTGGTTTTGAAGAGAAAAAAAATTATATATATATATATATATATATGGTAATGGCATCACTGTCTTGGCACACTTCCTTTGGTTTTCTGAAAAAAAAATATATATATATATTTCTCAGTTTCTTTGTCGAAGTTGTTGTTTTAAATTTTTAGTGTGATATTTGTAAACTTACAAAAAGTCATCATGTTTTGTTTCTATTACAATTAACAAAAGTCTACGTCCTTTTATGATTATTCACTCCGATATATGGGGTCCATCTAAAGTCACTACTTTAGGTGAGTCACATTGGTTTGTAAGGTTTATTAATAAATGCACCAAAATGACATGGATATGCTTGATGAAATCTAAAAGTGAAGTGACCTAGTTGTTCAAAACGTTTCATAAAATAATTGGAACTCAGTATAATATGAAGATTCAAGTTCTTTGGAGTGATAATAGTGGAAAATACTTAAGTACTAAACTTCAACAGTATTTGGAACACAAGAAATAATTCATCACACAGCTTACTTCAACACACCACAACAAAACGGGGTAGCAGAGCGTAAGAATTGATCCTTGTTGGCAGTGGTACGAGCTTTGTTAATTAAAGCCCATATGTCATTATCTTATTGGGGAGAAGCAATTACTTCTGCAGCTTATTTAATCAATCGAGTCTCCTCTAGCACCATCAATTTCAAAACATCATTCCAAACTCTCACCAATGTAGTTGTTGCCCCCAACTATCTCAAATTTAACTCATGTCTTTGGTTGTGTGGTGTTTGTACACCTACGCAAACATCAACGCACCGAATTAACTCTACAAGCATTGCGATGTGTTTTTGTTGGGTATGCTACTCATCAAAAAGATATTGATGTTACCATTCTTCATCATGTTGATTATTTGTCACAATGAATGTTGTCTTCCATAAAAATACAATGTACTTCTCCAAAGCTAAATTTTATGGTAAGTACCATAAAGAAATTCAAACCTTAAATTATGATGAAAGTGATAACCAAAATATAGACAGCTTAGATATAAGTGGCATAACATTGGATTACACTGTCAATTACTCAAATACTGAACCAAACTAGAAAATATATGAATTAGATTTAAGTGATATGATATTAGATCAAAATGTCAATAAAAGCCCAATAATTGAAGAAGCAAGTGATGAACACCACCCAATTGAAGAAGTGAGTGCTCGGCCTGAAACTAAATCTCTAGATAATACATCCTCATCTCCTGTCAACATATCAAACCAATCACTTACTGAAAATGTTCTTGAACCACATAGAAGACAGGTACCACAGCATCACACAAGAGGTATTCCTAAACCCACGTATGAACCTGAACTTTCTAGTAAAGTAATGTATCACATGAGTCATTTTGTGTCTAATCATCGTTTGTCAAAATCAAACATGCTATTTGTAAATCAATTATCAAATGTATCCATTTCTAACAATGTGTAGGAAGCTTTAGCTTACCCAAAGTGAAAAGTTGCTATGAATGAGGATTTGAGATCCTTACAAACAAATAGAACTTGAGAACTTGAGAACTTGTTAATTGCCCACTAACAAAGAAAATTGTTAGATGTTGATGGAATTTTACAGTGAAGTACCGAACAGATAGTATGATTGAATGTTATAAAGTAAGATTGGTGGCAAAAGGATACACTTAAACATATGAGATTGATTATATAGAGAATTTTTCACCTGTAGCAAAAATGAACACCGTTCGAGTTGTGTTATCCCTAGCTGCAAATATGGATTGATCATTATATCAATTTGATGTAAAAATGCTTTTTTATGTGGAGATTTATTTGAATAAATTTACATGGATCTCCCACTAGGGAGCAGAATATTAGAAATTCATAATGAAAAAGTGTGCAAATTAAAGAAATCACTATATGAATTAAAGCAATCTCCAAGAACATGGTTTGATAGGTTCACAAAGTCTATGAAAGCATTTGGCTACCAGCAGAGTAATTCAAACCATACTTTATTCTTAAAAAAACAGCAAGGTAAGATCATTGCATTTATTGTATATGTGGATGATATGATAGTAATAGGAAATGATCCTAAAAAAAGAAAAGCTCTTTAAAGTTATTTGTCTAGAGAATTTAAAATAAAGACTTTGGGTCCTTAAAGTATTTTCTTGGGATCGAGGTTTCTCGATCAAAGGATGAAATCTTTTTATCTCAGAGAAAATATGCATTGGATCTACTACAAGAGACTGGTATGTCAGCACGTTAATTAGTTGATACACCAATAGAAGATCTAAAATTGTGTGTTGAGTCCAACCAGGTACCAATTAACAAAGAAAAATACCAAAAACTTGTAGAGAGGTTGATGTACTTATCTTATACTAGACTAGATTTAGCTTATGCTTTGAGTATTGTCATAATCCTAGAGAACAACATATGAATATAGTTATTCGCATTTTGAGGTATCTGAAGTTTGCTCCCAGAAAAGGAGTATTATTCACAAAAAAGACAAACTATCAAAATATTGAAGCATATACTAATGCCAATTGGGTTGGTAAAAAGGGTGATAAACGATCTATTTTTGGCTGCTTCACCTTTGTAAGAGGTAATTTTGTGACATGGAGAAGCAATAAACAAAACATTGTAGCTCGCTCAAGTGCAGAAGTTGAATTCAGAGGTTTAGCAAATGTACTTTGTGAGGCATTATGTCTAAGATTCCTCTTACAAGATTTGGGTTTTCTTCTTGAACAACCTATTCGATTGTTTTATGACAATAAAGCTGCATGTGACATTGGGCATAATCCAGTTCAACATGATCGTACAAAGCATGTCAAGATAGACAAATTTTTCATTAAAGAAAAATTGGATGAAAAGATTTTGAAATTACCTAAGATTATATTGGAGAACCAGTTGGCCCACATTCTTATCAAAGCAGTCTCAAATCGAGTATTCTTAAATTTTATAGACAAGTTGGGTATGTAGGACATGTATGCACAAATTTGAAGGTGAGTGTTAGAAACAGCTGTTTACACTGTAATAATATCTAGTTGATAGTAATTAATAATTTCTTTTATCTCTCTATATATACCATGTATATGTACTAATATAATATGAATGGAAAATATATGATTTCATCAAATGAAAGAAAACGTTCATCGACTAAGAAAAGTGTGTTCTTATATATGGTTTAGACACTTATTGAATTTAGCCAAAAACAACAACAAAATTAGCAAAGTCCAAGCTTAAACATGAAATAACTAACGTCACCGCATACCTGTCGACTTTGTCCATTTCGATCAGATCAAGGCAATTAGAGACTATCAATATAGCATGTGTTATTGAACAATCAGATGTTACATATTATTTTATCAGTAAGTAATTATGTACCACTAGAAAATATGTGATATATTTGGAGTATGTATTAGAGCAATACAACATTACATACTATATTTAGTCAATTTAATAAGTCCACACTTTTCTTATCATTTATAAAATCAAATAGTATAAAGAGCAATCAGATTTATCTCCCATTCCTTTTCTTTTGGAATTTCTTTGGTAAAGACCAAGACAATATCAATATTAATGACAGATATTTTCCAGAATTGTACCAATGTAAGTAGCAGCAGTAATTCAATAGAGGTAGTGTAAGTTCATAATTGAAGACAATAATTTTTGAAAATAATAAATTACTAGAAAGATTGAATTTTTTTAGTCTAGATCTATTTCATTGAGCCTGTTCGCCTTTAATGAGAGAATATGTTTTAAGATTGTTTGGAAGTGAGATACAAAGAACATATGATAAGAAACAAAATAACAAAGCAAATCAGATTTATCCGGTAAATAAATATATAAATTGAATGCTCAAAAATAAAGTTTAAAGATAATTGGGTACACGTTTTACACGATGTCGTCCTCTCACACAAGTGCTTGAGAATTCATGTATGTTTATACAAGCACACTAAATTGATTCCGGCGAATTAAAATCGATCGATCCTCTACCACACTGAAGCATAAAATTCTACAAAAACTTTAGAAACAAAAGACTAAATTTTTAGAGACGGTTTTTGTTTTTAAAAATTATACAATGACTATCTTTTTTAATTTTCTATAAATCTAGTTTTTGACTCTTAAATTGAGAAATCAGAGGAGCCAATTTATAGTCACTCTGTTGATTTATGTACCAAAGCAGTACAGTTTTATTTCTTGAGCCCATTGGGCTTCGGCTTAATTAAAGCCTTAATTCCATTCCACCTAGTTATTTATATATATATATTTCAATGATGAAAATATATAATCACAGCGGCAGCTTATTAAAGAAGAGGAAGTACTCGGCAAATATATTGCATCAGGCGGCAATAAAGAGAAATACAAGAGGCCTGAAATCATTATCATCAGCAGCAATATATTAGAGAGGCAATATTGAAGAGTTATTCGGTTGATAGTGGTTAATCAACGACACTTCAATTTACACTAAGTGAGAGCCCATTCTGTTGGTTTTGTTCGTTCCTTCCACAGTTTTGGTAACCATATTATTTGGTTTATTTGGATCTGTTATTGCTAAATTGGTAAGACAAATTTACATATTTTATTGATTTTGTGAGAGATTAATTTTTGGTGTAATTGGGTATTTAGTTATTAAGTGATTTGGCTAATTAATTATTGACAAATTTGATTGTACTGTTCTTTGACAAGTATAGTGAAAAATTTTGGTCTCAGCATCAGCAGTAGATTAGATAGTCACATACTCACATTGACTATTGAATCACTTAAATTCTTGTGTCTTTTGTGTTGAATTTTTTATTATATTTTATGCTTGTGCTCATTTTTATTATTTTTGCTTGGTTAAAAAGATGACGAGTATAGTCATTCACAAAGGTAGAAAAATTTAATGGAAATAATAATTTCTTATTATGGCAGATGCGTATGAAAGATGTATTGATACAAGGAGTTGCAAAGGCATCACAAGGCAAAGATAAAAAGCCCGATAATATGAAAGATTATGTATGTGATGAGCTTGATCAAAAGGCAGCAAGTGCAATTTGTCAATAACTCTCAAATAAGGTAGTTCATAATGTTTTTTATCAGAAAATTGCTTATAATTTATAAAAAACTTTATAGCAGCTTTATATAGCAAAAAATATGACAAATAAATTATTTTTGAAGACAGAGTTATATACTCTTCGTATGTCTGAGAATAAAAACTTGTTGACACAGATAAATACATTCAATAAGTTGGTTTTTGAACTTGCTCAATTAGGGGTAACATTTTGATGATGAGAATAAAAGTATATTGTTATTGTGTTCTCTGCCATTATCTTATGATCATTTGATTACCACATTATTGTATGAAAAAGAGACAATTGTTTTCAAGAGTGTGAATGAAGTTTTGTTGTCTTATCACAAGAAGAAAAAAGTTGATGGTGAGCAGTCACAAGAAGATGGTCTCGTTGTTACTAAGAAAGATAGTAACAATCACAGCTATAGGCATGGAAGAACTAAGTCCAGAGACAAAAATAATAAAGGTAGAGGAAAATCAAGCTCAAGACCAAGGCAATTAATAAAGACATGGAGTGTCATTATTGTCAAAAAAAGAGTCATATTCGAAAATATTGCAGAATTTTAGCCAAGGATCTGAAGAACAGAAAGAACCAAACACAACCCACTAATTTAGCTAGTGTTGCAGAGGATAAAAGTGAAGATAAAGATGATGATTTTCTATCTGTCTCATCAGGTATTGATTCCTTTCTAATTCTTGGATTCTTGATTATGGTTGTTCCTGTCATATGTGCCCACATAGAAATTGATTTGATACTTATACTCCTAAGAGTGGTAATTGTGTATATATGGGTAACAATACAAAATGTGAGTTGTTAGGATAGGAACCATAAAGATTAGGATGTTTGATGGTGTTGTGAGAACCTTGGCAGGTGTAAGACATATCCCTGACCTGATAAAGAATATGGTTTCTCTTGGTAGATTAGACGAGATGGGCTATTCATATTTTGCAAAAAATGGAGCGCTTAAGATGTCTAAATGAGCTTTAGTAGTAATTATGGGTAAGAAATTTGGCAATCTCTACAAGATAATTGGAAATACTGTTGTTGGTGGAGCTGCTTTAATTTCTGAATATCCTACTTTTGATGATACTATGCTTTGTTATATGAGACTTGGACACCTGCGTGAGAAGAATATGTTGGAACTCTATAAGAGGAACTTGTTGAAAGGTGTGAAGACCTGCAAGCTTGATTTATGTGAACATTGTGTTTCTGGCAAGCAGAAAAAAGTTGGTTTTAAGGAAACGACTCACACTAGCTCAGCATTTTGGACTATGTCTATTCTGAATTTTGGTGACTCGTGACTGTTGCTTCTCAAAGTGGAGCTTACTATTATGTTACTTTCATCGATGACTACTCCTAAAAGGTTTGGGTTTATTTTATGAGAAGTAAAACTTAAGTGTTTGATTTTTTTAAAGAATGGAAGGTAGAGGTAGAGAACCAGTCTGGCAAAAAGATAAAAATTTTGAGAACTGATAACAGTACCAAGCACAAGCAAAAGGCATGTTCTGCAAGAAAGTTGGTATTATTCGACATTATACAGTGAGGAAGACTTCTCAGCAAAATGGAGTTGCTGAGAGGATGAATAAAACCATTGCAGAGAGAGCAAGGTGTAACCAAAGAATTTTTGGGCAGAGACTAAGAGCACTGCGATTTTTCTCATCAATCGAAGTCCTCATTCTTCCATCGATTTCAAAATTCCTAAGGAGGTATGGTATTCTAAACCTGTTGATTATTCTGCGCTAAAAGTTTTAGGTTGTCCTGCTTTTGTTCACATACAAAGTGACGAGAGATCAAAGCTAGATGCCAAATCCAATAAATGCATTGTTCTTGGCTACCAAAAAGATGTCAAAGGTGACAGGTTGTATGATCCAGAAGTTAAGAAGTTGATTATTAACAAAGACGTGTTTTTTGACGAGAAGTCTATTCTAAAAAGTATAACGGTGGAGTTTATGTGAAAAGGTTATAGTGAGAAGGGTAAATCTCCAAATGAGATAGAGTTCATATTTAAAAAACTCATAGGATAAGGTTTATCACCCGGTCATTAGAGAGGTTCAGCAACAACCACAAGTGCAGGATTAAGAGCAACCATAAGCTTAGGATGAATAGTAGCAATTAGAGCAGTATAGCATTGCTACTTATAGGGAGCCACGCATTCGTAGAGCATCATAGAGACTTGGATTTGAAGATGATACAGTTTCATTTGCTTTGTTCACTAGTAGTGATGACCTTATTTATTTCTTTTCAAGATGCCATGAATAGAAAAGACAATGAGAAGTAGAAGTCTTCAATGAATGAAGAAATGAAGTCATTACACAAGAACAAGACTTGGAGTTGGTTCCACTACCTAAGGGAAAGAGAGCAATTGGTTGCAAATGGGTTTATCGAATTAAAGAACTGAAGCAGTATAAGAGTTGATTGGTAGCAAAATGATACTCACAAAAAGGAGTTGATTATAATGAGATTTTTTCACTTATTGTGAAGCACACTTTCAACAAAGTTGTTCTTTCCATGGTCAATTTGTATGACCTAGAGTTGGAAAAGTTAGATGTCACAACTGCATTTCTCCATGGAGATTTGGATGAGATTTACATACAACAGCCATAGGGGTTCATTGAATCTAGTAAAGACGACTATGTCTGCAGACTGAAAAAGTCATTGTATGGGCTAAAGCAATCAACTTGCCAATGGTATAAACAATTTGACTCCATTGTTTCTTATGGCTATTTTCATTGTGAGTATGATTGCTGTGTTTATTTTAAGATTTGTGATGTGTATCACTGGTATTGCTTACTTTATATATTAATGTTATGTCAATTGCTGCTCAAAATAAGGAAAAGGTCAATGAATTAAAGAATTTGCTTAAGAGCAAATTTGAGATGAAGGATCTTGGTGTTGTCATAAAGATCCTTGGAATTGAGATCATTCATGAAAGTAAAGCCTGAAAACTTTGGTTGTCCCAAAAATGTTACATGGAGAAGATCCTGCATAAGTTTAGTATGATGAATGCTAAGCCAGTGAGCACACCTCTTGTAGCACATTTCAAATTGTTCACAAGTTTATGTCCTAGTACAAAGGATGAGTAGGAGTACATGGCTCAAGTGCCTTATCCCAGTGCAGTTGGATGTTTAGCGTATTTGATGATTTGCACTAGACCTAACATTTCTCAAGCATGTGTTGTAAGTAGATGCATGACAAATCCAAGTAAAGAGCATTGGAATACTGTTAAATGGATTTTCAAATATTTGGTAGGCTCGTGATTATAGTATTAGGTTTGATAAAAATGGTGCTTCTAATGTTACTATAGGTTATGTGGATTCTGACTATACTGGTAATGTTGATACTAGAAGGTCGATGATAAGTTATGTCTTTTCTTTTAGTGGTGGCTATATTAGTTGGAAGTCAAATTTGCAGAATGCAGTTGCATTGTCTACGATAGAGGCTGAATATATGGCTATAAATGAGGTGAAAAAAGAAGGCATATGACTAATGGATTTGTTAGAATAGCTTGGTTTCAAACAAGAGAGTGTACCTCTTCTATGTTACAGTCAGAGTGCTATTCACATAGCCAAGAATCAAGTTTTTCATGCTAGAACTAAGCATATTAGTGCGATGTATCACAAGACTAGAGAATGGATGAATCAAGGGTTGATCAAGTTGTCAAAGGTTCATATAAAAGAGAATGTCGTTGATATATTGACAAATATAATGCCAAGGGATAAGTTCGAGCATTGCTTGGACTTGATCCATATTAGTTCTTATTGAGAACCTTGAAGAGGGTGGATCATTCCTACCCATAAATGGAATGCAATTTTGGTGCCTATTGAGAGGTACCTTGAGGTGATGATACTAGAGGCTCGGCGTTTGAAGACATTGGTATGATTTTTGGTACAAGGTGAAGATTGTTGATTTATCTACTAAAACGGTACAGTTTTATTTCTTGAGCCCATTAGGCTTGGCCTTAATTAAAGCCCTAATTCCATTCCATCTATTGATATATATATATATATATATATATATATAGCTTGAAGCAGAGGAAGTACTTGGCAAATATATTGCATCAGGCAGAAATAAAGAGAAATACAAGAGGCATGAAATCATTATCATCTGCGGCAATATTGAAGAGTTATTCGGTTGATAGTAGTTAATCAACGACAATTCAATTTACACTAGGTGAGAGCCTATTTGGCTGGTTTTGTTAGTTTCTCTCACAGTTTTTGTAACTATATTATTTAGTCTATTTGTATCTATTATTGTTAAATTTGTAAGACATATTTACATATTTTATTGATTTTGTGAGAGAGTAATTTTTGGTATAATTGGGTATTTGGTTGTTGAGTAATTTGACTAATTAATTGTTGGCAAATTTGATTGTACTCTTCTTTGACAAGTATAGTAAAAAATTTCGGTGTCGGCCTCAATAGTGGATCAAGTAGTCACATTCACTACTGAACTATTTAAATTCTTGTGCCCTTTGTACTGATTTTTTTCTTATATTTTCTGCTCGTGCTCATTATTGTTTTCGCTTCCACATTATTATCCGATTTTAGGCACAACACATTTGGAGTTTAATTCTAATCTAACTTTAATAATGATAATCTCTTTATCAAAATTCAGTTTCAATTAGAACACGCATCTTATTAATACTTATCTGACAAATGAAAAACTTAAACCAAATTCATCCAAAATTCTTTGAAAAAATAATAAAAATAGTACCCTCAGAATTTGTAATAATAAAAATAGCACTCTTTATGTTTAAATCATGTATTTTTACAATTAAAAAAAATGATTGTTACATCATTTTATTTTGAACTCCTATCCAATTGAATTGTAGTAATTTGTATTTAATGTTAAACGTCGTCCAATTAAATATTGTTCAATATTATTCGTGTGTTATTTTTATTATTATAATTTTTAGGAGTATTATTTTTGATAATTTTTCTTTCTTTTATACTCATCACTTCCATTCATACAGCTTCTTTATTCTTACATTTTTTTCAAATAAAATAAATCATATTTGATAAAAATATAAGGACCCACAGTTTATTTAGTCTTTAATTTTATTAGGTAACTTTTTAATAGTCATTTTCTCATTCACCAAAATACAATTTTAAACCTACCAACCAATCCACTCATCCAAAGTGGATGGTACTTAAAATTAAGCCTTAAAGCTAAATTTACGTCAATTTTCTAGCATACATTACCAAAACCACCTCTTCCAATTAGGCTTTTTGGAAAAAAATTGTTTGTAGCAATCCGAATTTCAGCTAATGAAATTTTAAACCCATGATTTAAATTAGGCATAGGTGAGTTATTGATGGTTTGCTCAGTCACTCTAATAATGGAACTACCAAGTACCAACTCCATATCCAGGAACAGCAGACCAATCCAAAGTGTCAGCAGATTTTGACTTCCTATGTTTCTAAACAAGTAACAAATGTTAAGAAGTAAGAAAACAAGTCTCACATTGATAAAATAACAATGGGAGTATGGGTTTATAAGTGCATGAGTGAACCTCACTCAATGGGTTAACCTTTTGGGATGGGAGCTCATAGCCTTGTGGAAACTTATGGAAGACACTAGGCCTAACAAGTTATATCAGAGCCAAGGTTGTTGTCTTTGGCTAATTGATGAAATGTGGTCTTAGTAGACTTCAAATGAAATTCTCTAAAAAACTCATGATGGTGTGGGCCTGAAAAGTAAAACTTGGAGGACCTTGGGAGAACCCCGAAACCTTAGGCAAATAAGGTAGGATAAGGCAAAAGTTCAAGGGAGGCTAGCCATGGAAGATCGGTTGGATTGGCTTGAGTCAGAGTGTAGACCTAGGAAGCCAAGTGGTCTTGTTTGAAGGGGGGAATTGTTAAGAAGTAAAGTAAACAAGTCTCACATTAATAAAATAACAATGAGAGTATGGGTTTATAAATGCATAAGTAAACCCCATCCAATGGATTAACCTTTTGGGATAGGAGTGCATGACATTGTGGAAATTCATAGAAGACAACAAAGCAACCACCGGAATGTAAAGAAACTACAACTAACAAAATGAATGATAGAAAATATGAACAAAACATAAGTGTAAGAAGAAGAAAGAAGATGAAAGGAAATGAAGAAGACAGTAGATTCTTGAAATTCAATGTATTCTTTATTGCTTTGTATGAAAAACTCAATACAAAAACAATGTACCTCGTCACTATTTGTACTAAATCTAATTATACAATTGATTACATTGAGCTTATCATACAACTAATTACACTGAATTATTACTCTAATAACAAACTTGATCTGCTAGCATAACAAACTGTTGGGCAATTATCTCATGCTCTAGTACCTAGCTTAGAGTCATGTGTACTCACTTCACCTCAGTATACTTGGGCAACACACATGGACAGTCTTGTACACCTCTAATCTCACACGAACATAGTCTTTGATTGCTCCTCACATACTACTCATCACAAACTTCACTCTCCTGAACAGTAGGTTCAACACGGAATACAGATAAGAGAAGAACCACCAACAGCTAAACCAAAAATAAGAGGAACATTCTTCTTAGTAGACTCATTTTTAATATTAACTGTGCCTAATCCATCTATTCTCTACAATATTTCAAGCCCATTTAAATAAGCATTTATAACTGGAGACTTTCTCTTTGGACCAACACTGATGTTCACGACACCAGATTGAACTGGTCCCACCTAATAATCAATGTGAAATGGCGAACCCATTAGGTAATTTGAATCACTAAAATTGATTTCCTTGCTATAGATTTCATTTATGTAAACATAAAAATAAATATAGTCCTGAATTTTACTAATAAAATCACAGAAGTGAAACCAAACAAGATGTAGAGCAGTTCTGTTCACATCAAAACAACTGGTTATGTTTATTAATCTAGATGAGTTGAGGTGAGATACAGCTCGCTTCAAATGAACTGTGAGCTCATTTGATACCTTTAGATTGTTGAAATATTAAACTTGATTTCTATAAGTCATTTAAATCTTCTAGATTGTCTTAGACTTTGATCTTATTGTACTAATAAATGCTTAGTAGTTGTAGAAGATTATTAAGTAAGAGTGAGACTAATAAATGTAAGTAGGTATGAGTTGTGTAGGTATGAGACTAATTAATGGAGGTAGTT
Source organism: Elaeagnus macrophylla (assembly GCA_029378325.1). NCBI lineage: Eukaryota > Viridiplantae > Streptophyta > Magnoliopsida > Rosales > Elaeagnaceae > Elaeagnus > Elaeagnus macrophylla. The sequence goes on along the minus strand of CM055641.1, from coordinate 45,813,875 downwards.
GGGAAGTGATTTAAATGAGTTGATTGGGAGGTATAGAGAAGTGCTTTTGGAAGCCTATAAATAGAGCTTCTCTAGCACCATTTGTATTTAATCCAAAAAAAAAAAATCATCAAGCAAGTTTAAGAAATAAACTTGAGTAATTCTTCTCCTAAAGTTCTTCCTCTTATATATTTTCCTCCTAAAATCCTCTCTTGCAAAAGCCCACCATACAACAAAGTGGTATCAAAGCTTAGGCGGTGAAGAGTTTAGTTCAAGAAGATGGCAAGCAATGGCATGGCTCCCTTCCAAGTCCCATTTCTTACAAAGGAAAAATATGATAATTGGAGCATCAAGATGATGGCATTACTAGGTGCCAATGATAATTTGGGACATTGTAGAGAATGGGTATGTTGAATCACAAGATGAGACTACTCTTTCTCAAGCACAAAGAGATGTTCTCAAGGATTCAAGAAAGAAAAGAAAGACAAGAAAGCTCTCTTTCTCATCTTTCAAGCATTAGATGATGATGGCTTTGAGAAGGTGTTTGAAGCAAAAACATCCAAGCAAGCATGGGATATGGTTCAAACTTCTTATAAGGGAGCCGAACAGGTAAAGAAGGTACGTCTTCAAACTCTAAGAGTAGAGTTTGAATCTTTACACATGAAAGAATCCGAAACAATTTCGGAATATTTTTCTAGAGTTCTAGCCGTTTCTAATCAACTAAAAAGAAATGGTGAAACTTTGGGTGATGTAAGAATTATGGAGAAAATTCTTCGCTCTATAACTAAAAAATTTGAGCATATTGTTGTCACGATTGAAGAGACAAAGAATTTAGAAGAAATGAAAATTGAGCAACTTTTGGGTTCTTTACAAGCATATAAAGAGAGGAATAAAAGAAAAGATGAGACCATGGAGCAAGTTCTTCAAACAAGATTCACACTAAAGGAGGAACAAGAATGGTTTGGCAAAGAGAGAAACCAAAATGGAAGAGGCCGTGCTCGTGGTCGTGGCCGTGGATGAGGAAGAGGTGGTTTCAAGACTTTCAACAATGAAGAAAGGAGATAAGAGCCAAGTTCATCAAGAGGTCGTGGTAGAAGCAACCATGGGGTAAGAAATTATAACCCTCAAATTCAATGTTATAATTGTCAAAGATTTGGACATTATGCTTCCGAATGTAGAGCTCCAAAGAGAAATGAAGAAAGAGGCAATTTTGTGGTAGACAAAATTGAAGAAGATACCACCTTACTCCTAGCATACAAAGGAGAGGAAGGAAGAGAGAAGAGCACATGGTACCTGGATACCGGCGTAAGCAACCATATGTGTGAAAATAGAGATATGTTCGTGGAGCTTAATGAAGTAGTAAATAGTGCAATCACTTTTGGGGATGAATCCACAATTCCTATAAAAGGCAAAGGTAAAATCCGTATTCGCTTGAAGAATGGAGGATACCAATTTATTTCAAATGTTTATTATGTGCCAAAAATGAAGAGTAATATTTTGAGCTTGGGCCAACTCTTAGAAAAAGGTTATGATGTTCATATGAGAGACAATAGTCTTTCTCTAAGAGATCATAATTTTAACTTGATAGCCAAAGTTCCAATGGCCAAAAATAGAATGTTTTTGTTAAACATTCAAAATGATGTTGCACAATGTTTAAAGGCTTGTTTCAAAGATATATCTTGGCTTTGGCATTTAAGATTTGGACACTTAAATTTTGGTGGTCTAAAATTGCTTTCTTCTAAGAATATGGTGAAAGGATTGCCTACCATCAATCTACCTAACCAACTTTGTGAAGGGTGTTTGCTTGGAAAACAGTTTAGAAAAATTTTTCCTAAAGAATCAACTACAAGAGCAAGAAGACCGCTTGAACTAATCCATACCGATGTGTGTGGTCCAATCACTCCAAGTTCATTTGGTAAGAACAAATATTTTCTTCTCTTCATTGATGATTATTTAAGAAAAACTTGGGTATATTTTTTGAAGGAAAAATCTGAAGTTTTTGGAGTCTTTAAGAAATTCAAAGCACTTGTTGAAAAAGAAAGTGGATGTGAAGTTATGTCTATGAGATCCGATCAAGGAGGTAAATTTTTATCAAAAGATTTCAAAGAATTCTGTGAAAATAATGGAATTCGTCGACCTCTAACGGTTCCAAGAACTCCTCAACAAAATGGTGTAGTAGAAAGAAAGAATAGAACCATCCTCAATATGGCTCGGAGCATATTGAAGAGCAAGAAGATGCCCAAAGAATTTTAGGCCGAAGCTGTAGCAAGTGCCATTTACTTATCAAACCGATCTCCTTCAAGAAGTGTTTGGGGCAAAACTCCTTAAGAAGCTTGGAGTGGTAGAAAGCCGGGTGTTTCACATTTAAGAGTCTTTGGAAGCATCGCCTATGCCCATGTTCCTGAAGAAAGAAGAACCAAGCTCGATGATAGGAGCAAGAAGCTTATCTTCATTGGCTATGACACAAGTTCCAAAGGTTACAAGCTTTACAACCCAACAAATGGCAAGATCATCATTAGTCGAGATGTAGAGTTCGATGAAGAAGGCATGTGGGATTTTAATGCTCAAGATGAAAACTATGACACTATGTTTTTCTTTGAAGAAGAAGAAGATCCAAGAAGAGAAGTTAGAGATGAAGATGAAGAGCCACATATCCCACTTCATCCACTATTGCCATTGAGAAGCTCATCTCCTTCAAGTGGAAGTACAAATGCAAATGGAGCATCAATTGAAGCAACAAGCCAAACTACAAGTTCAAGTGAGAGGTTTCCAAGAACAAGAGACTTAGAAGAGCTTTATGAGGTAACCCAACCTCTAAATAATTTTGATGTAACTCTTTTTTGTCTTCTTGGCGAATGTGAATCAATAGGTTTTGAAGAAGCTATCAAAAACAAAAAGTGGAGAAATGCCATGGATGAAGAAATGAAGTCAATCATAAAGAAATTGACTATGATGAGGTATTTGCTCTTGTCGTTCGCTTAGAAACTATAAGATTAATTATTTCTTTAGCAGCCCAAAATAAATGGTACATTTATCAAATGGATGTCAAGTCTGCATTCTTGAATGGATATCTTGAAGAAGAGGTTTATATTGAACAACTTCTAGGCTATGTGGCAAAAAGACATGAAGATAAGGTCCTAAAATTGAAGAAGGCCCTTTATGGGTTAAAGCAAACACCAAGAGCAGGGAATAGCAAAATCGACAAATATTTTCAAGAAAATGACTTCAAAAAATGTCCTCATGAACATGCTCTCTATGTAAAAGTAAAAAATGATGATATTATGATTGTTTGTTTGTATGTAGATGATTTAATCTTCACAGGTAATAATCAAAGATTGTTTGAAGAATTCAAGAGAACTATGACCAAAGAGTTCGAGATGACCAACATTAGGCTCATGTCATACTACCTTGGCATTGAAGTCAAGCAAGGAGAAAAAGGAATTTTCATCTCTCAAGAAGCATATGCAAAAGAAGTGCTCAAGAAGTTCAACATGAATAATTCTAAGCCCATAAGCACACCCATGGAGTGTGGAGTCAAACTATCAAAGTTTGATGAAGAAGAAAGAGTAGATCCAACTCTTTTCAAGAGTCTAATTAGAAGTCTATGCTACCTAACATGCACTAGGCCAGATATTCTCTATGCAGTTGGAATTGTTAGTCGTTACATGGAATCTCCAACAAATAATTACCTAAAGGTTGCAAAAGAGAATTCTTAGATATATCAAAGGTACTATAAATCTTGGCCTATTCTATTATTCTTCTAACAGTTCTGAACTTGTTGGTTATAGCGATAGCGACTGGGCTGGTGATTATGATGATAGAAAAAGTACAAGCGGATTTGTGTTTTTCATGGGAGATACTGCTTTTACTTGGATGTCAAAAAAGCAACCCGTTGTGACACTGTCTACTTGTGAAGCAGAATATGTAGCTGCTACATCTTGTGTTTGTCATGCAATATGGCTTAAAAATTTGCTAAAAGAATTGAAGATGCCACCACAAACAGCAACCGAAATCTATGTTGATAACAAGTCTGCTATTGCATTGGCAAAGAATCCTGTGTTTCATGATAGAAGCAAGCACATAGACACACGCTACCACTTCATAAGAGAATACATCATAAAGAAGGAAGTTGTAGTCAAACATGTGAGCACTCATGACCAAGTTGCAGACATCTGCACGAAGCCACTCAAACAAGAAGTTTTTCTCAAGTTGCGAAGACTTCTTGGAGTTTCACCAAATCAAGTTTAAGGGGGAGTGTTGAAATATTAAACTTGATTTCTATAAGTCATTTAAATCTTCTAGATTGTCTTAGACTTTGATCTTGTTGTACTAATAAATGCTTAGTAGTTGTAGAAGATTATTAAGTAAGAATGAGACTAATAAATGTAAGTAGGTATGAGTTGTGTAGGTGTGAGAATAATTGATGTAGGTAGTTGGGAAGTGATTTAAATGAGTTAGTTGGGAGGTATAGAGAAGTGCTTTTGGAAGCCTATAAATAGAGTTTCTCTAGCACCATTTGTATTTAAGCCAAAAAAAAATCATCAAGCAAATTCATAAGCAAGTTTAAGAAATAAACTTGAGTAATTCTTCTCCTAAAGTTCTTCCTCTTATATATTTTCCTCCTAAAATCCTCTCTTGCAAAAGCCCACCATACAACATAGATACAACTTTTAAACTAATATAGGTTGTACATGAATGAACTTATAGTCTTTATCTTTAGTATGATCCAAAACTTTTGTCTAACGCACCAAACACATTGCGTCCAACTTTTTCACATAGGCTTGCTTATAAGTTTTAGACTTCTCCTTCAAAATAGTATCGGAGTTATATAAATAAGAAAAAGTAAAATATTCACTTATAAAAGCTCAAATGCTACAAAATAGATTTCATGAAAAGAATCAAACATAAGATTGTGGAGATATCTTGTTAAATATATATCATATTGCTTACAAGTTTTAGACTTTTCCTTCTAAATAGTAATTGACCTAGAAAGAAATATAGAAAACAACATTTAAAATACCTTTTAAAATTTATAATTATAAAAATACCTCTTTATGTACAACTTATATATTTTAACTATAAAAAAATGTCTTAAATGGATACCGTTCGAGTTGAAATCCGACTAATTAGACCTGTTTAATATTAAACTCCAATCAATTAGACCTCTTGAATATTATTGGAGTCTTATTTTTATTGTTATAAATTTTATAATGTTGTTTTATGTAATTTAAAAAAAAAAAATCGATTTATCTTTAATTCAACACGTATTCAGTTCAATTTCATACTCTAAAGAAAGTACACAAGCCAAAATTAAAGATCATTAAAAAAATAATATATTGACTTACATATAAAATAATTCTTGAGGTGGGACTTCATCACCAGGGTTTGATGCTTGCAGTGAGTGAACTTGAAACATAAACTTATAACACGACCCTACTCTTTTATTCGAGCTTGGGACCGACTATGTAGAAGAAATTGATACTCGAAACACGACACAGGCAAAATTATTGTGAAACACGACGACACAGTTACATAGCAACTTCAATTTATTTAAAACAAACCACTTGTGTGCTTGCTAGCAAACCAAGTAGTTAAGCAAAGCCACTTTGAAGAAAAGTGTAAGATTTATTTTGTATTGGCAATTTTCGTGGACAAAATGTTTGATTGTAATCTAGAGTAAGAGTTCACCGTTTAATCAGACAATTCATGATGATAGAGTCACCAAGCTTGCAATGCCCATATGACAGGTAAAATATTCTATAATGTATACATCTTCACACAATTGTGCACCACACTTAGTATGGATCGTAACGAAAAATAAATTGTGCACATGTTGGTCGATCGATCGAGTGTATAGTTCGATCGATCGAGTTATAGATTGATCGAGCGTGAAACGACTTCGATCTAGGTGCTCTCGGGTTGAACTAGATCGATCGAGAAAATTGATCGATCGATCGAGTCATGTGCGATCGATCGAGTATAGACCGACTTCAATCTAACTGCTCTCGGGTTTGAAATTGCATGGTTAGATCGATCGATCGAGGCTTTGGATCGATCGATCGAGATCTGGTTAGATCAATCGAGTCTCTTTTTCAGTTCTTCTACAACTCTTTTTAATTTGACCCATATGTTACTTTTACCAATTTGATTCATTTAATTCAAAATCCTTATATGAGTAGAATTGTTGTGAAAGTTGGAATTCTTGTATGAGTAGAATTCTTGTGAAAGCAAAATCCTGATATGAATAGAATCATTGTATGAGTAGAATTCTTTTGAGAACTAAATCCTGATATAAGTAGAGTTGTACTCCATTGCAAATCCTCTTTCAAGTTAAATTGGACTCTATATAAGTTATGCTTGTTTGTGCATACTTAACACCACACATAAACTAATATTTTCGATATATGATTTGAGCTTCTAAGAAAAACATTTTTCTCTTCATCTTTAAGCTTAGGCACTTTCTTATTTTAATTGTTCAAACATACTGTGTGGTTATGTTTGAATAATTCACGTGCCTAATTGTCTTTCATGATATTTAGAATTGCATGATATTTCTAGAGTTTACTAGGACACACTTTGCACTTGTGTTATTTGTGCTAACGTTTCAGGTGACGTGCTCGGTATTTCATGTGACTCGAAATTACCGAAGTTGACGGGTTCGATTGATCTTGTGGGACTCAAGTAGATCAGAACGTTGGTCCGGATCCAGACACCTAGCTTGTGGAGGCTATGAAAGGAGTGGCGGCTCGTAAGTAAATTACAGAAAGGGGGATCTATCTATGAAGGGTAGTTCTAGGACCTATGGTTGTAATTGAACATTGATTTTCATAGTGGATAGTTAGGTGGTCCAGTGGACCGGTGGTTTTCCTCTTAGGTCATTGGAGTGGCCTAGGTTGTTTCCACCTAAAAATATCGTGTGTTATTTTTTATTCCGCATTTTATCTTTACACGCGATTGCATGTCTGGCCATTGTGATTAGGTTACATAATTAATATTTGTTAAAATTGAAAATAACCTATTCACCCCCTTTTAAGTATATTTGATCCGTAATTAAAAACTTTCAAAAAGTAGTAGTCATTGCAAAGAATCCGATGACAACAAAAACAAATCCAATTTATTCAGACATATTTGCTAGCTTGAACGAGAATTCCGCAAGAGAATTCCAATGGAAGAAAATGAAAAAGCAATTACCATTGTTAAAACAACTATCTTCACCGAATTTGAGCTATGTAAAGATGTACTTGAGCTCCACATGGTAGGAAATATAGTAGCAATTACCCCAAAAGCAACGCTAAGTGTTGTTATCCCAAGATTCAATGGGTTTTGGGATGTTTGATATGTTGGGTTATTTTGTATTTGAAGATTCATATGAAGTGGTAAGGTATTATGTAAAGCTTGGGATCTAAACCAACTTACTCTTCTAATGGTATAGAAATTAGGTCTAACATTTGGAGTAGCTGTTTGTACAATAATTGCATTAAGCCTTAATTGAGTTCTTAAACGAGAAAACATTAAAGACTCAATACCAATAACTTGCTCAATTGAAGTTTGTGGATCATCTGAAGATCCAGGATATGATAAGTTTGACATAGAATAGAAGACAAAACAGAACTGAAAAATTTATAACAGGACTTACCTATCTACACTCTTCTATGTGCTAGTGTGTGCGTGTGTATGTGTATGTGTTTTTTTTTTTGGGAATAATAACAAGGAAGCGCACAAACTAGGGACTCTTCTACTTAAGCTCACAAACTATGGACTCTTCTACTTGCTATATTGTTGTCCCTTCTTCCTTGTTTTATAATGAAAAGATGAGTATCACAGTAACTTTAAAAAAAAAAAAAATTATTATCTTTCTAGGAAACTACCTGGTTAGTCCCCAGAACATGAGTGACATGTTTCCTACTTTTTAGGTCAATCTAATGCCTTTAAACGCTTTTCCGGCTTTGATAAAGATTTCAAAAGAAAATGAAGAGAACAAAACTAACATGATATGATAGATTAAAGCATAAAGTGTCATAGTGAAATTGGAGGGGAATTGGGAGTAAAATGATAAGATAGCACATCAGTAGTCATGAAGAAAAAGCCATAGTTATTCTAATTTCTTCAGTTTACTGCTTTTTCTGTGGACCTAAAATATTGACCACTGGCATCAAAAAAAAAAAAAAAAAATTGAAATTGTATAAAATAATATCATTAAAATTTATAATAACAAAAATAATATTTTAATAATATTAAATAGATTAAAATTTCTTTAAATTATTTTAATTCGTAAAAGTTTAATTTAAACGGTGCATAATTGGACAATATTTAATGTAAAAAAATTTATACCGAAATTTGTTTGCAATAAAAATATATGAATTCGACAAAAAAATGCACTTTTTTTAATTACAAGTTTTAAAAAATGTTAAAAATTTAAAAAAAAAAAAATTGTGACTAATTAACACGTTTTTATTATAAATTAGATTGTAATAATATTGAGGAAAAGTCATGTTTGATAAAATAGATTTTTTTTTTAAAGAAAAAAATTAATATTGAATAAAAGAAGAGCAGTTAAAAGCATTTCATTTGCTGCATGATTTTGAGTGTTTAGAAAAAATTTATCATGTGACATTTGTAATTTGGAGTATCAATTTTTTGCATAATAAAACGATAAGCAAGCTCATCAGTTCGGTCGTGAAGAAAAAGTAGTTATATTAATTTCTTCGGTTTGCTGCTTTTTTTCATCATCAAGCCAGTGCTGACTATTCTAAATTTTAAAGAAGTAATGTGTTTTTTTTTTTTTTTTTTATCAAGCTCTATCTAGGTAAGGTCAGTAATATTAATTTCAAACTTGAAATCCAAGCATTCAAACTCCATACAAACATAGTACTTAATACTCTTTGAATATTTTTGATTTATATAATTGAAATTATCAATTAATTAAGAATAATAATTTTTTTTTTTTTTTTTTTGCTAGGGATAATAGGCAAAAGCCTATAAACGAGGAATGGGGGGAAGGGGAGTGGGGTGTTGAATGATAGAAGAGTCTTGTAAAGATGTTGAAATCAATGCATCTGCTGAAGTTGGTTTGACCAAATTGTGAGCTCGGTAATTCAATTGACGTAGAATCCATCGAATAGAGATCATCGAGAACAGTGGTAGACAAAGTTGTAGTTTCTGAATGATTGTTGCAGCTGTGTTTGAGATCTCTTCCTGAACGTCTTCCATCAAAGCTTGTATCACAAATTTGACATCTCCTTCCATATATATTGTTTTATGTTTAATTGTTAAAGCATGGGTAATAGCCGCTGCTAATGCAAGAGTTTCCGCAACATCTGCACATGTAGTGTATCTCTGATCCGTCCAAGTTTCAACAATATTACCATTCGTGTCAGATATAACAAATCCAATTGTTGCTCTCTCATGATTCTAGGCTGCATCAAAATTGTATTTTACAGCATTTGAGGGAGGTGGTTGCCATTGATTTGGAATGGGAATGAAAATATCTTCTTTGATTATGTGATTGGCAAATTGATTTTGTGGTGTTAAGTAGGTTTTGAATTCTTCAACTCTTTTGATTATTGAATTTATGGATTTGATTCCTTCAAGTTTCTCTTTATTAAACACCATTTGATTTCTGATAAACCATAATTGTTCTAGCATTATGACTGCTGTCAAAGTAAAGACCTCAGTAGAACAATCAACAGGAATGAGAAGCTTAGGGGGTTGTAGAAGGAACTTGATGTAAGTGAAGATGTCAAGTGACTTTGTGAATTCCCACAGTAAGTTCCAACTCCAATGCTTCCACCAAGATTGTAATATCTCACATCGGATAAATAGATGCTCTACATCTTCCACTTCTTTATGGCAAAGGGTGCAACTTAAATCTATGATAGAAGTAAATTGAGCTATCCTCTTCTTTGTGCTAAGTGCATTTCTCAGTATTTTTCAAAGGAAAATTTTGTGTCTTTCATGTAGCTTTGTCTTCCAAAGTAATTTCCAATAACTCCTGCAATCATGAACACCTTTGTTTTTTACCAGAGTGAGATAGGCATCTTTTACTGAGAAATTTCTCTTACCTGTTCCAAACCAAGTAAGGATATCCGGTGTACCTAGTGTAGGGGGGAAGTGCTTGTATGAAATTAGCAACATATGCTGGAAAGATATTGTTCACCTTTGATACATCCCATTGCAAGTTGGGGTTCCAGTGGCAAAGGTCTGCAAGAGTGGAAATATTTACCTGAGTATTGTGACAATTGGGGTTGGGGAGTTTTTGGTGCGGTAAGCCAGGAATCCAAGGTTGTGTTCATATGTTAATGGAATGTCCATGTCCTAGTTTCCAATAGCTCCCTTGGACGATTAAGTCTTTACCCCACAATATACCTTTCCAAATATAAGAGTCTGATTTGTGTGGAATTATATTGGAGAAATCAAGCTCTTTGATGTATTTTGCACTGATTATTTTAACCCAGAGTTTGTGTGGAGACATGAAGATATCCAATTCAAATTTAGACAACATTGTTTGGTTGAAATCTTTTATTTAGCGGAAGCCCAAACCACCTGCTTCTTTTAGTTGCTTACAATATAAAATTAAATTAAGAATATAAATAATATTTCTTATTCCTTTGGTGTCAGTTATCACGAAATAACAAAAAAATTAATAAATGAATCTTATTTAATTTTCTTAAAATATTTTTAATATATCACAATATAACTATTTTTATTGAGAAGTTTTTTTATAAATATATATTAAAATCTTATTCTTGAATAAGTGCTCTTCTCCTCCGGTGAAAAACATATATTCTTTATTTAAAGAGAGCAGATATTCCAAAGAAATTGCAATTTCCAACCTTAAAATTTCAAACAAATAAATAAATTAAGAATACTTATTTATTTCTAATTTTATTCCTACCAATTGAACATACCTTTAGTGTCTATCTAAAATCAATTTAACCAACACCGTAAAAATCATTAGAATTATAAGAAAGCTTTCATTTTTTTTTTTTTTTTTGAACCAAGAAAGCTTTCATTAAGTATCCATTTAATTCCCATTTTCTTAGTGAAAATTAATTTTGTTAAATTAAATTCAGCAAAAATGATAAGTATGTGGCAGATAGAATCACAGAAGAAAATTCAATGCTCTTGGTCATTTTTATTTTCAAGCTACAAAATTATCCAATTGCAGGATAAGCAAGATGAAATTGCACGACATGCGAGGAGTATTGTAGTCTGGTTGAAAAATGAGGTGTACGTTTCGTAGCTTAAAAGTCGTGTGTAGGGCTGAGCATAGGTCCGATAGGTCCGATAGGTTTGCTATTAAATTATTTTAGAAGCCGACCTTATCTTGGCAGTTTTAAAAAATTTAAAACCTTAGCCGACCTATAATCCCTAAAAAAACCAACCTTCAAGCCGACTTATAATGTCGGTTTGAGAGAGGTTAGTTTAGCGGTTTTGGACCTATAATTTTACTTAAAAATTATTATCATAATAAAAAATACAAATAATATTTTACCCCTATAAATACTTTTTTAAAAGCTAAAGCATATAAATGTGTTGCTTTCGGTTATAAGAACTATTATCCTTGCTCATATTATGTGCCATATGGGAATAATATCTCATTATTGACACTTCATGTTTGATGCTCTACTACTCACCCTCCTAAATTTAAAATCATGATTTCAAAAGGTAAATATTTGTTTAAGACTTTTACATTGTATATTTGTATAATATTAATTAATACTTCATTTTATTTATTTTTTATAACATTTATTATATAATATTTAAAAATATTTAAAAAAATATACTAATATATAAAAGTGTAGGTCGGTTCAGTTTTGTCGGTTTTTATGTTTGGCGGACCTACAACCGAACTGATTAGGTCGATTTTGTAATATTTTGGACCAATCGGACCAATCAACCTCCAAAAACAAAAAGTATAGGTTCGGTTTAGACTTAGTCTCGAATTGGTTTGTCGGTTTTTATAAAAAATACCCACCCCTAGCCGTGTGTCTCTTAGTTCAACCTAAATTACAGCACCCTGCAAGCCCTCAATTGATAATCTTATAAACTTTTGATGATTCAGGCTGGACAAGTCAATGCCCCTTCTTTTTCTTGAGTTTTTTTTTTTTTTTAATAACAAAATTTTACTACTGTAGTAGCAGTTGTAGGTAATTTATGTTTCTCTTATTCAATTTTCCTTTGATATCTAAGTAGCTAGCCTACGATCACCGATGTAAGTTCTAACTTAAAAGGTTAATTTATTAATAAAAGTAATTTATCTTTATTATATGCCTAATTTATTATTCATATTTTTTTAATGTGATACTTATTCGCTCATCTAACAATCTCCCCTTGAATAAGAACACAGTTGTTCCCCTTAAATTTCAAACATGCCCCAATACCAAGAACCAACAGTTAAGCTGCATTCACCAAACGAACATCCATTTTCCATTGAATTCAAACTCGTGGTAATATACGAGCACAGAACCCACGCCAACTTAATCAAACCTTCTCATAACAACATCGTAGAATTCCAAACACGATCAAACAAGGGCCTACAATTCGTTCAAACTTGAGCCTAGTACACTACTTATTTGGATTCACTATCAAATTATGAATTCAATTATGTGCACTCATACAATGCAAATTAAGTCCTGCCTCTAATTCCACTTTATTATAAATTGGCACTAATCGAAGCAAAATTTTGATCCAATTTTGGTTGTACAAATAAATAATTATGCCTAATGGCAAAATAATAAGTAATGAAAAAAATATATGACACATAATGATTAAAGTTGATCAATTTTTTAATATAAAAAGTCTACTTTACAGACATCAACACACAGAAAAAAAATTTACTATAAAAATCCAAATAAAAAATACAAACACCTAACTCATAAAACCAACCTCAAATACACCTAATTAACTATGCAAAAGCAGTAACCAAATGGTGAATATAAATTACATAATTTTGCTAACGATTTGATGGAGAATTAATGATCTCATTTGAAAAGTTCTCCACGAACAGTAGCCAAAAAGGAGAAAATTTCAATGGGGCATTGGGTTGATGGGTCTAAAGAATTAATCACAATTAGTTGCTACTTGTGATTAACCAGGAAGCTATTTGCTTCTCACTGGATGATGGCTGATGATGTTCTCGGCTAGACAAAGTGAAGAAAGATGGCGGCTTGAAAACTTGTCTCACTCGGTTGGGAAGGAAGCAATATATATATATATACATATATATATATATATATATATATACTTCACATCCAGGGCAAATGGGCAATATTAAGTTGAAATTACAATTATAAAAATGCTCTCTTATTAAACCCATGTTTTGAAGCCTCGTAAATAACAGAAACAACTGCTTAGGAAAAGCAGTTAATATTTAAGTACAAATGTGGACAAAATCTTAAATGCTATCCGTTATATGCCCCGTTGATAATAATAATGGTTAATTCCATCCCTACATTTTACACTTCATCCATCTTTTAGAAAAATGAATAACTAAGATGAATCTGCTCTTTGACGTCTCATTGCTGAAATATATTATTTGAAAATATGTCAATTAATATCAGAGTTTGAGTTACTGGAAGCCAGTTCTAACTCCAGATACTAGCTGAACAATTTAAAACTTGATTACGAAAGAAAACAAAAAAGGCATATATATCTTCGGAATAAACTTACCTACTAAACAAAGGGAAAGAGACGTTATCTGGCCTCACTTGCTCTCAATTGAGAAAAAACTTCTTCACTTGCGGTTGATTCTGAGAAGTGGTCCGGCAATAACAGCACATCAGGATCTCTTTCCATTGTTGAGTTTGAATCCAGAGAGGTAAAGCGCTGCAGATTAGGCAATATGAATCCTGAGGTGGCTGTACTTGCTGTAGTACTGTCCTCATGTGGTTCTCTGTTTATTGCTGTTTGTTGAAGCTGTAATGCATACTCCAAATCCCACAAAACATCTCCCATTGCAGGCCTATCATCACCATCATCTTGCAAACATTTTTCTAAGCAATCACTAAACTTTCTCAATGAGTTCGGATTAATCTGACCCTTTAAAGATGGATCAACAATATCTTCAATCAACCCTTTTTTCTTGCATTGCATTCCCCATTCAGCTAAATTCATTTGCTCTCTTGGAAGCAAGTTATTAATAGCTGGTCTTGCGCAGAGAACTTCCAGAAGAACAACACCAAATGAGAACACATCAGATTTTTCTGTCAATTGTTGAGTTCTAAAGTACTCAGGATCAAGATAACCAAAAGTCCCTTTAACACCTGTACTGACATGAGTTTCATCAAGTGGAGTTGATTTAGAAAGACCAAAGTCAGCAACTTTAGCAACATGGTTTTCATCAAGCAAAATATTTGTGGGTTTAACATCACGATGAATTATTCCTCCAGTTGAACCTTTGTGAAGATAATGAAGACCTCTAGCTGCACCAATACAAATTTCAAGTCTTTGCTTCCATGTCAAACAAGGAAACTCTGTATTATTATAAAGGTGATCTCTCAAGGTCCCTTTTTCCATGAATTCATATACCAATATCATCTCGTATCTCTCATCACAATACCCAATTAAGGATACGAGATGTCGATGGCGAATTTTCGATAAAACCATGATCTCAGTGTGGAATTCAGGTAGACCTTGACCTGAACCTGTTGCTCCTCTTTTCACAGCTACTCTTGTTCCATTCAAAAGTGTTCCTTTATATACATTACCAAAACCACCTCTTCCTATTAGCCTTTTTGAATCAAAATTGTTTGTTGCAATATGAATTTCAGCTAAAGAAATTTTCAACCCAAGATTTAGATTAGGCACAGGTGAGTTCTTGATGGTTTGTTCAGTAACTCTACTATGGGAACTACCAACTCCATGTCCAGGAACAGCAGACCAATCCAAAGTGTCCGATTTTGACTTCCTACGTTTCAAAACAAGTAACAAAGCAACCACCAGAATACAGAAAAGAGAACCACCACCAACAGCTAAACCAACAATAAGAGGAACATTCTTCTTAGGAGACTCATTTTCATCATAAACTGTGGCCAATCCATCTATAATCTGCAACATCTCAAGCCCATTTAAATAAGCATTTTTAACTGGAGAATCCCTCATAGGACCAATACTGATGTTCATGACACCAGATTGAACTGGACCCACCAAATAATCAATGTGAAATGGGTAACTCATTCGGTTACTCGAATAACTATAATTGATTTCCTTGCTATCTATTTCATTTATGTAGAGATAAAACCGAATAGAGTTAGAAGTTTCACTAATCAAATCACAGAAGTGAAACCTAACAAGATGCAGAGCAGTTCTGTTCACATCAAAAGACCAGGTAATGTTGAGAAAATTAGGTTGCCCACTAGCGTTGGTTTTCAATTCTTTGGCTGTTTGGTAGACCGGATCTGGGGCAATATATTTACTATCTTCATTTGGGTATTCTGGTGAAAAAGTTTTGCTGGTATTCCTTGAAACATTTGGGTTATTTAGATAACTATCATCTGGGTCCCAATTTCTCCATATATCATCAATATCTGGTTTGATAGCTTCGCCTCCAACATTTACTCTGTAAATTGTCTCTAAAACTGAAGAGGGTAAACTTGTAAAGTTGACCCCAACTTTTGTAGCGTTTTCTGGGCTGAAACCGATATTTGGGGCAAGAAAGATTTCAATGGCATTTACAAATGCAAAAGAAGATACTCGAGGAGTAAAATAAATCTCAAATTTGTTGGAGTTATTGACACTTAAAAGAAATTCCTTTATTACAATAGAGTTGTTGTTGTTGGTGTTGGATTTGATTTTGACAGAGTAATTATGCAAAAGCAAGAACCTAGAAGCAGAAACATCAAAAACTGCTTTTGGGAAATCAGTTTTGGAGGGAAAAGGAAAGAAATGGAGGCGTACCAGGTAAATACCGGAATCGCTTATAACGAATTGGTATGAAGATGGTTGGTTAAAGACTCTTGCTGTGTGATAGATGGGTGAGATATCAAGCGATTGGTGGCTAACCTCCACTATGTTGCCCTTCTTTGTGAAATGAAAAGAAGCGGAAGAGTTCATGTCTCCAATAAAGTTCCGACCATTTTGGTTTACATTTTGGTTTGACCCACAATTAACGAAATATTTATCAGGAGGAGAATAAGTTGAAGAGACAATTTGAAGGAGAAGAAAAAGGATGGATATCGTAGGGATATGGGCTATCTGGTTCTGAAGCTTATTCATGATTATTTTGAAATATTGAAGCAGTAGATTTTGCGTAACTTCAAAGTTCAAACAAACTAGAGCTATGGTTAGTTGAAAATGGTAGAATTGTGGAAATATGTACGGGAAGGCTTGAGTCAAGCAGTGGACTTTAAAGCTGAATTTTCAACCATACAATTGTTTTTTGTTTTTGGAATTAACCATACAAATTTAAAAAGTCAGAAATATCCTACTAACATAAAATTGTTATAATTTAAATATTAAATTTTAAATATAATATATATATTTTATAATTAAATTTATTTTTTATAAAAAATTATTTTTATTATATCATAAATTTATATTTAATTAAAAATAATTAAATATTTAATATCTATCGTATCTTATATTTAAAATTTATGTTGTATCTTATAAACTCTATAAATAGAACATTTAATAATGTATTATTTATACAACAATAAATGAGAATTACTTCTGCTATTTGCTTTCTTTTTACTTTTTTTTTTCTCTTATTTCATTTAGTTTTATAACATGTTATCAACACGATTATTTATTTAAAATTTGTGATTTTATACATGTGAAATGACATTGGCCATAATATACTACAAATTTTTTGTAGTATAATATCATATCACAAAAATTACAAGTTCTTGAATCTTTTTATTATTTATGATTAAACTCAAATTTTATTTTCATTAAAAATTTATGAAGATTTTTTTTTATTTCTTGATCGTTTTAGTTACGTATCATAATCAATAATATTATGATTCATTTGTCTTTTAAATTTTATTAAGTTGTTTAATTTATATATCAATATCTATATATATTGATATTATAATTAACATTTAAAATTTTTAAAATTGTTTGATTTATATATTAATATTTATATATATTTATATTTTACTATTATTTTTAATAGTTTCATATATAATTAGGTTAAGAATTCAACAAAGTTGGAAAGCCAACAAACTCTGAAAAATAATCTCATATATCATATCATGTTGATAAGTCAATAAACTCTAAAAATATCAACTTTCTTAATTATCGTATACTACAAATTATTTAAGATTAAAATTTAATATTGGTATGAAGATAAATATTATCTAATAATAAATTATTTTAGTTAAACTCAATGTTATGGTCACAACTAAAATTTGAAACTAATTTATTATAAGATATTAAATATATTGTTTGTTATTAACAAATCTAATTTTTGTTTGTTATTCTCGCCAAATATATTTTAATCATTTGATTTATATATAAATATTTTGTAAATATATTTATGAATATAATAATAAATATATATTTAAGTTTATTAATATAAATATTTATTATTGTTATTTAAAAAAATTACAAAATTTAAATATTTTCTACTAAATAAATAGATAAAAATGTCCTATAAATATCTGTTAATATTTGCCTTTATTTTAAATTAATAATTTATTATTAATAAACGATATATGTAGTACGCATATATAATAACTATATTAATTAAAAAAAAAGGTTGAAAATAACTTTTAGAATGTAATGCCCTTAGTATCTTACTTAAATAATATTCATTTAGCATTAATTATGAATTACATGAAAGTTATTTATATTTAGACTCATATTTTTTTTCATTTATTAATAATAGTTTTTCAGTATTGATATAATTTGCAATCACTTAAATAATTTTTTATGGTATAATTATAATTTTTATTTATATGTATCTATTTATTTATGTTTATTAATTAAATACATATAAATTTTGTTTTGATTTTTATGCTAACTTGATATTATTATTATTTGTGAGATTTTAAATAGTAAATAAATGAACTAAAATCTTATGTTTTGGTAACCCAACTTTTTAAGTGTGTGGTTGTGTGGTTACATGAATAATAGGATCTAAGCGAGTTCTAGGAGGCTAGTTCTTGAAAGGCTTTGTGCCACTAGTTTTTCTTGAGATCGTTGCTATGTCTAGGAGGATGGTTTTTAAGGAGGCTTGCCCCACCATTCTTTCTTGAAAGCACTCTTATTGAATATTAATTGTGTTATACATTTTTAAAGTATTCCAAAAAATTTACATATATATAAGAAAATAAGAGATTTAATTATTCCCTTGAAGTCAAAAATATAATATTTTAGAATTACATTTATGTTATTGATTGAAAGCCCACAAACTATGATGCTAATAGAAATATATATTTGAAAGTATAAAATGTAATATTTAAGAATTGTATCTATGTCATTGATTGAGAGCCCACAGGCTACAATAATGCTAACATAATATATGATAAAGTATATTCAATACCTCATGCATGCTATTAAGTAGCAATATTGGGAGCAAAATTGACATCATAAAAATATTTATATGTTATTTTATGAATAAAATATGCTATTAAAATAACAAGATAATAGTATCTATATAAACAGTATATATCCTAAATATCATTATGGATATAAGGGCATTTCAATTATATGATCGTTGAAATGAATGCTATTTGATATTGATATTAAATTTAATATAATCAAAAGAGAAAAATATATCTTCAAGGATTGCAAGTGATTTATTTGATAATCACTATCCAATATTGATCCTTTAAGATTTTTAAGTGCTCAATATCATTAACCTTTTATTTGAAAAATTTTGTATGAAAAAAAAATTATTCAATCATATGCTTTATTGAGAACCAAAAGAAATATATACATAGATATCGTGTATGCTTATATAGCAACATTGAGAGCAAAATTAGCAACAGTTATAAATCCTTCATATACTATCTTTACAAGTAAAATTTGCTCATAAAATAACAATAGAGAAACACACACACACACACACATATATATATATATTTAAATATTATGTGCTTGTATAAATTATTAAGAAAATAAAGACATTTTTATCATTTCAATACTAGAAGTGAATATTATATGATGATCATGTACTTGGTTTAAGCTATTGTGTTAATATTGTCAATGTGGTTGATAACTCTAATTTATTAGAGTATTATTAGCTCTTATTCATAAATACTTGTTTGTTCTTTTAAGAATATTTGCACATTCTAATCATTTATACAATATTTGTGGACTTTGTGGATTTAAGTAAACTCTTTGATAATAAATTCAAAATAATCATGAAATCTGTTAAAAAGAATTATATTTTAATGTGCACTTATTAGATTTTCATTGTCCTTGCAGGAGATAAAGAAAACAACAAAGAAAATGCAAGAATCCAACTTTGCTGCAGCTTTGCTATAGCATTGCTGCAGCAAAATTACATCAGGAAAACAGATTACAAAACAGAGGCTGATTTGGAAATAAAAATTCAAGAGCTGATTTGGATTCTCAGCAAAAGGACAATTTTGGGCTTTTATTAACTCACATTTTTAGAGATAATATTGGAAATTAACACACTAAAAATTGTCTCCAATTAAACCTAAAGTTAAATACACAAACAGTGGGCTGATTTAAGGTGGACTGGAGGTAGCAAACCAGAGAATTCTGGGTAGCAAATAAATGTATATATATATATCAGAATTTTGGACAGAAAACACGGGGCATCAGAGGAGGAAAATATATCAGGAATCTGGGCAGCAAACTGGCACCAAAAAGAGAGAAAAAACCATAATAGATTTGCGGCAGCAGAGGAGAAGAGGAACAAGCAGATCTGGGCGGACATAATAGAGACAGATTCGGCACACCAGTTTTACAGAATTTCGCAGAGAAGAAGAGGCAAAACAGAGCATCAATGGGGATCTGGAAAGAGATCAATTGAATGCTTGATTTGCAAGAATAATCATTGAAGAAAGCAAGAGAGATTTAGGAATTTGGAATCCAATTGATTGAGATTCAATAAAAGGGGATTTTATTAATTTATTCCTTCTTCTATTCTTCTTTTATTGTTTTTCAAATTTCTATAACTCTATGGATCTGATGTTGAATATAAATGATTTAATATTTGATTTCGTAAATATGCTTGGCTAAATTTTCATTCAGTTAGGGTTGTGGATGTGCAAGTGTATGTAGACTTTATGCTTTAATTTTAAAAACTTGTGCTTTGCTTGACAAAGGGTGCTAGTTATGCTATGCTTAATTTATTGATTTATTCTTATTGATTGCTTGATCAACAATTGATAGGATAGTAAACTGAAATTGAATCTGGAAAGGTTAATTTAAGTTGGATGAAGCTAGAATAGTGTGAAGGAATTAATATAGGAATATATAATTATCTCACATAACTCAAAAGAATTTGTGCATGAACGTTGTTCTTAGATTCAGTTTTGCATAGGAATATGTTTCATTAAGTCATAGAATATATAAACATTGCAGATTCGGAAGAATCCTTTATGATTTTTTGCAATTCTATTTACTGGTGCACTTTGCTACAGCATTGCTATAGCAACGCTGCAGCAACACAGTTTGTCTACATCACTTGTCACATTCGCAATCCTAACTGATTTATCTACTTTCAATTCTTGATATCCTTCTCGTTGAACGTTGTTTCAGTATTTTCACTCTTATCCTCTCATTCTATATATTTTATTTTATTTATTTATTTTATTTTAATAAACAAAAACACAAAACATTGATTTTAATAGTTAATTTTTACGATATTTTTTAGTATTCTAATCTCTGTGGAAACGATCTTTATTATCATTATATTACTTATTTGCGACACATGCACTTGCGTAAATTCTTATACACCATTGTGAGCAACAAGTTTTTGGCGTTGTTGCCGGGGATTAACAACGTTAGAAATTATTCGTAGAAATCGACTTTTGTTTTTATTTAATTTTTTGTTTATCTAATATCTCCCTTGTGTCTTTTGTATGAGCAGATTTCGAGAAGAGGAGATCTTACCCTTAGATCCTGAGATTGAGCGTACTTTTAGACTAAGAAGGCGAGAACAATAAGGTTTCGCTCAGATTGAAAGAATGGCACAAGCAGGGGACGGAAACAATGGCAATGGGCTAAATGTAAACAATGCAATCAATCTGATACCTCCAATGAATGATAGGGACAGAGCTTTGAATGAATACGCACTGCCTATGCTAGAAGGGTTGAATCCAAGCATCACAAGACCCAATATTCAAGCAACTCATTTTGAGTTAAAACCGGTGATGTTTTAGATGCTACAAACAGTTGGGCAATTCAGTGGGTTACCTACAGAAGATCCTCATCTGCATCTCAGGTTATTTATTGAAGTCAGTGACTCATTTAAATGGACAGGGATAATCGAGGAAGCATTTTGGCTCAAATTATTTCCATATTCATTGAGAGATCGTGCTAGAGTATGGCTTAACTCCCTGCCACCTGATTCTATTGCAACTTGGAATGATTTAGTTGAGAAATTCTTAATGAAATACTTCCCACCAACAAAGAATGCTAAATTGAGGAATGACATCACCTCCTATCAACAATTGGATGGAGAATCTCTATATGAAGCTTGGGAAAGGTTTAAAGAATTGTTAAGGAAATGTCCTCACCATGGTATACCTCATTGGATCCAAATGGAGACTTTCTACAATGGTCTCAATGCTCAAACAAGAACTATTGTTGATGCATTTGCTAAGGGAGCCTTTTAGCCAAGTCTTACAATGAAGCCTATGATCTACTTGAGAGGATGGCTAGCAATAATTATCAATGGCCAATGGATAGTTGGTGTGCATGAAGTTAATGATGTTACAACACTTACAGCTCAGGTTTCATCCTTGGTTAATCTCTTGGAGAATCAACATGTAACAGCAAATGTGAATTCAATCCAAGATTCAAGAATTCCATGTGTCTACTGTTCAGGAGTGGAAAAGAATTAGAGGGACCGAGTGGGCAGAAAATAAGTCAAAAGGGGAGCGTTTCAACCCAAGATAAGGAGGAAAAAGAGTTGGAAAAATCTGAGATAGTTTTGAAAAATGCAGAAAATCCTAGTACCTAGAATGCTACAGCATTACTGCAGCAAAGTTCCCAACAGCACAGACCACCTCCTCCATTTCCTCAAAGATTTCAAAAACAGCAGCAAGACCTTCAATTCAGGAAATTTTTGGATGTTCTTAAGCAACTTCATATTAAAATTCCATTGGTGGAAGCCTTGGAACAAATGCCAAATTATGTCAAATTCATGAAAGACATCCTGACCAAAAAGAGATGATTTGGCGAATTTGAGACAGTTGCCTTAACAAGTGAAAGTAGTGCTATGTTACAGAACAAACTTCCTCCTAAGCTCAAGGATCCTGGGAGTTTCACAATTCCATGTTCTATAGGTAATCAATATTTTGGCAAGGCTTTATGTGATTTGGGAGCAAGTATCAATTTGATGCCTTTTGTCAATTTTGAAGAAGTTGGGGATTGGTGAAGCATGGCCTACTATAGTCTATTTACAATTAGCAAATCGATCCATTGCTCATCCTGAAGGAAAAATTGAAGATGTCTTGGTGAAAGTGGACAAATTCATCTTCCTAGTGGATTTTATTGTACTTGACTATGAAGAAGACAGAGAAGTGCCTATTATTTTGGGAAGACTATTTTTAGCTACAGGCCGAACTTTGATTGACGTTCAAAAAGGAGAATTAACTATGAGAGTTCAAGATGAACAAGTCACTTTCAACGTGTTTAAAACCATGGAATCTCCCAATAATGTTGAAGAGTGCTCATCCATTTCAGTTGTGGATTTTGTGGTATCTAAAGAACCTGAAAAATGTAGCTACAATGATTCTCTACAAATTTTATCGCAATATAATTCTGAATGTGAAGAGGAAGATGAGGAGAAATTACCTTGGTTAGAAGCAGGTTTTAAAACATACAAAATGGAAAATAAACTTCAATTCCTAGACTTGTCATCTCAGGATTTCAATCTTCCTAAGTCTCTAGTTGATATACCATCATATTCAAATTTTCATCAAAGGAAGAAATTTTTCCACAATATGAAGTTCCACTATTGGGATAGGCCATTCTTGTTCAAGCAATATACAGACCAAAAGATTAGAAGGTGCATTCCCGAAGATGAGATGGTGAATATTTTACAATAATGTCATTCCTATCAAGAAATTAGGAAGATCTTAATGAAAACTATTGGTCTAACCCACAAATATTGGGAATGTTGGTCCAAGAGAAATTTTCAAGTTAATGGCCAATGCATCAAACATTATTAGGGAAGAAGTATTGACAGGGAGCAATCCTCTATTCCACTCGCCGAAGCATGATCAAGGGCAAAGTCGGGCTGTCGACTCTAACACAAGCGCTCATGGGAGGCAACCCTTGTTTCTTCATTTTTCGTAGTCTTTCTTAATTTTTAGTTTATGATTTTTAATTCATTTTAATTATGTGAGTTCTTTTGCGTAGAAGTTTTATTCCTGCATTTTCAAGTCATTATAAGAGAAGAGAGCAGAGGAGAAATACAACAGAACCAAAAATTAGCATAATACAAAAACTGAAAAATTTTGCTGCAGCAAAGTTCTGTTATGTTCTTCTTTCAGATCAATTCAATTCAATTGCTACAGAGAAGTGCCTCCCAATTCAATTGCACACCAATGTTACAGCAACAGGGCAGTTTCTTTACATTGTCATTTTCTTTCCCTGCCTTTTTGTTTGCTGTCTGATTTGTTTAGTTATGAGCACTGAGGACAATGCTTATCTTGAGTTTGGGGGAGCAAAACTATTTGTTTACTGTGTTGAACTGCGAAATTGATGAAATTTATGTGGTTACTATGCTGAATTTTGATTTTATGATGCGCAATCTGCTGTGTTTTTATGATGAATTACAAATTTCATGTTGTTATCTTGGCTCTAAAAAGAAAATAACTTGTCAATTTTTTAGAAGAGATATCTTGTTTTATGAGAAGAATTGATTTGATTAGGTGTTAGTTGAAAAATGTTAAGAACTTATTTTGTTGTTAACACCCACAACTCATATGCACTGTCAACTTGTTTGTTTGTTTGATATAAACTTTGAATAAGGGTAGTTTATGGGAGAGTTTAAGCTTCTAGAATTAGTTTGGAGAGTTTCTCAAGGCAAAATCTTAGAAAATTTATTAATCAAAGAAATGATTTAGGCCTTTTTTGGATTCGATTGTGTTTTTCATGCTAACCTTGACTAAGAACATGTTCCCTTTGTACACCTAATTTGAGCCATGAGTGACCAAAATATTTTGTTGTTAACACCCACATCACAGCTTAACCTTTTTTTATTTGCATATCCTTTGATTTTCACCTCACAAGTGCACTACTATTTTTATGAATTGTTGTCAGAAGGGGTGGTGTCTCTTGGGAGAAAGGAAGTTATGTTGTTGAAAATGGTTGTTATTATGTTGAAAACCACTCTTGCTTAATTTTATTGAGATCAACTCTACTTATAAAAAAAAAAAAATTGAATCAGCTTTGCTACAGCATTGCTGCAGCAAAATAGATTTATATAGAAAAGAAGTAAAAGAGAAAAGAAAAAAAAAAGGGGAATTGAAGAAAAGTTGAGGGTACCAACTCATATAAAAAAAAAGGGTCTAAAAGAGATCTTGAATAGTAGTTGTGCTTGTGGAATATAAAGCCTAAATATAACTTTCATCTCACCCTAACCCAAGCCTTATATTTCAAGCTTTATTAAGTCCTTTTGATCTTTGATTAGTGAATATCTACATTAGTAGAGAGGGATTCAAAAGACCAACATATGGAGGCATGATCTTAAGCTTAAGGAACATAAATTATCTAAGTTTGGGAGAAATATCAAATTACGAATTATGAGACATCACACACACACATAGGGTTATTGTGGAATGAGTTTGAGATATTGAAACTAACATTTGAGAAAAATCAATTTGGATCATGAATTTGAGATTGATCAACAATTGATAGCATAGTAAACTAAAATTGAATTTAGAAAGGTTAATTTAAGTTGGATGAAGCTAGAATAGTGTGAAGGAATTAATATAGGAATATATAATTATCTCACATAACTCAAAAGAATTTATGCATGAACGTTGTTCTTAGATTCAGTTTTGCATAGGAATATGTTTCATTGAGTCATAGAATATATAAACATTGCAGATTCAGAAGAATCCTTTGTGATTTTTTGCAATTCTATTTACTGGTACACTTTGCTACAACAACGCTGCAGCAACGCAGTTTGTCTACATCACTTGTCACATTCGCAATCCTAACTAATTTATCTACTTGAAATTCTTGATATCCTTCTCGTTGAACGTTGTTTCAGTATTTTCACTCTTGTCCTCTCGTTCTATTTATTTTATTTTAATCAACAAAAACACAAAATATTGATTTTAATAGTTAATTTTTACGATATTTTCTAGTATTCTAATCTCCGTGGGAACGATCTTTCTTATCATTATATTACTTGTTTGCGACACGTGCACTTACGTAAATTCTTATACACCATTGTGAGCAACAGTGGTAGTTACAATTTTATTGTATTATTGAAAGCCCATACATATAAATAAAATTTATTTTGAAGTTGTTATATCATGATGTATTTAAGCTCCAATTTTATAATGGACCATGAGCTTCCACATAAGGAAAACAAGAAAATATTAATTAAGGTATAATATTTTATCAATATTATCCAGTATATGTCCCCCTTTTGATCTTGATGGATAATGATAGATGAAAAATATAAAGTGGGCTTATAACTATTGCCTATCAATTTAAATAGTGAACATTTATGTGTCTCAAAGACAATAAACATTATTCATTATTGTTGAATAATATATAAATTATCACAATTTCATGTATAATCTAATAAATGACTTTGAAAAGCTAAAATATAATGAATTATATTATATATATTTGTGCTCAAATTTCTCAAAGTTGAGAAAAAACTTAATATTTTGAATATATTTGGTGATAGTGACATTCGAGACTATAATCAAAATATAATATATAAAGTCACAGATATAAGCTTAACTTGAAAAGTCTTTGGAAAAACCAATCTTATGATTAAAATTGCAATAATGATGTATATGTTGGTCTAAAGTATAATGCCACAAATACATGACTAGAAGTCAATATTTGAAAAGCTTCTTTCAATTTATATCGCAAATATAAAATAAATTTTGATAAATAAAAGTTTGAATAATTATCATGAACAATTAAAATTGGTTTAGTATACAATAGTTGTGGATCAAAGTTCAAACTTTTTTTATTCAGTAATTATATGTGTTATATGTTCCTAAGGCAAAATGAACTCACTGTGTTTGACAAAAGTTAATAATGAATCTCACACGTATAAAAAATCGTATATTATGAAAATAATATTGTCAACCTTATTATGAAACATGATATATTTTGTGTTCAATTTAAACCACAAATTTATTATTAATTTTTTTAATTGTAACTTATATTAGTGGCAAAATAAAATTGCTTTAATTGCATGACTCAACACATTGAGGTGAGCCCATTAATAAATTTAAAAATATGTGTTTTGAGTTTCATTTTTATTGAATCCTTTGAAGGGTAAACAAATTTATTATATAATTTTGGTAAATAATTTTTTCCATTAGGGGAGAGAAAAAAGATAATGACGTGAAATTACTTAAAATGTATCCATTTTATGGAATATAAGGTTCTAAAAATTACTCGATAATAGAGTATTATTTATTGTCGATGCTTTTAAATAGTGAAAAATTTAGCTGCGAAATACTCGAGCAATTATTGAAGTTCCTATAAGACAATGAAATGAAATAGAAGCAAATATTCATAATTTATCTAAAGCTTACTAATTATAATGATAAAAAAATAATATTATTATTGTTGGAATAAAAGAGTTAATACTCTAAGAAATGATATTAAAAAAAATTATAACTATTTATTCCTATAGAGTTTCAGATATCTAATATAAAATGATATCATTTTGACGATGAGAGGAATAAATATTAATATATTAATATTGTACAATATATTTTCTTTCATTATCTCTTTAATAAGCAAGAGATGATAATGATCCTTAATAATGTTAAAAGTTATTAATGTCGACAAAGAAAAGTATTAGCCAAATACAAAATATTATTTCATGCATATATATTTATAAGGACTAGTTGTCCAAGTGCCTAAAAATGTAAAATGTATTGAAAGCACATTAATTTATATAAAATATGATGAGGTTGTGAGATACAAAATTTTACTCCCGTGTGTATAAGATGACTTTAAAATATGACTAGTACTCATATAATAATATTTATATATAGTTACTGATTTGAATAAATTAATAGTACTTATTGCTTATAAAAGTATTAATTTCAAATGCCACATATTGTTATGATTATTTATAGGTATGTACTATTAAAGGAATGTGAATAACTGCAATCACATTAGTATTAAAATTTAATATTTTCATAAGCTACATGACTTTGTTATGGATACAAAGTATGTTGATTTATTTATGTGCTCATAAAAATATGGCAAAACAAGTAATTATTTTAACGAGAGAAAAACTTATATTGATTTACTTTTTATGGATAAAATATATGCATATTATATATCCAGTTACTATTTGATTGCATGATATGAAAATTATCTTATATTGTTCTTCATTTTATAATCAAATGGTATCATTTAGTAAGATAATTGATGCTCAATATATTTATTAACAATGATAAATGTTATCAAAGCATATACAAATATAAAATCTTACAGAAGAACAAAATGATAAGTTTTATTATAAATTAGATATATGAATTTTTATCATTACTGCAGTATATTTTATAAGTGTAAGGTTTCTAATTAATTTTATAATGACAGGCAAAATAAGTTATTTTCTAAAATAGCATATATCTTGCAAATTAGTATTTAAATATAATATTATTATTGAAGTAAATACATTTAGCTTACAACCATGAAATTGTACTACATATGAAGTCAAGTGAAGATCAAGTAGGCTTACTCGATAAGAGTTATTACATTTACTTCAATATTTGAGAGATTGCTATAGTGATGTTAAAATGTACCAATTAAAGGGACATCTCATGTTGAATGATTGTCATTAGGAGACGCACATTTGTGTACGCGTTGTACTCTTTTTTTTTTCCAAGGTTTTGTCCCACTGAGTTTTCCTGGAAAGATTTTAATGAGACAACTTAAGCGTATTGCATGGAGATAATGTACTCTTTTTTCCTTTGCTAGTTTTGTCTCATTGGATTTTTCTAGCAAGATTTTTAACTAGACATATTCTCAATGCATTTGACATCCAAAGAGAGTGTTATAATTTGGATGTCAAATCATAAATATGATATATCTATCTTATGGTTAGATTTCTTTCAAATGAAAATTTATCTCTATTGTATCATAGATTTGTATTTAATTAGAGATAATTAGATATTTAATATCAATCATATTTTAGATTTAAAATTTATATAATATCTTATAAACTCTATAAATAAAACTTTTAACAATATATTATGTACACAATAATAAATAAAAATTATTTTTATTATTTACTTCTTCTCTATTTTTTATTCTTATTCTTATTTTTTTTAGTTTTATAAATAAAATTTTTATATTCATGTTTACTTTTAGACTTTATGGTTGTCTCTATCCTATTGCATTTGGGAAGAATATCTAAATTCTAACGGTAATGGTATATGCATTATTAAAAAAAAAAAAAATCTTCTGAAAATAGATTAATATTATCAGATCATTCAGGGAAAAAAATTCATTCTAATATTAAAATAAAATTAATATAAATAGGTTATCTTAAATTATTTTTCAAAAACTTTTGAATTTATTAACGTATTAGTGTTATATTATATATTAAATTAGTTATGAAACCACTCCGTAAAAAATTAATTTTATTGTGCAAGTAAATTAATTAACGTAGGTACTAAATATTTTTTAAAGTTTTTTAAAATTATAATTGAAATATTATATATTATAAATACTTAGCAATTTTATTTGAAGTAAATGTGTGGACCCGATTTAATATATAATTATAACCTATAACTCATGCTTTTTTGTGTGGTTACATTTGTGGTATATTAAAAAAAAAAAAAAATTGCACTCTACCACCTCAATAAAAATATATTTACCGATTTGTAATGTTCTGGAATTTTTCCGTCCATGGTAACTGCTATATTGTCCCGTTGTTAGTAGGCTTTCAAATTTGGTTCAGACCCAGTAAATATATTATTATGATTGGCATTATATTTTTCAAAAGTTTATTATTCTTGCATCTGCCAACAAACTGTAAATTTAACTGATAAATTTTATATTTTAATTAAGAATTAAATTTAAATATTTCTTGCATTGTATCTATTATTTTTTTAGTGTTTTATATAAGTAGTTTTTTATCAAAATAAATAATTAAATGAATTACAATTCTTTTTGGCTCCCCTTCAATTGTTTAATTTGAAATCAATTTATATATTTAATCTAAGATTATAGAGGAATTGAAATTTATAAAATGAGCAAATTATATCCACAGGAGTAAATAAGTTATTTTAGTTTTATCAATTTTAAATTTGGTAATCTAAATATAATATTCAGATATACAATCACGTATAAATAATGAAGTGCAAAAATTAAAATCGATACAATAAATATTTAAGTAGATATAATCTAAGCTATAACAATGATCTAAAAAAAAAAAACTACTAGTTTATTGTGCCATCTAATTTATTCAAGTTAAAAATTTAATGTTTAAATACAAAACTAAAATTATACTATCATTATACGAATAATGCCTCATTGTAACGTACTTACTAGCTCATGCTCTATTTTAAAATTAGTGCGAGCAAATCTGATGAACTTTTCAGTTGGTTCTTTGCTAATCAAGCACGTCCACGAAAAAACCTGCAAAGAAGTTTTCTCTCATCAGTTTTCTCTTTCTTTCTTTCTTTCTTGCTGCGTACTATAATCATAGTGTTTCCTAGTTTGCTGTTCATGAAGTGTTGCTGATTTTCCACAATTTTAATTTCTTCATTTTACTACTTTTTCTGTTGACCTAAAATATTGACCACATCATCAACCAAAAAAAAAAAAGGAATTGTATCAAATAATATTTTTAAAATTTAAAATAATAAAAATAATATTTTAATAATATTAAATGAATTCAATAAATCAAAATTTCGTTATATTATTTTTATTAATAAATTTCTTTTACCTTAAATAGTATTTAATTAAACAATTTTAATGTAAAAATTTTATACAGAAGATTTTTTTTTTTTTGCAGTGAAGATATATGAATTTGAAAAAGAGATGCTATTTTTTTACTTCTAAGTTTTAAAAGATGTTTCAAATTTTGAAAAAAAAAAATTGTAGCTAATTAATACTTTTTTACTATAAACTAGATTGTAATAATATCGAGGATAAGTCATGTTTGATTAGATATATATATATATATATATATATATATTAAAGAAAAAATTAATATTGAATAAAAGAAGAGCAGTTAAGCATTTCATTTGCTGTATGATTTTGAGTGTTTAGAAAAAAATTATGCATGTGACAATGTGTAATTTGGAGTATCAATTTTTTACATAATAAAAAGATAAGCAAGCTCATCAGCTCGGTCGTGAAGAAAAAGTAGTTGTTATATTAATTTCTTCATTCTGCTGCTTTTCATGATCATCAAGCCAGTGCTGGCTATTCTAAACTTTAAAGAAGTAATGTGTTGTTTTGATCAAGCTCTATTTAGGTAAGGTCAGCAATATTCATTTCAAACTTGAAATCCAAGCATTCAAACACAGTACTTAATACTCTTCGGATATTATCGATTCACTAATTGAAATTGTCAATTAGTTAAGAATAATAGTTATTGATAATATAAAATCAGGAATAAAAATAACATTTCTTGTTCCTTTATTTGCTAGTTATCACGAAATAACAAAAAATTAATAAATAAATATTATTTAGTTTTTTCTAAAATACCCTTAATATATAACAATATAAATATTTTTATTACTAATTGAGAAGATTTTTTCATAACTATATAATATTAAAATCTTATTCTTGAATAACTATTCCTCTCCTATGGTAAAAAATATATATTTTTTATTTAAAGGGAACATATATTCCAAACAAATTACAATTTTTAACCTTAAAAATTCAAACGAATAAATAAATAAAAATACCTATCACAATCCCAATTTTATTTCTACCAACCGAATATACCATTAATGTCTATCTAGAATCAATCTAACCAACACCGTAAAAACCATTAGAATTATGAGAAAGCTTTCATTAAGTATCCATTTAATTCCCATTTTCTCATAAAAAATTCAATGCTCTTGGTCATTTTTATTTTCCAAGTTACAAAATTATCCAATTGTATGATAAGCAAGATGAAAACATCGCACGTCATGTGAGGGGTATTGTAGTCTGGTTAAAAAATGAGATGTACGGTTCGAACCGTGTGTCTCTTAGTTGAACCTAAATTACCCTCAACTGATAATCTTATAAATTTTCGATGATTCAAGCCTAACATGTCAATACCCTTGCTTACTGTTGAGTTTTTTTTTTTTTAATAACAAATCTTTACTACTGCAGTAGCAGTTGCAGGAAATTTATGTTTCTCTTATTCAATTTTCCTTCAATATCTAAGTAGCTAACCTACAATGAAGCATGAGAAATTTTTTAGCTTGGTTAACTTATTAAGAAGTTTAATTCATCATAATTATATGTCTAATTTATTATTCATATTTTTTTCAATTTGATTCTTATTCGCTTATTTAACAATCTTTTTTCGAACGAGAACACATTTATCCCCTTTAAACTCCAAACATTTCTTAATACCAAAGATCAACAATTAAGCTGTATTCACCAAACATTTCCTAAATGGCTACAAAATTCAGACCAACTTAATCAAATCTCGAGAAGTCTAAACAAGTCTAAAACAACATCGTAGAATTCCAAATGCAATCAAACAAGGACCCATTATTAGTTCAAACTTGAGCACTCTTTATACGGGTCTATTATCAAATTATGGATTCAATTGTGTGCTCTCACACAATGCAAATTAAGTTCAAGCTTTGATACCACTTTACTATAAATTGGCATGGAAGCAAAATTCAAGTCTAATTTTGATTAAAAAAACAAATTCTTCTGAAAATAGATTAATATTATCAGATCATTCAGGGATAAAAAATTCATTTTAATAATTAAAATAAAATTAATAAAAAGAGGTTATTTTAAATTATTTTTCAAAAAAATTTAGATTCATTAACATATTAGTGTTATATTATATAATTAATTATGAGATTATTTAATAAAAATAATTAATTTTATTGTGCAAGTAAATTGATTAATGTATGTAATAGATATTTAAAAAAAAAATTAATTATAATTGAAATATTGTATATTATAAACACTTAGATAATTTTATTTAAAGTAAATGTGTGGACCCGATTTACTATATAATTACAACCTATAACTGTTGCTTTTTTTTTTTTTTTTTTTTGTGTGGTTACATTTGTGGTTTATTAAAATAAAAATAAAGAAAAAAAAAATTGTACTCTACCACCTCAATAAAAATGTATGACAGATTTGTAATGTTCTGTAATTTTTCAGTCCGTGATAACACTGCTATGTTGTCCCATTGTTAGTAGGTTTTGAAATTTGGTTCAGACCTCGTAAATATATTATTATGATATGACATTATATTTTTCAAAAGTTTATTATTCATGCATCTGCCAACAAGATTAAGTAATTTATTAAGTTTGTATATAAACTGAAATATTAGTATAAAATTATAAATATATTTTAAATTAATATATGTTTAATAAGAAAGAAATTTTTATTAATACGTGTATAATTCTTTTTAATTTTTAAGTATTTAATGATTTATGTATATTTAGATAATATATATATGGATTAAATTTATATAAATTAAAATTAACTTGATCATATATATATATATGGGTAATAATTATTTGAATAAAATTTAATTAATAATTTATATATTTTGATTTGTTATTAATAAGACATAAAAAATTTTAATTTATGTTGTAAATATATTTTTATTTTTTTAATTAATTTAATTTATTATTTAATTTTAATAATTTAAATAAAGATAAAGAGTATATATTTTAATATTTAGTTCTAATATACGTGATGAGTATGTCAGCAACTTAAAAAAAATTATCATCTTTTTTGGGAAACTACCTGGTTAGTCCCGAACATGAGTGACATGTTTCCTACGTTTGAGGTCAACTAATGACTTTAAATCCTTTTCCAGCTTTGATAAAGATTTCAAAAGAAAATAAAGAGAACAAAAGTAACATGATATGATAGATTAAAATTTAAAGCATTAAGTGTCATGGTGAAAATTGGGAGTAAAATGATAAGATAGCACATCAGTATTCTTGAAGAAAAAGCCATAGTTATTTTTGTAAATTTATAAGAGTGTAAAGCTGATGTGTCCAATATTGATCGAGTGGTGTGATGGTGTGGCAGGTAATGTGGTTTGATAAAGTTTGTTGAGTTTAAGTTGAGAATTAAATATAAATGAATTTAATTTGAATTTAATTTAAATTAGATTAAATAACAAAAAGAAATTAAGAATAAGTTAAATCGAATAATACGAAAATAAAAAATAATTATAATTATTATTATATATTATTACTATTATTATTTCTTATAAGTTGAATGTATTAATTTATGTTATAAAAAATTTGCAACATTTTTATTACTAATAATGTATAAATATATTTATTGAGTTATTTTGTAATATAATTATGACTTTGAAATTTTTCTCTTTTAATTTTCTTAAAATTTGTAACAAAATTTTTATTTTTAATGCTATTTAATGTTATTTAATTTTGTAATAAGAAAAGTTTTCTTTCATCACTTTTCGTTTCTTTCTTGCTGAATGTGAGTACTACAATCACAGTTTGTTCATGAAGTGTTACGGATTTTCCACAATTTTAATTTCTTCAGTTTACTACTTTTTCTGTTGACCTAAAATATTGACCACGGCATCAAAAGAAAAATAATTTGAAATCGTATTAAATAATATTTTTAAAATTTAAAATAATAAAAAATATATTTAAATAATATTAAACGAATTTAATAGATCAAATTTTTATTATATTATTTTAATTTAAAAAAATTTATTTTAAACGGTATCTAATTAAATAATTTTAATACAAAAATTTTATACCGAAGGTTTTTTTCAGTAAAGATATATAAATTTGACAAAAAGATACTATTTTTTTAATTTCAAGTTCTAAAAGATAATATAAATTTTGAAAAAAAAATTTGTGACTAATTAATACTTTTTTACTATAAATTAGAAGTTAAATATAATGAGAATGAAAATTATTTTTTATTAATTCTTACATCACAATAGAAGTATATATAGAAAATAAATTACAAGAAGCTTAAGTAAATTAGAGTCTTATACAATCTATAGTTCTATTACAGATAGACACATATTATACAATAAATTACATGACTCACGCTAACATTTTTCCTCAAGTTGGAGCATACATATTGATCATGCACAACTTGCTTAGTGAGTCATAAAACAACTTCTTGGAAACTCCTTTGGTGAGCACGTCTACAAGTTGCTTTCTAGTTGGAACAAAAGGAAAGTTGATTAGTTTAGCATCTAGCTTCTTTTTTATAAAGTGACAATCAACCTCTACATGCTTAGTGTGATCATAGTGTACTGAATTTTGTGATATATCAATGGCTGCCTGATTATCGCAATACAACTTCATAGTACTTTTGGGTTCAAAACCCAAATCAGATAGCAAACTTCTTATCCACAGCAATTCACATACCCCATGAGCCATACCTCTATACTTAGCCTCAGCACTGGATCGCGCCACAACTTTCTGCTTCTTACTCATGTAACCAAATTACCTCCCACGAAAGTGAAATAACCTGATGTCGACCTTCTATCTGTAATGTTTTCTGCCCAATTTGCATCTGTGAAGCTGTAAACTTTAAGAGGGTTGTTGTGTTTAGAGAACATTACTCCTCTCTTTGGAGCTGACTTCAAGTACCTTAAAATTCTCACAACTGCATCCATGTGACTCTGACTTGGGTTATGTAAGAACTGACTTACTACACTTACTGCATATGCAACATTTGGTCTAGTATGCGCTAAATAAATTAAGCGGCCAACCAACCTCTGATAGCAAGCTCGATCAGTCGGTACCTGATTTGGATACTCTGCTAGACAATGGTTTTGCTCAATAGGAGTGTCAATAGGTTTGCAATCCAATATACCTGTCTCAGTTAGCAGATTAAGAATGTACTTTCTCTAACATAGAAATTTTTTTTTCTCCCCCTAGCTACCTCAATTCCTAAGAAATATTTCAGTTCACCCAAGTCCTTCATCTCGAATTTAGAGGCTAGTTGTCTTTGTAATCTATCCATCTCAACAGTATCATTGCCAGTAATTACCATATCATCAACATAAATAATTAAAACAGTTACCTTCCCTTGTTAATGTTTGAGAAATAATGTATGATCTGAATTACTGTGTCTATAACCAACCTTCTGCATAAATTGATAAAACCTTCCAAACTAAGCACGAGGGGACTGCTTGAGACCATACAAAGACTTCCTCAATTTGCATACAAAATTACCAAGAGAATCAGCTACATACTCAGGTAGAAAACTCATGTACACCTCCTCGACTAACTCTCCATGAAGAAACGCATTCTTAACATCAAATTGTCGAAGTGGCCAGTCTAAACTAGCAACAAGCGAAAGCAGAACCCGGATAGTATTCATTTTGGCAACAGGAGTAATGTGGTTTGATAAAGTTTGTTGAGTTTAAGGGTGAGAATTTTAGCTTAAATTGGATCGTTTAAATTAAATACGAATTAAAAATATATGAATTAAATACAAATAAATTAAATTTAAATTTAATTTAGATTAATTTCAATAACGCAAAAAAATTAAGGATAAGTTAAGACCAATTTGATAATAAAAAATAATTATAATTATTATTATATATTATTACTATTATTATTTTTTACAAGTTAAATATGTTAATTTATGTTATAAAAAATTTGCAACATTTTTATTATTAATAATGTATAAATATATTTATTAAGTTATTTTGTAATATAATTATGACTTTGAAGCTTTTATCTTTTAATTTTCTAAAAATTTGTAACAAAATTTTTATTTTTATATTTAATGTTATTAAAATGCATTAAATTTAGTTCAAATTTTTTATTATTTTAATTACATTAAAAATTATAAGAAAAATTATTATATT
Organism: Elaeagnus macrophylla; assembly: GCA_029378325.1. Classification (NCBI taxonomy): domain Eukaryota; kingdom Viridiplantae; phylum Streptophyta; class Magnoliopsida; order Rosales; family Elaeagnaceae; genus Elaeagnus; species Elaeagnus macrophylla. Next base: position 45,777,556 of record CM055641.1, on the reverse strand, counting down.
TTCAATTAACATCGAATTAAATAAGATAAAAAAATTATAATTAATACATGTAAATAAAAATTTGTGCTAATTTAAATTTTTTTGTTTGAATTAAAATTAATAATTTATAACATAAATTAAATTTAAATTAATAATTTATAATATAAATTAAATTTAAGCACGTTCAAATTAATCGAATACGTACCAATTATCATCTATTACGTGAAAGATTGAGTTTTCTGTTGTAATTGAATTGGGTAAGTTTTTAAAATGATTAATGTATAAAATTACTTTTAAGAATTCATCTTGTAAAATGATTAATGTATAAAATTACTTTTTAAAATGATTAACGTGAATAAGAAAAGTTTTCTTTCATCACTTTTCGTTTCTTTCTTGCTGAATGTGAGTACTACAATCACAGTGTGTTCATGAAGTGTTACTGATTTTCCACAATTTTAATTTCTTCAGTTTACTACTTTTTCTGTTGACCTAAAATATTGACCACAGCATCAACCAAAAGAAAAATAATTTGGAATCGTATCAAATAATATTTTTAAAATTTAAAATAATAAAAAATATATTTAAATAATATTAAACGAATTTAATAAATCAAATTTTTATTATATTATTTTAATTTATAAAAATTTATTTTAAACGGTATCTAATTAAATAATTTTAATACAAAAATTTTATACCGAAGTTTTTTTTTGCAGTAAAGATATATAAATTTGACAAAGAGATACCATTTTTTTAATTTCAAGTTTTAAAAGATATTATAAATTTTGAAAAAAAAATTTGTGACTAATTAATACTTTTTTACTATAAATTAGAAGTTAAATATAATGAGAATGAAAATTATTTTTTATTAATTCTTACATCACAATAGAGGTATATATAGAAAATAAATTATAAGAAGCTTAAGGAAATTAGAGTCCTATACAACCTATAGTTCTATTACAGATAGACACGTATTATACAATAAATTACATGACTCACGCTAACACTCCCCCTCAAGTTGGAGCATACATATCGACCATGCCCAACTTGCTTAGTGAGTCATAAAACACTTTCTTGAAAACTCATTTGGTGAGTACATCTGCAAGTTTCTTTCCAATTGGAACAAAAGGAAAGTTGATTAGTTTAACATCTAGCTTTTCTTTTATAAAATGACGATTAACCTCTACATGCTAAGTGCGATCATATTGTACTGAATTTTGTGATATATCAATGGCTACTCGATTATCGCAATACAACTTCATAGTACTTTTGGGTTCAAAACCCAAATCAGATAGCAAACTTCTTATCCACAGCAATTCACATACCCCATGAGCCATACCTCTATACTCAGCCTCAGCACTGGATCGTGCCACAACTTTCTGCTTCTTACTTTTCCATGTAACCAAATTACCTTTCACGAAAGTGAAATAACCTGATGTCGACCTTCTATCTGTAATGTTTCCTGCCCAATCTGTGAAGTAGCAAACTTCAAGAGGGTTGTTGTGTTTAGAGAAGATTACTCCTCTCCTTGGAACTGACTTCAAGTACCCTAAAATCCTCACAAAATACCTCATACCTCATCAATAAACAACATAAAATACCTCATATCCGATATAGTAGGCTCTCTAGACCTTCCCCAAACATCAGAATGAATTAATTCAAAAGGAATAGTACTTCTATTAGAAACACTTGGAGAATAAGTAGTACGATGACTCTTGGCCAGCAAACATGTCTCACAACGTAAAGCAGATTCACTCACACCAATAAACAGGGTAGGCATAAATTTTTTCATAATACTAAAAGATGGATGCCCTAAGCGACGATGCCATAACCAAAGTTCACTTAGCTGGTCAGAACTCGAAGTCAAGGCGGTGCGAGACTGGGCTCTTGGTTTCTCCCCTACGTAGTTTTGATTCAGACGAAACAATCTATTCCTCAGATACCCTCGACCAATTGTTTTCTAGGTAAGAAGATCCTGAAAAATCACATATATAGGATAAAAGATTACAGAACACTTAGAGTCAGTATTCAATTGTGGGATAGATATTAAGTGATGAGATAAATTCAGTACATATAAAATATTTTGGAGCTGTAAGGTTAGGGTAATACGAACTGGCCCCATCCCTAACACAAAAAAAGCTTCATCATTAGCAATAGTAACATAAGACACTGGTGGGGAAGACAAGTCAGTAAAATAAGATCTATCATAAGTCATATGATCAGATGCACCAGAATCAATAATCCAAGTATTAAATCTAATAGAGTGAGAAACGTTTGAAACCACACCAATCTTACCACGACTAGTTATAGAAGCGGTAGGGTTACCTCCACATGTCGTATAATGATCTTGTCCAGCTATTCCATAAAAATCTGATATTGATGACCTTGCTTGAATAGCTAGGCTAAATATTTCATTGGTCTTAGAATCTTAATTTTCTTTCGAATCTTCCATTGAAAAAGACAATAATAATATGTAGCGAAATATTTTTTTTTTAAATTTGCTGACTGGACAGTTGACTTGACTGCTGACTGGAGTGTTGACTATGTCTATTGACTGGACTGACAGTTGACCGGACTGATAGGAATGGGCTTGGGCTGGGTTGAGAGGAATGGGTTGGATTGTGGGCTAAAATTGTGGCCTGGGTTGTGGGCTAAGGGGAGGTATTGTGGGCTTAGGGTTAGGGTTGAAATGATTTGGGGTTATGAGGTAGGGTTTGGAGAGATAGGCGGCAAATCTAGCGCAAACGGTGATCTTGGGATAGGCAGACGGCGATAGGATATCTGGAGCCAGCGCGGACAGATAGGATATCTGCTTGGATGGCGCGGACAGAAACTAGGAGCAGATCTGAGCGGCAGAAGACTCGGATAGAGACGGCGCTCCAGATATCCTATCTGGAGCTGACGCGGACAGATAGGATATCTGCCTAGATGGCGCGGACAGAAACCAAGAGCAGATCTGAGCGGCGGACGACTCGGACAAAGACGACGCTGCTGAACTGGTTGAACAGGAGGTGCTAAGCCGGAAAGAAAGAATGGACGCGTGGAGCCTCTGACAGGTGACGGCGGCGCGCTAACAGGTGATGGCGGCAACTCTGACAAGTGAGGAGGAAAATATATCAAGAATCTGGGCAGCAAACTAGCACCAAAAAGAGAGAAAAGGAACAAGCAGATCTGGGCGGATAGAATAGAGACAAATTCGGCACACCAATTTTACAGAATTTCGCAGAAAAGAAGAGGCAAAACAGAGCATCAATGGGGATCTGGAAAGAGACCAATTGAAGCCTTGATTTACAAGAATAATCATTGAAGAAAGGAAGAGAGATTTAGGAATTTGAAATCCAATTGATTGAGATTCAATAAAAGGGGGTTTTATTAATTTATTCCTTCTTCTATTCTTTTTTTATTGTTTTTCAAATTTCTATAACTCTATGGATCTGATGTTGAATATGAATGATTTAATATTTGATTTCGTAAAATGCTTGGCTAAATTTTCATTCAGTTAGGATTGTAGACGTGCAAGTGTATGTAGACTTTATGCTTTAATTTTAAAAATTTGTGCTTTGCTTGACAAAGGGTGCTAGTTATTCTATGCTTAATTTATTGATTTATTCTTATTGATTACTTGATCAACAATTGATACGATAGTAAACTAAAATTGAATCTGGAAAGGTTAATTTAAGTTGGATGAAGCTAGAATAGTGTGAAGGAATTAATATAAGAATATATAATTATCTCACATAACTCAAAAGAATTTGTGCATGAACGTTGTTCTTAGATTCAGTTTTGCATAGGAATATGTTTCATTGAGTCATAGAATATATAAACATTGCAGATTCAGAAGAATCCTTTATGATTTTTTGCAATTCTATTTACTGGTACACTTTGCTACAACAACGCTGCAGCAACACAATTTGTCTACATCATTTGTCACATTCGCAATCCTAATTGATTTATCTACTTGTAATTCTTGATATCCTTCTCGTTGAACGTTGTTTCAGTATTTTCACTCTTGTCCTCTCATTCTATTTATTTTATTTTATTTATTTATTTTATTTTAATAAACAAAAACACAAAATATTAATTTTAATAGTTAATTTTTACGATATTTTTTAGTATTCTAATCTCCGTGGGAACGATCTTTCTTATCATTATTACTTGTTTGCGACACGTGCACTTACGTAAATTCTTATACACCATTGTGAGCAACAGTGGTAGTTACAATTTTATTGTATTATTGAAAGCCCATACATATAAATAAAATTTATTTTGAAGTTGTTATATCATGACGTATTTGAGCTCCAATTTTATAATGGACCATAAGCTTTCACAGAAGCAAAACAAGAAAATATTAATTAAGGTATAATATTTTACCAATATTATCCAGTATATATCCCCCTTTTGATCTTGATGGATAATGATAGATGAAAAATATAAAGTGGACTTATAACTATTGCCTATCAATTTAAATGGTGAACATTTATGTATCTCAAAGACAATAAACATTATTCATTATTGTTGAATAATATATAAATTATCACAATTTCATGTATAATCTAATAAATGACTTTGAAAAGCTAAAATATAATGAATTATATTATATATAATTGTGCTCAAATTTCTCAAAGTTGAGAAAAAACTTAATATTTTGAATATATTTAGTGATAGTGACATTCGAGACTATAATCAAAATATAATATATAAAGTCACAGATAGAAGCTTAACTTGAAAAGTCTTTCGAAAAACCAATCTTATGATTAAAATTGCAATAATGATGTATATGTTGGTCTAAAGTATAATGTCACAAATACATGACTAGAAGTCAATATTTGGAAAGCTTATTTCAATTTATATCGCAAATATAAAATAAATTTTGATAAATAAAAGTTTGAATAATTATCATGAACAATTAAAATTGGTTTAGTATACAATAGTTGTGGATCAAAGTCCAAACTTTTTTTATTCAGTAATTATATGTGTTATATGTTCCTAAGGCAAAATGAACTCACTGTATTTGACAAAAGTTAATAGTGAATCTCACACCTATAAAAAATCGTATATTATGAAAATAATATTGTCAACTTTATTATAAAACATGATATATTTTGTGTTCAGTTTAAACCACAAATTTATTATTAATTTTTTTAATTGTAACTTGCATTAGTGGCAAAATAAAATTGCTTTAATTGCATGACTCAACACATTGAGGTGAGCCCATTAATAAATTTAAAAATATGTGTTTTGAGTTTCATTTTTATTGAATCCTTTAAAGGGTAAGCAAATTTATTATATAATTTTGGTAAATAATTTTTCCCATTAGGGGAGAGAAAAAAAATAATGACGTAAAATTACTTAAAATGTATCCATTTTATGGAATATAAGGTTCTAAAATTACTCGATAATAGAGTATTATTTATTTTCGATGCTTTTAAATAGTGAAAAATTTAGCTGCGAAATACTCGAGCAATTATTGAAGTTTCTATAGGACAATGAAATGAAATAGAAGCAAATATTCATAATTTATCTAAAGCTTACTAATTATAATGATAAAAAAATAATATTATTATTGTTGGAATAAAAGAGTTAATACTCTAAGAAATGATATTAAAAAAAAATTATAACTATTTATTCCTATAGAGTTTCAGATATCTAATATAAAATGATATTATTTCGACGATGAGAGGAATAAATATTAATATATTAATATTGTACAACATATTTTCTTTCATTATCTCTTTAATAAGCAAGAGATGATAATGATCCTTAATAATGTTAAAAGTTATTAATGTCAACAAAGAAAAGTATTAGCCAAATACAAAATATTATTTCATACATATATATTTATAAGGACTAGTTGTCCAAGTGCCTAAAAATGTAAAATGTATTGAAAGCACATTAATTTATATAAAATATGATGACGTTGTGAGATACAAAATTTTACTCCCGTATGTATAAGATGACTTTAAAATATGACTAGTACTCATATAATAATATTTATATATAATTACTGATTTGAATAAATTAATAGTACTTATTACTTATAAAAGTATTAATTTCAAATGCCACATATTGTTATGATTATTTATAGGTATGTACTATTAAAGGAATGTGAATAACTGCAATCACATTAGTATTAGAATTTAATATTTTCATAAGCTACATGACTTTGTTACAAAGTATGTTGATTTATTTATATGCTCATAAAAATATGGCAAAACAAGTAATTATTTTAACGAGAGAAAAACTTATATTGATTTACTTTTTATGGATAAAATATATGCATATTATATATCTAGTTACTATTTGATTGCATGATATGAAAATTATCTTATATTGTTTTTCATTTTATAATCAAATGGTATCATTTAGTAAGATAATTGATGCTCAATATATTTATTAACAATGATAAATGTTATCAAAGCATATACAAATATAAAATCATACAGAAGAACAAAATGATAAGTTTTATTATAAATTGGATATATGAATTATTATCATTACTGCAGTATATTTTATAAGTGTAAGGTTTCTAATTAATTTTATAATGACAGGCAAAATAAGTTATTTTCTAAAATAGCATATATCTTGCAAATTAGTATTTAAATATACTATTGTTATTGAAGTAAATACATTTAGCTTACAACTATGAAATTGTACTACATATGAAGTCAAGTGAAGACCAAGTAGGCTTACTCGATAAGAGTTATTACATTTACTTTAATATTTGAGAGATTGCTATAGTGATGTTAAAATGTACTAATTAAAGGGACATCTCATGTTGAATGATTGTCATTATCAGGGGATACACATTTGTATACGCGTTGTACTCTTTTTTTTTTTTCCAAGGTTTTGTCCCACTGAGTTTTCCTGGAATGATTTTAATGAACAACTTAAGCGTATTGCATGGAGATAATGTACTCTTTTTTCCTTTGCTAGTTTTTGTCTCATTGGATTTTTCTAGCAAGATTTTTAACTAGACATATTCTCAATGCATTTGACATCCAAAGAGTGTTATAATTTGGATGTCAAATCATAAATATGATATATCTATCTTATGGTTAGATTTCTTTCAAATGAAGATTTATCTCTATTGTATCATAGATTTATATTTAATTAGAGATAATTAAATATTTAATATCAATCATATTTTAGATTTAAAATTCATATAATATCTTATAAACTCTATAAATAAAACTTTTAACAGTATATTATGTACCCAATAATAAATAAAAATTATTTCTATTATTTACTTTCTCTTTATTTTTTATTCTTATTTTTTTTAGTTTTATAAATAAAATTTTTATATTCGTGTTTACTTTTAGATTTCATGTTGTCTCTATCCTTTTGCATTTGGGCAGAATATCTAAATTCTAACGTATATGCATTATTAAAAAAAAAAAAAAAAATCTTCTGAAAATAGATTAATATTATCAGATCATTCAGGGAAAAAAATTCATTCTAATATTAAAATAAAATTAATATAAATAGGTTATCTTAAATTATTTTTCAAAAACTTTTGAATTTATTAACGTATTAGTTATGAAACCACTCCGTAAAAAAAATAATTTTATTGTGCAAGTAAATTGTTTAATGTATGTATTAAATATTTTTTAAAGTTTTTTAAAATTATAATTGAAATATTATATATTGAATAAAGAAGAGCAGTTAAGCATTTCATTTGCTGTATGATTTTGAGTGTTTAGAAAAAAATTATGCATGTGACAATGTGTAATTTGGAGTATCAATTTTTTACATAATAAAAAGATAAGCAAGCTCATCAGCTCGGTCGTGAAGAAAAAGTAGTTGTTATATTAATTTCTTCATTCTGCTGCTTTTCATGATCATCAAGCCAGTGCTGGCTATTCTAAACTTTAAAGAAGTAATGTGTTGTTTTGATCAAGCTCTATTTAGGTAAGGTCAGCAATATTCATTTCAAACTTGAAATCCAAGCATTCAAAAACACAGTACTTAATACTCTTCGGATATTATCGATTCACTAATTGAAATTGTCAATTAGTTAAGAATAATAGTTATTGATAATATAAAATCAGGAATAAAAATAACATTTCTTGTTCCTTTATTTGCTAGTTATCACGAAATAACAAAAAATTAATAAATAAATATTATTTAGTTTTTTCTAAAATACCCTTAATATATAACAATATAAATATTTTTATTACTAATTGAGAAAATTTTTTCATAACTATATATATTAAATCTTATTCTTGAATAACTATTCCTCTCCTTTGATAAAAAATATATATTTTTTATTTAAAAGGAACGTATATTCCAAATAAATTACAATTTTTAACCTTAAAAATTCAAACGAATAAAGAAATAAAAATACCTATCACAATCCCAATTTTATTTCTACCAACCGAATATACCATTAGGTGGTGTTTGGTTGGCTGTAATAAGACATGTAATGTAATTGATTCAGCTTATTACATTATTTGGTTTCCTTAAAGAGATGTAATGTAATGTAATCAATTACACCTCTTTAAAAAATTGACATTACACAATTAAACACCATGAATTGCAATTACATTACGTATCTTCACGCTGCTTCCACTTCAGAGTTCACTCTCTCACTACTCCCACGAGCTAAATTCCTGCTTTCTCTTTTGAGTCTCCACTCTCTTCCTCTCCGTCGTGGCCAATGAATTCAGCAACAGAGGAAGCTTGGGAAATTGACCAGTGGGAGGTTTACAATGACGATGGCTTCATATTCAAGTGCCAAAAGCGGCTCCGACTCGACCCAGACCCAGTTTCAGACTTAGCCCATTTTCAGTCGGATTGCGATGCAGGCGAGAAACTCCGGCGAGAGTGGAAGAAGGAGATGCTCTTGAAGCTCAAGGTTCGGTACCAGAGGGAGATCGATCTTTGGGACCATTTGTCAAACACCTTGCGCACAATGGAAGAGACAACACGTCTCCAACAACAACAACAATTATGCTGGTTATCTCATACAAACAAGAATGGTTATCTCATGCTCATGGTCATGATTACGAGAAAGGAGAGTTTCTGTTTAAAGGCTTCCATGGTGACTATTGATTTGTAAGTCTGCTGTTATAGCCAAAACATTATTTGAATAATCATACATGAATACACGTTGATGTATTGTGTGAAATACATAAAAGAATAATTATGCTGGTGGATTTTCCTTTTTTCTTTCTGAAGGAAACTGAGATGTTGATAGATTTGTGTGAAATACAAAAAAGAATGAATTAAGTTGGTGAAGGTGGATTTGTGTGTTTTCATTATTGGTTTTGTTTTACTTGTAATTACCAGACAAGCTAAACTAAAGATATGAAAATTATTGGTATGAAACCTGCTACAATTGCTTGTTTTGGGATTATACTATCTGAAAGTTTTTAATCACAGATCAAATAAGCCTAGAGGGGGGTGAATAGGTTATTTTCAATTTTTAACAAATATTAAATGTGTAATCTAATCACAGCGGCCAGACATGCAATCGCGTGTAAAGATAAATGCAGAATAAAAAACAACACACGATATTTTTAGGTGGAAACAACCTAGGCCACAACAATGACCTAAGAGGAAAACCACCGGTCCACCGGACCACCTAACTATCCACTATGAAAATCAATGTTCAATTACAACTATAGAGTCCAGAACTACCCGTCGCAGATAGATCCCCCTTTCTGTAATTTACTTACGAGCCGTCGCTCCTTTCACAGCCTCCAATAGCTAGATGTCTGGATCCAGACCAACGTTCCGATCTACTTGAGTCACACAAGATCAATCGAACCCGTCACCTTCGGTAATTTCGAGTCACACGAAATACCAAACCCCTCACCTGAAACGTTAGCACAATAACACAAGTGCAAAGTGTGTCCTAGAGCGGATTCAAACAATAAATATCCTAACTAGCAGATTTAACAACATGCGATGTAAAAACAGGATCAGCTAGCAAACTCTAGAACAATCATATAAAGCTCAATATCATGCAAATCAATTAGGCATATGAATAAAACATGAGAACGCCTAAGAATGATAGATGAAGAGAAGAAGTTAAAAGCACAAGTCAGATTTATATAAACTTATTTCGATGTGGTGAATTTTATGCACAAACTAGCTTCCCTTAAAATAGAGTCCAATTTTACTTCAAATAGGATTTGCAATAGACTATAACTCTACTCATATCAGGATTTAGTTCTCAAAAGAATTCTACTCATACAATGATTCTATTCATATCAGGATTTATTTCTCACAAGAATTCTACTCATACAAGGATTCCACAATTCTACTCAATTCAGGATTTTACTTTCACAAGAATTCTACTCATACAAGGATTCCACTTTTAAAACAATTCTACGCAAATAAGGACTCTATTTTCACAACACTTTTATTCACACAAGGATTCTACTTTCTTAACACTTCTACTCATACTAGAATTCTGCTTTCTCATTAAATGAGTCAAATCGGTAAAAGTAACACATGGGTCCAATTAAAAAAAGAGTTCTAGTAGAAGTGAAAAACTGGCTCGATCGATCTAATGACTGGCTCGATCGATCGATCCAATTCTCGATCGATCGACCAGATTGATCGATCGATCTAGCTCAACCCGAGAGCACCTAGATCGATGTCGTTCCACACTCGATCGATCGATCACTCGATCGATCGAACAATATACTCGATCGATCGACCAATTAAAGGCACAAGTTATTTTTCATTACGATCCATACTAAGTGTCGTGCTCATTTGTGTGAAGATGTATGCATGATAGAATATTATACCTGTCATATGGGCGTTGCAAGCTTGGTGAATCCATCATCATGTATTGTCTGATTAATCGGTGAATTCCTATTCTAGATTACAATCAAACATTTTGTCCACGAAAATTGCCAATACAAAATAAACCTTACAATCTCCCCCTTTGGCATTGTCGTGTGACAAAACCACTCTCTCACTACATAACGCTCATGGTTAAAATATCATTACATCAATTACATAGTGGACTATCTATGATCTGGTGGACCATCTTCGCTTGATACTTGATACGCTCGGTCCACTGAAATTAGAGAAACAAATAGCACACAAATTTGGCTTGAAAGCCTCATTGTTTATTAGTTCAGTGTACATAAAGGTGCGAATGAAATTTCTCCCCCACAACTAATAAATGCAACATCTCCCCCTAAATCCAATCTCCATAGCAACATGAATATTTCTACCCCTTTTTGTCATACGAAATTGACAACTCATAAAACTATTATTGAAGTGGGCTAAAAATGCAAATGAGATCACACATGTATATGTCCAAAGCAAGTAGGAGGAATTGCATAAGTCAAAAGAAGAATAGTGAAATATGTATGCAATGACTCCCCCTAAGTTCTATGACTCTCTAGACGAAAAAATAAATTTAAAAAAGATTTTTTTTTTTTTTTTGACCAACAAAGCAATAAACTCATTTAAGACTAATAAGCATACAACCAATTGAAAAATTATTTTTGCTTAAATTTTGATCATTCATTGTATTAGCAAAATAAATAGATCACACAAGCACACTAACACATATAATGACATATTGACATTCACTTAAAGTAGTATATAGTGTGAACTCCACTTGTATTTCAATAAATTCATTTATGACCAATTTTAAGAGACTCAAAAGAAAATAATTTCATCGATCATGCTAAATCATACTTGAGTCTTCATTCTTACATAATGAAATATGTCTATCAAAAGAAATTTCTTAAATTTTTTTTTTTTTTTTTTGCTCTTTCTTTTTGTACATGCCAAATAAAATTTCTCAACTAAATTTTTATTTTATTTACCATTTTTTAAACATGTACGAGCCATAAATCTAATATGATGACTTTCACACTAGTTATGAGGTAGCCCTCTCCGCTCACTACGGTAGCTTCACACATCATAGTAGGTAGCCCTCTCAATATTAGTTATCTCCCTAAAATAAGAAATAGAACTCAATATAATTTCGCAGTCTAGATTAGCTCAAGTCTTAGAGTCTTTCAAAATTAATCATAAATTTCATCGATGACATACATGAGTGTTCAGTGGGTGTGTGCATAAGTTCAGTCGATAGTGTCATCACATGTGAAAAATGCAAGTGTGTGTAAAATTTTGAATTGTTGCATTACATATACAATGAGAATCAAAATAAGCCACAAAAGACAAGATTGTATAAGTATAAGCATTATTTGAATCCAATACCTTGTAGCCCTTTTTTTTTTTTTTTTTTAAATAATAACAAAAAAAATCTAACGACAAAGACAAAATAAACATATGAAAATACTCACCTAGGGTCATTTAAGCACTCAAACAAAAGTACCTAGGTGGTCTGGCAATAGTGATCAATTGATAGGAAACATGCAATCTTTCCTAACCCAAATTTTCATGAATTTTGATTTCTCTATGTTTTTGGGTTGAGACTTAATTGCATTAGGTTTTAAAAACATACTCTTAGACTCATCTTTCCTATTCAAATTCAACATATGCATGGTAGGATGATAATTATGAGTTCTATACCTATAAGCATGAAGATGATCATTAAATCGAAGAGCATTCATCAAAAATCTACACTTAGGTCGAATATGGCCTTTTCTACCACAATGATGACAAACAGGCACAAACTTAACAGTTTTAGTTACTACAGCTGTAGTGGGTGTTTGTGCAAAATTAGTAGCAGTAGAAGTAGAGTTAGAAGACCTTACAAATGTAGTTTTTGAAGTAGAAGGTGTACAACTTTCATCTAAGAATCCAAGTCCACGTGTATCACCGAAAGGCTTATCAATGCTCAACATCTTGTCTAGTCGTTCAGCTCCAATTGTTAATCTCTTCACTGTTTCCTTTGATTGCTCTAATTCTTGCAGAAGCTTTGAATTTTCCTGTTTGATACCTGCAAGACTCAAACTCAACTTGTCAACATGCTCAGACAGTTCAACTTTTTCTTTTTCTAAAACTGACAAATTAAGATCTTGCGAATTGATTTGATCATTCAGTTTTGTCACAGTTATGAGAAGTTTATCTTTTTCTTTCTTGCAGTTAATTAAATCAATAAATAATTCTTCAAAACTGTTTGCATTAAATTTAGCAAGAATAGATTTACTTCCCTCATCATCTGAGTCAAGGTCTGACTCACTGGAGTATCCACCAACAGTTGCTGTAAAAGCTACGTAGTTAGAGTTAATATTTTCTGAACCACTAGCTTGGTCTTCATCACTTTCTGTGTCACTAAGGGTAGCATTGAAAGCTTTTCCTGTTTTCTTCTTCTTGTTGGCACACTCAGCTGCAAAATGACCAAAACCATTGCATTCAAAACATTTAGGTCCATTGGGTTTAGTTTTCTTACCTTCTGAACTCATTGGCACGAATTCTCTTCCCTTACGATCTCTTGATTTTTCTTTAATCTGTAGATCTTTTCTGTTCAACATTTTCTTGAGTTTTCTAGCTAGGGTGAGTAGATCTTCATCTTTTATATCATCACTATCACTATCACCATCATCATCATTGGTAGTTTTAAGAGCAATACCAATGTTCTTTTTGGGTGCTCGAAGGTTCATCTCAAATGTTTGAATTGAACCAACGAGTTCTTCAATCTTGATGGTGTCAATGTTTTTGCTTTCCTCTATTGCTGTAACCTTTGCTTGAAAGCGTTCTGGTAGTGAGCATAAGACTTTTCGAACTAACCTGCGTTCATCAATTTTATCTCCAAGATTTGAAGAAGAGTTAGCAATATCACATAAATTAGCATAAAACTCAGAAAACACTTCATCCTCCTCCATTCTAAGATTTTCAAACTTAGTAGCTAGCATGCGAAGTTTTGTTCGTTTAACTTGGGACGTGCCCTCATGGGCAACCTCTAAAGTGTCCCAAGCAGCCTTAGCAGTTTCAATATCAGAAATACGTCGGAATTCATCCGGCGACACAGCACTAAAAATAGCATTGATACCCTTTTGGTTCCATCCACTACCAATCTTATCTTGAGAAGTCCAATCTATTCTAGGTTTAAGTGTGACTACATTATCCTTGGTAACCGTAGGTGGTTCCCAACCATAAAGCACAGAGTTCCAAACACTTTCATCTAAGGAACGTAAAAAGGCTCTCATACGAGCTTTCCAATATGGGTAATTAGACCCATCAAAGTAAGGTGGACGGGTTGTAGAAAAACCCTCTCTCATATGATCCATAATAAGGTCCTAGGCAACACTAAGTATATCTAGTGACCCGCTTTGATACCAATTGAAAGTTTTTAATCACGGATCAAATAAGCCTAGAGGGGGGTGAATAGGTTATTTTCAATTTTTAACAAATATTAAATGTGTAATCTAATCACAGCGACCAGACATGCAATCGCGTGTAAAGATAAATGCGGAATAAAAAACAACACACGATATTTTTAGGTGGAAACAACCTAGGCCACAACAATGACCTAAGAGGAAAACCACCGGTCCACCGGACCACCTAACTATCCACTATGAAAATCAATGTTCAATTACAACCATAGAGTCTAGAACTACCCGTCGCAGATAGATCCCCCTTTCTGTAATTTACTTACGAGTCGTCGCTCCTTTCACAGCCTCCAATAGCTAGATGTCTGGATCCAGACCAACGTTCCGATCTACTTGAGTCACACAAGATCAATCGAACCCGTCACCTTCGGTAATTTCGAGTCACACGAAATACCGAACCCCTCACCTGAAACGTTAGCACAATAACACAAGTGCAAAGTGTGTCCTAGAGCGGATTCAAACAATAAATATCCTAACTAGCAGATTTAACAACATGCGATGTAAAAACAGGATCAGCTAGCAAACTCTAGAACAATCATATAAAGCTCAATATCATGCAAATCAATTAGGCATATGAATAAAACATGAGAACGCCTAAGAATGATAGATGAAGAGAAGAAGTTAAAAGCACAAGTCAGATTTATATAAACTTATTTCGATGTGGTGAATTTTATGCACAAACTAGCTTCCCTTAAATAGAGTCCAATTTTACTTCAAATAGGATTTGCAATAGACTATAACTCTACTCATATCAGGATTTAGTTCTCAAAAGAATTCTACTCATACAATGATTCTATTCATATCAGGATTTATTTCTCACAAGAATTCTACTCATACAAGGATTCCACAATTCTACTCAATTCAGGATTTTACTTTCACAAGAATTCTACTCATACAAGGATTCCACTTTTAAAACAATTCTACGCAAATAAGGACTCTATTTTCACAACACTTTTATTCACACAAGGATTCTACTTTCTTAACACTTCTACTCATACTAGAATTCTGCTTTCTCATTAAATGAGTCAAATCGGTAAAAGTAACACATGGGTCCAATTAAAAAAAGAGTTCTAGTAGAAGTGAAAAACTGGCTCAATCGATCTAATGACTGGCTCGATCGATCGATCCAATTCTCGATCGATCGACCAGATTGATCGATCGATCTAGCTCAACCCGAGAGCACCTAGATCGATGTCGTTCCACACTCGATCGATCGAACAATATACTCGATCGATCGACCAATTAAAGGCACAAGTTATTTTTCATTACGATCCATACTAAGTGTCGTGCTCATTTGTGTGAAGATGTATGCATGATAGAATATTATACCTGTCATATGGGCGTTGCAAGCTTGGTGAATCCATCATCATGTATTGTCTGATTAATCGGTGAATTCCTATTCTAGATTACAATCAAACATTTTGTCCACGAAAATTGCCAATACAAAATAAACCTTACACTATCTGTTGGACAATTCTTACTTTATTTTTTTCCCCTTCTTTTGGCTGCAAAGAGGCTAAAGACTAATTTATTTGGTTGGGAACAAAATTGGTTATGAGGTTAGAGCATGGAAACATGTAAAGATGATTGTATATAACGGATTGTCATGTAGTGAAAAATGTTCATCTTAGTCCATTTTTATAAGGAAAAAAAAAATTGTAATAAGTGAGAGAATCAATAACTATTATTAATGGGGACATAGATTAGAATCAATGACTATTATTAATGGGGACATACATATAATATATAATATTTTATTGGAGACAAGAGGTTAAACTCGAGAATAATTCATATCAAGAACTTTACTATGAGAGATATTTAAATAATAAATGAAAAAGGCTCGAAAAGAGATCAAAATTATTCAGTTCACATGTACTTTTATTTATTTATTTATTAATAGTAAAATAAGGATTGAATATGAGGGTATTAATGTAATATTACTGTGTTTTTCATTCCATTACAGTTGTTAAACCAAACACTGTAATACTGATTCCTTCTTTGATTACAGTGGCTAAACCAAACACTGTAATAGTAATACTGTTTTCTTTACATTACATTCCATTACAATTACGATTACGATTACGATTACATTCAGTGAACCAAACGTGACCTTAATGTCTATCTAGAATCAATCTAACCAACGCCGTAAAAACCATTAGAATTATGAGAAAGCTTTCATTAAGTATCCATTTAATTCCCATTTTCTCATAAAAAATTCAATGCTCTTGGTCATTTTTATTTTCCAAGTTACAAAATTATCCAATTGTATGATAAGCAAGATGAAAACATCGCACGTCATGTGAGGGGTATTGTAGTCTGGTTGAAAAATGAGATATACGGTTCGAACCGTGTGTCTCTTAGTTGAACCTAAATTACCCTCAACTGATAATCTTATAAATTTTCGATGATTCAAGCCTAACATGTCAATACCCTTGCTTACTGTTGAGTTTTTTTTTTTTTAATAACAAATCTTTACTACTGCAGTAGCATTTGCAGGAAATTTATGTTTCTCTTATTCAATTTTCCTTCAATATCTAAGTAGCTAACCTACAATAAAGCATGAGAAATTTTTGAGCCTGATTAACTTATTAAAAAGAATAATTCATCATAATTATATGTCTAATTTATTGTTTATATTTTTTTCAATTTAATTCTTATTCGCTTATTTAATAATCTTTTTTCGAACGAGAATACATTAATCCCCTTTAAACTCCAAACATTTCTTAATACCAAAGATCAACAATTAAGCCGCATTCACCAAACATTTCCTAATAAATGGCTACAAAATTCACGCAAACTTAATCAAATCTCGAAAAATCCAAACAAGTCTAAAACAACATCGAAGAATTCCAAATGCAATCAAATAAGGACCCATTATTAGTTCAAACTTGAGCACTCCTTATACGGGTCCACTATCAAATTATGGATTCAATTGTGTGCACCCACACAATGCAAATTAAGTCCAAACTTTGATACCACTTTACTATAAATTGGCATGGAAGCAAAATTCAAGTCCAATTTTGATTACACATATAAATAGTTATGGCTAATGAAAAAATAATAAATAATGAGAAAAATAAATAACTCAAAATGATTTAAATAGTTCAACTTTTAAGTATTAAAAGTCTACTTTACAGGCATCAACACATAGAAAAAAATTCACTATAAGAATCCAAATAAAAAATACAAACACCAACTCATAAAACCAACCTTAAATCCACCTAATTAACTATGTAAAAGCAGTAACCAAATGGTGAATATAAATGACATAATTTTGCTAATGATTTGATGGGAATTAATGATCTCATTTGAAAAGATCTCCACGAACAGTAGCCAAAAAGGAGAAAATTTCAATGGGCATTGGGTGGATGGGTCTAAAGAATTAATCACAATTAGTTGCTACTTGTGATTAAACCAGGAAGCAATTTGCTTCTCTCTGGATGATGGCTGATGATGTTCTCGGCTAGAAAAAGTGAAGAAAGATGGCGGCTTGAAAACTTGTCTCAATCGGTTGGGAAGGAAGCAATATATATACATATATATATACTTCACATCCAGGGCAAATGGACAATATTAAGTTGAAATTAGAATTATAAAAATGCCTTTTTATTAAACCCATGTTTTGAAGCCTCGTAAATAACAGAAACAACTGCTTAGGAAAAGCAGTTAATATTTAAGTACAAATGTGGACAAAATCTTATATGCTATCCGTTAATTCCATCCCTACTTTTTACACTTTATCCATCTTTTAGAAAAATGAATAACTAAGATGAATCTGCTCTTTGACGTCTCATTGCTGAAATATATTATTTGAAAATATGTCAATTAATATCAGAGTTTGAGTTACTGGAAGCCAGTTCTAACTCCAGATACTAGCTGAACAATTTAAAACTTGATTACGAAAGAAAACAAAAAAGGCATATATATCTTCAGAATAAACTTACATACTAAACAAAGGGAAAGAGACGTTATCTGGCCTCACTTGCTCTCAATTGAGAAAAAACTTCTTCACTTGCGGTTGATTCTGAGAAGTGGTCCGGCAATAACAGCACATCAGGATCTCTTTCCATTGTTGAGTTTGAGTCCAGAGAGGTAAAGTGCTGCAGATTAGGCAATATGAATCCTGAGGTGGCTGTACTTGCTGTAGTACTGTCCTCATGTGGTTCTCTGTTTATTGCTGTTTGTTGAAGCTGTAATGCATACTCCAAATCCCATAAAACATCTCCCATTGCAGGCCTATCATCACCATCATCTTGCAAACATTTTTCTAAGCAATCACCAAACTTTCTCAATGAGTTCGGATTAATCTGACCCTTTAAAGATGGATCAACAATATCTTCAATCAACCCTTTTTTCTTGCATTGCATTCCCCATTCAGCTAAATTCATTTGCTCTCTTGGAAGCAAGTTATTAATAGCTGGTCTTGCGCAAAGAACTTCCAGAAGAACAACACCAAATGAAAACACATCGGATTTTTCTGTCAATTGTTGAGTTCTAAAGTACTCAGGATCAAGATAACCAAAAGTCCCTTTAACACCTGTACTGACATGAGTTTCATCAAGTGGAGTTGATTTAGAAAGACCAAAGTCAGCAACTTTAGCAACATGGTTTTCATCAAGCAAAATATTTGTGGGTTTAACATCACGATGAATTATTCCTCCAGTTGAACCTTTGTGAAGATAATGAAGACCTCTAGCTGCACCAATACAAATTTCAAGTCTTTGCTTCCATGTCAAACAAGGAAACCCTGTATTATTATAAAGGTGATCTCTCAAGGTCCCTTTTTCCATGAATTCATATACCAATATCATCTCGTATCTCTCATCACAATACCCAATTAAGGATACGAGATGTCGATGGCGAATTTTCGATAAAACCATGATCTCAGTGTGGAATTCAGGTAGACCTTGACCTGAACCTGTTGCTCCTCTTTTCACAGCTACTCTTGTTCCATTCAAAAGTGTTCCTTTATATACATTACCAAAACCACCTCTTCCTATTAGCCTTTTTGAATCAAAATTGTTTGTTGCAATATGAATTTCAGCTAAAGAAATTTTCAACCCAAGATTTAGATTAGGCACAGGTGAGTTCTTGATGGTTTGTTCAGTCACTCTACTATGGGAACTACCAACTCCATATCCAGGAACAGCAGACCAATCCAAAGTGTCAGATTTTGACTTCCTACGTTTCAAAACAAGTAACAAAGCAACCACCAGAATACAGAAAAGAGAACCACCACCAACAGCTAAACCAACAATAAGAGGAACAGTCTTCTTAGTAGACTCATTTTCAACATAAACTTTGGCCAATCCATCTATAATCTGCAACATCTCAAGCCCATTTAAATAAGCATTTTTAACTGGAGAATCCCTCATAGGACCAATACTGATGTTCATGACACCAGATTGAACTGGACCCACCAAATAATCAACGTGAAATGGGGAACTCATTAGGTAATTCGAATAACTATAATTGATTTCCTTGCTATATATTTCATTTATGTAGAGATAAAACCAAATAGAGTTAGAAATTTCACTAATAAAATCACAGAAGTGAAACCTAACAAGATGCAGAGCAGTTCTGTTCACATCAAAAGACCAGGTTATGTTGAGAAAATTAAGTTGGCCACTAGCGTTGGTTTTCAATTCTTTGGCTGTTTGGTAGACCGGATCTGGGGCAATATATTTACTATCTTCATTTGGGTATTCTGGTAAAGGTTTGCTGGTATTCCTTGAAACATTTGGGTTATTTAGATAACTATCATCTGGCTCCCAATTTCTCCATATATCATCAATATCTGGTTTGATAGCTTCGCCTCCAACATTTACTCTGTAAATTGTCTCTAAAACTGAAGAGGGTAAACTTGTAAAGTCGACCCCAGCTTTTGTAGCGTTTTCTGGGCTGAAACCGAGATTTGGGGCAAGAAAGATTTCAATGGCATTTACAAATGCAAAAGAAGATACTCGAGGAGTAAAATAAATCTCAAATTTGTTGGAGTTATTGACACTTAAAAGAAATTCCTTTATTACAATAGAGTTGTTGTTGGTGGTGTTGGATTTGATTTTGACAGAGTAATTATGCAAAAGCAAGAACCTAGAAGCAGAAACATCAAAAACTGCTTTTGGGAAATCAGTTTTGGAGGGAAAAGAAAAGAAATGGAGGCGTACCAGGTAAATACCGGAATCGCTTATACCGAATTGGTATGAAGATGGTTGGTTAAAGACTCTTGCTGTGTGATAGATGGGTGAGATACCAAGCGATTGGTTGCTAACCTCCACTATGTTGCCCTTCTTTGTGAAATGAAAAGAAGCGGAAGAGTTCATGTCTCCAATAAAATTCCGACCACTTTGGTTTACATTTTGGTTTGACCCACAATTAACGAAATATTTATCAGGAGGAGAATAAGTTGAAGAAACAATTTGAAGGAGAAGAAAAAGGATGGATATCGTAGGGATATGGGCTATCTGGTTCTGAAGCTTATTCATGATTATGTTGAAATATTGAAGCAATAGATTTTGCTTAACTTCAAACAAACTAGAGCTATGGTTAGCCGAAAATGATGGAATTGTGGATGACTTGAGTCAAGCTGTGGACTTCAAAGCTTAATATTCAACCATACAATTTTTTGTTTTTGTTTTTGAAATTATCCATTCAAATTAAAAAAGTCAGAAATATCCTACAAATATAAAGTTTTTATATTTTTGTGTACTTTTAGACTTCATGGTTTTCTCTGTCCTTTCGCATTTGGGAAGAATATCTAAAGTCTAACAGTAATATTATATGCATTATTAAAAAAACAAATTCTTCTGAAAATAGATTAATATTATCAGATCATTCAGGGATAAAAAAATCATTTTAATAATTAAAATAAAATTAATAAAAAGAGGTTATTTTAAATTATTTTTCAAAAAAATTTAGATTCATTAACATATTAGTGTTATATTATATATTAAATTAATTATGAGATTATTTAATAAAAATAATTAATTTTATTGTGCAAGTAAATTGATTAATGTATGTAATAGATATTCTTTTAAAAAAAATTTAATTATAATTGAAATATTATATATTATAAACACTTAGATAATTTTATTTGAAGTAAATGTGTGGACCCGATTTACTATATAATTACAACCTATAACTCTTGTTTTTTTTTTTTTTCAAAAGTTTATTATTCAAGTAATTTATTAAGTTTGTGTATAAACTGAAATATTAGTATAAAATTATGAATATATTTTAAATTAATATATGTTTAATAAGAAAGAAATTTTTATTAATACGTGTATAATTATTTTTAATTTTTAAATATTTAATAACTTATGTATATTTAGATAATATATATATGGATTACATTTATATAAATTAAAATTAACCTGATTATATATACATACATGGGTAATAATTATTTGAATAAAATTTAATTAATAATTTATATATTTTGATTTGTTATTAATAAGACATAAAAATTTTTAATTTATGTTGTAAATATATTTTTATTTTTTTAATTAATTTAATTTTAATAATTTAAATAAAAATAAAGAGTATATATTTTAATATTTAGTTCTAATATACGTGTTGAGTATGTCAGCAACTTAAAAAAAATTATCATCTTTTTTGGGAAACTACCTGGTTAGTCCCGAACATGAGTGACATGTTTCCTACGTTTTAGGTCAACTAATGACTTTAAATCCTTTTCCAGCTTTGATAAAGATTTCAAAAGAAAATAAAGAGAACAAAAGTAACATTAAGTGTCATGGTGGAAATTGGGAGTAAAATGATAAGATAGCACATCAGTATTCTTGAAGAAAAAGCCATAGTTATTTTTGTAAATTTATAAGAGTGTAAAGCTGATGTGTCCAATATTATATTGATCGAGTGGTGTGATGGTGTGGCAGGTAATGTGGTTTGATAAAGTTTGTTGAGTTTAAGGTTGAGAATTAAATATAAATGAATTAAATTTGAATGTATTATTATATATTATTATTATTATTATTTTTTATAAGTTGAATGTATTAATTTATGTTATAAAAAATTTGCAACATTTTTATTATTAATAATGTATAAATATATTTATTGAGTTATTTTGTAATATAATTATGACTTTGAAACTTTTCTTTTTTAATTTTCTTAAAACTTGTAACAAAATTTTTATTTTTAATGTTATTTAATGTTATTAAAATGCATTAAATTTAGTTCAAATTTTTTATTATTTTAATTACATTAAAAATTGTAAGAAAAATTATTATATTTTCAATTAACATCAAATTAAATAAGATAAAAAATTGTAATTAATACATGTAAATAAAAATTTGTGCTAATTTATTTATTTTTTGTTTGAATTAAAATTAATAATTTATAACATAAATTAAATTTGATTTAAATTAAAATTAATAATTCATAATATAAATTAAATTTACCTATTACGTGAAAGATTGAGTTTTCTGTTGTAATTGAATTGGGTAAGTTTTTAAAATGATTGATGTATAAAATTACTTTTAAGAATTCATCTTGTACTCATGCAATTCACGTGAATAAGAAAAGTTTTCTTTCATCACTTTTCGTTTCTTTCTTGCTGAATGTGAGTACTACAATCACAGTGTGTTCCTGAAGTGTTACGGATTTTCCACAATTTTAATTTCTTCAGTTTACTACTTTTTCTGTTGACCTAAAATATTGACCACGGCATCAACAAAAAGAAAAATAATTTGAAATCGTATTAAATAATATTTTTAAAATTTAAAATAATAAAAAATATATTTAAATAATATTAAACGAATTTAATAAATAAAATTTTTATTATATTATTTTAATTTATAAAAATTTATTTTAAACGGTATCTAATTAAATAATTTTAATACAAAAATTTTATACCGAAGGTTTTTTTCCAGTAAAGATATATAAATTTGACAAAAAGATACTATTTTTTTAATTTCAAGCTCTAAAAGATATTATAAATTTTGAAAAAAAAATTTGTGACTAATTAATACTTTTTTACTATAAATTAGAAGTTAAATATAATGAGAATGAAAATTATTTTTTATTAATTCTTACATCACAATAGAAATATATATAGAAAATAAATTACAAGAAGCTTAAGTAAATTAGAGTCTTATACAATCTATAGTTCTATTACAGATAGACACATATTATACAATAAATTACATGACTCACGCTAACATTTTTCCTCAAGTTTGAGCATACATATTAACCATGCACAACTTGCTTAGTGAGTCATAAAACAACTTCTTGGAAACTCCTTTGGTGAGCACGTCTACAAGTTGCTTTCTAGTTGGAACAAAAGGAAAGTTGATTAGTTTAGCATCTAGCTTCTCTTTTATAAAGTGACAATCAACCTCTACATGCTTAGTGTGATCATAGTGTACTGAATTTTGTGATATATCAATGGCTGCCTGATTATCGCAATACAACTTCATAGTACTTTTGGGTTCAAAACCCAAATCAGATAGCAAACTTCTTATCCACAGCAATTCACATACCCCATGAGCCATACCTCTATACTTAGCCTCAGCACTGGATCGCGCCACAACTTTCTGCTTCTTACTCATGTAACCAAATTACCTCCCACGAAAGTGAAATAACCTGATGTCGACCTTCTATCTGTAATGTTTTCTGCCCAATTTGCATCTGTGAAGCTGTAAACTTTAAGAGGGTTGTTGTGTTTAGAGAACATTACTCCTCTCTTTGGAGCTGACTTCAAGTACCTTAAAATTCTCACAACTGCATCCATGTGACTCTGACTTGGGTTATGTAAGAACTGACTTACTACACTTACTGCATATGCAACATTTGGTCTAGTATGCGCTAAATAAATTAAGCGGCCAACCAACCTCTGATAGCAAGCTCGATCAGTCGGTACCTGATTTGGATACTCTGCTAGACAATGGTTTTGCTCAATAGGAGTGTCAATAGGTTTGCAATCCAATATACCTGTCTCAGTTAGCAGATTAAGAATGTACTTTCTCTAACATAGAAATTTTTTTTTCTCCCCCTAGCTACCTCAATTCCTAAGAAATATTTCAGTTCACCCAAGTCCTTCATCTCGAATTTAGAGGCTAGTTGTCTTTGTAATCTATCCATCTCAACAGTATCATTGCCAGTAATTACCATATCATCAACATAAATAATTAAAACAGTTACCTTCCCTTGTTAATGTTTGAGAAATAATGTATGATCTGAATTACTGTGTCTATAACCAACCTTCTGCATAAATTGATAAAACCTTCCAAACTAAGCACGAGGGGACTACTTGAGACCATACAAAGACTTCCTCAATTTGCATACAAAATTACCAAGAGAATCAGCTACATACTCAGGTAGAAAACTCATGTACACCTCCTCGACTAACTCTCCATGAAGAAACGCATTCTTAACATCAAATTGTCGAAGTGGCCAGTCTAAACTAGCAACAAGCGAAAGCAGAACCCGGATAGTATTCATTTTGGCAACAGGAGTAATGTGGTTTGATAAAGTTTGTTGAGTTTAAGGGTGAGAATTTTAGCTTAAATTGGATCATTTAAATTAAATACGAATTAAAAATATATGAATTAAATACAAATAAATTAAATTTAAATTTAATTTAGATTAATTTCAATAACGCAAAAAAATTAAGGATAAGTTAAGACCAATTTGAAAATAAAAAATAAAAAATAATTATAATTATTATTATATATTATTACTATTATTATTTTTTACAAGTTAAATATGTTAATTTATGTTATAAAAAATTTGCAACATTTTTATTATTAATAATGTACAAATATATTTATTAAGTTATTTTGTAATATAATTATGACTTTGAAGCTTTTATCTTTTAATTTTCTAAAAATTTGTAACAAAATTTTTATTTTTATATTTAATGTTATTAAAATGCATTAAATTTAGTTCAAATTTTTTATTATTTTAATTACATTAAAAATTATAAGAAAAATTATTATATTTTCAATTAACATCGAATTAAATAAGATAAAAAAATTATAATTAATACCTGTAAATTAAAATTTGTGCTAATTTAAATTTTTTTGTTTGAATTAAAATTAATAATTTATAACATAAATTAAATTTAAATTAATAATTTATAATATAAATTAAATTTAAGCACGTTCAAATTAATCGAATACGTACCAATTATCATCTATTACGTGAAAGATTGAGTTTTCTGTTGTAATTGAATTGGGTAAGTTTTTAAAATGATTAATGTATAAAATTACTTTTAAGAATTCATCTTGTAAAATGATTAATGTATAAAATTACTTTTTAAAATGATTAACGTGAATAAGAAAAGTTTTCTTTCATCACTTTTCGTTTCTTTCTTGCTGAATGTGAGTACTACAATCACAGTGTGTTCATGAAGTGTTACTGATTTTCCACAATTTTAATTTCTTCAGTTTACTACTTTTTCTGTTGACCTAAAATATTGACCACAGCATCAACCAAAAGAAAAATAATTTGGAATCGTATCAAATAATATTTTTAAAATTTAAAATAATAAAAAATATATTTAAATAATATTAAACGAATTTAATAAATCAAATTTTTATTATATTATTTTAATTTATAAAAATTTATTTTAAACGGTATCTAATTAAATAATTTTAATACAAAAATTTTATACCGAAGTTTTTTTTTCCAGTAAAGATATATAAATTTGACAAAGAGATACCATTTTTTTAATTTCAAGTTTTAAAAGATATTATAAATTGTGAAAAAAAAATTTGTAACTAATTAATACTTTTTTACTATAAATTAGAAGTTAAATATAATGAGAATGAAAATTATTTTTTATTAATTCTTACATCACAATAGAGGTATGTATAGAAAATAAATTATAAGAAGCTTAAGGAAATTAGAGTCCTATACAACCTATAGTTCTATTACAGATAGACACGTATTATACAATAAATTACATGACTCACGCTAACACTCTCCCTCAAGTTGGAGCATACATATCGACCATGCCCAACTTGCTTAGTGAGTCATAAAACACTTTCTTGAAAACTCATTTGGTGAGTACATCTGCAAGTTTCTTTCCAATTGGAACAAAAGGAAAGTTGATTAGTTTAACATCTAGCTTTTCTTTTATAAAATGACGATTAACCTCTACATGCTAAGTGCGATCATATTGTACTGAATTTTGTGATATATCAATGGCTACTCGATTATCGCAATACAACTTCATAGTACTTTTGGGTTCAAAACCCAAATCAGATAGCAAACTTCTTATCCACAGCAATTCACATACCCCATGAGCCATACCTCTATACTCAGCCTCAGCACTGGATCGTGCCACAACTTTCTGCTTCTTACTTTTCCATGTAACCAAATTACCTCTCACGAAAGTGAAATAACCTGATGTCGACCTTCTATCTGTAATATTTCCTGCCCAATCTGCATCTGTGAAGTAGCAAACTTCAAGAGGGTTGTTGTGTTTAGAGAAGATTACTCCTCTCCTTGGAACTGACTTCAAGTACCCTAAAATCCTCACAAAATACCTCATACCTCATCAATAAACGACATAAAATACCTCATATCCGATATAGTAGGCTCTCTAGACGGTCCCCAAACATCAGAATGAATTAATTCAAAAGGAATAGTACTTCTATTAGAAACACTTGGAGAATAAGTAGTACGATGACTCTTGGCCAGCAAACATGTCTCACAACGTAAAGCAGATTCACTCACACCAATAAACAGGGTAGGCATAAATTTTTTCATAATACTAAAAGATGGATGCCCTAAGCGACGATGCCATAACCAAAGTTCACTTAGCTGGTCAGAACTCGAAGTCAAGGCGGTGCGAGACTGGGCTCTTGGTTTCTCCCTTGCGTAGTTTTGATTCAGACGAAACAATCTATTCCTCAGATACCCTCGACCAATTATTTTCTTGGTAAGAAGATCCTGAAAAATCACATATATAGGATAAAAGATTACAGAACACTTAGAGTCAGTATTCAATTGTGGGATAGATATTAAGTGATGAGATAAATTCAGTACATATAAAATATTTTGGAGCTGTAAGGTTAGGGTAATACGAACTGGCCCCATCCCTAACACAAAAAAAGCTTCATCATTAGCAATCGTAACATAAGACACTGGTGGGAAAGACAAGTCAGTAAAATAAGATCTATCATAAGTCATATGATCAGATGCACCAGAATCAATAATCCAAGTATTAAATCTAACAGAGTGAGAAACGTTTGAAACCACACCAATCTTACCACGACTAGTTATAGAAGCGGTAGGGTTACCTCCACATGTCGTATAATGATCTTGTCCAGCTATTCCATAAAAATCTGATATTGATGACCTTGCTTGAATAGCTAGGCTAAATATTTCATTGGTCTTAGAATCTTAATTTTCTTTCGAATCTTCCATTGAAAAAGACAATAATAATATGTAGAGAAATATTTTTTTTTAAATTTGCTGACTGGACAGTTGACTTGACTGCTGACTGGAGTGTTGACTATGTCTATTGACTGGACTGACAGTTGACCGGACTGATAGGAATGGGCTTGGGCTGGGTTGAGAGGAATGGGTTGGATTGTGGGCTAAAATTGTGGCCTGGGTTGTGGGCCAAGGGGAGGTATTGTGGGTTAAAATTGTGGCCTAGGTTGTGGGCTAAGGGGAGGTATTGTGGGCTTAGGGTTAGGGTTGAAATGATTTGGGGTTATGAGGTAGGGTTTGGAGAGATAGGCGGCAAATATAGCACAGACGGTGATCTTGGGATAGGCAGACGGCGATAGGATATCTGGAGCCAGCGCGGACAGATATGATATCTGCTTGGATGGCCCGGACAGAAACTAGGAGCAGATCTGAGCGGCAAAAGACTCGGATAGAGACGGCGCTCCAGATATCCTATCTGGAGCTGACGCAGACAGATAGGATATCTGCCTGGATGGCGCGGACAGAAACCAAGAGTAGATCTGAGCGGCGGACGACTCGGACAAAGACGACGCTGCTAAACTGGTTGAACAGGAGGTGCTAAGCCGGAAAGAAAGAATGGACGCGTGGAGCCTCTGACAGGTGACGGCGGCGCGCTGACAGGTGATGGCGGCAACTCTGACAAGTGAGGAGGAAAACATATCAAGAATCTGGGCAGCAAACTGGCACCAAAAAGAGAGAAAAGGAACAAGCAGATCTGGGCGGATAGAATAGAGACAAATTCGGCACACCAATTTTACAGAATTTCGCAGAAAAGAAGAGGCAAAACAGAGCATCAATGGGGATCTGGAAAGAGACCAATTGAAGCCTTGATTTACAAGAATAATCATTGAAGAAAGGAAGAGAGATTTAAGAACTTGGAATCCAATTGATTGAGATTCAATAAAAGGGGGTTTTATTAATTTATTCCTTCTTCTATTCTTCTTTTATTGTTTTTCAAATTTCTATAACTCTATGGATCTGATGTTGAATATGAATGATTTAATATTTGATTTCGTAAATATGCTTGGCTAAATTTTCATTCAGTTAGGGTTGTAGATGTGCAAGTGTATGTAGACTTTATGCTTTAATTTTAAAAACTTGTGCTTTGCTTGACAAAGGGTGCTAGTTATTCTATGCTTAATTTGTTGATTTATTCTTATTGATTGCTTGATCAACAATTGATACGATAGTAAACTAAAATTGAATCTGGAAAGGTTAATTTAAGTTGGATGAAGCTAGAATAGTGTGAAGGAATTAATATAAGAATATATAATTATCTCACATAACTCAAAAAAATTTTGTGCATGAACGTTGTTCTTAGATTCATTTTGCATAGGAATATGTTTCATTGAGTCATAGAATATATAAACATTGCAGATTCAGAAGAATTCTTTGTGATTTTTTGCAATTCTATTTACTGGTACACTTTGCTACAACAACGCTGCAGCAACACAATTTGTCTACATCATTTGTCACATTCGCAATCCTAATTGATTTATCTACTTGTAATTCTTGATATCCTTCTCGTTGAACGTTGTTTCAATATTTTCACTCTTGTCCTCTCATTCTATTTATTTTATTTTATTTATTTATTTTATTTTAATAAACAAAAACACAAAATATTAATTTTAATAGTTAATTTTTACGATATTTTTTAGTATTCTAATCTCCGTAGGAACGATCTTTCTTATCATTATTACTTGTTTGCGACACGTGTACTTACGTAAATTCTTATACACCATTGTGAGCAACAGTGGTAGTTACAATTTTATTGTATTATTGAAAGCCCATACATATAAATAAAATTTATTTTGAAGTTGTTATATCATGACGTATTTGAGCTCCAATTTTATAATGGACCATGAGCTTTCACAGAAGCAAAACAAGAAAATATTAATTAAGGTATAATATTTTATCAATATTATCTAGTATATATCCCCCTTTTGATCTTGATGGATAATGATAGATGAAAAATATAAAGTGGGCTTATAACTATTGCCTATCAATTTAAATGGTGAACATTTATGTATCTCAAAGAATATAAACATTATTCATTATTGTTGAATAATATATAAATTATCACAATTTCATGTATAATCTAATAAATGACTTTGAAAAGCTAAAATATAATGAATTATATTATATATAATTGTGCTCAAATTTCTCAAAGTTGAGAAAAAACTTAATATTTTGAATATATTTAGTGATAGTGACATTCGAGACTATAATCAAAATATAATATATAAAGTCACAGATAGAAGCTTAACTTGAAAAGTCTTTCGAAAAACCAATCTTATGATTAAAATTGCAATAATGATGTATATGTTGGTCTAAAGTATAATGTCACAAATACATGACTAGAAGTCAATATTTGGAAAGCTTATTTCAATTTATATCGCAAATATAAAATAAATTTTGATAAATAAAAGTTTGAATAATTATCATGAACAATTAAAATTGGTTTAGTATACAATAGTTGTGGATCAAAGTCCAAACTTTTTTTTATTCAGTAATTATATGTGTTATATGTTCCTAAGGCAAAATGAACTCACTGTGTTTGACAAAAGTTAATAGTGAATCTCATACCTATAAAAAATCGTATATTATGAAAATAATATTGTCAACTTTATTATGAAACATGATATATTTTGTGTTCAGTTTAAACCACAAATTTATTATTAATTTTTTTAATTGTAACTTGCATTAGTGGCAAAATAAAATTGCTTTAATTGCATGACTCAACACATTGAGGTGAGCCCATTAATAAATTTAAAAATATGTGTTTTGAGTTTCATTTTTATTGAATCCTTTAAAGGGTAAGCAAATTTATTATATAATTTTGGTAAATAATTTTTTCCATTAGGGGAGAGAAAAAAAATAATGACGTGAAATTACTTAAAATGTATCCATTTTATGGAATATAAGGTTCTAAAATTACTCGATAATAGAGTATTATTTATTTTCGATGCTTTTAAATAGTGAAAAATTTAGCTGCGAAATACTCGAGCAATTATTGAAGTTTCTATAGGACAATGAAATGAAATAGAAGCAAATATTCATAATTTATCTAAAGCTTACTAATTATAATGATAAAAAAATAATATTATTATTGTTGGAATAAAAGAGTTAATACTCTAAGAAATGATATTAAAAAAAAATTATAACTATTT
The DNA here is from genome assembly GCA_029378325.1 of Elaeagnus macrophylla. NCBI lineage: Eukaryota > Viridiplantae > Streptophyta > Magnoliopsida > Rosales > Elaeagnaceae > Elaeagnus > Elaeagnus macrophylla. Next base: position 45,746,700 of record CM055641.1, on the reverse strand, counting down.
ATTCCTATAGAGTTTCAGATATCTAATATAAAATGATATCATTTCGACGATGAGAGGAATAATTATTAATATATTAATATTGTACAACATATTTTCTTTCATTATCTCTTTAATAAGCAAGAGATGATAATGATCCTTAATAATGTTAAAAGTTATTAATGTCAACAAAGAAAAGTATTAGCCAAATACAAAATATTATTTCATACATATATATTTATAAGGACTAGTTGTCCAAGTGCCTAAAAATGTAAAATGTATTGAAAGCACATTAATTTATATAAAATATGATGACGTTGTGAGATACAAAATTTTACTCCCGTATGTATAAGATGACTTTAAAATATGACTAGTACTCATATAATAATATTTATATATAATTACTGATTTGAATAAATTAATAGTACTTATTGCTTAAAGTATTAATTTCAAATGCCACATATTGTTATGATTATTTATAGGTATGTACTATTAAAGGAATGTGAATAACTACAATCACATTAGTATTAGAATTTAATATTTTCATAAGCTACATGACTTTGTTATGGATACAAAGTACGTTGATTTATTTATGTGCTCATAAAAAAAATATGGCAAAACAAGTAATTATTTTAACGAGAAAAAAACTTATATTGATTTACTTTTTATGGATAAAATATATGCATATTATATATCTAGTTACTATTTGATTGCATGATATGAAAATTATCTTATATTGTTTTTCATTTTATAATCAAATGGTATCATTTAGTAAGATAATTGATGCTCAATATATTTATTAACAATGATAAATGTTATCAAAGCATATACAAATATAAAATCATACAAAAGAACAAAATGATAAGTTTTATTATAAATTGGATATATGAATTATTATCATTACTGCAGTATATTTTATAAGTGTAAGGTTTCTAATTAATTTTATAATGACAGGCAAAATAAGTTATTTTCTAAAATAGCATATATCTTGCAAATTAGTATTTAAATATACTATTGTTATTGAAGTAAATACATTTAGCTTACAATTATGAAATTGTACTACATATGAAGTCAAGTGAAGACCAAATAGGCTTACTCGATAAGAGTTATTACATTTACTTCAATATTTGAGAGATTGCTATAGTGATGTTAAAATGTACCAATTAAAGGGACATCTCATGTTGAATGATTGTCATTATCAGGGGATACACATTTGTATACGCGTTGTACTCTTTTTTTTTTTCCAAGGTTTTGTCCCACTGAGTTTTCCTGGAAAGATTTTAATGAACAACTTAAGCGTATTGCATGGAGATAATGTACTCTTTTTTCCTTTGCTAGTTTTTGTCTCATTGAATTTTTCTAGCAAGATTTTTAACTAGACATATTCTCAATGCATTTGACATCCAAAGAGAGTGTTATAATTTGGATGTCAAATCATAAATATGATATATCTATCTTATGGTTAGATTTCTTTCAAATGAAGATTTATCTCTATTGTATCATAGATTTGTATTTAATTAGAGATAATTAAATATTTAATATCAATCATATATTTTAGATTTAAAATTCATATAATATCTTATAAACTCTATAAATAAAACTTTTAACAGTATATTATGTACACAATAATAAATAAAAAATATTTCTATTATTTACTTTCTCTTTATTTTTTATTCTTATTTTTTTTAGTTTTATAAATAAAATTTTTATATTCGTGTTTACTTTTAGATTTCATGTTGTCTCTATCCTTTTGCATTTGGGCAGAATATCTAAATTCTAACGGTAATGGTATATGCATTATTAAAAAAAAAAAAAAAAAACTTCTGAAAATAGATTAATATTATCAGATCATTCAGGGAAAAAAATTCATTCTAATATTAAAATAAAATTAATATAAATAGGTTATCTTAAATTATTTTTCAAAAACTTTTGAATTTATTAACGTATTAGTGTTATATTATATATTAAATTAGTTATGAAACCACTCCGTAAAAAAAATAATTTTATTGTGCAAGTAAATTGATTAATGTATGTATTAAATATTTTTTAAAGTTTTTTAAAATTATAATTGAAATATTATATATTGAATAAAAGAAGAGCAGTTAAGCATTTCATTTGCTGTATGATTTTGAGTGTTTAGAAAAAAATTATGCATGTGACAATGTGTAATTTGGAGTATCAATTTTTTACATAATAAAAAGATAAGCAAGCTCATCAGCTCGGTCGTGAAGAAAAAGTAGTTGTCATATTAATTTCTTCATTTTGCTGCTTTTCATGATCATCAAGCCAGTGCTGGCTATTCTAAACTTTAAAGAAGTAATGTGTTGTTTTGATCAAGCTCTATTCAGGTAAGGTCAGCAATATTCATTTCAAACTTGAAATCCAAGCATTCAAACACAGTACTTAATACTCTTCGGATATTATCGATTCACTAATTGAAATTGTCAATTAGTTAAGAATAATAGTTATTGATAATATAAAATTAGGAATAAAAATAACATTTCTTGTTCCTTTATTTGCTAGTTATCACGAAATAACAAAAAATTAATAAATAAATATTATTTAGTTTTTTCTAAAATACCCTTAATATATAACAATATAAATATTTTTATTACTAATTGAGAAGATTTTTTCATAACTATATAATATTAAAATCTTATTCTTGAATAACTATTCCTCTCCTATGGTAAAAAATATATATTTTTTATTTAAAGGGAACATATATTCCAAACAAATTACAATTTTTAACCTTAAAAATTCAAACGAATAAAGAAATAAAAATACCTATCACAATCCCAATTTTATTTCTACCAACCGAATATACCATTAGGTGGTGTTTGGTTGGCTGTAATAAGACATGTAATGTAATTGATTCAGCTTATTACATTATTTGGTTTCCTTAAAGAGATGTAATGTAATGTAATCAATTACACCTCTTTAAAGAATTGGCATTACACAATTAAACACCATGAATTGCAATTACATTACGTATCTTCACGCTGCTTCCACTTCAGAGTTCGCTCTCTCACTACTCCCACGAGCTAAATTCCTGCTTTCTCTTTTGAGTCTCCACTCTCTCCCTCTCCTTCTCCCTCTCCGTCGTGGCCAATGAATTCAGCAACAGAGGAAGCTTGGGAAATTGACCAGTGGGAGGTTTACAATGACGATGGCTTGATATTCAAGTGCCAAAAGCGGCTCCGACTCGACCCAGACCCAGTTTCTGACTTAGCCCATTTTCAGTCGGATTGCGATGCAGGCGAGAAACTCCAGCGAGAGTGGAAGAAGGAGACGCTCTTGAAGCTCAAGGTTCGGTACCAGAGGGAGATTGATCTTTGGGACCATTTGTCAAACACCTTGCGCACAATGGAAGAGACAACACGTCTCCAACAACAACAACAACAATTATGCTGGTTATCTCATACAAACAAGAATGGTTATCTCATGCTCATGGTCATGATTACGAGAAAGGAGAGTTTCTGTTTAGAGGCTTCCATGGTGACTATTGATTTGTAAGTCTGCTGTTATAGCCAAAACATTATTTGAATAATCATACATGAATACACGTTGATGTATTGTGTGAAATACATAAAAGAATAATTATGCTGGTGGATTTTCCTTTTTTCTTTCTGAAGGAAACTGAGATGTTGATAGATTTGTGTGAAATACAAAAAAGAATGAATTAAGTTGGTGAAGGTGGATTTGTGTGTTTTCATTATTGGTTTTGTTTTACTTGTAATTACCAGACAAGCTAAACTAAAGATATGAAAATTATTGGTATGAAACCTGCTACAATTGCTTGTTTTGGGAAGTTTGCTGTTATACTATCTGTTGGACAATTCTTACTTTATTTTTTTCCCCTTCTTTTGGCTGCAAAGAGGCTAAAGACTAATTTATTTGGTTGGGAACAAAATTGGTTATGAGGTTAGAGCATGGAAACATGTAAAGATGATTGTATATAACGGATTGTCATGTAGTGAAAAATGTTCATCTTAGTCCATTTTTATAAGAAAGGAAAAAAAAAATTGTAATAAGTGAGATTAGAATCAATAACTATTATTAATGGGGACATAGATATTAGAATCAATGACTATTATTAATGGGGACATACATATAATATATAATATTGAATAAAAGAAGAGCAGTTAAGCATTTCATTTGCTGTATGATTTTGAGTGTTTAGAAAAAAATTATGCATGTGACAATGTGTAATTTGGATATCAATTTTTTACATAATAAAAAGATAAGCAAGCTCATCAGCTCGGTCGTGAAGAAAAAGTAGGTGTTATATTAATTTCTTCATTTTGCTGCTTTTCATGATCATCAAGCCAGTGCTGGCTATTCTAAACTTTAAAGAAGTAATGTGTTGTTTTGATCAAGCTCTATTTAGGTAAGGTCAGCAATATTCATTTCAAACTTGAAATCCAAGCATTCAAACACAGTACTTAATACTCTTCGGATATTATCGATTCACTAATTGAAATTGTCAATTAGTTAAGAATAATAGTTATTGATAATATAAAATTAGGAATAAAAATAACATTTCTTGTTCCTTTATTTGCTAGTTATCACGAAATAACAAAAAATTAATAAATAAATATTATTTAGTTTTTTCTAAAATACCCTTAATATATAACAATATAAATATTTTTATTACTAATTGAGAAGATTTTTTCATAACTATATAATATTAAAATCTTATTCTTGAATAACTATTCCTCTCCTATGGTAAAAAATATATATTTTTTATTTAAAGGGAACATATATTCCAAACAAATTACAATTTTTAACCTTAAAAATTCAAACAATAATAAAAATACCTATCACAATCCCAATTTTATTTCTACCAACCGAATATACCATTAATGTCTATCTAGAATCAATCTAACCAACACCGTAAAAACCATTAGAATTATGAGAAAGCTTTCATTAAGTATCCATTTACTTCCCATTTTCTCATAAAAAATTCAATGCTCTTGGTCATTTTTATTTTCCAAGTTACAAAATTATCCAATTGTATGATAAGCAAGATGAAAACATCGCACGTCATGTGAGGGGTATTGTAGTCTGGTTGAAAAATGAGATGTACGGTTCGAACCGTGTGTCTCTTAGTTGAACCTAAATTACCCTCAACTGATAATCTTATAAATTTTCGATGATTCAAGCCTAACATGTCAATACCCTTGCTTACTGTTGAGTTTTTTTTTTTTTAATAACAAATCTTTACTACTGCAGTAGCAGTTGCAGGAAATTTATGTTTCTTTTATTCAATTTTCCTTCAATATCTAAGTAGTTAACCTACAATGAAGCATGAGAAATTTTTTAGCCTGGTTAACTTATTAAGAAGTTTAATTCATCATAATTATATGTCTAATTTATTATTCATATTTTTTTCAATTTGATTCTTATTCGCTTATTTAACAATCTTTTTTCGAACGAGAACATATTTATCCCCTTTAAACTCCAAACATTTCTTAATACCAAAGATCAACAATTAAGCTGCATTCACCAAACATTTCCTAAATGGCTACAAAATTCACACCAACTTAATCAAATCTCGAGAAGTCTAAACAAGTCTAAAACAACATCGTAGAATTCCAAATGCAATCAAACAAGGACCCATTATTAGTTCAAACTTGAACACTCTTTATACGGGTCTATTATCAAATTATGGATTCAATTGTGTGCTCTCACACAATGCAAATTAAGTCCAAGCTTTGATACCACTTTATTATAAATTGGCATGGAAGCAAAATTCAAGTCTAATTTTGATTAAAAAAACAAATTCTTCTGAAAATAGATTAATATTATCAGATCATTCAGGGATAAAAAAAATCATTTTAATAATTAAAATAAAATTAATAAAAAGAGGTTATTTTAAATTATTTTTCAAAAAAATTTAGATTCATTAACATATTAGTGTTATATTATATATTAAATTAATTATGAGATTATTTAATAAAAATAATTAATTTTATTGTGCAAGTAAATTGATTAATGTATGTAATAGATATTTTTAAAAAAAAATTAATTATAATTGAAATATTGTATATTATAAACACTTAGATAATTTTATTTGAAGTAAATGTGTGGACCCGATTTACTATATAATTACAACCTATAACTCTTGCTTCTTTTTTTTTTTTTTTTTTTTTTTTTTGTGTGGTTATATTTGTGGTTTATTAAAATAAAAATGTATGACAGATTTGTAATGTTCTGTAATTTTTCAGTCCGTGATAACACTGCTATGTTGTCCCATTGTTAGTAGGTTTTGAAATTTGGTTCAGACCTCGTAAATATATTATTATGATATGACATTATATTTTTCAAAAGTTTATTATTCATGCATCTGCCAACAAGATTAAGTAATTTGTATAAACTGAAATATTAGTATAAAATTATAAATATATTTTAAATTAATATATGTTTAATAAAAAAATTTTTTTTATTAATACGTGTATAATTATTTTTAATTTTTAAGTATTTAATAACTTATGTATATTTAGATAATATATATATGGATTAAATTTATATAAATTAAAATTAACGTGATTATATATACATACATGGGTAATAATTATTTGAATAAAATTTAATTAATAATTTATATATTTTGATTTGTTTTTAATAAAACATAAAAAATTTTAATTTATGTTGTAAATGTATTTTTATTTTTTTAATTAATTTCATTTTAATAATTTAAATAAAAATAAAGAGTATATATTTTAATATTTAGTTCTAATATACGTGATGAGAATGTCAGCAACTTAAAAAAAATTATCATCTTTTTTGGGAAACTACCTGGTTAGTCCCGAACATGAGTGACATGTTTCCAGCTTTGATAAAGATTTCAAAAGAAAATAAAGAGAACAAAAGTAACATGATATGATAGATTAAAATTTAAAGCATTAAGGGGGCGTTTGGTTCGCTGGAATGTAATCGTAATCGTAATCGTAATGGAATGGAATGTAATGTAAAGGAATCAGTATTACGATTACAGTGTTTGGTTTAGTCACTGTAATCAAAAAAGGAATCAGTATTACAGTGTTTGGTTTGACAACTGTAATGTAATGGAATAGAAAAAAAAATTATATAATTATTTTAAAAATACAATATTAAAAAAAAAAAATTCAGAAATAATACAATTTCATAACAACAATTAATACAAAAAATACAATTAATAAAAAATTATATTTAAAAAAAATTATATTTAAAAAAATTACATTCAGAAAAAATACAATTTTATAACAATAATTAATAAAAAATACAATTTGGAAACAATTATATTTAAAAAAAATTACATTTAAAAAAATACAATTTAAAAAAAAATTACATTAAAAAAAATACAATTTTTTATCTAAAATTAATAAAAAATAATACAACTTTTAAAAAAAATATAATTTGGTATAAAAAAAATAATTAAAAAAAAAAACAGGTATCGCGAGGAGGCTGGCGTCGCGAAGAGGCTGGCGTCGCGAGGAGGCTGGGCGTCGCGAGGGGCTGGGCTGGCGTCGCGATTCGCGATGGCTGGGCGCGCGCTGGTTCGCGAGGAGGCTGGCCGTTGGTTCGCTGGCTGACGACGACGGTCTGGCATGGACGGCTAGCTGGACGGATGGCGGCGATTCGCGACGGAAGACGGAAGGCCGGGCTGTTCACGACGAGGAGGCTGGCGTAAAAAATTTTACTGTTCATTCCAGCCCTCAATGTAATCCCAATTCCTTATTGGCACCTCTGTAATCCCCATTCCTAATTTTAAGTAATTTAATTACATTTCATTCCCACGTTTTCCTGGAACCAAACATTGTAATGAACTCATTCCATTACATTACACATTCCATTCCATTCAATCAAACGCACCCTAAGTGTCATGGTGAAAATTGGGAGTAAAATGATAAGATAGCACATCAGTATTCTTGAAGAAAAAGCTATAGTTATTTTTGTAAATTTATGAGAGTGTAAAGCTGATGTGTCCAATATTTGATCGAGTGGTGTCATGATGTGGCAGGTAATGTGGTTTGCTAAAGTTTGTTGAGTTTAAGGGTGAGAATTTGTGCTTAAATTGGATTGTTTAAATTAAAAACGAATAAAAAAAAATATGAATTAAATATAAACGAATTAAATTTAAATTTAATTTAGATTAGTTTAAATAACACAAAAAAAATTAAGAATAGATTAGGATTAGTCTAATAATATGAAAATAAAAAATAATTATAATTATTATTATATATTATTACTATTATTATTTTTTACAAGTTGAATTTGTTAATTTTTGTTATAAAAAATTTGCAACATTTTTATTACTAATAATGTACAAATATATTTATTGAGTTATTTTGTAATATAATTATAACTTTGAAACTTTTCTCTTTTAATTTTCTAAAACCTTGTAACAAAATTTTTGTTTTTATATTTAATGTTGCTACAATGTATTAAATTTAATTCAAATTTTTTATTATTTTAATTACATTAAAAAATTATAAGAAAAATTATTATATTTTCAATTAACATCGAATTAAATAAGATAAAAAATTGTAATTAATACATGTATATAAAAATTCGTGTTAATTTAATTTTTTTTGTTTGAATTAAAATTAATAATTTATAACATAAATTTAATTTAAATTAATAATTCATAATATAAATTAAATTTAAGCACGTTAAAATTAATCGAATATGTACCAATTATCACCTATTACGTGAAAGATTGAGTTTTCTGTTGTAATTGAATTAGGTAAGTTTTTAAATTGATTGATGTATAAAATTACTTTTAAGAATTCAACTTGTACTCATGCAATTAATGTGAATAAGAAAAGTTTTCTTTCATCACTTTTCGTTTCTTTCTTGCTGAATGTGAGTACTACAAATCACAGTGTGTTCATGAAGTGTTACTGATTTTCCACAATTTTAGTTTCTTCAATTTACTACTTTTTCTGTTGACCTAAAATATTGACCACGGCATCAACCAAAAGAAAAATAATTTGGAATGGTATCAAATAATATTTTTAAAATTTAAAATAATAAAAAAAAATATTTAAATAATATTAAACCAATTTAATAGATCAAATTTTTATTATATTATTTTAATTTATAAAAATTTATTTTAAACGGTATTTAATTAAATAATTTTAATACAAAAATTTTATAATGAAGGTCTTTTTCAGTAAAGTTATATAAATTAAGAATAAAAGTAGTATTTCTTTTTTTATAAAAGGTTGTAGTTAGCAGTTTTCAGTGGGTGCACTGGGACATCCCAATTAGGTTGGCACCTCCTTAGCACCTTCTTCATTAGACCGCTCACCACTAATATTATTAAAACTTAATAAAATTAAATATACAAATAAATATTCTCAACAAAACCTGTAATTAGGTTTGTTGTTTGCATCTGAATAAATAAAAAAGCTAGCGAAAGATGGGGCATTCTACCACCAAGTCGCTGTACATAAACTAGGAGCCCTAGAGGCTAAACTATCAGCTGCAGCATTGCCCTCCCTGTAAATATGTGAGCAGTGAAACTCCATGTGGGAGATTTTATCTAAACAATCTTTCCAAATAGAGTACCATTTTCAAGGAACTGAAGAAGACCGAGTCTGTAGTAAAGCAACAACATATGCTGAGTCTGATTCCAGCCAAAGACGTCTCCACCGAAACATATATGCATACTTCACCGCATAAATGGTTGCCGCTAGTTCTGCTTCAAAAGCATACGATATTCCAAGCGGAACACAGAAGCAACCCTTAACAAATGATCTGGAAGTTCTAAAAATACCTGCACAACCCGATAAACCTGGTGCTCCAAAAGCTGCACCATCTGTATTGACCTTTATCCATCCCGCGGGTGGTGCTTTCCAATTAACCTCTATGATTCTTGGAGCCCGTCTTGGAATGCCTGGTATTCGAAGTCGTTTAAGTATCTGTAGATCATCTACAGTATTTTTCATGCAACCACTCTTTGAGAGACTTGCTTCACGAATAAAACGTCATACTGTTGCAAAAGTCGAGTTCATTGTTGTCTTCTTATTGGTGAATCGATAATCATTTCTAGTATTCCAAATCACCCAGATGACTGAAACAATCCCTGCTTTCCATAAATTGGCGAGTTGTGATCCAAATTCCATCTTCATTGCGGTCGTCCATAAGTTTAGGACAGAGGAGTCTGTACATGGTCTTTTTCCAAAGAAGAAGCATAGGAGGTCCCAAAGAGCACCTGCAAAATGGCAACTTAAAAAAAGATGTGATAGAGATTCCTCCTCGGATCCACATAACGAGCAACGGGAAGGAAACGATTGTCCCCTTCTTTTTAATTGACAATCTGTTGGTAGTTTATTCTGAATAGCACGCCATAGCAAAATAGATCTTGAAGGCGGTATATAATGGGCCCAGATGGCCTTACCCCAAATTTTACGTTCCCCAACCACACGTAGCGAGTCATAAGCCTCACTAGCTGTAACATCGCCCTTAATTGAGCGTGTCCAAACTCTGGTGTCCGAACCAATCCCAACAACTGTTGACTGCATTTCTGAGGCAATATCCGGATAGGAAACCATGAAAGTTTGAGGCAAATGCCAACCATCTTCATTGAGGTAGTCCCCCACTAGGGAATGTATTGGCAGGTCCACTGGAGGATTATCCATCATATCAATTAGAGGAGTACCTAACCAATTGTCTGTCCAAAACTTTACAGTAGAGTTTCTTCCAACTAACCACCTAGACTCCTTCAATAGGGTTAAGTAGCGAGGTCGCAAACCAGGCCAGATTGATGAACAGACATAATAATTCCGTGGAGAGCCATTTTTTGCTAGATATCTGCTACGTAAGTAATGCAGAGTGTTAGAATTCCCTGTGATTACCCTCCATGCGAATTTTCTTAGTATAGCCTCATTTAGAAGACGGAGGTCCCGTAAACCAAGGCCTCCTTCATCTATTGGACGACAACAGTCCCTCCAAGCCACTTGTACCTGTTTAACTGTATCCGTCTTTCCCGACCAAAAGAAATTGCGAATGATTTTTGTTAGGTCTTGAATGACTTTTTTGGCCATTTATATATCTGAAATGAGTGGAGAAATGTTCCCTGAATGATCGAGGAAATCAAGCAACGCCGTCCTACCAAAGAAATAGTCTGACCATTCCAAGCCTCAAGCCTCACACGAATTTTATCTGCTAAACTTTGAAACCAACACTTTCTCGGGGCCCCCTGGAAGAGATTGATTCCCAAGTAAGACAAGGATGATCCTCCAGTGCGCATGCCAGATAAATTCCGAAGTGATGAAATGTTGCTTGTTGTAACACCTTTTCCAAAGTAGATATAAGATTTTTCTAAATTTACCATTTGACCCGAAAGGCGACTATACAAGGAAAAAGCTTCAGTTAACACCCGAATATTTTTCTCACTTGCACTACCAAAAATAAGAAGATTATCTGCATATAAAAAGTGAGTTGGCGCACGAGATCCTCTTGGTGAAGAGATTGGGCTTAAACTTCCCGTATCCACCAATTTGCCAAGGTATCTGCTGAGGAAATCTTCAGCTATGCAGAATAATATTAGGGACAAAGGATCCCCCTGTCTGACTCCTCGAGAACAAGAAAAATAACCCCTGGGTGAACCATTAACCAGGATTGAGATTCTCACCGATGCGAATATATCTCGAATCCATCCCAAGAAAATGTTGTCAAAGCCAAAGCATTGCATCACTTTTATAATAAAATCCCAGCGCATAGTATCAAAAGCTTTGTGAATGTCAATTTTCAAAGCGATGTTACCCTGTCGACTGGAAAGCTGCATAGCGTTAAAACATTCAGAAGCACCAGCCATACAATCACTAATATTTCGACCTGGAATGAATCCAAATTGGTTTTGAGATAGAATACGAGTACATATATGTCCTAATCTGCCGGCAATAATCTTTGTTATTAACTTGAACATGAAGTTGCCTAAAGCAATAGGCCTGTACTGATCAATGGTGCTTGCTTGCTGGTGTTTGGGTATAAGAATTAAGAAATTAGAGTTTAGCCCTGGGTGCATGTGGCCTGTTCTAAAATAATCTTGTATCGCTCGTACAATATCTGTGTTGATAATATCCCAACATTGTTGAAAAAATTTACCAGTAAACCCATCTGGTCCGGGGGCACTCATTGGATCCAAGTCAAAAACTGTAGCTTTTATGTCTTCTGATGAAGGTATGCGGCGTAAACTTTGGTTATCCGCAGAAGTGACCAAGGAGGGTACCACTGACTCTATGGGAGCAAGATCTGTCGTTCCACCTGTATGACTTGAGAAGAGATTTTCATAGTAAATCAAAATTTGAGTAGCTATTACCTCTGGATCATTAGTTATTTCTCCATTAATTTCCAAGTGTGTCAAAGGTTTTTGTGCTCTTAAACGACGAAGTAGAGAGTGGAAAAATGTAGAGTTTCTATCCCCACCTTTCAGCCATTTTAATCTAATCTTTTCTCTTAAAAAGATATCTTGTTGACGCAACAATCTATCTAAGTCAGCATGGGCATCGGACTCCAGTTGCAACAGTTCTTCTGAGAAAGAGTCATCATTATAACGTTGTTGAATGTTTGCCAATGTATTTCTTGCATTTGCAATATTTTGATTCAAATTACCAAAGACGGTTTTGTTCCATGTCTTGAGAACCAGTTTAAGAGCTTTTAATTTGCCAATAACAGTACCCATAGCGCTAGCCTGAATAGGCATCGACCAAGTGGCACGCACCAAATCCATAAAGTCAGGGTGTTCAAGCCACATACCATGAAACCTAAACGGCCTTGGGCCGCCATTCCTTACAGCTGAAGCCGTGAGTAGAAGCGGATGGTGATCTGAGCAGTGTCTAGGAAGGGTACAACAAGAAACCGTTGCCCAAGAGTCAAGAAAGGATTCTGAGCACAACCCACGATCTAATCTTGATCGTATTTGAGATAGTCCACCCTTACAGTAAGTGTAAAAGGCCCCTTTAGTCTCAATTTCAACCAAGTTACAGGAAGAGATCATAGCACTAAAATCTTCTATAGAAGTATTACTACGAGTCAAGCCAGTAGTTTCGTGCAATCCAAGAACAGCATTAAAGTCCCCTATCACAAGCCAAGGCGCTTGAGTATCTGAAATTGCCCTTAGTGAATCCCAGAGGTCCCTTCTTCTAATATACGTTCCCTTACCATAAATAAATGTTAAAAGAAAATTTTTTGAGTTTGCTGTGTAAGTGACCGTTATATGCTGTTGATGTTGTATAGCAATTGTTGTATCACGTGCCACTGCGTTGGCTGCAAAGAGCCAAATTTTGCTCACTGTTGTTGAGTTTGAACAGATGAAAGTATAACCCATGTTTTGCCAAAAGCGATCTTGAATGGTTTTAAGATCGGACATTGGTTCTGCTATGCAAAGAAAGTCTGGTCTTTCCTTTTTACAAAAATTATGTAGGGTATTCCGTGTTTTTTTATTGGAGATACCTCTACAGTTCCAGTATAGGACAATCATGTTGAATTATTATCAGACTCCCCCATCTTCGGAGTGTATCTCATAGGCTCAAGACATGGGCTAGCTGATCGAGCCCGCCGATTTTTCCCAGTTACAACTTGCCAACCTATTTCTTCATGATTTTTGGCATAATCATGTTTCATTTTCTGGATACGTGCATTGAGGTCGGCTGTCAAAATTGCAGAAGAGGGTGGAAGGGAAATAGTAGGTAAGGTGAGTCTCGATGCAGCAAAAGGAGGCAATGATCTTGTGTTAGAAATGTCTGTAGTACCCTGTGTGTTTGCGGTTGGTCCATAAGTTGTCCTAATTTTGGTAGTGGTTATATGGTTTGTTATAACTGGTGGTACAGTAGTAACTGCTGCATGCAAATCTGCAGTATGAAAGACATCAAGTTTGGTTGTATGTTGAGGTATGCATTTAGTGGCTGGTCTAGAAGAATCAATTGTTGATTCGACAGGTCTCACAAGGTCATCAGTCACAAGAGAGACTGGACGAACATCAGTGGTGTCCATCGGCATAGAGCTGAATTTATTCAAGGTGGCTGGCGATATAGTATGAACATTATTATCAATGTTAGTCTCATTAGGCTCTACAGTGTTGAGTGCAGAGAAAACATTACTGACCGGTATGGTTGTAGAGTTTGAAGATGCCTTAGGCCAATAAATTTGCTGCTAACGAGTTTGTGGTACTACTTTTGAAGAGGGTACACTTTTTGGGGGGTCAGTAGTGATCTTAGAACCATTTTTTCGGCATTTGAATGCAGCATGCCCTACCGATGAACAAATTGTGCAAAAATCTGGGACATTCTCATAAAATAAATCAATAAAAAGCTTTAGAGAGCCCACTTCAATCATTATTTGTTCATCAAGTTTTTCAGAGAGATCTATATCAATCAAAATTCGTGCAAACTTTCCCATTTCTCCATTTAATGTCGCATTGTCGACTTTGAGAGGGATACCAATAGCACGCGCGATATTGGCAAGAATTTCCTTATCCCAAAATTCCCATGGCAAGTTATAGAAGCGAACCCACACATGAGCATTCGTTGCCTTCTGATGCAGAGGATTAAAATTCGGCGTCCAAGGTTGCACTCTAAAAACACCAGGCTTTAAATTGATAGGGGCATTAGCCCATACCGTAGCTTTGTCCTCTTGGGTATGTAATAACATATGGTAATATCCCCGTCCCAAAGAGATGAGTTTCCAATTAGAAGGTAATTTCCAAAATGCTGCTAATCTTGACTTTAAGTCGCCTTGAGACCAAGGTTTATCTCCTTTAGAGAGAATCAATCTACCAATCAAAGAGAATTTACATAATTTCAAGCGAGATTGATATAAATCAGGGTCTACAGAAACACATGCAATATCGCCCCTTTTCTTTGGATGTGCATCAATTGATTCAATGACTACATTTGTGAGTGAATTGGAAATGGCTTCAGCATAGCTTTTCTTAGGGGCATTTGTCTTAAAGGGATCAGCATGTCCCATGTGTTCCATAGATTTGGAATTGGAATTATCCATATCAAACGTTAATCCAGAACCATAAAAAATTCACAGTTAAATCCAATAAATATTTTGTCTTTTTCAAAATTGAAATGCAAATAAACTCTTACCAAATCAGTTTATATGTAAGATCTGTTGTGGAATCATAACATTTGAAGCTGAGTAGTGACAGATCACAACAAAACTGCCGTGACAGAGACTGAAGGGCGATGATGGACGTTGGTGACGGAGAACTGGACGGACGGTGAGAGATCTTGCTGGACGGAGGACTGGATCGCTGGTGGGAGGCGGACGGAGGCGTTGACTGATGGGAGAAGCTGGTGGCGGCGCTGGTGGACAGATCGTGGCTGGGCGATGGTGGGCAGATCGTGGCTGGGCGATGGTGGTCAGATGGTGGGCAGATCGCGGCTGGTGGGCGATGGGCAGATGGGCAGATCGTGGCTGGCTGGTGGGCGATGGGCGATGGGCAGATCGTGGCTGGCTGGTGGGCGCAGATGGTGGCGCAGATCTAAAATTCTCCAAAAGTAACATTTCTTATTCCTTTATTTGCTAGTTATCACGAAATAACAAAAAATTAATAAATAAATATTATTTAATTTTTTCTAAAATACCCTTAATATATAACGATATAAATATTTTTATTACTAATTGAGAAGATTTTTTCATAACTATATATATTAAAATCTTATTCTTGAATAACTATTCTTCTCCTATGGTAAAAAATATATATTCTTTATTTAAAGGGAACATATATTCCAAACAAATTACAATTTTTAACCTTAAAAATTCAAATGATTAAAGAAATAAAAATACCTATCACAATCCCAATTGTATGATAATCAAGATGAAAACATCGCACGTCATGTAAGGGGTATTATAGTCTGGTTGAAAAATGAGATGTACGGTTCGAACCGTGTGTCTCTTAGTTGAACCTAAATTACAGTAACCTAATAGCCCTCAACTGATAATCTTATAAATTTTCGATGATTCAAGCCTAACATGTCAATACCCTTGCTTACTGTTGAGTTTTTTTTTTTTAATAACAAATCTTTACTACTGCAGTAGCAGTTGCGGGCAATTTATGTTTCTGAATAATTTTCCTTCAATATCTAAGTAGCTAACCTACAATGACGCATGAGAAATTTTTGAGCCTAGGTTATGGTTAACAAGTAATTCATTCTAATTATATGTCTAATTTATTGTTCATATTTTTTTCAATTTGATTCTTATTCGCTCATTTAACAATCTTTTTTCGAACGAGAACACATTTATCCCCTTTAAACTCTAAACATTTCCTAATACCAAGGACCAACAATTAAGCCACATTCACCAAACAAGCATCCATACTTCATTGAATTTAAATATGTGGTAATAAATGGCTACAAAATTCACATCAATTTAATCAAAAACCTCGAAAAATTCAAACAAGTCTAAAACAACATCGAAAAATTCCAAATGCAATCAAATAAGGACCCATTATTAGTTCAAACTTGAGCACTCCTTACGGGTCCACTATCAAATTATGGATTCAATTGTGTGTACCCACGCAATGCAAATTAAGTCCAAACTTTGATACCACTTTACTATAAATTGACATAGAAGCAAAATTCAAGTCCAATTTTGATTACACATATAAATAGTTATGGCTAATAAAAAAATAATAAATAATGAAAAAAATAAATAACTCAAAATTATTTAAATAGTTCAACTTTTAAGTATTAAAAATCTACTTTACAGACATCAACACAGAAAAAAAATTTACTATAAGAATCCAAATAAAAAATACAAACACCAACTCATAAAACCAACCTTAAATACACCTAATTAACTTTTGCCTAATTAACTATGCAAAAGCAGTAACCAAATGGTGAATATAAATGACATAATTTTGCTAATGATTTGATGGGAATTAATGATCTCATTTGAAAAGATCTCCACGAACAGTAGCCAAAAACGAGAAAATTTCATTGGGCATTGGGTGGATGGGTCTAAAGAATTAATCACAATTAGTTGCTACTTGTGATTAAACCAGGAAGCAATTTGCTTCTCTCTGGATGATGGCTGATGATGTTCTCGGCTAGAAAAAGTGAGGAAAGATGGCGGCTTGAAAACTTGTCTCACTCGGTTGGGAAGGAAGCAATATATATACATATATATATACTTCACATCCAGGGCAAATGGACAATATTAAGTTGAAATTACAATTATAAAAACCCATGTTTTGAAGCCTCGTAAATAACAGAAACAACTGCTTAGGAAAAGCAGTTAATATTTAAGTACAAATGTGGACAAAATCTTATATGCTATCCGTTATATATATGCCCCGTTGATAATAATAATGGTTAATTCCATCCCTACTTTTTACACTTTATCCATCTTTTAGAAAAATGAATAACTAAGATGAATCTGCTCTTTAACGTCTCATTGCTGAAATATATTATTTGAAAATATGTCAATTAATATCAGAGTTTGAGTTACTGGAAGCCAGTTCTAACTCCAGATACTAGCTGAACAATTTAAAACTTGATTACGAAAGAAAACAAAAAAGGCATATATATCTTCAGAATAAACTTACATACTAAACAAAGGGAAAGAGACGTTATCTGGCCTCACTTGCTCTCAATTGAGAAAAAACTTCTTCACTTGCGGTTGATTCTGAGAAGTGTTCCAGCAACAACGGCACATCAGGATCTCTTTCCATTGTTGAGTTTGAGTCCAGAGAGGTAAAGCGCTGCAGATTAGGCAATATGAATCCTGAGGTGGCTGTACTTGCTGTAGTACTGTCCTCATGTGGTTCTCTGTTTATTGCTGTTTGTTGAAGCTGTAATGCATACTCCAAATCCCACAAAACATCTCCCATTGCAGGCCTATCATCACCATCATCTTGCAAACATTTTTCTAAGCAATCACCAAACTTTCTCAATGAGTTCGGATTAATCTGACCCTTTAAAGATGGATCAACAATATCTTCAATCAACCCTTTTTTCTTGCATTGCATTCCCCATTCAGCTAAATTCATTTGCTCTCTTGGAAGCAAGTTATTAATAGCTGGTCTTGCGCAAAGAACTTCCAGAAGAACAACACCAAATGAAAACACATCGGATTTTTCTGTCAATTGTTGAGTTCTAAAGTACTCAGGATCAAGATAACCAAAAGTCCCTTTAACACCTGTACTGACATGAGTTTCATCAAGTGGAGTTGATTTAGAAAGACCAAAGTCAGCAACTTTAGCAACATGGTTTTCATCAAGCAAAATATTTGTGGGTTTAACATCACGATGAATTATTCCTCCAGTTGAACCTTTGTGAAGATAATGAAGACCTCTAGCTGCACCAATACAAATTTCAAGTCTTTGCTTCCATGTCAAACAAGGAAACCCTGTATTATTATAAAGGTGATCTCTCAAGGTCCCTTTTTCCATGAATTCATATACCAATATCATCTCGTATCTCTCATCACAATACCCTATTAAGGATACGAGATGTCGATGGCGAATTTTTGATAAAACCATGATCTCAGTGTGGAATTCAGGTAGACCTTGACCTGAACCTGTTGCTCCTCTTTTCACAGCTACTCTTGTTCCATTCAAAAGTGTTCCTTTATATACATTACCAAAACCACCTCTTCCTATTAGCCTTTTTGAATCAAAATTGTTTGTTGCAATATGAATTTCAGCTAAAGAAATTTTCAACCCAAGATTTAGATTAGGCACAGGTGAGTTCTTGATGGTTTGTTCAGTCACTCTACTATGGGAACTACCAACTCCATATCCAGGAACAGCAGACCAATCCAAAGTGTCAGATTTTGACTTCCTACGTTTCAAAACAAGTAACAAAGCAACCACCAGAATACAGAAAAGAGAACCACCACCAACAGCTAAACCAACAATAAGAGGAACAGTCTTCTTAGTAGACTCATTTTCAACATAAACTTTGGCCAATCCATCTATAATCTGCAACATCTCAAGCCCATTTAAATAAGCATTTTTAACTGGAGAATCCCTCATAGGACCAATACTGATGTTCATGACACCAGATTGAACTGGACCCACCAAATAATCAACGTGAAATGGGGAACTCATTAGGTAATTCGAATAACTATAATTGATTTCCTTGCTATATATTTCATTTATGTAGAGATAAAACCAAATAGAGTTAGAAATTTCACTAATAAAATCACAGAAGTGAAACCTAACAAGATGCAGAGCAGTTCTGTTCACATCAAAAGACCAGGTTATGTTGAGAAAATTAAGTTGGCCACTAGCGTTGGTTTTCAATTCTTTGGCTGTTTGGTAGACCGGATCTGGGGCAATATATTTACTATCTTCATTTGGGTATTCTGGTAAAGGTTTGCTGGTATTCCTTGAAACATTTGGGTTATTTAGATAACTATCATCTGGCTCCCAATTTCTCCATATATCATCAATATCTGGTTTGATAGCTTCGCCTCCAACATTTACTCTGTAAATTGTCTCTAAAACTGAAGAGGGTAAACTTGTAAAGTCGACCCCAGCTTTTGTAGCGTTTTCTGGGCTGAAACCGAGATTTGGGGCAAGAAAGATTTCAATGGCATTTACAAATGCAAAAGAAGATACTCGAGGAGTAAAATAAATCTCAAATTTGTTGGAGTTATTGACACTTAAAAGAAATTCCTTTATTACAATAGAGTTGTTGTTGGTGGTGTTGGATTTGATTTTGACAGAGTAATTATGCAAAAGCAAGAACCTAGAAGCAGAAACATCAAAAACTGCTTTTGGGAAATCAGTTTTGGAGGGAAAAGGAAAGAAATGGAGGCGTACCAGGTAAATACCGGAATCGCTTATACCGAATTGGTATGAAGATGGTTGGTTAAAGACTCTTGCTGTGTGATAGATGGGTGAGATACCAAGCGATTGGTTGCTAACCTCCACTATGTTGCCCTTCTTTGTGAAATGAAAAGAAGCGGAAGAGTTCATGTCTCCAATAAAATTCCGACCACTTTGGTTTACATTTTGGTTTGACCCACAATTAACGAAATATTTATCAGGAGGAGAATAAGTTGAAGAAACAATTTGAAGGAGAAGAAAAAGGATGGATATCGTAGGGATATGGGCTATCTGGTTCTGAAGCTTATTCATGATTATGTTGAAATATTGAAGCAATAGATTTTGCTTAACTTCAAACAAACTAGAGCTATGGTTAGCCGAAAATGATGGAATTGTGGATGACTTGAGTCAAGCTGTGGACTTCAAAGCTTAATATTCAACCATACAATTTTTTGTTTTTGTTTTTGAAATTATCCATTCAAATTAAAAAAGTCAGAAATATCCTACAAATATAAAGTTTTTATATTTTTGTGTACTTTTAGACTTCATGGTTTTCTCTGTCCTTTCGCATTTGGGAAGAATATCTAAAGTCTAACAGTAATATTATATGCATTATTAAAAAAACAAATTCTTCTGAAAATAGATTAATATTATCAGATCATTCAGGGATAAAAAAATCATTTTAATAATTAAAATAAAATTAATAAAAAGAGGTTATTTTAAATTATTTTTCAAAAAAATTTAGATTCATTAACATATTAGTGTTATATTATATATTAAATTAATTATGAGATTATTTAATAAAAATAATTAATTTTATTGTGCAAGTAAATTGATTAATGTATGTAATAGATATTCTTTTAAAAAAAATTTAATTATAATTGAAATATTATATATTATAAACACTTAGATAATTTTATTTGAAGTAAATGTGTGGACCCGATTTACTATATAATTACAACCTATAACTCTTGTTTTTTTTTTTTTTCAAAAGTTTATTATTCAAGTAATTTATTAAGTTTGTGTATAAACTGAAATATTAGTATAAAATTATGAATATATTTTAAATTAATATATGTTTAATAAGAAAGAAATTTTTATTAATACGTGTATAATTATTTTTAATTTTTAAATATTTAATAACTTATGTATATTTAGATAATATATATATGGATTACATTTATATAAATTAAAATTAACCTGATTATATATACATACATGGGTAATAATTATTTGAATAAAATTTAATTAATAATTTATATATTTTGATTTGTTATTAATAAGACATAAAAATTTTTAATTTATGTTGTAAATATATTTTTATTTTTTTAATTAATTTAATTTTAATAATTTAAATAAAAATAAAGAGTATATATTTTAATATTTAGTTCTAATATACGTGTTGAGTATGTCAGCAACTTAAAAAAAATTATCATCTTTTTTGGGAAACTACCTGGTTAGTCCCGAACATGAGTGACATGTTTCCTACGTTTTAGGTCAACTAATGACTTTAAATCCTTTTCCAGCTTTGATAAAGATTTCAAAAGAAAATAAAGAGAACTAGACCCATCGAAATATCTCCTGATTGCGTTACTTCCATAGTTCCTTCCAATTCCTCCCCCTCACCATGATACAGCTTTTCAAAATACGAATTCTCCCCCTTAAGAGCAGTATCAGATGAGGAAAAGTAACTCATATCTTCAAAGAAAGTGACATCTATAGTGACATAATACTTTCTAGTAGGTGGATGGTAGCACTTGTATCCTTTTTAATATCCTCCATAACCAACAAATACACACTTAATTGCTTGGGCATCTAATTTAGACCTCTAATTTTTAAGAACATGGACAAAAGCAACACAACCAAATACACAGGTAGGAAGATTATGAAATGATGACAGGGATACATGAGATGCGAGAACCTCAAACGGGATTTGTCCGTGAAGGACACTGGATGGGAGACGATTGATGAGATGGGCGGGAGCTTGTACAACATCGCCCCAAAGATGTTTTGGCATATTAGCACTAAATAGGAGAGTACGAGCCATATCAAGTAGGTGACGATTTTTTCTTTCAGACACCTCATTTTGTTCTGGTGCTTGTGGGCAAGTAGTTTGGTGAACAATTCCATGTGTTTGGAAAAAATCTTGAAAAATACGATTAACATATTCTCCCCCATTGTCAGAACGTAGGACTCTAATGGTGCTATTGTATTGTGTTTGAACACGAGTACAAAAATTTTGAAAAGCTTGAAAAACTTCATCTTTGTTTTGAAGAAGACCAACCCATGTCAATCATGTACAATCATCAATAAACAACACAAAATACCTCATACCCGATATAGTAAGCTCTCTAGATGGTCCCCAAACATCAGAATGAATTAATTCAAAAAGAATAGTACTTATATTAGAAACACTTGGAGAATAAGTAGTATGATGACTCTTGGCCTGCAAACATGTCTCACAACGTAAAGCAGATTCACTCACACCAATAAATAGAGTAGGCATAAATTTTTTCATAAGACTAAAAGATGGATGCCCTAAGCGACGATGCCATAACCAAATTTCACTTAGCTGGTCAGAACTCGAAGTCAAAGGAGTGCGGGATTGGGCTCTTGGTTTCTCCCCTGCGTAGTTTTGATCCAGACGAAACAATCTATTCCTCAGATACCCTTGACCAATTATTTCCTTGGTAAGGAAAATCACATATATAGGATAAAAGGCTATAGAACACTTAGACTCAGTATTCAATTGTGGGATAGATATTAAGTGATGAGATAAATTCAGTACGTATAAAATATTTTGGAGCTGTAAGGTTGGGGTAATACGAACTGGCCCCATCCCTAACACAAAAAAAGTTTCACCATTAGCATTCGTAACATAAGACACTGACAAGTCAGTAAAATAAGATCTATCATAGTTAATTTTGGTTATATTTATGTTTTATTTAGTGGTATTGTGGTAAAAATGACTATTTGTGACTATGTTGGAGTTGGTGAATTGTAAATGAATTTAATAGGAACCCAATGATGATATATGGTTGGCATGCATTGGACTTGGATTGAAATGTGGTAGTTATGACATTTGTATTCATTAAGCGTATGTATGGTTAAATTTTTTTTTATTTGAAATGCTCCATTCTATATGCACATGCCAAAATTTTGTGAAATTGTGTGCTTATTTTGAGAAGTTTTTATGGATTTTATGCTTTGATGATTTATGTTTATATAACAAGCTTTAGAATCCACTTTGGTGTCTCTTGAGACGAAATTATATATGCTACTTAGATTGAGCGATGATTTAGGCCTTCTTTGGACCTTTTGAGCTTTTCAAGCTACTATGATTATTTAAATCCTTAGTTAACCCATTTTGAGCCTTTATGTTGATTTTTCATTTCATGTTATTTTTGTGATTAACCTAGCCTAAATGATAAATCCCACTTACAACACCCATAGTTGAAAGCAATTGTGTTATATTTTGTTGAGCTAATATATATTGGGAATGTGCTGTTACCTTCTTGAGATTAATTTGTTTTATATATATATATATATATATATATATATATATATATATATATATATATATATATATATATATATATATATATATATATATATATATATATATGTATGTATGTATGTATATGTATATAAAAGATGAATTTGGAGTATAATTCTCACAAAAAAAAAAGAATAAAATATAATTAAATAAAGTTTGGAAACAATGAAATGCAAAAGAACCTAAGTTTAGGGTACACCACTTGTGTTTGTGAGTTCATTAGCTTATCATATGTATTTCGTTAGCTACTGGTGTGTTTGAGCCTAAATTTTTCTATCTCACCTACCCATACCTTAGCCTTTCATTACAAATTTTAAAAGACCTACTTATTTCAATCTAAATTTTCATTTACATTAGCGAAAAATGTGGACTTATGAAGTTTATATTATTGTAGACTATTCTTTTATTTGTATGGTTCGCATGAGCTTATTTTGATGGCATATAAAGTAAACTAGATTGGCATAACACACACACATGGAGCATGTCATCGAAAAATTGGTCATACACTTAAATGAATGTATTATAGAATGATAATCATATAGATATTTAGGTTGAGTGTATTAGTTAATCTTTGAGGGTTCTCGAATTCATTAAGCATGCTTGAAACTAATATCATTTATAGTTATGGATTTTCTTTTACTATATTTAGATGTTAAAATTTTAAGTTATTTAATTTGTGTGTTTGCTTTGCTTAGAACAAACAAAGAGTTAAGTTTGAGGGTGTGATAACTGATAAACATTATTTTGAACCTATTATTTGTTAGTTTTTAAATATTTATTTCATGATTTATTTCGGTATTACTTTAATTTGTATGGTATTTTTATGTTTTGTAGGTCCAAGCAATGTGAGATGAAAATTGGAGTTAAGTGTTCAAAAAGAGCTGCAAAATGTAACCCTTACATTGTATATCATTTTCTATGTAAGGGGCGGTAAATTAGAGCAGAAGTACGTAAGGCTTACGTAGGAATCAAAAACTATGTAAGGACCCTTACATGGCATGACAACATTGCACGCTGTGGCAAGAGAAAGTGTGTGCCGCAACATGGAGCTCTCAGGTTGCATTTTAGGAATCCAGGAAATCAACGCGTGCCGCGGCAAGGGAAATTGTGCGCCGTGGTGAGGGGGTCCCTATTTTGGTGAGCAGTCCAGAAATTCAAAGCTCGCCATGGTATAAGAAAATGCGCACTACGGCCCACACATCTGTTTTTCACTTAAACCCCTTTTAGCCCACACACTCATACACTCTCCAAACCAAACCTATAAATACATCACAAAAACCCCTTCTCTTTACACAGAGTGAACAGTGCCATTTTTCCACCACCAACAACCATCTTCTTCCATTTTCTAGAGAGAGAAACCAACATTGATGCTCCATTGAAGCTTATTCAAGACCTAACTTGGATGAGGTGACCATCCAACTCCAAGAAGGATATTGCAAGAGTGGAAATAGGAGTATCTCATTACTTGTAATTTCTTTTCTCTCTTAGATTTTAAGAGTGTTCTTTGTAATAGAAAATATTTATTTAGATTCTATTATGAGTGGCTAAACTGATTATGTGGGATTTAGTGATGCTCCCATGAGTGGATGAATAGTTTTTTTATGATTTAATTTGAATTAAAGTAGTTTATGTCATGTTCATTGTTGAAAAATATCTTTGTTCATGGTTAATCTTGATCATGTTAATTTATGAACATTAGAGAATAAATTAGAATTAGGTATTAGATTTATCATCTTTGCTTAATTTAGAAATATTGAACAAGAACCTAATCATAGTACATTGATTTGTTTTAGACTACGTGGCTAGTCAATGGCAAGAGAAAGGAAAATTGCCTAGTCAACTCAAGCAAGCAAAGGCGGTTATGGTCTTTCAAAGTGGTAAGGTAGTCAATAAAAATTTACCTAAAATTTCTAATGATTTATCACTTAGTGCAGGTGATATGAAAGGAGAGCATTTGATAGCTAAGGGAGGTGATGAATCCAATGCCAAGAATGATGAATCATCCAAAGATGGAATTGGAGAGTCATCTACCACCCCTCAATTGCACAAAACGTCGGAGCCTTACCGACCACTCATACCATTTCTATACCGTCTCAAGGATGATAAACAGGATAAGCAATTCTCTGACTTGTTTAATATGCTTTCAAAAGTTCAAATTAATTTGCCATTGCTAAATGTGATTAGAAATGTGTCTTCCTATGCTAAATTTTTCAAAGATTTGATATTAGGAAAAGGAAGTATGGATTGAATGAGAGAATTGTTGTGTCGAAAATCTCGAGTTCAATCCTTCAACAAAATTTACCACCTAAACTAAAGGATCCCGGAAGTTTTAACATTGATATCACTTTGGGAAATAAGAGAGTGGTAAAGGCTATGCTAGATTTAGGAGCAAGTATAAATTTAAGGTCATATTCAATTTATTTGCAACTACGTTTAGGAGAATTGAAACCTACAACCATGTCCCTTCAATTAGCTGATAGATCTGTTAAGTACCCTAAAGGAATGATTGAGGATTTGCTTGTACAGATAGATAAGTTGATTATACCTGTTGATTTTGTTGTGTTGGATATGCACGAAAATCTATCTATGGACAAGGAGTATACTATTCTTCTTGGTAGACCATTCATGGCCACTACCAAGACTATTATAGATGTCCATAGTGGAAGTTTGACTATGAAAGTTTTGGGAGAAACTGTTCATTTTGAAGTGTTTGTTACTTCTCCTTTACCTTATGTTTCTATTATCGATGAGTGCTCTTACATTGATCATATTGATACTCTTGTTCATAATGCCTTTTTGCAGGATGAGATTGAATACAAACTTGAGTATGCTTTAACAGTTGATCTAGTAGAGGAGGATTTGGATGAAGAGACTAAGGATATCTTGAATTTGCTAGATAGTGCCGAACCTATAGTTGAGCCAAGTATACCCTTTGAGTTGCCTAAGACCCTATCTAGGGAAGACAATACTCCATCTAAGCTTGAATTAAAAGAATTACCCAAACATCTTAAGTATGTGTTTTTGGGAGAGGGGGATACCTATCCGGTCATTATCTCATCTACTTTGACCCAAACCCAAGAAAGAGTGCTAGTGAAGGTACTTAAGAAGTATAGGAAAGCTATAGGTTGGTGTATTGATGACATTAGAGGTATTAGTCCTACTATGTGTATGCATAAGATCATTTTATAGGACAATACCAAACTTGTGAGAGAAGCCCAAAGGAGACTTGACCCTATTATGCAAGAGGCAGTGAAAACTGAAATTTTCAAACTCTTAAAAGTGAGAGTTATTTATCCTATTTCAGATAGCAAATGGGTTAGTCTAGTATATATGGTACCAAAGAAATCTGGGATCACCGTGGTTAAAAATGATAAAAATGAGTTAGTGCCCACAAAAATACGGGATGGAGGATGTGCATCAATTTTCGTAAACTGAATTTGTACACAAAGAAAGATTATTTTCCTCTTCCTTTTAGTGATCAAATGCTTGAATGCTTAGCAGGGCATGACTTTTACTATTTTCTAGATGGTCTTTTAGGTTATTACCAAGTGCCCATTGCTCCGAATGATCAGGAGAAGACTACATTCACATGTTCATTCGGTAAATTTGCATTCAGGAGGATGCCATTCGGTATTTGCAATGCCCCTGCCACATTCCAACGATGCATGATGTCAATATTCTCGAATATGGTGGAGAAATGCGTTGAGGTATTTATGGATGATTTTTCAATTTTTGGAAATTCATTTGATGATTGTCTAAATAATTTGACTCTTGTGCTTAAACGTTGTATTGAATGTAACTTGACCCTTAATTGGGAGAAGAGTCATTTTATGGTTAAACAAGACATTGTATTAGGACATGTCATTTTTTGTAGAGACATTGAGGTGGACAAAGCAAAAATTGATTTAATAGCTAAATTGCCATCTCCCATTAATGTTAAGAAAATTAGGAGTTTTCTTGGCCATGTAGGTTTTTATAGGAGATTTATTAAAGATTTTTCTAAGATAAGTCGTCCTCTTTGTAATCTATTAGCTAAGGATGCTTCTTTTGTCTTTGATGGTGATTGCCTTACTGCTTTTAATGCTTTAAAAGAGAAATTGACTTTTGTGCCTATTATCATGGCACCTGATTGGTCATTATCATTTGAGATTATGTGTGATGCCTCGTATTTTGTTATAGGGCCTTTTTTAGGACAACGAGTAGATAAGCGGTTGCATATCATTTACTATGCTAGTAAAACTCTTAATGACGCCCAACTTAACTACTCGACCATTAAAAAAGAATTTTTGGCTGTTGTATTTTTTTAGATAAGTTTAGATCTTATTTGGTAGGGTTTAAAGTTATTGTGCATTCGGACCATGCGACTTTGTGGTATTTGTTGAGTAAATCGAATGCTAAGCCAATATTAATTCGGTGGATTTTACTTTTGCAAGAATTTGACTTAGAGATCAAGGATAAAAAAGGAACTAAAAATGTTGTAACTGATCATCTATCTAGGTTAATTTCTGACTTTGAGACTATGGAGAATGACAAAGAAGTTGATATTGTTGAGACTTTTCCTGATGAACAACTATTTTCTGTAGGTCCAAGCCTTTAGTATGTGGATATAGTGAATTTTCTTGCTAGTGGTTCATTGAGGCCTAACATTTCTTTTTAGGAAAAGAAAAGATATCTTCATGTGTGCAGGCAATACTTTTGGGATGACCCATATATGTACAAAATTTGTCAAGACCAAGTCATCCTGAGGTGTGTGCCGGAAGAGGAGCATGTAAGGATTTTGACCTTCTGTAATGAGCTTCACTATGGAGGCCATTTTGGGGGTAAGAAAACCGCCATTAAGGTACTCCAATCTTGTTTTTATTGGCCTACTCTGTTTAAAGATGGTTATAATTTTTGCATGCGTTGTGATAGATGTCAGAGGATTGGTAATATAGGTAGACGTAATGAAATGCCTTTGACATATAATTTAGTTGTTGAATTATTTGATGTATGGGGGATTGACTTCATGAGTCTTTTGCCCCCTTCTTCTAGATTTGAGTATATTTTAGTTGCAGTTGATTATGTGTCCAAGTGGGTGGAGGCTATACCCACTAAATCTAATGATGCTAACTCTATTGTGAAGTTTTTGAAGGAAATAATTTTTAGTAGATTTGGGACACCGAGGGCAATAATCAGTTATGGAGGAAGCCACTTCTGTAATAAGCTTTTTGATGGATTGTTGAGCAAGTACAACATCACTCATAAAGTGGACACTCCATATCATCCACAAACATCCAGACAAGTTGAAATTAGTAACCGACAAATCAAGGGTATTTTGGAAAGTACGGTGCGACCTTAAGAAAGGATTGGGCTTCAAAGCTCAATGACGCATTATGGGCTTACCGTACGACATACAAGACACTTATTGGGATGAGCCCATACCGGTTGATTTATGGAAAGGCATACCATTTTCCCGTTGAACTTGAACACAAGGCCTATTAGGCAATCAAGCAACTGAACATAGACTATCAACAAGCAGGAGAGAAATGCTTACTTCAACTGTATGAGCTTGAAAAGATTCGAAATGAGGCTTATAAGAATGCCAAGATTTATAAAGAACGCACCAAGCGTTACCATGACAAAGGGCTCGTTAGTAAGTCTTTCTATCCTAGAATGAAAGTACTTCTATTTAACTCTCGTTTTGAACTTTTTTTCGAAAAGCTTCGATCACGATGGAGTGGACCGTACCAGATTGTGGAAGTATTTTCTCATGGAGCTGTTGTGTTTCTAAATCTGAAGATGTAAATAACTTTCAAAGTGAATGGACACCGTGTAAAGCCTTACTTGGAGGGAGTTGTTCACAATGGGGATGTGAAGTGCATGCACCTTAGATCCAAACATCGTCTTGCTAAGACGTTAAACTAGGCACTTGGTGGGAGGTAACCCACCGTTTTAGGTAATATATTTCTTTTCTTTTAGATTAATTTTGTTTTCCATTTGCCCTGTCTAAATACTTTTCTGAACTATTATTTAGTTGAAAACCTTGAGGATAATGTTTAGTTTAGGTTTGGAGGTGCAAATTAGTCCAATATAATTTTTTATAACAAAACTATCATACTTTCGGTAAATTTTTTATGAATAATCAAGTCTTTATGAATTGCTTGTCTGATTTTTAAAATGTTTAGGATTTGCTATAAAGACTGATTTTAATTTGCATTCTTTGTTTAATGCTTTTGTTGTTGAAACTGAGATGAACTTGAATCTTGTGTTTAGGATTTGAATAGTGGAGAGTGGAGACTACCTTATGAGATGATTATTAAGACTTTAAACGCTTCACTCTGAGAGTTAATAATTTTTCTACTCCTTTAAACACCTTTCGTATCATTTCAAATTGTTAGAGGATCTTTATAGATTTTTGCATTGAATGTTAAGATTTTAAACATCTAATGAAGAATTATAGGTTTAATTGTATTGCTTAGATTAAATAATTTGAGTAAAATTTTAAGTGTGGGTCTATTTCATTCATGCTTGACTTTAAAAGATACAAGGGAATCCCTATAGCCAACACAAAAGAGCCAAAATTTACCATTCACAAAATACCATGTATGAGGGTCAAAAAAAAATATTAATTATTATGACCCTTAAGTTCTTCAAGTGGTAAAATGGTTATTATAAAGGAAAAAAATGGAAAATCAATTCCTTTGAAGTCAATGTATTTTTTATTCATTTTAAGGCATACACTTGATGTTTTTGCTTGAGGATTTTAATTGATGTACAATATTAGTTATGTGATTTTTTTCATAAATCCTAATATTTGATTCCTTTCGTGAGATCCATGTTAAACACTTTTTGAGCCTTTCTTGTTTACTATGCGAACCATTAGCTCATTTCTTTACATAACTTATATTCACATATATCTTATTGAGTGTTTGAACCTTTAGGATCGGTGTGATTTAGAGAGTAATTCTTGTAATGATTAAAGTTGAAGCAAATTCAAATTTTTAATACTAGGTTTAGGGGAATCAATGTTGATATGTTTTTAGTATTGGGATTTAGATTTGTGAAGCGAAACTGATCTATATGGTGAACTTTGATGTGTTAGAATGTTGGATAAACTTGTGCATAACTCTTGATTATAAATTGGAAAGAAACTGAAGCATCACAAGGTTTGTTAATTTCACTTTTTAGTTTTGTTCTTTGCCTTTTTAATTCTATTTTTGTTTAAGGACTAGCAAAATGTAAGTTTGTGGGTATTTGATGAATATTATTTTGAACCTATTATTTGTAATTTTTAAGTATTTATTTCATGATTTATTTCGATATTACTTTGATTTGGAGGATATTTTTATGTTTTGTAGGTCCAAGCAATGTGAGATGAAAAGTGGAGTTAAGTGTTCAAAAAGAGCTGCAAAATGCAACGCTTACATTGTATTTCATTTACTATTTAAGGGGGTAAATTAGAGCAGAAGTACGTAAGGCTTATGTAGGAATGAACAACTATGTAAGGATCCTTACATGGCATTACAACATTGCGCGCCGTGGTAGGAGAAAGTGTGTGCCGCAGCATGGAGCTCTCTGGTAAAATTTTAGGAATCCAGGAATTCAATGAGTGCCGCGACAGGGGAAATTGTGCACCGTGGTGAGGGGTACCTATTTTGGTGAGTAATCCAAAAATTTAAAACATGCCGCGGCAGAAGAAAAAGCGCGCTGCGGCCCGCGCATCTATTTTTTACTTAAACCCCTTCTAGTCCACACACTCACATACTCTCCAAACCTAACCTATAAATACATCACAAAAATCCCTCCTCTTTACACACCGTGAACAGTGTCGTTTTTCCACCACCAACAACCATCTTCTTCCACTTTCTAGAGAGAGAAACCATCATTGATGCTCCATTGAAGCTTATTCAAGATCCAACTTGGATGAGGTGATTATCCAACTCCAGAAGAATATTGCAAGAGTGAAAATATGAGTATCTCATTACTTGTAATTTCTTTTCTCAATTAGATTTTAATAATATTATTTGTAATAGAAAATATTGATTTAGATTCTATTATGAGTAACTAAACTGATTATGTGAGATTTAGTGATACTCCTATGAGTGGATGGATATTTTTTTATGATTTAATTTGAATTAAAGTGGTTTATGTCTTGTTCATTATTGATTAATATCAATATTCATGGTTAATCTTGATCACGTTAATTATGAACATTAGAGAATAAATTGGAATTAGTTATTAGATTTATCATCTTTGCTTAATTTAAAAATCTTGAACAAGAACTTAATCAAAATACATTGATTTATCTTAGACTAGGTGGCTAATTTGATTTCCTACGTGCTTACGCAAATTAATTGATTGACATTCCTGACCGAAGAGGTTAATTAATGAATTAAGAGGAACTCTCCATTGATTTGAAAATTTCTAGGGTTTGTTAGAAAAAGTCAATAAATCTAACTTTTAGTGCTTAAATGTAAAACTATCATAAAATATTCTATCTATGATTGGATAGCTAGCTATTTTTTCACGTTTTTTCATCATATTACTTCGGCCTATCTTTTTGCTCGTTTATTTTATTTCTCGTGAAACTTTTACAATTTTAAATTTCATTCAACCAACAAGCTTCGTTAGAGTGTTGAGAATTTATTTTTGCAATTAATTTTTAGGAAACAATTAAAACGTTTTGAAAACTACAGCAATTTCTTGAGAGACCGACCTCAGAGTTGCTTATCACTTGCTACAAGTGATTCGTACACTTTTGAGTATTTAAATTTGCACATCAATAACTATAACTTTGTTCATTTTAAGGTTAACTATTTATCTTGTTTCATACTAAATATGATGAAAATGCTTAATTTATGTTTAAGTTTATCAATGTAGTTGGAACGATAATAAACAAAGTAGAAATAGACCAAAATAGAAGAAATACAGGTTAGGCTCATAAGATTTTGGCACAACAAATATTTTGCTTTTACAACTCATATTTAGTGATAAATAAATATTTGTTATAAACTTATGTAATTACTTACAAAAATATATTTGTTACAAATATATTAATACTAATAGTATACTGAAAATGTATCTATTAAAATATTATTAATATACACATATTTTTATTAATTAATATTATTTGCGATTTGTCATTAAATATTTAAATTTTGTGACAAATATTTAATAAAAATTACCAATAATATTAATTAATAAAAATGTGTATATTATTAATATTTTAATAAATATATTTTTAGTGTACTACTAGTATTAACATATTTATATATTTGTATAATTATATAAATTTATAACAAAGTTAAATTATTACTAAATATGTATTGCAAAAATAAAATATTTTTGTAGTGTAGGCTTAATTTTTTATAGGTTTGCATATTCATTTTTTCTATTTTCTCTCCCTATGTAAGGTTTTGATAGGAGCCAAAGTTTGATACAAAAATATTTGACCACATACCAACTTTTGGAATAGGATGTCCGAAAGAAAAAACCGTCACTTTCTTGATATGGCTCGTGCGCTCCTATTTAGTGCTCATATGTTAAAATATCTTTGGGGCGATGCTATATAAGCTTCCGCCCATCTCATCAATCGTCTCCCATTTAGTGTCCTTCATGAACAAATCTCATTTGAGGTTCTCACATCTCATGTATCCTTGCCATCATTTCATAATCTTCCTACCCGTGTATTTGGTTGTATTGCTGTTGTACATATTCCTAAAAATTAGAGATCTAAATTAGATGCTCGGGTAATTAAGTGTGTGTTTCTTGGTTATAGAGGTAATCAAAAAGGGTACAAGTGCTACCATCCACCTACCAGAAAGTATTATGTCACTATAGATGTCACTCTTTTTGAGAATATGAGCTATTTTTCCTCATCTGATACTGCTCTTAAGGGAGAGAATTCATATTTTGAAGAGCTTTATCATGGTGAGGGGGAGGAATTGTTATGAACTGAGGAAGTAAGGCAATCAGGAGATATTTCGATGGGTCTAATTAAGGTTCTTATCCCATTGAATACAATAGTCGAATAAGCAGATGTTTCAAGTATTCAATCACTGAAAATGAAAATAAAGACACAACTGTTCCCTCAGGCATTACTCCTACCCCTGATCAACAACTCCCTGGTACTAAAGGTCACTCATCTGAGGTATGTACACCTATTGATACTAATAGCATTGAGTCTATTATTGGACAGTGTTACCAAATAGGTCTACTCAAGGTCAACCAGCCAATAGGTATGAACCAAATATTCATGTTACATCAAAATATCCAGTAGCCAACATGTCTACAAAAAGATTGTCTAAGCTATATAAATTATTTGTAAATTAAATATCTACTGTAACAGTACCTAACAACGTTCAGGATGCTTTGGGAGATTCAAAGTGGAGGAAGGTAATGGATGAAGAGATGAGGCGTTACAAAAGAACAATACTTGAAAACTTGTGCCTCCACCATAAGGCAAGAAGGCAATTGGTTGTTGAAGAACACTATTTTGAACCTATTATTTGTTAGTTTTTAAGTATTTATTTTGTGATTAATTTTGGTAGTACTTTGATTTGGAGGGCATTTTCATGTTTTGTAGGTTTAACCAATGTGAGATGAAAAATGGAGTTAAGTGTTCA
This sequence comes from Elaeagnus macrophylla, assembly GCA_029378325.1. Lineage (NCBI taxonomy): Eukaryota > Viridiplantae > Streptophyta > Magnoliopsida > Rosales > Elaeagnaceae > Elaeagnus > Elaeagnus macrophylla. Next base: position 45,712,787 of record CM055641.1, on the reverse strand, counting down.
AAAAGAGTTAAAAAATGTAACCCTTACATTGTAATCCAATTACAATGTAAGGGAGGATAAACTAGAGCAAAAGAGTGTAAGGCTTACGTTAGGAATCAACAATTCTGTAAGTGGCCCTTACAAAGCATGGATAATGAGTTGTGCTGCGGTAGGATAAAGTGTGCGCTGCGGCGAGGAGGTTCTTGTCTTGCTGAGGAATCTAGAAAATCAATGCGCGCGGCAACATAAGAAATTTCACATAGTGGCGAAGAGCTCTTGGATTGTCCAAGATAAAGTGCGCGCCGTGGCAGAAGAAAACGTGCATATGTTTTCCACTTACATGCCTTCCAACCCACACACTCACACACACTCCTAACCTAACCTATAAATACAACACAAAAACCCCTCCCAAAGCTAAGCGTGAGCAGTAGCCGATTTCCACCTTCCACCATCCACCACCATCTTCTTCTACTTTCTAGAGAGATAAACCTCCATTGAAGCTCCTTCAAGAACCAAATTGGAAGAGGTGACCATCTAACTCCAAGAAGGACATTGCAAGAGTGAAAATTGGGGTATCTCCATTGTTTGTAATTCCTTTTCTCTCTTAGATTTTAAGAATGTTATTTGTAATAGAAAATATTGATTTAGATTTTCTTATGAGTAGCTAATCTGATTGTGTGGGAATTAGTGATGCTTCCATGAGTGGTTGAATATTTTTATGAATTAATTTGGATTAAATTAATTTATGTCTTATTCAATGTTATTAATATCTTTGTTCATAATTAATCTTGATCATGTTAATTATGAGCATTAGAGAATAAATTAGAATTAAATATTAGAAATATCATCTTTGCTTAATTTAGAAATCTTAAAAAGTACATTGATTTGTCTTAGATTAGGTGGCTAATTGATTTCCTAAGGGGTTTATACTAATTGATTAATTAACAATCCGAATCAAAGAGGTTAATTAATCAATTAAGAGAAATTCTCCATTGATTTGGAAATTTCTAGGGTTTATTAAGAAAAGTCAATAAATACAACTTTTCGTGCTTAATTGTTAAACTCTCATAAAATACTCTATCCACTATTGGTTAGCTAGCTATTTTTTCATACTTTTCAATCATATAACTTCGGCTAATCTTTTCACTTGTTTATTTTAATTCCTGTGAAACTTTTACAATATTAACATTTGTCCAATCAACAAACTTTGTTAGAATGTTTAGGATTTACTTTTGCAAACAATTTTTAAGAAGCAATTGACATGTTTTAAAAACCATCGCAATTTCTTGAGAGATTGACCTCGGAGTTGCTTATCACTTGCTACGAGTGATTCGTACACTTACGAGTATTATAATTTGCACATCAGTTGTCGTTGGGTGTTTATTTTGAAACATAATGTTGATGGATCTGTGAATCGGTATAAAGCCTTCCTGTAGCAAAAGGGTTCACTCAAACGTATGGTGTAGACTACGATGAGACTTTTGCTCCCGTTACTAAAATGAATACTATTTAGGTTTTGCTTTCTCTTGCAGCTAGCTTAAACTGGCCACTTCGGCAATTTGATATCAAGAATGCGTTTTTTCATGGAGAGTTAGTTAAGGAAGGGTACATGAGTCTTCCACTTGGGTATATAGTTGTTTCTCATGGTAATTTTGTATGCAAATTGAGAAAGTCTTTGTATGGTCTCTTGCAGTCCTCTCGTGCCTGGTTTGGAAGATTTTCACAGTTCATGAAGAAGGTTGGTTACAGACAGAGTAATTCAAATCATACGTTGTTTCTCAAACATCAACAAGGGAATGTAACAACTCTAATTATTTATGTTGATATGGCAATTACAAGGAATGATATTGTTGAGATAGATAGATTATAGAAATAACTAGCCTTTATATTCGAGATGAATGATTTGGGTGAACTGAAGTACTTCTTAGGGATTGAGATAGCTAGGGGGAGAGAAGGAATTTTTCTATGTCAGAGAAAGTACATTCTTAACCTGCTAACTGAGACAGGTATGTTGGATTGCAAACCTATTGATACTCCTATTGAACAAAACCATTGTCTAGCAAAGTATCCAGATCAGGTACCAACTGATTGAGCTCGCTATCAGAGGTTGGTTGGGCGCTTAATTTATTTGGCGCATACTATACTAGATGTTGCATATGTGGTAAGTCAGTTCATGCATAACCCGAGTGAGAGTCATATAGTTGCAGTTATGAGGATTTTAAGGTACTTGAAGTCAACTCTAGGGATATGAGTAATGTTCTCTAAACACAACAACCCTCTTAAAGTTTGTAGCTTCACAGATGCAGATTGAGCAGGAAATATTACAGACAAAAGGTCAACATCAGATTATTTCACTTTTGTGGGAGGTAATTTGATTACATGACAAATTAAAAAGTAAAAAGTTGTGGCACGATTTAGTGCTAATGGGGCATGTGAATTGATGTGAATAAGAAATTTGCTATTTGATTTAGGTTTCAAACGCAAAAGTACTATGAAGTTGTATTGCAATAATTGGGTAGCTATTGATATATCATAAAATTTAATACAATATGATCGCACTAAGTATGTAGAGGTTGCTCGTCACTTTATAAAAGAAAAGCTAGATGTCAAACTAATTAGCTATGTTCCTACTGAAAAATAACTTGTAAATGTGCTTACCAAAGGAGTTTCTAGGAAGGTGTTTTATGATTCACTAAGGAAGTTGGGCATGGTTGATATGTATGCTCCAACTTGAGGGAGAGTATTAGCACGAGTCATGTAATTAATGTGTGATATGTTGTAATTAGTACTTGTCTAGTTCATACAGGATTCTAGTTAATACATTACTCTTGTATTTTTCTATATATACCTCCACTGTGAGGTGCGTAAATAATACAAGACAATAATTATTCTCATTATATTTAACTGTTTTGTGGCAAGTATATTTTCATCTTCTTTTATGAATTTCCGTATTGCAGTCATTGTTGGTGATCTAGTAATAAATTTTGTAGTTTCAATATGGAAACCCAAATAAATTATGCTCCCCTCTCGTTCAAGCAAAGAAGAATAGAGAGGATTTGTTGGTATGCTTCTCTTCTTGCATCCCATTATTTCTTTGAGACATTCTGTGGAGGTCTCCATTGATTACCTTTGCCAACTATGAAAATATTTTCATTTTTTACCTAATCCTTAAATGTTTTATAAATCTATAGTTGGGAATGGCCTTTTCTTCCTTTGTCTTACTGTCTTATAGGTATTATCAAATGAGAATGATGAGTTGCAGATTGTTGTTATTTTTCTTTGTTAGTTGTTCTAAATCAGAATTGAGAATTGAATTTCTTTAAGAATAAATTTGCATTGTTTGAGATTTTCCTTTCAATAAGATTACTAACTGCTGTTGGTTTTTAACTTTTGATATTACACTTTGCTCTCTCTCCATGAAACACATCGTTGTTTGTATATGTAATTTATCCAATAATTGAATGTATCTGACGACTTGACTGTGCCTCCTTTAACCTACTCCTTTGCAATTGAGACTTTTTCAAGTTTCCCATCCTTGTGTAACGAGGCTTGATTGTTGCAAATTTTATATCAGTAGGCTTCTAGTTCTTGAGAATTTTTAAGAGGACAAGTTGATTTGATTTGATTATATTCATAAGTTCTCTCTTTCTGTTGTAACACCAGTAGTATTTGCCCATTTGCTTTACTTTTGTTTGCCTATAAGAATTGCAATGCTTTCAGTAAACTTTATTTATTTAATGTTCAAAGACTTTAAATTATGTTTTGTTGAAATGATATGGGCAAAATATTTGTATATTTCTTGATATTTGATTCATACAAAATACATGTATTTATAATAGAAATAAGAAAGCTAAAAAAAAAATACTAATTTAGTATGATATTGCTACCATATTAAGTTTTGATTTACTTTCTTATTTTGCCTTAAACATTTATAACTTTCTTATTTATCTCAACACACCCCCTTAAGTTGGTGCATACATGTCCCACATGCCCAACTTGTCTAAAAACTTTAAGAACACTCGATTTGTAATTGCTTTGGTGAGAATGTCAGTTAACTGATCTTCTGAACAAATCCTTGGTAATTCCATAATCTTTATATCCAACTTTTCCTTGATAAAAAATGTCTACCTCGAAGTACTTTTGTATAGTCATGTTGAACTGGATTATGTACAATATCACACGCTGCTTTATTATCACAAAATATTTGGACAGGTTGTCCATAAGGCAAACCCAAATCTTGTAAGAGAAGTCTTAGCCATAGTGTCTCACAAAGTAAATTTATTGAGCCTCTAAATTCAGCTTCTGCACTTGAGCGAGCTACAAAATTTTGTTTCTTACTTCTCCATGTCACAAGATTACCTCCTACAAAGGTGAAGTAGCCAGAAGTAGATCGCCTGTCACCTTTATCACTAGCCCAATCAGCCTCAGTATATACTTCTATACTTTAGTAGTTTGTATTTTTGGTGAATAATACTCCTTTTTTAGGTGCAGACTTTAGATATCTCAAAATGTGAATAATTGCATTCATATGTTGTTCTCTAGGATTATGCATAAATTGGCTAACAATACTTGAAGCATAAGCCAAATCTGGTCTTGTATGAGATAAATACATCAACCTTCCTACTAGTCTTTGGTATCTTTCTTTGTCAACTGGTACTTGGTTGGATTTAACACACAATTTTAGACCTTTTTCTACAGGTTTATCAACTAGTTGACATGTTGACATACCAATCTCTTGTAGTAGATCCAAAGCATATTTTCTTTGAGATAAAAAGATTTCATCATTTGATCGAGAAACCTGAATCCCAAGAAAATACTTTAAGCCCAAGGTCTTTTATTTCAAATTTTCTAGACAAATAACTTTGAAGAGCTTTTATTTCTTCAGGATCATTTCTTGTTACGATCATATCATCCACATATACAATAAGTATAGTGATCTTACAAATATTGTCTGTATAGATTACCAATACCAAAGCTTTGTCAATAATATCATTTGCTGCCTTGGTTTGAACAATCAGAACGGATTTGATGCCGGGGTATTCAATTCTGTCACTCATTTGATCTCTTCTTCGTTTTTTTTTTTTTTTTTTTGCGTTTCTTGCCTTCTTCTTTTTTTTCTTGATTTTTTTTTTGTAAATACTTTGAATAAGGCTTGACTTGAGCTTATAGGGAAAGGAAATACTTACGCTGGTGGGCTAACAATACTTGAAGCATAAGCCAAATCTGGTCTAGTATGAGATAAATACATCAACCTTCCTACTAGTCTTTGGTATCTTTCTTTGTCAACTAGTACTTGGTTGGATTCAACACACAATTTTAAACCTTCTTCTACTAGTGTATCAACTAGTTGACATGTTGACATACCAGTCTCTTGTAGTAGATCCAAGGCATATTTTCTTTGAGATAAAAAGATTCCATCATTTGATCGAGAAACCTCAATCCCAAGAAAATACTTTAAGCCCAAGGTCTTTCATTTCAAATTCTCTAAACAAATAACTTTGAAGAGCTTTTATTTCTTCAGGATTATTTCTTGTTACGATCATATCATCCACATATACAATAAGTATAGTGATCTTACCAATATTGTCTGTATAGATTACCAATACCGAAGCTTTGTCAATAATATCATTTGTTGCCTTGGTTTGAACAATCGGAACGGATTTGATGCAAGGGTATTCAATTCCGTCACTCATTTGATCTCTTTTTTGTTTTTTTTTTTTTTGCGTTTCTTGCCTTCTTCTTTTTTTCTTGATTTTTTTTTTTGTAAATACTTTGAATAAGGCTTGACTTGAGCTTATAGGGAAAGGAAAAAAAAAGGAAATACTTACGCTGGTGGGCGAACAGAGGGTGGGTTAGGACGATGGCTGCGGCGCTTGTGGGTTTAGGACGATGGGGGCAGTGCTGTGGGAGATCTAGTGGCTATGGGTGGCGACTATGGGTGATATGGTGGCTGCGGTTTGATTTGCTTCTCGAGTTGGGTTTTGGGTGGTTTCTTGTAGTGGCGCAATGGAGGTTGGCTGGTAAGGTGATGACGCCGTGGGAAATGGGTTTTACAGTGGGTACAAGGTGGATGGTTTTAGGTGTCGCGTTTGGTTTTGGCAAAGGAAGGGGTGGTAGTGTTGGCTTTGTGGTGTTTGGTCATGATGGGGATTTGGTCGCGATGGGGGGGTTTGATTTCTGGGTTGTTGGGTTGATGATGGAGGGGCAGTGGTGGTGGTCTATTTGATTTATGTTTGGTTTTTTGATTGGATGGTGGTTGTCGACATAGGGTAGTGGTGGGGTGAGATTTCCGGCATCGATTTTTGATTTTTTTTTTCTCGATTTACAGTACCCTAGTAAGCTTTGATACCATGTTGAAATGATATGGGCAAAATATTTGTACATTTTTTTATATTTAATTAATACAAAATACATATATTTCTACTAGAAATAAGAAAGCTAAAAAAGATACTAATTTAGTATGATATTGCTACCATATTAAATTTTGATTTACTTTCCTATTTTACCTTAAACATTTAGGGAAAATAACAAAACTAACACCCCCAAAAATTATAATAACAAAACTAGCACCCATGTGTTCAATTAAAATTGAACGACGATAATTTAGATTCGTTCAATATTGAACGTTCAATATTATCCGTTCAATTAGAATTGAATGACGACAATTAGACCTATTTAATATTGAACGTTCAATATTTTACGTTCAAATTGAATATTGAACGTTCAATATTAAACGTTCAATTCTAATTGAACACAAGGGGGTGCTAGTTTTGTTATTATAATTTTTAGGGGTGCTATTTTTGGTAATTTCCCAAACATTTATAACTTTTCTATTTATCTCAACATTTTTAATGACTAAAATAGTAGATCGGAGAATTCCATGTGAAAAAAAGTTATCCTAAATTTAATGAAAAATAGCAAAAATTGTGGTTAAATTAAAATTAAAAATAAAGAAAATTTAGTTGGAGAGAGAACTAACTCCATTAGAATAAAAAAAGTGTTAGGATTGAAACGAGGGTTTATCATGTAAAAATGTCGTATCTATTTTTCATCTACTTGATGTGTTAAAATTGGTAATAAAATCAGTGATGCTATATGCTTTGATTTAAGATTTTTTAATTAGTAAAAATAAAATAAAAAATAAGATAATTGTTTCAACTTTGTAACCACTGTAATTTGACAGTTTTAAAAAAATTATTGGATAAATTACATATTCAAACAACGATGTGTTTCATAATGTCGATAATATTATTTCTACTTTAACCTCATAATATTACTTAATTTCTTTGTCTGCTACAAAATCTTAAAGTTGAAAGCAAGAATCAAAATAAAAAATGTTAAAGAGTTGAGAATGGATCCGACCTTTAGAGAGAATGCTTTGGACAATATATCAAGGAGACGGAGGTCTTATTTCATATACATTAATAAAGAAACAGATGCAGTAAAACCAAATATCGTGCCTTTCCTTCTAATTTATTTGCTCTGCCTGTGTAATCCAAACCCAACACCAAAATTGCATTGTAAGCGTACTAAAGGTGTTCAAATCATAAGCTCAATGTAGCACTGAGCCACCGACTATAACATGTAAAAAAAAATTGGAAAAAACAACAAAAATAACATCTTTCAAATAACAAATATAACACTCCTATATTCAAATCATATATTTTCACAATTAAAAAAAAATTACATTGTTTTTTTTTTTAACATCCATTCAATTAAACGTCGTTCAAATTAAATTGTGATAATTCAGACCCTTACGTTACTATACGTTCAATGTTATTGGATTGCTAGTTTTGTTATTATAAATTTTAGGGATGTTATTTTTGATAATTTTCGAAAATAATCTCCTTCAATTTGGTTTCAAAAAGTTCCCAGCAATCTTCATGAAAAACAAATACTTATACTTGGAATTCTAATAGTAAGAACAATCACATTCATAAGTTAACATAAGCCAATTTCTTACTAAATTCTCTAATAGCCTAACTTTAAGAATTCAGTATAAAAACAACAGAGCGCATATAGGTCTTATTAGTCATTCTAATCTCCCAAAACTCCCAATTTTTTTTTTTAATGTAAAACAAGAACATCAAATTCGACATCTGAATCACCATTGGTTGACTGGTAAGTAAAATCAGTTGCAACTTACAAGTAAAGAATGGAAAGAAAGGCAAAAAAAAAAGGGTTCCAATCTCCTTCCTTGTTTGATTAAAGCTTCTGTCAAAACAACTAAATTATATTTTTTTATCAAAATCTTTGAAAAATAAGATTCTTGTTCTTGATGTTCGACATAGCTAAAAATTGTTTTATTCTTTTACATTTTGGGCTCTAACTTATGTGTTTTCATCTTTATTGTTTGGACTTCTCAATTCTTAGTTGTTATATTTGCTTGTGGTATATTCTCTTGGCAGTTGGCACACATAAAACTATTATATTTAAATTGCATGGAGCTGGCATACTATAATCAAACTGATGAAAACATTAAACATAAATTTATCGTGTAATGACACGAATTAGAAAATTTCCAATAAAAAAATAAGACAACATGAATTAGAGAATTATAAAAGAAAAAGTAATCCAAAGTAATATCGTCAATACTTGGAGTCTTGGATTATAATGAAGAATGAAGATTGTCAACAGTAAAAAAAAAAAAGAAGCTTCTTACTGGCCTTTGTTATATTATTTCATTTTGCTTTTGAAGATTTCTATTTGATTATGTCATTTGACTCTGAAGAAATTGAAAAAGGAGAAAAATTGGTTTTTTATTTCTTATTAATCTCATACAAGTTACAGGTATATATAGAGCATATCTCTAACAAATAATCAGCCTAACTAAAAGGTATATATTTATCGATCCCTAAAATCAAGCTTATACACACAATTATCCTTAATTGACAACACAAATTTGGAAACCCAATAATGACAGAATATACACGGGATCATCTTCTCCAATATACATAGCATATAACCAACACTCTCTCTCAAGCTGGATCCAGAGGGTTAATGGATCCAAGCTTGCTCATTAGGTGATGAAACTGAGTAGAGGACAAAACCTTGGTGAACACATCGCCAATTGATCAGTTGTACGTACATACATAGTTTGAACCTGTTGACGAATGTAGTGACAATCCACTTCAATGTGCTTCGTCTTTTCATGGAACACAGGATTTGAAGCAATGTGTATGGCTGCTTGATTATCACAGAAAAGTGTAATCGGAAGTAAAACCGGACAACCAAGATCAGTAAGGAGATGTTTCAACCAAACAAGTTCGCATGCAGCGGAAGCCATTACTCGATATTCAGCTTCAGCACTAGAGCAAGCCACCACATGTTTTTTTACTTTCCAAGAGATGAGATTACCACCAACATACAATAACCAGTCGTAGATCGACGATCAAGAGAGTTACCGGCCCAATCAGAGTCAGTATACCCCATAATATTAGTGTGACCATTACTAGTCATCAGAATTCCATGACCAATTGAGCCCTTCAGATATCGCAAAATGCGTTTAACCATATTAAGATGAAAAATGGTTGGAGCATGCATATGTTGACTTACAAGACTGACGAAAAAAGAGATATCAGGACGTGTTATGGTTAGGTAAATAAGCTTCCCAACAAGCTTTTGATAATAACCAGGTGAATCGAGAAGTGCGCTCATAGAGTCACAACGCAATTTGCTGTCCATTGGTGTGGCCGCAGGCTTAGTATGTAACATATTAGCATCATGAAGTAAAACAGCAATATATTTTCACTGATTGAGAAACAATCCTTTGCTAGATGTCGCCATTTCTATCCCAAGGAAGTATTTTAAAGGACCCAAATCCTTAATTGGAAACAACTGTTGGAGGTTCTTCTTGAGTTGAGTATAGCTTGTAAATTATTTCCAGTAACAATGAGATCATCAACATAAATAAGCACCACCAGCTTATCTACAGAACCAAGTCGAACATATAAAGAAAAATCAGCTGACTACTAGTGAACCCGAGCGTTTCAAGAGCATTGCTCAACTTCGCATGCCAAGCACGGGGACTTTGCTTCAACCCATAAATAGATTTATGAAGTTTACACACCAAATTCGAATTTCCACTAGAAGGGTGTCCAGGAGGGAGCTTCATGAATACTTTCTCTTCAAGATCGCCATGCAAGAAGGTATTCTTAACATCCATTTGAGATATGGACCACCCAAGATTAATAGCCACAGATAAGAGAACGCGAACAGTGGTCATCTTAGCAACAGGAGCAAAGGTCTCATTGTAATCAATGCTGTATTTCTACGTGAATCCTTGAGCAACAAGACGTGCCTTATGTTATTCAATAGTGCCATCAGATTTAAACTTTGTTTTAAATACCCAACAACTACCCACCACATGTTTATCTTGAGGTAGAGGAACTACACTCCAGGTTTTATTTTCAGCTAAAGCAATCAACTCATTATCCATGGCTTTCCTCCAGATATCTTGAGCTTGTGCTTCTTGGAAACTCTTGGGCTCATGATCATCTGATATAGCTGAAAGGAAAGCAGTGTGCAAAGGTGATATTCGCTGAAAATTCAGGTAGTTATCAATGGATATCTGACAGTGGATGCCACATAATCATGTAGTTTTGTTGGTGGATGTCGTGCTCGTGGAGGATTGCGTCGGGAAGGTAATATTTCATCATGGAGAGGTGGAGTTTCTTGTGCATTGGAACCGACATCCTGAGGTAGAGAATGGGTGTTAGGCACAAGCTCATCAGAATGATTTGTTGGAGCATCAATCGGTAGTACCGGGATTGCAAGGCTGGAAGTATCACCGGGCAAGTCACTGTCATGCAACTTAAGACTGGGTAACGATGCACCTGCAGAGCTGGAATTACTACCGATCATAAGATTACTTGGCAATGGAAATAATTCTGATGGAGTCTCCCCCTGACTAGAAGCCACGAAATAGGGAAGAGTTTCAATGAAGCGAACATCTCGAGTAACATGTAATTTTTTGGACATGAAATCATAACATTTGTACCCCTTTTGTGTCTGTGAATAACCCAGAAAAATACACTTTACTGCTCGAGGATCAAGCTTATCACGATGCACAGATGATAAATGCACAAAGCAAGTGTAGCCGAAAATCTTCAGATGAGCAAGATCCATCTTTTTGCCCTATAATACTTCAAGGGGACATTTAAAATTCAACACTCGGCTGGGTAAGCGATTCACAAGGTAAGCAGCAGTAAGAACTCCATGAGACCAAAAATGTTTTGGAACATTCATTTGAAGCATTATGGATCGAGTTTTCTCTAGTAAATCACGATTTTTACGTTCAGCGAGTCCATTTTGTTGGGGTGTGCCAACACAGCTAGTCTGATGCAATATGCCATTAGAATTTAAATAATTTAACATGTCATGGGACATATATTCGGTGCCATTGTCAGAACGAAGAATTTTAAGATTTGTTGAAAATTGAGTAGTAATCAACACATGAAAATTTTTTGAAATATTCAAACACTTCTCCCTTTGATTTCAACAAATACACCCAAGTAACCCTAGAAAAATCATCAATAAAGGTTACAAAATATCTAAAACCATCAATAGAAGTGGAAATAGGTCCCCAAACATCCGAGTGAACAAGTTCAAAAACATGAGTAGTGCGAGATAATGATGATTTAAATTGAAGTCTAGAAGATTTAGAAAAATGACAAATCTCACAAACAAGATTGTCTTTAGGGATAACTGGATTTATTTGGCGAAGAATAGCATTTGAAGGATGTGCTAAACGACGATGTCACAAAAGATGCTCATTGATAGGACTGGATCGAGCTTGAAAACCTTTGGGGACTCTAGAATCAGGAGAAAAATAGTAGAGACCATGCAAATGGAAGCCCTCACCAATCGTCTTCTTGGTAATGAGGTCCTGAAAGAACACCTTGGAAGGAGTAAATATAACTTCGCAATTAAGAGATGATGTAAGTTTGCGAACAGAAAGCAATTGAAAGGGAAAAGAGGGAACATACAAAACATCAGAGTCTACAGTATCTGAAACAAGTTTAATTTTACCCTTACCCTTGACAAGAACACATTTTCCATTAGCTATAGAAACAAGCGAAGGAATTAAAAAAGATTTGAAGTCATGAAGTGTAGATAATTTATTTGAACATATGATCAATGGCACCCAAATCAATAACCCATAAATCATGCAAATTACCAATTTCTAATGCAGTTATAAGAGCAAGCAGAATACCTTGGCTAGATTCAGACTTGGCATTGGTTAACAGACCAGCAAAGTGACTGAGAAGAGCAGCCGACTGGTCATGTCCTTGGTTCTCAACACCATCGTGAGATGTTTCCTGGCCATGTTTTTGTTGTAGAAAAGATGCAAAATCATTTAGCAAAGAAATAGGGTTAGAAGTACCAGTTTTCAGTGAGATATGTAGCCAAGTGAGCCTTATAATCAGTAGCTCGTTTTTAATATCCTCCTTTATGATCTTTCGCAAATTTGGGCTTCAATTCTGGGTGTTTCATCAAACAACGATCAATTGAATGACCAATATTATGACAGTGTTGGCATTTGAGATCCGGACGTTTGCCTTTGTAGACTTTCTCTTCAGAAGATGAACGAGAAAGATAAGCCCGAACATCCACAGGGCTAGGATTAGCTGTATGAGGCATGATTTTTTGACGAACGGCTTCACGTTGTATGGTTGCATACACATTTTGAAGAGTTGGAAGTTCAGTATGCAACAAAATATAGCTCCGTAAGTCTTCATAATCAGGATCAAGACTAGCCAAAAGCTGGAAAATCTTGTCCTCCTCTGCTCGTTTTCTCAAAATAACAGCGTCAACCGTGTGTGGCTGGTAAATTTTCAACTCACTCCACAAACTTTTCAGACTAACCAGTAAACTTGCAAACAACTTCCCATCTTGACGAATACTAGCAATATCTTGTTGAATTTGGAAAATTTGGACAAAATTATTTTGGTTGCCATACATATCTTGAACAGCCGTCCAAAGAGCCAAGGAGGACTCTGAATAACAGAAAATCTCAACAAATGGATGTTTCATTGAATTAAGAATCCACGACATAACCAGTTGGTCTTTGGCCAACCACGCCTCATACTCCTGTGAATTGACATCAGGAGGTTTGGTCGTACCAGTAATAAAACCCAACTTTAATCTTCCACCAAGAGCAATGGTGATTGCCCTTGACCAAGGAAGGTAATTAAATTCGGTTAACAATACTGAACATAACTTCTGAGAAGTGTTGTCGTCTCCCTCAGCAACATAATTTTTTGAATGACCGACCTTTGTTATTGCCTTGTCTGCCATAACAATATCTTATGAGAGGAAAAAGAAACACAGAGTTTTAGCATGAGAATCGTTGCTCTGATACCATGAAGAAATTGAAAAAGGAGAAAAATTGGTTTTTTATTTCTTATTAATCTCATACAAGTTACAGGTATATATAGAGCATATCTCTAACAAATAATCAGCCTAACTAAAAGGTATATATTTATCAATCCCTAAAATCAAGCTTATACACACAATTATCCTTAATTGACACCACAAATTTGGAAACCCAATAATGACAGAATATACACGGGAATCATCTTCTCCAATATATATAGCATATAACCAACAGACTCTAAATTGGGAAAGAAGGTTTGAAGACTGCTTAAGTATGGCAACTTAATTCACTAATTCAAACAATCAAAGAGATGCTACACCATTGTTCTATCTGAACGAACCTTTGCCTAGTCCGTATCCAGAAGCATTAGCTCTACCCAACAACATCATGATGTATATGAACTCAGGTTCATTAGCTGGAAATTCTCATCATCAAAATAGTTGCATTAATTGAAATGCCTCATGTGGAAGCTCCAGATTCTACTCCTCAGCTACCAGATATCCTTGAAAACTTATGGGGGTCAAGAATTGGACAGGATAATTTCAGTGAATGGAGGGAAGAAAGCAATCAGATGGTAGTTACAAACCCATTGAGTGGTACACCAAGCATTTTACATGTACAGAATTTGCAGGCTAGTGTATTTTAATTTACAGAAAAGAAAACACACACGGAAAAAACTTGATGTTTGTTAAAGAGAAAATGTCAATTTTTTAATTATTGATAGTATTGAACATACTAGCTAGATAATTATATATTTCACATTTTGATATTAATTAGATTTAACTCATATGTATAGTTATTTTGGTTAGTGGAATAGGCTCGTGAATTTTAATTTACTGATGTGATGGGCGATATGCGTTGTAAGTGACATGTATGCTTGTGTTTTTTTTTGGGTCAAAATGTATGCTTGTGTTTATGATTAATGAAATATATATATGAATTTCTGATCAAATTGTGAGATGCATATATAGTATGATATGAGTAGAGATTATAAACATGTAAAAAAAATACTTACACAAAATTATTATTAAAAAAAAATTTAACTTTTAGGTACGGTTGTTAACTGTACCTAAAAGAATATAAAATAATACACAATCGTACCTAAAACTATTTAGGTACTGTTGTTAACCGTACCTAAAAAATTTTAAGTACGGTTGTTGTTTATTTAGATACGGTTGTTAACCATATCTAAAACGTTTTAGGTACGGTTACGAATACTTTTAGTACGGTTACGAATACTTTTAGGTACGATTAACAACTGTACCTAAATATCAACTTATGGCGACACTGGCTATTGGTACAGTTATGCATCCGAAGACAACCGTACCTAAAACTTTTTAAGTACAATTGTTAACTGTACCTGAAATCCTTTTTTCTTGTAGTGTAGTAGTTGTGTCCTTGGTGAACATTTGTTATCCTTTAACAATCAAAGTGAACTTGTTCCACACTGATCTATTTTCGGTTGTGAAAATGAGGACATTGGTGACCTTTATCCCGGCAATGGTATAATGGAGTTGGGTCTTGGTGATCTTAGCACTTTGGACTAGCTTGTTAATAAAGCAATTATCAGTGACACAACTTAAGAATTTAGTTGAAGTATGAATGAGTATCCTATTTTGAAGTTAAGCAAAATTATTTTAAATTTTGAGGACAAATTTTTTTTTTTAAAGGGTAGGATTGTGAGACCCCGATCTCAGTTATAATTTTTAGGAAATTTCGTAAATTAAGTTTTTGTTTATAAATTTTGGATTGTGAGTTTTATGAAGTAAATTGTGTATTATGACTTGAGGAATGGGTGTAATTGTAAATTTTACGAGAAAATCAAGTGGTCGACAATTTTTGGATATATCTAGGTGGCTCACCGGACATTAAGAAAGGTGCTAGCGAAGCTACGAAGAGAGGTCAAGGAGCAAGTGGCGAGGATGGCAGCGGACGGCGACATACTAGAGACGGTCAGCGAGGGTAGTGGCGGTGGGGTTAGTGAGGACTTTCAACTTTCACTTGACACTTGTTGGTGCTTGACGAATGTGGGCAGCTCGTTGTCAATAAGGCTGCCAGCAAGAAGCAATTTCGACTATAAATAAGGGATGCCATCCATTTCACTTCTCACAAACAATTTTCTTCCCTTTCTCTCTATAGATTTTAATACTTTTAGGTCAGTTATAACTACTACAGAGTGGGGTTTGCATATATGGGTTGGTTTGGGTTTATACGAAAATCGAAACTAACTCAATATAATTGGTTCTTTAAAAATGAGAAGCAAATCAAACCAATAAATTTGAAAATCAATCCAACTCGAACAATTTTTTTTTTTGGGATTGGGTTAAGAAAAATTCCCCTTTTTGTTAATTGATTTTATTTATTAATATTTTTTTAAAAACTCTTGTAATATAGTTTTTAGTGTTTTTAATGTTAATTTATTATAATGCTTAAATTTGAAAATTTAGGTGTTATAATTATTTACCTAATAATATCAAACATAAAGTACAAAAAAAAAAAAGACAAAATAAGCAATAAGGAATATTAATGACTTCGCTAGTACAAAAAAGGGCTTTAGAAACCGTCCCGAAAGATCTTTAGGGACAGTTCCTTTTTGGGGCGTAACCGTCGCGTTTGGGAGTTCCTAAAAGTAAAACGTAACCATCCCTAAACAGGAACCTATTGGAAGTGGCGCAGCAAGAGGTGGAGGGAGATTGGTCACATGCGAAGGGAAGGCAGCCGCTGCAGGTGGTTGGAAGCACGCAGATCAGGAAGAAATCACGCCTAGCGTGCGGGACTGCTCGACAAAGCAACTCAGGGCAGGGCTGGGCTGGGCGACGTTCGACGAAGCAGAGGGAGGCGACGGTGGTGGTTTGAGTTCGAAGGCTCTCTCACGGCGCAGGGGGCTGTTAGGTTTTTTTGGAGACTGGGGGAGGGAGTGTGTTGCGTTTGTTGATATATTAAAGCACATTTCGGGACAGTTTTTAACCGTCCCTAAAAGGTTTACCTATTAACCGTACCGAAAACTTTTTTCGAATTTTTTTCACCCAACCGTCCCAAAAACACCCATTTAGGAATAGTTGGCCATATTTTTTCAATTTCTAACCGTCCCTAAATCCAAATATTGTTGTAGTGCTTACTCTGCAAAATTTGCTAATTTTCTAAGCACTTCAAAATGTTGTTATGCATCGCAAACTCTAACGATGAAAACATGGAAGACAATAAAGTTAGAATGGATAAATAACTAAATAATACAGAATTAGTATATCACATAGATGGGGAAAAATGACAAAGTACTGTTCTAAAAGTTTTTACATGAATTTCGCTTAAATATCCAAACTCTAAAGGCAAAATAGACACATTCTAATAAACTAATGAAATTAGTTTTTTTTAAATATTTGTATAAAATAATAATATATATATATAAAAAATAATAATAATAAATAGATTGGGTTCGATGGGATTGGGTTGATTCGTTCTTAAAAATGAAAATCAAATTAATCCAATCTTAATTAGTTTTTTAAGATAAAGAAATAAATCAAACCAATAAAATCTCAAAACTAGATATTATGGGTTGGATTGGGTTAAGTTGGTTAGGGTTGGTTATGAGAATTTTCGCATACCCTTACAATGGAGTACTGTTTAATTAAAAATGAAGTATTGGATTAGAAAAGTGATAGGATTTCAAAGTTGTTAATTAGTGAGGTAATCCGATCCTTGGTTGTTTGATTTGAAATTTGTTTAAAGTTATGGTTAGCAATGATCGTTAAAATAAATGCTTAATTTTATTAGTGATCTTAATGATTAGTGCGAATCCAATTAATTAAGGTTTTGACTTTTCAATCTAATTCTCGTTTGAAAAGTTTTAAAAGAATATGACTCAATGCTATTATAGTGTGTTCCCATTCCTTTCGTATTATTCATACACTTGCTTATATATTGATCTTCCAATTTTTCCAATAACGTATACATGATATATACATGTAATTGATTGATGATGTATTACTATTATTAAACTTTTTTGGGGTTAGATTATTATGATTAAATGGTATGATGCATTCTCAATACTTAGTTATCATTCTTTGCTCACATGAATATCCTGAGCTAATAAAACTTTTCGTACCTTATTAACTCTATATTTCAGGTCTACTTTAAATTCATCATACTGATCTCTTATTGATATTTATATTTTAAATATGGGGCTCATAGATATAATAACAATTATTTTGGCTTATCCATATTACCATATACATGACATTTATCTTTAAATACAAGTAATTAACAAACAAATAAACTTTATATGATTATTCTTTTGAGTATATAGGTATTTAATTCTTCTTGAGTTTGGATACTTCATTTAGATGTATATACCCGAAAAAGAAAGATATATATTAAGAATATTCCAAAATAAATATTGCAATGATTATTGTTCACTAGATTACCTATTGTGATTAAAGATTTTTAAATGCTCAATATATTTTCTTACATTTGTAAAGGTAAGGAGAAAGAGACTATTGAATGAGATATATCACTTTTGAAGAACCGAAAGTGCCAAAGGAGGATCTGAACAGATATTTTTCTTGCCTCATATGTGCTTATATGGTAGTACCGTCAAGAGAAATTGGCATAATGAAATCCCTTTTATTCTATTTTTTTTTTTTTTAAATAAAACTACTCTTGAATTAGCAATATCAAAAGCATATATATAAATGCTTCTTGCCTACTTATATTGTTAAGGGAACGATGATGTTTCGAGATCATCCTTTTAATTGAATATTTGACGATTATTCATGTTTTGAGCCAATTAAATTCGAATTGGCAACGAGGTAGTTATAATATTTATCATACCATTGCAAATGAAAAGCCAATAGAGACAAATAAAATATATTTTAGATTGAATATACGTACAATATCAATTGTATAATTATGAGATTTTGATATGTTTTGGTTATAATTATAATTTGATTAAATAGATATAATTCTAATACTTATCTACTTTCAAGGAAAAAAAAAGTTATAAATTTATATTATAATATAAATCATTGATATTTATACTGACATATTGTATGGATTAATATTTAAGATGATTTAATTTTAATTACCATGGGATATAAAGAATCCATTATGATCGGTCGAACTTTCAAAGGCTTAAAATCTATATAACCTCTCATTGAGAATGATAGAGCAAGAGGTTGAATTAAA
Source organism: Elaeagnus macrophylla (assembly GCA_029378325.1). Taxonomy (NCBI): domain Eukaryota; kingdom Viridiplantae; phylum Streptophyta; class Magnoliopsida; order Rosales; family Elaeagnaceae; genus Elaeagnus; species Elaeagnus macrophylla. Next base: position 45,694,249 of record CM055641.1, on the reverse strand, counting down.
TAAGTTGTTTATTTATAGCCTGGAGTGTAAAAAGAAATATATAATAAAATATATTTAATATCTCCGTGTATGCATATAAAATAACAACACAGAGCAAAATTAGCAATACAAAATGTTTTATATGCTAGTTTTATAAAGTTTTGTAAGGTCAGTAATCTCTTTGTATCTTCATTGGCGTTCTTATGTGCAAAATACAAAGTCAGTTTTATCTATTTCTATGTATGGTACTTTTCTTGTGTTTAGTATTGCACACACTTAAGTAGTTCTTAATACTAATGTAAGTTTGTATGATACACACACCATGGGGTTGTTGGAAGCATATTTATTGCATGTTAAAATGTGTTTTTAATTGCATGTATTTTCCTAAATTGGTGGGTGTTTATGGCTTTTTAATTAGTGAAGTTTTGCCTTCAAATAACTTATTTTTAGTGGCTTGTCGGGGTCTTGCAGAAGTAATCGGCAAAAGGTCCGTGAGTGTGCACAAGGTGGAACTATGACTTATTGGACCTTGCTAACATCTCACAAAGGGTTCACTGAAGTGGATAGAGAAGCCTCGCGGGGTTGCATAGCGAGGTGGAGGCAAGGGGTCGGTGAGGGTCCAAGATGCTGAAAAATCAGCTATAAATATCTCTTCCTCTCTCTTATTAAATACACCTTTATGCACATTTCATATCCTCTTACCTCTTTCATATATATTTCTCACACTGCATATTTGGTGTCGTGTATTTTATAACGTGTGAAAAATATCTTTTGGTGTATTTGAAAAATATTTTATTTTCCATATTATTAATATGTTGAGTGTGTTTCCGTATTAATAATTCGGAGGTGATTCGTTCACTTGAAGTTTAAATATTTTTAAAAGGTGATTCCGTAGTTTTAACAATCAAATATTTTTCTGTGTTAAACTACATGGTGGTGGAGTTTATTAAACTCATTTATAAACGGAGTTTTTTGTAATAACAATACATCGAGCGTATTTCTATATTGTTATTATGAGATAAAGTTTTTGTATCAACATACGTCGAGTATTTTTCTTTACAGTTGATACGAGGTATTTTATCATAAAATTATATTTTGGGTAAATTACATATATTGTTATATATGCATACTGATTGCAAGTATTTACATCACACTGCGTGGTGGTGTGGTTCTGAAGATGAGCCGGATCTAGTTAGGATCGAAGTAACTGTGGAGACAGCTGGTGATAGCAGCGGTAGATAGTTAAGACAGGAGATCCTTGATTGATAGAGGTATTTGAAGTCTTACCTTATCGAGTTTGTATTAACTGTTTATTACTTTTAGTGAATTTGGCTGCTGAATGGTTGCCTTAAGCAACTCGTGGATGTTACTACTTAAGATTGGAGCTTAAGTGTGTTTACCACGTTATATAGTTATGTTTACTTGATTTGCTATATGAGTTAGTACACTATCTAAGCATCCACAATATATGTGATAACATATATAGTATATGATGCACAATGACTTGATAGTTAAATTTTGTATTTTATAAAAAACTTGCAAGTACAAGAATCACTTGTAATGAGTGATAAGTATACTCCCAATATCGTCTCTCAACAAATTGCGATGATTTTAAAATCTTATTTATTTTCTTATTTAGTTGAATAAATAATTCTAAATACTCTAATAATTGTCGGTTGGTAGAAAAGATTATAAATTCTATTACTAAAATAAAGTGTAAATTAAAGTAATCACAACCAAGGTAGGAATGATGGATGTATATGGGAATCTTAAAGAATAATAATACTAAGAAAACTAACATCCTTGCTTCTCTAACTTCTGCAATGCAAGAGAGATGCTTTCTCAAAGATCATTTCAGAAATTTACGAAATGAAAATAGTGTAAAACAGAGAAATAAGGAAAGAAATTTCTAAAATAAATGAACAAATAGTAATCAGAAAAGCTGAAACTTACCTCAAATTTTCTTTTCAATGTTGAAGTTGAATCAGGGAAAAATGAAAGAAAAACTCATCAGTGAATCTTGTTCAAATAAATCCAAAAAACGAATGAAATTTATCAGCCATAAATGAATTAAAGAACAAGTAAGAACATTAAGATACCAAAATGGATAGATGACAGTGATGAGAATGAGTAGAGCAAGATCAATGAGATGGGGAGAGCGGATGAGAATGGGTAGAGTATAGTGAGTTTAGGGCTCGAAAATTTTTGGGATTTCTGGAGTTTTTTTTTTTTTTTTCTTTTAGAATAGATGAGAAGGTACAAAAACAAAAGGGAGAGAGAAAGCCAAAACTAAACGATGTTGTTTGGAAAAACTTATTTTGTTGATGAAGTTTTTTTTTTAATAGAAAATAGCTCTCAGGTGAAAATGAGGTAACGTCAGCTTTGTTCCATTCACTTAGGGTCCGTTTGGTTGGGTGTAATAACACCCGTAATGTAATGCCCATTACGATTACATTGTTTGCTTTTCTTAAAGAGATGTAATGTAATGTAATTGCATTACATCTCTTTCAGCAATGGGCATTACACACTCAAAGGGATGGAATTACAATTACATCTCTTTCAGTAATGAACAGTGCCGCGTCCTTAGCCCGCGTCCTCCCCGTGCAACTCGCGTCGCCCCGGCGTCGTCCCGGCCAGCAGCTCGCGTCGCCCCCGCGTCGTCCATCTCGCGTCGTCCAGTCGTCATCGTCCGGCACAGAATCGCCCAACCCAGCACTCGCGAATCGCGACGCCCACCCCAGCCCACCCCAGCCCCCGCGACGCCCACCCACGCCCACCCCAGCCCTCGCGACGCCCAAACGCAGCCCTCGCGACGCCTCCTTGCGATTTTGTTTGTTTTTTTTTTTTTTATATGAAATTGTATTTTTTTTTTAAATTGTATTATTTTTTATTAATTATTGATATAAAATTGTATTTTTTCTGAATGTAATTTTTTTTTAAATTGTATTTTTTATTAATTGTATTTTTTTCCTAAAATTGTATTTTTTTTATTAATTGTTGTTATGAAATTGTATTATTTCTGAAATTTTATTTTTTAAAATTGTATTTTTAAAATAATTATATAATTTTTTTTTCTATTCCATTACATTACAGTTGTCAAACCAAACACTGTAATACTGATTCCTTTTTTGATTACAGTGACTAAACCAAACACTGTAATCGTAATACTGATTCCTTTACATTACATTCTATTACGATTACGATTACGATTACGATTACATTCAGCGAACCAAACGCAGCCTTAGATCAACGTCTTGTTTTTAGAGTATTAACAGTAACTAGCACTTCAAGCTGTCGTCAGAGGAATCTTTATGCACAATTACGACTATTTTATCCCTCGAATTCATGATCTGGTACATGTAACTCAATGAGTCGGTATTTCGTTGATGAAGTTTGTCAGCAAATAAGTTGAACTAAATTTTGTATCCGCGAAGGCTTAAAAAAATTGCGCGAATACTTTTAATATTTAAATTAATTTCATGATAATTTGGCATCAGCAATGATTATTGACAATTTCTGACAAATGTAATTGTCACCGATTTATTTTTACAAGGAAATTATGGCAGTAAAACTTTGCACGTAATGGAAGAAATTAATATAGTAATGACCTCTTTAATTTGTCTGGAATGTGCAGCGATGACAAAAAATATCACAACATAAAAATTTGATAGCTAACTTTTGTATTAATTAATTTATTGATAATTATTTGTCATAAAAAGTATATACTTAGACGAACTACTATTTGTCAACAATAAACTATTTTGTTGTAGTGACCTAACAATTTTATTTTCAAAACATAGTCTGTAATGCTAAAATTACCTTTTTCAAAGACATTTAACTCCTATTTGTATAACTCTTGCATGAGATTTACAAGCATATGATTTCTCCAATTTTATCCAAAATCTTAAGTATTTGATTTTTCCATATTATAAAATTGTTGTGATTTAATTTTATAAAAACTAAGATATTATGAAAAATATAAACATCCCAATTTGATTGATTTGAGGTGTTCAAAGTGTTTTGGGTAGTTGTAGGATCATTGATTACTCCAGGTGATTCAGCCATGAAGTTGTGAAGAATTAAGATCACAAGCTTGAAGGGTCTGATACCGTAATAGACTTCAAGTAAATGAAAAAGAAGAGGACATTAATCAATATGAGAGCAGAAACTTGAAAGGAAATACAATAACCATAGCAAACTATTTCATTTCTTAATATAATAGTGTGTAAAAGTTGAAGCCATTTTCATATGGCTAAAAATGATGGTCAAATAAAAGTGAGTGGTAGGAGCCAACCAATAAATGGTTTGTATAGAAATGAAGTGGATGGTAGTTGGAATAAATAAAGTTGGTGATAGTTGAAGTAAATGAAGTAGATGGTAGTTGCAATCAAAGAAATTGAAGGAAGAGAAATAAATGATGGTGGTTGCAATAGTGAATTAAAATCTCTATAAATAGAGAGCTTATTTGCTCATCTCATCCCAAAATCTCAAGTATTCTAAGCATTCCAACATTCCAAACACAAAGCTATAAGCTTGTAAAATATATCCCCACTTGAAGAAAAAGTTCTTTTCTCATTGTAAGAGAGAGGTTAATTGTATTCTCTTATTATCAGAGAGAGAGATATATTGTTTTCTCCTTTTATTTAGAAAGAAGTTGTAAATCTTTCAGTATAATGAATTCATTCTTGCCTTTACCCGTGGAGTAGCCCATAATTATTTTGGGTGAACTACGTAAATACTTGTGTCCATTTTATATTCGTTCTCTCAATTTCACTTTGATCGAGTATTAGCTTCGACCTATAAATTTCCTAACAGTCGTATCAAAGCTTTGGTTGTGGGTACTGTTCATAGATACTATTCACATATATAGTTACTATTTACATATACAGTTATTGTTCACGTGTAATACTGGAAGCCGGTTCAAGTGAGAAGTATATCAAAATAACGACAACAATAAAATTTGATGTTGAAAAGTTTAACGGAAGTAAATTCTCGTTGTGAAAAATGAAGATTAAGGCAATTTTGATGAATGATAATTGTTGGGAAGCAATTAGAGATAGGCCTGCTAGGATCACCGATGATGGCAAGTTGAACGAAATGGACGGCAACACAATTACTGATATATACTTAACACTAGTTGAGGGAGTGTTATCCAGTGTAGCATAAAAGAAGACAGCAAAGGAGATTTGAGATACTCTAACAAGCATGTACGAGGCGAAGTCACTTCACAACAAGATATTCTTAAAGAGAAGATGATGCGTTCCTTGGGCTTGTGGGGTGGTGGGTTTCAGCGATTGGCCCATGTCACTAGTGTCCAAAGGGTTGGCGTTGGCATTGGGCTTTGGGTCTGGGACGGTCTGGCACAGGTTATAAGGTTTAGGTCCGCCCCTACTGACACCAATTGGTTTTAGTAGAATGGGTTGGGTTGATTCCTTTAATTGGTATCAGAGCCAGCTCCCAGGTTCGAGTCCTGTCTGGCGTAGGTTTGGCGGACTGTCAACTGCAAGTTCGAGGACGAACTTCCTTTAAGAAGGAGGGAATGATGCGTTCCTTGGGCTTGTGGGGTGGTGGGTTTCAGCAATTGGCCCATGTCACTAGTGTCCAAAGGGTTGGCGTTGGCATTGGGCTTTGGGTCTGGGACGGTCTGGCACAGGTTATAAGGTTTAGGTCCGCCCCTACTGACACCAATTGGTTTCAGTAGAATGGGTTGGGTTGATTCCTTTAATAATGATGCGAACCGCTCACCACGACTCCTATGACCTCCAAATCACGCGGTTTGGCAACCACAAGAAATACGGACAGAAACCCGACACCAATCTTAGCACGCAGATTCTACGAAGAACGCTCGACTATGGTAGCAAAGAACTCACCTCCACCCTTGGATATACGCACCACGAGCCGAGATAAGGCGAAACGCCACAAAGGGTTGCTAGTTCCTTTGATAAGTTTCTTGATAGAACAAGAGAAGCACTTGTGCTCTCTCAATTTGAAATCACTTCAAATTGTTTTTCATTGATGAAAATTCATGATAATTGTATATATCTTACAATGGCAGCTGCCTTACATATATATAGATACAATGAAAACCCTAAAATTGTCTCAAGAAATCCTAGCCATTGATTTGGATCCAATGGCCCAAAATTACAACATTTTGAATCCTCGCCGCGGCGGGGAAATATTCATGCCTCGGCGCGCCCTGTTCTGTTTGCCACTCGCAAAGCCATGCCGCGGCGCACAAAAGTTCATGCCGCGGTGCGCATATTCAGGGTCTGCACGCAGGTCTGGCTGTCAGGCGCGCGCGCTTGTCCGTGTCAGCGCGCAGGTCTGGCATGTCAGCGTGCGCACGTCTCGCCCAGTCCTCGTCATGCCGCGGCGCGCATGCACCTTCGGTCCAAAACAGAACCCTCCTTGCTGCGGCGCCACTTTCTTGTGCCGCGGCGCGCACGTTTCCCTTGATCCAAAACAGAACGCCCTGTGTCGCAGCGCACCAAATCCATGCCGCGGCGCGCTTGTGTGACAATTCCATCCCCCAATGCAAAAACCTCCTCGCCGCGGCGCACAAAATCTATGCCGCGGCGCAGCTCCAAATTTTGGAATTTGCCACTCGCTCTCTTCTTCTCCTCTTCCATTGTGCTTGCATGCTTGTTTTTGATGTTGCATGCCATTTTGCACTTCCTCGAGGCCCTTCTCAAGGCACGGCTCTCGGCTCGTATCGGGCCGACTTCGGGAGGGGGTCCGGTTCGTATCAGAAGACTTTACACTTTTCGAATGATGGAATCAACATCGGTGACCAATCACATCAACACCTTGAATACTCTATTTTTTCAACTTACATCAATGGGTTACAAAATAAAGACAGCTAAACATGCAGAGCTTCTAATTCAAAATCTACCAGACTCGTATAATCAACTCATCATCAACCTAACGAACAACATTCTTTCAAACTATCTAGTCTTTGACGAAATTATAGCTATTGTTTTGGAAGAAAAAACTCGACATAAAAACAAAGAAGACATGCATGTAGGTTTACATCAAGCGGAAGCTTTGACAATGATTAGAGGAAGATAAACAGAACATGGCTCTAATGAGAGTTAAAATCATGGTAGATCAAAATAAAGAAAATAAATAGGAGTATTAAACACATTAAATTAGATAATCAAAATACTCACAAAATACTAAATTAATAGAATAAAATTATGTACATAAAATCAAGAGTATTTTGAAATTAAGAGATTTCTAGCACAAAATACTCATTTTTAATATAAGAAAATAAAGAGTAAAAATCATAGAAAATACAAAGTTTACAGGTAAAGGAGTAAAAAAATGTAAAAGCAATGAGAATTTTTCAAGCTCTTCTCTCCAAGAAGCTTCTTTTGTGCTCTAATGGTGTTTCTCTTATGCATTTTCCAAAATTCTCTTTATATTTTCAAAATAGTGTAGATAAATCTTAAAAAAAGATTGAAAATGGTGTTTGGTAGTTATAAATGATGAATGAAGTGTTGGAATAGATAGGGGATAGATAGCTTGGTGTATGTAGGTAGAAGAGCAAGAAAAATGGTGAGTGGTTGTTGAAATTTTTTGAAAATTGGATAAAGTAGGTCTAAAAATGCTCCTTGGATCATTTAAAAATTAAGAGTTGAGATAAAAAGGAGTAAGAAATAGCTGAAATTGATACTAGACCAATTGCTACACGACACACAGCACGTAAAGAATAGGAAAGGACGCAGTATCGACATGTGGCATAAAAGAAGAGACGAATGAAGCTTTACGTTACACCGAATAACATATATGGGTCACATGTTAGGCATGGATTTAAGCAAACAAAATGTGTAAGAAATTGGCATGTTGGAGCTTAGTCGGATCGAGCTGATGACTTGCGGAAACGTGGTGCGCAATGAATGGTCTTCGACAACTTGCTTGGCACACGATTGGATAACACGTGCTACGTGGATGACACGTGGTGTGCTATGATTGGTTCTTAGCAATTCTTTACATGCATCCACAAGTGTTTCTAAGTACATCCACCTGTAACAAAAAGTTCATAAAATAATAGAAAAATTCAAAAACAATTATAATTTTATTCAATTTTTACCATTTAATCAATAAATGTCAAATTTAAATAGTTTAAGCTAAAAAAAATCATTTTATATAATAAAATAAATAAATATTAAGTAAGAAAATGATACAATAATTTTCTTTTTATAGAGTTATCAATTGACATAGTAGTTGCTGTCTTAGCTAATCTTGCAACTATCACTGAGGGTTGAACTGCTATTGGTCTGAAGAGAGAAATTCCTGGCCTAGTTGAGATTGTTGAGTTGGGTGGGAAGAAGAATGCAGCTGCTGCACTTTTGCAACTCTACACCAATATTAGTAGAGTTTGTAATTTGGTAGTTCAAGAAGTAGCAGTGCCACCAATTGTGACTTTGTCCCAATATGTGGCTCCAAGGGCCAGAGAAAAAGTAAGTTGTTGCTTCTTATGTTTGTGTAGTAGTCCAATCAAGTCCTGTGAAATATTTGTACGCTTAAAATGTAGGGGAAAATATTACCTCTGTGATTAGTCTTTGTTATAAGCTTCGACAAGATAGTGATAGATTAATAGTTTTGTTACATGTTTTCTTTTCGTTTTTGACAATTTTGAAAAATTTGTGTGTGCAAGAATGAATGTTTTCTTGTTATTTCTTTTGTAGTTCCATGCTGCCAATAGTGGTTGTATCAAACATTTTTAAGGTATAGTCTCAAGTCACCTAATGGTTGTTTTTGAAACATGCCTTCTCTTTTTTTTGTTTTGACATGCAACTGGCAAATTCTGAATGAGGATCACAAGTTCTTTTATAGTTTAGATTTATGTTAATCGCTCTTTTAAAACACTGAATATCATTATTTTCTTCAATTTTCTTAAAATCTCTAGTAAGTTAGAGCGTCAATTACATACTTATATTCATATCGTATCCAACGAATACAGATACTTAATAAAAAGTGAAAAATGAAGAGTACAAGTAACATAGATGTAAATTATATATAACTTCACAAGTCTACCAATATAATTGCTCTAAAAGAATGCACAAGTTAAAATTAATATGAACTAGATTACTAACTTGTATAGAACATGTATGCATGAAAGTAGTGCATTGTTTTTCTTTTTTGAAATAATATTTCATAACCCACACACCATACATCAAACCCCTGCTTTACATTTAAATGCTTTAAAAGGAGCCTTTGATGCCATTGACCTACGATCACTCGAACAAAGTAGTGCATTGTTGAAGACAACTGATCTAAATATTACATCAACCACCCAAAATTTGTGAAGCAGGGCGTGAATATTCTTCATTATTGTTGTCACTGGATGCAAGTAAATTAACCTGCATCAATCAAAATACTCAAAACTCAACAATCCTATTTTTATGAGAACACTATGTTCACTCTAAAATGCATTAGCATTAATTATTAGTTTATTACCTTGATGATCTCACACTTTGAAGTTGGATACATGGTTGCCAAGATACTCATGTTGAAATGCTGTTTACATTATTTGAAAAAACAAAAAGGTTAAGTTACAAATCTTGCTTATAGTGATAAATAAAAATCTGACTCAACATTCAATTGAAGAACCAATCAGGTTATGTTTTGTTTGTACTTCTATTAAAAGTGGTTTAAGCCAAAAACAACTTTAAAAAAGATCCTATGACTGAAGCAACAACAAAAAATGCTTTTTGAGCCTTAACTTCTTAGAAAAATGGATTTTTTTCTCTCTTTATTATTCTAAAGCTTTTTTATAGTTGTAAAAATGAATTTGTACAAGGCCACAGAAGCAAAAGGGAAATAAAAAACAAAAAACTAACATGATAGTATAATTATGAGTTTGACTGCAATATTTAATTATACTTAGCCATATCAGTTGAGATATATCACCAATTTTTCATATTTACAGTTTTCTATACAGAAAAGGTTTAAACATACCCTAAAAGGATCAGCTCTTAATGACTGCACAGACATTGGATTGCCCGACTCTCGATCCTGCAAAAGATCATATCCAAGTATGCTTAATACAATATTTGGAAAGGAGAAAAACATAACTAAGAGTTTCAAACGTTGGAAGAATTGCACATAGGTGAATTTAACTTTTGATCCAAATAGAAAACCGAGACCTAAATGGGGATGGATACGCTAGCCCATGAAACCTTTTCACAAGTTCTATTCCAACTTGGCCAAGCAAGTCTCAAGTCGTAAATTAAGTAAATAGCATAGTGGAATAAATAATATGTTTAGATCAACACACCAAGTAAACAACAAATAGATAAGAAAGAACAATCTGCAGTAAAAACACACTAATAACAGTGTCTCACAGACTCCTATCCAAGTAAGCAACATGTGATAGAAAAGTAATAAGCGTACAACATGTGATAGAAAAGTAACAAGCATACAACATGTGAATTGAACAAACATACAATGAAATTAATAAAAAAAATTTGATCTCTTCAAGACCTCCTATGTGGGAACATATTCAATAAGTGATGATTGCACTCTCACATAGTTACCCTTCCTATATGGTAACATCCATAGGTTGCTTATGCAACTACTCAACAGCAAGCAATTTACTAATAAGTAAATCAACAGTATACAATTCGATAAAAGCATAAATGCAAATACCTCTACCATTGGGGACACCTGCCCTAACTGTACCTAAGCTGCCCTCGCTTAATGTCAACACAACAACTAATCCAAGTAGATCCAAGCCCGTTCCAAAGCTCCATCACCACGTGATCTGATCGACTACAGATGGCTTAACAAAAAAACTAGCATGCATATAAGTTTCAACCTCGCAACACCTAGCCGACACATTTCACATCAATATATAGACACATCACCTATGTATAACATTATGACCTCGCAACACCCAGCCAATACATGAAAACTCAAGATATTACTTAATATATATGGTTGTTTATATCCAAATCTACAGCTGACACATGGCAACTCAGCTCTCATTAAATTCTTACTCAATTTCACATTTTTTACACTCATCCTAGTGTTTGAAAATATGAGAGTGACACATATTTGATGTCATACAACCTAATATGACATTGTTTTCCAAACCCAACACTTAGAAGGAAAACTAGACCAACACAAATTAAAAAGTATCAGTGAAGCCTAAAAACACTTGCGCAAAACTTCCCCCACTCTTATCCAACAAACATAAGAGGTGAAGGGTGCTATTTATAGAGAAATTACACCCTCGCTGGATATTTGGTTAGCACACAGCGAGGGTAAACACATCCAAAAAAGCGTTGAAAAACCTCATTGACCACTCTTTGGATATACAATGAGGCCTCGGCGAGAGCAACTTAATAAGTCAAAGAACCAAACAAAAATAGACCGGTTCAACCCTGAATTGGCCAGAACACTAAAAACCACAAAAGTTGACCGGTTCACCCCTGAATTGGTTTGGTTCACTCAGTTTCAAACTAGTTCCAAAAACCCCCCACAAAAAAGCAACTTTCTATCCTAACATATTCTCAAGATATGCAAGTATGTGAATTTTGTAATTAAAGCAAAATATGTTCTAAGTGAGTGTATGAAACTGAGCCAATAGTAATAACTTTACAAAGAAATTAACAAAAGCATCAAGTAAAATACAAACATCATATTTTACACACGAAATTGCCAACACTAAAACCACAAAACTTACGGTAACCAAGAAGCAGTGAAGGATATGAATGCATATTTGAGAAAAAAAAATCCAAATAATATAAAATAGTGTTGTACCTCCAAATAGATATCTCTAAGTCGCTTTCCAGTTTGAGTGCAGCAAATACGGACAACATGCTCATCACAACTCCCACTAATGACATAGTCCCTTCCATTCATGTAATATGAACGGGTATAGTTATGAGAACTTCCTGTGTTAGCTATCTCAAATTTCATATGGAGTCTCCCATCTGCTGCAGTAAGTTGCTTAACCTATTAACAATAAACTTAGCCTCAACATTCAACTCAGAAAAGGAAAGAGAAAATTATAAAAACATAGATTATTTATGGATCCGTTTTATAATTGAACTCTTTGAAGGGTGTCTCAAAACAGTATTGCTTTAGTTTCAATTTACTACCAAAAATGTTTTTTTATGTTAATTTAGTACGTAAGTATTCAATTTTATTTCAAATAAGTATTTCGCTAATGTTTTGTTCCAATTGTCCATCATTGTTCAAATTTTAAGCCTACTTTTTGAATTATGAACCCATCACACATGTAAGGAGTACGTGTAATATTAAAAAAAAACGAAAAAATGTTTATTCTTTTATTATGGATTATAAGTCAGCCCTAACTTTGGGCAAACTTCTTATCGATAATCACAAAAAAAATTTCAAATTGTTTAGACGTGCTCCTCACATGTATGATGTGCCTATAATTTCAAAATTGTGCTTACAATTTAAACATGGACAGCTAATTAGAACATAACTTTGATGATATATCTATTTGAAACAAAATTGAATAGTTCAAATAATAAATTTACACAAAAAAACATTTTGATAGTAAATTGGAACTAAAATAATAATTTTAGTATCAAATGAAACATTTATCTTTCTTTATGTTTTCTTAAATACATGCATAAAATGCATATGGGAGTAAGTTAGTACCTCATTGTCAACTGCTGACACTAACAGGTAGAGATCATCAGGAGAAAAGGAAACCATAACATTTCCTCTTAAGCTAGAAGTTGTATAGCAAGGTCTCATAGGGTTCTGTCTTACATCCCACAGCTTCACATCTCGATCAAAGGACGAAGTTGCAAATAGAAAAGGAGAATGATAAGTAAATTTGGCAACATTGATGGGTTCTCGATGTATATTAGAGAAAACTTGGAAACGCCTTCCACTTTCGATATCATAAAGAACAACATCTTTTGAGTAACCACTGACAAGGAAATGATCATCTGTTGAATTGACATGGAGAGAAGTTAATTGCTCAAAACTATCAAAAATTACATTATCAGAGCTAGAAGGTGATTCCTTATGAGATGTTTGTTGAATTTGGTTGATGTCAAACAGCTTCAAGTTACCATTATCAGAACCTGCAATAAGCTAGTTGTTCAACACAACCAAATAATGGATAAGTTGAAGGAAAAATGCTAAATAATCTTGAAAAAACAACATTTATAACAACCCTTAAAACTTCCAAACAAAATACAAGAAAGCCCAAACATTCCACATTGAGCTACGAGCAATTGAACATTGTTCAAATTGACCTTCGACTAGTTAGATTCGTTCGATGATGAGGCCCTGTTCAATATTATTGAAGTGTTATTTGTGGTAATTTTCCAACAATTCTTAGCATTTATAAACTATGTTTATGATATATTTGAGCAGACAAATTATCCTCGTGCTTAGGTTCATTTCAAAATTTTTCAGAAGAAATCATAACACGAAGAGAGTTTAGAGGATCCATAGAGGCACCAAACTTACAAGTTTTAAGAGTTTTAAGAAGCTTTCTTTTGATAATCCACAATCCAAGCCCAAAGACAATAGTGGCATTTTACATGCAATATACTTTTTAGCATTAAAAAAATTTCCAATGCCATACATACACATATTTATAAAACTTAAATTGGGTACAAAAAAGAAGGGATAAATAACGAAGTAACTCGTACAATAAAGTTTAAATCATACCTTTGATGGACACTTCTTGAGCCAACAGAGCCCTAAAACACTACTCATTGCTCCAATGGATGGAATATAACCAATGGTATTCCCATTTTCATGGTTTTTTATGTATATTTCACCATCCAAGGTTCCAAAAGCCAAAATACTAGGATCTGATGGATGGTACTCGAATTGCCTTGGACGCAACCTTTTGCTTTCTTCTTTAAACTTGATGCTAAAGTTAGACAATGGATTTAAGACTGGCCATGAAGATGACCAAAATTTGGCAGCACAAAGGGACCTTAAGTAAGAACATTTGCTAGTGTGACAAGAATATGACTTCTTTGGTTGTTTTGAGCTTTGGTAATGTTTACTAGGTGCTCCCATCTCACGCTTATGCAAAATATTTACAATACTTTCTATGTGTCCCCTATTATAAGGCAAAGACTCATAGTATTGCAAGCACACATTTTTGGCAATTGCCTTATCTGTGATTTTGATAGACAAATTATCTAAAACTTCCAAATGAGGCAATGAAGAGATCATGTACTCCCTGTAATGTTTCTCGAAGCATATTGGTGAGGGGTGACAAGATATGTTCTTTGCTGATTTAATAATGACATTCTTCAACCGTTGTTTGCACATGCTCATAAAAGATTCATCTTTTTTTTTAATCTATTTTTTACAAAGAGAAATTTGTTAGACAAAATTTTCCCTAACCAATACTACCAACTAGCAAGGATTTGAAGTCCCAAAATAGCACGTATGTATTGTACATAATCGAATTAAAATCAAAATAGCGTGTACATGTGTACATATCTAGTTTAAATGTACATTATTGACCGCATGTACATATTAAACATATGTACACACTAATGTACAATTGACATGCCATTTTAGAACAATTCAATTATGTATGACCTGTACATGTTATTTAAGACCTGGACTAAACTAACAAGATAAGTATTGCTTCAATCTTGTAGTAACATAGTTTACTTACCTCATCCTGCAACCCTTCATGCCTTACTAAATAAGGAATTACAGTGGATAATTCCGATAAACCTATGCTTTGAAGACACCTTGAAAGTTCTACTTCATTGTTCGAAATTGGATCAACCATAGTGTTAGAAGCTTGAAATGTAGCATCTTCTCTAGTATCCGTTGATGGTGTCTCTTCCTCTTTATAGTAACAAGGAGTTAAATGATTCCACTGGATGTGTAAATTTGTTGTTTGATTAGATGATGAAAGGCATGGTCCAGTGTCATTGCAACAAAAACATTTTTGGAACCGCAATTCCACAAGAGAAGTTAGCTTTGATAAGGCAGCAGAAGTGGTCCAAAGATTAGAAATTTTTGTTTCACACATTGAAAGCCTCAACAAATTTGGCATGCAAGAGAAGCAGTTACTCTGCAAACTAGAGAGTGCTGTACAAAAATCCAAATTAAGTGTGTGTAGCCTTGTGAATCTTCCAGCCATGTTGAGCTTTTGTATATGTTGACACCGTAACTTCAAGACTTTGCAATCTAACCCACCCTGGAAGAGATCCCTATGGAGAATGAACATGAGTAAAGAAGTTAAAAATCAATTACATAAGACAAATTATAAAGCATAGCTAAAAAATAGCAGTTCATGACTAAATCATGTGTTTTTAGAGTTTGGGCCCAAATTTCTCAAAATTGTAGGTAGAGTCATGTACAACTTTTACATAACTTATGCATAGTGAAGAGCCCGCAATTTTGAACCAAATTTCTCTCAAACTCAAAAAACTCATGATTCTAAGCTTCAAATCCAAAATTAATGCATATCTATTAAAGTAATATATCCTCCTAACTCTCATGCACGCACCAAAAAATTCATGTTTTCCAAGTATATGGAGTGAAGGAATTTAAGTCATAAAATGGAGTAACATATAACAATGTGAATTTGTAAACTATTTGCAAATACAGACCTCAAAAAGTTGCTTCTTGATGACAGATTCTGGAGATCAACAACTTGGAGCTTAAAATTGATTGCATGAACTAAAACCAAGAGGTATTGTTCACTCAAGTCACTATAGGATTCATGAACTATGTCAATTGCGCCCAAATTATAACTTTCACTTCCCATCATAGCATCAACCATTGGAAAAACGTCTGAATCTTTTAGTTTATCTAGTGAAATCATCAAGCAAAATTGCTTGTTCTGAAATTCTTGAATCTTGGCCTAGCATTTCCAACATGTTAGATGTTAGAATTTGCAAGGAATCAATTCTCACTAAGGTTATCAAAAGGAAAGCAAACAATATTCTTATATGTTATATACAACAACAAAAATAATTCAAAATTATCATATTTTGTACACTCAAAAAATTTAGGCTAAATTACACTAATAATTCCTATATTTTTCTAATTTTACACTTTGGTTCCGAGGTTTATTTTTTTTTATTTTTTATGATTTAGTTCCTTATTCTTCATTTTTAACAAATTTAGTCCCAAAATTGAAGATCATGGGTCAAATTGACCACGAGGGATGTTAAATTAGCCCAAGTGAAATATTTTGATATATATATATATATATATATATATATATATATATTATGTTTTATTTATTTTCATGCCCAAATAAAATAAAAAATAATTATTTACTAAATCATAAAATATAAAAAAAAAAGTCAAAATATTTAGGTTAGGTTAATTTAACCGCCGCCCCTAACTAACAAATGTTCAAATTTGACTATGTTTAATTTCAAGTTTTTTAAAACTAATGAATTAAGGACAAAATTATAAGAAAAAATAATAAAGAGATCAATTCTCAGAATTAGAAAATATATATATAGAGGTTATTAGTATAATTCAACCAAAAGTTTAAAGTAAATAAGAAGATAAATAAAATCGTACAATTCATCAGTATTAAAGATTCTGATATTTAGAAGACCTTAGAAAACCATGAAATTACTGCAGAGTTGGGTAGCACATTATGCTTCTTGCAAGAATGAAGATACCTAGCAAGCACAAACCAAAAGGTGGAAGGAAATAAATAATAAAATAAACATATAGAGAACCAAACAACTAGCATTTAGATCAATCTTATTGAAAATTACTTCATTCTGAAAGAAATTAAAAGCTAGTCATGAAATTGGAACAGCCTACATCTAAGTGTAAATTAGAACGCCCTACATTTCTTCCAAGATCCATTTCACTAGATAAAAGTCGTTTTTGACACCAAAGTTTATATTTGCAGCAAAAAAAAAAAAAAAAACAGAGACAGAGAAAGATACCGAGCTTCGAAGGTATTGGACTCCATGGGAATGACTAATCAAAACCACAACAAAAATGAAGAAAACGACAGTTGCTACTGTGTGTATAATTAGAAAATGGGAAAGCTGTGACTAGTGAAATATAGAGTACAATTGCAATAGATATCAGATAATTGACTTCTTAGAGAAAGGAGATAAGCACATACTAATCTGCTCGCATGTGGACGAAAGGATATTCAAGCAAGCTGGGCCCCGATCTATTTATTCTTTTCTTTTGGGTGGCAAGATAGATCCGTAGAAGATCCACATTCATAAAATTGATAACAAAAAAATAAAATAATTATGTGGTCATTTATTAATATAAAATAATTAAATTTTAAAATATAAATTAATATATTAATTAATTTATTTTAAAAATTATTTTTAATAGATAAAATTGCTTATCATTATTTATTAATATAAATTATTTAAATTATATTACATAAATTAATGTATCTATTAATTTTAAAAAACATTTTTTATAGACGAAATTACCTATACCTCTACTATTTTTTTAGTTTATTTTTTATGAAAGGCCCTCTCCATCTACTACGATATTTTCATTAAGTCACGTTTTGTTAAAACAAAGTTAGATGTATTATTGTTGATGAAAGTAGTTTATTTATGGATAAGAATTATAGTAATCATCATTAATAAATTTAATCAACCTAATCTCAATTATTGAATACTTTATATGACTAATGCAAGAGCGAGTGAAGCCTTACCTCGTTGAATCAGTCCTTACCTCGTTGAATCAGTCGGTGTTCCGGGAAAATGTTTCTATTGTCACATTCATCGATAACTTTAATGATATATATTATATATAAAATTTTAAAATATTTTTGATATTTTTTAAAATAAAATTATTTTTATATTTTAAATAATTAATATTTATTACTTTTTTATTTATTTATTCGCATACTCAAAAAAAACTATAAGATAATAAAATAAATATTATATCTAATAAAAATTATAATTATATGATAATTATCGTATTCAATGAATACTAATATATATATATATATATATATGAACATTTGAATGCACGTGCAAACATGTGAAGATGCGACATTTTATTAAATTCTAAATTTTTTTTTTTATAATAAATCATAAATTTCATTGAATAAAGTTCAAAATTACAAACTTAAGATACATCCATTCTAAGAAATACAACACAATTTTATTATCACAGTTAAGAATAGCTAACAACGAAAAATCTAAATTTGTGAGCGAATAGACACGAGCGTTCTACAATAACTTCTTATTACGACTCACTCTAATACCTAACTTGATGATATAAAAAAGTGAACATATTCTAGAATTAAAAAATATAAAAAGAAAGTAATAGCAACCCTTTTCAACAAAATGACAATGAAAAATGCCTGCATATTTTAAAATTCACCAAAAATAGCAAAACATACATATTAAAATAGCCACATAAATATAACCAAAGTAACCAAAATACCCAAAAAATACCCAAAATAACCCTCCTCCCCACTGGAAAGAAAACCATGTTGGAAAGAAGCCATTGTCAGCAAAGCAAACGCCAGTCGCGGGTTGCAATCAGAACAGCAAGGAAATGTCGAGTGAGGAAAAAAAAGGAGGCACTTGGGACAAGGAGCACCGAGCAACAAGGCCCCGCTACGGCGGAACATTGCAAATCACCACCAAAAAAGCGAGCAATGCTAGAAACGAAAAGGAAAACAAGAAAACTACCATAAAAAAAAGTAAAAATAAGACAAGGGAATAGTACAAGGAGCTGGCCGCTAGCTGGACAGCCAAAAGGCCCACTGGCTGCCACCGAAAAATAACACAAGCAAATCCTAGAGACGGGAGAGAGAGGGGTGAGAGAGAATACCAAATCCCAATTAATTTAAACTATTGCTTTTTTTTTTTTTTAGATTGATAAACTATTGTTTATTAAGTGCCGATAACATAACTTTTTTTTCCTTAATCAATTAACGAGATAATCAGTTTTGTGCAAAAACAATGTAGGACAACCTATTTATGGTATCAAATGTATATACGTTGAGAGTAACTTTAATACACGATTTGAGTGCTCAATGATATAAGTCGATGTATATCAACATTCAGTCAATGCATGATTAGCATATAATTCAAAACAAAATAAACTAGACAACATATTCAAAACAATATTCTTTCAATGTGAGAAATATAATTTCTAAATTATATTAATAAAAATATATTATCAAGATATAAAATATTATTTAATATTTGAATAATATTTTCTAAAGAGATAATAACTCATGTCATATCTGCAGGAATTTCAGCATATACATAAATATGAAATCTCATATTTTTAAGTATTCTAAAAAATTGTTACTAAGCTTCAATTTTCTTTGTTAATTATAAGTGACTTAGATATCAAAGTTAATTTAGCAACACGTAGTATGATTATCCCTTTTTTTTTTTTTTTTTTGCATATATATCAAAACTCTAATCAAAGTAAAGAACATGAAAAACAAAAATTAACATTAACATTTGGCACAGTTTTTGGTGGTATTCATCATATTCTTCATAACTTTTCTCTACAAAAATTTCTTTGATTTGTAAAACCAATGTTATGAGTGGAGGCAATTAGTGAGGATTTACATGATCAAGTTGTAGGACATAATGTATTGTACAAACAAAAAATTAAATATTATGAATTAATAAATTGAATTAAAATTACATAACAAATAAGAATTATAAATTATAATAAAACAAATACAAAAGGAAAAAAAAATCGAGACCCGTAAACGGTTTTCTTAAGGTAAAATTTTCCCTTCACAACGGTTGTTTGAGATTAAGGAAAAAATATCTTATAGGATATAACGATCTAAAAACAGATTAAGAACACCAAACTTAATCTGTTTGTACAAACTGAATTGAACCCGCTTTCTATCACACAAAGCTTAGCTCTAGATTAAATTTATCTAGATGATGAGTGAGGTTTGCTATAGGAAAAATTGAGAAGATGAATGTTGATGTTTGATGTGTGTTTTCCCTCAGTTGTAGAGTTAATATATAAGCATCCAAAATGTGGCTGTTGAAAAACTGTGTAGTAGTGGCTATCAAAACTGCCAAAACTGTTGCGACAAATGCAGCTGTTGTAAAAAAATTGTTGCTTTAATTTGTTGTAATTGTTGAGCTACTGAAACTACAATCTAATTCTAAGAGGAAAAATAAAATTACATGCAGCAAAACCCAAACCGCATAAGGCTCATCAAAATTGGACAACATTCGTGTCTGCAGGATGTGCGGGCCCGAGATTAGAGTTTCAAATTTTCGGGCCGAAAATCCTGGGATTTGCACCCCCCTGAGCGGGCAGGTGGAGAGAGCATTTATGCTACACAAGCTTACCTCTCATAGGAAAGCAAATACTATATAAAGTATTTCATGTGTTAGTGTTTTTTCCATGTGGGACAAACCAAAAATCACAACATTTTTCCTTCTCAATGAGTGAACTTTGAGACACAATTTCTCATTCAACTCAATATCATTTTGAGTATATAATTATATGATTTCGAAGCCTTCGCGGAAGAGAACCCAAATCAATCACGACATTACACTTATACCAAGTGGTTTTCACTCAAAATGATGCCTCAAATGGTATTTAACCATAAGTCTAAATACCTATTTTCCAACAATCCCCCATATGAATGAAAATTGACGGAGTTTTTTTAAAAGAAAACTCACTCAAATTAATTTGACACGAGGTGATAGAGTTTAACGGTCTGAGACCTACATAGGATAGGTAGGTATGACCCTTTGAACCTTCCCTTGTGAGAATATGTTTACTTTACTAGCTGACAGTAGACG
The DNA here is from genome assembly GCA_029378325.1 of Elaeagnus macrophylla. Classification (NCBI taxonomy): domain Eukaryota; kingdom Viridiplantae; phylum Streptophyta; class Magnoliopsida; order Rosales; family Elaeagnaceae; genus Elaeagnus; species Elaeagnus macrophylla. The sequence continues at coordinate 45,673,532 of CM055641.1, read as the reverse complement.
TGATGTCTTTGAACTGTTCTGCCATTTATGTAAACGATGACATACTTCACACATGAATCATTCCTGATACAATTTAGTTCTCACTATTATGTTTGTTTTGGCCATGAACATATGCCTGATTTTGTAAGAGTTTCTAAAGAATTGAGCCCGACAATTCTCTTTCGAAGCGACCCCACTTCTCTCTTACATAGGTGACTCTTAGCTATAAGCATAATCTGCAAAGAGTAACCCGTAGTATTTCGTTTATTATTATCTTCTTAAGAATCATTAAAAGCATTAGCTTAACCTATACTTATGGTTATCACTGCTTTCATCATAGGAATGAGCTTGAGAATAAACCCCCATAGTGACCACACCAAGTCTTTATAATTAGGTTGTCCCTTTGAACCTAGATCTTGGGATCTCCAGTCAACTAGGTTGGGTTTCTTTTACAAAGCCTTATTCATTCATGGACTTTTAGTCTCATTCCCTTCGATGATATCTCAACTAACTCTCTATTTAACCCTTTGGTTAACAGATCTGCTATGTTATCCTTTGACTTCACATAATCAACAGAAATAACCCCAGTTGAGAGTAGTTGTCTAATGGTATTATGTCTGCTACGTATATGTCGAGACTTACCATTATACATGTTGCTCTGTGCCCTACCAATTGCAGATTGACTATCATAATGGATGCACATTGCAGGCACAGGCTTTGGCCACTTTGGAATATCCTCTAAGAAATTACATAGGCATTCAGCCTCTTCGCCACATTTATCCCAAGCGATGAATTTAGATTCTATCGTGGATCTAGCTATGCAAGTCTGTTCAGATGACTTCCATGAAATAGCTACACCACTCCAATGTGAACACATATCCACTGGTAGACTTAGAGTCTTTCATATCAGATATCTAGTTTGCATCCCTATATCCTTCTAATACAACTGGATATCTTGTGTAGTGCCGTCCATAGCTACGTGTGTATCTTAAGTATCTAAGTAATCTAGTAATAGTAAATCTACTTAGTTTACTTACAGAGTAAGCTATGTCCGGTCTTGTACAATTCATCAAGTACATAAGATTCCTATCACTCTAGAATATTCAAGTTGAGATACACTGTCATCTCTATTATTGGATAGGTGCAGATTAACATCTACTGGCGTTCTAACAATACCAAAATTACCTTTATTAAACCTCTCAAGGATTTTGTCTAGATAATGACATTAACTAAGAATGAGAATGCTTGATATCTTAATTCCTAGAATTACATTAGCTAGTCCCATGTCTTTCATGTCAAACCTTGAGTTCAACATATTTTTGGTAGATTTGATCATTACTACCCACAATTAACATGTCATCAATGTATATATACAAGATGACATTACCATCTTTAGTGTTCTTGACGTATACACATTTGTCGCATTCGTTGATCTTAAATCCATTTGTCTTCATGACATTATCGAATTTTTCATTCCATTGTTTTGGTGCTTGCGTCAAGCCATATAATGACTCCATATAATTTACATACCTTTCCATCCTTCTCTGGGGTAGAAAAATCCTTGGGTAAATCTATGTAGATTTCTTCATCTAAATCTCCATTTAGAAAGGCTATTTTAAAATTCATTTGATGTATCTTAAGATTTTGCAAAGATAGCAATTATCATCCTAATGGATGTTATTCTTGTCACGGGAGAAGTATCAAAGTAATCAAGGCCATGTCGTTATTTGTAACCCTTAATTACAAGCATGACCTTGTGCTTTTCTATTGATCTATCTGGTTTAAGTTTTCTCTTGAAAATTCACTTGGATCCTAGTGTTTTACTACTCAGAGGTAAATAACCTAGTTCCTAAGTGTGATTTTGAAGAATGGACTCAATTTCACTATTAATGGCCTCTTTCCATTGAGGACATTCAAAAGAGTTTATAGCCTCTTCATAGGTTTGAGGTTCACTTTCTAGCAAATAAGTCAGAAAATTTGGACCATAGGACGTTTCTGTCCTAACCCTTTTGCTACGTTTAGGTTCAACCTCAACCTCTTGTTCAAGTTCTCGTTCTTGACTATCTTCATTCATAGTCTCATAAGTTCGTTTAGACGAACTCGATTCCCCTTAAGATTTACATGGAAAAACATGTTCAAAGAACAATGCATTCCTTGATTCCATTATTGTATTCTTATGTATGTTTGGGATTTTTGACTCATACACAAGAAAACGATAAGCACAACTATTATGTGTATATCCAATAAAAATACAATCTGTCATTTTCGGGCCTATCTTCACCTTCTTAGGTATAGGTACGGCTATTTTAGCAAGACACCCCCACACTAGTAAATATTTATAGGAAGGTACTCTTCCTTTAAATAACTCATATGGTGTCTTTTATTCCTTTTTCTTGGGAACCTTGTTTAAAAGATAGTTAGCTGATAAAATGGCTTTCCCCCACAAGTTCTCGAGTAACCCAAAACTTAGTAGCATTGCATTCATCATTTCTTTCAAAATACGATTCTTTCACTCAGCTACTTCATTTTGCTGAGGTGAATAAGGTGCTGTGCTTTCATGTATGATTCCATGTTCTACATAGAACTCACCAAAAGGTGCTTCATACTCACCACCATGATCACTTCATAATACCTTGGTTTTCTTGTTGAGTTGTATAGCTTCATCTTTACTTTTAAGTATATATACATGACAATATTTTGTACTATCATCAATAAAAGTAATAAAATACTTATTGTCACCTCTTGTTTGAACAAACTTCAAATCATATAGATCACTATGGATTAAATCAAGAGGTTTAGTGTTCCTTTCGATTGAATGGAACGATGACCTTGTCATTTTCGCCTCAACACAAGTCTCACATTTATGTTTGGAACCAATTTCGAAAGAGGGTATATGATCCATGTTAATTAATCTATGCAAAGATTCAAAAATTAACATAACCTAGTCTATTGTGCCACAAATTGGAAGACTCAAGCAAGTAAGTAAAAGAATTAACTTTATTAATTCTCTTAGGGGTTACAGTTGTTAAATTAAGCTTAAAAAGCTGTTTACAAGCATCTCCTTACCCACAAATATACCCTTTTTGGTCAACACGACCTTATCTGAACCAAAAATAAGGCTCTTACGAATCTCAGGTACATACAGTACATTATTTAGAGTCAGATCCTTTCCAGAGGTCATCTTTAGTATCACTCTTCCTTGCCCTTCAACAGCAGAGATTGCAGAGTTGCCCATAAATAGCTTTTCACCTTCCTTAACAGCTTCAAAAGTGGTAAATAGCCCATTGTCTGAGCAAACATGTATGGTCGCACCAGTGTCAATCCACCACTCCCTTGGATTAAACCAAACCAGGTTCATTGACAACTGCACACAAGTCACTATCAAAAAAGTCTTGAGTGTCATCAACCATGTTTACCTCACAATTTCTATTTCTCTTTGGAAGCGTGCAGTCTGGAGATTTGTGCCCTGTCCTCTAATAGTTAAAGCAAGTCCCCTTGAATCTTGACTTCTTAAAAGTTGCTTCCTTAGGTTTCAATTTTGAAGCTTTATTCAGGTTGCCCTTACCCTTGCCCTTATACTTGTTGTGCTTGGAGCTTTGACCATACTTCACCACATTAGCCTTGGGTACTGATGGGATATTTCCCCTTTTAGAAGAAGCCTTGTTGTCCTCTTCTACCTTAAATCTTACAAGCAAGTCTTGTCTAGACACTTCCCTTTACTTATGCTTAAGGTAGGCCTTGAACTCTCTTAATGAAGGGGCAACTTCTCAATAATAGTTGCAACTTGGAAGGTCTCACTCAGTATCATACCTTCATCATGCATCTCTATTAAGATATATTGGATTTCGCGTATTTGACTGCATACTAGTTTATTGTCCACCATCTTATAATTAAGAAAGCGACTAATCAAAAATTTCTTGGCATCGACATTTTCTGTTTCATATTTCCGATCCAATGATTCCTACAAGTCTTTAGCCGTTTTTTGTTTTTTTTCTTCAAAATAAAAAATTTAAGAGTAAAAAATAATTATAGGAAAAACAATTTAAAGCAAAACCAAATTGAACTAAAGAAAACAATATCAATAAGAAATATCATACATTTATTATCAAGGTTAATTATGTTAAAAGTCCAGTAACTGATTTTGATTTTTTTTATAACAAATAACAGAATATAAGCAAAGAGCAGTATGATTAAGAGCAAAATTATATAAATTAATGAATTGCAAGACAAATAAAGATTGGTAAGCAAATAAGTTAAGCAAATTTAGACCTATAAGAAAAGAGCAGTGGTTGTACATGTAAGAAAAGATGATAAATATCAAGCCATAAAGTTGAAATTTGTTAGAGCAAATACCAAACTAATAAATAGCAATAAGGCCACCAAACTGTGAAATAGTAGTAGCACTATAAAACAAAAGGAATAAAACATATAAAAGAAAGTTAGATTATAAGTAATAAAGCAAAGCTGAAATTTAGAATTTTAATAAAATGAATCAGCAAAGGAAATGTAATAAAAAGTAATGAAAAATAAGCAAAACACTTTGATCAGATTATGAAAAAAGAGCTACGAAAAAGGAAAAAAAAAAAAAAAGAGCAAGTAGCAAATTTGAAAGAAACACAGTATCGATTAAGGAAGCAATATACATGAAGATATTAAGAAAGTGTAGTAATATAAATATTTGCAGCAAGTGAACATGAATATTAGTAAACCCAAAAACTAAAAAATGGATTTAAGATTAAATACTAATGAAGAGAGCAGTGAAGTAAAAGAAAACCAAAAGGCACTAATCAAGTACAGATTGATAAGTTAAAGCAAAAACTGGTAATTTAAGTAACAAAAATTGCAGGAAAAAATTGGGAAGCAGTTCGGAAAAGTATTGTTTGTTGAAGTTTGTGAAAATTTATCTTAAGGTTGTAGGAAATAATGTATTGGACAAATAAAAAATTAAATATTATAAATTAATAAATTGAATTAAAATTACAGAATAAATAAGAACTGTAAATTACAATAAAACAAAATACAAAAGAAAAAGAAAAGAAGATCGAGGCCTGTAAACGGTTTCTTTAAAATAAAATTTTCCCTCAAAATTGGTGTTTGAGATTAAGGAAAAAATACATCCCAAGATACAACGATCTAAAAATAGATTAAGAACACCAAACTTAATCTGTTTGTACGAACTGAATTGAACCCGCTCTCTATCATACAAAGCTTAGCTCTAGATTAAATTTATCTGGAAGATGAGTAAGGTTTGCTATAGGGAAAATTGAGAAGAGGAAGGTTGATGTTTGTTGTGTGCTTTCCCTCAGTTGCAGAGTCAATATATAGGCATCCAAAATGTGGTGTTGGAAATCTGCACAGTAATGGCTATCGAAGCTGCTGAAACTGTTGCAACAAATGCACCTGTTACAATTGCTAAAAACTACTGCAACAAATGCAGCTGTTACAAAAAAAACTGTTCAGCTTTAATTTGTTATAACTGTTCAGTTGCTGAAACGGCAGCAATAAATCTCCTCAACAGTTACAATCTAATTTTGAGAAGAAAAATAAAATTACATGTAGCAAAACCCAAATTGCGCAAGGTCCATCAACATTGGACTACATTTGTGTCCGCAGGACGTGTGGGCCAACAATTGGAGTTCCAAATTTTCAGGCCAAAAATCCTGGGATTTGCACCTCTCCTGAGGGGGCACATGGAGAGAGTCTTTATGCTATACAAGCTTACCTCTCATAGGAAAGCAAATGCTATATAAAGCATTTCATGTGTTAGTGTTTTTCTCATGTAGGACAAACCAAAAATCACAACATTTTTTTTTCTCAATGAGTGAACTTTGAGACACAATTTTTCATTAACCTCAATATTATTTTGAGTATATAATTATATGATTTCGAAGCCCTCACGGAGGAGAACCCAAATCAATTACGACCCTACACTTATACCAAGTGAGTCCCACTCAAAATGATGCTTCAAAATGACATTTAACTATGAGTCTAAATACCCATTTTCAAACAATCTAGGATCTAGATGATTACAAGACGTGTACTCACCTCTCACAACTAATGTTTAAAATATCAATATCGATCAAATATTAAGACTTAAATTTTATAAAAATGTTGAACATATTGTTGTTGTTGACAAAAATTTTGAATTATTTTGAAACATCTATGAAAACTCTATCAAAATCATGAAACTTTTTTATATAACTTTATAAGTATCAAAATAATTAATTACTTATATTCTTAAACTAGTTTCTTATTTAATAAATATATTTATAAAAATTATGGTATTCAATTTGATCAATAATTCAATTAATTAGGTTTTATAATCCTATAATGGCATGTTTGTATGTAAATAATTGAATTGATTTTAAAATAACATGTTAGTTGTACATAGTGTGTACATATTTGGTCTATGTTTCCTTAGTGGATTATGTGCAACTGATATACTATTTTGTGACTAATTCAATTATGGACATGCAACTAATTCAATTATGGACATACTATACATTTAAATAATTATTTATATTACAATTGTAATATTATTATAAATTGATAAACTTTAACGGTACATAATATAATTTTAATTATGAAAAATTAAAAACTATAGGTTAAATTAGTAAAATAATGTGAAAATAATGTATACATAAAAAATATATGAAAAGAAGTATAGAATAATGTTCCAAATTTAAATAAATAATCTTTTGATTGAAGATAAAAAAAATAGATAAATTTAAAGTTAAATTATTTAGAAAATAAAAAATTTAATATGAAAAGATATTTTGTCGGTATTTATCGACATTTTTGCGACAATATCCACAATATTTACAATATTTTGGGCAAAAAGTGATACTTTCTCGAAAATTTAATGACAACGATAAATTAGTGACAATTTAACGACATTTTCAACATTTTGGCTAAAAGATATGAATATCACGTTTTGATGACACAATGCGTAAAAATTCGATAATGTCGCATCGGCATTTTAATCCCTGCTTACAACCCAAATAAAAATGTTGGTAGGAAAAGCAAGTAGGCCACGGAAGCCTAGCCTTGGCATTTGGTTGCCCACACTAAATAAGTATCGGTTTTAAGAAATTATTTTTGAAAAAATCTAAATTTTAATAACGAAAATAGTGAAAATGATTGGTATTGAGCAACAAAATTTTTGCCTATCATAAATCTTATGATATATATATATATATATAATTCAATTGAAATAAAGTAGAATTAAAAATATACATTTATAGCATGTGAACAACTAGTTGAAACCTTTTGGCTTCTAAGTCTTGTATACAAACAAATACGAACGAGATTGGTGAGAATCCTTCCAATGTTTTAGTTGATCAAAACTTTATTCTAATTCTCCAAATAGAAGCCCAATTCGTGATTGATTAATTGATGAATAAAAATTTGTTTCCCAAGAACACTTAGACTTCTATGACTTTGGTTGAATTTTGTTTTCAAAAAATTTCTAAATTGAGTATAAAAAAAATATATAATTTTTCTTAGGTTCGTCATCCATGAGTGAGGGGAAGAGAGTGATTAAATAGTCTTCAATTTATGTTAAGAGTTGTGCAAAATACAACTCATAATTTCACTCCTATTAAAAGTCTTTCACATAATAAAAGTATGTGCACGCGAGAGTCCCATCCTCACACTACTCTAATCCACTTACACGTCCCAACAAGAAGGTTAGTTCCTTGCTTGTGCTACAATTTAATTTCAAGTTTTTTTTACTAATTAATCTAAAATTATTAAATTTAATTTGACAATTACCAAAATATTTTTCTTGTCCCACAAATATTTAAATGCCTACAAAATATTTAAATTTAGGATTTTAATATTTTAATTAATCTAAATAATATTTGTCCAACTAAATATTATTTAATTAATTAATCGAATTAATTGTGCTATGTCAAATTACCATTTTACCCTTACATTTATATTTAACATTTATAACCATCATAAAATGTCATAATAAATAAATATGCATTTTGATTATATGAAATAATTAATTTTTCAATAATATATCTTGGAATTAATATAGTTAAGTCGTTATCATTGAGCAGACTTGGGAACTAATGAAACTACAAATTTAAGGTTAAATAAAATATTGATACATTAGTTAACCCCTTAACTAATTTCAATCTTTGTGAATCTCAGAGTTACTGTACTATAAACCTGACATTGAATAGTCTCGAATATCATAACTCGTATTTAACTAAAAATATTTATATGAGAAATCTATTGACATAACCATTAGGTACAGCTCAATTCTCTACTGCCAGTTCGTAATTGACGGGGGATATTAAATTTGTTTTTTCTTCTCTATTAGATCATCTCTTAGAGTACTCATGATATGTATGAACAACTATCGATAATCCTATTATAAATTGTGCACAGTTATTCAAGCTTTCGATTTCTACACATGGGAACTGTTATCTAACATCTGCAAATAGACGAAGTGGATTCAACATCTAGTGAGATAACCTCCCAACCTACCATAAACACCAAGATGCCAAGATAAAAGGTATCCTAGCCCAACACTTCGGGCATTATCGAGTAAGTAAATACCAAGGTACTACTGCAAAGGGCCAGCCAAATCACTGAGGATTAATATCATCCCGTACAAGGTCATTCAATGACATAGAGAAACAACTGTTAGTAAATAAATATAAACAGTATTTCTAATATGTCTCATCCTATCTTTTATAATATATTATTATACAGAGTACCTCCAACTAGATGTCTCCACATTAGTTACTCCAAATAAGGGTCACACCATTTTAAATGGATACGAGTCATACTAGAGACTTAATTAAAGATCCTATTATACAAACTTTGAATTAATCGTCACAGATAGTTTGATTATTTTACTTAAAACCAATCATCATGTATATACGTTGATATACTGAGTTTTAAGTACACTCAAATAATTAAGGATTTTATGATTTATTTAAATAATAAAATAGCACATGTAAAGAAATGAAATGTTCCACTTATTTATAACAATTTTAACATAAATTTAAAAACAAAATTCAATTTCATCTAGGACTCTATCCTAACAATATGAGCTATAATAAGCGATCCAGAGACCTCTACTCTTAATAGAAGCCAAAGTTATAAAGCATCCATCTTCAGAATCTTCCAATACCCAAAGATTATGTAGAATAGTGCCCACTAGTGGGACACATCAAGATCGACCACACCTTCAAACAACCATGTGCTATCCAGCGCAATTCCACTTGGGACCACATATTCCCCAACTGACCAGAACCTAGACAGCTGATACACAAATTTTAATTGCTCGCAAGTGTACGAGTCACCTATAGCTAGTGACACGTTACCTTGAGGTCGATCTCTAAAGGAATTGACAGGTATTTTAAAATGTTACTTATTTCTTATTTATTTGAACAAACAATTTTAAACATTCTAAAAATTGTCGATTAGCATAAAAGATTGTAAATTATAAATTAATTCAACAACTAAAATAATTGCAAGTAAAAGATATCACAGCCAAGGTGAGGATGATGGATGTATATGAAAATTTTAGTTTGCTATCCCTTCATGGACAGAACAAATGAATTAAAAGTCATATTTAATGATATTTTTGCTAAACCTATAAAATCTCAAATCAATGGTAATTTTTACTACAATCAATTAATTAACTTCTTTGATCCAGACCGTTGACCAATTAATTGAAATTAGCTCAAGAAAATATTATAACCACGTAATTTAACACAAGTCAATGCAACTAAATTAGGCACTTGTTCATAATACACAACCAAGTAAAGATGTTTATAATGCCTAGTTCTATCATATTTTCTCTAACTACAAATTAAGCTTTGGCCCATCATTAAATCATAATAAAAAATATTAAGAGCATGAACATGAAATAAATCCAAAACTCATATATAATTAAATTACAAAATTATTCTTCCAATTATTAGAAACAATATTAATATCCCATATATACAAATTAGCCAACCATAACCAAATTGGTGTCAATTAATTTAGTTATGGGAGGCAAACTCAAAATCTAAGAAAAGAAAGAAACAAACAATAAAAATACCCCTATTGATCTTCTAGCTCTAAATTCTTGAAGTTAGTTTGTCCCCTTTCTTAATTCCTTGGTGTAGCTTCAATAATGGAGGGTCTTCTTTTGATTTTAGAGTAAAAACCCTAGCTGCTATAGCAGCTATAGGAGTTAAACGAATTCTGAACATGTTTAGGAATTTTGGGCAATTTTTGGTATGCGAGTCGGGCATACAAAATTACCCGCTGTGGCGCAAGGCTAAAATAGACCCTATAGTATAAATTGAGAGCTCCCTATCGCAGCACACAAATTTTCTCATCGCGGCGCACGTTGAGTTTGCATCCCCATTATAAAAACTTGACAGCTTGATAATCAAATTTTTTATTTATAAAAAAAGTTCGCAAGTACACGAGTCACTCGTAATAAGTGATAAGTATATTCTCAAGATCATCTCTAAAGGAATTGCAGTGCTCTTAGAATGTTACTTATTTTCTTCTTTAGTTGAACAAACAATCATAAACATTTTAACAATTGTCGGATGCAGAAAATATTGTAAATTACTAAATTAATTCAACAACTAAAATAATTGCATGTAAAAGAGATTGCATGTAGCCAAGGTGAGGATGATGGATGCATATGAGAATTTTAGTTCGCTATCCCTTCATGGAAAGAACAAATTTAGCAATTCAATTAAAATCAGATTTAATAATTTTTTCATTAAATCTAGAAAATCTCAAATTAATGGCAATTTTGCATTACAATCAATTAATTAACTTATTTGATCCAGACCGTTAACTAATTAATTGAAATTAACTCAAGAAAATATTATAACCACCTAATTTAACACAAGTCAATGCAATCAAATTATGCACTTGTTCATAATGTACAACTAAGCAAAGATGACGTTTCTAATGCCTAGTTCTAACATATTTTCTCTAACTACAAATCAAGATTTGACCCATCATTAATTCATAATAAAAAATATTAAGAACATGAACATGAAATAAATCCAAAACTCATATATAATTAAATTACAAAATTGTTCTTCCAATCATTGAAAACAATACTAATATCTCATATACACAAATTAGCCAACCATAACCAAATTGGTGTCAATCAATTTAGTTATGAGAGGCAAACTCAAAATCTAAACGAAGAAAGAAATAAGACAATAAAAATACCCCTATTGATCTTCTAGCTCCAAATTATGGAAGTTGGTTGGTCCCTTTTCTGAATTCCTTGGAATAGCTTCAACAATGGAGGGTCTTATCTTAGTTTTGGTGTATTTTGAGTGGAAAACCCTAGCTACTATAGCAACTAAAGGCAGGAGAACTTGGCTATTCTCCAACTTGTGTTTCAAAGAGTATAATGGGGTATTTATATGGGTGAAATGAATTCTGAGCATGTCTAGGATTTATGGGCAATTTTTGGTCTGCAGCATACAAAATTACTTGCCGAGGCACTAGGTTGAAAACAGACCTCATAGTAGAAACCAAGAGCTCCCCGCTAAGGCACACAAATTTTCTTGCTGCAGTGCATGTTGAGTTTGCATCCTCAGTATAAAATCTCAAAAGTTTCTTATCGTACCACACAAAATTACCGCCGCGGCGCACCTTGTTGTTCATGCCTTGTACATGCCCCTTACATAATGACTATTTTTCAATGTAAGGCTTACATATCTTAGCCCTTTTTTGCTCCATTTTCACTTCCTTTATTCATTTTAGTCCAATATTCTTCCAAATCATTTGAACCTACAAAACATGAAAATACCTCCAAAAATAAAATAATAATAAAATAAAGCATAAAATAAATTCTTAAAGTCATAATAAAATATAGGTCAAAATAGTATTCATCAACAGCCACCTGTCGCCATCCATCAAAAGGTCATCCACTTAGGTTCCACCAACCCTGGAGATGACGTCAACCCAAGACCTATCACTTGTCCTGTGCGTAATTGTTGCACCTATATCTGCTCAGATGATAGACATCCAAAATTGGGGAAAACCTTAAAGCCATATTTTGGACACGATAAAGTTGTGACAGCTGCGTTGGTGATGTTGTAGACTCTATGGTAGATGTCCACAGTAATGTCTACCAGGTACTTTAGGCATAAATAAGTACAACATCCACTAAATAGACTAATGCTACAAGTCAAACATAGAGAAATGGGGTTGAAGAAAAGATGTGTTGATGCTTCTAAGTCATACCATCTAGATTGCTACCTTAAAGGCAGCATAGTTCAGAATGTCACCATTCAGGCCGTGCACGACCATGCCTAACTGTCAAAGTTTTCCCCAAACTCCATCCAACCAGGCAAATATAGGTAGGCTTGCCACTAACTATCTGTATTATTATCTTATTTAGAAAAATTAGATATTTGACTATCCCCTAAAGGATGGATGAAACTTATTGCCAACATTCAAAAATTTCCCAAGGGACCCACCATGTTCAGCAGCATACACTACAATAAGAGTGTGTCACTGTGGTGTCTTCTAATGCTTAGGGTTCTAGTGAACATATGTTCCCATTGACTAAAACAAACTCAATCATAACTCACCAAAAATTACTTACAAGAATGAACTAAGAGGTTGGGAGCCACAATAGTTCTAAGTTGTGCCACTAGGTTGCATTTTCATCTATTCAACCAAGGTTTTACTCAATTAGCGAATTGAGGTTTATCCCAGCCACCTAGGATTTATCTTGGTAGGCCACACAGCTTCTGACTAGCCAAGGTTCAACCTAATTTTTAAGAAGGGTCCAACCACAATATGGGAAGTAAGGTACTCATACCCAAGTATGCAATAAGCTTCTAGAAAGAACTTGTCTTTATTTTCAAGAAACTCAGTGTTTCTTTGCAAGTAGCAATCAAAATTATGTATAGAAGAACTATTTTTGTCGAGATGTGAGCTTATGCATCCAGAATAATGATTGTGTTGATTGGAAAATATTTTTCAGTAAAATCTAATTTTTATTAACAACAAAATTACAAAAGCGATTGGTATTGGGCAACAATAATTTTCCCAATGAAGATCTTATGATATTAATAATTTGATTGTAATAAAGTAGATCAAGAAACATACATTCATAGCTTGTGATCAATTGGTTGGAACCCTCGAGTTTTCAAACCTTGTCTCCCAACAAGGATGAACAAGATTGGTGGGAATATTTTCAATCTCTAAGTAGATCAAAAAATTCATTCTAGTTCCCCAACTAGGACCCCCATGCGAGCTTGGTAAATTGTTGAGTAACAATTTGTTTATCAAGAAAACCTTCTTGAAACTCAATAGCTTTGGGTTGAATTTTGTTCTCACAAAATTCTCTCAATCGAGTGTAGAAAAATTATCTAATTTTCCTTAAGTTGGCCAACCATGAGTGAGGTGGAGAGGGTAATTAAATATTTTTTAATTTGGTACGAGTTTAGGTAAAATTCAACTCCCAATCGTGTGCTTGTGAGAGTTCCAGACTCAGACTTAACGTAGCCTCCTTGAAAGCCCAACAAGGAGTTTCATTCCTTATGACGTATTATAATTTAATTCCAAACTAAATTGTATACTTAATCCAAAAAATAAATTCATTTGATAATTACCAAAATGCCGTTCTTGTCCCATAAATAATTAAATGTCTATCAAACAATTAAATTTAGTATTTTAATATTTAAATTAATTCAAATAAATATTTAATCAAACTAAATATTATTTAATTAATTAAATGAATTAATTTGATTATGTCAAGTTATCATTTTACTCTTACATATTTATTTGACATTTAAGACCAACGTAAAATGCCCTATTAAACAAACATACATTTTGATAATATGAAACAGTTAAATCTAAATTAATCATTCATTTATCTTGGAATCAACATCATTTAATTGTTGTTATGGAACAATTTTGGAGACCAATGAAACTACAAATTAAAGCTTAAATAAAGCATTAATACATTAGCTAACCACTCAGAGTACTCATAATAAATCTGAGACTGAATACTCTCAAATATTGTAGCTGATATTTACCCAAAATAATATAAATGAGTAACCCATTGACATAACTATCAGTGTAGCTCAATCCTCAACCAATTTGTATTACGATCGAGGTCATTAAGTTTGTTTTACCTCCTCCATTACATCTTCTCCTTGAATACCTGCAATGCTTATTAATAACTATCTATAATCATATTATAGATTGCGCATAGTTATTCAAGCTCTAGATTGCTAAACAAGGGAACTGCTATCCATAATCCTCAAATAGACAGAGTGAATTCCATTTTGTGAGATAATCTCCTAGTCCACCATAAACATCGATATACCAAATACATGGTATCTTAGCCTAATTCTTTAGGCAGCATCGTGTAAGTCAAATACAAAGGTGAAATAGCAAGGGGCCAATCAAATCACTCCAAATTAAGATCATTTTGCACATGGTCTTTAATTGACATAAAGAAAGAATTGTGAGTAAACGGATATTAACAGTGTTTCTAATATGTCTGGTCCAGTCTTGTATAATCTACTATTATACAAAGTACCCCCAATTAGATGTCTCCACATCAATTGCCACATATAATGGTCATGTCATTTCAAATGAATATGTGTTGTACTAGTGACTTAATTAAAGATATCATTATCTAGACTTTAATTAATCGTCACAAAAATTTTGGTTATTTTACTTAAAACTAATCCTCTTGTATATTCACTAATATACTTAGTTTTAAGTATGAATGAATAATTAGGGATTTTACAATTTATTTAAAGAATAAAATACTTCATGTAAATAAATGAAATATTCCTATTTTTTATTCTAATTTCAACATCTATTTAAATATAAACTCCTTTGCATTTAGAACTCTATCTGAATAGACCATCTCTGAGATGCACTTTGACACATCCAAAAACACAAATATCAATGAGATGCGCTTTCATGTATTCAGAGTGACTATCGTTGAGATGAACTTCGTACATCTTGAGTGACTATTGTCAACGTGCACTTCCATGCATCCAGAATGACTATCGTCGAGATGCACTTCCACACATCCAAGATGATTTTCATCGAGATGGGCTTCTACGAACCTAGGCTTCGCACGTCTCCTGCTATACATAGGTGGCTTACCCTTCTAAGTGCAGTAGCAATGCATATTAGTCCCACTATGACTATAAGCAACAATTTTTCCATCAACACATTCGAGTATCACCTTTGGCAGCTCTAGGGACGACATGGTGTAGACCTAATGGCAATCTCTCTTAGATTATTGAATCTTGGTAACTTACTAATTATCGTTTTGCAATTGTAACTCGTTATGTGTGTCCTATTTACCATTCCATTTATCAATAGAATTGGTTGGTGATTTTATTTCTCTATTTATTGTTGATCAATTCTCAGGCTAGCTTATTGTGACTGTCAACACCTAGAATTTAATTGATCTCATTCTATGCTCTGGAACTCTGTATACTTCTTACATTTATCTACCAAATAGGGGTCAACAATTTCTTAGCTCATATTTCACTAGATAATTGTGCACATACTTGGAACATATATTCACAAAGGGAAGTGTTTTCCATAAGGCACACAAAGTGTCCACTTAAAATTGTTGTCATTTGTAACTTGTCCCACATGAGAAAGTTAACAATACTTTATATGGTTTACTTACTTAAAGTGGTAAGTTATGTAGCAATGATTCTCTCTCCACGTATGCATGAAAAGGGTGGGTGCAAAGCATTAAAGGGACCAACCTAAAATTTTGAAACTCCATTTGTGTGGGAATGTGTCTTATGGGCACAAAAGTCTCCCAAAATTGTTAGGCCTTTTGGCGCTCAATTTTTTCCACGTGTTTATTTATTTTCTGTAAGAACTTTGGCGGTGTAACTACAATAAACATATTGAATTTCCAAATTCAATGTTGTTGATTGGAGAAACAACAATTTTGCAAATTCAACAACTCTAAATTGATTGTTATATTGGCTCTTTTATTGAGAATAATTACAGAAATCAAATTTTTTAATTTCAAATTTCTCTATACTCTCCATTTGTCCTCTTTTATAAGTAGAGTTCAGACACGACTTTTAGTTCACTAGAGTAGTTTTGGGGGTGTACATTATCTGCTCGTTGATTACAGAAATCTTGGAAGATATTTTTCTTACAATCTCGGACACCCACGCAAGGAGAGATTCTTGCATACAATTGTTATATTGACTTGTGGATAAACGGATTAGTCTTGACCATTTAGTACCATGAAAAAGGAAAAAAATTTAAAGATATAGACGACATCAATGACTATAACTAATACAGGGCATATAATATATTGCATTGAAGAATTTTTCACGATGAAGGAAAAAACTATCTTAAGAACTCCATATGGTACACAAGCCTTGATCAATTCTAAATTCATTTCTTTTTCTTTTTATCATTTAGTAAATACATAAATACATTTCTCTTATTTTTCTTACCGGTCACCTAGGACACATTTTCTCTCGTCTTTTATCTCAGAATCAATTTGGATTCATTCCTAGTAGAAACATTGGCGATTGTAGGCAGGTGCTTTTGAATGTTTTAATGCAACGCAACCTTCTAGCTGAGGGGTAATATTGCTCTCAAAATTGACATTCACAAGGATTTTATATTATGTGCTGGGGTTTTATCTTATAGGTGATGCAGTGCTTTGCCTTTGACAACATTTTTTTTTGTTGGATCCGAGATCTCGTCGCATCAACAAAAATCTCAATCCTAGTTAATGGTTCTTCTAAGAGTTATTTCTCTTTCTCTAGAGGAGTTTGACAGAGGGATTCCTTGCTCCACTATTGTTTTGTATAGCTGAAGATTTCCTCAGCAGATACCTTGAAAAGTTGGTTGATATGGGGCGCTTGCCCCCAATCTCTTCGCCTAGAGGAATTTGTGCACCAACATACTTTTTATATGCATATGATCTTATTTTCCGTCGAGCATATGAGTCCAATCTCTAGGTTCTATATGAGGCTTTTTCACTGTATGGTCAACTTTTGGGTTAGGGGGTAAATTTAGAAAAATCTCTTTTCTACTTTGGCAAGGGTGTTACTCCAAAAAACATTCCATCACTTTGGGATATAGCTTGGATGAGTATCGTGGGCTCATATTTTTCTTAATTGGGCATCAATCATTTCTAGGACGCCCCTCGAAAGCATTGGTTTCAAGGTTTAGCCGATAAAATTCGTGTGAAGATAAGGACATTGGAAAGGGTAGATGCTTTCTTTGGCAAGATGTATATGCTTGATATCTTCGATCATTCAGAGTCCTCTACTTATTTCAAATATATAAATGGCCAAAATAGTATTAAAAGAACTTACAAAAATGATTTTTAATTTTTTTGGGTGGGTAAGACGAATACACTTTAGCAAGTTCAGGTTGCTTAGAGGGATTGATGTCACCAATTGGAGGAAAGAGGTCTCAGCTTGCAGGACCTTTATCTCTTAAATAAGCCCATGTTAAGAAATTTCACTAGCGAATCATAACAGGGAAATTTGACACTCTTCTTTACTTGCGCAGCCAATATTTGGCTAGAGATGATTGTCCACGGAGCTACTATGCATGCTCCTTAGTTTGGCATGGTAAATAAACTCATTATTTGACTCTCTTAGAGGAGTGTAGGTGGCTAGTTGGAAGGAATTATGGAGTAAGGTTTTAGACTGACAATTGGTTAGACACTTCTTCAATTGAAAGGATTGATAGCCCTTTAGTGGACCCATAGATACATTGGTAGTGAGGGATATCTTAGAGAGGATAGATTGTATATGTCACAAACCTTCGAGGACTCCTACTCGGACATTGCATCCAAAATCTAGTCAATAGTTTTCAGGATTGGTATGAGTACTAGAGTTTGGACCCACTCAATAAAGGGAGGTGTCAAAACCAGCGAGGCTTATGATTCACTGCATGTGGTTAGAGAACATAAGAGGTTGGGCAGTTGGGGCAGGGCCATCTTGGTCCCTTTATACCCCCAAAACGGTCTATTTTTCTCTGGTTTGCTATTCATAATAAACCCCCACTACTACAAAAATGGCTTTTCTTGACAAAAATTTATTGTCAATTTTTTTAAAAACTTACAAGGTATGATATGTAGTAGGTTTTTTAAAAGCCGCCAAGGTATATTGCAACTACCTTGATAGTTTTTTACAAAAATTATCAAGGAAATAAATAATAGTTATTTTTTATATTTGTGCCTCTTAACTAAATTACTTTAAATTTGTTTTAAAGACCTAGCTACCCATTGCAAAACCACACAAAAACCCTCTCTATCTCTTCTCGCGTGTTAGTATAGCCTTCACTGTGAATGCCTCCCATCTAGCCATCGATGCTCCCATTTATGACCCATTGCACCACAGTCTGACCATCAAGGACCATATAGAGCTTCCTCTCATCGCACCACCACACCAAGCGTAGAGGAGACCATCTTCCAAAATGTACTCGTCTCACCACCACACCAGTTCGGTGAAGATGGCCTAGTCTCCACTATTTTGCATATATGTTTCATCATCATCTATATCTACATTATTTCACTATTTTAATCCATTAATCTAGGGTTTAATGAAGTGTTATAAAACTTTTTATCTATTAATGAAGTGCTAATTATTTAGGATCGATGTCGGCCAAAAAATTTAATGTATGAGATTTGGGTGGCTGGGTTAGCCTTTTAATCACAAAATTATAGACACTTGGATGCATATATGCTCTTCCTCTTTTATTATATTCTTGTTCACTTGGGTGGTACATGATGAGACTAAATCTTTTAGTTATGTTTGATGCTTGAGTGGAACATTACATGTTTTACTGAGCAAATCTTACATTGTTTGTGCATTCTTTTCTCATTTTTTGAAAAAATAAATTCATTGGCAGGTCCTAGTAATGGGTGTGTAGGTGGAGATCCATTTTCTTGTATTATCACGTATATACATATATGTATAGTCCTTTAGCACGTGCCTTGCATGTGTTTATATGCACATATGGTACCTATAAAGATCCAGAAAATTAGTAAAGAAGGGGCACTAACTATTTTTTCTTTTTTAAATTATTAGCCTATTAATACAAATTCATTAACTTTAAAAGATATAATACTTTTTAGTTAAGGGTGCACATTAAATATCAATGTACTATACACAAACAATTTCCAAACATTATTCAAATAGCCATTAAAAATCAAATGAAAGCCTCATTAAAAAAAATATTGAGATTTATAATTACAAGAACTCAAAAAGTCATAAATTGAAAATCATAAAAACTAAAAATATCTTGTTATATAACTAATTAATTGTAAGAAGAGAAAAGTTGACGCAGCGGGTTGCTAGATTTTGTTATAGCTTACGTCTCAAATGAGAGGAATTGATAGAATTCTCAGAGAGAAGTTCTAAGGTAATATTAGAATTAATTTTTTAATTTGGTTGATGCTGAGAACTTCAGCTTACAGGCATTTATAATGAAAATTAAGCAAGAAAAAAAACAAAATAGAAACTTAAAATCTTCAGTAAATCTCCCAAAGTCATTGTATATCTTTGGGTGGGTTTTTTGGTGAAGACTTTGTACCAGCATTTATTATTTGCAACAATTACAGGCAATAATTGTGGCACTAATTGTCGCATCAGTTCTCCCCTACTTTGAAAAAAACTCATCCTCGAGTTGACTATGGTAATGGTTTAGGTCCATGATACTTATGTAGATCTTAGATGTTGAATGTCTTGAAAATTACAAAAGCATCAGGAAGATCGACCACATAGGCATTATCATTATCTTTTGAAGAATGTGAAATGGTCTGATCTTTTTTTGTTTGAGTTTTCTATACTCTCCAAATGGACCTTGTTCTTTGCGCAAATAAACCATCACGAGATCTCCTTCATTGAATGACTTAAATCGCTTATATTTATCAGCGGCAAGTTTGTACTTTGCAGCAAACTCTTGTAATTTTCTCTTGACATTCCCATGAATATTGCTTACCTTATCCATGTGATCAGCAACAATGTTCATTCCTGGAAGTTTGGGCAAAGGAGCCAGATCTAATGTATGCAATGGAGGATGTATATAGACAATCTCAAAAGGATATTTGCCACTGGATCGATTTGGTACATTGTTGTAAGCAAACTCTACTTGAGGTAAGACATTCTCCCACTGTCATGGATTTTCATGAACCAAACACCGGAGGATGTTACCTAAAGATCGATTTGTCACCTCTGTTTGACCATCTGTTTGTGGATGACATGTGCTACTATAATGCAATGATATATTAAGTCTCTTCCATAAAGTTCGCCAAAAGTGACTAAGAAATTTGCTATCACAATCAGAGACAATTGTCTTGGGTAAACCATGTAAGTGAACAACTTCTCGAAAGAACAATTGAGCAATGTGCGTAGCATTAAATGTCTTCTTGCAAGGAATAAAATGAGCCATTTTGGAAAAGCGATCAACCACAAAAAAAATAGAATCTGAACCTCTTTGTGTTCTTGGCAGTCCCAAAACAAAATTCATGGATAAATCTTCCCAAGGTGCATCAAGAATTGGTAGAGGTGTGTAAAAGCCTATGTTCTGAACTTGTCCCTTTGCAGTTTGGCAAGTATAACAGCGTTTTACAAACTTCTCAACTTCTCGTCTGAGATGTGGCCAAAAATATCGAGTCTCTACCAAAGAGATGGTTTTATCTCGACCCATATGTCCTCCCAATCCTCCATCATGTAACTCCTTGATGATGTGTTCCCTAAGTGAACCTCAAGGAATACACAAACGACTCTCATAGAATAGAAAACCATCATGAATTTGATGTTTGATTGTAACTCCATTGCTACAGTTGTGCCATTCTTCTTTGAAATCTTCGTCATCTGTATATAAATCTTTTAAGTAATCAAAACCAATTATTTCACCCCTAACAGAAGTTAGTATCATAACTCGACGACTTAAAGTATCAGCAACTTTGTTCAACTGGCCTGACTTGTGTCGAAGTGAAAAGGTGAACTTTTGAATATAGGCAATCCATCGAGCATGCATACGATTCAATTTTGAGGAGTTGTTGAGGTACTTGAGAGTTTGATGATCCGTATTAAGAATGAACTCCTTTTGCACTAAGTATGACTCCCACTATTGTAATGTTCGAACAACTGCATACAACTCTTGTTCGTAGGTTGACCATTTCTGTCTTGGTTTACTGAGTTTTTACTAAAGAAAGCTATTGGTTTCATTTCTTGAGACAAAACAGCTCCAATTCCTACCCCAAAGGCATCACAATCAACTTCAAAGATCTTCTCGAAATTTGGAAGTGCCAAAACTGGTGCGTTTGTCAATTTCTCTTTTAGGGTTGTGAAACTTTTCTCGGCTTGATCTGTCCAAACAAGTTATTTTTGCTTCAAACAGTCAGTAAGAGTGCAAAAATAGTGCTAAAGTTCTTCACAAATCATCTGTAAAATGTTGCTAGGCCATGAAAACTTCGTACTTCTCTAATTGTCTTTGGCGTTGGCCAATCTTTAATGGCTTTCACTTTTTCTTGATCAACTTTTATTCCCTCGGAGCTTAGAACAAAACCCAAGAAAATGAGAGAGTTGGCCATAAAGCTACATTTCTTTAGATTTGCATACAACTTGTTCACCCTCAGTGCGTTGAAAACTTCATGAATATGTTGTAAGTGTTCTTCCTCACTTCAACTATAAATTAGAATGTGATCGACATAAACAACAACAAACTTTCCAATGAATGGTTGGAATACCTAGATCATCAGTCTCATGAAAGTACTTGGTGCATTTGATAGTCCAAAAGGCATGACTAACCATTCATATAGTCCTTCATGAGTCTTGAAAACTGTCTTCCATTCATCACCAAGTTGGATACGAATTTGATGGTATCTACATCGAAGATCAATCTTGGAGAACACCTTTGATCCTGCCAACCTATCAAGCATATTGTCTAACCGAGGAATCGAAAAACAATAGCGTACTATAATTTTGTTAATGGCTCGACTATCCACACACATTCTCCAACTTCCATCTTTCTTCGGTGTCAAAAGAGCCGGTATAGCACAAGGGCTCATCCTTTCTCGAAGCATTCCTTTCTAAAGAAGTTCTTCAACTTGAGACTACAAAATCATATTCTTTAGGGCTCATGCGATAATGAGAAAAATTTGGCAGAGTAGCACCTGGAACAAGGTCAATATGATGTTGAATGTCTCAAAGGGGTGGCAAGCCTATAGGTAATTCTTCTTGGAAAAAATCTCTAAATTCAAATAAGAGGTGTTGAATTTGATCAGGCAGTTGTTGCGGAACAACTTTTTCTTTTGGAACTAAAAGGAGGGTTTTTGTCTCCAAGCTTGTTGGGTAGTGTTGTTGTTTCATTGGTGCCAAGGTGAATTTTACTTCATCTTTATAAAAGGTGTAATATTTCTTCTTACCATCATGCATTGTTTTTCGATCGAACTTCCATGGTCTTCCGAGTAGCATGTGACAGACATCCATGTTAACAACATCACACAAAACCTCATCCTTATATTTGCCAATTGAAAAAGGAATAAGGCATTGTTCTGTTACCCTTGTTTCACCAACATCTTTAATCCATCCAATACGGTATAGAGATGGATGTTTGTGTGTCTTCAATTGTAGCTTGTCAACCATGGTTTTGGAAACAATGTTTTCACTGCTGTCGCTATCAATGATGAGATCACACACTCATTGATTAACTGTAAACCTTATTTTAAAGATGTTGTGTCGTTGTGGGTCTTCTTCTTTCTTTGGGGTATACATTAACCTTCTTATTACTAAAGATACTCCTTCATCCTCATGAATAATGCTTTCTGGAGCTTCTTCTTCTTGTTTTGCAAAGTCTTCTTCCTCACGATAATCTTCGTCTCCCTCAAAGTCATCATCATGAATGGTTAAGTTGACTGGCCAATTTTGACAGCATTGGTGAGAGTTGTGCCCTGTTTGCCCACATCGGTAACACTTATTTCCTCTAGGTACCGCGTAAGGGTTGCAAGAAGAAGCTTGGTTAACAGTTGGTTCTCGTTGCAGACGTGTAGCTAGTTGACCAGTGGGTGGTTTAGGCCTTGGTACATCATCACGTGCTCCTTCTACTATCTTTCCCTTATTTGGTAAGGATCTTGGTACAAATATTGAAGACTATGAAGATATAGGGCCATGTGCTACTCTTCTATTGAGTTGTGCCTCTATTTTTAAGGCAAGTTGAATAGCACTAACAAGTGTATTATGAGATTGCTTGTAGACCTCATTTTGTATGTTGGCACGCAAACCATCAATGAATCTTGAAATTCTTTGATTTTCAGATTCACGGATATCAACTCAAGCTGCAAGCTTGTGAAATTCAGTAACATAATCTTGCACTATGCAGTATCCTTGTCGACAATGTTGATAACGACTGAAAAGTGTTTTCTCATAATCTGGAGGTAGAGAATGTTCAATCATAAACTTTTTCATTCGTCGCCAACTTCGAACTTTGTCTTTGTTTTGCCGAATGCGTGTCATTTGCAATTTGTCCCACCAAGCTAATGCACCTCCTTTGAGTCGGTAGGCCACCAATTTGACCTTCATGTGTTCTTTAGTTCTCTAGTCAAAGAACTTTTCTACTTTATCTAACCAATCAAGGAATTCTTCAATTACAAACAAACCATCGAACTGCGGTATCTCTATCTTCATGCGATAGTCATTTTGTCGAGGTCCAATGGTTATCTTCTAGTGGAACTGGTAACTCATCATCATCACTGGAGTCCTCATCTAGAACAATGTTATTTCTGAGGTTCTTACAATTACCTCAAAAATTATCATGTCTCTTCAGATTGACTTCAGCTGGTTTATGAACTGCAAGTTCATTATTGATGTTTGGTCCACCAAGACGTTGAGTCAAAATTGCTTCCAAAGCTAGAAAACGTCTTTTGAATGATCTTTTAAATTTTGTATTTGTCGAGCAAGAGCATCTACTGACTCTCTTGCTGTATATTTCTCTACTATTAGAGCTTGACGTGTAGACTCATTATCAGACATTTTTTTTGTTTCTCTCTCTCTTTTTTTTACAACGATAGAAAAAAAAATATCAACCGTTTTTTTTAACCCTCTTCTTTTTTTTTAACCTTCTCTCTCTCTATTTTTTTTATTCTTGCCGACAACTTCTTCTTCCTCTTTTCTTTTCTTTTCTTTCTTTTTTTTCTTTTTCTTTTTCCTTTTCTCTTTTCCCTTTTTCCTTTTCTCTTTTCTCTTTTCTCTTTTCTCTTTTCCCTTTTCCCTTTTTCTTTTTTCCTTTTTCCTTTTTCATCCTTTTTCTTTCCTTTTTCTCTTCCCACGCTTATTTAGTTTCAATTCTTCACTTCTTCTCTTTTCTTCTTAACTTCTTCACTTCTTCTTTCCTTAACTTCTTCACTTCTTCAAGCTTCTCTGTTTTTTTTTTTTTTTTTTTTTTTTTCACTTATTCACTTCTTCTCTCTTTAACTTCTTCACTTCTTCAAGTTTCTCCACTTCGCTCTTTTTTTTTTTTTTTTACAAAGAAGATATGATATGGAAACACTGAAATATTTGTGATGAAAATTTCTTGTGTGATGGTAGCAACCTCTCAATATGATGGAGCACTTACTGTAAGAATTTTTTTTTTGTGGGTGTTTGGTACGTATGTAGGTCTTAATGATATCTGGATTTTTTTTTTTGGAATAAGTGGAGTGATTGATGATGGAGATAGAATGATTTAAATGATGCAGGGATGGTGTTGAAGGATGATGACAACCAGAAAAGCTCTGCCTGATACAGAGGAAGGCTTTGATACCACTTGACATAGCGTGTTGCTAGATTTCGTTCTAGCTTACGTCTCAAATGAGAGAAATTGATAGAATTCTTAGAGAGAAGTTCTAAGGTAATATTAAAATTAATTTTTTAATTGGGTTGATTCTGAGAACTTCAGCTTATAGGTATTTATAATGGAAATTAAGCAAGAAAAAAAACAAAATAGAAACTTAAAATCTTCAGTAAATCTCCCAAAGTCATTGTATATCTTTGGGTAGGTTTTTAGGTGAAGACTTTGTGCCAGTATTTATTATTTGCAGCAATTACAGGCAATAATTATAGCACTAATTGCTGCATCAAAAGTAGAGAAAACTAATAATTGTTGTGTTTAAAATACACTACTAAAGACTTTATTTATATAATTAAAATACAATATTAGCATTCAATCCAAGATATGATATTGATTATATCTTTGTTTAAAATATAATAGAGATTAAATCTTTATTTAATATATCAATTCAAAGTTTAAAATAAGGAATAAATCCACTATGAAATAAATAATATTATATTTAAGATTTGATATTCCAATTATAATACTTTCCTTAGATGTCAACTGCATTGAGAATATAACACGTTAAAAACCTTGCAAAAAAAATATAGTGGAACAAAAACTAGCAAAGAAAAAAGGAGCACATTGCTCTCATGCAATTCACTTAAGTTGCGTTATTAAAATTTTTATAGGACAAGCCAGTGTGGCAAAACCATAGAAAGAAAAAAGAGTATAACCACTACTAAAAAAGTGGCTTTTCTTGACAACAATTTGTGGTCGATTTTTTTAAAAATTGAGAATGCATGATATGTAATGGGTTTTTAAAAAACTATTAAAGTATATTATAACTATCTTGTTAGATTTTACGAAAAATTACCAAGAAAAAAAAAAGTATAGTTCTCAACTTAAACAAAAAAACGAAAAATTAGGGCATATAAGGGGCATTTGTCTTAATGGGTCTCTTTAAGTGTGAAAAGATCACTTAAGGACCTTCCAAGTGTTTTTTATTAAAAGAAGACTTTTATACCTATGCTAATCGGTAAAAGGATATAAAGTAATTCAACTTCTTTTTTCGTATTTATAATCATTATTTTCTTTCTTTCTCTACTTCATTCGGTGATTAAAATATTATTGAAAATAACCTTTTGACAATATACTATATATATAAATTATTATCATAAACAAATTAATAATTTTCGAAAGAAAAAAGGAAAAAATAACATATAGAAAAAACTGATATTTATTTAATTTTTTTTATTCATAACTTATAATATAACTCACTTAATTAATTAATTAATTTTATTTTTAATCCTATTATATAATAATATATATTTTGAACATGTTCAAAATATATTTTCAATTAAAAACTAGCCTCTTAAATAACACTTTTTTTTTTAATAAAAAATATACATTTTTCTTGTGCTTATTATTATTGTAACTAAGTCACTCTATTGTTTCATTCAAAATTTATCTTGATAAATGAAATTATTTACAATATATAACTATGATTGTATTGCAATACCTCATTTTAAAAATTACATTGTGAAAAATATATATCCAATGTA
This sequence comes from Elaeagnus macrophylla, assembly GCA_029378325.1. Taxonomy (NCBI): domain Eukaryota; kingdom Viridiplantae; phylum Streptophyta; class Magnoliopsida; order Rosales; family Elaeagnaceae; genus Elaeagnus; species Elaeagnus macrophylla. The sequence continues at coordinate 45,647,199 of CM055641.1, read as the reverse complement.
TATTTATAAATGTGCTAAACATATGTTTAATTTATATAATATTTTAAATATATTTTTATTACATAATATCAATTTTATTTTATAATCTTAATTTTTTAAATTTTATATTTATGAAACTATATTTATATAAAAATTTATCAATTCTTAAAAATATTTCTTGAACATAATATACATTCAAGATTAAATAGTTAAAAGAAAAACTAAAAGCCATGTTCATGAATCACCAAGGCTGGTAATATTAGCTGTGATCCTCCAGCAACCAACTACCTTAACTTGGGCTCTAGTAATTATCTTTCAACTCATCAAATATTAATACACTAATTGGCTTATATCGACCATGTATCGACCTTGTATCGACCTTGCATATTATAACTGTAATATTAAATTATAAGGATATCGACTTATTTCAACTATAGTTCGACTTAAATTCGACCTAATAGATAATGTTGTTAAATTTGTGACTTCCATTGATTTAATTTGGACAATATCACTATTATCCACTTAAGTGTAGATGTGTACAAGTATTTACATATCGACATGTATCGACCTTGTATCGACCTTGTATATAAGTGTAGATGTGTATAAGTATTTGCATATAGACCATATATCGACCTTGTATCGACCATATATCGACCATATATCGACCATGTATCGACCTTGCATATAAGTGTAGATGTATACAAGTATTTGCATATAGACCATATATCGACCTTGTATCGACCATATATCGACCATGTATTGACCTTGCATATAAGTGTAGATGTGTACAAGTATTTGCATATAGACCATATATCGACCTTGTATCGACCTTGCATTCTCTATTTATCCCTAACCTTTATCTAATAATATATTTTAATCCACAACCTTTTTTGATACGAAATGATCCCTAATTTTTTAAAATTTCACACTTTTAGTCTAATTTTGTACAAAATGTTCCCTAATTTTTTTAAATTTTCACATTTTTAGTCCAATTTCATATAAAATGGTCCATTTCTTACAAATTAGAGTAAAAGTGTGAAATTTTAAAAATCAGACTCTTTTCTCAAGTTGTCATCGTTGTTGATAATTTACGATTCTTTTTCTACTCATCAATTGTTTTCTAATTGCACCCAAAAAAATTCAACTAGCAAGCAAGCTTTCATACAGATAAAAAAAAATTAAAAATAAGCAAGAAAGGAAAATATTGTTAAATTTCATTCGACAAACACCTTCTTCAACATATACAGAAGCAACTGCAGCAGATACAACAAAATGACAATGGTTCATGTAATAGTGGCATCCAAATAAGTACATTAAGCAGAAGCAAAGAGAAAGGGATACAAACAATCCATGCTTGGCTTGATCAAATATTTGAATCATTTTCTGTCCCAATTGGAGCTAATCTATCAACATAACCAAAAAAGGCTTTAGACCAGTAATATTGTTTATCATCGTCTTGAGGTAATGTGTTGATCACTTGTTTGCTTCGCAGATCATACCAAACAAAGGAATTGAAATGTCCATTGCCACTTTTACTATGCGATAATAACACTCTACCATCCCTTCCGAATCCTAATGGGGTACCTATATCCCACAGGATAGTTGTGAATTGTTTATTCCAAGATGTTGATAACCCATATTTCTTCATCATCCATATCTCAAGTTCATGTTTTGAATCAAAACACATTACAGAAATACATCCCCATAGCTCTCCCAAAATAAATTCACACTCTATTTTTCTTCTTATGCAATCTGGTAGCTTTGTTAGTTCAAACACCTCCTTGTTCAAGTTAAAACCTAGAATTGAATCCTCATGGTCTTCTACAGAACAACATAACCAATATATACAACCATCAAGAAAAACTTGATCATCCCTAATGTTATAAAGAATGTTTTTGACAATATCTCCATTAACTATTCTATAAGCATTCCTGCTAACACTATAGACTCGAACTTCATCATAAATGGACTCCAATCCTTTGCTATAAATCTTTACTACCTTATAATCATTTTCAATGGGATCATAACCCAACCCATATATAGCAGATTTAGAATAAAATTCAAGCCAATCAACGGAGACTTTCTTAAGCACACCAGTTGCAGGATTCAACAACGCAAAACTCACATTCGAAACAATTCGAATCAACACTAATCCATGGCAAGTTCCCACAACACGGAGACATTCCGCGGGGCAATCGAATTTGGCGACAAATTCAAATTTTTCGGAATTGTAAGATTGAAAACTATAAACTGGAAAGTCAAGATTGCGATAAAAGAGAAGAATATTGTAATTGTAGTTTCGAATTTGAGACGATACTTGAAAAGAGAGGTGTTTGTTCATGAATCTTACGTCGTTGATCAAAGAAAACCATAATCTTGAAACGCACCTAAATCGAGCTAGGGTTTTGGCTGAAGATACTCTAGGTAGGATCTCTTCTTCGATGATTTCTTCTGGTAGCTTAGAACGATCGAGATATTGAAAATGAGAACAATCAGACGAAGGCAACGCAGCTAGGGCTGAGTACTTCTACTTTTCTATTTTTTTTTTTTACCGGCTACAGGATTGGGCAGTTACCCATGAGTCTACTTTTAATAAAAAATACACTAGAGTCCTTATGTGATATTTACCACTTTAAATGGACCCTTTTAGACAAATGCCTGCATATAAGCTTAGCGTTTATTTTTCACCCTCACGACCTCACTTATCAGACCTTCGTAAATCCCCAAGTCCCAAACCCTAATCATACACCCTTGAACTCTCACCTTCACTCTCACTTACGCAAGTCGCTACAGACCCACGCGTCCCTTTTAGAAGGCAGCTTCCCTTCCTCCTTGTTGACCAGACGAAATAGCACCAATATTGCCATTCCCCTATATCTTTCTTACCAGACCAGACGGCGAGCGAAATACCAAACTCTCGTAGTCCTTGCACAAAATACAAGACCGTCATCGTCCTCGCACAAAAGTACCTGTCCTCGCTTGGTTACGAATTTCTGGTACTATGAATATTGCCTTTTTTTTTTCCAGTATTGTTATTAATGGTTTAGTGGTTTAGTTTTTCACTTTTAAGTCTTAAAACTAAACAAAATATGCATGTTTTTTTATAGTCTATATCTGTTGGTTTGCTTTGTCCTTGAAGTTGTTTATTTTCTCTTTACCATGCGGGGGTAGGCTGGTGAGTGTTAGACACTTATGGTACAAATTTTTGCTAGCTATGTTGGCAAGAAATTTAATATAGTAGTCCCTTTGGTAGCTATTTAGCCATTGAAGTTGAGGGCTTTGTGTTTGACACTGTTTAGGTTTGTTATTTGGTTTTGGAAGGGCTGTGTTAGAGTGTTATGTTTTTGTTAATGAAATATTCTTCTTCTGACCAAAAACAAAAATTTCTTCCTTATTGTGCTTACGCTTCATGTAAATATGGCAAAGGCATTGGAATTATTTTTGCCAGACTTTTGTGACAGGACATTTGAGATAATTCATTGCATTTGTAAGTATTACGCCTCATGTTTGTAATGAATACATAATCTGTAATTAGTCTGCTTAGTCAACAAATAGTCATTCTTTTCCTACTTATATGAACCCCTCCTCAATTAAAGTGCACAAAAAGGCTAAGAAATAAAATATAGTTAAAGAATATCTTATTACCTTAAACATTTCCCAATTAAAGTGTTGATTTATTATTTTTCCTTTGTGAATCAATTCTTGCTTGATTGTGCTATTGATATTGACATTTTTTTTCTTCCCTTTATCCAAACTGGTATAATAGGTTTTCAATGAATCACACTAAGGACAATCATTGGTTGTTGGAAGTTGAGTTCAGCAGTGAGATCAGACAAAACTGTGGCAAGCTGCTTCCAAAATTTAGAAAATTCTACATGGAGGAGAACATTATCACATAGTTTGGCTTTAAGTTGGCAAAGGTAATTTCATTACAGTAAAAAAAGCTGGGTTATATTGTGTACGTATCTCTCACTTTTGGATGCAAGAGATTGCCAAACATGTTGCGTTAAACGCTTACATTTGAGTGATCTGTTAGAAATTTGAATTAAATCCCTACACATGTTGTGTAAGGGTTCAGGATTTATATGTGGATTCTTCATTTTCAGTTGCATTATGTTCTCGGCTTATAATTTTATGGATTGAGGTTATCCCTTCAACTAGTTTCCTTGTCTTCAACTAATTGTATAACATATGGCTTTAGTTTTATTTCTGGACAGTTCAAATTATGTATTTCTTTAAATATACCTTAAGGCCTATTTGGTCTTATTTATGTACAATTTTAAGTTACCAGCTTAAAACTTTTATGATATTATTTGCAGTTAAAGACGAATTAGGTTAGACCAAAAGTTGAATTTGTAGCTATAAGAAACTTTAAGTGCTGACTTTTTTGGCACTGGCATGACTAATGTTTAAGAAAATAATATGCAATAGCACACTCAAGCTACATATGGTTGCTTTCTAATTGCCCTGTACTACTTGCTAATTACCAATATATGATATAACAATCTTATCTTTAGTCTCATCACTTCCTACCAAAAGCAAGGCACAGCTTGTTAGTTTCTCCTAACATGGTTGGCTGCTTGTTTTAGGTTTTTGTGATACTACTTATGTATCCTTTAAACGGATCTTATAGGAAGGAATACAAAAATGTATAAGAGGTGGTTGATGTTTCATGATTGTAATGCATCTTGTAAGTTGTTTTTAAGGGACCAATTATTATCAATAATGTTACCGAATCTTCCTCATGAAGTTCTTGAAAATGTGAAGGGAAGCTTGGGACGAGTGATACCACTCAATAAGCAAAATTAACTAATTTGGAACATTAAGCATAAGCCATGCATGTAAACACTTAAAAACAAGCATGTAATTATGACATGCTTATGAAGTAGTATTTGTAATGGATGTGTTTTTAAAAGAACATAGAAAATCTTATCATAATTAAATAATATGAACCATTCATTTAAAAACTTATCATATTGAAGCCTTACATAAATCATCGGTCGGTGACTGACACTTATGAAATGCACATGCATGTGCATATGCAAGTGAGACTTAACTTATAACTTAACAAAATTAGAATTTCATACATAATTCTCACACGATACATGCACCCAAACCAAAGATAAGGACTCTTATGTCCCTAGGTACCTTAACTTATACGAAAGACATATCAGCACAGGGCCCTTAACTTATTATAGTGCATTTTACTTATTATATTGCTCCAAAACATAAAAATTTTATATTGATGGTTCAAGTATTATATAAAACATATATAATAAAACTTATTGCTTTAAACCTTTCAAAAAAATTTATCATTCTTCAAAAGCTTAGAATAAAAAAAATACTTTTAAAACTTGTATTTTCAATGCTATATGATTGAATGATGTATATATCATGTTATTAAAAGATGCTATTAAAAGAAATATTAAGCATACTTAAATCATTTAAATAGACGCAATATCACATATGACAATATTATGGCACTTGAACATTCATATAAGAGAATGAAAATATAAGACATACTTAATATTGCAAGTAAGATAGGTCTATCTACTTGATATGAATAATCAACATAACTAAAATTACCAACAAATTCACCTGAGTATAGCCAAAATGAATTATAATTGAATAAATATTAGACTCTCATAATATTTTGAATCACCCTATTTTCATACCTAGGTTCGATCCTTATTTTAAAAAAAATTCATATTTTCCATCACAATGTTATTCTTTGTTTTCACGATCAGCAAAAAGTATATAGTTTATTTTAGGCTTAAAATTTTTTAAAAAATTATTGGTAAATCATTATAAGCTTAAATATTTATAGTATTTTATAACTTAAATATAATGATACAAAAAAGAAAATATTCAATTACTTTGAAAACTATTTTCGTAAGTAAAATGGACTTTGAAACTAGTTATATAAATATGCTAGAAACTTTCCAATAGTGAACACTTGTAAATTAAAAATTCCTAAAATATTTTTAGCCATTCGAATAATCACCAAATTTTAACACATCATAAATAAGACACATAAAATACACTATAAAATATTAATTTTACATATTTTTACCATCTATAGTACTACCAATTAATTCCATGATTTTATTATAATATGTCAAGTGTCCTAGAAAATTTTAGAATTCGAAAACCATAGAAAATTAAATAAAGAAAGTTTTGTTATAATTTTAAAGCCACAATTTTCTTATTGTGTGTAGTTACAAAGATAAAATTTTATTCTTCAAATTTCCATGGAAAAACATAAAAAACAACACTCGAGTTGTTTAGATATTGATAGATTCGAAACATAAAATTCAAAAATTAATAAAAAAAAATTCAATATATTTGATTTTTTGACAAATAAATATTTGTTGAACTCGTCTAGAAGTCTAGTTTGATATAAAAATAATTTAAAATTTTATTGATCAGTATAATGATTTGAACATAATTTATTTTCACATTTTTACAAAAATTATACAGACAATTATCTTATAAAATTTCTTATATAAAAACTTAAAAAATTACCATCAATATTAATTTTATTATTACAATCACCCAAAATAATATTATAAAATTATTGTTCTTAATTAATTAAGATAAAAAGTATCAAATATAATATGAATACAAATAAAAAGTGAACATTGCCTTTAATGTAAACTTTTGCAATAAAAATATAGGAAAATAACAAAAATAATACCTCTCAAAACTTGTAATAAGAAAAATAGCACTCATTGTGTTCAAACTTATATTTTTACAACTAAAAAAATGATTTATATATCATTTTTCTTTGAACATCCGTTCAATTGAAATTGAATAACGATAATTTAGACATGTTCAATATTGAACGTTCAATATTATCCATTTAAATTGAACGTTCAATATTATTAGAGTATTAATTTTAGGGAAATTACCAAAAATAGCACCCCCTAAAAATTATAATAACAAAACTAGCACCCCCTTGTGTTCAATTAGAATTGAACGTTTAATATTGAACGTTCAATATTCAATTTGAACGTAAAATATTGAACGTTCAATATTAAATAGGTCTAATTATCGTCATTCAATTCTAATTGAACGGATAATATTGAACGTTCAATATTGAACGAGTCCAAATTATTGTCGTTCAATTTTAATTGAACACAGGGGTGCTAGTTTTGTTATTATAATTTTTGGGGGTGTTAGTTTTGTTATTTTCCCTTAATTTTATTATTATAAATTTTAGGGGTATTATTTTTGATAATTTTCTTAAAAAAGATTGCTAGTTTATTAATGGAATATATTATAGAAGATAAAGTTTAATTTTTTTCGACGTTGGAGAGGGTAAACTGTTAGGATAAAGTGAGTTTTCATATAAATACTAAAATTTTATTATTTTATTTAATTACCTATTATTTATTTCAATGTCTAAACTAATTAAATCACTTATCTTTTGGTGAAGGATTTGGTGGCATCCTCCATCGAAAACTTTTCTTCTTGTTCTTTATTTTTTTTAATTACACAACAATATCATTATTATAATATAATAATAATATTTAGATTTTTAGTTTCTCTCTCTCTTTCTATTGAATATTAAATTCTCGAATGACCCTTATTTATTTATTTATAATTTTAGAATATTACAATTTCTTTCTCTTAAAAAAATTTCGTACTTAAAGATCATCAATATTATTCCATAAAAAATATTAAATTAAGTATAATTGTCCTCTTAAGTGGACGTAAATTTATGTCATGTCTGTGCAAGTAATTCAATCGTAACCTCATGAAGTATAGACTACGTAATATCACTTACAAAAAGTTCCACTAATATTTGCACATTATGTGAATTATACAAATTTTATTTTCTGCAATGGCTGCTACTATCCTTTACCCACACATATGTGAAGCATTTTTACAACTCAAAACTTTGACAACAGTAGGTTAATTAGTTTATAACAATAACATCCAATTTAATAGACATTATAAAACTTTTCATGCCTTTATGTAAATACATAAAGATAAAAAAAAAAAAAAAGTATAGGTGTATATATATTACAAAACTAAAATTACTATGTCAAATATGCACAAGCAGTGATGTAATCTTTGTTTCACGTTGTGCAAATTATTTAAAATTTTTTTTTACTAGACATCAAATACTTAAAAAATCTTAGATATTCCACAAACATAAGGTATAAGTTACCTCACTTAAAGTATGAAAAAAAAAAGTACATTTAAGTGCAAGTTGTAATCTATCTATATCTACTTTTAATTAAGTGCAAGTTGTAATCAATCTATATCTACTATAAAAGTGGAAAATGAGAATGTTCATACTACCACTATTTTCTTATAATTTATAAGATTGTCATTATTTAAAATAAATTGGACCTAAAAAGCTCATGTATATAAGTATTCATCAATTATGGTTCTTAATAATTATTAAAAATATTGTCATTAATTACCTTTGAATTTAAATTAAACTCAACTATGAATAAGCAAAGTTATATCAATAAACCAAAAAGACGTTATTGTATTAAACATTTATAAATAGATGACCACATGGCTAAAAAATAAATTACCAAATGTTTAAAAATAGCTTTAAATGGTTAAGAGAAGTCATACCAAAAGCTACTATTGTATTAAATATTTATGAATAAATGACCTCATGCTCAAAAAAATTATCATATGCTTAAAAATGGCATTAAATAGCTTATAGATTTAACAACTAATTACATATAAATAAACAGCTTCAAATATTTTTAATAAAAAATTATTACTAATGGACTACTTTACATCAACAATAAATATGAAGTAACGAACCAGCTTCTCTTAACGGATTAATTTATCTTAATTCAATTTAATAGTATCGTATAAGAGACTAATTTATTTATAAATAATTATAGCTAGGTATTCTAAATTTTTTTTTAAAACTTTTAAAACCTTTTCACATATTCAAAGTACCAGCTCCGATCATTATAACTAATACTTACTCTTAATTTCAATATTTTATTTTCCACAATCTCCAACCTAGAGTGCAAAACATACAAGCTTCAATCGTTCCAATCAATTCTTATTTTTAAACTCATCATTTCATACATAATATTTTCTCACAATCTGCAAAGTGCAAAGCGTACAAGCTAAAACCATTACAACCAATTCTTACTATTAAATTCAACATTTTATTTTCCCACAACATGCAATCTCCAAAGTGCAAAATATACAAGCTCCTACCATTCTAACTAGCTCTTGTTCTTAAACTCATCATTTATACACTTATGATTTTTATTGTTATTATCATCACCATCATTATTTTATGTTTAACATTCTCTACATTCATCTTAAAATTTAAATTTTCTTTTTTGTTTTCCTATTTTGTAGCCAATGATGGTGATAAAATTCTAGATACCAGACCTTTACATTTGTAAGTTGTAACTTATAACCATTAACATTTTGATTTATGCTTTGATTACATTCAACATTTCATTTGATTACATTAATATTATATGCTCAGCTGTTATATTTGCATTCAAAAATAAAAATTTTATTTTATAAGATAGTAATAATAACAACAACAATAATAATAATAAATTCCACACATATTATAACTTTCTTTTTTTGATATAATTTTTTTTTATTTCTTTCAATAATTTTACTATATGTGTTAAATTCAATAGAAATTATGATTTAGTAAAGTATTAAAGCTCAAAAGATAGATTAAAAATACAACAAAGTTAATATTATCTCCAATCATTCTAACCAATTAAAGGTATACCCAACATATTATATAAGGTTGATAAATCTTAACATAAATCTATTATCTACTATAAAATAGCAATTTTTCATTATGAAAGTGAAAAGACCAAAAAGTTTCTATTTTTGGTTTGTAGACAGTTCTATCCTTTATTAATCTTAAGACCATAACAAGATCGAATAGTCCTAAATAGTAAATGCTCACAATAAATTAAGTATTTACAATCACATTCATAAAATTTATAATATTTAATTAAAAAATTGTATTCAACTCAAAAGTGTAATAAATACTTATTTAAGTTAAAAAAAAAAAAAAAAACAGAAGAATAAAAGGTGGAGATGAAGCAATTCAATATGAAACGGTTAATAAAAAAATTAATACTTAACTTACTCTATAAATTTAATTATTTTTAGAATTAAAAATATTAATTAATAAATTAAACATAGATTTAAAGTCTAATTTTAATTTATCTTTAAAATGCATGGTTACAAAAATTGATTACTCTTTATATATTCCAATAATTCATTTTCCAAATTAATTTGACATAAAACCTAAAATTAATACATTAATCATGGAAAAATATATTGATGAGACTTTTCAAATCTCAATCAAAAATAGAAAATTGATCAAGGTGAAAGTAAATTAAATGCTTCATAATTGTTATCTATTTTTTGTTTGATTGTCTATGACTATTTATTGTTTAATTTTAAAGTTAAAATTCAATTGCTCATTTAAAATGCATGGTTACAATATTGATTACTCTTTATATTCCACCAATTTATTTTCCAAACTAATTTAAAATAAAACTAAAAATCAATATAATAAAAATTATATATACCATATAAGTCAAAATGAGATTCCATACACAAATCTTCAATTTTTGTATATATGTACTTTAGAAGTTAAAAAGAAGATCTAGGGATGTATATTAATGGCCACTATGGAGATAATAGTGCTATGAAATTTTGTAACTTTGTTTACACTTTGACAAATTTACAATATAATATGATACTTGTTCTTGCATTGCATAGACACTAAATGCTTGATATAGAGAAGCTTCAATTACAAATATGTACATTTTTCTTTCCTTTAGAGTTTTTTTGTACTTTGTTCACTCTTTTTATTATATTTCATTTTCCTTTAATTTATTTTTTTATTATAACATTTAGCTTTGTAGTTTTGAGATCTTTTAGACAGATGATTACTCTAATTATTTTGTTCATAGACTTGGTTGAAAAGAATGTGAAGGAGACTTATTTCTTAAAAGCCAAAATTTGTATTATTTTTCCTTTGATAATCTTATATGTGGTTTTAAGTGCATATTATTAATGTAACGAAATTCATATATGTAGTTTAAACTAATTGATTATGTATTTATAATTCTTATAATTGGTACTAAGAGATTTTTAAGCTGTCATAAAAATTTAAGAATGTCAAAAAATTTCTATATTTTTTAAAAGCTAATGCTTAGTTTTTCACTATTTACATTTTGTATGAACAACCCTTAATTTATTTTCTTTGCATGATTTTATGCTTATAACAATTATGTTACCTTTTTAGTTTTGTACCAGTATCATGTTGGACCTATCAAATATGAAATATGATCAAAACCAATATTTATTTATTGATAAATAAAAAAAGAATTAATTTTATTTTAAAAAATTTAAAATTGTGATTTTTTTTTTCCTATTTAACAAGAGTAATTTTAAAAATTATGATATTATATAACTAAACAAATTATTTTGATGTGTTATGAATTTGGAGAAGCTAAGAAATGATGTACGTTTAGATAACAAAAAAAAACATTATGAAAGCAAAATTGCATTTCTTCTAGTTATAAGAATATTTTTTTTGACATAATTGTTCATTGTGATTCAAAAACTCAAATGTCAATTAATTTGTATTTTTAAGAAAATTCTATAAATTTTAATATTTAAATCTTTTTTTTTTCTTTTCCACAGGACCATTATAGATGTACAATGTTCTGTTTATGTTAATTTTATAAATAAAACTTTTTTCTATAATTTTAATATTTTTATAGTGATTTAATAAATAAAAATTGTGTAAATTATTTAAAAAAATATATCTTATTTATTTTCATATAAAATATTATTTTATTATTAAAAACAAATGTTATACCACGTGCTATTACTCTTTGACTAGTAACATAAATATATATATATATATATATATATATATATATATATATATATATATATATAGGGGCGGAGCCAGAAAAAATACGAGGGAGTGCTAATTCTTTTTTTTTATATACAAAATAAAAAATTAGTAGAAGTTCTCATAAATTATACTCAATTTAATACTAAATTTTTTTATATCATATTATAATAGAGACATAAAGTTAACACATTATAATTAACTTATAACAAAAATTAAACAAAAATATAACACATTAATAAATATTAGTATCATTCATGAATAAAATAAATTTATTAACTAAAAAATTTAAGCAAATAAAAAGCTTAATGAAATACATTAAGATTTATAGACATTAAAACTAAAATAAACATGTAAAAATGTAAAAAGTAAAATGTGATTTATAATTTTAAGCTTGAGACTATATTTAAAAATATATGTTTATAAACAATATAATAATGACTAATAATAATAAAAATAATAAAATTTTTCTATAAAAAAATTTCAAATAAATTCTAAAAGATTATTAAAATAAAATGTCAAATAATATAATATTAGATAAATTTAAAATTTGGATTGAAATAAAATATAATAAACACAAACTTAAAAAACTTTAATATAAAGCTTATCATATACTTATTTTTTTAATTTTATTTTTATAATGTTGAGATAAAAATATTTAAATATTGATTGAATTCTTATATTTAAGAAGAATTTTTTGTACTATACTACTCTAATTTTATTTTTGTTACTAATAGTTACCAAATATATGAAAAAAAGTATATATTTAAACATTTTATTTACAATTCATGTCATTTTTATCCACGTATTTGTTAAATATTGTTAATATATACTAAAATATGTACATAAAAATTAGACACAATATATTACTATAAATAAAATATTTATTTAATGCTAAAAATATACACGTAATTAATTTTTTGTAAAAAAATTGGCCAAGATTGAAGCCCCCTCTATCCTCCAAAGAGATCCGCCTCTGTGTATATATATATATATATATTTTGACCACAAATTAAGGCGATAATCACAAAGTACTTTTGAAACAAAGACATCTACCTTATTTATTGCAAAGTAAGCCGGGCAAACACCCCTTTTTTTGTTGTTGGCAAAATCGAGTCAATACCAATTTGAAAACAACATATTTTAGTAATCATACGTAGATGCATACATACCTACATATTGTATATATGCATATATTTCAATATCAAACATTTACGTGTAAGTTAATATTACCAAACATCTAATCAAGGCATAGGAATTTATTTGCTATTTTATTAGAAATTTGGGATGTAAAATTTTGTATACAATGCTCACACTTAATTCTCGAACTTAATACTATAAAAGTTTTAAGATATAAAATGTAAGCAAGTATACTATTTCTCTTTTAACAATTTAAACTTCTTTTTTTCATCAGCACTTAATATAAATCAAAGGAAAGAGTGCATCAACTTAATTTTGCACTTATACCACAAAAATTACTTGCTTAGTTTTGATTTAAAGCTCTTGTATCCTCTTTGAATCCATGAAATTCGTGCCTGGTCCACATGTCATATATAACAAATTATGCTATGGTAAAGTGTTTAAGGTTATTCAAAAACATTGATCAAGAAGTAATCAATGTTAGTTTGTTTATTAGATAACATACTATTTTATAAAATGTGATCTTTCACTATATTACATGTTATAAACTAATTTGTATCACAAATATTCATGTCCATGCTAATTCTTCTGTCACACTACTAATCATAGTTAGAGCTATTATGGTGTACAATCAGTTCACTGTACACCATAGTCCAATAAAAATAACCTCAAACTAAGTCTAAACTCTCATACGTGTTATTATAGGTTCGTAATGAATAATAATTTTCCATGCTTTGGCACACCTCAATAATTATTTTTAGAAATAATATATTAGGCTTAAGTTTTCGTAGTTTTGTAATTCAATTATTGGTTAGCTTCACATATACCTAATAATTCCCCATACTATCTAAAATAAATAGTTTTTCTTAAAAGATGACAAGTATATTAAATTACTCTTGCTAATAACATTTGCCATTGAAGCTCTTAAATATATATTGTAATAATAATTTTTTTTATCACCCAACAAGCAAAATAAATATGCACTATTTAGATAAATACTAACCAAATCAGATGGGGTCTCTTAGTTTATGACATCACATTTAAATTTAATCATCTAGACCTTCGATTACCAAAAATAATAATTTTTCAAAATTCATACTTAATAATGTATTGTTCGATTCTTGTTCAAACCTGAAGCCTATCTTATTCTATTCCCTAAAAAAAAGTTATGACCTTAAATAATTAACATTAATCTTCACATATAATTGGTCACAAAGAAATAAAGGTTATGATCATATATCAAAATTTTTAATTTAATGCCGATAACTTGCTAACTCAATACCATCAATTATAAAATTTGAGTTAATCTTTTATTCTAATTTTTTTCACTAATTTCAATTATTTATACCTAACCAACTTAAATTACCATTTTTTTTCCTTACCTAGAAAATGTTCATAATCATTTTTGACCATTGTCCTAATCATATAGCCAAAATATTTTGATTACTAGCTATTAAAACTTTTGCCCAAATTGAATATCCAATTTGGATTTGTTCTTGGATGTCATTACTTAATTATTAAAATAATTAATAAAATAATGCATTTAACCAACAACATTAAAATTGACGTATCCAACAATAATGAAGGGCAAGCTAAGTATGACACTATCTTATTTCATCTTAAGGACTTATTATCATATATACACAGAATAAGGAATCTATAGTAATCATATATAACATTTCTCAATCTTTCTCCATATCAAGTTAATATTTCTAACATTTAATATTCTGCTAGGAATTCCAAATTTCAATAATGTTTCTATATCTATATTTAATGGTGGGATACCGAAAATATCATTCTTTTCTAAATATTCATACTTGAATCACCAAAGATAAATTTTTATATCCATCCACAATTAGACCTAAACTAATGCTTCTTCTAAGTCATATCTTATTATTTCATTTACCTATAGTGTTTCTTCTCGAAAATAACTTTTAATAAGATATCTATCATGTTACACTAATTTAGTTAGCATCTTACTACATGTAATAATTATGTCTTTATATTTTCTTATCAAAATTAAGACCATAAATTCTTATAAGAACTACAATCATGCAAAAAGATTGTGTAATTTAGTTTATTTGTATGAATCAAGTCCAATTATCACATATATTACTTCAAATAATTATTTAATCATTTTCATTAAAATCATACTATATAAACCATGAAATCAAATGATAATTGAATCCATTCGGTAAAAAAAATTGACAATTAACTCATTAAGTACACTCAAAATAAAGAAAGAAGGTATTACTTATCACTATGCTACAACTTAACCCCTTATTCTTATATTACCATTTTTTTTTTACAAAAACTCACGAAAATGTTAGTAATCAATAAAGTGATCTAAGGATAATACTGTCATATGACAATCATTATTGTCTTACAAACTTATATTAAAATTTAAATATAAGGAGGGAAGAAAACTTCATATCTGTCACACCCCAAATTTTTGAGTACGTGAATTTTAAGAAAATAGATAAAATTTGAAAGAATTATTAATTTTAGAATCATTAATTATGAAATATCAATTTAAAGTGAAACAAATCAATTAAATATAATTTGGGTACCCTTGAAATAATTTAATATTTATAAAAACACAATAAAACCTTCAAAAACTTATAATCCAAATAATTACAAATATTTGATTTTATAACAAATTAGATTGATCTCAGCTTGTCTACTCAATATATAGAATAACTAATAAAAGTAATAAGGGTAAAGAAAAAACCTTTTAATTGAACTCCTTAGAAGTATGCACCTTACGTTCAAGTCACAATGATTACGAATAACCAGTATCTAATCTGAAAAAGGAAAGGAAAAATGTGGTGAGCTACAACTAGCTCAATATGAGTATACTCCATGCACAGTTCTAAATAAAATCAATGATGCATGCTACATTTAAAATATTTCATGCATTTTCAGTAATAAATCATTAGTATATCAGTAATGGGGAGATTTCATTTTTAAACTTGAACATATCTGTACTTCCTCACTTTCAAAATCAGTTGGAGTGTACATTTCAGGTACCCCATGCATGCTCATACAAACATAATGAAATATGCAATGTCTAATATAAAATACGCATGTATGCTATGTCAAATCCATATGTATTGGTCAACTCCAAAATACATAGGCACGTGCATGGTCAACCTTCGAGACACACTTGGGTCCACCTCCGACCCCATGTATGGTCATACTCCGAAATACATATGGCACATGTATTGGTCAACTCCAACGTACATGGGTCCTTGCCTTAAGGGTCCTCGTCATATGGGTGGCCCAACTCTGAGACCCATAGACAGAAACAAATACCAAGACCCAAGATGGACAACTCCGAAACACAATGGGGGGTCCAACTCCGAGGCCCATGTGCGATCTAATATCAAGACCCATGTATGGACAACTCCGAGATACATGTGAAATGTAATGCGTACTTGTAGTCTATCAAAAAATAGTCTGCTGCATCCAGTAGCCCTGAGGTACCATAACTCTGCAAGACATCTATACAAGTAATACTCCCCACAAAATAATTTCATGATTCATGCATAAAAACTCAGATGCCATATAAAATATTTTAATACCCGTATTTCATAATCTCATATATACATATAAAATGTTTCCAAACGGGTATTTTAATTATAACATCATTATCAACACTTTTATAAAAATATTTATAAACATGGCATCAATTTCAGTCATTCAAATATCTATGATGATGCATGATATTTTTATAAAAATAATGCATGAAGAAAAAGTGGAGTAATAACCCCTACCTCAAGGAGTTTCATAGGTACACTTATCCTATACGGTCCTAATTGAGATAACGTCTCAAATCCTCGTTAGTAAAACTATGGCTCTAAGTATTTTATCAACACACTCTTTCGACGCTTCTTCTGCAAGGACTTATATCTGTAATTGCATTTTTGAAGAATGTCAAATGTCTTAATATTAAGATCATTCAATAAAACTTCACAAGCCAAAGATTTACTTGATAAGAAGATACTTCAACCTAACAATCTATTATTTGACATACCAAAGGGAAAATATACTAATAGGGAGCATTCCAAGAAGCTAATACCAAAACAGATTACATGCTTGACCAAGTATTACAATAATTCTCGAGGATTTCACCAGTAGATAAAATAATTGAGCTACTAATGTAATTTTTGTGACTATTTTTCTAAAAGCATAAAGAATGTGACCAACGGTTGTAACTCGATTTATTATTAACATTAAACATAACAAGTTCTAAATTGATCTTTCTCCCATTAGTATAGCTAGATAACAAAAGACCACTTGATTAATATGGGATCGATACTATTCAAGTAACACTCCTCAAACAACATGCCCACAAGGGTCTTATGGTTCAAAATTCATAACAGCATACCACAAAATGCTCAAAACTTAACCAAGTAAAAACATTAATAGATAAAGAAATACTAAATTCCAATATAAGTGAAAGTTTTAGTATGCCTAAGTTAAATTGACAAATAACTTAGAACTGAGAACCCTTTAACTTGTTGAATAATAGAAACTGAATCTTAACGTAAAATATTTTCTTTAATAAGTAAAGTATCATAAAATAATATAAGTGGTAAAAGTATTATATGTAAACCTTTCTATGGGACTCCCAATCTATCGAAGTACATAAGAAATTTAGGGTCGACCTCTTCAAGGCTGTTCAAAGTGGGTTTGAACACTTAGAAAAAAAAAAGACATTTATGCTAACCATCTTTATTGAAATCAGTGAACAATTGGGATGTTTCATCCATCGGCGATTGGTGCAACGAAAGGGACAAGGACAACGATGGAGTGAGGACTCAGCTCCGATGGACTCACGCTGGTGAAAAATGGGAGTCGACGGCGGCTGAGCAACGAACAACTTGTGTACTAGGTCATGGAATGCTAAGGCATTGAAATCCCGCGTGGTGGGGAAAGAACAACGATGGCGAGTACGAGGTCGACGAGTGGGACGTTGGTAGCCCGCAGCGTCTAGCTCTCTTTCGCGAAGGCAAGGACCAACTCTGATTCTTCTCACACGAAGGGGAAGAAAGGAAAAGGGAGGTAAATAGGATTTGGGTGGTAAATGACCAATTTGCCCTTGCCCTTATATAAAAAGTTTTTGATAAACTAGGGGTATTCTGGTAATTTTCATTTAATTTTTTGAAAATTTCTAAAAAGGTTTATAAAATTGAAACAATTTTTGAACCATTATAAATATTTACAAAACAATTTTCATATTACAATATATTTATTTTTGACTACTTAAAAAAATATAATTTCAAAATTTAACAAGTTTAAATAACACTAAATTTAATACATAAATTTAAATTATTTTCTGAAAAATAATAATTGATAGCTTAAAATAAAATGTTCTTATCTTTTAAGGTAGCTTAAAATTTCATTCTTATGATAGGTCCACATAAACAACTTGCATATTCAGTGATCAAAATAATTTTCTTATGTAGAAATGACAACAAAACAAAACAAAATTTTATATAACATAAGACATAAAACAAACCATGAGTTTTTTTGGATTTGGCAACCATTTTGATCCCCATTTATACGAACTTGATTTTACAGAACCTAAAATCGTGCTCTGATACCAAATACCTCAATATTTTCAATATTTGATAAGTCAGAATTATGGTCATTTATGTAAAATAAAATATCAAAAAGAGTCTCCCAATGAAAAGACTGTCAATTTAAAATATTAAAAAATCAATATTAATTATTTATAAAACGTGATAGTTACACAATTTAGCCAAAGAAGTTCTTAAATCTAGCACCCTAAACCAAAATTAGCCTAAGGGACCAACGATTTTCAATAATGTCGCCAAATCTTCCTCATGAAGTTCTTGAAAAGGTGAAGGGAAGCTTAAGGTGAGTGACACCACTTACTATGCAAACCTATCTTATATGGAACATTAAGCATATACGACACATGTAAATACTTAAAAACAAGGAAATAATTATGACATGCTTATGCTTATGAAGTAATGTTTGTAATGAACTGTCTTAAAAAGAACATACAAAATCATATCATAATTAAATAACATGAACCATCTATTTAAAAACTTATCATAGCAGAGTCTTACATAAGTCATCATTCGACAATTGTCAAGTGTGAAATGCATATGCAAGTAAGACTTAACTTACAACTTAGCAAAGTGGAAATTCCATACGTAATTCGCACATGCCAAAATGTTTCCAAACTAAAGGTAAGGACTCTTATGTTTCCAAGTACCCTAACTTACATGAGAGACACATCCCACACACCGCCCTTAACTTATTATAGTGCACTTAATTTATCATACAGCTCCCAAACATAAAAAATTCATATTGATGGTTCAAGTATCACATAAAACATATAATATAAAACTTATTGCCTTAAACCTTCCATAAAACTTATCATTCTTCAAAAGCTTAATACAAAAGAAATACTTTTAAAACTTGTATTTACAATACCATAATTAAATGATGCATATGTCATACTATTAATTGCCATGTAAGTGTAAGCACACTTAATCCATTTAAATAGACACAATATTACATATCACATATTATATAATCATGGCACTTGAACACATTCATATAACAGCATGAAAACATAAGATATAATTAATAATGCAAGTAAGGTAGGTCTACTTACATGATATGATTACTTAATACAGCTAAAATCACCAATTAGTTCACCTAAGTTTAGCCTAAATAAATTATAATTATATAAATATTGCACTATCATAATATTTAAATCACCCTATTTTAAAACCTAGGTCCAACCCTTATTTTAGAATTAATATTTTTCAAGAAATTCATATTTTCCATCACATGGTTATTTATTGTTTTCATGGCAAACAAAAACTATATAATTTATTGCAAATTTAATTTATTACAAAAGCTTACAGAATTTTCATAAAGATATAGTAGAAAGTTCAGTAAAATTTTCAAACAAAACTGAATGCATATTAATTATAAAAATGATTTTTATTCACTAATTTTTAAAACTGTTAGTATAAGAAAATCATCAACACTGCTGGACTTATACATTTTTAAAAAAATATTGGTAAATCACCTTAAGCTTAAATGTTTACAGTATTTTAAAACTAAAATATAATTATACTTAACAATTTTCAATTACTTTGGAAAATATTTTCATGGGTAAGATAGGCTTTAAACTGATTATATAAATCTATTGGAAACTTTTTATCAGTCAAAACATGTAAATTAAAAATTCATAAAATATTTTTAGCTGCTTGAAAAATCACCAAATTTTAACACATCGTAAATAAAATACATAGAATACATATAACCATTTTCACGTATTTTTACCTTATATGACACTACCAATTATTTCCATGATTTTATTCTAATCTGTCAAGTCTCCTATTTATGGTAGAAACATTTAGAATTCATAAAACTATAGAAAATTACATAACAAGAGTTTTCTTATGATTTGAAAGCCAAAATTTTTCTTATTGTGTCTAATTACAAAGATAAAATTTTATCTTCAAATTGCAATAGAAAAACAAATAAAACAACCTTAAAATTCGAAACATAAATTTCAAAAATTCATCAAAATATCTAAGTTTTTGACAAATAAGTATTCGTTGAACTCTTCAAAAATTCTAGTTTGATATAAAATAATTTAAAATTTTATTGATTAGTATAAGGGTTCAAAAATAATTTATTTTTACGTTTTTGCAAAATTTCTACAAATAATTGTCTTATAAAATTTCTTATAAAAACTCACAAAATTACAATCAAAAATTAATTTTATGATTACAATCACCCAAAATAATATTCTTAAATTATTGTTCTTAATTAATTAAGATAAAAAAATTAAACATAATATGAATACAAATAGAAAGTGAGCATTACCTTCGATGTAAATCTTTGCAATAAGAAGATTGCTAGTTTATCAATGGAGTAATTTATAGATGAGAAATTTTAAATTTTTTTTCTACGTTGAAGAGGAAAAAGGGCTAGGGTAGAGTGAATTTTCATAAGAATACTAAAATCCTATTAATTTAATTACCTATTATTTATCTTAATATCTAAACTAATTAAATCACATATACCTTTTGGTGGAGGATTTTGTGGCATTCTCCACCGAACACTTATCTTTATTTTCTTTTAAAATTACACAACAATATCTTTATAATAATAATAATAATAATAGTTAGATTTTTTTTTTATTCTCTCTTGTTTTTCCTTTTGAATATTACAATTCTCAAATGGCCCCTTTTTTTTTTTTTTTTTTTTTTATATAATTAACATATATATATATTTATATATATATAATTTTGGGTATTATATGTTTTGTAACATTAATAAAGTCATAAAATAAGTGAAAATGTTGAATTTTAATTCTAATGTGATTGACTAGATATCTATTAAAATTCTAGTGGCGATTCAATTCATTTATAGTACATATATATGAGTTATCATAATAATAAATGATATTTAAATTTAACGCTTTTCTAAGTAATAAGTACTATTAATTTATTAATTTCAATAACTATATAAATTTATATTATGTGACTGCTAGTCATATTTTAAAGTCATCTTATATGTTCGAAAGTAAAAATTTTTGTATTTCCCAACCTCAGCCTTTTTTATATAAATTCATGAGTTTTCATTACATTTTACATTTTTAGGTACTTGAACAACTAGTTCTTATAAATATCTAGTGAAAATCTTAGGTATTCACTTTATATCTACTTTACTTTGCGCATAAGTGAATATAATATGTTCCTAAATAATATTTTATTTTTGGCCAATGCTTTGCTTTGTCGACATTTAATAATATTTTTATTTTATTAAGGATGTTCATCATCTCTTACTTTATTAAGAGAGATATGAAAGAAAATATGTTGTACAATATATATTAATATTTTCTTTTTTTCATAATAAAAATTATATCATTTTATTTACAAGGTATCTAACTATATATAGTCAAAAAGAAAAATTTTGATATCATTTTTGAAGAGTTAACTCTCTTTATTTCATCAATAATTGTATTATGTTTACACAAATATAATTATCAAGCTTTAGACAAATTATGAATGCTTGCTGCTATATCATTTCATTATCCTTGATGTTCAAATTATAATACTTACAAGTGTACGAATTACTTATAGTAAACGACAAGTATATTTTCGAGGTCAATCTCCTAAGATATTGCAGTGGTTTTAAAAAACTTTTCACGCTTCTTAAAAACTTAAATACTAACTAAAATTGAAAAGTAAATTGAAGACGAGAATGTTGGTTGGTACGAAAATCCTAAGGAAAGACAGTTGACTAAATGAATCAAAGGAGGTTGTAAAATATCAACGGAGAGCTTATAAACATTTAGCTAGTTAGATATGTTTTAGCTAGTTAGACATGTTTGCATCAAAATATAGGTACTATTTTCAAACTTTATTTACTTATATATTTTTTCTTTTGTGAGGACTATGCTCCATTTTTAGAGTTTTTTTGTTTTTATATATACAAAGAGACAAACCACGCATTCCCAACACATAATTAGCTCAATCAAAAGATAACACAATAGTCGTTTAACTAAAGGTGTCATAGGTAAATGGGATTTATTATTTGGGCTAAGCTAATCAAAGTAAAATGAAATGAAAAAAATCACTTAAAGGCTCAAAATGGGGTAATTAAGGGCATAAATAATCATGGTGATTCGAAAAGCTCAAACGGTTCAAAGAAGGCCTACATCCTCTCAAACTTAAATAACACATACAATTTCGCCTCAAGAGACACTAAAATAGATTCTAAAGTTTGTTATAGACACATAAATCATCAAAGCATGAAATCCACACAAACTTCTCAAAATAAGCATATCATTTCACAAAGTTATGGCATGTGCACATAGAATGAAGCATTTCAAATAAAAAAAATTATTCATACATACCTTAATGAATACACATGTCATAGCTACCATATTTCAATCCGAGTCTAATGCAGGCCAACCACTAATCATCATTGGGTTTCTATTAAACTCATTTAACATACTATCCACTAACACCAATATAGTTGTAAAAAGTCACTCTTACCACAAATCTAACAAAAGAAACGAAAGTTTCTCACCCCCAAACTTAACATGCATGTTGTCCCCAATATGTGATAAAGGAAACAAAAGAAAACAAAGGATGAGAAAACTCCCTCAAAATTTAAGCTTTGGAATACTTGATTTGTATCTCCTCCGAACTCCAATGCTCCTCTTTATTATCTACAAAAGAAAAACAAAGTAAGTTATTCAAAAATTGGGTTGCCTCCCAACAAGCGCCTCTTATATAGCCATTGGCTCGACTTTCTCCTTTTTTCTTTAATCGTCATGGTCCAAGGTACCTAACTTGACAATGGATACGAGTTTTTCCACATTTTCTCCATAAAAATGTTTAAGCCATTGTCCATTCGTCAAAAATCTCTTATTCAACTTATCTTCTAACTCCACCGCTCTATGGGAAAATACTTTGGTGATAGTAAAAGGACCTGACTATCTAGATTTAAGCTTACTCAGAAACAACTTGAGACCAGAATTAAATAAAAGAATTTATTGTCCTTGTTCAAAGTGGCAATCCACAATCCTCTTGTCATGTCATTTCTTGGTCTTCTCTTATAAAGTTTGGCATTCTTATAGGCAAAAAATTGAAGTTCATCAAGTTCATTTAATTGTAACATTCGCTTTGCACCAGCTACCGTGATATCCATGTTCAACTCTTTCAAAACCCAAAAGGCCTTGTGCTCCAACTTCACCAAAAGGTGCTATGCCTTACCATAAATAAGTCGATATAGAGTCATTCCAATAAGAGTTTTAAATTCCATTCTGTATGCCCATAGAGCATCCTCTAACCTTATGAACCAATCTTTTCTAGAGGAATTTACTGTCTTCTCTAGTATCCTCTTTATTTCTTGGTTAGAAACCTCCACTTTCCCACTAGTGTGGGGATGTTAGGGGGTTGCCACTTTATGCTTGACATTGTATTTTGCAAGTAGGGATTTAAAAGCTCGATTGCAAAAATGACTACCTCCATCACTAATGATGGCTCGTGGAGTTCCAAATCGTGTACAACTTTTCTTCAAAAATCGAACCACCACCTTAGCATCATTAGTTGATAAGGCCATCACTTCAACCCATTTGGAGACATAGTCCACGGCTACCAAAATATAGTGGTTCCCATATGATGACACAAAGGTCCCATGAAATCTATCCCCCACACATCAAATAATTCCACCTCCAAGATATTTTTCAAAGACATCTCATGCCTCCTTGATATATTTCCAATCCTTTGGCATCTATCACAATTTTTAACAAATTCATATGTATCCTTTAAAATGGTTGGCCAATAAAATTTCAATTCAAGGACCTTCATTGATGTCCTTGCACTACCAAAGTGTCCTCCATACTCCGAAGCATGACAATGCCTAAGTATTTCACCAACTTCTTCAAAAGGAATGCATCTTCTTAAAAGCCCATCGGAACATGTCTCAAATAAATATGGCTCATCCCATAAATAAAGTTTAGACTCCCTCAAAAACTTATTCCTCTCCATAGAAGATAAATCTGGTGGCATCATCCTGCATGCAAGGTAATTTGCATAGTCGACAAACTAAGGCATACTCACATGATCTATAGAAAACACTTGTTCATTAGGAAATGCATCATTACTAATCAAATTATCATCATTACCTCCATGCTCTAATCTTGACAAATGATGGGCCACTAGATTTTCTAACCATTTCTTGTCTCTGATCTCCAAATCAAATTCTTGAATAAGAAGAACCCATCTAATTAACTGAGATTTTGCATCCTTCTTTGCCAAGAGGTATTTGATTGTCGAATGATCCATGTACACAATTACTTTGGTCCCAACAAGATAGAACCGAAACTTCTCAAAAGCAAAGACTACAGCCAATAACTCCTTCTCCGTTGTTGTATAGTTGGCTTGGGCTTCATTAAATGTTTTACTAGCATAATAGATGGTGTGGAAAATCTTTCCTTTCCTTTGTCCCAAAACTGCTCCAATCGCATAGTCTGATGCATCACACATCAACGCAAATGGTAACTTCCAATCCGGAGCTATAACAATGGGTGTTGTCACCAATTTTTCTTTTAACCTTTGAAAGGCTTCTAGACAAGCTTCATCCAATTAGAATGGCCTATCTTTATCACACAAGGGCTTAGATGTTTTGGAGAAGTCTTGGATAAATCTTCTATAAAGCCCAGCATGGCCAAGGATACTTCATAAACCTCTCACATTGGTGGGTGGAGGTAACTTCACAATCACCTCAATTTTTGCTCTATCGACCTCTATTCCTTTGGAGGATACTCGATGAACCAAAATAATCCCTTCATTTACCATAAAGTGATTTTTTTTCCCAATTTAGAACTAATTTGGTTTCCTTACATCTTTGTAAAACAAGAGAATGATGATGCAATCAAGCAACAAAGGTATCATCAAATACAAGGAAACATCCATAAAAATTTACAAACACTTATCCACCATGTCAGAGAAGACAGCCATCATGCATCTTTGAAAAGTCGCCGGTGCATTGCATGACCTAAATGGCATTCTTCGAAAAGCAAATGTCCTATAGGGACAAGTGAAAGTAGTCTTCTCTTGGTCCTCCAGAGCAATGACTATCTATTTGAACCCTAAATATCCATCCAAAAGACAATAAAACTATCATTAGCTTCATTCAATACCACAATCATACCATCCTTTTTGGCACACATTGGGCCAAGCTTACCCACTTACTATCAGAAATGAGAAAAATGATGCACATGTCTAACCATTTGATGATCTCCTTCTTCACCACCTCTTTCATTGCCGAGTTCAACCTCTTTTGTGCATCTCTAGTAGGAATTGTCCCCTCCTCCATCAAAATTTTTTTGCATACAAATAGAGTGCTAATTCCCTTAATGTCGGCTAAATACCATCCAATAGCTCCTTTTCTTCCTTATAAAACCATCAATTACTTTCCCTCTTGTTCCTTGGTGAGTGCTGAAGAAATGATTACCGGTTGTATCTCACCATCTCCCAAATAAGAATATTTGAGGTGATTAGGCAATGGTTTAAGCTTTAGTGTAGGAGGCTCTTCAATTGATGGCTTCAGTGAAGACCTTTCCTTTAACACCTCATCAAAATAGAAAATTAACTAAACTAATAGAAAAAGGAAAAATATTACCTAAGATAGTGGATTGCCTCCCACCAAGCACCTTCTTTAACGTCTTAGCAAGACGCAACTGAACCATTTCTATCCACTGTTATCAAAGATCTTAAAGTGTGTGATTTTAAATTTTTGAGCTAGTATCTCATTAAGCATATCCTTCCATCTCGGTAGTTGTTTCCTATAAAGCACAGCACACACTTTTTCCTTGAAGTGGTATGGAAAAGGATTTAGGGATGTATGGGTCTTAGGTGCCTTGTGCGGCAGAGGAGGTGAAAATGATTCCTTCTTGTTCTCCTTAGAAGGTTGTAAAATTTGATTTTTCTCAACTTGACCTTCTTTGAGAATTGCTTGCTCCCCATTTGTATTTTCTACATAAAGTGGTAAATCATTAAAAATTTAAGGAAAATAAATTTCATTAAAATTTTTACCACTTTGAAGGATTGTGTTATCCTTCACTTGCTCAGTTTGATTAGGCAACTATTCTTGTGTTTGAAGTTGTTCTGCTAGTTGTCCAACTTGCATTTCTACTCTTTTCATAGATGCCTCTAAGGAATCCAATCTTTGGTTATTTCTCTCTTGGTTCTTTATACTAACTTGAATAAAAGTATTCAAGCTCTCTTCCAAGGTTGGTATCCCAGGTGGAATGGGTAGGTCATAAAGATTGAAATTTAAGCCTTGTATTTGGTATTGGGCATAAGATGGGTTAGTGTTTGCTTCCCAAGAAAAATTATGGTGATTTCCCAACTCAGGAAGATAGGTATAGGGATCATTTGAGGTTTTGACATCCCTCATTAAGATTGAAGTCCTGATTAGTAGATGCATGGTAATCACCTGCAAAAGTGCAAACATTAGCATCATGTTCATATAAACCACAAATGTCACATACCTCCGTGTATGTCAGGTTTCGTGGCTGTTCAAAAGGTTTTTGTATTGGCTCTTGGATATTAGTATCCAGCCTAATTAGGTGCTCTTTTAAATATGATGATGTAGTTTATGAACGGTACATTTCATATACTAACAAAAACAACAAAGAAATTAAAACACCAAATATATCTCAGAAAAAGTAAATAAATAACAAAAGAAATAAAAATAAAATAAACAACTAAAAACTAATAAGTCTAAACAAATAAAAATAGGTAAGAAACTAAAAATAACAAAGCAAAAAAAAAAATACAAAAATCAAAAGAAAATCGAAAAAATAAAGAAATAGAAAAACAAACTAAATAGAAAACAAATAGACACTTTAAAATGTCAATTCTCTGGCAACGACTCCAAAAACTTAATAATCAAATTTTGTATTTATAAAAAAAGTTCGCAGGTGTACGAAACACTTGTAATAAGTGATAAGTATACTCCCAATATCGTCTATCAAGGAATTGCAGTAGTTTTAGAATGTTACTTATTTTCTTATTAGTTGAACAAACAATCCTAAACATTCTAACAATTGTCGGTTATAGAAAAGATTGTAAATACCTAAATTAATTCAATAACTAAAATAATCGCAAATAAGAGATCGTAGTCAAGGTGAGGATGATGGATGTATATGAAAATCTTAGTTCGTTATCCATTTATGAAAAGAATAAATTAAGTAATTCAATTAAAAGTAGAATTTATTAATTTTTTCTCTAAACTTAGAAAATTCTAAATAAATGATAATTTTTACTACAATTAATTAATTAACTTTTTTGATTTTGATCGTTAACTAATTAATTGGAATTAGCTCAATTAAATATTATAACCACCTAATCTAACACAAATCAATGCAATCAAATTAGGCACTTGTTCATAATACACAATCAAGGAAAGATGGTGTTTCTAATGTCTAGTTCTAACATATTTTCTCCAACTACAAATCAAGATTTCGCCCAACATTAATTCATAATCAAAGATTTTAAGAACATGAACAAGAAATAAATCCAAAACTCATATATCATTAAATTACAAAATTGTTCTTCCAATCATTGGAAGCAATACTAATATTCCATTTACATAAATTAGCCAAACACAATCAAATTGGTGTCAATCAATTTAATTATGAGAGGCACACTCAAAATCAAAGAGAAGAAAGAAATATAACAATAAAAATACCCCAATTGATCTCTTAGCTTCAAATTCTTGAAGTTGGTTGATCCCTTTTCTTAAATCCTTGGAGTAGCTTCACAAATAGAGTGTCTTCTCTGGATTTTGGGTGGAAAAACCTTAGTTGCTACAACAGCTAAGGGTGGAGGAACTTGGCTGCTCAAAACTCTTTTTTTTATGAGAGGCATAGTGGGGTATTTATAGGGGGAGTAAAGAGACACACGCATATTAGGATTTTTAGGCAATTTTAGTGTGCAGGCCTCCACATGGAAAAAGTGGCACTATGGGGCACGTTGATTTTTTGGTACTTCACAAGGCTGGGGCCATGGTACAAACTTTTCTTTGCTGTGGCGTGAGTTGATTTGGTGCTCTTGGTAGAAAAATCCGAAGCTAACCCGCTGCAACACACAATTTTCCTGCCGTGGCACACTTTGAATTTGAATGTCACCGCCACGGTTCACATATTTCTTCGCCACGGCGTGCCTTGTTGTGCTTGCCTTGTACGTGACCCTTGCATAATGAATAGTCGTCAATGTAAGGCTTAAATTGCTTAGCTCTTTCTACTCCATTCTCACTCTCTTTGACTTATTTAAGTCTAATATTCTTCTAAAATCTCAAAAACCTAAAAAATACATAATACCCCCCAAAACAAGATAATAATAATGTTAATCACCGTCCACGATCCCCACATACTTTGGAGCACGATATGACCTCAGTGGAATCACGATTGGGGGCTCTGAATTCACTAGGCTTGGTATCCTCTCCTTCACCGTCACTACAATAGGCACTCTAGTCCTTACAGGCCTCTCCTTAGTCTACCCGGGTGGTGGAACCGCAATCGTTACACCCTCTTGATTGGCTCTCTTCCTCTTGGACCTACTAGAAGTTCCAGCCACTATGGATTGTGTGAGAGCACCCTTAGGATTAAGATCCTTGAGGAACCTTAGGCACATATCCCCCTCACCTTCCTCCCAAAAGGATGCTAGGAAGACATCACTGCAAAATATATAAAAAACCAACAAAGTGAGTGAGTAGAAACCAAGAGTGAGAGACAAACATTGAGAGGAGAGAAAACTCACACTTCCCAGCTAAAGGGACAATTGGAGTGCTACTATCAGAAGTAAAAGCTGTAAGATCCAAACCTAGTCTACGATCCTCTCAAGAAGGATAAGTTGATCGCTACTACGCTTCCATATTGGCTCCTTAAATAGTCCCTCGATGAAATCTTTCTTTCCTTCAGGAAGATTTCCACGCCACCTATGAACTGCACTCAACAAAGACAAAAAAGTTAGAATATAAAGACAAAGGATAAAGTTGGGGCCCGTAAAACGTACCATTCGGACAGAACTCTCTAAGAGTAGTGGGAACTCCTGGCATGTCTACATAAAGCCCCCCACTGTAGGAAAAAAGAATCTCACCAACCTTTATTTGTGTTGGAAAGATCCTTGATAAGGATCCTATTCCCAAAGGGTTTTAGATAGAACCAACCGATAACATTCCCAGACAACTGTGCATATTAGCAGTAAGTGAACTCCTCCACAACTAACTCTTTCCCGTGCTCCTTCCAAAGCACCCAACAAGATATCAATATCCTATAGCCATTAGGTGGAACTGGCATAAGGCTGCACCAACATAAGATAAGAACTCCTACACAATACCAGAAAAAGGAAGCCGCAGTCCAGCAAAAAAGTAGTCTGCAGAAATTGTAATCTTCCCAAGAAGTGGGTTACTCCAAACAGTACCAAAAACATGAGGCATCAAAGTGATAGATGCTGGGACACCAAACATCTCCCTCAACATGTCCAAGAAACATTCAAACATCTTAAATTGATATGATTGATAGTGAGGAAGTCAAAGTTCTCTTCCAATTGACTCAACGAAATCCTAACTGGAATATGACTTGAACTTTCCCCTTCAAAAGATTCATCCTCTAAATCATACAGTATTGACCTCTATAGGCAAAATGACCAAGACCACCACGCCAGGATGTCTTGGGTACATCAGATTGCATATCATGGGTTCGACCAATGCTAGAAGGGACCATCATTTGTGCCACACCGGACGAAGAGCTGTCGAAAAAAGCACCGTCGAACATGCAACTGTAGGACAAAACCTATCAAGTAGTGCTGTCACAAATAGCACCTCGTCAGACAGGAGCTCCCCAGATGGCAAGCCGATGAATAGGCCTCCTCTGAATGACAAGTCGTTGAGAACCCCCTAGTCGAACAGCCCTTTCTAGTTGGCAAGTGGCCAGACGACACCTCTCTAGTTGGCACATGGCCGAGCGACACCCCTCTGGTCTGCACATGGCTAGACGGCACACCTCCAGTTGGCAAATGGTCGAACAGCACACCTCCAGTTGGCACCCCATCAGTCATGTCCCCTTTAGACAGACCCTCATCCTTCCATTCGTCCACTACTGACTCTTGTCCACCAAGACACGCCTCCACAGGTGCCCATGATGGCCAAATTTTCTCATCTCCGTCCATCACATAAGTGTGCATAAAATTACCCCTACATAGGAACGTGTAGGTGAAAGTATGAGTGGAGTGCAATGTCCAGATGGCAAAGAAGATAAAACGCCTACTCTACGTCCTAAATAACGTAAAGAAAAGAAAAAAAAAAAAAGGAAGAACAAAAATACCTTAAGAATACTCTCCACCAAGCTTTCTCTCTCTAGAAGTTGAGCTTCCCACTCCTCTCTAAAATGCTAAATTGTGGGGTAGAAGCTTGTATATATAGGGGTGGAAAACAATCTCATCCACCTAACCACAACCTCATCCAAGGGATAAGATCGAGCAAGGAGCTTTTGGCTCCAAGCTTCAAATTTTGAAATTAAAATTTTCCTCCAAATTATCAAGGGTTGACTTTCTCTGAAACAACATTAACTTTGGCATATCTCCCACACTGGGGCTCCAATTGGAATTTAAAACATATCGCCAACACCAAAAATTTGCTACGCATGTTTTTAGGACTAGACAAGATCCAAGTTTTGCCACCCTCGTCGATGGAACAGTGCGCAAGAATGGGCCATGGGCCAGTAATGTGACAGAAACGACCAAGTGTTCAGATATCGACAAAATGACAAATGTACCTCCTATGCCACGTAATCGGGTCCACGAGACTTGGGGGGCTGATGTTAGACATAAAATAACACATGCCACATGGCATGATCTTATTGGTCCTACTTAATAGTATGGCCAGCGGTCAACCTTGCAAGCGTTGAATAAGCGGATAAGCTCAATTGCTAGATAAATGATCATCAGATAGCTAAGCGCCGAATATCCCCTAATTATCCAATAAAAGATAATTAAAGAGAGATAACCTCTGATGTTAGGACAAGTCTATCTCTTTGAGTAAGTAACTAACAATAGGTATATCCCTTCCCTTATATATACGCACCTTGTACACATTCACACATAAGTCATAACTTGATAATAATATACACAGCTCCTATATTTTATCTATCTACACTTCTTCTTCCTATTATTAGAAAGTTTAGGCTTAGGTCTCCACCCTTATCGCCATTACCCGAATTGACTTAAGCATCGGAGTGCCAAAGGCCACCACATCTCACTACATCAAAAATTACATTTGCCGACAAAACATTTTGTCGGTAAAAACATAATTTTAGTTGTTAAATACTTACGTCAACTAAATATTTTGTCGGTAAGATCGTCGTTGTATCCCCGTCGTTGATTATAATTACCAACGAAAACTAACTTTCGTTGCTAAAACCTGAGTTATTAGCGACAAAAATATTTGTAGACAAAAGTTAAATTTCATTGCTATAACTCGTTACCAGCATTCAAATTTAGACTTCACAGACAAAACAATTGTCGCAAAATGTCAACATTTTGTCGGTATAATTTTGTCGATGAAACTCTAATTATAAGCAACAACTTATTTTGTTGGTATAAATTTTTCTGCAACAAAGTATTTTGTTGATATAAACTTTATAGTGATAAATTATTTTGTCGATGAAACTCTAATTATATGCAACAACTTATTTTGTTGGTATAAGTTTTTCTGCAACATAATATTTTGTTGATATAAACTTTATAGTAATAAATTATTTTGTCGATACAATTTTGTCGATAAAACTCTAATTATAAGCAACAACTTATTTTGTTGGTATAAGTTTTTCTGCAACAGAATATTTTGTTGATGTAAGCTTTTTAGCAATCAATTTTTTTATTGATAAAAGTTTATAGTGACATAATTTTGTTGGCATAAATTTTATACGGATAATTTTGTACGGATAAATTTTATAGTAACAAATAATTTTGTTAGCATAAATATCATGAAGACTTTTAAAAAGATGCATGTAATCCCACAAATTTGCTTCTTGATTTCTCATTCTCACTCCGACACGCCATTATTTTATAATGTATCATTTGCTCTTTGAGTGCATTACTCTTGTATTTTGAACTCTAATCAAATAGAAAACATTCTTGCTTGTAGTGTGAAATTTATTGATAATCATTTATATAAGAAAATATATTATGTTAAATTGGGGCATATTATTTTATACACTGACTATATTTTTAATATTTTTTTAGAAAAAAATTTCACCTGTACACCCAAATACATAAAGAGAAAGAGTAATATAGCTGCAAATTTACTTGACAACCACCCTGAAAATAATGAAATTTATCAACAATTAGTAATGGAATAAGCATTTGAAACAAACATTTAATTTACTTAAAAATCATGTAATGAAATGCAAATAATTGGATATTAATTGTAAGACAGTAAATGAACCTCACCTCACATTATTGCAACTCTAGTGATAACAACCACTGTGTGCACATGGTACAAAAGAGTAACTTGAAATCTCATCCGAATTTAACCCCTCCAAATCAGAAATTAGACTTGTTAGGGCTACATTTGACAAATAGCTTTAAAAAGAAAAAGGTGATTTACATAGGTTTACATAGTATGTAAAATGGTTTACATACTATGTAAATCAGTTTACATACTATGTAAACTGATTTACATACTATGTAAACTGATTTACATACTATGTAAATCAGTTTACATACTATGTACATTAATTTACATAGTATACAAAAGAACATACAGAGCCACTAAAAGCAAGAAGACCAACTACATCTTTTTGGCTGCAAGCTTTATAACACATAGACAAATGGTATAACAAGAGAGAGCCAAGGTATCACAAACATTAATAATGTAAATGAATAGGAACACACCTTCAATTGAAGCGTCTTTCATTAATGGAAGAAGTAATTCAACTTCATGCAAACTGTCTGATGTGCATGGCTCATCATTAATGACCAAAACATGTAATAAAGTAATGTAATATAACGACTAAAGCCTAAGGACCAGCAAAGATGAAAAGGAACAGAACTTTCAAGAAAGAACCTCTAATGGAGTCTAGCTTCAAAATTATACCGCAAAAAACTATTACTGCAAAAAACTTAATTATTCTTTGTAATAATTGTTTACATAGTATGTAAATCAGTTTACATAGTATGTAAATCAGTTTACATACTATGTAAATCAGTTTACATATTATGTAAACATGATGAGTTGATGATGCCAATATTTTTTTGGACTACTTCTTAGGCCTAAAACTTTACTGCTGATCAGGTAATTATTTTACTTTGATATTTTTTTAAGGCTTCCACAAAAGAAAGAAACTGATTCTTCCAAGTAACCTTTTCGAGCTTCTATTGTCTTATTTAAACTGCTCAACATCAGCTTACTGGGACAATTTTATAAAACATAGAAATTTTTTAATTTAATACAAAACTAATTGGAGAGTTTTACAGAGATTATGTAATCATTCAGCATTCGCAAAAGTTGTTTTTTTCTTTCTTGCTTCATGATTATGATGGTTCTTAGAAAAATCCTAAGAAATTCAGTCTGTAAAGGAAATAAATGTTTTAATAGACACAACAAAAACCAACACCACATTAAATAAACTTAAGAACATGTGTGAAAGTCCTCTAATAAATAATTCAAAAACGTAAGAATTTTTTGTACATCTTTCTCTCTCAAATATTTTGAAATCAAGGATCTAAACATTTATATGAGTGGTGACTTGGAGATTATATTGCAATTAATTTAGATTTTGCATATGTTAGGCAACATATAGTGATAACTATTGAGATTACTCTGTTTTTGTTAAGGCTCAAAACAGAAGTATACATATACATATTATGTAAATATGGTTATTGTAAACTATTTATATACTGGTAATGTAAATCTGGGAATTTACATAATATGTAAATCAGTTTACATACTATTGTAAACTGTACGTAAAATTGGAAGTTTCGGTTACTAATTTAGAGCTTGAAATTGTTAATGGACTTTTCCTTTTTTTCATTTATTACCAGGTTTGCAGTTAATCCAAAAATTACTTTCCAACATTTGAATAATTATTTAATACAAAAACACTTCAATAAAGTTAATTTAACTCAAAGGTATTAAAAATAGAATTTATCTTTTTTTGGCTTTCAATGTTTGAACCAAGGTCCCAATTCATATGATGGTTTGAGGTAAATTAATTAGCTTCTAAATGTTTTACCTTAAATTCTTTGTAAAATTATTGTAAATTCAGTGATAAATGTAATGCCGAAAAGAGAAGATTTGAACCTTTTTAAACTGATCTTACATACATATCTTATCTATGTTTAATGTTTGTATGTAAATCAGTTTACATACTATGTAAACTGTATGTAAATGAAGTTCGGTTACTGATTAGAGCTTAATTGTTAATGGACTTTCCTTTTTTTCCATTTATTACCAGGTTTGCAGTTATCAAAATTACTTTCCAACATTTGTATAATTATTTCTCTTCATAAAGTTTTTATCAAAGGTATTAAAATTATTTATCTTTTTTGGCTTTCATGTTTGTAGGTCCCAATCATATGATGTTTGAGGTAAATTAATTAGTTTCTAAATGTTTTACCGTAAATTCATTTGTAAAAATTATTGTAAATTCAGTGATAAATGTAATGCCGAAAAGGAAAGATTTGAACCTTTTTAAACTGATTTTACATACATATCTTATCTATTTTTTTGTATGTAAATCAGTTTACATAGTATGTAAATGAAGTTCGGTTACTGATTAGAGCTTAATTGTTAATGAACTTTCCTTTTTTTTCATTTATTACCAGGTTTGCAGTTATCAAAATTACTTTCCAACATTTGTATAATTATTTCTCTTCATAAAGTTTTTATCAAAGGTATTAAAATGGACAAAACGTCAAAACTATAGCTCCAAGAGTTTGTTCGAACACGTTCGAACTTGCAATTAAAAGACCCTCATCTTCTATCTCTCTCAATAGCATAAAAATAGCAATCATAAGGCATTTTCAGTTATATTGATAGCTAAGAAGAGATTGGAAACAGATTCAGAAATAAATTATTTAAATTTTTTATTATGAACATACACAAAATGATAAAATTAGAGCTGGGCAATCTGACTTGGCTCTTACTATGGCAACACCAAGCAAATACCACATCCACTTCCAAATCACCAAGGTGAGTTCTGCACAAGTACAATTTCTACATTATTAAGTTCTCCATCTCATTATTTATACACTAACCTAACCTATTTAACATCTTTCATCTTCTAGATTTTCAGCAAAGATGCAAAAAGAACATAAAAAAACTTCATTTGGCTCTCTTATGTTAAAGCATACCTATATTAATACTTTCATCTTGTGGGATCTAAATAATGTAAACATTGTGGAGCATAAAGATTAAAAGTTACCATCTTGATTAATTATGGCCTTCTTAGTACAGAGCTCTTTACCATTATGTAGGAGGGCATCAATGGTGGTCTGGAAATTACTATCACTTTATAGGTCATTTGGTTGAGGTTTGGTTATGATCTTACGGCACAAGAAAATCCACCAGAATTAATTACAAAGGAAGATATTGAAATTAGGAGAAATATACTAGAGGATTGAGATCTCTATGGAGCAACAAATTAATGTTGGAGCTTGATCCCGTAGATGATGGAGTTCAAGCAGAGCTGAGGAAAAATAGAGTGGAAAATTTGAGTTTTGGCATTGGGAGGTAAATTTGGGGTGAAAAAAATTAGAGGCAAATGAAGTTAATTTAGGGGGGAAAAAATAGATGGAAATTTGGACGTACGGACAAAAGAATTAGGGAAATTTTGGCGAGTAAAGTCTTGTATTTTAGCAGATCTAGTCCAAAATTTTTGGGTAATTTTTTTTTAAAATAGGTTAAATTGTTTTATTGTTTCTTAAATTTATGGTAACGTTCTTAAATTTTTAAATTTGATAATTTAGTTGTAAAATTTTAAAATTTTACATATAGATTTTTAAAATTTTAAATCCTACAATTTATTACCCAAATCTTTAAAAATTCACACATATTCTAAAATTTGAAGAAATTTTATCTTAATTTTCAGTTGAAATATATATTACTCCAGTACAAAATAATTAAAAAATATTTTGTTTTTTTGCATAAAAATATTGAATATCTAAATTAACATTATAAATCCAGCAAATGATTAATAGTAATATTGTTTTCTATATACATAAAACCTCGCAATGTATAATGATATTAAAAATTAAAAAAATATATAATTTTAACATTCTCTGTCCAACGCTAGTTAACGGAACTAGCACGTGATTGTTGGATTTTCAAGAAGTTTGCCATTTTAGTTACCAGAGCTTCAACGATTCATTATATTGATAAAGCATCGTAAATTAATTTTGAATAAAATTGAATATAAAGCATTCTCTTAAATAAATGACTTAAAACAATTGTCAATGATTAATTGAGAGGTTATATGAAGAAATAAAGTGGTATGGTGAATATCTGATACTTTTACGACATTGCAAGCTCCACAATTAATGGTAATTTTTTTTGGATTATTTAATAAGTTAGATATGGGACTAATCCATCTTTGTTTTGTGACATTTTTAGTGGAAATTGTTAAGGTTTTTATTATATTGGCAATTTTCGTGGACAAAATGTTTGAATTGTAATCTAGAGTTTAAGAGTTCACCGTTTAATCAGACGATACATGATGATGGAGTCACCCAAGCTTGCAAATGCCCATATGACAGGTAAAATATTCTATCATGCATACATCTTCACACAATTGTGCACTTACACTTAGTATGGATCCGTAACGAAAAATTAAAAATTGTGCATATGTTTGGTCGATCGATCGAGTGTATAGTTCGAATCGATCGAGTGTATAGTTCGATCGATCGAGTTATAGGATCGATCGAGCGTGAAACGACTTCGATCTAGGTGAACTCTCGGAGTTGAACTAGATCGATCGAGAAAATTGAAAAAAATTGATTTACGATTCGAGTCCATGCGTTAATCGGATCGATCGAATGAGGTCTTCGATCGATCGAGGCATGTGCGATCGATTCCGAGTATAGACTGACTTCAATCTAACTGCTAACTTGGGTAATTGAAATTGCATGGTTAGAATCGAATCGAAAGTTTTTGGATCGATCGATCGAGGCTTTGGAATCGATCGATCGAGATCTGGTTAGATCAGAATCGAGTCTCTGTTTTCAGTTCTTCTACAACTCTTTTTAATTTGACACATTAATGTTACTTTTACCAATTTGGACTCATTTAATAATTAAATGCAAAATCCTTATATGATTGTAGAATTGTTGTGAAAGTTGGAATCCTTGTATGAGTATGGAATTCTTGTTAAAGCAAAATCCTTGATATGAATAGAATCATTGTATGAGTAAGAATTCCTTTATGAGAACTAAATCCTGATATGGAGTAGAAGTTGTAGTCCCATTGCAGAAATCCTCTTTCAAGTTTAAAATTGGACTCCATATAAGTGATGCTTGTTTGTGCATAATGACCACCACACATAAACTAATATTTGTCGATATATGATTTGAGCTTCTAAGAAAAACATTTTTCTCTGTCATCTTGGTTAACTTAGGCACTTTCTTATTTTTTAAATTGTTCAAACATACTGTTTGGTTAATGTTTGAATAATTCACGTGCCTAGATTGTCTTTTGAAAGGCTTCAATCGAACTTGTCCCACGTTATCCTGAAGACATTGACTATCTTGACATAAGGAGTTTGGTGAAGAGATGTGGTTGATATACTTTTTGTCTACTAATGAAGCATTTTAAGTGCAAGTAATTGATTTGTTTCCAATTTGTTTATTTAATATTGATGTATATCTTTAATGAACAGAATATTGTTTCAATTGAACCTTGTCTGTATTCCATAGTCAAATGAAAAATCCAAAAGGAGAAAAGGACATTGGATCATCGTAATAGTTCCTTAAATAATTTGCTGCAATGTTTGTCCTTGGGCACGAGTGTCTTCTGCATATTAATTGGAAAAGAAAAACGAAGATAAGATTGTTGTAGCATGTAAACTGATTTACCATAGTATGTAAATCTATTTACATACTATGTAAATTGGTTAGAAAATTTTTCTTTTTCTTTTAGGTGATATCACTGCACATTTTTAATTCAAACATTTTTCATATACTATTTGACAATTAGCCAATCTTTCAAAGGTTTTGCCGCTTCTGAATAATTTTTTCAAGGTTTGGAATGTAGTTTTCTTCTTGTACTACTTATAACTTAATACTAACAATTTTTGTAATGCAAAATATACTAATTTCTTTCTTTACTTCAAAAAACATCTTAATCAATTTACATAGTAATGTAAAATCCAGTTTACATAGTATGTAAACAAGTATGGACAACTATATATTCCATATATATATATATAAGTTTGGAGAGCTTCATTGGAAAATAAAAGAAGTCAGCAAGAGATAAATATATAATCAAGTAGACAACTATATATTCCATATATATATATATATATAACAAATATCGTAATTCTTAACTGTCTGTTTCTTAGAGTCAAATGAAAAATTCAAAAGGAGAAAAGGACATTGGATCATCGTAATAGTTCCAATATTTGCTGCTAATGTTTGTCTTGGGCACGAGTGTTCTTCTTGCATATTATGAAAAAGAATTAAATGAAGATAAGAGGTAGTTTATGTAAAAATCAGTTTACATACTATGTAAATCAGTTTACATACTATGTAAATATGAAGTTAACATGTTTACATACTAGATAAAGTTAACATGAATATGCAGAGGGCTAAGTATGTAAATGGCATGTAATTCTATCCTTATTTTACCCTTTTTTAATTTTAATTTTTTGGAGAATTTCCTCATTATTTCTTTATTGATTTGTTTCGTTTAATGATTATATAATGCCATATATGCAAAATCTAGAATTAAGAGAAAGGTGTATTTCAATAGTTTTCATTGTTATCTCTGGCACATTGGTCATTATTACTGCATCAATGTTGGTGAAAGTACAATCCAATAAACTGATTTACATAAGTTTACATAGTATGTAAAATGGTTTACATACTATGTAAATTGGTTTACATACTATGTAAATCAATTTACATAGTATGTAAATAGAATTAGCCTGTTTACATAGTCTGTTTCTTAGTTAAGAATTGAGAAACTAATCTGCAGAGAATTTCTCATATCTACCTGTCATAGATTGTGTTTTTCGAGTATGTAAACTGGTTCTACATTATTCTTATTGTAAATGGGTTTTACATACAATGTAAATGGATATTACATTACAATGTAAACTAGTTTTACATATCTTGTTTACATTAGTATGTGGTATGTATTACTCTGATTTGTGCCTAAACCAAAATAGAGTTACCTCAGTTTATCATCATATGTAAACCAAGTTTAACCCAGTTGATTGTTTCTGGTAATTAGATTTACATTTTCAAGTAGCGATTAATATTTGTTTCTTGGTTCAACACGAACTAATAAGGGAGCTATACCAGTATATGAATAGCATCAGTTTACATAGTATGTAAATCTATTTACATACTATGTAACTCAATGGTTAATGCAATAAGACAATTACAATTTTCCAAGCATTAAAGGGCTTCTACTGGTATCTAATGGCATGAATAGTCCATAGTTATCTATGGCTAACCATTTGACCATAAATTTTATAATTTTCCAGGTCAAGAAGGGTGAAAAATCTGTTAACGGATATGAAAAAGATAAAAGAGAGGCAGTTTACATAGTATGTAAATAGATTTACATACTATGATAAATCAGTTTACATAGTATGTAAATCTATTTACATACTATGTAACTCAATGAATGCAATAAGAAAAAATGGTGTTCAGTCTGACGGCTCCTACGTAAGGCTTAAAACCAACTCATGGCTAGTTGTCATGAGCAAATTTCAGCAAGAAGATAAAAACTAACGTATGCTAAGTATCTTTAGCAACTGAATGTGGTTTCTTTATTATCAAGACTAAACAATTAATTTTCAAGCATTAAAGGGCTTTCTACTGGTGTTAATGGCAATGAATAGTCCATAAGATCCAATGGCTACCTCCTGAATTAAATAAATTTTCCAGGACAAGAAAGAAGTGAGAAAATCTATTTTAAACGAGGTTTATTATAGAAAAAGTTTTAAGAATAAGAGAGGCAGTTTACAGTAGTTAATGTAAATAGCATTTACCATAGTACTGATAAATCTATTTTCAGC
The DNA here is from genome assembly GCA_029378325.1 of Elaeagnus macrophylla. NCBI lineage: Eukaryota > Viridiplantae > Streptophyta > Magnoliopsida > Rosales > Elaeagnaceae > Elaeagnus > Elaeagnus macrophylla. Next base: position 45,606,355 of record CM055641.1, on the reverse strand, counting down.
ATACGGTATATAAATCAGTTTACGATACTATAAGTAAATGCAGTTTACATAGTATGTAAATAGATTTACATAGTATGTAAATAGATATCTACCTTCAACCATTGATAGATGATTTAAAAGAATTGTGGGAAGGAGTGCAAACTTTTGATGCATCTACAAAAAGATTATTCCAACTACATGCAAGTCTCAAGGCAATGGGGACCTTGTAACCGATTCCCACTACCCATTACATATTTAGTATTACCCCTTACATATTTTGTATTACCCCTTACATATTTTGGGTATGTTTTATTAAAAAACTAACCGTACTTCAGTTTCTCAAAACCCATGTTCTATCAAAGAAAAAAAAAACATACATCTCTTTCTACGTTGCAACGGTGGCTACTTGGCTTTCGAAAAAACCTTCAGCCATAACCCATTTGGCCATTCCTAGGCAGGCAGGTAGGCACAGCCATCCTCAGTGATTCCCAGGCAGGCAGGCACCTCCATGTTCAGCCATTCCTAGCTTGTGTCGTCGGCCTGCCGTCTTGCCGTTACTCAGTCACGAACAACTCATCTTGTTCTTCTTCAATATTGTTCTCCAAGCTGATTTTTGAGGTCCTTCTCTTTTCATTTTTCTTATTTTTTATGTAGTAATTTATGCTTTAGGAAATTTATGTTTTCTTAAAGAAATTGCACACAAATCACATACACCCACTTGATTGCATCTTTAATCCCAAATACATATATAATACAAGAGCTGACCAATATGAATAGATGTGTAAAGCATATCCATTCTAATACATCGTCTCTGCAATAGTTCTGCAGTTCTTCTCAGACTACCATAAACTCATCTCAAACCTCAAACATTACACGCGAGAAAAGTTAGGTAAAGTTTATTCTTTTTTTTTTTGGTTACTGCTGTACAATCTATTGTGTTTTTTCTTTCAAAATAATCATTTATTGTTGTTTGTCTCTTTGTTATAAACTCAATCTATTACCAAGAAATGCAGTTCTTGTTCAGATTTTATGTTTATGCTTTATTTTATATTTTTAAATTATTTATTAATTATTTTATATGTTAAGTAAATGTAGTTTCGTAAATGGCTTAGTAGTTCAAATGATATAAAGAGCCTTCTAATAAGATGAAGGTAACATGTTCATGCCTTGTTTGTGAATAAAAAAATCCATTTAGCAAATACAAAAATGGTTTTTACCATATTAGAAAATATTTTGGGAAAACAATAAAATTATTATCCCAAAAATTTATAATAATAAAAATAAAGCTCTAGTTAATTTTTTGTTGATAATTATATTTTCTCAACAAAATTTTTGTTGGTAAATGTTTTAACAATTTTATGACAAATTTACTGGTTGGTGAAAGTTTTTTTAACTGTTGCGACAAATAAAATAGTCGGTAATAATTTGGCGCAAAATACCCGCCAAATATTTCCTCAACAATATTTTATTTTGTCGGAGTAAATAACTTTGCCAACAAAATTTTGTCGATAAATGTTGTTGGCAATAAAATATAGGAGTCAAATTTTTGGTCAACTATATCCGCAACAACAGTTACAAGTTTGTCAGTAATAGTGTACTTTCAATGACGAAAAAATATTTGTTGGCCCAATTTTCGTCGGTAAATGTAGTTTTTGTTGTAGTGTCTTATGGTAGTCTGAGGTCCTAACGTGTTTTCTCTATTTGCAGGCCCACAGTAAGGAGAAGTGCACCCTGATTCTGATGTTGACGAAAAACAGCATCAACAGTTTGTAATGGTTTTCTCATAGTTGCTAATTTTTTGATGTATGCTTCAGCATATGTCAAGCATCCTAAAAATATTTGAAGTTAATTTTAACCTTTTATAATACTGAGCAAATTTTGTATATTATTTAAGATTTAAGGCTATAAATAGTGTTTGCCATTTTTTATATCAAGTCCTAAATATTTTATTTTTTCTTGAGCAATTACTGCTTTCTTTTCTAATAGGACTATTCCTATTTTTTGATATTCTTGTAGTATATTTATTACATCTATGTAATAATTTTGTATATTGTTTCTGAATACTAATATATCATCTATATAGACGCAACAAAAACTATGAAATTTCTTAAATATATTATTCATATATCTTTAAAAAAATACATGGTATTTTTTTAAATCTAAATGGAACAAATTTCCATTGGAACTGTCTTATGGGCAGCTAAATATTGTTAATTTTTTTTATTTTTTATCAAGTCATATTTTCCAAAATTCACTTTTGTAATCAAAACATGAAAAAAAAAATTCTTTCCTTTTATTAAAAATAATAATTTTTTTTTTAGGAATAAAATACACATCATCTTTTTATTTATTTATTTAACTTCTTTTTGTTTTTGAACTTCTTTTTCTACTAAAAAAATAGGGCTTAAATGTGGTTAATTACTAGGAATGATAACTTTTAATTCCAAGAGTTCTTGAATTTAGTTTTTAAAATTTTTTTAAATCCTCTAGAGTATAAATCATTAATTTTACTTTTATAACCTTTAAATGATTTTTTTATTTTATGCTTATTGTTTCATTAGGCCTATTAATATTTGCATCTAATAGATTTTCTGAACATATTTTTCTTAATAATTTTTTAATTCCTGTTAAAGCTTTATCTTCTTGTATTTCATTTAAAAAGGGGTTTTGATTGACCTCTATTTCTAAAGCAATATTTTCTAATAGTGATTTTTCTAATTTTATATTCTTACAACATTTTCGCTTTTTATGTTGTGACATAAAGGTTGGTGATGAAATTGTTAATGTTTTGCTTTTTTTGACACAAATGGTTTTACCAACTAAAGTTTTCAAACTAATTTTACCTAGGTATTAGATAAATAATTTATATAAATTTATGAAGTTGTTTCCTAATAAAATATCAACTCTAACTTTTTGTTGATATATTGTAGGAATTTGAAATATTTCTCCTCCTACTAAAATATTTATATCTTTTATGACTTTGTTCAAATTTATAGTAGTATTATTAGCTACTCTTACTATTAATTCTTTTGGAACTAGTTTCCAAAATTCTTCTGAAAATACTTATTTACTAACTACACGCATATTTGTACCTGTATCAATATATGAATGTAAATAGTAATTATTATATCCTTTAAATTTTAATTCTAATTTATATATGTACTATTTGAATTTGTTATACTTAACTATTCGTCCATTAATCCGAATCAAATGTTTCTGAATCTATTATTTATTCTTTAGTTTCTTCTAATAGATAGATACTGTATGCATCATCTATGTCAGATTTCTCTTGCATCTATTATAATAATACTCATTTCTTTATTATTTATTATATAATAAACTTTTTCTTTTATGGGGAATATTTTTCTTATTTTTGAAAAAAATAATTCTTTAAATCCACCACTTTCTTTAATATTTAATTTTAATTTTTGAATTTTTTCAAATTTTTTTTATTAAGTACCATTTCTTTTAAAAAGCACCTTAAAATATCTTGTATTTTAATATTGATGTTCTATTATTTATATTTGAGTATCTATTATTTCTATCATTTTACTATTCACTTTCGTTAATTTTAATTCCGTTAGTTTTTGAAGATATTTGGATATTTCTAGGACTTTAGAAATATTTGTAAAATTATATCAAATCTTAAAGGTGTTGTTGATATATATCCCTCTAAAGGACTTGAATTTTGGACGGTAGTTAGGGTCCTGGTCTCTATGGCGTGGTCTACAAGACAAACTTCCACAGTCAGGGCAAGTCGTTCATGGGCGAATACAAATTAGATGGGGTTTTTACTAAGACAGTGACCTTTACGAGACCGCACAGCAATGAGGCCATAACCTAGCAAGCATTAGTTGAAGCTCATTGTAACCACATGGGCACACGGGCATAACCTCATTTTTCTTTGGAAAATTACTAAAAATAGCACCCCTAAAACTTACTAGTATTACCAAAACTAACTCCCTTGTGTTCAATTAGAATTGAACGTTTAATTATTTGAACGTTCAATATTCAAATTTGAACAGGTTAAAATATTGAACGTTCAATAATTAAACGGGTAACTAATTGTCATCATTTAATTCTAATTGAATGGATAATATTGAACGGTTTTAATATTGAAAAGGTCTAAATCTAATCGTCGTTCAATTTTAATTGAGCACAGGGAATGCTAGATTTTGTTATCTACAAATATATCAGGGGTGCTATGGAAAATGTTATTTTCAATTTTACCCTTAATTGTCTGAACATGGAAAATCCAAGTGCAACATGGGGCTCTTCTAATGACACGTGTACCTTGTATTTACCTATATATAATATTTCAGGGACACTGTCACTTATTTTATGTATTTCAATTATTTGCACTTACATCTCTCAATATATTTCAAACATTGGTTAATAAATTGAAGGAAAAAATAATTAATGAAATAAACTAAAGATACTCATATTCGAATAAATTAAAGGACGGATTTTAAAGTACAAAAGTCTCTCCTCAAGCCTTCGTCTCAATACTTTCAGGCTAGATGGTCTCCACCCAATGGAATACAAAATGCAAATTTGGTAAATCCCAAAAATAATCAATCCACAGTAGAATATGGAAAACGAATGATAAATGAATATCAATTCTAAGCCCCATATAAATATAGAGAACGTGAGGAAAGAATAATTATAAGAATAATAGATGAAAGTCTTCCATCTTCAAGAAGATCAAGAAAAATGCTAAGAATTATTTGTATCAGGATACATGACAGAATTATTTTAAAAAATACATAAATAATTAAATTTTCTAAATAATTTTATCATCTAACACAAATTACCATGTATATGAGTGGTTTAAGTTTAAAAATAAGTACGGAAACATCTGCAAATTTATGTAATATTAATGTTTCTCATGAGACCAAAGCTACAACAGCCCATCCCAATGCAATACCTCCTCCGACTATCTTGTGCAGGGTCTTGATGCTGGATTGGGCTCCACCCTGTAATTTGAATCCAAAATTTCAAAATCTGTAGATCCCAGCAATTAAATAAACACCTACTTAATTGTGAAAAATTGAGCTCCATTAATTTTGGATTTATCTATCCACTTGTAGACTTGTAGTTGTTTTCTATTTTTATTTTCTTTGAGAAATGGACATAATTTATTGCTGTCACGCAGAAGTACTGTGAGGAGTGGCAAATCTTTGCATTTACTCCGTCCATTTCATAAATGTTCATATCAACTTATTTATAAGTGTGTAAAATTTGTGTTAACATATTAATCAATTCAAATATTTATTTTAAATAAAAAACTATTAAATCATATCAAGTCGTTTTTGTATTTAAATATTGTGTTAAATTATAACAAGGCAGAATAATGTAAATAATATTGTTAATTTGTTAATAACTTTTAGAGATTATACACTTTATTTCCCTTTTTTCTTAAAATTTGGTTCCTTAAATTTTATACTTTTGTCTTTGAACTTTTTTTTTTTTTTTAATATTTAGTCCTTAACTTTTATAAATTCTATACTTTAGTCTCTAATTTCAATTGAGAATTTTGGAAATTGTTAAAGTTTTGCTTGAGAAGAAAAAAATATAGATTAAATGGTGATCAACTGTTAATTTATTTAAAGAAAATGTGACTAACATTTTATTCATTTTAACAAATATTATATTAGAATGAACCAAATTTATCAAAATTAAAATTAGGGACCAAAACATAAAAAAATAAAGTTAGGTGACTTTTTTTTTTTTATAAAAGGTTGTAGTTAGCAGTTTTCAGTGAGTGCACCGGGACATCCCAATAGGTTGGCACCTCCTTAGCACATTCTTCATTAGACCGCTCACCACTAATATTATTAAAGCTTAATAAAATTAAATATACAAATAAATATTCTCAACAAAACCTGTAATTAGGTTTGTTGTTTGCATCTGAATAAATAAATAGAACTAGCGAAAGATTGGGGCATTCCACCACCAAGTCGCTGTACATTAAATCTAGGATTTGCCCTATTTGAGGCTAAACTTATCAGCTGCAGCATTGCCCTCCCTGTCAAATATGTGAGCAGTGAAAACTCCATTGTGGGAGATTTTATCTAAAAACAATCAATTATCCTAAATAGAGTACCATTTCCAAGGGACTGAAGAAGACCGAGTCTGTAAGTAAAAGCAACAACATATTGCTTGAGTCTGATTCCAGCCAAAGACGTCTCCACCCAAACCATATAATGGCATACTTTCACCGCGTAAATGGCTTGCCGACTAAGTTCTGCTTCAAAAGTCATACAATATTCCAAGCGGAAAACATGAAGCAACCCTTAACAAATGATCTGGAAGTTCTAAAAACACCTAGCACAACCCGATAATACCTGGTGCTCCAAAAGCTGCACCATCTGTATTGACCTTTAATCCATCCCGAGGGTGGTGCCTTCCATATTAACCTCTATGATTTTAGAGCCCGTCTTAAGGAATGACACTTGGTATTCGAAGTCGTTTAAGTATAAATGAAGATCATTTTCTAAACAGTATTTTTCATGCAACCACTCTTTGATATTACTTGCTTCACGAATAAAAAAACGCCATACTGTTGCAAAAGCCGAGTTCATTGTAAATTTCTTATTGGTGAATCGATAATCATTTCTAAGTATTCCAAATCACCTAGATTGACTGTTTAAACGTATATCCTTGCTTTCCATAAATTGGTTAGTTGTGATCCAAATTCTCATCTTCAATTTGCGGTCGTCCTATAAGTTATAGGACAGAGGCCACGTCTTGTACATTGGTCTTTTTTTCCAAAGGAAGAAGCATAGGAGGTCCCAAAGAGCACCTGCAATAATGACAACTTTAGGAAAAAAGATGTGATAGAGATTCCTCCTCGGATCCACATTAACGAGCAACGGGAAGGAAACGATTGTCCCTTCTTTGGGTTAACTGACAATGTTGGTAGTTTATTCTGAATCAAGCACGCCATAGGCAAAATAGATCTTGAAGGCGGTATATAATGGAAGCCATCAGATGGCAACTTAAACCCCAAATTTTACATTCCTTCCTTCAACCACACGTTATGTGGAGTCATAAGCCTCACTAGCTGTAACATCACCCTTAATTGAGGTGTCCAAACTCTGGTGTCCGAACCAATCCCAACCACTGTTGACTGAATTTCTGAGAAAGACAAATTACTCTGGATAGAAAGACCATGAAAGTTTGAGGCAAGATGCCAACCATCTTCCATTGGAGGTAAGTGCCCCCACTAGGGAATGAATTGGCGAGTCCACTGGGAGGATTTATCCATCATATCAATTAAAGTGAGGTCGACCTAACCCAATTGTCTGTCGAACAGAGAACTTTACGCGAGTAGGAGTTTCTTCCGGAACTAACCACCTAGACTCCTGCCAATGAGGGTTAAGTAGTGTGGTCGCAAACCAGGCCAGACTGGATGGAACAGTACGATAATAATTCTGTGGGAAGAGCCGATTTATTTGCTAGATATCTGCTACGTAAGTAATGCAGAGTGTGTAGAATTCGCTGTGATTACCCTCCGATAGCAAGACTTTCTTGAGCATTGAGCCTCATTTAGTTGAAGGACGGAGGTCCCGGTTTAGAACTCGAAGGCCTCCTTCATCTATTGGAACGACAAACAAGTCCTCTCCAAGCCACTTGTTACCTGTTTAACTGTAATCCGTCTAATGGTCCCGACCAAAAGAAAAATGTGCGAATGATTTTCTGTTAGGCTCTTGAATTGACTGTTTTTGGCCATTTATATATCTGAAATTAGAGAAAATGGAGAAATGTTGACCCTGAATGATCGGAAGAGAATCGAAGCGAGACGCCTTCAACTGCCAAAGAAATAGTCTTGACCATTCCAAGCCTCAAGCCTCACACGAATTTTATCTGCTAAGCTTTGAAACCAACACCTATATCTTAATTATAGGTGACTTAACCTATATTAAGATCTGATCCCTAAATAATTTTCATAATTATCATCCATTTTAAAAATTAGGCTAAAATTTCAATATAATTAAATTAATAATTTTTAAATATGTAAAATAAATTGTTTCATCTTATTTCATATCTCATTTAGTATCTCTAATAAGTTCATGACATAATATTATCTTATTTTAATTTAAGATAATCTCGTGTCATTTAGATTGTAACCTTAATAGGCATAATTCTAAATACATGTTGTATCATTTTTCTTATTAAACTCACCTTATAAATAATCATGTAACATATTTTTCATTATTTTTATATTTTTACTTGTCTTATTTAATCTCATTAAGGCAAGTAAGATATTCTCAATTATTACAGTCTTATTATCATCTCATCTCATTAAAAATTAAGATGATGAGATGAATTTTAAAAATTAATGAATTGTAACATAAATTAAAATTTTCATTAACATCTCATCTCAATTTACACATATAATTATAATTAAAGTGTTAAAATAACCATTTGTATTGTGATTTAATGGCTTCAGTAACTTTTTTGTCCCTTATTTAACAAAATATATTCATTTGTATCCTTATTTTAAAAGTGAGAAATTTGTTAAATTCCCCTATTTACACATTAAAGGTAACTCTAACTTGATAAGCTGACATGTAACCCTTTGATAAATATTTGTTTGTTTTTAAGATATGCTAACTTGGTAACAGCCATTTTTTGAAACGAGATACACAAAAAGTTATTCACCAGAATTTTATACGATTAAAATTCTCCATTAAATATAAATTTACAAAAACATTGAAAAAAATAAAAAATAAAAAATGTTGTACTAACTATTTATTCTTAAACAGTATAAAAATCCAAATTTTGGAATAGTGGATAAAAATTATTTTTTCATCCCTCAATTATATTTGTAAATTTAATATACTAAAAAAAAAGTCAAATTAATCTCTGTTAAATTGATTTTTCATTTAAAATTGAGCAAATTAAATACATTTTATTAAATAAAGAGACAAAAAAATATTACTTTTAAAATAAGTATACAAATAAATAACTTTTGTTAAATAGCCCTATCAAACCCGTGATTTAATGGTCTAACTTTCTAATGTTAAATTTCTTTGGAACTAAATTTAATAAATTAAAAAGTTAAAGGACGAATCTTAGAAAAAATTTTTTGAGTAATAACAATATAATATTAGTCAAAATAAAAATTAAGAAAAACATAATTATTCTTTAACTTAATAATAAAATATATTTATTATTTTAATGCATTTATAATCTACTTATTATTCGCATGTTAAAATTTTAACTCTTTTAAAAAAAAGAACAACATTTGTTATTTTTTATGATATAAAATAACATATATTTTTAATAAAAAATATATATTTTATAAAATACATATATTATTTTAAATAAAAAAAATAAGTAATATATATTTATGTAAAAGATTTAAAGTAAAATTTTATATATAAAAAAATTATGTAATGTAATTAAATTTTAATTTGTATTGTTTTATACTGGTTATTGTTCGTGTTTGTGTTGAAAATTGTACTTTGATCGCATTGTCTTCATATTCAATTTGGATGAGCCTTAGACAATTAATAGAGCGTGGACTCACCCACCGTCAATTTGTATAATTTTATCTGTTATTTTCACAGTAAAGGCAAGTAAACAGTATAACTCACGCGATAATATGCGCGTGTGTACAAGTTAAGATCTTCTTTTGAGGGAGAAAGCCGAGTGAAGTGAGCTTGAAAGTTGAAACAAGCAAGCAGACATTCACTCTATTGGGGTAAAACCGTAAAAGTTTACCAAACACTAAATCCAATCCAGCACTACTAGGACAACGCAATCGACGGCTTAGACCTAGGTCATTCTAGGAAAGCCAAACAAATCAAACTTAAAATGAACCACATTTTCCTTTCCTTTCCTTTCAGTAAAATACGTTCGATTTTGGATCAAAAGTTCCGGATCTGGAAGCGCATTGCATTTTCAAGATTTTTTTTAAATCAAACTCATTTTCTTGACTAAAGAGTAGAGAGAAAAGAATCAAAGATTACCTCATCGTCAGCAATAGCTGGACCAGGAGATGTAGCGTCAAGGCTAGGTCCAGGAGCTTCCATTGGAGGAGCAGGTGGACCCAGCAAATCAGGTGATGGTGCTGGCGCTGGTGATGATTTATGCTTCTTTCTTTTAGAGTTGCTAGGTGCCGGAGCGGGAACCTCAGCAGTAGGAGCGACGGAAGAAGCAGGAGGAGAGCTTGTAGCCGGTGCTGGTGTAGGAGGAGATTTTTCCGGTGGAGAGCTTACTGGAACTGGAGCTGGTGGAGAAATGGTTGGAGCAGAAGGAGCGGATGGTGAGCTCAGAGGAACTGGAGCTGGAGGCGAGCTTACTGGAGTAGAAGCCGGTGGCGAAGTTGCCGGAGCTTTAACTTTAGGTTTTGATGGTGCGGGTGCTGGTGATTCAGGCTTTGATGGAGCCGCTGCCGGAGATGAAGTAAGTGGACTTGATTTCGGCGATGCAGTTGGAGCCTGTGATTTAGAGTTTGAAGGCGATACAGCTGGAGCAGCCGGAGATTTTGATGGTGAAGCTTCAGGAGACTGAGCTCCGACACTGGCGACCACAGTGCAGAACAGTGCGAATACAAGTACACTTCTCCGATCCATAGCTTACTGTGATAGAGTAATCGAGTGAATGAGAAAGTGGGCGAAAGATGAAGATAAAACAATAGGAGGGGAATATATATATAGACCGTGTTAGAGGCCAACTTATATTTATATATATATATTTTTGTTTTTTATCATAAAGACTTTAAGAGAAAAATGGAGTAATATTTGGAAGACGGAAGACGGTGTCAAACTCATGACACAGTGCTTGTAATTTAGTAATATTATCTAATAGCTTATGTTAAGTATGATTAAAATATATTAAAATTAATTTATATAATATTTTAAAATAATTTGTATAATATAATCATATAAAATTTATATATAAATAATTTATATAAAAAATAATATATAATTAAATTAATACTATTTTGCTTAAATATGAAAATAAATTTATTCAAATTAATACTTAAATTATTTTTGTTATATTTTTTTATAGAAATTTTTTTAATTTAAGATGAAAGTTACGATATATAATTTTAGAATTAAAAATTTAAACTGATTGAATAAAGTGTATACTGTTCAGTATGATTTATACACATTTTTTGTTTACTAAATTTTTTCATAATTATTCTATTTTTATATTATACAATATGAATTAATTGTACAACTACTATATAAAAATTATATAGTAAAATTTTTTAATATTCTCTAAGAAATATACTGAGTGTGCAAATATTACTACATCCATCCAAATTAATCAAATTCAACTTTGTCCATTTTAAAATATATATAAAAAAAATTTCCAATTTTAACTTATAAAAAATCAATTAAATATACAAAAACTAATCAAAATTATACTAATAATTCATATAAATTTAAGATATAATAATAATGTAAGATACCTTTTTTTTTTTTTTTTTTTTACTAATCTTATTTTAATATGGATACTATATTTATATTTATATTTTTTATACATGTAGGGTTATACTAGAATAAAAATAGTAAAATTAGGTTAAATTAGCCTATTGTTTAGACACCGATCTCGTAACCGTAACATGTCTTAACCTATCGGACTAAAGCCCGACCATGTCAACCCCAGTGATGTATATTTGTCTGATTTTTAACTTATTGGCCTAAACTTGGAGAACAGGCCGAGTTGTTTTGCACCCAAATATCGACCACATACTTGTTCATTCTATCCCATATATGTTTTTATGTACATATTACAAATGTACTCCCATTAGAAATGTAACATTAATAAAAGACTATTGAGCTACAAGCATTAATCACATCATTTATTGCTTTCTCAATCTTTCTCTACTCTCTCTCTTAAACTTGATGAATCTCCCAACATTTTGGCTCCTACTGTGGGACTCAAAACAAATAGAATTTGCTTTGATCCCCTCCAATACTAAGATTAGATCAAGTATCTTGCCGAAATAATGGATAAAATCGTATCTTACAAACTCCGATCAACGAAATGGTTGGAACTAGGGCTATAGACTGGAATCGACCTGATGGTCATGACGATTGCATCATACTGAGCTTGCTTGAAGGAATGGCTGAAGTAGAAGTCAAACCTCTCAACAACCCCCTAGAGCAATTGTTGCAACAACTTTTCGATATGCAGAGGTCAATGTTAGAGATGAAGGATGAAATGAGAAAAGAAAATCTTGAGTTATGGAGGCAGGTAGAAGCATTATCAGGAGGACTTCAAAAACCTCAAGAGGTTGAAATTCTACGAAATATAGGAGTTGGTGCTGACGAAGGAGATGACGAGGTCGAATGAATTATTGTGAAACACGAAAGAGAATCCCGCAACCAAATGGCTCGTAATCGTGATTTTTTAGATCTAAAGAGTGCCTCGAAAGAAAATGAATTAGTCACCTCAAAAGAGCAAGTTAGTCTAGCTCTTGAAGAAAAATTGATGTGGTAAAACAAAGTAACAACACTAGAAGAGTAGGTTAAAAAGCAAAGCGTAGGACGAGCACAGTCAAATCTGGATAAGGTTTGTAAGCAATTAATCGGGTCACCATTTTCGAATGAGATTGGTTGAGTTAGCCTCTTGAAAAGTTCACTCCGCTCAAGTGCCCGAGCTACAAAGGAACCAAAGACCCCATCGCTCATGTCCTCTTTAAAGATACGATGGCCCCCATTAGCATGCCCCGTGACAAAAGAGAGGCAATGTGTGTAAATCCTTCGCAACCACACTACATAATGTCTCACATAAATGGGTCATTGACCTACAACCCTAGAGTGTTAAGTCGTTTGCTGATCTAGTTAAATTATTTGTCACCAATTATGCTAGCAACAAACCCCTAAAAAAGGAGCCTCCTCATTTGTTTTTCACTTATCAATGGGATAGAAGAATCCGTTAAGGCGTACATGAAAAGATTCTGGGAGGAATAGATATAAATTTCTGACTGTCCTGATTCAATAGTTGTACAAGCCTTTCGACGAGTGGTACGAAGAAATTTTGACTTGTTTGTTGAACTTACCAAAACAACATCACAGACCATGGAGGAGGCTTATGAGAAAGCAAGAAAATTTGTCAATTTAGAGAGAGAATTAAGGTCGAATAGGGATGAAAGCCTGACCTTCGATCACACTTTCAAATGGAAAGGAAAACGCGAGCTTAGTCGCGACAGAGGAAGATTGAGTAGTAGTTCGGTGCCAAAAAGAATGACGGGACCATCGTTTAGAAATAAGAACAATGGGATAAGAAATTTTGAGTCTTGGGGAAGGTCTCTATCACCTTTCAGAGGACCTCCCCTGCGGGTTAGCTTGGACAAGGTTGTAATTTAAATGGAAGGTGAGCAAAATGTGAGGTGGCCACAGCTAATGAGAGCATTGGGAAGAGATACAACTAAATGGGGCACCTTTTATAAAGACATCGGTCACGAAACAAACGACAATAGACATTTGAAAAGGGAATTGGAAGAGTTGCTTTTGAAAGGGTATTTGAGAAACCTGGTAAGCGAAAATCGAAAAGGTGTTAGTCTCCAACAAGAAAGGAGTAAGCCTATTTTCTCAGTACCACTATCGGGCAATAGAAATGCTTAAACCAACATACCATATGATGCCAATAATATAAAAACGATATACTTAATACATGGAGGACCGAGGTATGATAGAGACTCAAACAATGCCTGAAAAAGATACGCCAGAGCAATGGTTAGCCATGGCAGGCTTGAAGTTTGTTATACGAAGAGGAGGTTGGAGTCTGATGTGATTATATTTAATGAGGAAGATGAAGTTTCTAGTCCCCATGAAGATCCCTTGGTCATCATGTTGAAAGTAAGCTTATGCGTTGTTTGATGCATCCTTGTCGACATTGACAGTTTGGTTGATCTACTTTTCCTCTCTACTTTGCACGCCTCAGGATTAGGGGAAGATGACATGATGAAGACAGAGATGCCTCTAATCGAGTTCAACAACAGCACTTCATATGCATTGGGCACCATTAAATTGCCTGTTAATGCACCAGGGTCAATAGTGATGTCTAACTTTGTGGTCGTTGATTCTTCTGCTCATTACAACATTATCCTAGGAAGGCCTTGGATACATAAAATGAGAGCTATACTATCAACATACCACTAAGTCATGAAATACCCTACAGATAGTGGTATCCTCAAAATCTAGGGAGATCAAGGCAAAGCCCGGAGTTGTTATAACGTGACCATGAAAGGAGTTCAAACCAAATAGCAACTACAAAATAGGTCGGATAACAAGTCACAAAAACAGAGCAATTGGGTCGGAATCATCAATGCTGATAAAGTTGAGCTAACCCCCTAAGAATAAGGTAGTGACTGAATGTTGAAGGTGAATGGCGACCTATCGGAAGACCTCCTCTCCTTCTTAAGAAGTAATATGGATATCTTTGCTTGGAAATCATAATATATGCTTAGAATAAGGCGAGGATTCATCACCCACAAGTTAAGTGTTGATCCCAAAAGGAGGCTCATCCAACAGAAGAAAAGAAAATTTTCCAGAGAAAAGAACAAGGTCAATAAAGCACAAGTAGATACTTTGATTCGCATCAATGTCATAAGAGAGGTTTGTTACCCCACTTGGCTTTCAAACGTTGTCCTCGTCAAAAAGGCGAACGGATAACCAAGGATGTGCATCACTTTCACTGACTTGAATGATGCGTGCCTGAAGAATTGTTATCCATTGCCAAGTATAGATCAACTAATAGATGCAACATCGGGGTACAGTTTGATGAGCTTCTTGAATACATACTCGATTTACCACCAAATTCATATGGACAAAGATGATGAAGAGAAAACATCTTTTTATCAAGGAAGAAGGTACTTTTTACTATAACAGAATGCCTTTTGGTTTGAAAAATGTACGTGCAACTTACCAATGCATGGTCAATGGGATGTTTAAGCATATGCTCAGAAGAAATATGGATGTTGATGATATGGTGGTCAAAATAAAAATGAAAACGAGTACATCAAAGACTTGGAAGAGGCATTCAACATCATGAGACAATATGGAATGAAGTTCAACCCGAGAAAATGTACTTTTGGGGTCAATGTTGGAAAGTCTCTCAGGTATTTGATCTCAGCTAGAGGAATTGAAGCTAACCCCAACAAAATAAAGGCACTACTTGACATGAAACTGCCCATAAACTTGAAAGGGATTCAACAACTTAACTGGAGGATTATTGCTCTCAATCGTTTCATATCAAGATGCATGGACAAATGCATATCATTTTTCAAACTCTTGAGAAAGAACACTATCTCATTTTGGAATAAGCAATGCGACCTGGCATTTGTAAAAATTAAAGATTACCTCGGGTGTGCAATAGTCCTCACAAGCCCGTCACCGAATGAGGTTTTGTACCTTTATCTAGCAGTCACAACACAAACTATCAGTGTTGTTCTCCTAGTAGAGCAGGAAAACAAATAGCACCCTATGTACTATGTGAGCCAAATTCTAACTGAATCACAAAAGATGTATCCGATGTTAGAAAAATTGGCTTTTGCTCTAAAATCACGCGCGAGGAAGCTGTGGCATTATTTCGAAGCTCACACCACTATTGTTCTTACCTCTAGCCATTGAAAAGTATACTATCCAAGTTGGAAATAGCCGAAAGATTAGCAAGTATATCCATCAAATTAGGAGAATTTGACATCAAATTCCAACCTCAAACGTCTATGAAAGCTCAAGCAGTTGTGGAATTTGTAGCCAAATTTACGGATTGCCCAAAAGTAGTACAAAGGTTTGAGGTTAATGAGAATTACCAAGTGAACGTATTCAGTAAATGGCAAGTCTGTGTTGACGGGGCTAATAACTTTAAAGGAGTGGACATCGGGGTTATCATTACCGATCTTGGGGGAAATATTTTTGAATACTCTGTCCGGATAGCATTTCAGGTTACCAACAATGTGGTAGAGTATAAGGCCACTATTTTCGGTGTTATGACTGTTAAACGACTCGATGCTAGAAAATTGGACTTGTTTAGTGACTCAAGGCTTGTTGTTAATCAATTTGCAGCTTCGTTTGAAGCAAAAGATGACAAAATGTAAAGGTACCTCAAGAGGTTTAAATTGGAATGCCAAGCTCTGGAAGAAATATAGGTCAAATAGATATCCAAAAGTAGCAACAGCCACGTAGACGCACTAGCAACCTTAGCATTCGTACATAATATGACTCAAAACAGAATCATCAATGTTACCATACTTTCCGAGGCTAGTCTAGTTGAAGCTACAAAAGTTGTTAGCCAAATCAAGCATGACAAAGATTCTTGGTTTGAGCCTCTGTTAAGATATTTGACCGATAAATCTCTCCCTATTAAGAAAAAAGGACTCGAGCATTTATAGAGAATTCGAGAATATAAAACTTAGAGAATATTAGCTATATCTTACAAATGAAAGTTTAGTCCTCTTATAGAATACAAGGCTCACTAACAAACAAAATATAAATAATTAAAGAGATAAGCCTCGTAAGGCTTTTACCAAAGTAGATGCTTTCCCATATGGAGAGCTGGTCCAATGTGGGTTCCTTGTCAGTGTCAGCAACTTTGTCTTTTATGAAAGATGCTTCTTCATTGTGGAAGGTGGGCTCCTTGTCTGGTGGAGTGTCCCAGATAATTTTGGAGTTGGTTGTCCAGACTGTTTTATGGGCCCTTTGTTGGTGTTGGCAAGTTATGAGTGGCTTATCCACTAATGCTGGCCATTTGTAGATCGCTCTCTGAGGGATCTAGTTCCAGTTTCTCTTCAAAATCTGTTTCGCTCTCTTCAGAGCATAATTTTTCTAATTTTCAAAAAATATATGCGTCACTTTTACCCTTTTCTTTAAGAGTAGTGATAATTTTTTCAATAGTATTAGTCCCCTTTTTAGGAGATGAAGGCTCAAAAGGTCATCAATTTTTAGAGTTTTTAATATTTCTATTGGTTTATAATTATCAAACTCTTCAATGGGGGTTTTATCCCACCATCTTGCCTGGGCGGTCCTCATAAGGCACCATATGTCTTCATATGTTGTTATAGCATATCCCCATTTCTATATCCATGGGATTTTGTGTAATGCTAAAAAGAATAATAAGGCATGATCATCATTAACTAATCAGTTAATGTTAAACAATTCGAATTTTTCTAATGCCAGAAATACTGGCTTAGGTAATATTTGAGTAGGTGGTCCGAAAAATGAAAATTAGTTTCTGAACCATATTGGAAAATCGTTATGGGAATAATGATCCCCAGATTTAAAGTGAAGGTACCACCACATGTGGGAACCTTTTGAGTTTTGATAAATTAGCATGTTTTTCCATGCTTGAATGTAATCAAAATAATTGTAAGAAGTTGGATGAATTCTTTTGTTTTGAAACTTTTCTCTTGCAAAGAGATTTGAGCTCCAATCATTTTTTGTTAAAACTCTTTTAATCTTTAGAGTTGAGTATGCGATTTCCTGTGTGTTTCGCATATTATGGTTTATTTCTATTGACCCTGTTTCTTTTAGGATCTGTTCAAAGTATTCCCTTGATTTAGGGAGGACATGTGGTGGTAAATTATTTTTAAGATAAATTTTTGATACCTATTCAAGCGTCTTTCCCAGATCATCGCTTTCGATGGGGATAATAATTTTACTGTTGATTGATTGCCAGTCATACTCCTTTTGAGGAAGCCTGGTGTACACTGGTTTGCTACTTTGAGCTCCTTTCTGAGCTGC
Organism: Elaeagnus macrophylla; assembly: GCA_029378325.1. NCBI lineage: Eukaryota > Viridiplantae > Streptophyta > Magnoliopsida > Rosales > Elaeagnaceae > Elaeagnus > Elaeagnus macrophylla. The sequence continues at coordinate 45,588,668 of CM055641.1, read as the reverse complement.
CTGAAGATAGTTTGATTTCTTCATGGCCTTGAATGAATTCCCTAGTGAGGAAATCTAGGAGTGAGTTCTCTTCCCCCCCTGATATATTCAATATCGAAATCGAATATTGAAAGAATAGCTTGCCACCTGGCAAAAATTTGTTTGGAAGCTAAATTCTTAACGTCTTTTTGAAGCACTTCTTTAGCGCTTTTACAGTCAACTCTTAATAAGAATTTTTGGTTAAGAAGGTCGTCTTGAAATTTGGAAATGCACAAAACTATAGCTAAAATTTCTTTTTTAATGGTGGAATACTTCTTTTGAGAAGGTTTCCATGTGCCTAAAGTATAACAAACAAGCACCTCTTTTATAGGCATTTTCTATTTGAGGATGCCTCCATAACCTAACTCCGAAGCATCTGTCTCCACTACTTTTGGAGCTTCGGGATTGGGCAAAGCTAAGCATGGGAGCTCTTTAGCTCTAAGCTTTATCTTTTAGATAGCTTGCGTGCAAGCTGGACTCTATTCTGGAGGATTCTTCTTGAGACGCTCACAAAGTGGTTTGGCGTCTAAAGCAAGATTTTGATAAAAATTTGAAATATAATTGAGACTTCTAAGAAATCTCTGTAGTTGTTTCTTATCTCTTATCTCATTGGGAAACTTCTCAGCAAAGATAATAGATCTCTCGATTGGGCTTATGAGCCCATGTTCTATGTTATGGCCCAAGAATCTTACTTGGGTTTGGAACAGTTTCATCTTTTTAAATGAGACTACGAGCCCATTAGACTTTACAACATTAAAGAACATATTTAAATGTTTTCAATATTGGTCTACTGAGTTTGAGTAGACTAATACATCGTCAATGTAGACAATAGTAAACCCTAAATAAGGGTTAAAGATATCATTCATGATTTTTTGGTATTCACTTGGGCATTTTTTAGCCCAAAATGGCATTACGTTCCATTCATAAAGCCCAAATGGAACAGTGAATGCAGTTTTATAACGATCACTTTTCGCGATCTGGATTTGCCAATAGCCACTTTTCATGTGAAATTTTGAGAATATGGTGGCTTTGTATAAGTGACTTAATAAGTCTTTTTTGTTTGGCAATGGATACCTGATCCATCTTAGCACCTTATTGAGGGGCTTGTAATAATGACTAAACGAGGAACCCTTCGTTCTAGCTCAGCACTATTTTTAACATAAAATGCTGGGCAGGACCATGGTGAGGTACTGGGCCTAATAAGCCTCTTTTTAAGCAAGTCTTCTATTTCTTGCTTCCATATTTTTAAATGGTGCTCATTCATTTGAATGGGCCGAGCCTTAGTGTTGATTTGGGCTTCTTGAAATTCAGGCTCGTATGGCAATGTTACCACGTGCTTTTTTCTGTCCCAAAATGCACTTGGAATTTCAGAACAAATTTATTTTTCAAATTTCTCTTTTAGAGATTGGATTTTGTTTTGCATCTCTTGAGAATAAATTTTTTGTTTAATCATTTTAAGATTAACTTCTGTTTGTAATGAGCAAAGGAATTTTTCCTTTTCAATAACCTTTTCTTTCAGGTTATTTATTTCATGTCATTGTGGCTTTTCAGTAAATCTGAAGATAATGGTCTGGCCTTTGAGGTTAGTTTGTATACCGTCTTTTGTAATAGTGAATGGGTATAGCATACTTAGGAAGGGAGTTCCTAAAATAACCATTCTACTCAATTCTCTACTTAAGAGAAATGTAGTTTCAATGCATATTCCATTGTTGCATACTACCGTATTAGACAATTTGTAATTGATAGGCATACAACCACCATTTGTTGTATTTAATACTTGAGTGGTCTTTGTGAAGTACCTGGTAGGTACTATTCCTTCACTTATGCAGTTGAGGTCTGCTCTTGAGTCAATAAGAGCTTCAACTATAAAATGGTTTTCTTTATTGATAACAATGGTTACTTTTGAGTACCATTTTTTATTAATTACTCTATTTAGAGCATTAATAGTTTGGGTTTCACCAAGTGTAGTGATGACATTTTCATCTTCGATGACTTCTTTGCCTTTAGAAGTTTTTACCATTAGATCGTCAAACCTGATTTCTGATCCTTCTTCTTTAGGTTCTTCAGTCTGATAATTGTTATATAATTCGAGTCTTTTAAGATCTATAAGATCTTGGTTGGTCTATGTTTCTAACTGAATTTTTAACTCTTTAAGGTCTCTCTTAGTTTGATTGATCTCTGCTTTTAGATCACTAAGAGTTGGTTCTTTAGAAACAAAACTTTGTTTAATCCTGTTAAGGATTTCAGTAAAAGAATATTGTTGTTGATTCTTTTGTAACTGGCTTTGTAAGCCCTTACTGCTTTGAGCTGTTGGTTTTATGTTTGTAGGAATCCTTTCTTTTGCTTCTTCAATGTAACGAGCTAAGGCTTTCCTTTTCTTTTCTGGATCTTCGATTTGCTCAATGAGATCAAGAATAAGATTCTCATCCTTAGTAAGGACATTAATGTTTAAACCATTCATTTTACAAATGGCATTATAATGATTGCATTCACAGTCTTTCTTTTGAGAAAGATTATCGTCAGAGGATGATGATGAGGTATCATTAAAGTCTTCTTCAAAGTCTTTACTTTCTTCCTCTAAATCGGATGATTCTTCATTCAGGATTTGGGCTATCTAAGCCTTGAAAGAATCATAAATAGCTAAAGCATTTATTTTTGTAAATGCTCTACAGTTTGGGCTATAATGGCCCTTCTTCCCACATTTGTAGCAGGTTGGCTCTTTTCGTTTACTTTTAGCAAACATGGGCTTTTGTTCATAATTGGGCCTTTTAGTCCAATGTTTTCTCTTTTGCCTTTGAGGCCTATTTGACCACTTCTTTGGGTAAGGCTTATGATAGGCTTTAGTTTTAGCCTCTTTATATTTCTTATGAGCTTTGAGCCCAGATCCTTTAAGGATATTCTGATATCCATATTGTTCACAAAAGTCTCCGACGGCCTGTTTGCGATGGAGTTTCTCTTTGTTGGCTTGTTCGTTGGAGTTTAAGGTCTGTATAGAATGCAAGCCCTTCAGCCACTACCTTAGCAGCTAATTCTCCATACGTATATATACCAAATGGTATTGTACCATTATGTTTAGCTTTGAGCTTTGTGAGCAGTTTATCTACAAACAAAGTTGGTAACCTTGATATGAATCTTTCTTTCCAAAATTCACTATTACAGTCTTCTCTTGTGAAGACTTTGGTAAAGAATACATCTTTATACCATCTAAAATGTGACAGTGTTGGACATTTTAAATTAGCAAGCTGTTCATGACTACTGTCTTCTTGCAAAGTTTTTGATCCAACAAAATGTGTTAATAATGTACAAATTAATGTATTAACATAATTCTCTAATGAGAGAATATCTCCATTGTCATTTTGCTCATGTTTGACTGCATGGAGGATGGCATTTTTTTTGTTGGTGCAATAAAATGATCCCACCAGCCTTGTAGCTGACCTGTGAAGCCAGCTATAATTGCTAGGCAAGCTTGCTGATCAGAGTTGCCTGCAAATTTTATTGCTGCTGCATACATTAGCATGTTTTTGATTACTCTTACTATCTGATATTCAGATAATCCATCAACAGTCCACTCATTGATGGTTGAACTGGAGTAAATGGTTTTTGCTGGAAGCTCCTCTTCAAAATGAAGATCTATTAGAGATGGCCTTGGATAATGAGGCTTGGATTGATATGTTGGAATTGGTTTTTCCAACTTGTTAATTTGTGGCACCATTTGGGGTGTTACGCCATTTGTTGAAGTCTCCTGATGAGAGTCTTTAAGTATTCTTAGGGTTTCTTCAATCTCTTGATCAAAAATCTGAGTTAGATCTTGTTCTTCCATCATTTTTATATTTTTACCCTTGTCCTATTTGTCTAAATTAGACATTTTTGATAATAACTCTTTTAAGAATTCAGAGTTTTGTTTTAAATGAAACTCTGGTAAGGGTTTCACAAAAGCTGGTTCTACTTTCTTTTTTTGAGAAGATGACATTGAAGGTTTATCTTCAATTCCTTTGATTGACTTTTCTATTTTGTCAATTGGGTTCCAACTGATTGTAGATATAAGTTGGTGTAGTTGTTTTGTTTAACTACTTGATTTATTGAATCATTTGTAGATGTTTCATCTTTTTGAGATGAAATTGACTTGTATGGAATAGCAGGTGCATTCTCAGAAATCATTATTGATACTTCTGGAGGGTGAATTGCCACTACTGATTCTCCTTTTTGTAAAGAGAAGGTTTTATAGATATTTTCTAAGGCTTGTATTTCAGGAATCATAATTGCCTCGCCTTTTGAGTATTCTACAATGAATTCGAAGAAATCTAAATGAGATTCTTTGCCTCTTTTCTTAACATACTTTATGAATGCTTCATATTTGAAGAAATACATTTTTTGTAAATCTCTATTAAGAGATAGATATATTTTCTTTTTCTCACTATTAAGTGGATCTATAAGGGTTGCTAGAACCATTTCATCAAATGTAAGGCTCTTTTTAGAGCTTGATAACATCATAATATTGGAAAAGCCTGGAGTTGTCTTGGATTCAAAACCCATCTCTGAGAGAGTTGGGCTATCTGGTCTTAGAGATTGCTCTTCCACAGATCTTTCAGATCTTTTTGATGTATATACTGGGAGACTGATCCCTGTAGGAAGTCTTCGAACTCCCTCAAATATTTCTTTACCTTTTGAGGTAATTGATAGCTTGGTGAGCCAAAGATGGGCTTAATGAAGCTCTTGTTGAAGCTTGGACCGACGGTCTTGGGTTTTCATGAATTTTGACTTTTCGTTTTGAGTCAAAAATGATCTCAATAGACCCATCATCATATTCGATGATTTGTTGTAGATCTGTGTTTTGAGGAACTGATGCGCTTCTTGTTTTTGTGCTTAAGGACCATGATTCTGGGAGTGAGATGTCATCCCATTTGATCATCTTTGGAACAGCAAGCCTGGTCTTATCTGCGTTAGCTTGGAAGAGTGTTGTCTCTCCTTTTGGATCTTTAACAAAAGATCTGAGGTTGATGTTTGGGCAGATAGTGTTCATGACTTTGAAGTAGACTTTGTAGATGAGAGCTACGTTGCTTATTCCAGCTTCCATATCAAATCCATGTATTTGTATGTCAACTTTTAAAGATCTAAGGACGTTTGAGTCCTTGATAGACATAAAAAAGTTAGGAAAATAAATAAAATATATTGATCCTTCTGCTAATGAAGATTCAGCACAACCTAATATAGAATCTTTAAATTTATTGTGACGTTTGTCTCTAACGCACAAAAGGACTGAAGTATTTAGCCCTTCCCTTGTTAGGGGTTTAACTGCAATTTGAACTAATCCAATATGTAGATAATTAAATTGTTCTCTATATAAATTAATCATCTTTTGAGATAACAAAGTAATATCTTTTGATTCTCCACTTGGTAAGGGGAAAGAGTTTTCTACAGTTTTTATAATATAATTTGATTTAAATTTAAAAATATTTTTATTATAAACCTAAGAGGTACCATATTTAGGTATACTCAAGTTTTGGAGTTGTTGCTCTATATCTTCAACTTTTAAAACTTCTTTATTGAAGTAGAAGGCCTTAGAGCCTCAGAGTTGTTGCTAGAGGATGAAGAAGTTGTAGAAAGATTTGAAAAACTTCTTACTAGCTTTGCCATTAAAACAATAAAGAAAATACCTGGAGATCAGACAAAGTCTCACGTGAAAATGCCTTACTGCCTCTCTTGGGTCTTACAACGGCTCAAGCTGCTCGTCAAAGTCTCCTTTTAGTATTTCGAGATTTTTTCTCTTTTAAGACTAATAATAATCTTTAAAATCTTACTATACTCAATCACCTATAGAACGATTCTGATACCAAAATGGCCTAGGATCTACTATAAGTGAATCGAGAGATAAAGCTTAGAGATTTCGGCTTGTTTGTTGAACTTACCAAAACAACATCGTAGACCATGGAGGAGGCTTATGAGAAAGCAAGAAAATTTGTCAATTTAGAGAGAGAATTAAGGTCAAATAGGGATGAAAGCTTGACCTTTGATCACACTTTCAAATGGAAAGGAAAATGCAAGCTTAGTCCCGACAGAGGAAGATTGAGTAGTAGTTTGGTGCCAAAAAGAATGGCGGGACCATCGTTCAAAAATAAGAACAACTGGATAAGAAATTTCGAGCCTTGGGGAAGGTCTCTATCACCTTTCAGAGGACATCCCCTGCGGGTTAGCTTGGACAAGGCTGTAATTGAAATGGAAGGTGAGTAAAATGTGAGGTGGCCACAGCAAATGAGAGCATTGGGAAGAGATACTACTAAATGGGGCGCCTTTTACAAAGACATCAGTCACGAAACAAACGACTGTAGACATTTGAAAAAGGAATTGGAAGAGTTGCTTTTGAAAGGGTATTTGAGAAACCTGGTAAGCGAAAATGGAAAAGGTGTTAGTCCCCAACAAGAAAAGAGTAAGCCTATTTTCTCAGTACCACTACCGGGCAATAGAAATGCTTAAACCAATATACCATATGATGCCAATAATATAAGAACGATATACTCGATACATGGAGGACCTAGGTATGGCAGAGACTCAAACAATGCCTGAAATTTGTTATACGAAGAGGAAGTCGGAGTCTGATGTGTTTATATTTAATGACGAAGATCCCTTGGTCATCACGTTGAAAGTAAGCTCATACGTTGTTTGATGCATCCTTGTCGACACTAATAGTTTGATTGATCTACTTTTCCTCTCTACTTTGCACACCTCAGGATTAAGGGAAGATGACATGATAAAGAGAGAGATGCCTCTATTCGGGTTCAACAACAGCACTTTATATGCATTGGGCACCATTAAATTTCCTGTTGATGCACCAGGGTCAATAGTGATGTCTAACTTTGTGGTCGTTGATTCTCCTGCTCATTACAACATTATCCTAGGAAGGCCCTGGATACATAAAATGAGAGCTATACCGTCAACATACCTCTAAGTCATGAAATTCCCTACGGATTGTGGTATCCTTAATCCAAGGAGATCAAGGCAAGGCCCAAAGTTATTATAACGTGACCATGAAAGGAGTTCAAACTAAATAGCAACTCAAAATAGGTCGGATAACAGGTCACAAAAACAGAGCAATTGGGTCGGAATCATCAATGCTGAAAAAGTTGAGCTGACCCCCTAAGAATAAGGTAGTGACCGAATGTTGAAGGTGAATGGCGACCTATCGGAAGACCTCTTCTCCTTCTTAAGAAGTAATATGGATATCTTTGCTTCGAAATCATAATATATGCTCAGAATAAGGCAAGGATTCATCACCCACAAGTTAAGTGTTGATCCCGAAAGGAGGCTCGTCCAACAGAAGAAAAGAAAATTTTCCAGAGAAAAGAACAAGGTCAATAAAGCACAAGTAGATACTTTCATTCTCATCAATGTCATAAGAGAGGTTTATTACCTCACTTGGTTTTCGAATGTCGTCCTCGTCAAAAAGGCGAACGGATAACCAAGGATGTGCATCACTTTCATTGACTTGTATGATGCGTGCCTCAAGGATTGTTATCCATTGCCAAGTATAGATCAACTAGTAGATGCAACATCGGGGTATAGTTTGATGAGCTTCTTGAATACATACTTGGGTTACCACCAAATTCATATGGACAAAGAGGATGAAGAGAAAACATCTTTTTATCATGGAAGAAGGTACTTTTTGCTATAACAGAATGCCCTTTGGTTTGAAAAATGTACGTGCAACTTACCAATGCATGGTCAATGGGATGTTTAAGCATATGCTCAGAAGAATTATGGATGTTGATGATATGGTGGTCAAAACAAAAATGAAAATGAGTACATCAAAGACTTGGAAGAGGCATTCAACATCATGAGACAATATGGAATGAAGTTCAACCCGAGAAAATGTACTTTTGGGGTCAATGTTGGAAAGTCTCTCAGGTATTTGATCTCAGCTAGAGGAATTGAAGCTAACCCCAACAAAATAAAGGCACTATTTGACATGAAACTGCCCATAAACTTGAAAGGGATTCAACAACTTAACTGGAGGATTACTGCTCTCAATCGTTTCATATCAAGATGCATGGACAAATGCATATCATTTTTCAAACTCTTGAGAAAGAACACTACCTCATTTTGGAATAAGCAATGCAACCTGGCAGTCATAAAAATTAAAGATTACCTCGGGTGCGCAACAGTCCTCACAAGCCCGTCACCGAATGAGGTGTTGTACCTCTATCTAGCAGTCACAACACAAACTATCAGTGTTGTTCTCCTAGTAGAGTGGGAAAACAAATAGCACCCTGTGTACTATATGAACCAAACTCTAACTGAATCGCAAAGGAAGTATCCGATGTTAGAAAATTTGGCTTTTGCACCAAAATCTCGCACGAGGAAATTGCGGCATTATTTCGAAGCTCACACGACTGTTGTTCTTACCTCTAGTCCATTGAAAAGTATACTATCCAAGTTGGAAATAGCCGAAAGATTAGCTGACATCAAATTGGGAGAATTTGACATCAAATTCCAACCTCAAATGTCTATGAAAGCTCAAGTAGTTGTGGAATTTGTAGCCAAATTTACGGATTGCCCAGAAGCAGTACAAGGGTTTGAGGTTAATGAGAATTGCCAAGTGAATGTAGTCAGTAAATGGTAAGTCTGTGTTGATGGGGCTAAAAACTTTAAAGCAGCGGACATCGGGGTTGTCATTATCGATCTTGGGGGAAATATTTTTGAATACTCTGTCCGAATAGCATTTCAGGTTACCAACAATGTGGTCGAGTATTGATGAGTGCTCAAAAAGCACTAATATTTCGTGATTAATTGTGCTTGATTGATTGATATATAGATTTATTATGACTATTATTTCGATTATTTTCATAAATCTATTCATTCGGAGTCACGGGTATATTTTAGTGCATTTCAGGTGTTTTTAGCGTCAAAATGAGTCAAATGATGAAAACACGCGAAGACGGAACACTTACGGCGCTCGGATCACGAGTTACGGGCTAAACGAGACAAATATGTAAGCCTTACATAATGTGCCATCACATATGTAAGGGGGGACGTGAAAAGAAGGAAACCAATGCGCGCCGCGGCGAGAGAATTGCATGCCGCGGCGTGAGGCTCTCGGGTTTGATCCTGAAAACATAGAAGCATTGCGCGCCGCGGCGAGGGAATTGTATGCCGCGGCGGGGAGCTCTCGGGTTTTTGCATATTTTCCAAATTTTGTGTTGCGCCGCGGCGGGGAAAATGCATGCCGCGGCGCGCCTATTCCTATTGCAATCAGGAATGCCTTACATCTATAAATACCCCCTTTAGACCCCCTTTACAAGAAGAACTCGAATTGGTACACAACTCTTACACTTTACAATTTTGCAACCAAACACGACATTCAATCAACTTTGGGAGTTTTGCTACACAAAAACGAAGCAAGAGAAACCATTCTAAGGATCCAAAGAAGCCGTCGACAATCGAAGATAAAGCTTACGGAGGAGTACGTCAACCGATCCATAAGCGGTATTTAGATCTAGGTTTTCTTTGGTGTTGTAGAATTCTATTTTTCTTCTTTTTTCGTTGGAGTGTATGTTCGTATTTTATTTGTCTATGAATATTAATATGAACATATCTGGCTAGTTTTATTATGGATGTTTAGTTTGTGTTGCCATGTTTGCTAGAACTGTGTATGGTGTATGTTTTATTGATTTAATATAAACGAGTTACTTTTTGATTAAGAGCATGTTTAGATATTTGATTATGAATAATCATGGGCCCATTTGATGTTCGTAGTTAGATTGAAAAATCTGAGAATTTAGTTATAGGAACGTCACCTTAACTTTATTCCGAAACACTTAATCGAAGCTTCAAGTTAGTGACTTAGTCATAGCATTAATTTGATTGGCATGTTTTCCTTGCGCATAATTTGATTACTATTTGATTTACCCCCGCCAAAGGCAATTAATTAGTTAATCAATAAAGAGACCTACCCCCGCCAAAAGGAGTCTCGTAATTAAAAGGAAAGCCGGTAGTTTAGTTTATATAGGACGTTCATGTTATCTCACCATACCTTTTCGATGCAAGCATGGTCAACCAAGCTAAACGTCCATACATTCTCCATTGATCTTCAAATATATCTGAATTGATTGTTTAATTGCGATTTTGTTTTCGTTTAATTGCTCGTACTTTGTTCCCGTTACAAATCAAACACCTTTTTAGAGTTTTACTAGCTTTAGGATTCTAGTTACTTAGAGTTTTAGTTTTACTAGAACTCTATTTAATTAGTCTTTTATTTTCATTAGAACTCTATTTAGATTAAAAAGTTAGTTATTTAAAACCACTGCAATTCCTTGAGAGACCGACCTTGGAAGTTGCTTATCACTTTACTACGAGTGATTCGTACACTTGCGAGTACACATTTTAACACATCAAGTTTTTGGCGCCGTTGCCGGGGAATTGGCGTTTTGAATAATTTTCTTTTTAACTTTTTAGAGTTTCTTAATTTTTTTTTTTATTTTGTTTATTTATTTTATTTTTTATCTTTTATTTATTTATTTGTTTATTTATTTATTTATTTATTTTTATTCTAAAAATACAAAAAAATCAAAAAAATCAAAAAAATCAAAAAATAATGCTTTTATTTGCTTAATCTGTGGTGCTTTGATTTCTCTGTTATTTTTGTTAGTTTTTGAAAGGTACCGTTCATAGACAACATCAACGAATTTTAAAATGCACCTAATCAGGCTGGATACAGAAATCCATGAGCCAATACAAGGCCTTTTGAAGAGCTGCATGATATGACATACATGGAGGTATGTAGCATTTGTGGTTTATATGGGCATTATGCTAATGTTTGCACTTTTGCAGGTGATTACTATGCATCCACTAATTCAAACTTTGATCGTAATGACGGATGCCACCCACCTTGGAATGATCCTTATTTCAGTACCTATAGTCCTGAGTGGGAAAATCACCATAATTTTTCATGGCAAGCAAACTCTACCCCACCTTATGCCCAATACAACATGCAAAGCTCAAATTTTCAACCATATGACCCACCTTATGCACAATACCAAATGCAAAGCTCAAGTTTTCATCAATATCCATCTAGGGCCACCTTTGAAGAGAGCTTGAATTCTTTCATACAAGGAAGTAGAGCTTCTAAACCAACCTTAGAGGAAACCTTGAATGCTTTCATACAATCTACTAATGAAAGGATGGAGTCTATAGAGGCATCAATAAACAGAATAGAAATGCAAGTTGGGCAATTAGCGGAACAAATTCAAAAACAAGAAGAGTTGCCCACTCAAATTGAGCAAGTGAAGGATGACACAATCCTTCAAAGTGGTAAAAATTTTGAAAATATTTATTTTCCTGAAACTTTTGATGATTTACCACTTTGTGTAGAAAATACAGATGGAGAGCAAGCAATTCTCAAAGAATGTCAAGCTGATGAGTATCAAATTCTACAAACTTCTATGGAGAACAAGGAGGAATTATCTTCACCTCCCATGCCACACAAGGCACCTAAGACTTGCACATCCCCAAATTATTTTCCATACTACTTCCACAAAAGAGTGTGTGCTGTACTTCATAGGAAACAACTACCGAGATGGAAGGACAAGCTTAATGACATCTTAGCTCGGAAAATTGATATCACACACTTCAAAATCTTTGATGATGGTGGATAGAAAAGAATTAGCAACGTCTTGCTAAGACGTTAAAGAAAGCGCTTGGTGGGAGGCAACCCACCACATTCGGTAGTATTAACTTCTTTTCTTTTCTTTATTTTGTTTTTATTTAGTTTTACATTCTTTTATTTCTTTTTATTTTATTTTGGATTGTTTAACTTTGTTTGATGTTTTTGTGTCTTCAATTGCCTTAGTTATAATTAAAAATTGGGTTTGAATGTGAATTGTGTGCATACACTTTGAGGTTCAATATATGTTCATACATTCTTCATGAGAGAAGCGAGGAACAGTGAACCGGAGCATAGCGAGTAACGACACAATTTCATACGAAAGGGGGGTAACTTCTTACACTTTTTCTTAATTTCTTTTGTTCTTCTTTTTCACATTGAGGACAATGCAGAAAGTAGGTTGGGGGTGGGAAGAATATTCCATGAGCATGAAATATGACCAATTTTTAATTTTTAACTTTGTCACTTGAATTGTTTTTAGTTAGTGTCGTGTCTACTTGATTCAATCCGGAAATCTATGATATTAACATGATTGTAATGACGATGACATATGGGAGATGTTAGATTTTTACCTAAGCAACGAAGCACATAAATGTTGGATTCATCTAATTTGAGAATTTTGTGGTACTTGTGGTAGTTTGCATGGTTAGTTTAACTATTCTGATTTGTGGAATGTATGCATGTTCATGATATGTTTTAAGTCTCAACAATCTCTAGAACTCATTTGAAAACATGTTGAAGCGAAATAATAGAAACAAATGCCACTTAGAAAATGATTTAGGCCATCTTTGGACCGTTTGAACTTTTCATGCTTTCCCGAAATATTTTATCAATAGCACACCCTTGAACTCAACATTGACATACATTGTACTACCCTTAGTGATAAGAGTACTCGATGTAATATTTGATTTTCATGAGCAATTATGTTATATTTGTCTTGCTTCATCAAAAAAAAAAAAAAAAAAAAAAAAAACAAAAAAAAAAATTTGATGATCGAAATAATAAGCAAGAATAAAGAAGAAAATCAAGCAAAAGATCCAAAGGACATTTGAAGTTAAGGGAGGATGAAAAGAACATTTGGTGAAAAAAAAAAAAAAAGTTGAAAATATGCTTGTGAAATAAAAAGTACTCTTATCATATGAAAACATCATTTTTGTACTTTCATTATCACATACCTAGCCACAACTTTACAAGCTTAATGAAGTCCTATTGATTCTAGGTAGTTTAGTTTCTATATTAGTGGAGATGAGTTTGAAAAATGAGCATATGGAGTTTATAAGTGCAAAAATTCACTTTCATATTTTACTTGCACATTTATGAGACATTGAAATGTAATCTATGAATATCATGCATGACACGGTCAGATAGTATAACTAACGGGTTTGTGGTGTGATTGGTTGTTCAAAATTCGATTACCATGATGAGTTTGATGTTTGGACTGTTTTTGAGCTTAGGTGATGTTTAACTATTTCATGTATCATTCGTTGTTAACAATTTTTGAGACGTATGCATGGATTGATTCAAGTATTGTTAGAGTCTTTATTAGTTTTGAGTCTTTATTTGTGTCAGTTACGATGTTTGCGGGTATCATCACTGGAAACCCTCACGAGACTATAACTCGTCCACTAGGGCCACCTAGGGGTTTAAAGGCTTGTTGCATATGCTAAATGCAACCGTGACAATCTACGGAAGTGATTTAGGTTAGGTTAGTTTATTTCATTTGTTTTTAATTTTATTTTAGGTCGCTTCACTTGCTAGAGACTAGCAAGAAGCTGGTTGGGGGTTGTGATGAGTGCTCAAAAAGCACTAATATTTCGTGATTAATTGTGCTTGATTGATTGATATATAGATTTATTATGACTATTATTTCGATTATTTTCATAAATCTATTCATTCGGAGTCACGGGTATATTTTAGTGCATTTCAGGTGTTTTTAGCGTCAAAATGAGTCAAATGATGAAAACACGCGAAGACGGAACACTTACGGCGCTCGGATCACGAGTTACGGGCTAAACGAGACAAATATGTAAGCCTTACATAATGTGCCATCACATATGTAAGGGGGGACGTGAAAAGAAGGAAACCAATGCGCGCCGCGGCGAGAGAATTGCATGCCGGGCGTGAGGCTCTCGGGTTTGATCCTGAAAACATAGAAGCATTGCGCGCCGCGGCGAGGGAATTGTATGCCGCGGCGGGGAGCTCTCGGGTTTTTGCATATTTTCCAAATTTTGTGTTGCGCCGCGGCGGGGAAAATGCATGCCGCGGCGCGCCTATTCCTATTGCAATCAGGAATGCCTTACATCTATAAATACCCCCTTTAGACCCCCTTTACAAGAAGAACTCGAATTGGTACACAACTCTTACACTTTACAATTTTGCAACCAAACACGACATTCAATCAACTTTGGGAGTTTTGCTACACAAAAACGAAGCAAGAGAAACCATTCTAAGGATCCAAAGAAGCCGTCGACAATCGAAGATAAAGCTTACGGAGGAGTACGTCAACCGATCCATAAGCGGTATTTAGATCTAGGTTTTCTTTGGTGTTGTAGAATTCTATTTTTCTTCTTTTTTCGTTGGAGTGTATGTTCGTATTTTATTTGTCTATGAATATTAATATGAACATATCTGGCTAGTTTTATTATGGATGTTTAGTTTGTGTTGCCATGTTTGCTAGAACTGTGTATGGTGTATGTTTTATTGATTTAATATAAACGAGTTACTTTTTGATTAAGAGCATGTTTAGATATTTGATTATGAATAATCATGGGCCCATTTGATGTTCGTAGTTAGATTGAAAAATCTGAGAATTTAGTTATAGGAACGTCACCTTAACTTTATTCCGAAACACTTAATCGAAGCTTCAAGTTAGTGACTTAGTCATAGCATTAATTTGATTGGCATGTTTTCCTTGCGCATAATTTGATTACTATTTAATTTACCCCCGCCAAAGGCAATTAATTAGTTAATCAATAAAGAGACCTACCCCCGCCAAAAGGAGTCTCGTAATTAAAAGGAAAGCCGGTAGTTTAGTTTATATAGGACGTTCATGTTATCTCACCATACCTTTTCGATGCAAGCATGGTCAACCAAGCTAAACGTCCATACATTCTCCATTGATCTTCAAATATATCTGAATTGATTGTTTAATTGCGATTTTGTTTTCGTTTAATTGCTCGTACTTTGTTCCCGTTACAAATCAAACACCTTTTTACAGTTTTACTAGCTTTAGGATTCTAGTTACTTAGAGTTTTAGTTTTACTAGAACTCTATTTAATTAGTCTTTTATTTTCATTAGAACTCTATTTAGATTAAAAAGTTAGTTATTTAAAACCACTGCAATTCCTTGAGAGACCGACCTTGGAAGTTGCTTATCACTTTACTACGAGTGATTCGTACACTTGCGAGTACACATTTTAACACATCAAGTATAAGGCCACTATTTTCGGTGTTATGACTGTTAAACGGCTCTATGCTAGAAAATTGGACTTGTTTAGTGACTCGAGGCTTGTTGTTAATCAATTTGCAGCTTCGTTTGAAGCAAAAGATGACAAAATGAAAAGGTACCTTAAGAGGTTTAAATTGGAATGCCAAGCTCTGGAAGAAATACAGGTCAAACAGATATCCCAAAGTAGCTGCAGCCATGCAGATGCACTAGCAATCCTAGCATCCGTACATAATATGACTCAAAACAGAATCATCAATGTTACCATATTGTCCGAGGCCAGTCTAGTTGAAGCTACAAAAGTTGTTAGCCAAATCAAGCATGACAAAGATTCTTGGTTTCAGCCTCTGTTAAGATATTTGATCGATAAATCTCTCCCTATTAAGAAAAAAGGACTCGAGCAATCATCATTAAAAGTACCAATTATTTCTTACAAAATGAGTTGTTGTACAAGAAAACTCCTATGGGTCCCGAACTATTGTGTGTCAATGAACTCTTAGCAAAAAAATCCTCAAGGAGGCTCACAAGGGAGAATGCGGGTCACATTTTGGGGGTCGTAACCTGTCACAGAGGATAATGCGATAAGGATACTATTGGCCAACTATGTTAGCTGACTGTGTGAAATTTTCTTAACATTGTGACAAATGTCAACATTTTAGCCCCCTTACACACGTTGCTGCAACTCCTATGACCGAGGTTGTAAGCCCATGGCCTTTTTATAAATGGGGGTTAGACATCGTTGGCCCCTTGCCACAAGCAGTCGGGCAGAAAAAATTTATCTTAGTTACCATGGATTATTTCATTAAATGGATTGAGGTGGAGACCTTAAGTCGAATTTGAGAAACTGAGATCATCAATTTCCTTTGAAAATCTATAATTTGCTGGTTTATCTTCTTAGAGAGCTGTGACCAATAACTGGAGTCAATTTGTCGGGCAAAGGGTAAGGAGTTCTTCCAGCAGTATGGGATCAAGCTTAACCATTAATCTCCTTATTATCCATAAGCAAACGGTCAGGCCGAGGCCTCCAATGAACTTGTACTTACTCTTTTGAAGAAAAAGCTCGCATTAGTAAAGAGAAAATGGGTACAAGAATTTCCCGGTATACTATGTTCAATCGGAAATAGTCCTTGGGAGGCAACAAATGAGTCACCATTTGCCCTAGTCTATGTTAGTGAAGCCATAGAAGTTATCCTTCCTACATCGCTATCCACCGTTGATGAAGCCCAAAACAAATTCGGAACGAACACTGGATTTCATTATGTTTGAGGAAGGTCGAGATAAAGCAATGTTGCTAGTGGAAGATAACAAAACAAAAATGGTCGCCTTTTACGACAAAGCAGTTTGCTTCAAAACCTTTTCGGTTAAAGATTGGGTCTTGCGAAGTGTTTTTTCCAGTCACAAGGAATGGAAGGCCGAAAAATTAGGTGCAAACTAGGAGGGCCTGTATGAAATCTAAGGCATTACTTCTGGTGGTGCTTTTGTTCTGAAACATACAACGGGCAAGGTGGAGTCTCAAAGTTGGAATGCAAAACATCTCAAGAAATACTATTTCTAACTAGTTTTATACTTGAAACAATGATGCCATGTTATGTAATACAAATGTTTGGGATATTGGGTGCTATTTTATAATGTAAATCATGTTTCATCAAAGATGTCTTGTAATGTAATCTTTTTTGGTCAAGATATTATGTAACTCATGTTCACGCTTTTAAGTAAAAAAGTATGTTACCATTTTCCTTGCAAAATGAAGTATGAAAAAGCCACACGAGTTGATTGCTTGTGCTAAATGGCAACCAGACAAAATGCTTGGGCCCACCCTTCACTCCTTGAGAGGCTAGCATTACCCAGCTCCAAGCCGATGAGGAATTACAGCAAGGCGCATGAGTTGATCACTTATGCTAAATGGCAG
Source organism: Elaeagnus macrophylla (assembly GCA_029378325.1). Classification (NCBI taxonomy): domain Eukaryota; kingdom Viridiplantae; phylum Streptophyta; class Magnoliopsida; order Rosales; family Elaeagnaceae; genus Elaeagnus; species Elaeagnus macrophylla. Next base: position 45,571,643 of record CM055641.1, on the reverse strand, counting down.
CCATGCAGAACGTTCAGACCCACCCATTGCGCCTTGAGAGGCTGGCATATCCCAACTCCCCGCCGATGAGGAATTATAGTTAGGCCGCATGAGTTGATCTCCTATTCTAAACATAAATGCTCACGTTCCTTTATTACAACAGCACAAGTGAAGGGATCAAGCCCTTATAAATTATTTTTACATACTTTCAAACAGCATGAACATGGGATTATGCCCTTACAAATCATTTTTACATGCTTTTCAATCGTTCATTGACCGAGATAAATTTTCATCTGACGGATATGACCGAACTAATCGATACAATTTAGCCTGCACAGCATTCACAAACTTTAGCACAAGCTGATGGACGACCTCACCCGTTATCACCTCATCTTCAAACATTTTTTTGAGCTCCAAGGTCGACTGCATGATGTCAAGGAACACATCCTCTCCACACTTTAGCTACACATCTGCCCATGATGATTCCTCTTTAATGATGTCAAACATCTCCTTCAAAGATCCTCTATGGCCGGATCTCGTTCAAGAATATTGTTGTATTCTTCTGGTTTCCCTTTCTCCATGGCCTTCTCCTTGAAAGTCCATGGCTTTATTGTAGCCCACTTGGGAAACCTTCATGTTATTCACCTTAGCCAGCTCCAAATCTTCTTGGGCTTTAGCTCGACAAGTCTTATCCTTCGCAAGCTCTTCCTTGATAGTCCGAAGGTCACCCTCAACCTCCTCACAGGCTCTAATTGTAGCTATTTCCCTCTTAGCTAGATCCATGTTTTTGGCATGCAACAAGGTCACCTTTGATAGTGCCACTTAGTGCCCTAGCTTTTCTGCCTTGAGCTCGTCCCTTATCTTCTCTAGTTGTAGCACTTTAAAGTACTGAATAAGCGCCATCGACTGTATGTGCACATCGTTAATCAACGAACAAAAAACCATAATAATAATAATAACAAAAGTGAATGCCTCATACCTTGACCAGCTACGATTGGCATCAGTGCGTCGACCTCTTTGTATAAATCATCTAGAACTTCTTCATCTGGTCTGGTCGGCAACATTTGAATGAACTCATCCATTATCGATGGGTTCCCAATAATAGGCTCTAACATATTTGACCCCTGGTCGACAACCTAAACTGTCTTGCCTTTGTCCAATGCCGGGGGCTGAGAGGTCGTAAATAATGGTAACACGGGCTAACCCAGACTATCCTCCTTGGTAGTGCCTCGATATTGAGGTGGAGGGGGATGGATTGTTTTCTTCAACATAATCCTCCTCTTTTTTAAACTCAGTGAAGAAGAGGGCTCTTGGACTGATGCTCGAAAACCTTTGAAGAGCACCCTTGTGTCGATCTCGTTAGGATCCATCTCTACAGCAAAAAGGGTAGAAAGGGATAATGAAACCGTGAATCATTTAAAATGAAGCTACAAATACCACTATTTTGGTGTACAATGGGAACCTTCGTCCACCAGCTTGAAGTTAGCTCTAAACTCAAAGTTCGACCTTTGCCTCTTATCTGATCGTTGTTCAGACCAGTTGACTTTTGTCATAGGTGGTTTGGCACCAGGTCCTAATAAGCCCGTTGCTATCAACTATAGAGTAGATAGCATTTTCTTCTAAGGGGTCGGCTTACGTAGATACCCTTGGAGCTGTGCCAAGCACATTTTGGCCTACTCATTTAATGTGATTGGGTGGAATCACACATGTTTTAGCACGTTCTTGATAATCACCCAAACTAATGGGATCAAATTCCCTTCTTTTTAGGACTCCCATCAACCGAAAACATAAAAAAAGAATTGTTTCCAATCTCGTTCATTGTCCGGTACTATAACATTTATACCCCTATCTTGTTTGGTAGATATGTATACTCATCTCTTGTCTGATGGGCTTTGCTTCAATGCATAAGCCTTGTTGAACTTGAGCATACCTATTTGAATCCCAACTTCTCTACACAAGACCGTGATGTACATCAAATACCTCCAGTTGTTGGGAAGGATCTGGCTGGGTGATGTCTGTGTTTGCCTCAAGAAATCTCTAATAAAGTCGAGGAGGGGAAACCTTAACCTAAACATAAATGATTTCTCATGAAAAATGGTCCAACTAGATGGAGGTTGATCATTGTCCATGGTTCCCAGATTTGGAATCCTTATATGTACACTTTTGGGTACGTCATAAGTATTGCAAATCTGAAGCTCGTCTTCCAATGTGAACTCGCAAGGCTTAGGTTGAGATCTCCATCCTTTTGTCCTATGGGTCAGTTTCCCCTTACCTTTACCAACTCTGGGTTTTTTATGCCAAGACCTAGGAACTGTCAAGCTCATTCCAACCGGTATCCTAATCGCTGAACTTGACATTGTCAGAGGATGTACGGCCATTGTGACACCTTGAGTATCTGAGGATGTCTCGAATTAGTTGGTGGTCGAGTAGAATCGCCTGAGGACTTGGAGGAACTCGGCAACTCGATAACCTTTCTGACTGTTGAAGAGCCTGATAACACCTCTACAAGTCACTTTATCCCCTAACTTGCCATGCTAAAATAGATTACAAAAATACAACCTAATGCAACAAAAGTGAAGTTAGGAAAACTTATTACAAGAGAGAGAGTAATACCTATATATAGTAATTGAAAGTGGATGTGGAGAAGATACTGACCTGTAAATAAAAGAGCCCGAGTTAAAGTTGACCCTAAAAGAAAAACTCATGAATAGGATTTAAATATGTTGGGTCAAGTAAGAATAACTCACAGAGAGGCACCATAAGGAAAGAAATTCGTGGAGAGAAGAGGTTCAAAAGTAGAAAAGGACCCCTCAGAACTACCGTCCTTATATAGTGAAGGCTATCCTAGTGCCCATGCAACACGTGGCGGTTGAAATACAAAGAGTCAAATCGCGAAATGTTACGAGAGACCTTTCATTCCCCTTCCAGTTCACAAGACATTGCAAGAGACCTTTCACTACTCTTCCAGTTCGTACCATGTTGAATTATAAGAGTGGGGGACTTGATGTTTAGACACCGACCTTGTGACTGTAACATGTCTTAACCTATCGGACTAAATCCCGACCATGTCAACCCTAGTGATGTACTTCTGCCAGGTTTTTAACCTATCGGCCTAAAACCCAAAGAACAGGTCGAGTTATTTTGCACCCAGATACCGACCACATACTTGCTTATTCTATCCCATATATGTTTTTATATATAGATTACAAATGTACCCCATTAGAAATGTAACATCTATAAATATCAAATAAAAGACCATTGAGCCACAAGCATTAATCACATCATTTATTATTTTCTCTATTCTCTCTCTTAAACTTAATCAATTTCCCAACACCTATTATATAGGGTAATAAACGAAGATAACTTCTTTTTACTAATTTTATTTTAATGTAAATATCATATTTGTATTTTTTATATGTATGTGGTCATCTTCGAATAAAAATAAAAATAAAAATTAAATTAGCTTATTTTCCAATAAAATATATATTGGTTTATATTTTATACTTATATTAATTTGAATTTTGATGTTGGTATTACTTTAGTATTTAAATTTCATTTGCTTATTTTCATTTAGCTTAAAAAATAATTGTCTAGTATTTTTTGTAATGTAGGATTGAGGCGCTTTCTAAAATGTCAATTATTTTTGAATTTCTTCAAGCCAAGCACACATAACTACAAAGTTTTAAAGAAATGGTTGACAATATTTATCTAAAAACCAATTGGTGTTTATAAGGTAAATATTAAACCATTTAACTTCATACCTCCATAGTTCCTAAGTGCTCATTCCCTTATAATATTGCCCACAAGCTCCCCCTAAATGATAGCTAGGGGACTCAAACATTGTCATGCACTCACATTTCAACTGTCAAGTCCTCTTAGCCTTTTGCTAATTGACATAATGTTAGCTCACTTGTTAGTTGACACAATGCCAACCCATTATATGGCTCGACCCCCACCAGACCTTTGTCACATATAATTGATTGATATGGTGTTAGTATACTATATGACTCGACTACCACAACCTTCAATGTTCACTGCTAGTTGATACAGTACTATCCCACCTGCCAAAATGTGACCACTCTTTGATACCATTTGAGAGAGTTTGAGATACAGTGTACAATCATGGCAAAGTAATATTGACATCTTAGGACTCATGCCTCTTGTAAAAGCAGCAAAAAATAAACAAGCAAATAAAATAGCACAAGCACAAGCAGAGATAATAAATAGTGAAACCAATAGTTTATTTCACACACAAAGAGTAGATGCAACAGCAAAAAAGTACTAATTGAATAAATGTTTTCCAATTATAGAGAATTCTTATATATTAGTTCATGTAAGTTTTATAAGTCCCATTGAGTTTTTCTTGGCATTTCTGTGTGCAAAATATGGAATCTATTTATTTTACTTAATATTTTTGTTTACCTATTTGTACTATGTGTTGCTTATAATCAGTATCGCATACACTAACGTAGATTTCTAATACTTTGTATATTTGCATATTACACACACCATAGAGAAATTGGGAGCATGTAGTATGCATGTTTAAGTTATTTTTACTTACATTTAATTTTCAAATTTGGCAAGTGTTTTTAAATTTTCAAATGGATAAGTTTTTAATTGAAAAATAAATTTTTGGTGGTCCATCCAGGACCACATGGGGGTCTCGCAGGTAGCTCGTAGAGATGGTCAGCGAAGGTGTATAAGATAGATCTGTAACTCGTTACACCTCACTAATACTTCGGAGGGGGCTCGCTAAGATGGTCAACGAGGCCTTCTAAAGGTGATCGGTAAGGTACTCATGAGGGTACTAAAATTTAAACAATCATCTATAAATACCCTGTCTCTATTAAATACATTTTTTTACACAACTTTTCTCATACTTCTTTCCATACATTTTATGAGCTATTTTTTTTTGTTGCATAAAATTTTATTTTGTGAAAAATATTTTATATTTTTCGTATCACTAATAAAGAATATATTGAGTGTGTTTATGTACTAGTGATTTAGATGTGATAATTTAACTTGAAAATTTTTGTAAAATATTTGAAAAATAAATTTTTGTATTCTCAAAGCATTGATTATTTTGTGTGTTGATAAGAGGTGATAGTGTTGGTTAAATTATTTTACCAAAAGAAATTGATATAATAACAATATATCAAGTGTATTTCTATATTTTTATTACGAGGTAGAGTTTTTATTAAAAATCATATTTGGTTGAATTTAATATTGTTTAGGATTCACTTTAATCTGATCACATATTTTAGTACTACACTACGTGGTGGTGTGGCTGTGAAGGTGATCCAGATCTAGTGAGGATAAAAATAGTTGTGGTGATAGCTTGTGATAGCAGCCTAAACAATTAGGACATGTGATTCCTGACTAATAGAGGTATTTATTGTCTAACCTTATTGATTTTAGTGAATTTGGCTGCTGAGTAGTTGCGATAAGTAACCCGTGAATGTTACCACTTAGGATTGGAGCCTAAGTGAATTTATCATGTTATATTGCTGTGTTTGATTGCTCTATTGCATGAGTATAATCAACGTATCCTCAATATATATGCTAACATATTAAGATTATACGGCGATTGAAAAACATTTACTACTTTATTCTATTTATGATATCTACCTTATTTCTATCTGTGATTATCTACTATATGTTATCTATTTCTTTTTTTTTTGTCCATACGAGAAGAGCAAGTCCTTAGGTATCTGGATCACCTAGACTTGGTTGTTCACAAAGTTAGAACTCTCTTAGTTCATACTCGAATATTTCAATAATGATACTAACTTGTAAGGTTTATAAGTGTTGGCAATTTTTGTGGACAAAATATTTGATTGTAATCTAGTATCTAGGCTCATTGTCAAGTCAATCAATCAAAGTTGAAGAAATTACTGAGCTCTCGATATGTCTGTATCAGGTAAAAATATATGTTTCATGCATACACTATCACACAATAATGCACGTACATTTAGAAGAATTTTTGTGCACACAATTAGATAGATCAAAGTGTTTTGATAATTTGTTCACTTATCTTGCTTACCAATTGACCTTATTTAATGTTGAAAGCAGAATCCTTGTATGAGTAGAATTGTAGTGAAAGCAGAATCCTAGTATGAGTAGAATTGTTGTGAAAGTAGAATCCTAGTATGAGTAGAATTGTTGTGAAAGCTAAATCCTGATATGAGTAGAATTGTACTTTATTATCAATTCTCTCTTACGTCAAATTAGATTCTATATAAACAACCTTTGTTAGAGAAAAAGATACCACATTACAAATAATATTTTCTACATCTGTTGGAGCTTTCAAAGAAAATTGTTTTCTCTTCATCTATTAATCTTAGGCTTTTTCTTGATTTAATTGTTCAAACATATTGTATGGTTATGTTTGAATAATTCATATGCCTAATTGCTTTTCATGATATTGAGCTTTACATGGTTGTTCTAGAGTTTGCTAGCTGATTTGGTTTTTACATTATATGCTATTGAATCTGCTAGTTAAGGTTTTTCATTGTTGAATATGCTCTAGGACACACTTTGCCCTTGTGTTATTTGTGTTAACTTTTCAGGTACTGAGGTGACGTGTTCGGTATTTCGTGTGACTCAAAATTACCGAAGTTGACGGGTTCGATTGATCTTGTGGGCCTCAAGTAGATCGAAATGTTAGTCCGGATCCAGACACCTAGCTTGTAGAGGCTATGAAAGGAGCGACAGCTCGTAAGTAAATTACAAAAGGGGATCTATCTATGAAGAGTAATCTAAGACCTGAGGTTGTAATTGAACATTGATTTTCATAGTGGATAGTTAGGTGGTCTAGTGGACCGGTGGTTTTCCTCTTGGGTCATTGTTGTGACCTAGGTGGTTTTCACCTAAAAAATCTCGTGTGTTATTCTTTAATTTTGCATTTTATTTTTACACGCGATTACATGTTTGGCCTTTGTGTTTAAGTTATATAATTAATATTTGTTAAAATTAAAAATAACCTATTCACCCCCCTCTAGGTATATTTGATCCGTAACTAAAAACTTTCATAACTCAACATGTGAGCATACAAACATAGCAATATAACGTGGTATACCCACTTAAGTATCATTCCTAAGTGATAACATCCAAGATTTACTTAACACAATTATTCAACAAGTAATTCACTTGTGAGTAAATCAATAGTATTACAAGCTAAAAATATATGCTAATACATCTATTAGTTAGAGTCACGCTTAACTACACTTAAGCCGCCCTTGACTACCACCTCTACAGCAATTATGATCAACCAACTAATTTGGCTCTCCTTTGGAGCCCCACTAGCATGTAGTATGGTATAATTACCTACTGCCAATATATTAAAAAACAAGAGTAATAACAAATCCCTTACACATGTACCTAGCATACAGATTTAAGTCTTGGTGTTTAATTCATTTTAATTAACCCACCAAAAAATACATTTTTCACTAAAAACGTTTTCTCATATCACTTATATGAAATCTCAAAAACATAATCATTAATAACTAATACAAAACAACACTCAACATATTAATAAACCGAATGTTAGAAAACAATTTTCTCATAAAAATATCGAGTATTTAAATGGATATCGTTTCCCCTCATTTTCTAATTAAAATTTAAAATTAGATTTATGGGGGTATTTATTAAAATCTATTGAGCTTTCAGTGAACTTGCTAATCCCTCGTTCGAGGCCTCGTTGACCCCTCATTGGATATCCAACAAGCCATTAGCAAACCCTAGCTGAACACATTAACAAGGATAATAGCCTCCTCAGTTAGTGTAATAGACACCAGCCTTGTTGGCCCCTTTGTTGTTGCCTTGCTGCTACCTCAACTAACATTCTGCGAGCACTTAGTAAGCACACCAAAAATTACTGTTTTAATTTAAAAAATTGCCTGGGTCTTTTTCCACAAATATCATTTCAGTCAAAAATAAATGTAATTAAAAACACAACTTAGCATACAATCTACATGCTCACAATCATCCCTTGATGTGTGTATCATGCAAACATATAAAATATTAAGTTCTATGTAAATGTTGCAATACTGAACTGTCACTAACTCACCTTATATAAAAGAAGACAAAATATTAAATAAAATAAATAGACTTCATATTTTGCAAACGGAAATGCCAACGAATAAACAAAGAACTTACCTGACTTACATACATCATATTGTAATATTATTGTGTTTTTTCTATTATTATTTAATATGATTATTTTTCTTTCAAGTTTATTTTAATAATTATTAATTTTTATCTGGACTTAACTACTTTATTAGTCTCCAAACTTTAATCAAATTCACAAATACGTATCTAAACTATTAAACAGTACAATTTAGTTTTCAAACTCTAAAATTTCACAAACAAGTCCCTAAAATTTTAAATTATATAATTTAGTCTCGAAATTTTAAAAACTCATACATAGATCCTAAATTAATACTAAAATACTTATTTGTGAATTATAATTTTAGGACTTATTTATAAAATTTTAAAAGTATAGGAAATTATGTTTGAAATTTTAAAAGTTTAGAACAAAAAATGTACGTTTTAAAAATTTAGAAATTTATATGTGAGTTTTAATAAAATTTAGGGATCAATAATATAATTTAGCTTTTTGTTTATTGTGATATTCACACTTTATTTATTTTTTTAATAATTTTTTTTTCACACAAAAGAAAATAATTAAGAGCAAGATAATTCAAAATTTTCATCATATGTCAGAATATATAAAAGTATTATACAATCTAGTGAATCTACCCCCATTTTGAAAAAAAAAAAAACTCAGGTCCCCTTCAGATTGGTTCACTAATTTTTTTTTAAAATAAAAAAAGAACTCTAAAGTTCCCTTCTTTTTATTAATAAAAAAAATACACTTGGGTGAGATTCGAACTTAGATTCCTGGTAGGAGATTGAAAGTCTTACCATCTAAACCACAAGAGATTCATAAAAATAAATTCACATCTCTAAAAGGATTTTTTTTCTTTCTTTTCCAAACCTTGAACCCATAACCAACAACTCAATAATAAAGTTGAAACAGCCAACACAACCCAAAAAATGAGTTTTATTTTTTATTAATAAAAAACAAACTAATCTCACTTTACACACTTCAATATTAGGTGTGGTAATTTTTGATACGACCCGATAACACGAACCGAATACGACACGATACAAAATATTTTTTAGTAAGAATTGATCAATATTTTTTTCATGTTCTTAAAATTTTTGTTATTTCTTACTATTATAAATAGGCAACACGAAAAAAAGTCGAATAAATTGTTTTATATGTCAACTAACACGAATAACACGAAACGAATCCGGTGCCGACACGAACAAGATGGAGACACGATTAATATGACACGATTGTCACCCTTATTCAATACTATGCATGAACTAAATCTTAATCATCGAATATAAGTGGCCCCAGTGAGTGATGGTCTATGAAGTAGCCGTTTGATCAATGCAAAAAAGTGGAAATAAAGACTTGAAATAGAGGCCCAATGCCTCAGACGGAATTTTTGCCTCATATCGATTCACGACGTCGTTTCTGCTGTGTGAGTTTACGTTTTTGTCCCCGCGTATCAATTTCGCGTTAATCTTTCTGGTCAAGTTTCTTCGATTATAATTCCTCGCCTCTTCTACGACAGTCCATCGTAATTTCTCTCCTCTTCTACGACAGTTTTTGATTTTGTTTTTCCTTTGTTTTGGTTTAGTTTAGCTAACAATTTGTGGTTTTTAGATTTGTAGAAATCTACAGTTTCGTCTCTTCTACGAGCTGTTTGTTGCTTCGTCTTCTTCGTTCTGGTTTGTGGTTTTTAGGGTTTTATTTTTGTTTTGTTTTTTGTTTCCTTTTTAGTTAACGATTTTTTGGTTTTTACATTTGTAGAAATCTACTATTTCGTTCCCGCGTTATTCGTTGCAATTGATTTCGTTTTTAAGGTATGAGGTCGATATTTAGAGTGTTGATTTTTTGGTTTTCTTTCGTTCCCGAGCTGTTTGTTGCTTCGATCTTCTTGCTGTTAGTTTGTGATTTTTACATTTGCATAAATTTATTGTTTCGTTCGCGATAGTTAGAGTTTTCATTTGTTTATTTATTTTCTTTGTGTTTTGGTAACGATTTGTTCCTTTTTTCATAGTTAATGTTTGGATAGCAGAGTTGGGGGTTTTAGTTAAAATTGTGCTCAAATATTAGTTCTGTGTGATTATAGTTTTTAATTATTCCAAAATTTTATTGCATTAGTTTTGTGTACGAGCTCAATTGTTAGTTTTGTGTCAGTTCTTTTATTCATGATTTTCCTACATGCCACCATCAGTATTTCTATGGCCTCTCTGTTAATTTTCAGTCCTCTTTTAAATGTTCTCAGTTCTATGAATCAGATATGCACTCTGACTTTAAGAACATAGATATTAGGCCTGTATGATCATGATGTTGTTGCTGATGGCAGGTTAGTAAGCCAGGGAAGTGGGGTTACCGTGCTGTTTGGAAGAAAGTTTTTGTGTACTTCTTTGGAACCCAACAGATGTGAGTATTGTGAAATATAGTTTATTCGTTTGTTCTATATGCTTATAGTTAAACTTAAGTGATTATTTCTTTGATTTGCAGAAGTTACCTAGTTGACCAATTATGATCTTGCTATAGCATCAGTTTTATTGGTGTAAGTTAGCATTATACTTGTAACTTGAAAGGATAGTTAGGGTTTTCATTTTTTCTTTATTTTTTGTGTCATTTTTATGTAATGATGTGTTTTTTTAGCAGGTTAGCTGTATTGGCAAAGGATAATCAGACTTAGAGGAAGATAATAGTTAGGGTTAGTTGTAATGATGTGTTTATATATGATAGATAGGGTTTTCATTTCTTCTTTCTTTTTGTGTCATTTTTTTGTAATGATGTGTTTTTTTTAGCAGGTTAGCTGTATTGGCAAAGGATAATCAGACTTAGAGGAAGATAATTTAAATATGAATCTTCAGGTGGACACCTTATATACTGTTATTTTATTTTATGTACATGTAATATTTATTTTAATTTTTGTATATTGTACACATACTTTTGTACACATTAATTTGCGTAAATTTTGTGGATTGTTAACCTAATTTTTGTATGACATACATATTTTTATTTTTTTGGAATTCTTACTGTGATTGTATTTAATTATTTGAAACTTACAAACAGTTTTTTTGCACTGTTGTTTCTAAATTGAAGGAACTATTACAACATTCATTTATTTTTGTAAACCGTTATTGTTTTTATTTTTATTTTTAGAAACCATTATGAATTGTAATCATTTATAGAAACATACATTAGGTTATCTTAGTTTTTGGAATATATACGAAAACCTTATTATTTATGGAAGCAGTACGGAAATTAATTTACATTTTTGGAAGTCGTACGGAACATTACGTAAGTTTCTGGAAAGGTTACAGAATTGTTATCCAATTTTCAGGAAGTATTACTGCAGTTTTTTTTTTTTTTTTTTTATACTTTTATAATGTTCTTTTTTATATATATTTTTTTCCAGGAAACCTTTGTGAATGTTAATTATTTTTTCTATAAACAATAGGTTAGGTTTTTTTAATTTTTTGAATATAAACGGAAGTTCAAATTTTGGAAACTTTGTGGACCATTTTTTAAAATTTATAGGGACCTTATTGACATTGTAATTAATTTTCAACATAATGATTGTATATCTTTTTTTTCGGGTAACTTAATGAATGTTAATCATTATTTGTGGAAACCGTTCAGAAAATTACCCAAGTTTCGGGTAACTTTATGGATTTATCTAATTGATTTAAGATAAGAAAAAAAAATGAATCAAATTGATATAAGATAGGGAAGATTATTTGTTGAAATGTCAGCAATATTTCGTACTGCTTCCAAAAAGTTAAAACTTTTCTTATAGTTTCCAAAAATAATGATTACCATTCAATAACGTTTACAGGATTAAAGAAGTCATTTTTTATTCGTCAACCTTTCTTGAATGTTAAATCATTATTTATAGAAATAGTATGGAAAGTTATCTGAATTTTAGGAAGCCTTACGGAACATTATTTAAGTTTTTGTAAATGTTACTGAATTCATTTTAAATTTGACTAATAACATCATTTTTTGTCTTTTTTGTTTGTTACTGTTGTTATGTATTGTGCTTCATTTTTGTGTTCTTTGTGCAAGGTATTTTGCTTCATTTCTGGTTGTCCAAAGGTAATTATCTAATTTATGGAAATTGTATGGAACGTTATCTAAAGTTTTGGAAGACGTACGAAAAATTACATAAGTTTTCGGTAACGTTACGGATATGTCATCTAATTTTTTTTATGCATTAGAGAAGTCATTTTGTGCAGTTTTTGTGCGTCGGTTTGTTGTTGAATTAATTTTTGTAAAACAAGCATTGTATGACATTTTTTGAGCAACATCTTTTAATAAAAAAAAATTCTGAACGTTATCTTAATTTTTGGAAACCGTACGGAAACTTTTAATAAAACAAATTTCTTTAAGGAAACTTCGCTTCTAGTACTCACCTCAAAATATGTTTAGGCTTTGTTTGTGACTGTTGTTCAAGATGTACTACTAGCTTTACCTCTGCTGCTAATATAATATTAACTTGTTCTGCTTAGGATCGCTAGGTGCTTTTCAGCTTTTTATTCCTTTTCATGCTTCTTGTTAAAATGAATCAAATTGATATAAGATAGGGAAGATTATTTGTTGAAATGTCAGCAATATTCCATACTGCTTCCAAAAAGTTAAAACTTTTCTTATAGTTTCCAAAAATAATGATTACCATTCAATAACGTTTACAGGATTAAAGAAGTCATTTTTTATTTGTCAACCTTTTTTGAATGTTAAATCATTTATTTATAGAAATAGTATGGAAAGTTATCTGAATTTTAGGAAGTCTTACGGAACATTATTTAAGTTTCTGTAAATGTTACTGAATTCATTTTAAATTTGACTAATAACATCTTTTTTTGTCCTTTTTGTTTGTTACTGTTATGTATTGTGCTTCATTTCTGTGTTCTTTGTGCAGGGTATTTTGCTTCATTTCTGGTTGTCCAAAGGTAATTATCTAATTTATAGAAATTATATGGAACGTTATCTAAAGTTTTGGAAGCCGTACGAAAAATTACATAAGTTTCCGGTAACGTTACGGATATGTCATCTAATTTTTTTTATGCATTAGAGAAGTCATTTTGTGCAGTTTTTGTGCCTCGGTGGTTTGTTGTTGAATTACTTTTTGTAAAACAAGCATTGTATGACATTTTTTGAGTAACATCTTTTAATAAAAAAAATTTCTGAACGTTATCTTTAATTTTTGGAAACCGTATGGAAACTTTTAATAAAACAAATTTCTTTAAGGAAACTTCGCTTCTAGTACTCGCCTCAAAATATGTTTAGGCTTTGTTTGTGATTGTTGTTCAAGATGTACTACTAGCTTTACCTCTGCTGCTAATATAATATTAACTTGTTCTGCTTAGGATCGCTGGGTGCTTTTCAGCTTTTTATTCCTTTTCATGCTTATTGTTAATATTACCCATTAATTAATCCATTGTTTTTTTATGGTATGAATTATCTATCCTGGTTTTAATAATTATCAATGTTGAACTACTCTGTATAAAACGATCATTGTATCATGTTTTGTGACCCACATTTTTTTATTTATCAGTTTTTGACCAATCCTTGTTTTATATAAATTTTTATGTTTCATCAGTCCTCCATTAAGAAGAAAAGGGTCATCATTCTTCTAAAAATAAATAGAAAGAAGTCAATAATATTGTTTGAGGAAGACCACAAGGCACAGATACAAACCTTACAGGTATGACTTCTATTCTAAGTCCTAGTCTGTTTTTTCTGTTAATAGATTTGTTTCTTTTTTTTCTTCTTTTTGATTTTTTTTTAAATGGTGATTATTGCTTGAATTTGTTTATTTAGTATTTATACTATGTCATATCAATAGCCATATTACTATTTATCAGACTTCTAGTTATATTTTAATATTATTTGTATTTTAATTAAAGTAAAACCCAATATTCAAATTAAGTTTTGAATGGAAAGATTTTTTCATTTCATCTATGGCTTATACCAACCATTTGTATTTAATTAAAATAAATTTATTTTAAGGAAACTTCGCTTTTAGTACTCACCTGAAAATAATTTTAAAGAATTAATTGAAGAGAGTGTACTTTTCCCTTTTGTGCATATGGTCTATTCAATATTTTTTGAGAAACTTCATTGTTGTAGGTATTTATTGATATGACAAGTTTAAAGAGTATACCTTACTAAATAATCATTATTTATGGAAACCGTACGGAACGTTATATGAATTTTTGGAAGCCGTACGGAATATTAAATAAGTTAACTCAACAACAAATGTCAAACTCAAAATAATCCTATATTTGAGCTTATATTGAATCACTTCATTCAATCCACCCACATAATGTTCAACTTGCTGTAATTCAGATTCATACACAGTACTTAACGCTTTCAATCGGTAAAATATTTTTGTGTATTCACTTAAAGTTCGATTCCCTTGCTGGTAGAGATGATATTGATGGAATATTTTTGTGAAAATTCTTTCACATTAAAATGCCCAAAGAGATAAGGAATAGCAAATTCATCTTTGAGTTCCAGGTGTTCAGAATTTTTAGCAAATTGGTGGTTAGAAATGTACTTGAGTTCCTAGGTCTGTGATGTTTTTGCTTTTTCTGGCCATCTCCAAACCAGTCAACGGTATTGTTAGATTAGAGTTGGGTGTTGGTTCAATGAATCCTGTAGGTGGACAAGGTCGATAGACTGGGGTATAATCATTAATTACTTTTTGGTCACTTTATTGAATGTTTGTAAATCATAATGAACATTGTTTCATTATATAGAAACTTTATTGAATGTTAATCATTATTTCTGAAAATTGTGCAGAATGTTAACTAAATGTTTGGAAAACGTACATAAACTTATCTAAATTTTTGAAAACTTTATATATTGTTTGTAGAGTTTATATTGTAATAGATATTCAATATTATCATTTTGATACATAATGTATATTTTTTGCAGGATGTCTAGATCGAAGGATTCTCATATTTCTCCTAAACAAGTGAACAAGACTAGGCCGCATAATGCTCCTGTATCTCCTAAACAATCTAAGAGAAGCAAGATAAATGATACTGATAAGTCATATAAGGTTTATAATTTTGAAATGTTTTGAAGAATTACTTTCATGAATTTATTTGTTGTGTTTTTATATTACATATAAGATGTATATAATATATTCATTTTACATTATTTTTTGTTTAGTTTTTTATGAGTTTTTGTTTTTATAGGGTGGATTCTTGGAGGATGACTTCTCATTTGAAACCATTCTTTCTCCTGAACAATTTTTCCACGTAAGATGTGGCAGCAACCCTCAACCACAGAATGTTCTTATGCGGATTAAGAGTGTATTGAATGAAGAAAAAAAAAAGGAGTTCAAGAATTCTTGCTTTGGTAATTTCTTTGACTTACCAAGGTGTAAATTTAGTGGTCAACTTGTGCATTCTATACTTTTAAGAAAATGCAAACCATCAAAGGACTTCAAAGAGTTATGGTTTCGTATAACTTCAAAGATTATACGATTTTCAAGGACGGAGTTCTGGGTGGCTACAGGGTTGAAAATGTCTACAAATGGAGAATGTAGTACTATTGACAAGACCCAAACATATTTTGTTAATAAGTATTTTTCTAAATATTCCACTGTTTGTTACCTTGAATTCTTAGTGGATTGTATTGGTAAGTCTCGTCCCACTTCAAAGGGAAGTACAAGGAAATCTTCTAAGAAAAGTAAAAAAAAAAAGGAGAGGATAGATGAGAGTAAAGTTGAATTTGATTTTGTGAGTGTTGATGACATAGATTCTGTAATCATTTGCTTGTTGTATTTTCTAGAGTGTGGTCTGATGGGGAAGTCTAAAAATGTTGCTGTTTCTAAGGATGCCATGTTTCTAGCTTCTAAGTTTGATGAGTTTAACAATTTTGAATGGGGTGATGTTGTTTTCAATTGTCTGTTTGATTCTTTAAATCGGGATTATTTTGAGATGTCTTGCACTGCTCATGAGTTGGAGGGAACAGGAGAGGATGAACGAATTCGTTATCAATTGTCTGGGTTTCCATTAGCATTTTAATTATGGATATATGAGGCAATTCCAGCAATTTCATTGGAATATGCAAGTTATAGAGCAGAAAGATATCCTTTAATACTGAAATGGTATTCCGGCATCTTTCCTGAATTTCATGAGTTACAAAAGTTCTTCAATAACAGTGTTCAGGTTGGTTATCGTATATATTTATTTTATTAAATTTGCATTTTTTTTTAATTTTTTTTTCATATTGTATATAAAGTTTTATTTACATTTCTATTTTTCGTTTAAATATTTTTATGAATGTTATGGTTTTTGGCCTTTTGTAGCTTCGAGTCAATACTGTTGTATTGGCTGATGGTGCACCTGTATTTGATTCCTTAATTGGACATGTCGAGGAGGTATTGTTCGATTCTATTACAGTATCCCAAGCTGAGGGTTTGGATTTTGATGCACCTCCTCCAGACCCCAATTTTTTGAAAGAGAAGCTCAAAGAAGCAAGGGAGAAGCCAAAGTTTGGGGATTGTAAAAGTGATGAGCAATCAAATGTTACAAAAGCTAACTTGGTAGAACTTTATTTGAAGATGACTTCTTATATTGATGAGAAGATTAGCAGACATGAGTCCTTAATTATTGGACAATCGAAAAATCAGGTTTCATATACTTATTTTCTTTTTTTTTTTTTTATTATAAAGACCCAATGTAAAAGTCCATTTAGTTAATAAGTTAGCTCTTTACTTTATTTTTGTACATTGTACAAAAATCATTACAAACTGCTCAGTTTTCCTTGCATTTTTCGTTGCATTTTTTTAGAATGGGTTTAAATTGTTATTAAGATATTCTCGAGCAGGATGCTTGAATTAACTGAAAAAATGATTTATACGATGGTAATAAAGGAATTCTGTAATGGAGACAATATCTTAACTTTTTTTATTTTTATTGGAGATCCTATCTCATATATAAGCTTTGTTGTAGATTTACATTTTAGTTATGTTATTTTAACTAACTTTATATTTCTTTTGTCATTTTTGTAGGACGAGAATTACTCAAAGGCAAAATCTTCTCAAAATGAGGTCATTAGCAATGAGTTGGTTTGTACACCTGTTCTTATTAGGGAGGATGAATCTCAGAAGGTGGAAAATAAAAGAGTGAATGATTCTCCAAATGAAAAAGGTGAAAGGGCAGATATCCCAAATTTTGATCTTGGCATTGATTTGGGATCATCCCAAGTTTTCTTGAAGACTCCATCTTCATCTCCTGAACCTATTGATTCAGAGACATTTACACAATTGGATCATTTTGCCAAAGTCTATAATTCAGGTTTGAAGTTAAGGTGTGATGCTACTCCTGAAATTTTAATACCTTTTGTAATGGAGGAATTGAAGAGAATAATTAAACCTTCAAGAGTTTTACGTAGTCCTTGTGTTTGTCCGATTAAGAAGACTACTATTATTATTCATGGCAGTATTGAAGTGCAATCTAAACCTATGGTAACTTCTAATGACCCCGAGCATCATGGTTTGACTATTACTGAAGTAGTTGAATTGGATTCTGAAATGGAGCTTCCTACGGTTCCTTATCCAAATTTACCTACTGGATGGTTAAAAAAATTTGATCGTTGGTATAGTGACAAAAAATCGTAAGTATTTTTTCGTTTATTTTTATTTGTTATTTTTATTGGTTAATTAATATATTTTCTTATATGTTTGGGTTTCACAATGTTTTTTATTTGATTAGCACTAAGTTTAGATTGCAATATCGAAATTTGGAGGTTAATAAGTATGACTTTTTCAAACCATTAAGTAGTGGGCGTGGTTGGCTTGAGGCTATTGTAAGTATCTTATATAAACTTATTATTGTTATTCAATTTGTTTAGTGTCTTTTTTTTTGCAATTGAACTCAATACTTTTGTTTTATTTTTCAAACATTTTGTATGTACCTTATGTTATGATGCTTGTATTATTTTTTGCAGAATGTTTTCTAAATTTCTGTAAACTGTACGTATGTTATCGAAATTTCTGTAAATTGTACGTATGTTATCAAAATTTATGGAAATCTTATATAATTTCTATAAACTGTACGTATGTTATCCAAATTTCTGAAAATCTTATATAATTTCTGTAAACTGTACGTATGTTATCCAGAAACTTTTAATAATTTCAGAATTTGTTTAGTTTAATGTTGATTTTGTTTGATTACTTATCGAACTTGTATTTATTTTATTTGTTTATAGCATATTGATGCCATTCTATATGAGATACGTGTTTGGAAGTTACGATATCTGGATATATTTGGCTTGATGAAGTATACCACAATGGACGTTGGATTTAGTGTATGTTTCTTTTAACATTACAATTTATTTTTTTATTTGGGTTAATGATAAGATTGAATAAGGTTTTGTCTATTTTTATCTAATGAATTTGTTTGTTTTTTATTTTTTTTTGTTTATAATAGAATGCATGTAGGATATTATATGATAAATCAGCTAGAGATGGGAATTATGTTTTGAAAGATCTTAAGTTGGATGATAATGACTATTTAGTACGTTTTGTTGCTGGAGTTGGAAGTTTGGCTGGGTCAGATTTTTTGGCTCTGAGTTGGAAAGATGTTGATGAGGTTTATCTTCCTGTCAATATCGATAATAATCATTGGATTTGCTGTACTATTCACTTAAGGGAAAGATGCATGAAGATTTATGATTCATGTGATACTGAAGATGTTGTAGGAAAGTGTAATTATCTCGCAGTTACAACTCCACATATCTTACATCATTTAGAATATCATGGTTATGGAAAAGATGGTCTTCTAGATCCATGTGATCCATTTTCTTTGTATGTGGTCAATGGAGTGCCAAAGCAAGTGAATAGGTAACTACTTTATTTTTTTTTTGTTTTCTTATTTTTTTTTATATAATGTCACTCTTTACCTGGTTAGTTTTGTCGAGTTTTACTTGGTTATTTGTTTATTTGACAAGAAATTTATTCAAACTGCAGTTAATATATATCATTAATTTTCTTTGATTCGTGTGATTAGTAGCTGGATATCCCATTTTAGATAATATATATATATATTTATATATCCAGCTTGGTCTTTCTGCAAAGAATTAGTACTCAATGTGTATAGCACAGCTTTAGAACGACTAAGCATAGGCCTTCTCACAATTCCAACAACGTTGTAATCATCTGTCACAAAACAATAGGATATTGGGGGTATTCTTTAGCTCTAACATCATCAATAAAATCATACTTAGCAAGGCAAATGATACCATTATAGTGAGATCCCCTGTTAAGATCCATCTTCTCAAATTCATAAGTAGCACACTCAAGGACATTTTCCTCTTATTCATACAGAAATAGCATACACTGCTGGGATTGTGATAATTTTCTCACTGCTCTTTGCAATCATACATAACGTACAAAGTAACATTCTTCCTGCTTTTGTTGTTTTCTATGTTATTAAGATGCTTAGCAATAAAAGCAGGTCCTTCATAAGTGAACTAATGAGTGTACACCATGACTTGGAGACACACTTGAATGTTATCAGAGACTGAAGTGGTAGTACTTACATATATAGCACTTATATATAGTTTCTCAAATTTTTTGTTGTTGTTGCCAAGTTTCTGCAGCTATATTATTATTGCCTGTTTTTTTTTTTTTTTTGGTCTTTTGTTGTTGGTGGTGGTTTTGGCTTTGGATTTTCTGTATATTATACAATTAAAAAGCATAATATTTTCTGTATATTTTGAGCTTATTCTAATGTTTTTAAACTAATTTAAATTTTATTTTTTGTAGTTTCGATTGTGGTATTTGGTGTATCAAGTTTGTGGAGTTCCTTATTAAAAGGTGGAGATTTGGAATGATTGACTCACTAAATTTTCCGAGGATTCGACGAAGATATTGTGCCCAATTTTATAACAACAATGTTTTGGAACCAGATTATTGATATTTTACGTAGTATATATTTTCTCATTTGTAAAGCACTTTAGGTTATTCGTAGAGTAACCAAGATATAGTTGTACTTTTGAGGAACATGTCATTTTGAATTTTGAATGAAACTTAATGAATGCTGCAATTTCATTTTGTACAACATGTAAGTGAGATATATTGAAATTGTTCTTGAAAAGGTAAATGAACTTTAGAGTGTTTATCCCTTCTTAAGTGGATATTAGTTAGTTTGTCAGGAAAGTTCTAAATTAGAGGGCAAACGCAAAACATATGTTTCAAATTCTTATTTCTTTAGGCAAGTAATGATTTTCCCGTTTATGATGTGATTTTGTTAATTACCATAAAACTGCTAGGTTGTTTTATGACTTCATCTATTGTTCCCTATTTGTTCTTTTTTTATCATTGATATTATACGATTTATCAGGAATAATGAGTGTCCTGTTTGCCGCACACATTGTGCCAGCCGACGATTTTTGAGAGATGATCCCAACTACGACACCCTAATTGCAGCATTATATCCAGATATTGACAAGTATGAAGATGATGTACATATAACTTACCTTTAAAAAAAAATGACTGCATATGGTTTTGCAAATAACACGCTAATGGATTACCATATTCATGCCATATTTATCAGTATGAAGAGGAAACCTGTATATAATTTTTCCTTAAGTTGATTTACATGCAATATTCATCTTGAAATATGATAGGGAAGATTATTGTTGAAGTATCAGCAATGTTCCTTACAGCTTCCAAAAAGTCAAAAAAATTTCCGTATAGTTTACAGAACTAATGATTAACTCTAAAAAATCATCAAAGTACGCAACAAAATTGGGGTAATAAAACATTAAGTCAAACCACCATTAAAGTATTATCTTTTACATATTTAAAGAAAAATATTACATGCTATATGCATCTTGACAACTTAATTAGTCCAAGCAAGACACTACTGTCTCAGAGATCGAGATGTTATTGGCAATTGGAAACATAGAAATCAAATTTGCAAATGAATGGTTGACGACTATGTAGTAAAATTAAATTATAGAAAGAAAAAGAAATGAAGCAAATTGAAATATGATAGGGAAGATTATTGTTGAAGTATCAGCAATGTTCCGTACATCTTTCTAAAAGTCAAAGAATTTTCCGTATGGTTTACAAAAATAATGATTAACTCTAAAAAATCATCAAAGCACGCAACAAAATTGGGGTAATAAAACATTAAGTCAAGCCACCATTAAAGTATTATATTTTATATATTTAAAGAAAAATATTACATGCCATATGCATCATAACAAATTAATTAGTCCAAGCAAGGCACCACTATCTTAGAGATCGAGAGGTCATTGGCGTTTAGAAACATAAAAATCAAATTTGCAAATGAATGGTTGACGACTATGTAGTAAAATTAAATTATAGAAAGAAAAAGAAATGAAGCAAATTGAAATATGATAGGGAAGATTATTGTTGAAGTATCAGCAATGTAGAATTTTCCGTTTAGTTTACAGAAATAATAATTAACTCTAAAAAATCATCAAAGTACACAACAAAATTGGGGTAATAAAACATTAAGTCAAGCCACCATTAAAGTATTATATTTTATATATTTAAAGAAAAATATTACATGCTATATGCATCTTGACAAATTAATTAGTCCAAGCAAGGCACCACTATCTTAGAGATCGAGAAGTCATTGGCGTTTGGAAACACAGAAATCAAATTTGCAAATAAATGGTTGACGATTATGTAGTAAAATTAAATTGTAGAAAGAAAAAGAAATGAAGCAAATTGAAATATGATAGGAAAGATTATTGTTGAAGTATCAGCAATGTTCCGTACTTATTCCAAAAAGTCAAAAAAATTTCCGTATAGTTTACAGAAATAATGATTTACTCTAAAAAACCATCAAAGTACACAACAAAATTGGGGTAATAAAACATTAAGTCAAACCACCATTAAAGTATTATCTTTTATATACTTAAAGAAAAATATTACATGCTATATGCATCTTGACAAATTATTTAGTCTAAACAAGGCACCATTGTCCTAGAGATCGAGAAGTCATTGGCGTTTGGAAACACAAAAATCAAATTTGCAAATGAATGGTTGACGATTATGTAGTAAAATTAAATTATAGAAAGAAAAAGAAATGAAGCAAATTGAAATATGATAGGGAAGATTATTGTTGAAGTATCAGCAATGTTCCATACATCTTCCAAAAAGTCAAAGAATTTTCGGTATAGCTCACAGAAATAATGATTAACTTTAAAAAACCATCAATGTACACAACAAAATTGGGGTAATAAAACATTAATTCAAGCCACAATTAAAGTATTATCTTTTATATATTTAAAGAAAAATATTACATGCCATATGTATCATGACAAATTAATACGTCCAAGCAAGGCACCACTGTCCTAGAGATCGAGAGGTCATTGGCGTTTGGAAACACAAAAATCAAATTTGCAAATGAATGGTTGACAACTATGTAGTAAAATTAAATTATAGAAAGAAAAAGAAATGAAGCAAATTGAAATATGATAGGGAAGATTATTGTTGAAGTATCAGTAATGTTCCGTACAGCTTCCAAAGAGCCAGAACATTTTCCGTATAGTTTACAGAAATAATGATTAACTCTAAAGAAAAATATAATTTTGGAAAACAATACATTTAATTCTCCTTTAATATGTGAAACTTAAAAAACATCTCATTTCAAGAAATACCTACAACAATGAATTAACTATGGAATTCAAATAAAGTAGAATCTATTATTTTAAAACTTAGATGTCCAAAATAGTCAAGTTTTTGAATTTCTATTATAAACTTGAATCTATGTATTGATTAATAAAGTTTATTTTCCTTTTTTCCTTTCATGCTCCTTGTGTAGTGCTTCAAATTCTCCTACCGAAGGCATTCTTTTTTTCTTTCTTCTTCCTTTGTGAACATTGTGAGATGTTTCATCTTGCTGTTCTTTTTTTGGAGGTAGAACTAACACATCTTGAATTGTTTTTGGTAAGTCCCATGATTCTTCATGTCCAATTGGGTAGATGGGTGCTTGATAAGCAGTTTGCAATACTGTTGAGTGATAATAGCTTGAGCAAAGTGTATGTATAGGCACATTCTTCTTTAAGCAAGCTGCAATTGCATGTTTACAAGGCATTTTAAGTGTTTGGTACTTACCACAATGGCATAGTTGTTTTTCCAAATCAACTATGTAACTTTTCATGTCATTTTTCACTTCAAATATATGGTTGTCTATACCCAACACCTCATATTTCTCTAATTTCAAAGTTCTCTTTGTAATTTTTAGTTGTGCCCAATCTGTAAGAAATCCCATTTGTGATGCAGCAACTCTTCTAGTAGCAAACCATTCTTGTGTCTTTGCCCTTATCTCCTCTAACAAATGTGACACTGGGGTGTCTCTTGCATTTCTCAATATAGCATTAATGTGTTCTGCATTATTGGAAGTCATAAAGTCAAATCTTGTTTTTGAACTTTTACACTGTGATCTTGCCCAAGATTCATAACATGCTTGTTTCAAGTAGTTGGATGCTTTCTTGCTTTCTTGTTGGATCATTGTTATATTTTGTTGGAATTTAGCATCTGTATATGCATATGCTGCCTTCTTGAAATACTTGTTGACAAGTTGGTTGTGAAATCTTGACAAATTTTGCTTGATATGATAATAGCAAAAGCAATGCGTAGCACCTTCCCCATACACTATTCTCACTGCAGATTTTATAGCATTATTTCTGTCCGAAATGATTACAAGGTCTTCCTTTTCTCCAATTACCATCTTCAACCTTCTAAAGAACCACTTCCATGCCTTTGTTGTTTCACTATCCACAATACCAAATGCAACAGGATAAATTTGTAATGATAAGTAATATTATTAAATCAAACTTTTATTTTTTATGGGTATTAATTAAATTACAATCCCAATATTTGAGACTTACATATACAAATAATGTCATACACTCAATAAAATTCAACACATGCCAAGGATAACGATTCTAAAATGATTGTTATTTGAAAAAAGGTTAACAAAAATAATTGTAACCATAAGGAACAAACACAAAAATAGCATGTTCATTGTCTAAAATTATTAATCATTATAACAGCAAAAGTGTTGTATGTGATATTATATCTAAACTCAATATATGTTAATGAGATTTTTTATATTTAAATAAATATATCTATATAAATCAATTAATGGAAGAGTCATCATCCCAACTCTAAAATTTTCAGTTAATGATTTTGGAATAAGGTTTGTACCTGGTTATTTCCATCTTTAGTTACTGCTACTAGTAATACCCCTCCATGTTTCTCTTTGAGGAAAGTTCCATCAACCACTAAAACAGGTCTCATGCATTTTCTGAACCCATCTATGCTTGCTCCATTACCCATAAATGCATACTTAAATGCAGAATCTGAGTTTGTTTTTATCTCAGTGTATGTACCTTGATTCCATGTTTCAAGCATGTAGAAGAAACCTGTTAGTTTGCTGTACGATTCAGTGGGATCACCTCTTACAATTTTGAGTGCTTGTCTCTTTGCTCTTACTGCTTTTTTATATGTTATTTTGACACCTGTTGTGTTTCTTATGTCACTCATTATATCCTTTAGTCTTATTTGTCTTCCAGTATCTCTGAATACATTTTTGATGTCATCAGCAATATTCTTATATGTAGCATGTTTATGACATTGGTCTTTATAGAATTGAGAGCAAGTATGATCTGAAATGTATGTTGTAATTTTAAATGCCACAGATTCTCCAAATTTGTTTGCTATTAGCTTCCAATGACATCATTCATCTTTGCAAACCAATCTTATTGTTTTCTTGTTTGAGTTGCTTGTAGCAAAATAAAAACGACTCTTAATTGCAAACTTTGAAATTGATATCTTCAATTGGTCTTTACTTTTGTATACTTTCCCATTGTATACTTCTCCATCACTTTCTTCACTACTTGTTGAAGATTCAGAGTCAATCTCATCTTCATTCACTTTTTCAGTAGTTGTTTGTTGTTGTTGTATATTGATGGAGTTTGATTCCAAACTGATGACATCATGTGCTTTTCCTTTGTCTTGTTCATGTGTCACATATAGTATATCTACCTCCTCTATTTTTTTGTCTAATTTCTGATTGATGAAGAATCCAATATCATTATCATCTTTTACATTTAGAGCAAGACTCAATCCAGGGGTAGTCATCTTGATATTGATGTCTCCTTTTGTTTGAAGCAATTCACAAATATTCTTTTTCAACTGTATGAATTGAATATTCTCTTCTATATACAAGCCCTTTGGTTTTCCATTTATGTATTGATCTTTACCATCTTTATAAATCCACTTCCCGCCATGCATTATTATTACTCTCATCTTTGTATTAGCTGCAAGTGAATATGTTATTAGATTATAAATATATAATAATTATTGTTGAAGTATCAGCAATGTTTCGTATAGCTTCCAAAAAGTCAAAAAATTTTCCGTATAGTCTACAGAAATAAAAACGACTATTCATTGATAATAAGGCGCCTTTTCTATCATGCTAGAAGACAAATCCAGCATATCAAAATGACACCTCAGTTTAGGGAAGTAAAACAAATTAAACAAAAACAAAAAATGCTTTTAGAATAGATTTTAAGAAATGACATTGGACTAGTAAAAACGACAAGTAGCAATAATAAAATAAGTAAAGTTTAGAAGACTTTCCTCTGCATCATTATATAATCCACTTAAGTGCATTTTTCTCCCCATCCTATTTGCATGATAGTAAATGTAAAGCTGCTTACATTATAACCATTTACATGTTTATAACATGAAGCCAAGCAATCAAATAGCACAAGCAAAACCTATAAAAGCACATTACAAGTACAGTACACAAATTCATAATACTTGCAATTTTATCATAGCATGCTCCATTTACTATAAAAGGTTTATTTAATGCCTTAAACTGGCATAAGCCAACCATAGAAGATCCATTAAATGTTAAAATGATTACCGGCAAAGCTGGAGGTCAGAAGCACTTTCTTGCAACTCCAAAGGTACAATTTACTTTAACTAGATGCCTAGAATTTCATAAACATTACTCGATTAATGAAATTAATTTTCATTAACGACTTGAAATCATTTTTATTTCCAATATGAATTAAGTGGTAAATATATTACGAATTTCTTTTTGTTCTAAACGGAGCCTGATACTTCAATTTATTGATCTAACCAAGCCAACCATAAATTATTCTAATTAATAATTGTAATCTGTATACCCCTCTAAAAAATAGATTTAATTGCACTTTATTTCACGCTCCAAATTTTTGATGGTTCGATCAATTTTTCTTGGGCGAAAGAGAGGATAGTACATGCTTACTAAGAAGCAATTTAACATTTATAATTACAATTGTTATGATATTTCTTCAACCACCAAGTCCACCACTACCACCTCCAGCTTGTTCAATTCCACAGCCTAATATAAACAACTTTACAGGCACTACTAGCACCAATTCTAGCAACTTGTAACACCTAAACAAAGAATGATGTTACTGCAATATATATTTATAATCTTATTTTTGTTTATCTATTCCATCATAACTTATTCTTAATGCATTATGAATTTCCTCCTTTGGATATGCCTTAAGTTTCTCCAATTCAGATTCCCATTCTTCTTTGCTTTTCTTAAAATTGAGGGAGCAAAGCAAAATTGTAAGCAACAAAGGAATGCCTTTAGCATAACCTAACATCCTTTCAAACAGCTATATGTAATCTGCGGTGGGAGTGAGTCCTCTAAATGTTCTTGACTGAATAAGCAACATAGCTTCATGATGATTTAATCCCTCAATCTCATATATTCTATCAACTTATTACTTCGTGCTTGTGTAAGTTGGAAAACTGATTGAAATTTGTTCATGTACAGAGCTTTGTAAAATTAATCATAGTCAGATTCAGGGGACCTTGTAAAATTAATCA
The DNA here is from genome assembly GCA_029378325.1 of Elaeagnus macrophylla. Lineage (NCBI taxonomy): Eukaryota > Viridiplantae > Streptophyta > Magnoliopsida > Rosales > Elaeagnaceae > Elaeagnus > Elaeagnus macrophylla. Next base: position 45,544,665 of record CM055641.1, on the reverse strand, counting down.
AAGTCAGATTCAATAAGATTCAAAGAGAATTAAGAGAAATAGCAGTAAAGGAGCATCAAAGTACAAAGAAACCTTCTGGAAAATAGGGAGCCGTGAGATAGTTGTGAAGAGGAAGCCGTGTGGTGGACGTCGGAATGTGACGAGGATGCCGGAATACATACGCAGATCAGTGGCAGGAGATGATTGACAACGGCTTGCAGCAGTTGACGGAACTGTTCATCATCGTTTTCTATATCAGCGGAAGAGATTGTTTAACAGACCTAAATCCAATTGATGAGGGTAATTTTGTAAATGCAGTGTTTAGTTGTAATCCAAAACGATTCGTATCAGTACCAATTCATGCTATTTCTGTCCAATTCATGCTATTTCTCCGTATATACTCTATATCAATCCCGATCTCAAAAAAGTGACACTAAAGAACGTTCAGGCCTGTAGGCCCATATTGTTGGTAATGAGCATAACGACACGAAAAAGATTGGCTTTGAGTGATGAGAAGCATAAGAGCTTATAATTATATACATTTATATTACATATATCATAAATATTTATGATCATTAAGTTATTTTTTTTATGTTAATTTAAAAAGTGAAGTAATTTATATTATTTTTTTCTAATATTTATTTTATAAATATTTAATATAAATAATAAAATCTAAATTTGTTTGTTCTCAAATTTTAAATAATTATCTCATTTTAAAGAATTATTCTATACTTGAAATTTGTACACAATTTTAATTTAAAAGCTAATGTACAACTTTTTTGAATTAAATTGTTAATTGAACATTAAATCATTTATTTATTAAGTAGGTCCAAACCATAAATCAAACATATCCAACCACAACCACAAATCAAACATATCCGACCAACATAAATAAGTTGTTTAATGTTTTATAACCGATATTTTATAAGTAGGTTTTAGTTCTTGATTTAACTAACCAATATATGTAAGTTTAGATAACATTTTGCCTATTCAACCATCCCACCCCTAGTTTGAAGTTTCATTAAGAGAATACCGTGAGAGCCACGTGACATATAGACTCGTGTTAGGGAATATTTAATAAGGCTTTATCCTATTATTTTAATGCAACTTTTGTATTAAAAGTTGCTTAAAAATGATCTAAATTTTGAAATTAAAATAGAGCGATGAACAATATCGCGTTATATTTGGCACAACACTAGTCATATACTATGATACTATTCATGTATTATTTTTAAATTTTTAAAAAAAATTATATATTTATAGTTTGATATTTAGTATAATGAGTTGAGGATGAAAAAAATGATAGTTCAAAAAGTTGCATTAAAAGAAAAATAAAATGAATATTATAAAGAATATATTTTTAGGAATTTACCAAAAATAACATCCCTAAAACTTATAGTAATAAAACTAGCACCCCAATAATATTGAACGTTCAATATTGAATGGGTCTAAATTATCGTCGTTCAATTCTAATTGAATGGGTGTTCAAAGAAAAATGACATATTAATCATTTTTTTAATTGTGAAAATATAAGTTTGAACAAAAGGGGTGCTAGTTTTGTTATTAGAAATTTAAGGGGTACTAGTTTTGTTGTTTTCCCAATATTTTTTAGTGTAAAAATATATTGCAACTTTTGCACCAAAATGGTAAATGTGAAAATTTATGGAAAACTAAAATTAATCACCTTACACTAATATTAACCTAATTTATATGTCCTTATATCTTTAATTTGACCAAATTAATTTTTATTTTTAAGTCGATATTTTGTGATATATTCATATTAATATTTTTAATATTTTCAAAATTATCATCAAAATGTTAGAAAATTACAAACAACTTATAAAAATATTGAAATTTTTTGACATTTTTGATATTTTCACAAAAATGATAGAAAATTTTAGGAAACTATGACATTAGTTTGAAAATAACATATCTATATTGATACCTTCATTTTACAGAAATTTCAAAGAACATATTGGAAAATATCATAATATTTTCATCCATGTACATAAGTTTCTTAGGTTTAGAAAATATACATTTAAGTTTCTTTGCTTTAATATGGTGCACCATAATTCTTCCTATAAGGAATCTAGGATTCTGTACCAAAATGTTAATCTATTAGATGAAGTAGACTAAGTCCTTATAAACCCACGAATCACCCAATGTCTTTGCAATGTGGTATTTTCTTTGCATATTTCCAATAATTTTCCCTTCAAATGAAGTATCGATGGTTTGGCTCTCACTTAATCAAAGATACACATCATCTTCACACTTTATACTATGTCCAGCTCCCCCTCAGTTGAAGAAACCCTTATCTATGCACTTTACACTATGTCTAGCTCCCTCTCCATAGAAGAAACCCTTATCTTCCTACTTTATCTTGTAGTTGAACTACTCTTGAGCCCATAATGAGCCTCAGCTTCATATATAATAGAGCCCATAGCGAGCCTCGAGTTCACACAGATGAGCCATTGCAGTTGGGAGAGTCACATGGGTGACCAAAATTTCTAAGTTTGGAGTTGGCTTTGATATCACTTATAAGGAACTTGGGTTCCATCCCACAAGGTTAACCTATTAGGTGGAGTAATCCAAGTCTTTATAAACTTATGAATTATCTCATGTCTAGAAAATGTGAGATTTTATTTGTATATTCCCAACACATCGAACTTTTCAAGAGGAATATTTGAATTCAGACTAGTTGTATTGCTTTCTAGAGTTTCACTATTCTTATATCTACAGGTAGGGCGATGTCATAGCTGATAGCATAGCCTCTAAAGTTCCTAGTATTTGTACCTCGACATAGTGATTGGATGTACCATCATTTGCTAGTGCTTTTTATTTATTCAAATGTTAACCTCAGACATAGATATAAGTTTTACTAATGATAGCTTTGTATGAACTACTTTAAATTTGTCTCTATTTAATAATATTCGTAGTTGGGGGTTTAGACGATGAGAGTGCTAAGGAGATGCCAATATAGTTAGGATATCCAAGTGCACCTACTATCACGCCCCAAATTTTTAGTACGTGAATTTTAAGAAAATAGATAAAATTTGAAAGAAAATTATTAATTTTAGAACCGTTAATTATGAAATATCAATTTAAAATAAAACTAATCAATTAAATATAATTTGGGTATCCTTGAAATAATTTAATATTTATAAAAACACAATAAAACCTTCAAAAACTTATAATTCAAATAATTACAATTATTTGAATTTATATCAAATCAGATTGATCTCAGTCTGTCTACTCAATATACAGAATAACTAATTAAAGTAATAAGGGTAAAGGAAAAACCTTTTAGTTGAACTCCTTAGAAGTATGCACCTCACGTTTAAGTCAAAACTACGAAGAAACAATATCTAATTTGAAAAGAGAAAGGGAAAACGAGATGAGCTACAACTAGCTCAGTAGGGATATACTCCATGCACAATCCTCAATGAAATCAATGATGCGTGCTACATTTAAATTATTTCAAGCATGTCTAGTAATAAATCATCAATATATCATTAGTGGGGATATTTCATTTTTTAAACTCGGGCATACCTGTACTTCCTCACTTTCGAAACCGGGTGGAGTGTACATTCCAGGTTTTCCATGCATGCTCATACAATCATAATGAAATATGCAATGTCCAATATAAAATACACATGTATGCTAAGCCAAATCCATATGTATTGGTCAACTCCGAATTACATGGGCATGTGTGCTGTCAACCTCCGAGACGCACGTGGGTCCACCTTCGACGCCATGTATGGTCATACTCTGAAATACATATGGCATATATATTGGTCAACTCCAAAGTACATGGGTCCTCGCCTTAAGGGTCCTCGTCATATGGGCGGTCCAACTCTGAGACCCATAGACGGAAACAAATGCCAAGACCCAAGACGGACAACTCCGAAACACAATGGGGGGTCCAACTCCGAGGTATATGTGCGGTCTAATACTAAGACCCATGTATGGACAACTTCGAGATACATGTGAAATGAAATGCGTACCTGTAGTCCATCGAAAAATAGTCTGCTGCATCCAGTAGCCCCGGGGTACCATAACTTTGCAAGACATCTATACAGGTAATACTCCCCATAAAATAATTTCATAATGCATGCATAAAAACTCAGATGCCATATAAAATATTTTAATAACCGTATTTCATAATCTCATATATACATATAAAATGTTTCCAAATGGGTATTTTAATTATAACATCATTATCAACATTTTTATAAAAATATTTATAAACATGATATCAATTTCAGTCATTCAAATATCTATGATGATGCATCATATTTTCATAAAAATAATGCATGAAGAAAAAGTGGAGTAATAACCCATACTTTAACAAGTTTCATTGGCACATTTATCCCATATGGTACTAATTGAGGTAATGTCTCAAATCCTCGTTTATAGAGCCGTTGCTCTAAATATTTTACCTATTTTCTTTTTCGACTCTTCTTTGCGAGGACTTAAACATGTCATTGCATTTTGAAGAAAGTCAAATGTCTTAACATTATGTCATTAAATAAGATCTTATTTAGGTGAACATGGCTAACGATTTTCACTCGTTTGATTAATAGCCTAAAACATAACATGAAAGGTCAGCGGAAGAACAATTAAAAGAGGATTATAACCTTTTAGCTCCTATTGGGAAACATTGGAGTAGAGATACTAATACAACTCTAGCAAAAGACACGCTCACACAAGCGGTGAAAAGATTAAGGATGATAACAAAATAGAAAAGGACTAACAGAAAAAAGAAGATAAAGTAATCAAACAGAAAAGTTTAGAAATGCAAGCCAGCAAAACTAATCATATATTCAACTACAGAAACAAAGCTGGCTATTCAAAACTTGTCATTTTTCTAACTTTTGTAAGAAAATTAAATAAATTCCAATTCATGCATTACTCAGAGCAATAAAACTAAATATAACCTATGTCTGTTAAATGCTTAGCTATAAATCCAACCTGACCAACATGTATATAAATGATCATATGCTCATGACACTTTAATATTTATAATACCCATATCTAGATAAATTATTAATATTGAAATTAAGGAGAAAAACACAGATGAAGCCAATATTCACTAAAAACATTCTATGGCCCAACAAAATGCCCAAGCTTTGGTCAGAAAACAAAGACCCAGAAAGCAAATCGAATTAGTCAGATTTGGGATACCTCAAGAAACCGAGAATTCACACTCAGAAAAATACCTCAAGAAATTGAGAATTCTCAAATCATAATCAGGAATATGTGTAAGATAAATAACAGCATTCTTATCACACTCAGAAAAATCAAAACTGAAATACAATACCACATAATAACCCAAAAATGATTTAAACATAACAAATTCGAACAAGATTAGGAAGGAGAACAAATTATAAACAAAATATACCATTTGTGGCTAAAAATGGTGTACCACGAACAGCGGCTGCGTTGTTTCCATGCTGGTTTCTTCATGGCAGTTAGCGTTGAACTCGCGAGTGGTGAAAACAAGACAACGATTAGGAGAACGACAGCGAGGTGAAATGGCATCGGTGCCATGTTGGAGGAAAAATTGTCGGCGATAGGGTGTCATGAATGACAGCAATAGTTTCCTTGATGGCCTTCGAGACGCTTGCATGAAGGAAGGAGGACGGCTAGGGAGTATGGCGTCAGGGAGAATGATGGCAACAACGATGGTGACGCCTCTCCTCCTCCTCCTCTCTCTCTCTCTCGCAGCGGCTGTAAAACAGCCCAAAAGTTTCACGTTGGAGAACAAGGAAATTGGTTTAAAAGGTTTAATTCATAAAATGACCAAACTGCCCTTGGCCTTGGCTTTGAAATGTTTAAAAGAGTAGGGGCAATTTGGTAATTCACACAATTTTTTCAAAATTTCTAAAAATCACTATAAAAATTAAATAAATTATTTTTAAATCATTTTAAATTTTCTATAATTTAAATTTGTAGTACCAAAGTATTTATTTAAGTTAATTAAAGAAAATACAATTTAAAACACTTTAATAAATTAATATTATTTCCTTAAAATATTAATTGAGACCAGGGTCTCACACCTACTATGCTTATCAACTACAACATTCTTTTAAAAAAATTCTTCTTCTTATGCATGCTGTTAAGAATACATATTCCTTATATCAAGGGAATATGTATTCCAAAAAGGTTGAAATTCATGGTCTTAAATAATCAAACTACAAAAAAGAGTAATATTGTATTTTCACTAACCGAACTTGCCCTTAATAAATTTTTACAATCAAATTCTCGTACCTCATCAATTCTAAAACAATTATATTTGTACCTTATTAATGGAATTCTAACGAAATATTATTAAACTAACTTCTTATCAATAAACGATTTCAAATTTAACACTACAATTGATTAACAATATAATAATCTTATTTAAGAAGTAAAGTATATATTTTGTGGGTGTAAAGATCTAATTTATAATTTTGCAAAGAAGACAAATACAACTTGTATGTAACTTGTTTATACGGTTAAAAATATATCTATTATTTCTAAAAATCTATAACAAACGGATTACATTTAATTAAAAACATAACCATGGATATGACATATTATGGCATTGATATCTATCACTAAAAGCTAAAATGTCCAATTAGAAGCGATTTAAAAAATTAACGAGAATACAATTTTTCTTTGGGAAAATAACAAAACTAACACCCCCTAAAAATTATAATAACAAAACTAGCACCCCTGTGTTCAATTAAAATTGAACGACGATAATTTAGACTCGTTCAATATTGAACGTTCAATATTATCCGTTCAATTAGAATTGAATGACGACAATTAGACCTATTTAATATTGAACGTTCAATATTTTACGTTCAAATTGAATATTGAACGTTCAATATTAAACGTTCAATTTTAATTGAACACAGGGGTGCTAGTTTTGTTATTATAATTTTTAGGGGGTGCTATTTTTGGTAATTTCCCTTTTTCTTTTTAAAAGATAAGATGACCCTTTATTTTATTAATTTATAGCGGCAACATCAGAGTCAAGGACCAAAACGATACCAAGTTGGCCTATACTCAATCCAAGTAATATAATGGGAGCATTTAAGCCCAAACTTAGCTAATTCATGCACAACAAAATTGGTCCTTTAGGGCAATAAAAACCAGAGAAAAAATTAGAGTAACAAAGTAAAGAACGAATATCTTCAACAATAATGCCAGGAGCTTGTTTGATTTTTAACCATCTGAGCCACTTGGAGACAATTCGATTCTAGAACCACCCTGTTGAAATCGATATCTAGACTAAAGCAAAGATCATACCATATTTCCAAAGTTCAGTAGCCCGTGATGACATTAATAATTGAGAGAGCTTGGACCTGGTTAATTATTAAAGCAAGGTGATACTCACACTTTAGAACTTGTTTCTCTTACATGAACAATGAAAAGTAAACACAAATAGGCAACCAAAAATAATATAACGTAATAAAAGCTTTCTAATCACTCTATAATTCTCATATGTGGGTACGTGCTAGAAGATAACAATGATTGTACTAATGCATGTAGCATATCAATCAAGTACAACAATGTAATGTGGTAAACCCACTTAGCCTCTAATCCTAAGTGGTAATATCCAGGAGTTACTTACGGTAACCACTCAGTAGTAAATAATTTATTGAGAATAAAATAGTTAATACAACTCGATAAAAATAGAATGCTTATGCCTCTATTAGTTAGGACCACCCATCCTTACTGCCTATGATTCTCTTTCCAGTTGTCTCCACAACTACTTTGATCGGCTAGAGATCTGACTCTCCTCTAGAGCCCCACCACCATGTAGTGTGGTACTCGTACTTGCAATTAGTAAGTGTGAATCCTAATAAAGAAAACACACGTTTAAGTATGATTTTGAGAAAACAACCTCATAGCAACAATAAGGAAAACACTCGGTGTATTATTGATGCAGAATCACCATTTATAAAAATTATATTTTTTTCAAACAATACCTCAAATCCCAATATACAGCAACACTCAATGTATTGGCGATACATAAACACAATTTATAAAAATCAAATTTTTCGTATATTAGACTTCGAATAATTAATAAGGAAAAATACTCAATGTATTAGTGATCTGAGTTACAAAATTATTTTCAATGCTCAAATATGATTTTTCTCAAAAACAAGATTTTTTCACAAAAAAACCATTCGTAAAATCCTTAAGAAAATAAGCAAAATTAATGGGTATTTATAGCAAATTTTTTAGCATTCGATACCTTCACCAACCCTTAACCAAGCTCCTTGATAAGGCTTCGATGACCACCTCTATGAGCCCCTGGCGAGTGCAGATTATAGTACTTGAAAGTATACGAATTACCTATGGCAAGCAATAAGTAAACCTTTGAGGTCGATCTCTCTAAGGATTGCAGTAGTTCTAAATAATATTTTTTGCTTCTTAAAAATCCTAAAAAATAACTAAAAATGTAAATAAAACAAAGAATGAGAACAAGAACAATGATTGTAAAAGAAAAAATTGCAAAATAATGGTTCAACTTAAAAATGAACTTAAAAACATTGCAAATATTCAATGGAGGATTTATAGACATTTAGCTTAGTTGACCATGCTTGTATCGAAGTACTATAATGAATTAACATATACGATCATATAAATTGAGATTTTCGACTTTTCTTTTATTTACGAAATTTACTATAAATCGGGTAATTTTCTTTGGTGATTAATTAATCAATATCCTATGGATTGAGTATATCAACTAATTAATCACATTGTGAATAAGGAAAAGTATGCCATTCAAACTAATGCTTTGACTAAGTCATCAATTTGAATATTTGACTAAGTTTTTCAAAATAAAGTCAAGGTGATAGTCTTAAGATTAAATTCCTAAATTTTTCAACTTATTTCTGAACATTAAATTGGTCCATAACATTCATAGAATAGATATTTAAACCCACTTTTAATAAAAAATCTTTATTTATTTATGCAATTAAAACATTCACCAAAATATATCTAAGCAAACATGACAACAAAAGCTAAACATCCATAGTAATTTTAGCCACACATGCTTAAATTAATATTCATAGACAAATAAAATCTAGCATTCATGCTAAAGAGAGAAGAAGAAGATGAATAATCTAATTACACTAAGAACCTAGTAAATCTAAATACCCATATATTGGATTATTTCCTTCACCAAAAGCTCGTAGATCTACATTCTATTATGTCTTGAGTTCTTAGAATTGTCTCTCTTGTCTCCTTGGATGTAGAAAAGCTTGAAAAAAAACCCTAAAGGTTTCATAAAAAGTTGTCTAAGCAAGGGTTTTTTTTTTTTTTATAGATGTAAGAGTTGTACATAATTAGGACACCTCAGAAAAATACACGGCCTACGACACACAAAAACCTCTGCTATGGTACAAGCCCAAAAGTTTTCCAATATAAAAACTCGTGGCCTCTCCACTGTGGCACACCTTTTTCTACGCCATAGTGCGCTCTTTTATGTAACCCTTACATATTGGGTATTTGAGCTCCTATGGTGCTATTTGAGTGCTCCCAGTGTTGTGTTTTTGTATCTTGACATCTTTTATCTCTTTTGAAACCAAAAATACTTGAAACACATCAAAACTTATTTGTGATTTTGAAAAGTTAGATTTGCATAAATAGTTAAATAAAAGTGCAATAATCCAACCTATTCATTCCAAATAAGCACCTTAAATCACAAGATAAGAGTACTTTTCAAGTACTTATCACAACCCCCAACTAGCTTCTTGCTAGTCTCTAGTAAGTGAAGTGATCTAAAAATTAAAAAACAGTAAAAATAAACTAACATAAATCATTTTTGTAGATTGTCATGGTTCCATTTAGCATATGCAACAAGCCCTTTAATGCCTACGTGGCCCTAGTGGACGAGTTATAGTCTCATAAGAGTTTTCAGTGATGATATCCACAAACATCGTATCAAACTAAAACTAAAACAAACTACGAGCAAACAAAATTATTATCTTAACATGTATCAAAGTTTATCTTGCAAATCAAATTCATATCGTTCATCCATATCCCATTGCTCCAACATATTCATATCAAATCCCCTAAACTCAATCTCAAGAATTCAAATTCGCTTCGACTTTAAGCCTTACAAGATTAACTCTTAATATCACACTGACCCTAAGGATTCAAACACTCAACAAAGTATATACAAATAGATGTTATGTAAGGAAAAAAGCAAATAGATTTGCATATGCATATAAAGAATAAAAGTTCAAATATAACAAAATTGATCTCATGAAAGGAATCAGAGCTAGGATGATGAAGAACCCACATTGCTTATATCACACTTCTATCAGACTCATTAAGAAAATAATATCAACTATGTGCCTATGGATACATGAAATGCTTAGACTTTAAGGAATTATTTCTTCTTGATTGCAATAGCCACATTACTACTTTTAAGATTTCAAGGTTTTATTTTATTTTTATACTGTATAATGATATGCATACATTTTTACTTGTACACATATCCAGTTTTTTTTCAACCCTATTCATTTATGTAGTATTTCTTTGCTAAGTGGCTATTATAACTTCTTTGTCTAAGGGATCCCCATATATAATATTATGCACTAGAACTAAAGTATGAAGTGAAGATAATTAAGCACTCACTTTCAATTGCTACTCAAGTCATTCTATTAAAGTTATGAAAATAAAAAACATGAACTTCATTTGATTGTTTATAATCCTAACATCTAAAGCAAAACCTATAGAGATCATCAAATAATTTAGAATCATAAGGCAGGTGTTTAAAAGAGCAGAAAAAAATTTATCTCTAAAAAAGAAATGTTAAAGGATCAAATACCTTACAAGGTAGTTTTCATTATTTGATTATTGAACATTAAATTTGGGTTCATCTCAATTTTATAATGTTATAATCCTTATCAAACATAATATGCATAAGATACTCCATTATTCACCTTAAATTAACCGAAAGCATGATAGTTTTGTATCAAAAAGTTTTTATTGGACCTATATTTGCACCCCCCTAATCCTAAACTAAACATTATTCTTAATGTTGTCAGCAACACACATGTTCAAAATAGAATCCAAAAAAGGGGCAAATAGAAAATTACTAAACTAGATAGAAAAAGAAAAAAGAAAAATAGTACCATATATAGTGAGTTGGCTCCCACCAAGCACTTTCTTTAACGTCTTTGCAAGACGGAGCTAGTTATTGTCAAGAATGTTTCAATATATGATTGAAGTATTTGTTCGCTCCTTTGTCTTAGCCCTTGTCAGAGCAAGGCTTTATATCACTTGAAAAAGACTTAAAATGAGTATGATGTAAATGAAAAGAAATGTAAACAAAATTTCTTTTCAGGATAAAAGAATTCACATATCAGTTTATTAAGCAAGGTTTTTATTATGGGAATGCTTAATGCGTTCTTTATAGGTATCATCATGAATTGGGTGTCAAAGTGTCTCCTTCTCCCCTTTTTTAATGATTGACATATTAGTTTTAATACCTGTCTTTTTTCTGCACACTTATTTACAGTAGTAATAGGAGGAGCAAGTAAGGGTTTAAGCACTTTAAACTTCATTGTTTCTCCTAAAATTGTCTTTTTCAACCTTCCCTTATGGACTTAAATAATTGTCTTGGTTATGGCCATGAATGGCCTACTAAGAAAAAGTGTATGCCATTTGACCTTAGGTAAGGTGTCCTCCATACCAAGCACCATAAAGTCTATAGGACCAATTAGCTTGTCCACTTGTTCCAACAAATCCTCCACTATTCCATTAGATATTTAATAGAACCATTACCAAGCTGAAGGAACATAGTTGTTGGTTTAAGCTTCCTCAAACCTAGTTCCTGGTACACTAAATATGGCATGAGGTTTATACTTGCTCCCAAGTCTAGCATAACTTTGACCACCTTTTTGTCTCCCATCATGATATCAATGTTGAAGCTTCCTGGATCTTTTAACTTAGGAGGTAAGTCATGTCGGAGCACTAAACCAACAAATTATAACACCATTGCCTTTTCATTCTACTTATATATCCTCTTTTTGGTGATAAGGTCCTTGAAATTTTTTGTATAAGCTAGAATGTTCCTGACAACATCTAAAAGATGAAGGTGAATGTTAATTTTAGAAAATAAATTAAAAGTATCAGAAAATTGCTCATCTTGCTTTTTCTCTTTGAACTGGTGCAGATGGGGAATTGGGAATTTATAAGGCTCAAGTGCCTTATGCAGTGAAGGAGATGAAGATTGAAAGTTCTACGTTATGGACCTAATAAGCCAAGAGGGGGTAAATAGCTTATTGTAACAATTATGACTAATTTTAATTTCTAAACTAATCACAATGGCCAGACATACAGTTACGGAATAATTGCAAAAATAAAGAAAAGATGACACATAGATTTTTAGGTGGAAACAACCTAGGTCAACATGACCTAAAAGAAAAACCATTAGTCCACCGGGACCACCTAACCTGTCCACTATGGAAAAATAAATGTTCAAGTACAAGAGGTCTTAGACTACCCTTATAGTGATAAAGCCCCTATGTACTCTACTTATGAGTCGTCACTCTTTTCTTCAAAGTCTCCTTAAGGTAGGTGAATGGATTTGGACCAACGTTCCGAACAACTCTTCCCAAGCTCTCTAACACGTTCACGGAACAACCTGAAAGGTTAGCATAAATAGCACAAGTGCATGCGTGTTCTAGAGGGACTAATACAATGAACAATCCTATCAAATGCTCCAGTCAAATAATCAAATGAAAGTAGAAGCAAATTGAAAATCTAAAATCAATATGATTTAGCACAGATCTATATTCAATAATTCCTGATATATTAAATAGGCTTAAATATAACATAATCATGGAAATATAACAGATCAAAAATCAATGGATAAAGCAGGCATGAAATAGCATAGATGTAAAATATAGAGGGATGAATCTAAGCCTATCACATGAATCATAAAATCAGCAAGTTGGGAAAACCAAGAGCATAGACTTCTATTTATATGCAAACAATGATGCAATGTATTGTCTTGTGAAAACCTAATAGAAAAACGTCACTTGCTAATGTGTCAAAATATAATAGGCAATTGAGGACTGATAAGGGTTAAAATTTGCATGTAAAAACTTAGTTGTAGGCTGCGAGATCGATCTGTCGATAAAAAAGTTATGCCAGTGAGACTTTGGATTGATCCAACACACAAGGTGATCGATCCAACCTATAGGGGGATCGATCTGTTTCTCCAGACCTCCAAAATAAAATTGCGTAGATTGAGCACGACCGATTGAGGATTGAAATGGGATCGATCCAACCATAGGGGGATCGATCTAGATATAGGGGGATTGATCCAGATCAAAAAAGGCTGCCCGTTCAATTTTACGCAGTGAGGGGAGGATCTGTGTGGGATCGATCTGTACTTAGATCGATTCGTCTCAAGGGGCGATCGATTCATCTATTTAAAACGGCTTATAAAAGTCATTCAGAATGTCATAAATTATTCAAACAAAAGCCTATATGAAATGCACTTAGATATGAATGCAAGTTATCTGAATATTAGTTGTTGAAGTGTTGTAACCACTATGAGAGCTATGATATCTCGATACTTTTTGGGAGGAGTCCTAATGACTAAAACATTACAATATGAAAATTATCTCCGCAAAACTACCAACACTCTTGAACCTCACAAATTCCCCCTTTGGCATTTTCGTGGGACAAAACACTCTCTCACTACAAGTTCACTCAAAAGATATATAGATACAATTTAATCCTAATTTCCATAGTGGAACTAATCTAGGTGATGTAGCTTGCTCGATAGACGCCTTTACTTCGATATTGCTTAACATGGATTATAATGACAAAGAAAAAACACATGATTTCCAAGGCATTTTATTAAGTGATTAGCAGTAATAAATTATTTAAAAGTATAACATAGCAATCAAAGCATATGAGATATCATAAGATCGAAAATAAACCCGTTAAGCATGTGATAACAATTAAAGCATATCAATACAGGTAACATGTGATGTGAATATCTACTCCCCATTTGTTTCACAAGAAAGGCCAAAGAAAGCTAAAAATTGAAAACAAGGACAAATAAATCAAGTTTACATCAGAGATAAACACATCATCCAAAATATGAAAAGTTTTAACTGAATAGAAAGTAATCCAAAAAAAAATAATAGAAAAAAACATTAAAAAAATCTAAGATGGAGGAGGAGCACCACGGTGAAAGTTCATGAAATCTATGATGTCACTTGAGAACACTTGTAAGTCTGTGCGAAAGCTTATGAATTTTTCTGAGAGGGTAGTGAAGTTGGTGCATATGGCCCTCACTTCTGTTTGCATTTCATCCTCAAAAGTGATTTATCTTGAGTTCATTGATTCCATATTGTTATTTAACATATCCAATTGTTCCCCAAGATCGGCAACATCACTATGTAAAGTGCTAGAATCTGCAGGTTGAGACCTAAATGATCCGGCAGTGGATTGATCATTTGGTGGTGGGATATCCATTGGTTCATCCTCAGGCTAATCAGTGGGTGGTGGATGAAGACCACACTTGGCCAAGCTGGCCATAGAAACGGTGTTGGATTTTAAAAGTGAAGATTTGGTGATTGGCCCAAGTCCCTCAAGTTTGGGTTCAATATGTCCAAAAGTTATACCAGCCTCATGAAGAAGTAGTGAGATCAAGTAGGCATGAGGTAAGGCAACATTTTTCAGGTGGTGACTGATGAGTGCTCGAAAAGCACTAATATTTCGTGGTTTATTGCACTTAATTGTTTAGAAATAGATTTATTATTTGTTGTTTATTCGATTAATTTCATGAATCTATCCATTCGGAATCACGGGGTATGTTTTAGTGCATTTGAGGTGTTTTTAGCGTTAAATGAGTCAAATAATGAAAACATGCAAAGATGGAACACTTACGGCGCTCGGATCACGAGCTACGGGCTAAACGAGACAAATATGTAAGCCTTACATAACGAGCCATCACATATCTAAGGGGGTAAACATGAAGAAAAGCAAGGCAAGACGCGCCGCGGCGAGGAAAAGTAATGCCGTGGCGGAGAGCTCTCAGGTTTTGACATTATTTCCAGAATTTGTGTTGCGCTGTGGCGGGAAAATTGTATGCTGTGGCACGCCTATTCCTATTGCAATCAGAATTTGTGTAAACCCTTACATCTATAAATACCCCCTTAGACTCCCCCTTACACACAACTCGAACAACTCAAATACAACTTTTACACAAAATAATTTTGCGACCAAACACTACATTCAATCAATTTTGGGAGTTTTGCTACACTCAAACGAAGCAAGAGAAACTATACTAAGGATCCAAGGAAGCCGTCGACGATCGAAGATAAAGCTTTTGGAGAAGAACGCCATTCCATCCATTTAGCGGTATTTAGATCTAGGTTTTCCTTGTTGTTATTGAATTATATTTTCTTCTTCTTTCGTTGAAGTGTATGATCATATTTTATTGGTCTATGAATATTAATATGAACATAAGCGGCTAGTTTCATTTTGGATGTTTTGTTTATGTTGCCATGTTTGCTAGAATTGTGTATGGTGAATGTTTTATTGATTTAAAATAAATAAATTACCTTTTGATTAAGAGCATGTTTAGATATTTAATTATGAATTATCATGTGCCAATTTGAGATTCGTAGTTAGGTTGAAAAGTCTGAGAATCTAGTTATAGGAACGTCACCTTAACTTTATTCCGAAACACTTAATCAAAGCTTCAAATTAGTGACTTAGTCATAGCATTAGTTTGATTGGCATGTATTTCCTTGTGCATAATTTGATTGCTATTTGATTTACCCCGACCGAAGGCAGTTAATTAGTTAATCAACAAAGAGATTTACTCCGACCGAAGGCAGTCTCGTAATTAAAAGGAAAGCCGGTAAAATTGTTTACGTAGAACGTTCATGTTATTTCACCATACCTTTTCGATGCAAGCATGGCCAACCAAACTAAACGTCCATACATCCTCCATTGATTTTTAATCCATTTGAATTGATTGTTAATTTGCGATATTATTTTCGTTAATTGTTTGTACCATTGATCTCGTTACAAAACAAAATACTTTTTACAGTTTTACTAGATTTAGGACTCTAGTTACTTAGAGTTTTAGTTTCACTAGAACTCTATTTAATTAGTGTTTTATTTACGTTAGAACTCTATTTAGATTAGGAAGACGGTTATTTAGAACCACTGTAATTCCTTGAGAGACCGACCTTGGAAGTTGCTTGTCACTTTTCTACGAGTGATTCGTACACTTGCGAGTACTAAATTTATCACATCAAGTTTTTGGCGCCGTTGCAGGGGAGTTGGCGTTTTAAATAATTTTTTTTTTTTTTAACTTTTTAGAGTTTCTGATTTATTTTTATTTGTTTATTTATTTATTTTTATTCTAAAAATACAAAAAAAAAAATCAAAAAATCAAAAAAATAGTGCTTAATTTCCAATTTCACTGCTGCCTTGATCTTTGTTTGCTTTTTATTTGTGCATGCAGGGTAGGAGATCACTTAACAAGGAACTCTCTCCTTTCATTGACAACATTCATAGAGTCAAACATCGATCAAAGAAACTGGATAATCAACTTCAAGAGGAAGAAGTCCAACAACAATTGCAAGCAGCAATGGGTGACAACGTAGCTAGGCAGATGATGAACAAAGAGTTTACATGACCTATCTTTGGGACCGCCACATCGTGCATTCGACTTACAGAGGCAGCTAGGAATTATGAGTTGAAAAATATTCATTATTCCATGCTTCCCTCCTTTTACGGTATCCCTAATGAAGATCCTTTAAATTTTATGCGTGAATTATATGCAACTGTGCAAACCTTTCCACTGCAGGGACTTAGTGAAGATCAACTACGCATGAGGTGTTTTCCATACACTCTCAAAGATAGAGCTAAGTCTTGGCTAATAACATTGGCACCCAGTTCTTTGGCCACTTGGGACGATGTTTACAATAAATTTATGGGTAAGTTCTATTCCCATCAAAAGACATCTGACCTAAGAACAAAAATTGCTACTTTTTTGCAGATGGATGGAGAACCCTTCCACGAGGCTTGGGACAGATTCAAATTGCTATTAATACATTGTCCACATCATCACTTCCCGTTGCAGCTACAGAATCAATTTTTCTACGACGGATTGACGCTACAATGTCAATTCACAATTGACAATGCTGTAGGAGGAGCTATGGGTGAGAAAACAGCGGATGAAACCTACGAATTATTCGAGATGTTGGGAGCCAATTCCCAACAAAAGAGCACTAGAGGAAGAAGAACTGGAGTCCACGAATTAGGATCCAACAATGAAATTGCCATGCAACTTGCTGAATTGAGAAAACAAGTGCAACTTCTCACAACCTCCAATGTTAATCAAATGCCAAAACATGAGGTATGTGGAGTTTGTGGTTCATATGGATATGGTGCTAATTTTTGTTCTTTTGCAGGTGATCCTTATACAGGTACTACTGAAGAGGCGAATTTAATGCAAGGGTACCAACCTAGACCTAGGAACGACCCTTATTCAAATACCTATAACCCGGATGGAGGAATCACCCTAACTTCGCTTGGAGACAAAACAATAGCCAACCTTTTGTCCAAAACCAAACACAAGGCCAAAATGTAAACCGACAATTTCCACAAAATAAACCAACCGTAGAGGAAACCCTAAACAATTTCATACACTCCTGTAGTGGAAGGATGGACTCTATGGAAGCTTCAATGAAAAGAGTGAAAATGCAAGTGGGGCAGCTAGCTGAACAAATGCACAAACAAGAGACAGGAAGGCTGCCTAGTCAACCTGAACAAGCGAATGCTATCACGGTTCTTTAGAGTGGTAAGGAGGTTACAAAATTTTTGCTTGAAACTTCTAATGATTCACCTTATAATGCAGGTAACATGGAAGATGACAACATAATTTCTAAGGAATTGGGGGAAATAGGTGACAAACATGAAGAGCTTTCAAAAGCAACAATTGAAGAGTTATCTAGCTCCCCTAAATTACACAAGTCATCAAATCCATACCGACCACCAATACCATTTCCACACCGTTTAAAGGACAGTAAGCAAGATAAGCAATTTTTTGATTTATTTAACATGCTTTCAAAAGTAAATATTAACTTGCCTCTGTTAGATATAATTAGAAATGTACCTTCTTATGCAAAATTTTTCAAAGAATTAAACAATAAAAAAGAAGGTATGAGGTTAATGAAAGAGTCATAGTGTCTCAAATTGCCAGTGCAATGCTTCAACGGAACCTAGCCCCTAAGTTGAAAGATCCAGGTAGTTTTATCATTAATATTACTACGGGGGATAGGAAAGTAGCTAAGGCTATGCTTGATTTAGGTGCTAGTATCAATTTGATGCCTTACTCGATTTTCTCGCAGCTAGGTTTGGGAGAGCTAAAACCAACAACCATGTCCCTTCAACTTGCGGACAAATCTGTTAAATATTCGAAGGGCATGGTTGAGGACTTACTTGTACAGGTAGATAAGCTTATCATACCTGTTGATTTTGTGGGTTTAGATATGTAGGATAATCCATCTTTGGACAAGGAGCATATAATTCTTTTGGGTAGACCATTTATGGCCACTACTCGAACCATCATTGATGTCCAAAGTGGGAAGTTGACAATGACAATCTTAGGAGAGACTGTCCATTTTAAGTTTTTGATTCATCTCCTTACCCCTCTATATCTGCTATTGATGAATGCTCATTTGTTGAAAGTTTAGATCCTATCATTCATGATACATTTATGCAGGATAGATTAGATGATAAGCTAGAGATAACACTTACAATTGGAGAGGTAAATGATATCTTAGACTATGAGGCTAGGGAGTACAGTGATCTATTAGACAATGTCATATCATTAGATGACTCTAATACACCCTTAGATTTATTGGATGTCCCACATGATGATGAGATTGCTCCACCTGAATTGGAACTTAAGAAACTACCTAAGCATCTAAAATATGTATTTTTGGGAGAGAACGAGACTTATCCGGTTATTATTTCATCTACACTCACCCAAAAACAAGAGGAGAAACTAGTGAGAGAGCTTAGGAAGTATAGAAAAACAATAGGAAGGAGTATTGGGGACATAAGAGGCATTAGTCTAGAGACATGTATGCATAAGATCAATTTGGAGGACAATGTCGAATCTGTTAAAGAAGCAATGAGGATACTACCCTAATCTTGGTTTGGGGTGAATGCATTACCCATTTTCAAAAATTCCAAAGAAATAAAAAATTTTAAAATTTTGTGTGTGCCGCGGCAGGGAAAAATTGTGCCACGGCGAGTGTGGTTCTGTTTTGGGACAAATTTTTGAAATTTTGTGCGTGCCGCAGCAGGGAAATGTTTGTGCCGTGGCAAGTGTGGTTCTGTTTCACGCATTTTTTTTCAAAATTGATTTGTGCTGCGGTGGGGAAAAACTTGTGCCGCAGCACGCCTCTAAATTTTTCTAGAAAATGGTCAGCTCGTGGATTCAAAATTTTCTTCCCCAAATTTCCTTCACCTTCTCTCACTTTCTCTCAAACACTCTCTAATTTTCTCTCCACTTTCCTCCTATTTTCTCACAAAAATCAACGTGAGGATGATAACGAGCAGAATGATGATATGGAGGACTAAGCCTCCCAATTGTATTTTCATTTTCTACTTTAATTTTCTTTTTCTTTCATTTTATATTATTTTATTTTTCTTTGGATTGTTTAAGATTTCTAACTTTGTTTAAGGTCTTTGTTTTTCATTTGATTTAGTCATAATTTAAATTTGGATTTGAGTTGTGATGCATATACTTTGAGGTTTCATACATGTTTCTTGCACAATAAATGCTTCATCATGAGGAAAGCGAGGAATAATGAACCGGGGCGTACGTGTAGTGTACACAATCTCATACGAAAGGGGGGTAACTTCTCTCACTTCTTTTCTTAATTTCTTTTGTTTTTCTTTTTGACATTGAGGACAATGTAGAAATTAGGTTGGGGGTGGGAAAAATATTCCATGAGCATGAAATTAGACCAAATTTAAATTTTTAACTTTTGTCACTTGAATTTTGTTAGGATAGTGTCATGTTCACTTGAATCAATCCGGAAGTCTATGATATTAACATGATTGTAATGATGGTGATATATAAAAGAAAATAAATTTTTACCTAAGCAACGAAGCACATAAATGTTTGATTCATCTAGTTTGAGGATTTTGTGGTATATGTGGTAGTTTGTATGGTTAGTATGACTATTTTGGTTTGTGTAATGTGTGCATGTTCGTGATATGTTTTAAATCTCAACAAACTCTAGAACTCATTTGAAAATCCATTAAAACGAAATGATAGAATCAAATGCCACTTAGAAAGTGATTTAGGCCATCTTTGGACCGTTTGGACTTTTCAAGCCTCCCCGTATTATTTTATCCATAGTACACCCTTGAACTCAACATTGACATACGTTGTACTACCCTTAGAGATAAGAATACTCAATGTAATATTTGATTTTCATGAGCAATTATGATGTATTTATCTTGCTTCATCACAATAAAAAAAAATGATGATGATTGAAATAATAAGCAAGAAAAGTAAAGAAAGAAAATCAAGCAAAAAGATCCAAGGGACATATGAAATTTATAGGATGATGAAAAAGAACACTTGGTGGAAAAAGTTGAAAATAAGTTTGTGAAATAAAAAGTACTCTTGTCCTATTGAAAATATCATTCCCGTACTTTCATAATCACACACCTAACGACGACTTTACAAGCTTAATGAAGTCCTATTGATTCTAGGTAGTTTGATTTCTATATTAGTGGAGATAGATTTGAAAAGTGAGCATATGGAGGTTGGAAGTGCAAAATTCTCATTCATATTTTACTTGCACATTTATGAGATGTTAAAATGTAATCTATGAATATCATGCATGACATGATCAGATAATGTAACTAACGGGCTTGTGGTTTGATTGGCTGTTCAAAATTCGATTACTAAGATAGGTTTGATATTTGGACTTTTTTGAGCTTAAGTGATTTTTAACTATTTTGTATACCATTTGTTGTTAACAATTTTTGAGATATATGCATGGATTGATTCAAGTATGTTTAGAGTCATTGTTAGTTTTGTTAGTTACGATGTTTGCAGGTATCATCACTAGAACCCTCACGAGATTATAACTCGTCCACTAGGGCACCCTAGGGGTTTAAAGGCTTGTTGCATACGCTAAATGCAACCGTGACAATCTACGAAAGTGATTCTAGTTAGTTTAGTTTATTTGTTTTATTTTAATCTTTAGATCGCTCCTCTTGCTAGAGACTAGCAAGAAGCTGGTTGGGGGTTGTGATGAGTGCTCGAAAAGCACTAATATTTCATGGTTTATTGCACTTAATTGTTTAGAAATAGATTTATTATTTGTTGTTTATTCGATTAATTTCATAAATCTATCCATTCGGAATCACGGGTATGTTTTAGTGCATTTTAGGTGTTTTTAGCGTCAAATGAGTTAAATAATGAAAACACGCAAAGATGGAATACTTACGGTGCTCGAATCACGAGTTACGGGCTAAACGAGATAAATATGTAAGCCTTACATAACGAGCCATCACATATGTAAGGAGGAAAACATGAAGAAAAGGAAGGCAACACCCGCCGCGGCGAGGAAAAGTCATGCCGCGGCAGGGAGCTCTCGGGTTTTGACATTATTTCCAGAATTTGTGTTGCACCGCAGCGGGAAAATTGTATGCCGCGGCGCACCTATTATTGCAATCAGGATTTGTGTAAACCCTTACATCTATAAATACCCCCTTAGATTCCCCCTTACACACAACTCGAACAACTCGAATACAACTTTTATACACAATAATTTTGCGACCAAACACTACATTCAATCAGTTTTGGGAGTTTTGCTACACTCAAACGAAGCGAGAGAAACTATTCTAAGGATCCAAGGAAGCCGTCGACGGTCGAAGATAAAGCTTTTGGAGAAGAACGCCATCCCATCCATTTAGCGGTATTTAGATCTAGGTTTTCCTTGTTGTTATAGAATTATATTTTCTTCTTCTTTCGTTGAAGTGTATGATCATATTTTATTTGTCTATGAATATTAATATGAACATGAGCGGCTAGTTTCATTTTGGATGTTTAGTTTGTGTTGCCATGTTTGCTAGAATTGTGTATGGTGAATGTTTTATTGATTTAAAATAAATAAATTACCTTTTGATTAAGAGCATGTTTAGATATTTAATTATGAATTATCATGGGCCAATTTGAGATTCGTAGTTAGGTTGAAAAGTCTGAGAATCTAGTTATAGGAACGTCACCTTAACTTTATTCCGAAACACTTAATCAAAGCTTCAAATTAGTGACTTAGTCATAACATTAGTTTGATTGGCATGTATTTCCTTGTGCATAATTTGATTGCTATTTGATTTACCCCGACCAAAGGCAGTCTCGTAATTAAAAGGAAAGCCGGTAAAATTGTTTATGTAGAACGTTCATGTTATTTCACCATACCTTTTCGATGGAAGCATGGCCAACCAAACTAAACGTCCATACACCCTCCATTGATTTTTAATCCATTTGAATTGATTGTTAATTTGCGATATTATTTTCGTTAATTGTTTGTACCATTGATCTCGTTACAAAACAAAATACTTTTTACAGTTTTACTAGATTTAGGACTCTAGTTACTTAGAGTTTTAGTTTCACTAGAACTCTATTTAATTAGTGTTTTATTTGCGTTAGAACTCTATTTAGATTAGGAAGACGGTCATTTAGAACCACTACATTTCCTTGAGAGATCGACCTTGGAAGTTGCTTGTAACTTTTCTACGAGTGATTCGTACACTTGCAAGTACTAAATTTATCACATCAGTGACGAGACCTGGCAATTATCCCCCCATAAATAATTTTACTAATGTCAACGGATTTGCCTATGCCAACGCAGTACATGAGTTTGGTTGTAATGGAACAGAATTCAACAGTATGTTTCCTCTTTATTATATTGGCACTAATGAGAAGGTTCAGTGCCCTATAAAAGGGTTTCAAGCTTTATTGACTAAACTTTCTCAAACTAACAAACCTATTATTTTGAATTCCCATTTCTGTGTTATACTTATCATCAGACACTTGTAGTAGATTAGAATCAGGGTTCTAGATAGGAGGGATACCTAAAAGGTGGTTGATGATATCTGTAGTAAAAGGTACAAATTCACCCCGTACATATACTTGATTATGTTTAGGGAAATATTTGCATAGAATTCCCAAACCAAGTTTTGGGAACCTATTTATTCAAGATTAAACAGTCTAAGCCATCCCAATTCCATGAATTTTCTAGTAATGCCAAGTTCATGAAAATATTTAGGGATGATTTTGCGTTCAATAGATAGTGGCCGAGAACAGAAAAGTTTGTATCTTTGAGCATCGTCAGAATGAAGAAAGTGTTTGCTATAAGGTCTGGTGACGGTGGAGGCATTTCGAGAATTTTGAGTGCATCAGGGAGCCATTGGGATCAGATTGTAAAATAGGGGCAAAATTGTAAATTTTCAAAAAGTTGGGGCAAATCTAAAATTTAAAAAAAATTAGATTTTCTTGATTTGGAGGGATGGGTTTTGTAGATCAGGTACTGGGGGATGTAGAAAGGGTGTTGGATGGAGAAAACAACACACAAAAGGTAAGTTTTTGGCGTGTTAAAAGATTGGAGGGCCGAACGGTGTTAAGGTGATTTATGGCATGAATCGTGTTTTTTGGGAAGTTTTGACCACAAAAAGTGTAAAGGGTCGTTAATTCGAGTTAATTGATACCAAAAACCTGAGGTTTGGACAAGATTTGAGTGATTTGGGGTTTTTGGAGAGGGAGGAACGAATGGGGATCAGTCTGGACTAGGGCTGATATATATAACAAGAGTAGTGG
Organism: Elaeagnus macrophylla; assembly: GCA_029378325.1. Lineage (NCBI taxonomy): Eukaryota > Viridiplantae > Streptophyta > Magnoliopsida > Rosales > Elaeagnaceae > Elaeagnus > Elaeagnus macrophylla. The sequence goes on along the minus strand of CM055641.1, from coordinate 45,520,784 downwards.
GATCGATCCGTATTCAAGTGGGATCGATCCATGTTCAAGGTGGATTGATCCAACTCCCCCTAAATGTGATTTTTTTTTGTAAGCATTCAATTTTCACATAAGTAGTATGTAAAACATGTAAATCATATCAATTTTCACAAGTGATTAAAAAAAAGAAGAAGATTATATAAACATGTCATATAGGTTCATCCATGATATATCAGTAGAAAAGTATATAAAAGCACACCTTGTAGAAGAGGAACACAGTTTTGTCATAATACTTAAAAAATTTATTTTGGCCCAAGTGAGATATTTTTTATTTAGAAATATATTTTTATCATGCGATGTACTCTTTTTTTTTGTGCAACGAGGATCATTCTTATACTATTTTTTTTTTATTTTCTGCGAGGTTATTTCGCCATTAAGTTGCACGAGCATTTCACCATAAAATATGAGGTATCTCTTTCCGTTTACTACGTTAGCTTCACACATCGTAGTAGGTAGCTCTCTTAATTATAGTATTCTCTTAAGGTATGTCGAAATTTAAGTAAATGAGATGAAAGATCCCACTTTAGAGAGTGTTCAATTCGTGTAAGTAAAAAATGACTATCATTAGATGACATGTAAGACATATTCATGGATCTTGTGTGTGTGTGAGAGTGTGATAAATTAACAGAGTCCTTACATGTTGTCAACACAATTAATGATGAAATAATTGATTCCTTTTTTTAAAAATATTTAAATTAACTAGAAAAAAAGAAGAAGGGATAGAATAAGGAAAGAAGGGGATTTAAGGTCTAAGTTGAGGGAGAAATTCCCAAGGCACTCCTAAGTAACTCGAATCTTTGGGTGTCCACAGCATTAGTAAATAGATCAACTAGCTGTCTTTCAGTAGGTACAAATTCAAGTGTGATTACCTTGTCTTTAACCAAATCTCTAATGAAGTGATGCCTAATATCTATGTGCTTAGTTCTAGAGTGTTGAACTGGATTCTTAGAAATGCATATTGCACTAGAATTATCACAGTATAAGGGCATTGTACCTTGGTTTTGACCATAGTCTTTAAGCATATTTTTCATCGAAAGCATTTGTGTGTAGGAGCTTCATGCAGTAATGTATTCCTTCTCAGTTGTAGAAAGTGAGATGGAATTTTGTTTGTTACTGTGCCAAGATACTAGATTGTTTCCAATGTAGAAGCACCCACTAGATGTACTTTTTCTATCGTCTTGATTTTTAGCCCAATCAACATCTGTATAGCACTTACTTCACAAGTAGTGTCAGCAGTAAAGCTCATACCATAATTACTTGTTCCTGATATATACTTTATTATTCTTTTCACATTTTCTAGGTGCAATTCTTTAGGATTAGCTTGATAGCGAGCACACACACCAACACTAAAACATATATCAGGTCTACTAGCAGTAAGGTAAAGTAGTCTACCTATCATACTCCTATAGAGGGTTTGATCAACACTTTTTCCTTGAGTATCCTTTGTAATTTTTGTTTTGGTGCCTAAAGGGGTTCTTAAAGGCTTGCTAGATTTAAGGCCAAACCTCTTTACAAGGTTGGAAGCATACTTGGTTTGTGAGATAAATATGCTATCATGTGATTGTTTGATTTACAAACCGAGAAAGAAATTTAATTCTCCAACCATGGACATTTCAAATTCATTAGACATAACGTGCACAAAATTGTCCACCAGTGAGTTAGAGGTTGATCCAAAGACTATATCATCCACATAGATTTGGGCAATAAAGATATCATTAGTACGTCTTTTAACAAAAAGGGTCTTGTTAACTCCCCCTCGAACAAATTCATTATCCGAAAGATAGTTAGTAAGTCTCTCATACTAGGCTCTAGGGACCTGTTTTAAACCATAGAGTGCTTTGTTGAGTTTATAAACATGATTTGTGAATTTGGGATCACAAAACCTTTTGGTTGTTGAACAAACACTTCTTCATTTAAAAACCATTTAGAAAGGCGGACTTAACATCCATTTGATAGAGTTTGAATTTCATGAAACAAGTAATTGCAAGCAAAATCCTAATTGACTCTAATCTAGCTACAGGTGCAAACATTTGATCAAAGTCAACTCCTTCTACTTGAGTGTATCCTTCAGCTACCAATTTAGCCTTATTTCTAACAACAATGTCATGCTCATCAGATTTATTTTTAAACACCCATTTAGTTCCTATAATATTTTTATCTTTAGGCTTCGGTACTAATTCCCACACATTATTTCTAACAAATTGAGATAGTTCATCCTACATGGCATTTATCCAATGTTCATCCTTATGGGCCTCATTTACATTTTTTTGTTCAAATTGGGAGATATAGCATAGGTGAGTTACCTCACTTATTTGTCGACTCCTTGTTACCATGCTTGCCTTAGGATCTTCTATTATGTTCTCAAGAGGATGATTTTTTATGTGCGCGTTTGTTTGTTTTCTTTCTTCTCCTCTTTTTCTTTAAGGTCCTCATCCTTTGTTTCATCAATGTCACTAAAAGACGTAGTTTGAGAGTCTCCAACATTTCCTTCATCAGCAAATTCATCAATTGTAACTTGTTTACCTACATCATCTACAACTACGTTTATGGATTCCATTATAACGTTAGTTCTACAGTTATAGACTCTGAAGGCTCTACTATTTAAGGAATATCCTACAAAAATACCTTCATCACTTCTAGGATCAAACTTACCCAATTGTTCTTGATCTCTAAGAATGCAACACTTACTACCAAAGACATGCATGTATTTTCAGTTTGGTTTCTTACCTCTCCATATTTCATAGAATGTTTGGTTCGTACCTGGATGGAGATAAACACGTTTTATAATGTGACAAGCAGTACTTATAGCCTCATCCCAAAATCTTTTGGGAACTCCTCTTGCTTGTAGCATTACTCTAGCCATCTCTTGAAGTATTCTATTCTTTCTTTCTACTACTCCATTTTGTTGTGGTGTGATAGGTGCCGAGAACTCATGAGAAATGCCATGTTCTTTGCAAAAATTAGCCTACTTGGAGTTTTCAAATTCTTTGACATGATCTCTTCTTAGTCTTTTGATGGTTACGATTTTACAACCTGCTTCAATCTGCACTCTTGTACAAAAAGAAATGAAAGAATCAGAAGCATTTGATTTTTCTCTAAGAAAATCTACCCAAGTAGAACGAGAGAAATCATCTACTATTACTACAATATATTTCTTACCTTCAATGCTCTCTATTCTCATAGGACCCATAAGGTGTAACAATTCAAGTGCTTTACTTGTATTGATGCTATTAATATTCTTATGAGCGATCTGAGTTTACTTACCCATTTGACATGGCCCGCATATAGTAGTTTCAACTTTGGAGATGATGGGTAAACCACGCACAATCTTACTCTTGCTTATTTTAGTGAAATAGGGTCCAAATACTCAAATTAAACATATTTTTAAACCACAAACCATAAAGGTGAAACTAGGTTCAAATCATATTTAAATCAATTTTCAACTGAGCAAGCTTAAATTTGTCAAAATGTTGGGCTCAATCACAATTTCATTGATTCATGTTTGAATTGACTATAGATAATCGTCCTAAGATGAGAAAAATACTAACAAAACTAAACAAAGTAGAAACATTGAACATGAAAATAGAAAAGACACTTTTTCCACCGTCAATCTAATATTCACATTGTCCTCAATGTGCTATGCTATGAATAAAAGAAGAAAAGGGAAGAGAAAAAATTACCCTCCATTTAATGGTGAAGTGTTGCTATGCGGTACTTGGTTCACTATTACTTCCTTGTCATCATGCATGATATGTTTCATTTGTTGCAACTTTAGTGCACCTTAAAATATATGACACTCACCAAAAAGAATATTAAATGCAATGTGCAATATGAAGATAAAATCTAAACATGAAAAACTAGCTAAATGTAAAACAAAACAAGTCCAAAATATTAAACGTAAAAATAACTCATATAAAATAAAATTATAACACCAAAAAAAGAAAAAAGAAAGAAAGTAAATAAAAGATTATAGGTTAGTGCTCTGATGGCTAATCCTCCATGTCATCTACCTCATCCTCCTCTTCCTCTACTGAAAGCTTAAAATCAAAGTCACCTCCTTAGTATGTAGGAAATTCTAGAAGTTGCCCATAGTCATAACCATGTTGAGTAAGGTGGACCCTCTGTTGCATGTTAAGGGCTTGCATGCAATTGGATTAATATTGTATATGCCCACTGACCCACTATTGTTGTTGAGTGAGGTATGCCCTCATATAGTTGTTATCTTGTTGTAGGGCATAAACCAGCTCCTTCATTGGTGCCATAGATGAAGAGGTGGACGGTTTATTTCTTGTTTGAGTGGCTTTGAAGCCACTTGTAAGTATATGGATGAATATACGGGTGAGTAGGTCTTTTGGTTGCACAAGTACCTCACCATTTTTTGTGCTAATTCTAGCCCAAGCACATAGTTGTATGACGAGTTATGGGAATGCTTAGCCAAACCTCATTTTCATTCAACATAGCTTGATTTTCTCATTCATAATTGCCCCATATCCATTGGTTTTCTAGTTTGAATTGCATACAATACTATTGCTCTTTCCCTTATTACGATGATATAGTGTGTGGTTGGCATCAATCTTGAGCATACAAAATATTGCCACATGAAGGCAAGGTAGGAAGACCCTTAGCATCAAATTCTTTGGGTTGTCCACTAGCTATTTCTCATATGGTACCCTCAATTGTGGAGGTCACAATGACCTTGTCATAATCAATATTTTTGAGGTGTTCCTCATATTTTCCCAGATCAGATCTCATATTGTAATGCTTACTGATTGTTTTAGCATCAAAAGAAACCATTTTACCCCTAACTTTTATTTTGTCATTTGTCACCTCGATTACATTGGTGTAGAATTCTCTAACTAGACTTTCAATAGTAGCCTAGGGTGGGGTTTTGACAAACTATTTCCAACCTAAGGCCTCTAGTTTCATCCATGACATTAGGTTATGGTTCCAATGAAAATTCCAACCCCCTTTATGGGCTTGAATTCCTATGATAAGATGCTACCTTATGGAATCATTCTTGAGCTTCAAAGCTCACGAGCCTAGTCTTATCATATTCTTTGGTATCAATTGGTGCCTTCCCCTTGTCACCACCCTTTATTTTAGGTGCCATGCTTGCCAAAAGTTGGTTTTAACTTTAAGTCCAACTCAAAATTCTCAAAAATTATTTCTTTACCCAACCAAGGCTTAATACTTAAACACAATTCCAAAAATTTAGTTTCCCATAAAACCAATTTTAGAACCCAAACAATATTTCACTTCACACACCTATGGTTTAGCTCAATATTCCAAATTTCCACTTCATAGCTCCAAAAGCATCCCAAATATTATCACTATAAAAGAAAAGATTATAATTTTAAACCACTTACTATGAGTGCTTAAGGTTGAAGATGAGTGTGAAGAACACCCAACTCCCAAGTATTGAAATCTTGCTCCAATCACTTGAAAAACTCTAACAAATTCTTGAGTAGCGTTAGGAATGTAGTTTGAGTGAGAAATTTGGGTGATTCATGTAAAAAATTGTGATTTTTGGTGATGAGTATGAGTGAGGGTTCGAGTGAAAGGGGTGGAAATTTTTTGAAATTTTGTGTTTTGATCCAAAATCACACTTGGGGTGGGAGGTTTAAAGTTAAAAATGCATGCGGGCCATGGTCTAGGTGATTTCATTCCACGACATGCGCCTACTTGTTTTATAGAAAATGTAACCTGATGAACACTATTTTGACCTATATTTTTTTTTATGTTTTTAAGCATTTATTTTTTGTTTTATTTATTACTATCTTGTTTTGGAGGGTATTTTCTGTGGTTTTAGGCTGTTGGGCATTTGGAAGAATATTGGACAAAATGAACAAAAAGAGAAAAAATGGGGAGAAAGTTGAAATTTGGAAAGATATCTCACACTGCTGGATGAACAAGGAAGCATCGCAGCACAACCCTATCGTATTGCAATTGTTTCTAGAATTTCATCATGCATCGCTGCTTAAATCACTCTCCACTATAGCCCAAGTCTCCCTATCCAAACTGTGCATTCTTGAACTTTAGTGTGCATCGCGGAAAAAATGTCAAGCTACGGCACAAGGCTCTCGGGTGGATTTCTGTCTTCCAAAAATCATCTTGCACAATGGTGCAAACAAGTCTCCACTGCAGCCAGTGTACCCAAAATTTCTCAAAAACCCTAGTCACCTCCAACCCTTAACTATTATAGCAGCTAAGGTTTCCACCCAAAATGCACCAAAAAATCTAGAGAAGCCCTTATATTGTTGAAGCTACTCCAAGAAATTGAGAAAGGGGACGAACAAACTTCAAAAATTTGGAGTAAGGAGAGTAACATGAGTATTTTTATTGTTAAATTTCTTTCTTCTCTAGGTTTTGAGTTAGCCTCTCATAACTAAATTGATTGACACCAATTTAGTTATGGTTAGACAATTTATGTATGTGGGATATTGGTATTGCTTCCAATGATTGGAAGAACAATTTTGTAATTTAATTATATTTGAGTTTTTAGATTTATATTTTATTCATGTTCTTAATATCTTTTATTATAAATTAATGATAGGCCAAATCTTGATTTGTAATTGAAGAAAATATTTTAGGATTAGGCATTCGAAATGCCATCTGTGCTTGGTTGTACATTATGAACAAAAGTCTAGTTTGATTGCATTGACTTCTAATTAATTAATTAATAGTCTGGATCAAAGAGGTTAATTAATTAATTGTAGTAAAAATTTCCATTGATTTGGGATTTTCAAGGTTTAATGGAAAAATCAATAAATCTGACCCTTAATTTAATTACATAATTCGTTCTTTCTATGAAGGAATAGCGAACTAACATTTTCATATGCATCCATCATCCTCACCTTGGTTGCTATCTATTTTATTTGCAACTATTTTAATTAATGAATTAATTTAGAATTTACAATCTTTTGTGCCAACCGAATTTTGTTAGAATATTTAAGATTGTTTGTTCCACAAAATACGAAAATAAGTAACATTTTAAAACACCTGTCAATTTCTGGAGAGATCGACCTCAAGATTACTTGTCCCTTGCTATAGGTGACTTGTGCACTTGCTATATGTGACTTGTGCACTTGCGAGCAATTAAAATTTGTGCATCTAGTTTTTAGCTCCGTTGTCGGGGAATTGGCATTTTAAAGTGTTTATTTGTTTTCTGTTTAGTTTGTTTTCGTATTTCTTTATCTTGTGATTTTATTAATATTTGTGTTTTGCTTTGTTATTTTTAGTTTCTTACCTATTTTTATTTCTTTAATTTATTTATTTTTAGTTGTTTATTTTATCTTTATTTCTTTTGTTATTTATTTACTTTTTTTGGGATATATTTTTGGTATTTTGATTTCTTTATAATTTTTGTTAGTATATGAAAGGTACCGTTCATAGATTGCAGCAACATATTCAAAAGAGCACCTAATTAGCTTGGATACTAATATTCAAGAGTCAATACAAAAACCTTTTAAAGAGCCACAAAACATGATAGACATAGAGGTATGTGGCATTTGTGGTTTATATGGACATGATGCTAATGTTTGCACTTTTGTAGGTGATTACCACAAATCTACCAATCAAGACATCGATCTTAATGAGGGATGTCACTTTGAAACCTGGAATGATACTTATACTTATATTCCTAAGTAGGGAAAACACCAAAAATTTTCACGGGAAGAAAACACTAACACACCTTATGCCCCATATCTAATGCAAGGCTTAAATTTTAATCCATACTACCTACCCTATCAACATAGGAAACCAACCTTGGAAGAAAACTAGAATACTTTTACTAAAGTTAGTATTGAAAACTAAGAGAAAAACAATCAAAGGTTGGATTCCTTAGAGACATCTATTAGAAGGGTGGAAATCCAAGTTGTGCAATTAGCGAAACAATTTCAAATACAAGAAGAGTTGACTAATCAAACTGAGCAAGTGAAAGATAACACAATCCTTCAAAATCGTAAAAATTTTAATGATGCTTATTTTTCTGAAATTTTTTAATGATTTACCATTTGATGTAGAAAATACAAATTGGGAGCATGCAAATCTCAAAGAAGGTCAAGTCAAGGAGAATAAGGAGGAATCATCTTCACTTTCTATGCAACATAAGACATTTGATATTTATGCATCCCTAAATCCTTTTTCATACTATTTCAAAGAGAAAGTGTGTGTTATGCTTCAAAGGAGACTACTACCAAGATTGAAGGATATGCTTAATGAAATACTAGCTCGAAAATTTGAAATCACACACTTCAAGATCTTTGATGATGGTGGATAGAAATAGATTAGTAACGACTTGCTAAGACGTTAAAGAAAGCACTTGGTGGGAGGCAACCCACAATTTATGTAATATTTGTTTTTGCTTTTCTTTTACTTTAGTTAATTTTCTATTTGCTCATTTTAAATGCATTTCTGAACATATGAGTGGTTGAAAACAATGAAGACAATTTTTAGTTTTTAGTTTAGGTTTGGGGGGGGCGTGCAAATAGGACATGTAAAAAACTTTTTGATACAAAAATATTATGCCTTTTTGCTACTTTCAAAGTGACTAATTGAATCTTTATGCATGTTTTATTTAATTTCCTTAACATGTTCAAGAGTTGTTGTAAAAGTTGGTTTTTGTTCATAGTTTATGCTTCATACTTTTGATGTTGAATTTGAGATAAATCCAAATCTAGTGTTTAGGAATCAAATAGTGGATACTACTTTGTGAGATGATTATTGAGCCAATAGCATTTCATTCTAAGATAAAATTGTTCTTCTACTCTTTTAAACACTTTTCTTACTATTTCAAATTGTTAGAAGATCTTTATAGGTTTTGGCATTGAATAATCTGATGAATAATCATTTACTTATTTTATATTGCTTAGATTAAATGATTTGAGAAAAATATAAAGTGTAAGCCTATTTCACTCATGCTTGACTTGTTTTTGGGATGCATAAAAAAAAAAAAAAAAAAAGTTTACCATTCACAAAATACCCTTGTATTTGGGTCTATAAAAAAAATACAAAAATGATGACCTAAAAAGTTCTTCAAGTAGTGAGTGGTTATTACAAAAGGAAATTAGAAAATAATTTTCCTTGAAGTCAATGCATTTTCATTTATTCTAAGGCACATACTTGAAATATTTGCTTGATGATTTTGATTGATGCATGAGAATAGTAATGTGAATTCTTTATAAATCTTATCATTTGATTCCTTTCATGAGATCAATATTATGCACTTTTTGAGCATTTTTTGTTTAATCATATCTGAACCTATTAGCTCATTTCTTTACATAACTTATATTCGCAAATATTTTGTTAAGTGCTTGAACCCATAAGATCAGTGTATTTTGTGAGTATTAGAGTCGAAGAGAATTTGGATTCTTACTCTAAGCTTGGGGGAATCAATGTTGACATGTTTTTAGTAATGGTGTATGAACTTGTGATGCGAAACTGATTTGCATGATGAACCTTGATGTGTTGAGATGATTGGATGAACTTATGCATAAGCCTCGATTATAAACTGAAAATAACTTAAGCATGAGAATTTTGTTGATTTAAGTTTGTAATTTTTCTGTTCATAGTATTGCTACTTGCCTTTTTAGTTTTTATTTTATAAGATGTTTGTGGGTAACATCGCTGCAAACTCCCACGAGACTATAAATCATCCACTAGGGAAATCTTAGGGTTTAAAGTCTTGTTGGATACGCTAAATGCAATTGTGACAATCAACAAAAGTGATTTAGGTTGCTATAGTTTAATTTTTGTTTTGCTAGAGGAATAGTAAAATGTCGGTTTGAGGGTAGTATTTAATGAACACTATTTTTACCTATATTTTGTTATGTTTTTAAGAATTTATTTTATGTTTTATTTTGTTTCTACCTTATTTTGGAGGGTATTTTCTTTGTTTTGTAGGCTATTGGGCGTTTGGAATAATATTGGACAAAATAAACAAAAAGAGTAAAAATGAGGCAAAAGTGGTAATTTCGAAAGATATCTTGCGTCGCCACATGAAGAAGCAAGAGCCTCGGCATAAGCCTCTTAGATTGCAATTGTTTCTAGAATTTCATCGTGTGCTATAGCATAAATCACTCTCTACTGCAGCTCAGGTCTCCTTGTCCAAACTATGCATTATGGAACTCTAGTGCGCGCTGCGACGCTAAAAATGTCAAGCCATGGCACAAGGCTCTCAAGTGGATTTCAATCTTCCAAAAATCATCTCTCACCACTGTCAAACAATTCTTTGCCCCGGCCCCATGTTTGTTCATCTAAATAAGAAAATAAGTAACGTTTTAAAACACCTTCCAATTTATTGAGAGATCTAGCTTGGGTAACTTGTCAATTGCTATAGGTGACTCATGCACTTGACAGCAATTAAATTTGTGCATCATAACCCGAGTGCCCGTTACCGTGGTCTGTAAAAGTTTACCCCTCGACTTGTGTATTTTTCATGTTTTTCATTCTCAGACCCGAGAGCATCACGTCGTGTCGCAAAGTTGTTACCACCAAGGCTAAGTCAAATTTTTAAGTTTGTACAATTTCTCATGAGAACCATGCGGCGCAGCCTAAATATGTTTGACCCATGGTCCAACCTAAAAAATTCAATTTTTATTAGAAAGTTAGATAAAATCAAAGGAAAAAATTGGGTTAGGTTATGTTAGATGAAATTATGCAAAATAAACAAAATTAAATAAAAAGAAGGTCATGTAAAAACTTGTTGGGTTGTCTCTCAACAAGAGTCATGTTTTACGTCATTGGCTAGACAAACCTGCACATGGTTAATTGGGGTGTACAATTTTATGATCTCTGGTCCTTTTCCAATAGAAAGTCCTTGTTTTAGATTTATCATGCTTATTTCCACTTGCATTTTTTATCAATTTGATATTTTCTTTAACTTCCATGGTGTCCTCCTTGCTATCTAAGTTATGGGTTTACCTACCCACATTTACTTGAATTTCTTTTTCTTTTTCTTCCCATCACTTTTCTTTGTCTCCTCAACTACCTTACTTCGTTCTTTCACTTAGGTGGTAATGACATTATCTTTTTATCTTTCCCTAAAGGCATGAGGATTGTTCAAATGCTTAAGGACTTTAAAGTAATTTCTTCATTGTGCACTCTCATAATTAGATCTCCTTTCTCCACATCAATCAATGTTCTTTTGGTTTCTAGAAAGGGTCTTCCAAGGAACAATGGAATTTCATTGTTTTTTATGCCAAGGATGAAAAAAATCTATTGGGAGTATGAATTTTGCCACATTAACTAGGATGCTTTCCACTACACCCACTGGTTTCTTCACTGTTCCATCTACCATTTGCAAGACCATAGGTGTAGCCTTTGGTCTTTGATGCACAAAAACTTGATAGTCAAATTTTGTATTTTATATAAGCTCGCAAGTGCACGAGTCACTTATAATAAGCGACAAGTATACTCCCAAGATCGTCTCTTAAAGGAATTGCTGTGGTTTTAAAACGTTATTTATTTTCTTATTTAGTAGAACAAACAATCCTAAACATTCTAACAATTGTCACTTTGCAGAAAAGATTGTAAATTCGGAAATTAATTGAAAGACTAAAATAAAATGCAAACAAAAGCAATCACAACCAAAGTGGGGATGATGGATGTAAATGGGATTATTAGTTCGCTATCCATTCATGGCAAAAACAAATTAAGCATTCAATTATTAGTTGGATTTAATGATTTTTCCGCTAAACCTAGAAAATCCCAAATCAATGGCGATTTTCACTACGATCAACTAATTAACGTCTTTGGCCCGGATCATTAACTAATCAATCGGAATTAGCTCAAGGAAATAATTCTAACCACCTAAACTAACACAAATCAATGCAATTAATTTAGGCTCTTGTTCATAATGCACAATTAGGCAAAGATGGCATTTCTTATGCCTAATTCTTAAATATTCTTTCTAACCACAAACTAAGGTTTGGTCCACTATTAATTCACAATCAGAAATTAATAAGAACATGAACAAGAAATAAATCCAAATCATATATAATTAAATTACAAAATTGTTCTTCCAATCATTGGAAGCAACACTAACATCCCAAATACATAAATTAGCCAACCATAACTAAATTGGTGTCAATCAATTTAGTCATAGAGGCAAACCACAAAATCAGAGAAGAGAAAAGATATTACAATAAAATTACCCCAAATGAATCCTCTAGCTCCAAATCCTTGAACTTGATTGATCCTCTTTCTCAAATCCTTGGAGTAGCTTCAACAATGGAGGTTCTTCTCTTGATTTTGGGTTGGTTTTTGGGTGGAAACCCTTGCTGCAGTAGCAGCTAAGGGGAGGCAGAAAATGGGTGTGAAAACTTGTGTTTTGGGAGAGTATAATGTTGTATTTATAGGGGGAGAGAAGTTGAAGACGCGTTTTAGGGTTTCTGGGCAGTTTTGGCACCTCCCGCCGCGGTACAGTTTTTTCCCGCCGCGGCGCGTGTTGAATTTTGGAACGTTGGCTAAAAACAGAAACATCCCCGCCGCGGCACAGGTTTTGCCCGCCGCGGCGCACGTTGAAAATTTGATTTTCCCAGAATCAACCCGAGAGCCTCTCGCCGCGGCACACATTTTCTTCGCCGCGGCGCGCCTTGTTTTAGTGCGCTGTAAATGCCCTTACATAGTATGTTGATTATCGATGTAAGGCTTACATTTTTAATCCTTTGTTTGCCCCCTTACATAATAAACGACATCCAATGTAAGACTTACATTTTTAAGCACTTTTGCTTCACTTTTGCTCTCTTTTTCCACATTTCTTCCCAAACCGATTTCGACCTACAAAACAATGAAATACCTTCCAAAACACGAAAATAATAAAATAAAAGATAAAATTAATGCTTAAAAACATAACAAAATATAGGTCAAAAATGTGTTCATCAAATACCCCCAAACCTACATTTTGCTAGTCCTCTAGCAAAACTAAAATCAAACTATACTAACCTAAATCACTTCCGTAGATTGTCACGGTTGCATTTAGCATATGCAACAAGCCTTTAAACCCCTAGGTTGCCCTAGTGGACGAGTTAAAGTCTCGTGAGGGTTTTCAGTGATGATTCCCACAAACATCCAACTAAAAGAAAAACTAAAATGACAAATAACAATACTACAAATAAAAACTACAAACTTATTTCAACAAAATTTCTCATGCTTCAGTTTATTCTTAGTTTATAATCGAAACTCCTACATAAATTCATCCAATTATCTTAACACATTAAGGATTCATCATGCAAATCAGTTTCGCATCACAAGTGCATACTCCAATACTAAAAAATATATTTCAATATTAATTCCCCCAAATCAAGTGTTAAGAATCTAAATTCGTTTCAACTCTACTCCTCACAAGATAAAAAATTCACTCTTCATAACACACTGATCCTATGGGTTCAAACACTCAACAAAGTATATGCGAATAGAAGTTATGTAAAGAAATGAGCTAATAGATTCGCATATGATTAAACAAGAAAGGCTCAAGAGTGTATAACATTGATCTCATGAAAGGAATCAAATGATAAGATTTATGAAGAAATCACATTACTAATCTCATGCATCAATTAAAATCTTTAAGCAAAAATTTCAAGTGTGCCCTAGAATGAAAATGCTTTGACTTTAAGGGAACTTATTTTTTTTTTTTTTTATGTATTAACAATTCATACTTGAAGAACTTAGGGTCATAAGAAACTTATTATCTTTTCTTTTCTTTTCTTTTCTTTTCTTTTTTTTTTTTTTTTTTTTTATTATTATTATTATTTTTTTTTTTTTTTTATACAATGACCCAAATACATATGTATTTTGTGAATGGATATAGGAATTCCCTCATATTTTTTTTTAAAGTCAAACATGGATGAGATAGGCAAACACTCCAAATTTTACTCAAATCATTTAATCTAAGCAATTCAATTAAGCACATGATTCTTCATTAGATGTTTAAAATCCTATCATTCAATGCAAAAACCTATAGAGATCTTCTAACAATTTGAAATAATAAGAAAAGTGTTTATTAGAGTAGAATAATGATTAACTCTCAGAATGAAACGTTAATGGCTCAACAATCATCTCACAAGGTAGTCTCCACTATTTGATTCTTAAACACAAAATTTGGGTTCATTTCAATTTCAATATTAAAAAGCATGAAGTATGAACTAGGAACAAAAACCAACTTTTACAACTAACCTTGAATATGTACAAGAAATCAAACAAAACATGTATAAAGATTCAATTACTCACTTTAAATTAACAAGAAAGCATGATAATTTTGTATCAAAAAGTTTTTATTGGAACCTATTTGTACCCCCAAACCTAAACTAAACATTGTCCTCAATGTTTTCAACTACGCACATGTTCAGAAAAGCATTTAAAAGGAACAAATAGAAAAATTAACTAAACTATAAGAAAAAGAAAAATATTACCTAAAATAGCGGGTTGCCTCTCTTTCGTATGAGATTGTGTCGTTATTCGTTGTGCTCCGGTTCACTGTTCCTTGCTTTTCTCATGAAGATTTTATGTATATGAACCTAATTTGAACCTCAAAATGTATACAACACAATTCACATTCAAACCCAATTATTAATTATAACTAAGTTAAATGAAAATACAAAAACATCACACAAAGTTAAACAATCCAAAAGAAAAATAAAAATAAAGATAAAAATAAAGGAAAATAAAAGAAAATAAAGAAAATGAAAATTAGTCCAAAATTAAATAAAATAAAACCAAATAAAAATTACAATTGGGAGGCTCAGTCCTCCATATCTTCTTGTTGTTCATTGTCTTCCTCGGGTTGACTCGCTGGCGGTACAAATGTGAAATCATGCCCGGATATTGTGGAGGTGGTTGAAATTGGGTGAGGTCTACTCCACTTTGTGTCAGTTGGCAACTCATCATATTGTGGAGTAGGGCATGGTAGTCATATTGATATCTCATGTGATCACTGAGCCATGCTTGTTGTTGGATTTGGTAATGACGCATCTCTTGTTGACATTGATGCATCTCATTGACTTTTGCCTCTATATTTATCATCCTATCTTTGGCGGAAGCGTTCCTTGAAGATTCGCCTTTTCTGCTTCCTTGCCCTGCCTTTGACCCACTTGTAAGGTGTTGCATGTAGGCAAAAGTCAATGTTTCAGCCGGTTGCAATAGGACCTCGCCTGTGTCGTATTTTACTCCATGTTTGACACATAAGGCGGTTATGAGCTGGGGAAAGAAATAACTGATGTTGTGATGCTCAGCTGAGTACACAACCCTTTGTTGTATCACCAATCCCACGTCAATTGACCGCTCGGTCTCTATAGCAAACTGTAAAACCGCTCTTTCCCGATCCATTGAACTGTAATGCCAAGTCGGCATTAATCTTGAGCAAACAAAGTATTGCCAGATTCGGGAATGAGTCCTTAAGTGCTTCGCCTGAAAAATATTTACCAAATCCCCTTTGTATTCCCACTCACCGTATCCATTGGTTAGGGTGTTAATGACTTCTTCGTAATCAACTTGCGTTAAGTAGGTTTCATACTCACTATTCGGTACATCCCTCAACCCATAGTACGAGTTGATCACCGTCCTATTGAAAGGGACCTCAATGCCCCTCACCCAAACCATTCCTTCACGTGCCTCCGGCACATTAGCATAAAACTCTCTAACCAGCGAACTAACACCCGCCTCCGGGGCATAAGCAAATTTCCTCCAACCTAGTCTCTCAACTATGTCAGAGATTCCCATTACTCCCACTTGTCCAAAGTCCATTCCCCTCTCATTTATGAAACCTTTGTTTCTTTTGGCGGCACCCTCGTACCGCTCTTGTGCTTCTCGGCTTACAAACCGAGAAGCATCGTATGTCCGATCTTCCACTACTTTCCCTTTCCCTTTAGACTTACTACTTTCACCAACCTTTCTTTTTGGAGCCATTTCAATTTTTAAACCCACTAAATTCAATCAATCAATCAATAAAATCCAGAAATTTCACAAAAATTCCAAAATTGGTTCCTCTCTTCTCCAAAATATTCACTTAATTCCAAAATTCAGAAAAATTTCACAATTTCCAGGAAATAAATACTGAATTGAAGAAGAAAAGTGACGAATTTTACCTTGTAGAGAGCAATTGAAGTGTTGGAGCAAAAAGCCCCAAATTTGCTCTTGAAACCCTAGCTTTGAAGTGTTGATTTTTGATGAGATTCTGATGAAATTGAACTTAAATAGGTGTTAGCAATGATGTAATGATGAAATGGTGATAAAAAATTTTGATTTTTGGTGAAGATTTTTGGGAGAAATTGAAGAGAGAAGTAGAGAGAAAATGAGAGAAAATGAGAGAAAGTGAAAGAAAATGAGAAAGTGAAGAAATTCATTCATGCCCGAGTGTTTTTCTGCCCAGTTTTCATGTTCGCGCCGCGGCATACAATTTCCCCGCCGCGGCGCGGTTAAAATTTTTAAAATGTGCGTGAAACAGAAAGTCCCTCGCCGCGGCATACATTTTACCCGCCGCGGCGCGCACATTTTTTTCAAAATTTGGCTCGTTAGGCAGAAAGTCCTGCGCCGCGGCACAAAATATTACCCGCCGCGGCGCACAATGTTTTTGAAATGTTTTTTTTTTTTTTTTAAAATCCAATAAAAATATTGAAAATACGATAAATGAAAATACGATAAAAGAAATAAAAATAATAAAAACAACGAAAGAAATACTATACCGAATGGGTGCCTCCCATTAAGGGCTTAGTTTAACGTCTTAGCAAGACGTTGTTAATCCACTCCTATCCACCATCATCAAAAATCTTGAAGTGTGTGATATTGATTTTCCGAGCTAGTATGTCATTTAGTATGTCCTTCCATCTCGGTAGTTGTTTCTGATGAAGCTTAGCACACACTTTTTGGTGGAAGTAGTAGGGAGAAGGATTTGGGGACGTACAAGTCTTAGATAAATGAGGTGAAGATGATTCCTCTTTGTTCTCCATAGAAGGTTGTAGAATGTGATGATCCGCAACTTGACCTTCTCGGAGAATTGCTTGTTCCCCATCTATATTTTCTGCACAAAGTGGTAAATCATCAAAAAATTCAAGAAAATGAATATCATTAAAAACCTTACCACTTTGAAGGATTATGTCATCCTTTACTTGCTCATCTTGATTGGGCAACTCTTCTTGTGCTAGAAGTTGTTCCGCTAGTTGCCCAATTTTCATTTCAATCCTTATCATAGAGTCTTCTAAGGAATCCAACCTTTGATTACGTTTCTCTTGGTTTTCTACACTAACTTGAATAAAAGTATTCAAGGTATCCTCCAAGGTTGGTTTCTTAGGGTGAATGGGTTGGTCATAAGGATTGAAATATGGGTATGAGGCATAGGGTGGGTTAGTGTTTGCTTCCCAATAAAAATTTTGGTGATTTTCCAACTCGAAAATATAGGTATAGGGATCATTCCAAGGAAGGCGACATCCCTCATTAGGTTCGAAGTTCCGGTTAGTAGACATATGGTAATCACCTGCAAAAGTGCAAACATTAGCATTATGTCCATATAAACCACAAATTCCACATACCTCCATATTTGTTAGCTCTTGGATATCAGTATCCAGCTTGATTAAGTGCTCTTTTGAATATGTTGATGTAGTCTATGAACGGTACCTTTCATATACTAACAAAAACAACAAAGAAATCAAAGCACCACAATATATATCCCAGAAAAAAGAAAATAAATAACAAAAGAAATAAAATAAAACAAACAACTAAAACAAATGACTCAAACAAATAAAAAAAATTTAAGAAACTAAAAATAACAAAGCAAAACACAAATATTAACAAAAATCACAAAACTAAAAAGAAATCACAAAAATAAAGAAATACGAAAAACAAACTAAACAGAAAATAAATAAACACTTTAAAACGCCAATTCCCCGGCAACGGCGCCAAAAACTTGATGCACAAAAACTTGATAGTCAAATTTTGTATTTTATATAAGCTCGCAAGTGCACGAGTCACTTATAGTAAGCGACAAGTATACTCCCAAGATCGTCTCTCAAAGGAATTGCTGTGGTTTTAAAACGTTATTTATTTTCTTATTTAGTAGAACAAACAATCCTAAACATTCTAACAATTGTCACTTTGCAGAAAAGATTGTAAATTCGGAAATTAATTGAAAGACTAAAATAAAATGCAAACAAAAGCAATCACAACCAAAGTGGGGATGATGGATGTAAATGGGATTATTAGTTCGCTATCCATTCATGGCAAAAACAAATTAAGCATTCAATTATTAGTTGGATTTAATGATTTTTCCGCTAAACCTAGAAAATCCCAAATCAATGGCGATTTTCACTACGATCAACTAATTAACGTCTTTGGCCCGGATCATTAACTAATCAATCGGAATTAGCTCAAGGAAATAATTCTAACCACCTAAACTAACACAAATCAATGCAATTAATTTAGGCTCTTGTTCATAATGCACAATTAGGCAAAGATGGCATTTCTTATGCCTAATTCTTAAATATTCTTTCTAACCACAAACTAAGGTTTGGTCCACTATTAATTCACAATCAGAAATTAATAAGAACATGAACAAGAAATAAATCCAAATCATATATAATTAAATTACAAAATTGTTCTTCCAATCATTGGAAGCAACACTAACATCCCAAATACATAAATTAGCCAACCATAACTAAATTGGTGTCAATCAATTTAGTCATAGAGGCAAACCACAAAATCAGAGAAGAGAAAAGATATTACAATAAAATTACCCCAAATGAATCCTCTAGCTCCAAATCCTTGAACTTGATTGATCCTCTTTCTCAAATCCTTGGAGTAGCTTCAACAATGGAGGTTCTTCTCTTGATTTTGGGTTGGTTTTTGGGTGGAAACCCTTGCTGCAGTAGCAGCTAAGGGGAGGCAAAAAATGGGTGTGAAAACTTGTGTTTTGGGAGAGTATAATGTTGTATTTATAGGGGGAGAGAAGTTGAAGACGCGTTTTAGGGTTTCTGGGCAGTTTTGGCACCTCCCGCCGCGGCACAGTTTTTTCCCGCCGCGGCGCGTGTTGAATTTTGGAACTTTGGCTGAAAACAGAAACATCCCCGCCGCGGCACAGGTTTTGCCCGCCGCGGCGCACGTTGAAAATTTGATTTTCCCAGAATCAACCCGAGAGCCTCTCGCCGCGGCACACATTTTCTTCGCCGCGGCGTGCCTTGTTTTAGTGCGCTGTAAATGCCCTTACATAGTATGTTGATTATCGATGTAAGGCTTACATTTTTAATCCTTTGTTTGCCCCCTTACATAATAAACGACATCCAATGTAAGGCTTACATTTTTAAGCACTTTTGCTTCACTTTTGCTCTCTTTTTCCACATTTCTTCCCAAACCGACTTCGACCTACAAAACAATGAAATACCTTCCAAAACACGAAAATAATAAAATAAAAGATAAAATTAATGCTTAAAAACATAACAAAATATAGGTCAAAAATGTGTTCATCAGTCTTCTAACCCAAATTTTCTAAACATAGCTACAAACATGACGATTACACTTGATCCTAAATCACAAAATGCATTCTTGAAGTGTTAGTCCCCAACTATACATGGGATCATTTTGTTTACACAAGGCTTTATGATCATTGGCATTTTATTGTGTTTCTCCAGCTTCTTCTTTTTAGCAAGCATTTCTTTTAGGAACTTCATGTAGGAAGGTGTTTTCTCTATAAGTGGAACCTTAATATTTAATTCCTTAAACACATCCAAATTTTTAGACATTTGTGCACCCAATTTGTGTTTAACAAGTTGTTGAGGAAAAGGAATAATTGGGGTATAGGATTCACTTTTCTTCCTTCTCCAACACAACTTTCTTAGTCTCCACCTCTATATCTCCATTGTTTTTTATTTTTAACTCAAGTTCCCCCAAATCATCCTCTACCAAAGGTCCACTTCTTTTTGTAATTGGATTGCATTATTCCTTAGTTGGTCCTTTAGGATTTACTTGTGTCACTAGGAAGAGCTCCTTGGGTTTTTTTGTTTAGATCTTGGGCAAGTTTCCCCATTAGTACCTCCAAATTACAGATAAAAGTTCCATGAGTTTCCTTTATACGATCCACTTTTGTGTTCATTGTTTGCATGAAGTCCTTCATTACTGCCATCAAGGAAGAGGTGTTATCTTCATTTGTGGGCTTGTTATTTTGAGGTTGTTGTTGTTATTGTTGGAATCCAAGTGGGAATTGAAGACATTTGAATTGATTACCCCTTTGATTGATGTTATTCCAATAAGTAAAACCCAAGTGTATCTTGAAAAATCTTCAACAATCACCAAGATTTACATTTTACCTCCAATGCTAGCAATATGCATTGGTCCCGTCATATCCATGTGGAGCAACTCTAAGAGTCTTGAAGTTGAAAGTTGCTAATTTTTCTTATGTTGACTTTTATTTTGCTTGTCTAATTGGCAAGGCCAACACACATGGTCTAGTAGGGAAGACTATTGTATTTTTGGATGACATTAGTGACCCTATATTAGGTTTATCAAGTGTAATTGGGTAATTACCCAAATTTATGTATTCCTTGGGTCATGGAAACAATATGAAAATATTAATGTTATGGGATTTTGATCAATAGGAATTGAAACTTTTGTGGCACTTGAGAAGGGAAACTTGGATGAGAGTTAGAGTTCAAGTGGGTGGTTCTTCCAATAGACTTACTCCAAGTTTGTTATATACATGTTATTTAAACATATTTAAATGTTAAAATTGTCATTTTATGTTTATGAATATATTTGATCAAGAATAAAATCCGTAAAAGATTTCAAATTTTGTTTAAGTTTAATATTTACTTTGCATCATGAGTTTTAAAAGTGTGATGGTTTAAATTATATGTGTAATACTGATATGTGATTAAATACTTTTGAATTCTGGTTTAAAGTGTTGCAAAGTTGTGGTATTGTAAAATATGTTCTATAAATGTTAGGGTGAGCTTTTTTTGGTGTATATGCTTGAGATCGATGTGCAAGGTTTGTACATAGTCCTAGGACACTAGACTTCATCTTGGGACATGGGATAGTGAGTCCTATGAAACAAGATAGCTCGTTCTAGGTCACGGAATGAGGAATCAAAGGTACGTGTATGTATAATTTTCATGTTGATTTTCCACTAATATGGTTTACATTGGTGATTTTGGAATTTATATGTTGAAAGATTGATTTATTCTCACCCCATAAGTTGTTTGGTTTACTTATAAACTAGAATTTTATGGACTTTGATTTTCTTACAAATAGAATACAAGGTGTTTTTATTTAGATAAAATCATTTAGGTAGTCAAATATATATATTTGATTCATGACTATTTATATATTTTTGTTTATATTGACAATAATTATTGTTTCACTTATATGTCGGTGTAACTCTATTAGTCAAAAACTCATTCTTTATTTTATATCTTTCTAGATGACGAGTAGTAGATAGCTTGGAGCTTCACAAGATTGTTTGGAACAACTGTGAGTATCCTTCGATATTTAGTAGTAAATGAGATATTGATAAAGATTTATGGATAACTGTAAAATAATTGTTCTTTTGGAGTGTGTTGTGGTAGTCTGGCATGCTAGAAACCATTCGATAATCGTATATAGACTATCATACAATGCCTTACTCTAATTTGATCTTTTCTTTATTTTTGACTACTTGAACGCAATTTTCACTTATAATGTTTTTGCTTTTGAGAACTTAAGTTTGGTTAAATCCCAATAACTCATTTAGCTCTTTCTTATTGATATTTCACATGATAAAACTCAAATATTGCTCTTAAGTTATACATAATTTATTCTATATAAACTTCCTTAAATGTACACGTTAATCTGTTAATTGTATTCATGTGAATATTTGATGAGATCATTTTATTTATCCGGATCAACTTTATAGTGTTCTACTTATACTTCTATTGTTGTAAGTTTTCACATCAAGTTTATAATTAACTAAATTTCTTTATGATTCTTTTGAAGTTCTTGTATTATTTGATCTTGTGTTTTTAATCCTCATTTAATCTTTTCCTAATCACGTCCTTGAATTTTTAGGTCATGATAGTGTGGTATCACAACACTGTATAGATCTCATTATGGCTAACCAACTCTTAAGACTTTGAAAGCTTGACTGATACTTTGAATGTTTTATTTTCAGCATGCCTCCTACTAATGAAATTGAGAGTCAAACTTTCAATCAAAATATTGCTCCTATTAATGAGGAGAAACAAGGAATGCATGCATTTTATCAAACTTTCTGCCATATATTGAGCAATGCACTCGAAGAACAACACGGGAAGGCCTACTATTTGAAAGAATTTAAGAAAATGAACCATCCACGTTTTGACAGGTCACCCGATCTAGATGCAGCACAAAAGTGGTTATGGGAAGGAAAAAAGATACTAAATACCTTAGAGGCTCGAATACAATTCCAAGCAGCGGTAGCTTCATATGCCTTGATAAGAGAAGTTAATTATTGGTGGTAGTTGCTCATAGTCTAGATATTAGAGCTATCACTATGCAAGGTTTCGAAGAGATGTTTTATTGACAATTTTTCAATGAGATGGTGCGGGTCATCAAATTGAAAGAATTTATTAACTTGATACAAAAAGATATGACTATGGCTCAATATAAGACCAAATTTACTCATTTATCAAGTTTGGGTTAAACATCATTCCCACTGACCAAAAAAAGTCTAGCAAGTTAACCAATAGCCTTTGCCCTAATATTTATATGCATATCATGTATTGGGACTTCGAAGCTATTATAAAGTTATAATACCGGTCTATCAAATTGAACGAGATAATAAGAATGTAATGTCTTTTATGGGATAGACTTATAAATCTAAAGACAAAAGAGTATTCCAAAGGGACAAGAAAGACGGTTCAAATAGTGGGTCATCAGGTAACAGTTCATCTAGGAGTCCTTGTTTCATACAATATGTGTGTCATGGATATGGTCAATCTTGACACATTCGAAGACATTGTCCACAATGACAATTTTCTAGACTACTCAAGGGAACACTAGTTAGCAAGTAGCTAGTGCAACATGGTCTACTAACTAGAATGGCACTCGTCATTACCTTAATAGCAATAGTCACAACCTCGACTCACAAGACAAATAGTATAGGGTTCCTACCAAGCTCCACAGCAACAAAAATGTTATTAACAACATGGTAGAGGAAATGGAAAAGCACCTCAAACTCAAGGAAGAGTCTACACAATAATTGGATGACAATCAGTAGGGTTTGAATCACATATTGTGGTGGAAGGTATTATACTTCTTTTCAATTCATGGGCTCGTATTTTGTTTGAAACTAGTGCTACACATTCTTTTATTTCCAACTCTATTGTGTGATTATTAAGATTAAATTTAGAAACGATGGAGAGTCTATTGAAATTAACTACCACCTTAGGGATGGCTTCTGAGAAACATTTAGTGTGTAGAAATTGTGTTCTTCAAGTAGTTGGTTATAAGTTTATCGTAGACCTAATACCCATAGATATGGATTATTTTATATTATCTTTGGTATGGATTCATTGTCATGGTACCTGGATGCAGGTGATTATTTTGAAGAAAAAGTAACTATCATTACAGATGATGGAATCAAAGTTCAATTTCTTGGTGAATGTGATATAATTCACTCAATTTTCTTTTCATTGTTGTTTAATTGGGAGAAGGAATCGAGATTGTTTTGCTTGGTTGTCAGTGATTGAAAGCAGTGATAGTTGGGAAGAAAACATTGTCAATATTCCTGTGGTCAATGAGTATTTGGATGTTTTTCCTAAAGATTTACTAGGGTTGCCACTAGAAAGAGACATTGATTTTGTTATTGAAGTTTATCTTAGAACTGAAGCCGTGTCAATTGCCCCATATCGTATGGCTCCTACTGAGAAGAAATAGTTAAAGGCTCAATTAAAAGAGTTGTTGACAAAGGGTTTTATTCACCCAAGTACTTCTTCGTGGAGAGCACCAGTCTTATTTGTGAAGAAGAAAGATGGAACATCTAGATTATGTGTTGATTACCATAAGTTGAATAGTGTAACCATTAAGAACAAGTATCCACTTCCTCTCGTAGATGAATTGTTTGATCAGTTGGATAATGCTAGTTATTTCTCAATGATTGATTTAAGGCTTGGTTACCATCAATTATGTATCAATGAGGCAATTATACCAAAGACAACTTTTTGAACTCCTTATGGTCATTTTGAGTTTTTGGTAATGCCAATTGGATTAATCAATGCTCTTGTAACTTTTATGGACATTATGAATTGGGTGTTTCGACCCTTTTTGGATGAGTTTATCATTATGTTTATTGATACTCAAAATCTTAAGATGAACACGAGCAACATTTTAGGATTGTCTTACAAATTTAAGGGATCATCAATTGTATGCTACATTTGAAAAGTGTGATTTTTGGACGAGGGAAGTTAAATTCTCAGGCATGTTGTCTCGAGAAATGGAATATTAGTTGATTCTTCCAAAGTAGAACTTGTGTTGAATTGGGAAAGACCAAGAAATGTGACAGATTTCTTGGATTGGCTAGTTATTACTGGAGATTTGTCCAGGATTTTTCTAAAATTGCAACCCATTGACTTATTTGACAAGAAAGGGTGTGAAGTTTAAATGAAGCGATGAATGTGAAGAGCCTTCTTGGAGTTAAGAAAACGTCATTATGGCTTTGGTTCTTGTTATTCCGAATAGTGAAGAGCCATGCAAAGTTTTTACTAATGCCTCATTGAATGGTTTAGGGTGTTGTACTTTTGCAACATGGTTGGGTAGTTGCTTATGATTCAAGGAAACTTAAATCTAATGAGAAGAATTAAACTACTTATGATTAGAATTGGCTGTAGTTGTTTTCGCTTTAAAAATTTGGAGGTTGAAGTATTTGTTCTCTCAAAAGGATCTAAATTTAAGACAGCATCAATGGGTGAAATACATGGAGGATTATGACTTTGAATTGCAATATTGCCTAAGTAAGGCACAGGTAGTAGCAAATGCTTTAAGTAATAAAATTGGAATAGTTGCTTCTATAATTATGGACGAGCACCATTATTGAGAACTACTATTTATAGTTGTATGATGATGTAGTCAATGTCTTCTTGCTTAATGTCGTTTGCAAAGCCAACCATTCAGGATAGGATAATTAAAGCTCAAAGGATATATAGATACTAAGATACATGAAGTATGGAGTAGCTTAGAGAAAGGTAAACAAGTTGAAGGTTGGAATTCTATTCCAGATAGAGCATTCATATTTTTTGGGAGAATAGTTATTCCCGATAATGACTCTCTCAAAATTGAATTGTTAAGTGAAGCACATCGATCAAAATATTTTGTGCACCCTGGAAGTACCAAAATGTATCAAGATCTTTGTCATCATTTTTGGTGGAAAGGAATGAAGAAAGATATTGTTAAATTTGAGACCAAATGCCTTACCTGTCAACAAGTGAAGAAAGAGCTCCAAAAACTAGCAAGAACGTTACAACCCCTACTTGTTGCTCAATGGAAATGCAATCTTGTTACTATGGATTTTGTTGATGGACTAAAATGAACTGCACAAGGTTTTGATTCTATTTGGGTGATTGTGGATTGTCTTACTAAATTTGTACATTTTCTACCAGTTTGAACTTCTTACTCTGCAACTAATTTCGATAAAATATATGTGAAGGAAATAGTTCGGTTACATGGAGTGCCATATTCAATTGTATCTGACTGAGATTCTAAATTTGTGGTCACTTTTGGAGATCACTAAAACATGTTTGGAAATTGAGTTATCTTTTAGCACAACTTTTCATTCTCAAATTGATAGACAATCTAAATGAGTAATTCAGATTCTAGAAGACATGCATAGAGCATGTGTGATGAATTTGGGGGTAATTGGTTAGAACATTTGTCGTTGGTTGATTTTTCATACAATAACAGTTACCATTCAAATATTGGAATGGCTCCATATGAAAATCACCTTATTAGTTTAACCTTCAATAATAGTTTTCATACAATCACCTTTGTGTTGGACAGAGCCAGAATATTATGATGTTCTAGGACCAAAACATATTTAGGAAAAATCTAACAAGATTTGTGTGATCAAGAAGAATCTTCAATCTACTCAAAATCATCAGAAAAGTTATGTTGATAAAAGAAGAAGGCCTTTGGAGTTTCAAGTTGATGATTTTGTGTTCCTTAAGGTACATGTCTAAGTTTTTTTTTTATCACAATTTAATTTTTAAGAATCTCTAGTAGTTCATGTGGTAAGACTTTCAATTCCCCCACTAGGAACCTAAGTTCGAATCCCACCCGAGTGTGTGAGTGTTTTCTTTCATTAATAAAAAAGGAGACTTTAGTACCCCTTTTAAAAAAAAAAAGGGAGCCACACATTTTGGACATAAAGGGAAACTTGCTGCAAGATTTATTGGACCTTTTCAAATTATACTGCGAGTGGGAAATGTAGCGTACAAATTGCAATTGCCTCCTCATCTTTCTAAGTATATGATGTATTTCACGTGTCAATGTTACGAAAATACGGACCAGATCCCACTCATGTTATTAACTTATTTGACATCTCATTACAAGTGGATTCTTCATATGAAGAAGAGCTAGTAGAGATTGTGGATTGGAAAATTAGATGACTTTGAAGAAAGGAAATTCCATTTGTAAAAGTGTTGTGGGGACATCACGGAGTTGAGGATGCAACATGAGAATTGGAGTCAAAGATGCAAAAAAAAAAAAACATCCATATCAATTTAACTAAGGTCATTACTTATTGTTTATTAAATTTCATGGACAAAATTTTATTTTAAAGAGGTGTGATTGTGGGACCCTAGTCCCTGATTGGAATTTAAAGGAATAATTGAGGTATTAGAGCAATTGATTTGTTTATTTAATGAGGAAAAAATGGTAATTTTATATACATTTTAAGAAAAAGGAAAAATAGTAAATAGATAAGGTAGTTGAAAAAAATTTAAAGAAAAGCCCAAAACAAGACCACAATTTTGGAAACTAATAAAAAAATATAGAAATTAAAAGCCCACTAAGGAAACAAAAGAAAAAGAAACAAAAGAGAGACTCACGAGAAAGAGAAAAAGAGAAAGAGAAAAAGAGAAAGAGCAGAAGGAAGGAGGGGGAAATTAATAGGAAAGAGAGAAAACTTTTTTTTTTTGGTGTCTTCTCTCAAGTAGCTCTTTTAATTTGGTTTAGATTAAGGTAACTTTTTATAACTCAAAATCATAAATTTTTCCTTGGCCATAGATAAGATTATAATATAATATTTGTTGTTTATTTTAGTAGATTCTCATATAATGTAATAGATTCCACCCATTTTGTGTTCTTGAACTCATGTATGTAGATTCTATGATGTGTTTCCAAATTTATAGAATGAATGTCTTTTGGATTTCTAAGTGTTCTTTAATATTTACTTTGCATCATGAGTTTTAAAAGTGTGATGGTTTAAATTATATGTTTAATACAGATATGTGATTAAATACTTATGAATTTTTGTTTAAAGTGTTGCAAAGTTGTGGTATTTTATAATGTATTGTATAAATGTTAGGGTGAGTGTTTTTAAGTGTATATTCCTAAGATCAATGTGTAAGGCCGAGCGTTGTACCTAAAGATTTGTGCATAGTCTTGGGACACTAGACTACATCCTAGGACACGGGATGGTCTATCCTGGGACACCGGATAATGAGTATAAGGGTCATAGTTCTAGAACACAAGACAACTCGTTCTGGGTCACTGACACAAAATTTTGCAAGTGCACGAGTCGTATACAAGTGATAAAGTATTTTAAAAATAAGTGTAAAACCCATGATGATTTGTTATTAAATATTTTGAGTATCAAAATTGAGTCACGCACAATACTATTTAGACTAACGAAATATTGTTCAAAATAAAATAAATTTAAATTAATTAATTACACTAATTAAAATGATTGAAAAACTAAGATATTGAGTTCCTAGGAGTACAATATCTCCCAATTTACTGACTCAGATGTTTAATTTTTCTAACACATTTGAAATGTAAAATTGAATACAAGCAACATAAAAATTGTATTTAGTCTTCACATAACAATTATATTCAAAACTGCTATCTATGATTATTAGTCAAGCTCTCTAATTTAAGTACAACCCAC
This sequence comes from Elaeagnus macrophylla, assembly GCA_029378325.1. Classification (NCBI taxonomy): domain Eukaryota; kingdom Viridiplantae; phylum Streptophyta; class Magnoliopsida; order Rosales; family Elaeagnaceae; genus Elaeagnus; species Elaeagnus macrophylla. The sequence goes on along the minus strand of CM055641.1, from coordinate 45,492,664 downwards.
ATATCTATAGTCATAGCAAATCCTAAAATAATAACCCACATATCTATGGCCATTAGGTCCTAGAATTTATTAAGTACAAAAGTTTACTAAGAGTACATATTACACATGGGTATTTTCATCCTCACGCGAACATATCATTTTAGTCATGGTCATAACATATATCGTTCTTTCAAATGCATACATGTCACCAAATTAACCTAATTAGTGATCAATTAATTAGGAGTAATAAGCAAAGAGTAAAATAAACAATCCATAAGCATATAAATATATTAAAATAAAAATATAGCATCCAAATTAAATAAATTGGTTTCATTGGAATCCTAGAGCTAGAAACTACTCCATAAACAATTATGCACAAAATCTTAGAGAATTTAACCTTAAAAAATACAAAAGAAACAAAAAGAGAAAAAGGATAAGAAGAAACCCAAAAGAATTGCTCAAATTCTTTGCTCCAAATGCTCCATTTTAGCTATTTTTCTGTCTAAAATCTCCATGAAATGTGTAAAGAGTTTCTCTCTCTATCTAGCCTCTAATGTAAAAAAAAATGGGGCTACTGCTAGGTTTAATGTGACAAAATTTGTGTAAAAATTCAGATTAGATTGTGACCATTGGATTAAATGGAATGAATGCATCAAATTGTGACATGTGTTGAAAAGAGGCAAAGCTAACACGGACGACATGTGGCAAGCGTTGATTCAGCAAGGCAGACAAGTCATGATTAAACTGATGCATAATGCTATTCGGCACTGAGTGAAATGAGATGTGGCTGATGCTTGTCGAAATCTGGTTGGAGGGCTTGGCGTATGTTGCACACGGGGCGATCAAAAATTAGTGAACATGGCTTGGGTGGTGTACGACTAGCACGACATTTTCGAAATCAATGCTTGATCGACACGTGTCTGCATGATCTCAAGTGGCGTGGATACTTTGATGATGTGGCTTCCTGCTATTAGATGGTTAGGGCTTGTATGGTGCTAAGATGCAAAGCACATGGCTAATTGAAATTTCTAACTACATCCAGCCTTGTTGCTAAGTACAACTATGTTTCAAAAATTCTTTAAAATCCAAAAAAAAAATCATATTATTTTCCTTTCAATCTCTAAAAGTTGAATTTAGCATTTTTAACACAAAATATCCCATTTATTTAATAAAATTAACTAAATATTAATTTAAAAAGATATTAGTAATTATATTTTCATAAATTTATCATACCCTCAACTTGACATTTTGCTTGTCCTCAAGCAAAATAAAACAATAAAAATATCTAAAACAACATGAATTAAAAACAATGGATATAATGATTAACGCAAATGAAAGTTAATTAACAAGGGTTCCTCAAAGGTTTTAGAATGTACATAATTCAAGGTTACACATAAATATTCACTAAACATGAAAATTCACTCAAGTGCATGCTTCCATTCTCAATTGATTATCTCGTGTGTGTGTGTGTGATATGCCTTTTTATTATTCTCATAGCATGAAAGTTAAATAAATTTATGCAAATAGGCAATGCAAGTCGGATCTCAAACATAAAATATACATAAGTCTCATAAGTTTGCTTTTCATGCCTTTCTCCTCTAATATAGACACACATAAAGCCTGGGATCATTAGGACTTATTAAGCTTCTAATGCAAGTTTAGGTTGAGGATATGAAATTGGATACAATTTAAGTTCAAATCATACCTTTAGCAAAAACTTTTTTTTTCTTCTAGGCTCATATAACCTTCACACATCAAGTACACCTGACTTATTATCGTCTTTGATTACCACACAAAAAAAAAACCTTTTTTTTAGTTGCAATAGCCCCAAATTTACACTTTCTATCAAATTTTCTTCTTTTTTTTTATTTTTTATTTTGGGTATAGCACTTTTTTTTGTTACCAACTCTTACTCCCAACATCATGTTACACTTCATAATATATATAAATAAAATCAAGTACTAAAGGTGTGATGATAAAGCGAGACTATATTTAAAGTTAGGTAAAATGTAGTTGGCAAAACAAATGTCAATATTAAGCTCAAAGTGGATGACTAAGGATTCAAATGTACAAGGTTATCAAGAGAGGCTCAACCGGTCCAAAACTAGCCTAATTCACACAAACCTCTTTAAATATGCATACTAACTACAATCAAAGCATTGTGCTCAATCATGGAATATCACAATCAAAAATAGAACCTACGACAAGAACAAATCCATCTAGTCAACATTCATGCTTTTCCAAACAATCATGCTCAAACAAACTGTGGTCATTATCATTGGAACCAAAAATCAATCAACAAAGCAAGCACATACAACCACATATTCTATCTTTTCCAGACATGCTTTCAAAATAACATAAGAAACTAAACCAAATTATCAAAGGAATCCAGAGATTTTCACCCCTAAACTTAATATGCACATTGTACCTAATGTGCAAAACATTAAAAACATTATCAAATAAAGATGAGAAAACTCTCCTAATTGATGCTTTAGTCCTTGTTTACTTGATAGGGTTGATGTAGCACTAACTTCCTTCTTTATTAGCATCTACAAAACTAGAAACACACTAATTAGTAAATAAAAAAAATATTAAAGTAACTAAAATTTAAATGACTTGAGTTGCCTCCTAAGAAGCGTCACATTTATAATCCTTGACTAGACTTTTTATTATCCAACAAGGTGGATAATACTTAAAATTTTACATGAATAACCATTTTACGATTTTTATAGAGGTAAGATCATGATTTTCAAATTTTTTCATAGCGTTCAAAACCCACATTCTCGCTATTGAGGCTTCATAATCCTTTTTTAGAAAAAGGAAACCTCCAACTCCAACATATAATCCAATGACTTAATCAAAAGGATCGATTTGGATCACCTTCAAGAACTATGGTACTTAAAACCTCAAATGTCACCACTCTAACCTCACTCCTCATGGTAAGCTCTCCCTTGTATCTGTCCAATTTGAGCTTACATATACAACTAGGAATATTCCTTATGTCCTCTTGAACTATCACATTCTCCTCAACTTCATCCATGGGCTCATTTTTCACCACATGCCCGACTTCCTCTGGTAACTCCCCACTTTCATCCACCTTCTCTTGATCATTCGTTACAAATATCTCATAGCCATGCTTGGTTATGTATTTCTCAATCAATTCCTTCGTGGAAAGTTTCTTCTATATTGGCTATGTAGAAGAGTCACCCTCTTGAATGTACTTCCAAGAGTGAGTAGGTTGATTCCCCCAATCCATGTATTGATAGGAGTTTGATGGCTACGAATTGACGTAAAAGCTATCATAGGTGTGGCCTCCTCCAATCCATCCTTATGCATGTAAAGGATGTTATACGATTTGATTCCCCATTTATGACCTCAATAAGAAAAGATGATAATGCTCTATCAGCTCAGTGGGATGTTTCGAAATTTTTAGTATGATGTTTTCAGTTCAGTATGATATTTACTAGTCCAATTCAATATGATATATATATATTTTTTAGTTTAGTTAATTCAGTGCACATATGACATATATATAAGCAGAGCAAACTAAGCCATTTTTTTGCTTGCATTAAGTAAGTTCCCTACATGTGTAGTTGAGTGCTTGTGTCAGTGCTAAGTATCTCTTCTGTGTACAACCAGATCCGCTGATGCACTTGGCATATAAAATTAAAGTACATTTCTCAAGGTTATACTTTTTATTTGAATACTTATCAAGCACATTACAATATTATAAAGATCAAACATATCATTTTGCATTAGAATGTTATTTCATGGTAACTCATAATATCGTATAATATTTTATTCCAAAGATCATACGTAGATGATTTTTACGAGCATGTTATTTTATTGTAATTCATGGCATTTCATTTCCAATTTTTACAAGTACCAAATTATAGTTATTTTATTAAATTCTTCTACTCACTAAGCTTTCAAACTCACCTTTTATATTTTTGTCTCCTAGGTACCAGATTGATGAAACATAACTTGACAACAAGTTTAGAGGCTTATGACGAAACTTTTGTAGTACAGTTTAGATGGTTCTTAGATGGTTTAGTTACAAAATATATTGTTAGGTATACTTAGGGATTTTGCTTTATTTTACGCAGCAATTTAACAAAAGTATCCTATGAATGACACACATAAATAATGAGTAATTGGTAAGATGAGAGCAAGTTGAAGATCATACAATTCTAAGATAACATCAACAATTAGAAGAACTAACACAAGTTTCAAATTAATTAAAGCCAAAAAAATATAACAAGTGATGCAGATTGGGTGGCATTCATAAAGGATAGAATTTCTCTTGACTTTGATGTGAATGCATGTGATTTTCGTACTTGTAATAATATTCACGATTTATTTAACTACTATCAAATGTAATGTATTTTGTGTTACAGCCAAAGGGTAAGAAGTTTAGTAGAATGTGAAGAAAACAAACTCTTCAATATATTAAATAGTATAGCCTTATTGACAATGAATTAAACATGTACATAATATTTATAATGTTTATCACAAAAATGGAAGTTATCCACCTACGGAAATTACTAGAGCTAATATTTGGACTAGAGGACATCTTTAGAGAATGGAGAGCAAACAAATGAAGTAATTTATCGAACAATGGTATACTTTAGTATTACAAATAGTCTTAATTTATTTATTATCACTACAACAATATATACCTATAGGTACGGTTGTTAAATTAAAAATTTGATAACAACAATACCTAAATAGCTATAGGTACGGTTGGCCGTGTATTTTAAAAGAATTACCTATGGGTACAGTTGTTAACCGTACCTAAAAGTGAACCAAAACGCGGAACTTTTTCGGAAAATTACGGAAACTTTTAAGTACAGTTGTTAACCGTACCTAAAAGTTGACCTACGGGTATGGTTGTTAACCGTACCTAAAAGGATACGGGTACAGTTAACAACCGTACCCGTAGGTTAATTAAAAAACTTTTAGGTACGGTTAAAGGATACGGGTACGGTCAACAACCGTACCTAAAAGCCTATAGATACGGTTAACAACCGTACCTAAAAGGATACGGGTACGGTCAACAACCGTACCTAAAAGCCTATAGATACGGTTAACAACCGTACCTAAAAGGATACGGGTATGGTTAACAACCGTACCTAAAAGTTTTTTAATTAACCTACGGGTACGGTTGTTAACTGTACCCGTATCCTTTTAGGTACGGTTAACAACCGTACCCGTAGGTCAAATCATTTAATTAGGTCTCCACATCCACGGGCTCCACACAAATGTTATTTTCTTCCCCACCCGAGCCCACCCTTGTCCCACAATATCCAGCGCCGCCTCCCTCCCTAAGCCATACGTGACCGGTTTTGCTTGGGTGTTTTCGTTGCCGGCTGCTTTCCGACGGCGTGAGTGCTACCGCCTAGTTTTTTCTCCCATTTCAACCATTAGCCGCCTAGTTTTTTCTCCCATTTCAGCCGAAAAATTCCATTTTTTTCCTCCACCATTTCAGCCACCAAAGGTCCCATTTTGACCTCAATTTCCGCCACCATCAACTTTTCTCCTTCAAGGTATGTATTTTTTACACTTTTTTGAGTAATGTACTTGATTTTTTTCTTAATTAGTTCATGAACTCTATTACCCATATTTGCTATATGCCTTGAATATATATGTTTTGAGAATTTTTGCCTAAAAATAAATATTATCATTATTTATTTATAATTGCTATGATATTATTATTCATGCATATTTTATATTTGTTCATGAAAATTTTTATATGCGCATATAGTTGCCGTTAATATATATATATATATGTTTTAATTTATTTATTTTATTTTGTTTATTATTATTAATTATTTATAAAGTTATATATTATTGTATATTTATTCATGGAAAAAATTATATACATATGCATAATGCGATAAAAAATTATATAATGTTATATGTTGATTGTGAATTAATGTTGTATAACTTGTATATATTTTTATTTTTTTTACTTGAATTAATGTTGTTTGTATTTGTATATATATATTATTTGATTCTTTTTTTTTAATATTTGTGTCACTTGTTATTTCACAATATTATATATGTTCATTGACATAATGTTTATATATATATATATATATATATATATATATATATCTTTAATTAGGTTTTTAAATGGATAAGTCTTGGATGTCAATGGATAGAAGGTCAAATGAATTTAGTGGAGGGCTTGAAAATTTTCTTACTTTTGCTGCTGATAATGCAAGTAATCATGAAAAAATTAAGTGTCCTTGTCTGAAATGTGGGAACCGAAAAGGACATAATGTTATGGAAATTCGAAATCATGTATTCAAACATGGTATTGACAAAAGTTATAAGATATGGTTTTGGCATGGGGAAGAAATTATGAAGAATAGTAATGAGTTCCCCAATGCGTCCCCTACACAACAAAAGAGAAAGCGTGAAGAAGCTTTTGTTGATACTAATGAAATGTTAGATGCAGTGCAAGATAATTTGAATGCCGATATGTTGGGTGAAGAGTTTAATGACATTTTAGAGGATGCTGAAAAACCGTTATGGAATGGGTGTAAGAAGTACACTAAGATTTCTGCATTAGTCACATTGTACAATATTAAAGTGAAGTGTGGAATACCTGATAAGTATTTTAAAGAACTTCTGACTGTAATAGGTGATATGTTGCCTGAGGATCATAAATTACCTCATTCTATGTATGATGTTAAAAAAACACTTAATGAGCTAGGTATGGGATATGAGAAAATACATGCATGTCGAAATGACTGCATACTATATAGGAAAGAGTATACAGATGCACGTGAATGCCCTATATGTAAGGAATCAAGGTGGAAAGAGTCCAAATTTGGATTAGATGAAAAATCAAAAAAAATACCTGCAAAGGTGTTGTGGTATTTTCCACCTATTCCACGTATTCGAAGGATGTTTCGAAGCATTGATACATCCAAAAATTTATCATGGCATGCTGCTCAAGAGGTTGTTAATGGTAAAATAGAACATCCATCACATTCTCGTTCTTGGAACCTCATCAATGAAAAGTGGCCTGAATTTGCATCAGAGCCCAAAAATCTTAGACTTGCACTTGCAGCTGATGGTATCAATCCGTATAGCTCAATGAGTACTAAGTATAGTTGTTGGCCCGTTATGTTGGTCAATTATAATCTCCCACCGTGGCTATGCATGAGAAGGAAGTTCATGATGCTAACATTGTTGATATCAGGCCCTAAGCAACCAGGGAATGATATTGACGTGTTTTTAGAGCCATTAATAGATGATTTAAAAATTTTATGGAATAATGGCATTGAAGTATTTGATTCATATCATCAAGAGAAGTTCACCTTAAAGGCAATTCTAATGTGGACTATTGATGCACAAAAACTTGATAACCAAATTTTGTAATTTATAAAAGCTCGCAAGTGCACGAGTCACTTGTAGTAAGCGACAAGTATACTCCCAAGATCGTCTTTCAAAGGAATTGCGATGGTTTTTGAAAGAGTCAAATGTAATCCAAAACGTAACAATTAAATAAATTCTAAACACTCTAATTGAAGGTTGGTTTTGTAACTGGTTTCTAAAATCATAAAAGTTCTAAAACAATGAAAGTAAAAGCGTAAAAGTTTTGTTGAAACGATGAGATGAACGAATGTGGGAAATTAGTTAGTGAACTAAGTATGGATAAATTGGTTTACGTGGTCTCCTCAATCAAGCATATAAAGTGAATTTATTGATTCCTTTTACTAATCCTAGAAAATCCCAAATCAATGGTGGTTTTCCCTTAATTAATTAATTAGCTTCTTTGATCCAGATCGTTAATTAGTTAATTAGCATTACTTTTAGAAAAGGTAGTTTAATCACCTAAATTAAGACAAGTCAATGCACTTAATTTAAGTTCATGCTCAATAATGCCCAATTGGACTTAGATGGCGTTTCTAAAGTTCAATCCTAAAAATAGTCTCAAATATTCATAAACTAAATTGGCCAAAAATAATTGATGAATATAGATGTGAAGAGCAATGAACATGAAACAAATCACTCAAATAAAAATCAGACCACATAAACATTATCCATTCAAAGTCACATCCCTAAAATCCCACACAAAAGGGTTTAGCTACACATGATCAGATTCAAATCCAGATTCTTCATTATAAATAACATCAAAAGAGTTCTAATGAGATAAAGAAAGATTACAAACAAGAATCTACCCACTTTCACTCTTGCAACAAGATCCTTGATGTTGGATGATCCCCTATTTCAAGTCTCTTAATGAGGCTCCAATGGAATAGCTTTGATGAAGTAACTTCTCTCTCAAAATTGTATGAAAAATCTGAATTCGCCCTGTTCACGAGTTGGAGGAGGCTGATAAATGGTTTGGAGGCTGGAGAAGTGTTGTGTCCTTGATGGAGGCTGCAAATTATGTCCCAGATCTCTCTAATCTTCTTGGAGGCTGAATATATATTGTGTCCAAAATTAGGTTTTCCTTTCTTGTAAGGGTTTTCATATATTCTGTAAGTGTCATGGCCCAGGAGGAGTCCAGTCCGCGCGCGCGCGCCGCGGCGCACATTTTCCATGCCGCGGCGCACATTGTTTTTACAATTTATGAGCCAAAACAGAAACTTCCTCGCCGCGGCGCGCGATGTTTTCATGATTTCCAAATTGCAACCCGAGAGCCTCTCGCCGCGGCACACAATTCCTTCGCCGCGGCGCGCCTTGCATGTAACAATGTACATGGTATGTACGCGTATGTACATGCTCTGCTGATTATCGATGTAAGGCTTACACAATGGATGGCACCTAATGTAAGGCTTACATATTTAGACATTTTCACTCCATTTTTGCTCTCTTTTTCCACATTTCTTTCCAAACCTACTTTGACCTGCAAAACAATAGAATACCCTCCAAAACAAGATTATATCGAGATTAAACGCAAAATAAACACTTAAAAACATAACAAATAGTAGATCAAAATAGTGTTCATCAACTATAAATGATTTTCCTGCATATGGTAACTTGTCTGGTCATGCTGTGAAGGGCTATTTTGCTTGTCCAGTTTGTAGCACAAATACATATGCGAATAAATTAGCCCATTCTCATAAAATGTGTTACAGAGGTCATCGCAAATTCCTTCCACTTGGGCATAAATATAGAAATCAAAGACGATGTTTTGATGGAACACAAGAATATAATGAAGCTCCATTACCACCAACTGGAGATGATATTCTAAAAGAAGTTGAAGGAATAACTTTTCCTCGTGGTAAGAACAACAAAAACTTTTAAATACTTCAATATGTTGGAGGAAGAGATCAATATTCTTTGAATTAGAGTACTGGCAACATTTGTCAATTAGACACCTTCTTGATGTTATGCATATTGAGAAAAATGTGTGTGATAGTATTCTTGGCACCTTGTTGAATATTCCTGGAAAAACAAAAGATGGATTAGGTGCTCGATTGGACTTAGCAGACATGAAGTTACGTCCAGAGTTGCATCCTCAATTTAAGGACCGTCGCACTTTTCTTCCTCCAGCGTGTTTTACTTTGTCTAAAGAGGAGAAAAAAAATTTTATGGAAACACTATCCAATGTTAAAGTTCCTTCTGGATATTCCTCTAATATAATGTCTTTGGTTAACACTTCAAATTGGAAATTGAATGGAATGAAGTCTCATGATTGTCACACTTTAATACAACAAATATTACCCGTTATAATACGTGGTATGTTGCCTAAGGATGTTAGGAGTGCAATCATAGATATGTGTACGTTTTTTAATGATATATGCAAAAAGTCTGTGGATGTTACAAGGCTTGAAGAAATTCAAAAAAGAGTTGTGCTCACATTATGTAAATTTGAAAAGTATTTTCCACCATCATTCTTTGACATAATGATACACTTAACAGTGCATCTCACAAAACAGTTGGAGTTATGTGGACCTGTGTACTTAACGTGGATGTACCCTTTTGAAAGACATATGAGTGTACTTAAAGGTTACGTTCGTAATCGTAATCGTCCAGAAGGGTGCATGGCAGAGTGTTATGTGGCAGAGGAAGCAATAGAATTTTGTTCTGAATTTTTAATTGGAGTAAAACCAATTGGTCTTTCAGTTGACTTGATTAAGCACTTAAATTGTGAGAGCATCTTCGGAAAGTCAGATAAAGGTGGGTGGGTTGATTCTATTGATCGTGCACTTTGGGAACAAGCACATAGTAATGTTTTGAACAACTTGGAAGTAGTTCAACCTTATATCGAGTATGTGTACTCCTCATACTTTATTTTTTTTTGTTCTAATCATTAAATGTTCATCTTACTTTGACACAAATCAATTATTTTTGTAGGAAACATATGAAGCATATTCGTCATACAAACCAAAATAAGAGAGAAAAATGGATATTAAATGAACATAATCGAACATTTATATATTGGTTGAAAGCTCAAGTAAGTGAATTATAAGTTGTATTTACTAGTCAATTATAGATTTAATTCATTATATTTATTACTAATTACTAATGAGTTAAATGTGGTAATTTTGTGCTTTAGATTGCAAATGAATTGAATAGAACAAGTTGTAATATCTCTGAAGAATTGAGATGGATAGCACAAGGTCCGAAGTTTAATGTCATTAAGTATCATGGTTATACCATAAATGGGACCCATTATCAAACAAAAAATAGAAGTGACAATCGTGTTACCCAAAATAGTGGAGTTTCTATAATTGCAAAAACTATGCAATTTTCAAGTGCCAAAGATATGCAACCTATTGAAGGAGACATTCATTATTATGGAGTTATTGATGAAATATGGGATCTAGATTATGTAAAGTTTAGAATTCCTTTATTTAAGTGTAGTTGGGTGGATAGCAAACATGGAATAAAGAAGGATGCACTTGGTTTCACATGGGTTGATCTAAATAAGAAGTCACATGTTAATGACTCTTTCATTTTGGCCTCACAAGCTAAACAAGTTTTCTACATTCATGATTCTCAAGAGAAACAATGGTGGAATGTCTTAACTCCTCCTCGTCGGGATTATAATGACACTCTTAATATTGACGTATCAGGAGACATCGTAATGGAGCATGAGGAGGTTGTTAGTTTGTTAGATGAAAGTAACATGTTAGACCAACAAGAAGATGACAATGTTGATTATTGTCGAATTGAGTGTGAAGGAACGTGGATTGTACATGACAAAGAAAAATAATGTTATACTCATTATGTATTTGTAAGTTATACTTTAATTTAATTAATTTCTTAATATATTTTGTTGTTAATTAAACATGATATTATATGTGTACTTATAAAAATGTGTGTGATATTGCAGGATGGAATTGTCTCAACGTTCAAGTGGTAGTACGGAGAAGAAAACTAGAGGTCGTACCCAAATGAATAAGTTAGTGAAATTAAGAAGTGAAGGGATTAGGACATCCGTACTATTTAATTCAGAAAACATACCTATTGGACAAAATTCTAATGATTTCATTAGTTATTTATGATTGTACATACAATTATTTAGCTAGTAATTTTTTTAAATCATTGTATTCATAAATTTTTAAGTATCATGTATTTCCTAATTATTTATAACTATATATAGATCTAATTACCTTTTTTTTAGTTTGCAGAAAAGAAAACATACACACGAGAAGAACTTGATGTTTGTCGAAGAGAAGTATGTCAATTCCTTATTGATAGTATTGAAAGCACAAGTTAGACAATTAAATATTTTACATTTTGATATATATTAGTTAGATTTAACTTGTATGTATATATAGTTAATTTAATTAGGTTAGTGACATTAGCTATGTATTTTAATTTACTGAAATGACGACGCAATATGCATAATTGTAATAGAATATTTGTATGCTTGTTGAGATATGTATATAAATGTCTGATTAAAGTCTGATAATATAGTCTGAGCAGGGATAAAAACAGGTAAAAATATAATTACAGAAAAAAATTATTAAAAAAAAAAATTTTAACCTATACAACCGTACCTAAAACCATGTAATATATAAGACAACCGTACCCGTAGGGTTTTAGGTACGGTTGTTAACTGTACCTAAAACTCTACAGGTACGGTTACACAAACGTACCTAAAATCCTACGGGTACGGTTGTTAACTATACCTAAAACTCTACAAGTACGGTTAACAACCGTACCCGTAGGGATTTACGGTTACAAATACCTACGGGTACAGTTGTTAACTGTACCTAAAACTCTACGGGTACGGTTAACAACCGTACCCGTAGGGATTTAGGTACGGTTACAAATACCTACGGGTACAGTTGTTAACTGTACCTAAAACTCTACTGGTACGGTTAACAACCGTACCCGTAGGTCAACCTATAGCGACACGCGCCACGGGTACAGTTACGCGCTAAAAGACAACCGTACCTAAAAGCCTATAGATACGGTTAACAACTGTACCTAAAAGCCTTTTTCCTTGTAGTGTATAAAATATATTTAGTTTCAACAATGCATTTGCATATTATAGGAAGAAATAAAAAAGCTAACTCAATCATCTACTCCACCCTCAATAATATAAAAGATGTCATTGCAAAAGTTTAGGGAAAAGAGCATCAAGCAGATGTTCAAGGACTAGGATTTGGAGTTACACCAACCCAATTAAGTGCTATATATGAATATTAACAACCTAAAAGTGAAAGAACTTGAAGATAAATTTGAAGCTCAAAGTAAAAATATGACGAAATTTTTTGAAGAAATGCTTGCATTAGTAACAATAGTCATAAGTCAGTTGATCATGTGTTCTATTTATTAAATTAAAAAATAATATTTGTGGGTAATTTTGTTTTTTCTTATGATTTCAACTTGCCTTTTATAGAGAAAAAATAATGGTTATGACGATCAGTCTACAACTCACACTAATGCCTCTTAGGTACTAATTTCACATTCCCACAACTCATTGTTCTCCTCTTTTTTAATATTTAAAAATTTCAATGCAGAAAGTTAGGGGAACAACAATGCAAGAAAATGGCCAACATGAAAAGGCAAGATGCAAATTATTGAATTGGTATAATTTTAATGTAGAAGAAGTGATGGCAGAGGGACCAATTGCATCAACTGATTCTATTAGTAAAGTGCATCATGTGCCACAAGTAAGAGATTGTTGGAAAGTGGGGTTGCCAATGCAATTCATCCAAATGTCAACCTATATAGACTCATGATAGAATTTAGAATCCTTGACTCTTATAATATTATCTTGGGAAATTGTTTCTGAGGTACTTAAACTTAGTTCTATTTTATACAAAGGTGTTCAAACTATTTTCTTCAATAGAAAGGTTCTTATATTATTATTTTGTTTAGACATAAGTATTTTTTTGAGATTAAAGCTTGTCACATTAATTAATTAGTGTAAATTAGCTGACGTAACACGTGTTAAATTTTTATACTTGGCAAAATTCACTTATGTGGCAAGCCTTAATTTAAAAAATGTACTTATGTGTGAGAAAAAATAAAAGCATGGATACCTTTTTTAGAAAAAGATAGTTCGGATACTTTTGTTTGTAATAAGTCTAAGGTTGGTACCTCAAAAGCTGTTCAACATATTTCCTTAACTATTAATTAGTTCAATGAAATTATTTGGATTTACAGTTAATTGATTCTCGCTATATTTTTTATTATATCAATGAAACAATTTTAATTGTTTATGTGACTCGATACCCCCTCCTATATATTTTTAAGTTTGAAACAAAAATATGCTCCTGGATTGCTTTTAATTGACAATATATGTCATTATTTATGTGAAATTTTTGTTTTTGAAGAACATTTTTTTCTCTCTATTTTCTCCATATTTATAAAGTTTTTCTCATGTTTTATGTTGCTCAATTTTCTCTATTATGCAGTCGTAAAAACCAATGGATGAAGCTATTAAAGCAATTGACGTATCAATAGGCAAGAATATATTCATGTTGGGATTTAACAGTACTATTTTGAACTTGAAATCTTTGAAGATCGAATATATTTTGCTTAATTCATTTTATCAATGTAACTGATATGGCAATTTTGGGATCTATTTTGTATTGATTTTGGAAGTAGCTAGTTTGAAAATAATTCATTAAAATCAGATTTTTTTTTCTCTACTCTTTCTTTAGTTCTGTTGAATTATTTATTAAATTTTTTGATTTTCGTAGCTAGTTTAATATTTAATTTTATTAAGAGTGTTTTCATGCACTAGATTATGGTTCTATATACTTTTTATGTTATAGTTTAATTAAAATTTTTCTTTTAATTTGATGATGTAATTAATTTTAGCATGCTAGATTTTGGATTAGAATTAATCACTTAAGTTAAAAACTGTCAACAAATTTAATTTTGTCTAATTTAGTTATTACTGTTTTTTTTGAAAATTCTTGCTATGGTTGAATTAAATCTAGTAAACGTACCTTTAAGTTGATCATTAATTAGAATTAATTAATGACTATATCATTAGTTAATTAAAAAGTAAGAAAAGATAGAGAATCTTAATCATACTTTGATTTATAAAGCTAAATTCATCAAATTAAAAAATGTTCTAAAGTATGTAATAAGTTTAGAATTTAGAAACTAGTTTAATCATAGCATAATTAATTGAATTATAGTCTAGTAGCGAGGATATTCCCATAATTGCATGTTTCTCATAATTTTCTCCTAAAAATCGTGTTTTATTTTATTTTATTTTATTATTTTTATCTTTTCGAAAAACAACAAACCCTCCCTCCCCCGTTTTACTTTATTAGTGACATTTAGTGATAACTCTATGAAAATAGAGTTATTATATCATTTTTATGCTTAATATTTCTTATTTTATTTTATTATTTTCGTGTTTTGGAAGGTATTTTTGTGTTTTGTAGGTTAAAGTAGATTTGGGAAGAAATGTGGAAAAAGAGAGCAAAAGTGAAGCAAAAGTGTTTAAAAATGTAAGCCTTACATTGGATGTTATTCACTATGTAAGGGGGACAAACAAAGGCTTAGCAACGTAAGCCTTACATCGAGAATCAACATACTATGTAAGGGCATTTACAGCGCATTACAACAAGGCGCGCCGCGGCGGGCAAAACCTGTGCCGCGGCGAGAGGCTCTCGGGTTGCACTTGGAAAATCATGAAAACAAGGCGCGCCGCGGCGGGCAAAACCTGCGCCGCGGCGGGGAGGTTTCTGTTTTGAACCAACGAGCCAACAATTCAACGCGCGCCGCGGCGGGAAAAACCTGCGCCGCGGCGGGAGGTGCCAAAATTGCCCAAAAACCCTAAAACGCGTCTTCCACTTCTTTCCCCCTATATATACCACATTATACCTCTCCCAGACACAATTTTTCAGCCTCCATTTTTCTTCCACAGTTTTTAGAGGTTTTTGGAGTGTATTAAAATTAAGTACCGAAATATGTACTCTCCCTTTCTATTTGAACTATCAAAATTTGTGATTCATTAAAATAGATAAATTAAACTAGTTAAATAAATAAAAATCTAGGAATTCAATTCCCCCCATTCTATTTCCATGATTGTTTTTATATCGCATTAATATTGAATTAAAATGCACAAATTATTAATCAACTCTACTCAATTAATTACACCCACATGTCTATGGTCATGTAATTCTAATCCATATAAACCTAGCCCACATGTCTATGGTCATCTAAGCATACATGGGTCATTAAGTACCTAGAGTTTAAAAATGATCACATACAAAATAATGGAAATTTCTTCCTCATTACATATATGCCAATTTAATACATGTTCATAATTTCATATCAATCTTTCAATTGCACACAAAATTAACATATCACCTAATTAAATGGCCAATTTAATTAAGAGCATTAATCACATCAAATTGGATAATCCACACATTAATAATATCAAATAAATATCACACAATCATTTTCATAGAATGTGTTCCATCAAAATCCCTAGAACAAAATACTACTCCATAATCAACATTTTAGAAACTAGAAATTCAAGAATAAAAACAAAATCAAAACATAAAGAAATACAATTAAGAGAGAAATTTATTACACCCTTAAGAAGAATTCCCCCAAAAATTGCTTCTTGATGCTCCAAAAGTGCTTCCAAACTTGCTTCTAGCTCTTAAAATGGAGAGGGAGCTCCAAAAACCTCTAAAAACTGTGGAAGAAAAATGGAGGCTGAAAAATTGTGTTTGGGAGAGGTATAATGTGGTATATATAGGGGGAAAGAAGTGGAAGACGCGTTTTAGGGTTTTTGGGCAATTTTGGCACCTCCCGCCGCGGCGCAGGTTTTTCCTGCCGCGGCGCGCGTTGAATTGTTGGCTCGTTGGTTCAAAACAGAAACCTCTCCGCCGCGGCGCAGGTTTTGCCCGCCGCGGCGCGCCTTGTTTTCATGATTTTCCAAGTGCAACCCGAGAGCCTCTCGCCGCGGCACAGGTTTTGCCCGCCGCGGCGCGCCTTGTTGTAATGCGCTGTAAATGCCCTTACATAGTATGTTGATTCTCGATGTAAGGCTTACGTTGCTAAGCCTTTGTTTGTCCCCCTTACATAGTGAATAACATCCAATGTAAGGCTTACATTTTTAAACACTTTTGCTTCACTTTTGCTCTCTTTTTCCACATTTCTTCCCAAATCTACTTTAACCTACAAAACACAAAAATACCTTCCAAAACACGAAAATAATAAAATAAAATAAGAAATATTAAGCATAAAAATGATATAATAACTCTATTTTCATAGAGTTATCACACCCCCAAACTTAATATTTTGCTTGTCCCAAGCAAAACTAAAATTAAACTATACTAACCTAAATCACTTCCGTAGATTATCACGGTTGCATTTAGCATATGCAACAAGCCTTTAAACCCCTAGGTTGCCCTAGTGGACGAGTTAAAGTCTCGTGAGGGTTTTCAGTGATGATTCCTACAAACATCCAACTAAAAGAAAAACTAAAACGACAAATAACAATGCTACAAACAAAAACTACAAACTTATTTCAACAAAATTTCTCATGCTTCAGTTTTTTTTTTTTTTTTTTTTTCAGTTTATAATTGAAACTCATACATAATTTTATCTAATCATCTTAACATATTAAGGATTCATCATGCAAATCAGTTTTGCATCACAAGTGCATACTCCAATACTAAAAAAAAATATATCAACATTGATTCCCCCAAACCTAGTGTTAAGAATCTAAATTCGTTTCAACTCTACTCCTCACAAGATAAAAAAAATTCACTCTTAATATCACACTGATCCTATGGGTTCAAACACTCAACAAAGTATATGCGAATAGAAGTTATGTAAAGAAATGAGCTAATAGATTCGCATATGATTAAACAAGAAAGGCTCAAAAGTGCATAACATCGATCTCATGAAAGGAATCAAATAATAGGATTTATGAAGAAATCACATTACTAATCTCATGCATCAATTAAAATCTTTAAGCAAAAATTTCAAGTGTGCCCTAGAATGAAAATGCTTTGACTTTAAGGGAACTTATTATTATTATTTTTTTTTTTTATTATTATTATTATTTTTTTATGTATTAACCATTCATACTTGAAGAACTTAGGGTTATAAGAAACTTATTATCTTTTTTTTTTTTTTTTTTTTTATATACAAAGACCCAAATACATATGTATTTTGTGAATGGATATAGGAATTCCCTCATATCTTTTAAAGTCAAACATGGATGAGATAGGCAAACACTCTACATTTTACTCAAATCATTTAATCTAAGCAATACAATTAAGCATATGATTCTTCATTAGATGTTTAAAATCCTATCATTCAATGCAAAAACCTATAGAGATCTTCTAACAATTTGAAATAATAAGAAAAGTGTTTAAAAGAGTAGAATAATGATTAACTCTCAGAATAAAACGTTAATGGCTCAACAATCAACTCACAAGGTAGTCTCCACTATTTGATTCTTAAACACAAAATTTGGGCTCATCTCAATTTCAATATTAAAAAGCATGAAGTATGAACTATGAACAAAAACCAACTTTTATAACTAACCTTGAATACGTACAAGAAATCAAACAAAACATGTAATAAAGATTCAGTTACTCACTTTAAATTAACAAGAAAGCATGATAGTTTTATATCAAAAAGTTTTTATTGGACTACCTATTTGTACCCCCAAACTTAGCATGCATATTGTCCCCAATATGCAATAAAGGAAAGAAAGGATGAGAAAACTCCCTTAAAACTTGAAGCTTTAACAATTTGATTTGTGTCACCTCCAAGCTCCAAGGCTCCTTATTATTACCCTACAAAAATCACACAAAATTATTTATTAGTACTTTAAAAACTTGGGTTGCCTCCCAAGAAGCGTCACGTTTTAGGTCCTTGACTAGACCTTCCTTGAACATATCAAGGTGGATAATATAAAAAAATATTCCATGAATAACCGCTTAACGGTTTTCATGTTGGTTGGATCAAGGTCATCAATGTTACTCTTAGGGTCCCATGCCCTCTTCCTCTTTTTCGAGGCACCTAGACCCATCTTGAAAAAGTGGAAGTCTCCAATACCCATGTCTTGCACAAAATCCAAATAAAAGGGGTCGGTTGGAACTTCCATTGTGAACTTGCACTCCTCAAGCTCATCTTCTTTAGGAGTCTCACTTTGCTTCTCTTGAGCTACTTCATGATTCTCTTTGTAATCATTTAGATTTTCTTCCTCTTCGTGACCAAATTTCTTTTCAAGTTCTTGATTTCCACACACCTCTTCTTCATCCTCCCTAACAAAAATCTCATAGCCATGCTCGGCTATATAGTTCTTGATTAACTCCTTCATAGAAGGCTTCTTTTCTTGTGGGGGAGGTGATGGTGGTGGTTGCATATATGATTCATGGAATTCGAAGTCCAAGTAGAATAATCACCCTCTTGATTATAGCTCTAAGAGTAACTAGGTTGACTCCCCCAATCCGGATATTGGTGGTAGGAGTGCGACGGCTCCGGATCGGTGTAAAAGTTATTGTAGGTGTGTCCCCCTTCATTCCATCCGTAAGTTTGCAACGGACTTTGTACGGCATTAGTATCTATGAAAGACCTCAACAACGAAAGATGGTAATGTTCTTGTATTGTGAGATCCCTCAAGGTACTATTCCGATCAATAGAAGCTATGAGGTTTGTAGCCTCCTCAAATGTCATCCGTGCATCCTTGAGACTTTGATATGCAAATGGGTCCATCACCTAACAAACAAAACTCAAGAAAAAACATAAAATGCAAAAAGTAAAAGAAATATAGAAAAACCTAACTAAACAATAATCAATAAAAATTAAACAAGAAAAATCGACTAAAAAGCTAATAAAAATAAATAAGATAATAAAAATAAATCAAACAAAATAAACTAAATAAAATAACAAAAACAAATAAAAATAAAAATAGATATTTTTAAAATTTTTAATTTTTAATTTTTTTGATTTTTTTTTTTTTTTAAAATTTTTTTTTTTATTTTTTTGATAAAAAAAAATTTGTTCAAATTAGAGGAGAAAGCCTTGTATCAATATTAATCCTAATACACTATCAAGTTCCCCGGCAACGGCGCCAAAAACTTGTTGCACGAAATCCGCAAGCGCACGGGTCGTGTACAAGTGATAAGTATTTTTAAGAACTGGGTTGTCGTACCCACGAGGAACTTATTATGGCGTGTATTAAAATTAAGTACCGAAATATGTACTCTCCCTTTCTATTTGAACTATCAAAATTTGTGATTCATTAAAATAGATAAATTAAACTAGTTAAATAAATAAAAATCTAGGAATTCAATTTCCCCCATTCTATTTCCATGATTGTTTTTATATCGCATTAATATTGAATTAAAATGCACAAATTATTAATCAACTCTACTCAATTAATTACACCCACATGTCTATGGTCATGTAATTCTAATCCATATAAACCTAGCCCACATGTCTATGGTCATCTAAGCATACATGGGTCATTAAGTACCTAGAGTTTAAAAATGATCACATACAAAATAATGGAAATTTCTTCCTCATTACATATATGCCAATTTAATACATGTTCATAATTTCATATCAATCTTTCAATTGCACACAAAATTAACATATCACCTAATTAAATGGCCAATTTAATTAAGAGCATTAATCACATCAAATTGGATAATCCACACATTAATAATATCAAATAAATATCACACAATCATTTTCATAGAATGGGTTCCATCAAAATCCCTAGAACAAAATACTACTCCATAATCAACATTTTAGAAACTAGAAATTCAAGAATAAAAACAAAATCAAAACATAAAGAAATACAATTAAGAGAGAAATTTATTATACCCTTAAGAAGAATTCCCCCAAAAATTGCTTCTTGATGCTCCAAAAGTGCTTCCAAACTTGCTTCTAGCTCCTAAAATGGAGAGGGAGCTCCAAAAACCTCTAAAAACTGTGGAAGAAAAATGGAGGCTGAAAAATTGTGTCTGGGAGAGGTATAATGTGGTATATATAGGGGGAAAGAAGTGGAAGACGCGTTTTAGGGTTTTTGGGCAATTTTGGCACCTCCCGCCGCGGCGCGCGTTGAATTGTTGGCTCGTTGGTTCAAAACAGAAACCTCCCCGCCGCGGCGCAGGTTTTGCCCGCCGCGGCGCGCCTTGTTGTAATGCGCTGTAAATGCCCTTACATAGTATGTTGATTCTCGATGTAAGGCTTACGTTGCTAAGCCTTTGTTTGTCCCCCTTACATAGTGAATAACATCCAATGTAAGGCTTACATTTTTAAACACTTTTGCTTCACTTTTGCTCTCTTTTTCCACATTTCTTCCCAAATCTACTTTAACCTACAAAACACAAAAATACCTTCCAAAACACGAAAATAATAAAATAAAATAAGAAATATTAAGCATAAAAATGATATAATAACTCTATTTTCATAGAGTTATCATTTAGGATTTTATTTTTCTACTAGTAATTAATAAATTAATTTTATCAGTTTCTTATAGATAATGACCCTTACTTGCGACTCTATTTACATCAGTAGTGAAAGTTTTTAATTACGTACCAAATATACTTAGATGGAGGGGGATGAATACGTTATTTTTAATTTTTAATAAATTATAATTATGTAACATAAACACAACGGCTAGGCATGCAATCACGTGTAAAAATAAAGTACGGAATTAACAAATAACACACGAGATATTTTGGTGGAAACAACCTAGGTCACAACAATAACCTAAGAGAAAAACCATCAGTCCACCAGACTATCTAACTATCCACTATGAAATTTAATGTTCAATTACAAGGCTAGATCTTAAACTATCATTTACAGATAATGCCCCTATGTAATTTACTTACGAGTCGTCACTCCTTTTATAGTCTCCAAGAGCAAGGTGTCTGGATCTGGACCAACGTTTCGATCTACTTGAGTCACACAAGATCAATCGAACCCATCAACTTAGGTAATTTTGAGTCACATGAAATACCGAACACGTCACTAACTGTACCTAAAACATTAACACAAATAACACAAGTGCAAAGTGTGTCCTAGAGCATATTCAATAATGATAAAACCTTAACTAGCAGATTCAATAGCATACAATGTAAAAAATAAATCAGCTAGCAAACTCTAGAACTATCATGTAAAGCTAAATATCATGAAAGAGATAATGTATTAAGTGATCTATATTTTCTTCACAAGAGGCTTGTTTAAATAGAGAGCAATTTGATTTACATGAGAAGTCTAAGTGAAAGACAATTCTAATCTAAAAGGATTTGACTTTTAACACTTAAAATGGGTCAAATTGGTAAATGTATGTAGCGGAACGAAATTTCAAAACAACTCAATTGATCGAATAATTCATCTTGATTGATCTACACATACTCGATCGATTGATCGATCTACCTACGCTCAGCAATTTAGAAAATTAACTCGAGAGCCCTTGATCGATGTTTAATCTACATTCGATCGATCGATCAATCGAGAACCTCACTCAATCGATCGATCAACCAGATGTTAGATCGATCCAGTTATCACAAAACTCAACCCAAGAGCATCCAACTTGAACTTGATCGATCGATGTCTCAATCGATCAACACGTGCACAGTTCCATACTAATTGTACGTGCTCAGTTGTGTGAGGATATATGCATAAGAGAAAATTTTACCTGTCATATGCGCATTGCAACCTTGGTGACTTCATCATTATTTGTCATCTGTTAAAATGTGAACTTAGATACTAGATTACAATCAAATATTTTGTTCATGAATCTTGCCAATATTTATAAACCTTACAATCTCCCCTTTTGGCATTTTCGTGTGACAAAACTGCTCTCTCACTACATAACGCTCATAAATTTATATCAATTACATATTCAATAGTGGAGCTATCTATGATCCGGTGGAGCCATCTTATTTTAGAGTAGATACGCTTAGCACACTAAAAAAG
Organism: Elaeagnus macrophylla; assembly: GCA_029378325.1. Classification (NCBI taxonomy): domain Eukaryota; kingdom Viridiplantae; phylum Streptophyta; class Magnoliopsida; order Rosales; family Elaeagnaceae; genus Elaeagnus; species Elaeagnus macrophylla. Next base: position 45,470,332 of record CM055641.1, on the reverse strand, counting down.
GAAACAAATAAGCATAGTAGCATGGCTCAAGAGCCACTATTAGTTCAGTGTACGTAATAGTATAAAGAAAATGTAAGATCACTAATGCTCCCCCTTAATGTGATATTACCCTTGCAAGAATAATAGGCATGTCTCTCTCTCTCTCCCCTTTTTGACATACGAAAAGGACAAATGAATGTAAATGCTCAGATGATGCGTATTATCAATATTATGAAAGGACAATCAAGAAGGCATAGATATGTGAAGTCATTAGCAAAACTTGTCAAAAAACATTAAGATTATATATAGCAAGATCAAACAAGAGCAGGAAAAAAAAAAGAAAAAAAAATCAAAAAGTGACATTTGTTGTGGAGATCTGAACCATAGACATAATGGCAGTGACGTTGGTGCATATGCCTTGTTGCTTGTCATCCATATCATTGAACTTACTATTCAAGCCTTCATAAAGGGTATACATAGCACCCATTTGGTTGGAGAGTGCATCCATTCTTGTTGCCATGTCAATTTCAAATTGTTCTTGGCGAGAGAGAGGTGGTGCTATGGTAGTGTCAATTTCGTCATCACCCAACATCTTTGCCATCCCAGCCCCACTTATACCGGCTTCTGATCTCTTTTGTTTCTTGGCCGTGTGAACAGAGAAACATGATACAGTTCCCTTTTCAATATCACCCATGTGTTTCACTGTTTCACTATTTGGCATAGGTGTAACACCAATAGTGATGATCATGTTGCTCAACAGACAACTATATGGTAACTCAAACTGTGGATTTGTATTAGCTGCTTGGGCAATAAACTCATCCTGTATGATAGTTCCAACATTGAAAGCTACTCATTTTCCAATACAGTACAGGATTTTGGCATGCTGATAACCAATTTCTGCAGGGTGGTTTGAAGGGAGCAGATTACTACTGCGATTTAGGATTCTATAAAAATGTTTGAACTCACTAGGTATATATAAACTCTTGAGATTTATACCTAAATCAGGTGATCCATCCAACTCAATGAGTAAGTCCTCATTGGACACATCAAATTTATCAATATCAAAATCATAATCACCAAGGTTTGTAATTCTAAGGAACTCATTGATTGAAGCGACCGATATATCTAAAATTTTATTTTGAATAAACATTTTGTAACTCATTGGCACGAGATTACGTATCCCACTATCAACATTGGCATACAGTTCCTTAACCAAAGTAGGACAGCATAATTTTTTAGGAGTAAACAGTGACTCCCATCCAAAACTTCTAATCACCCTAGTTACTCCTACTTCTTGAACATCATTCCAGTTTACACTACGTTCAATTAAAATGGGGTGTTTAGAGATAGAAGTACGATACCTCATTTGTGATTCCTTTTGCCACCATTGTTCACTTAGGGGTGTAGGTGCACCTGCTAGAAGAGTATATGACTGGATATCATTGTCACTGAAAGTGTGCTAGAAACTGTGTTTGGATGGTGAGAAAAAGGAGAGAAAATGAAAATGTGGGGTTTCGAATTTTTTTGAAAATGGGGGATTTTTTTGTGAAATGATGCAAGAATATTGTTGTGCAACAAGTTTGTAGTGATTTTGGCTCAAAAGATGTGATTTTGGTGGATTTTTGGGAAAAAGACGAGCAGGGGAGGAGAAAATTGTTGGTTTTTCGCTAAAATGAGAGAAGAAAAATTGTTCGGGTATAAAAATTGTACCTACTCGATCGATCTACATCGCACTGGATCGATTGATATTCAACATAGATCGATCAAGTTCTATATAGATTGATCGATATTCAAGTGAGATCAATCGAGTTCTTGTGAGATCAATCGAGTTCTTGCAAGATCAATCGATATATATATATTTTTTAATATTGACCATTCAATGTATAAGTATGAAAAAAGAAAACAACACAAACACACAATTACCTATAATGATATGTGACATGAACTCAAAGTGCTATATATGTTTGAATGCCACTAGTATGCTAATTTAGTCATCTATGATGAAACTCGTAAGAGAATATGCTTATCAAGAGAAAAACTTTTGAGAATAATTTTTTTTTAATTAATTTTTAACTTCTTTTGGAATTTTCTTTTCCTGCACGCCGATTACATATATTTTTTTACATGCACAAGCCATAAACCTAGTATGATGACTTTCACACTAGTTGTGAGGTAGCCCTCTCTGCTCACTATAGTAACTGTACACATCACAGTAGGTAGCCCTCTCATTACTAGGTGCCTCTTTATGATATAATATTTTAAGAGGATAGAGAGTCTTTTAAAGTTTATCATAGACTTCAAGCATAACATACATGGGTGCTCAGTGAGTGTGTGAATAAGTTCATGCAACATAATCATCACAAGTGAATAATGTAGATGTCAGTACAAGTTTGAATAGTGGAGTTATAAAAATCAGAATGAATTGTGAAAAGGTTATGTGTGTAAGTATTATATGAATCTATTTTCCCTTTTTAAAAAAATAAAAATAAAAAACAACTAGGAGTGTCTACTCTATAGGACAGATTCTTAAGGCACTTCTAAGAGTTTCAAATCTTTGTGTGTCGAGAGCCTTAGTAAACATGTCAGCTAACAGTCTTTCATTGGAAAGAAATTCAAGTGATAAGACCTTTACCTCAACAAGTTCCCTAATGAGATGATGTCTAATGTCTATATGTTTTGTTCGGGAATGTGGCACAGGATTTTTTGATATGCATATAGCACTTGTATTATCACAGTATAAAGGGATGGTACCTTGTTTAAGACCATACTCATGCAATATATTTTTCATCCATAGAAGTTGTGTGCATGAACTACCTGCTGTAATAATTTTGCCTCAGCAATAGATAAGGAGATGGAGTTTTGCTTCTTGCTGCGCTAGGATACAAGGTTATTTCTAATGTAGAAGCAACCACCTAAGGTGCTCTTTCTTTCATCTTGGCTTCCTGTCCAATCTGCATCTGTATATCCACTAATCTCATAGGTTGTGTCATTTGTAAACCAAATTCCAAAACTTTTAGTTCTAGAAACATACCTGATAATTCTTTTAACATGTTATATGTGTAATTCCTTAGGATCTGATTGATATCATGCACATACACCTCCACTATAATAGATATCAGGTCTACTAGCTGTGAGATATAATAAATTTCATATCATACTCCTATAGAGTGTTGATTAACACTCTTACCTGATTATCATTTGCAATTTTGACACTTGTACTTATAGCAGTTCTTAGATGCTTATTTGACTCAAGTCCAAATTTTTTAACCAAATATGCATACTTGGTTTGAGAGATAAAAATATCGTCATCGATTTGGTTAATTCATAAACCAAGAAAATATGTAAGTTCACCCATCATGGAAATTTCAAATTCACTAGACATAACATGTACAAAGTTTTTGACAAGTGATGTGGAGGTTGACCCAAACACTATATCTTCTACATATATTTGTGCTATGAATATATCCTCCTTGGCACTCTTAAAAAAGAGAGTTTTATCAACTCCCCCTCGAACAAATCTATTGTATAAGAGGTAGGTTGTAAGCCTCTTATACCAAGCTTTAGGAGCTTGTTTTAGACCATAAAGAGCGTTATTAAGTTTATAAACATGCTTGGGAAAATTTGGATTGATAAAGCCCTTAGGTTGTTCCACATAGACCATTTAGGAACCTAGATTTTATATCCATTAGATATAGTTTAAATTTCACGTAGCAATGGCAAGTAAGATCCTAATTGATTCTAGCCTAGCTATTGGTGCAAAGGTTTCCTCATAATCAATTCCTTCAACTTGTTTGTATCCTTGAGCAACTAGCCTAGCTTTGTTCCTAAGTACAACATCATGTTCATCAAATTTGTTTTTGAAAACCCATTTAGTTCCTATGATGTTTTTTTCATGTGGTCTAGGTACTAAAATTCATACATCTTTTCCAGTAAATTGAGCTAATTCTTCCTGCATGGCATTTATCCAATATTCACCTTTCAATGCATCCATCATCTACATTCTTAGGCTCTATTTGAGAAATATAACATAAATAAGTTACCTAACTTACCTGACGTCTTCTTATTACCATGCTTGCATTTAGATCACCAATGATGTTTTCAGAAGGATGATTTTTGGAGGCGCGTGTTGGTCTTTATGTGGGATCATTCGAAACAACTTCATCTTTTATTTCAGTGCCTCTTATTTTTGTGTTCGATGTCTCGTCTTTTTGTAGGTCAATAAGCACATTGATATCCAATTGTTCATCACGTATATCTTCTACTTGGGTACTAGTACCTTCATCACTTCTAGTATCAAATTTACCTAATTGTTCACGATCCATGAGAATATAACATTTACTACCAAATAAATGCAGATGCTTTAAGTTTGGTTTCTTACCTTTCCATATCTCATAAGGAGTTTTTTTTGTACCTGGGAGTAGATGAACATGATTTATGATATAGTATACAGTACTTACTGCTTCAGCCCAAAACTTCTTTGAGATTTCCTTTGCATGTAGTAGGACATGCATCTTTTTTTGTATCACTCTGTTCTTTCTTTCAACTACACCATTTTGTTGAGAGATGATTGGTGTTGAAAATTCATGATTGATTCTATGCTCCTTGCAAAATTCAGCAAATTTAGTATTTTCAAATTCATTGCCATGATCAGTCCTTAGCCTATTATGTTTATTATTTGATTCCCTGTTTCAACCTGCACTTTAAGACAAAAAGAACTAAAGACATCAAATGCATCAGATTTCTCTCTCAAAAAATTTACCCAAGTAAAAGTGAATAGTCATTAACTATAACAATGATATATTTCTTGCCACCCAAACTTTCCATTCTCATAGGGCCCATTAAGTCAAATATGAATCAACTCAAGTATCATACTTGTGTTAATTCCTTTAAGTTTCTTATAAGAATGGAGAGTTTGTTTGCCAAGTTGGCATGGTCCACAAAATATTTTGTCAGTTTTCGAAAGTTTAGGTAGACCAGGCACTATTTATTTTCTACTCAAATTGATCAAGTCATTGAAATTTATATGTCCCATCTTTTGGTGCCATATAGTTATAGAATCATTATGAGCAAGATTACAGGTAACAGTGGGTGCTATATCAATGCAATAACAGTTGTCATGAGATCTAGTTCCTCTAAGCATGCATACACCATTGGGATTAGTTATAATGCAATGACTGTTGGTAAATTGCACACTATAGTCTTTACCACAAATTTGACTAATGCTTATTAGGTATGCTTTAAGTCCATCAACAAATAAAACATCATCTAATTTAGGTATCTCATCTATTTGAATTGTTCCTTTTCTCATAATTCTGGACTTTTTTTCATCACTAAAAGTAACTTTTCCTTCATTATATTCTTCAAGTGTTTTAAATAGGGAACGATCACTTGTCATGTGTCTAGATTATCCACTATCAAAGTACCATGTAGTAGTAGACTTAGCCTTAAATGCTATGTGAGCAACAAAACAATGTATTTCATATTTCTTGACCCACCCCTTCTTAATTTTGGCTTGTTTTATTGGAGGGGATCTAGATGTCTCTACTTCACATGTCCTAGAAGAGTTAAACTGTGTTCTCGTATGCTTAGTTTTTATGAATGTGATCTATATAAGTGAGGATAATTATAATTCTCATAGTATGGTTCATGCATGTTATGATCAGACCATTTAGAATTCAATAGTATTCTGCACTTAAGTCTAATGTATCCCTTTCTACCATAGCAATGACAAGTAGGAACAAATTTAGCAGTAGATGCTTGTGTTATGTGAACATTTTGTGAGGAGGGAAGATTAGATGATTTAACAAACTCTATTTTTGATGATGATGGCGTAGAATGCTCATCCATATAGCCTAATCCTCTCTTGTCTCCAAAGGGCTTTCCAAGATCAAAGACTTTATTTAATCTTTCAGCTCCAATGGTCAGTCTTTTCATGGTTTCCTTTGATTGCTCTAATTCTTGCACAAGCTTTGAAATTTCTTGTTTGATACCTGCAAGACTTAAACTCAACTGATCAACATGCTCAGACAATTCAACTTTTTCTTTTTCAAGAATTGACAAATTAATGTCTTGTGACTTGATTTGATTGTTCAACTTTGTTACAGTTATGATAAGCTTATCTTTTTCTTTCTTGCAATTTATCAAATCAAAAAATAATTCTTCAAAACTGTTTGCATTAAACTTTGAGAGAATAGAGTTAGATTTACTTCCTTCATTGTTTGAGTCAGAGTCAAATTTACTGAAGTATCCATCAATCAGATTTACTGAAGTATCCATCAATAATTGCAGTAAAGGCTAGGTAGTTGGCATTACCGTCATCTTAGTCACTAGCTTCGTTCTGATCACTAGTTGAGTCACTAATGATAGCATTGAAAGCTTTACCAGCTTTTTACTTCTTATTGGCACACTCAGCTGCAAAGTAACCAATACCATTGCATTCAAAACATTGAGGTCCAGTGGGTTTAGATTTCTTACCATCAGAACTCATGGTCTTAAGTTCTTTTGTCATGTAATCTCTAGTACGGCCAAATTGACCCATATTTGGCAATTTTTTTCTATTGAACATCTTTGTGAATTTTCTAGCCAAGTAGACAAATTCTTCATCATCCATGGAGTCATCACAGTCATCATCATCTTTGTTGGTGGTCTCGAAAGCCACTCCTTTGTTCCTTTTTGGTGTTCAAAGATTCATTTCAAAGGTTTGGATTGATCCAACATCAAGGAGATGTTCAAGGACTAGGATTTGGAGTTACACCAACCCAATTAAGTGCTATGAATTTTTACAACCTAAAAGTGAAAGAACTTGAAGATAAATTTGAAGCTCAAAGTCAAAATATCATGAAATTTTTTGAAGAATTGCTTGCATTAGTAACCAATAGTCATAAGTCAGTTGATCATGTGTTCTATTTATTAAATTAAAAAATAATATTTGTGAGTAAATTTTTTTTTTCTTATGATTTCAACCTACTTTTATAGAGAAAAAATAATGGTTACGACGATCAGTCTACAACTCACACTAATGCCTCTTAGGTACTAATTTCAGAATCCCACAACTCATTGTTCTCCTTTATTTAATATTTAAAAATTTCAATGCAGTAAGTTATAACTTCTTTTTATTACAGTCATAGAAAGTTAGGGGAACAACAATGCAAGAAAAATTGACCAAAAAAAAAAAAAACACAATCCAAGAAAATGGCCAACATGAAAATGCAAGATGCAAATTATTGAATTGGTACAATTTTAATGTAGAAGAAGTGATGGCAGAGGGACCAATTGCATCAACTGATTCTATTAGTAAAGTGCATCATGTGCCACAAGTACGAGATTGTTGGAAAGTGGGGTTGACAATGCAATTCATCCAAATGTGTATATAGACTTATGATAGAATTTAGAATCCTTAACTCTTATAATATTATCTTGGGAAACTGTTTCTGAGGTATTTAAACTTAGTTCTATTTTATACAAAGTTGTTCAAACTATTTTTTTCAATAGAAAGGTTCTTATATTATTATTTTATTTATACATAAGTATTTTTTTGGGATTAAAGCCTGTCGCATTAGTTAATTAGTGTAAATTAGTTGACGTAACACTTGTTAAATTTTTACACTTGACAAAATTTACTTATGTGACAAGCCTTAATCTAAAAAATATACTTATGTGTGAGAAAAAATAAAAGCATGGGTACCTTTTTGTAGAAAAAGATAGTTCGGATACTTTTGTTTGTAATAAGTCTAAGGTTGGTACCTCAAAAGCTGTTCAACATATTTCCTTAACTATTAATTAGTTCAATGAAATTATTTGGATTTACAGTTAATTAATTTTCGATATACTCTTTGTTATATCAATGAAACAATTTTAATTATTTATGTGACTCGATACCCCCTCCTATATATTTTTAAGTTTGAAACAAAAATATGCTCCTGGATTGTTTTTAATTGACAATATATGTCATTAATTATGTGAAAATTTTTTTTTTTGAAGAACATTTTTTTCTCTCTTTTTTCCCCGTATTTATAAAGTTTTTCTCATATTTTATGTTGCTCAATTTTCTCTATTATGCAGGTCGTAAAAACCAATGGATGAAGCTATTAAAGCAATAGACGTATCAATAGGCTATATATTCATGTTGGGATTTAATAGTACTATTTTGAACTTGAAATCTTTCAAGATCGAATATATTTTGCTTAATTCATTTTTTCAATGTAAGTGATATGGCAATTTTGGGATCTATTTTGTATTGATTTTGGAAGTAGCTAGTTTGAAAATAATTCATTAAAATCAGATTTTTTTTCTCTGTTCTTTCTTTAGTTATGAAGAATTATTTATCAAATTTTTTGATTTTCGTAGCTAGTTTAATATTTAATTTTATTATGGGTGTTTTCAAACCCTAGATAATGGTTATATATACTTTTTATGTTATGGTTTAATTAAAATTTTGCTTTTAATTTGATGATGTGATTAATTTTATTTTTAAATGTCAAAGCATGATAGATTTTGGATTAGAATTAATCACTTAGATTAAAAATTGTCAATAGTTTTAATTTTGCCTAATTTACTTATTACATATTTTGTAACTCCTTGCTGGGATTGAATTAAATTTAGTAAGCGTATTTTAAGTTGATCAATTAATTAATGACTATGCCATTAGTTAATTAAAAAGTAAGAAAAGGTAGGAAACATTAATCATACTTTAATTTTTAAAGCTAAATTCATGAAATTAAAAAATGTTCTAAATTATGTAATAAGTTTAGAATTTAAAAACTAGTTTAATCATAGCATAATTAATTGAATGATACTCTAGTGGCGAGGACTTTCCCATAATCACATTTTTCTCATAATTTGCTCCTAAAGATCATGTTTATTTTATTTTTTTATTTTTATCTTTTTGAAAAACCACAAAAAATCCCCTTTTACTTTATTAGTGGCATTTAGGATTTTATATACCTACTAGTAATTAATAAGTTAATTTTATCAGTTTCTTATGAATGATGACCCTTACTTACGACTATATTTACATCAATACTGAAAGTTTTAATTACGAACCAAATATACCTAGAGGGGGGGTGAATAAGTTATTTTCAATTTTTAAGAAATTTTAATTATGTAACTTAAACACAACAACAAAACCTCCAATCATGTGTAAAAATAAAGTGTAGAATTAAGTAATAACACACGAGATTTTTAAGTAGAAATAACCTAGGTCACAACAATGACCTAAGAAGAAAACCACCTATCCACCGAACCACCTAACTATCCACTATGAAAATTAATGTTTAATTACAAGACTAGGTCTCAAACTAACATTTACAGATAATGCCCCCTATGTAATTTACTTATGAGCCATCGTTCCTTTCGCAATCTCCAACAACAAGGTGTCTGGATCTAGACCAACATTCCGATTTGCTTGAGTCACACAAGATCAATCGAACCCGCCAACTTCAGTAATTTTGAGTCACACGAAGTACCGAACATGTCACCAACTGTACTTGAAACGTTAGCACAAATAACACAAGTGTAAAGTGTATCGTAGAGCAGATTCAACAATGAAAAAACCTTAACTAGCAGATTCAATAGCATACGATGTAAAAAATAAATCAGCTAACAAACTCTAGAACTATCATTTAAAGCTAAATATCTTGAAAGAGATAATGTATTAAGTGATCTATATTTTCTTCACAAGAGATTTGTTTAAATAGAGAAAAATTTGATTTAGATGAGAAGTCTAAGTGAAAGACAATTCTAATATAAGAGGATTTGACTTTTAACACTTAAAAGGGGTCAAATTGGTAAACATATGTAGCGGAGCGAAATTTCAAAACAACTCGATCGATTGAATAATTCATCTCGATCAATCGAGGACCTCACTCTATCGATCTACCTACGCTCAGTAATTCAAAAAATCAAGCCGAGAGCCCTCGATCGATGTTCGATCTATATTCGATTGATCGAGAACCTAACTCGATTGATCAACTAGATGTTAGATCGATCCAGTTATCACAAAACTCAACCCGAGAGCATCCAAATTGAACTCGATCGATCAATGTCTCAATCGATCGAACTAACACCTCAATCGATCGACACGTGCACAGTTCCATACTAAGTGTACGCGCTCAGTTGTATGAAGATGTATGCATGAGAGAAAATTTTACCTGTCATATGTGCATTGCAACCTTGGTGGCTTCATCATTATTTGTCATCTGATTAAAATGTGAACCTATACTAGATTACAATCAAATATTTTTTTCACGAAAATCACCAATATTTATAAACCTTATAAATACAATTTTAAGAAAAATAAGGTAAATATATAAAAATGTTAGTTATAACCATTATACAAAATGATAGGTTATAACTATTTCAGTTTAAATTTTATATAGATTTTATTTCTTTATATTTTAAGAATGTTTTGAAATTATAAGTCTTTTGTCAATTTATATTGCTATATTTACTTATGTACAACTATGTACCAATGAATTTATCTTATTAGAAGGAAAGTGAGACTATTATGGTTTCTTTGTATATTGATAGAGCATACTACATACGGAAGTGTTAAATATTAACATCCATATATATTGTGAAAGGTGTATAATAACAATGCATGAATTTGTAGTAGAGTAATATAATGATGACAACATGCATTGTTTGCTGTAGAAAAGTTAAACCAAAATACAATGTATGTTGTAGAATTACAAATTAACAACATACTTGTTATGTTGTAGAATGACTCAACCACAACTTATGCCAACGTTTTAAAAATGCCTAATACATATGACCCATGTTGAGAAAGTTTTTATACATAAAATTGTATTATTTTAACAACATTATTACTGAAATTAGATAACAAGCAAAACACATTGTAGTAGATCTTATATCTACAACAACATACCTATCGACAACATTTAGCTGTATGTTGTGAAAACTATTTCACAACGTACAATATTCTTTTTTAAAGGGTATTTTTGGTGTAGTGAATAGTACATCGATATCATACAAAATAAAACTCATAAGTAGATAAGAATGACAGTAATCAAAAAAGCACGTACGGATTAATAGAAGCATGCAAGGAAAGTAGTAAATGAATTTTCAATCACTTCAAAATATCTTATACATAAACATATTTAGTAGATAATAACTGCATTATCTCAACATGTGATTAACCAAAACACATCAATATAACGTAGTAAAACTACATGGGCTCCTCACCTATGTGAAAACATACACAATTCCATTGAAACCATCACAACAAGCAATTCACTAAATGAGCAACCGATTTTCTACAACCCATAAATATAAAACACAATATACCTATTTCAGTAGGAGAACCTATTCAACTGTGCCTAATTGTTGCCAAGCTATCTACACAACACTTGATACAAATAAATCCAGATTGTCTTTGAGCTCACCACCATGTGTTGCAACCAATCACCAATGTCTCAATATAGTGAAAAATGTAGTTAAGGGAAACTCCCTTGCATATCTTATAACAACTATAAAAGAGCGAGTTTGCACTTTCATATAGAAATAACTAACCTAGACCCTAAAAGTGACTTGCTACATTTTAATTGGTAAGGTCTACTATAAGTATCAATGCATTTTCTCATATAACTTAATCCAATTAACTATGTAATAAATATAAGCCTTTGGACATTCTCTAAAATTTTAATTTATTATAAAATGTTATTAATTAGTTACCTTTTTCTAAAGGAAGTAGAGAAGAGAAGGAGACGTAAAAAATATCTCAGTGTTCTTTTGATCAATCTGTTACAACACTATAAATACTAAACATACTAGAAGCTGATTGGTTAGTAGCTAACTAACTCTAGCTCAGCTTATCACTAACTATACAAGTTTAAATATAACTATACACTATTTACAATACATCCTAGCATCCCCCTTAAACTAATGGTAGTAGTAACACCAGTAGTTTAGGGTTTAAAGATGAAAAATGTTGATCAGCTAGAGGTTTAGTGAGCACATCTACTATCTGATCTTATGAACGAGTGTCACACACATCAAGCTTGTTTTTTGTTACTAGTTGTCTTAGGAAATGGAAATCAAATTCTACATGTTTCATTCTTGTATGCATAATTGGATTGGAGGCAAGATGTTTTGTACTTATGTTATCATAGTACATAGAAGGAGTGTGTGCCATAGGAACCTTTAATTCTGATAACAAATTTTGAATCCAAATAACCTCCGTAGAAGCCACAGTTAATGCTCTTGTGGAGGACCTTGCAACAGTCCTTTGTTTCCCCGCAATATAAGAGGCCAATCTCTCTCCAAAGTAGATGCAATACCCACTGGTACTACGCCTGTAATTCAGGCAACATGCCTAGTATATGTCAGTGAAACCAATAATGCCTAGCACATCATATTTCTGCAAGAGTAATCCATGCTTTACGGTGTCTTTGAGATATATCAAGACTCTTTTGGCTGCCTTCATATTATCCTTTGTTGGTGAATGAAGGAATTGCATAACCTATTCACGAAATAGGCTATTTTTGACCTTGTCATTATACAATATTGCAAAGCTCTTGTTAAACTTCTATATAATGTGGGATTTGTGACTGGGACACCACTATACTTTGATAGAACATACCCTAAAACCATTGAAGTTTTTTTATGGTTTAGAAGATTTTAAACCTAGCTTAGTAAGAGGATCTTGCATATACTTGTGTTGTGACAAATGATGTCCGTTGGTAGACCTCTGAACCTCTTTGCCCATAAAATAGCTCAAATTCCCCAAATCCTTCAAAGAAAACTTGTAATGAAGCAACTCAATAAGATCATGTATGTAACTAGTGTCACTCCCCGTGATGACTATGTCATCCACATACACTAGTAGTATGGTCATTCTTCTTACAAAGGAAGCAATAAACATAGAAATGTCAGACTTGCTATTGGTAAAACCAAGACTTACAAGAGTGGTAGAAAATGTGTGGAACCAAGCTCTAGGAGCTTGTTTAAGTACATACAAAGCTTTAGTCAACATTCGCACCATATTAGGCTGAAAGGTATCCACAAAACCAAGAGGTTGATCCATATACGCATCCTCCACCAAATCTCCATTTAAAGAGGAATTATTGACATCAATTTTCTTGACGTTCGATGAGAGTGTAATGTCCAAAGTGAGAACAACCCTAATTGTTTGAGGCTTGACCACAAAGGAGAATGTTTTTGAGTAATCAATTCCTTGCTTCTGATGATACCATTTAGCTACTAATCGTGACTTATATTTTTCAAGTGAATGATCTAGAAATAGTTTAACCTTGCACACTCAACGAGAGCTAATTATTTTCTTTCCTGGTGGTGAGGGTATCAACACCTAAGTCTGATTCTTGAGTAAGGCCTTATATTCCTTGCACATGGCCTCGTTCTACTTTGGTATGCCCTTACTCTCTTCATAGCTCGAAGGCTCAATTAAAATGGGAGAAGTAGGACCTGAGACTGTAAGTAGCATAGGATGAGGTTTGAAATGCCATATTTAGATCTAGTAACCATGGGGTGTTCATTAGTATGAAGTGGAAATGAAGGTTGTGAATGTTCAAAAGGTGGATAAATACAAATAGTAGCAGAAGTTGTAGAGGAAGGATGACTAGAGGAGCCATTAACATCAGAAAGAACAAGTGAAGTGACAACTAGTGGAGTAAAGAGAGCTGATGGTGCATATAAAGGTGAAGACAGAGAAGGAGAGAGAGAAGTGAGAGGAGGAACAGTTGGTGTAGTGGAATAATAGAAAAAGGAGGTTGGGAAGGTGTCAATGCATAGGGTAAACCACTAGATAAAACTAGTGTTGTAAGCTGGTCAGAATAAAAAATAGCACCTGTGGTCAAGCCTTAAATTCAGGCAGAGATGAGAAAGGAGTGGGCTGAGAAACATCAATGTATTTTGTAAGACCAAATGCTATGATGATCGTAAGCAGTTGCTCATGCCAGATGAAAAAATTATGTTGATCAAGCTTGATCGCAAAAGTTAGACTAACAAGTGGATAAACGAATGCTGCAGAGGAAAAAGAAGAAGAAGAAGAAGAAGAAGATTGCATTACATTAGTGTTTGATTGCACATGAGTAGGTAGAGTTGCATCATCAGACACGATTGATACAAAGCTTCTTGAAAATCCAAGAAAACAAAAACTCTAAGCTCTCAAAGACCTTAGCTCTGATACCCGAAAGGAAGTAGAGAAGAGATGGAGGTGTAAAAAATATCTCAGTGTTCTATATATCAATTTGTTACAACACTATCAATTTGGTTAGTAGCTAACTAAGTCCAGCTCAACTTATAACTAACTATACAAGCTTAAATGTAACTATACACTATTTACAATACATCTTAGAACTTTTGACATTCTCTAAAATTTGAAAATGTAATTTGTCTTGGCTACACATTATACGAACTATGTACTGTTGGAAAAATGGGTATATGTACCCATGGTGATATGTTATTTGTGGGCATTAATTTTTAAATGCTTAAAATAACATTGAGTAAAAGAGAAATTGAGTCTTAAAAATCACCTATTGATACGAACAAACATTTGTCTTCTAGTAATGGTTTTGTGTTTTCTAGTTACAATTAAAATGTAATATTTAAAAACGTTTTTGAGAAGGAAAAATTGTTATGGGCTGTTTAAATTGGTTTGATGACCATTTAAATGAAGAAATGTTTCCTTCTACATTAATGTTATAGTTGGCATCTTGTTATATATTTCAAAAAGCATAGAAGTTGATAGTAGAGAATATTAAAAAAAATAACAATTTTAAAGTGCACAGCCCAATTTTGATATTCTAGTCTAAAAAAATTTTAGAATTAGGTTCAATGTGATAGAATTAGAGCAGAGTACTGCGTGTTACCCTTTGCAGATTACTCTTATAGATAAGAGATCACCTATGTGAGAGAGAAGTAAGGCCGCTTCGAAAGGGATTTGTTTATGCCTCAATTCTTTAGAAACTCTCTCAGAACCAGGCGATGTAATGCACGTCTAAAAAATGCGATTATTCTATGCTTATTTAGGATTAAAATGAAAGTTTATGACCTAATCATGTGCATTTTATTGATTTATCACACAAATATCATTTTTGGAGTTACCAGGTATATTTTGATGGATTTCAAGTATTTTGAGCTTAATGACAAAAAAAAATGTTCGTCACGCGACACGGCAAGTGTGGTGCATGGCAAGCAATTGGCACACAGACACTCGCAGCTCAATGGTGGATTACTTGAGCTACGGCTTGGCCCTATCAAATTAAATGTGCAATTTTTGAAGAACAGCTCGTGCTGTGGTGATGGATATAGCAACCCACGGTGGTGACTGATGAACATTATTTTGACCTACTATTTGTTATATTTTTAAGTGTTTATTTTGCATTTAATTTCGATATAATCTTGTTTTGGAGGGTATTCTATTGTTTTGCAGGTCAAAGTAGGTTTGGGAAGAAATGTGGTCAAAGAGAGCAAAAATGAAGCAAAAGTGCTAAAGAATGTAAGCCTTACATTGAGTGTCATTCACTATGTAAGGGGGACAAACAAAAGCTTAGGAACGTAAGCCTTACATCGAGAATCAGTAAATTATGTAAAGGTGTTTACATGGCACTACAACAAGTCGCGCCGCTGCATATAAAATGAGCGCCGCAGCGGGCAAGTTTCTATCTTAATTTGGATTCCATGAAAACATTGTGCGCCGCGGTGAGGGACTTTCTGTTTTGGTTCGCAATTCTGAAGAACATTGCGCGCGGCGGCATGGTTATTGTACGCCGCGGCTACGAGGTCTCTGCTTTGGTTCGCAATTCTGAAAAGCATTGTGCGCCGCGGCATGGAAAAAGGCGCGCTGCGGCCCACGTGCGCGGATGGCAACTCTCCCTCAGCCACGAGACTTACAAATCCTTTGGAAACCCTTACATAAAAGAGACCTAATTGGACACAACTGGAGATATCATCATTCAGCCTCCAACACAACGAGAGAATTGAGATTACACATTCATTTGAACCACCAAAACTCTTCTTCTTCGCTAGAATTTTGAGAGATAGATTATCCAAAAAAAGATCCTCCATTGAAGCTTCATCAACAATCTTGAAGAAAGTGATCATCCAACATCAAGAGCTTGTTTCAAGAGTGGAAGTGGGGTATTTAATTGCTTGTAATCTTTCTTCTCTTTAAGATTTAATAGGATGTTATTTTTAATAGAAAACATTGATTTGGATTCTATTATGAGTAGCTAAATTCCTTGTGTGTGGGATTTTGGTGATGTAACTATGATTGGATGATTGTTTGTGTGGATGATTCTATAATAAAGTGATTTATTTCATGTTCACTGTTCTAAACATTTATGTTCATTAATTACTTTTGGCCAATTTAATTTGTGAATGTATGAAACATTTTAGGATTGAGTTTTAGAAACGCCATCTGAATTCAATTGGGCATTTGTGAGCATGAGCCTAATTTAAGTGCATTGATTTGTCTTGAATTAGGTGATTAAACTATTTTCCTAAGTTTAAGGCTGATTAACTAATTAACGGTCCGGATCAAAGTAGTTAATTAGTTAATTAAGGGAAAATCACCATTGATTTGGGATTTTCTAGGGTTAGAGAAAATAATCATTAAATTCTACTTTTTGGTACTTAATTGTAAAAACCACATAAATCAATTCATCCATAATAGTTCACTAACCATTTTCCCACACTCGTTCATCTCATCGTTTCAACTCCGTTCTTTATTCATTGATTTATTTATTTTAAGTAATCATACTTTTAGCAACTGTTTTCCGACCCAAACTTTGATTAGAGTGTTTAGGATTAATTTTAGCGTAACGTTTTAGATTACATTTAACGCTTTTAAAAACCACCGCAATTCCTTTAAGAGACGATCTTAGGAGTATACTTGTCGCTTACTGCAAGTGACTCGTGCACTTGCGAGCTTTTACAAATACAAAATTTGGTTATCAAGTTTTTGTGCATCAAGTTTTTGGCGCCGTTGCCGGGGAATTGGCGTTTTTGAAATTGTTATTTGTTTTCTTTTTAGTTTATTTACTTAATTTTTAGTCTTTGTCATTTTCTTCGTTTTTTTTCTTATTTTTGTGTTTTTGTTACTCTTTGGAGTGGTATAGTGTCTGGTGCTCTGATTTGTTGTTGTTTTTGATTGTGCATGCACGGTAGGAGATCTCTTGGAAATCCACTCGTGCCATTCATAGATAACGTCAACAGGAGACGAGCACATTTGAGACCATCTGGCGCTAACATTTTGGAGGACGAGCAACCACCAACAATGGGAGAACATCTACCTCCACACAGAGAGATGACGATGAAGGAGTATGCAAGGCCAATCATTGGCACTGCAACTTCTTGCATCCAATTAGGGGAAGCGGCTCGAAATTATGAGATTAAAAACATACATTTTAATATGTTACCGTCTTTTTATGGGATTCCTAACGAAGATCCTCTAACTTTTATTCGTGATTTCTATGCCACTGTGCAGGCTTTTCAGCTACAGGGGTTAAATGAGGATCAGCTGAGGATGAGATGTTTCCCGTACACGCTCAAAGACAAAGCTAAGTCATGGCTTATGACTCTTCTGCCTAGATCTCTTTCAACTTGGGACGCAGTGTTCAATAAGTTCATGGGAAAATTCTATTCCCATCAAAAGACTGCGGACCTAAGGACCAAAATTGCAACGTTCTCTCAAATGGACGGAGAACCATTTCATGAAGCGTGGGATCGCTTCAAATTGCTTCTGATATAGTGCCCACACCATCACTTTCCGTTGCAACTCCAAAATCAATTCTTCTATGACGGGTTGACACAACAGTGTCAATTTACTGTAGATAATGCCGCGGAAGGAGCAATGGGAGAAAAGACCGCTAATGAGACATATGACTTATATGAGATGTTGGGTGCTAATTCCCAACAAAAGAGCTCTAGAGGACGGCGGATGGGAGTTAACGAGGTAGCTCCGGGAAATGATATGGCAATGCAAATTGCGGCGCTTACAAAACAAATCGCACTCCTCACCTCCAAGAACACACCAACTCAAGAGGTATGCGGTATTTGTAGTACTTACGGACATGGTGCTAACATTTGTCCTTTTGTTTGTGATCAAAATGTAGGTACAAGTTACGAGCAAGCTAATGCTATGGAGGGACACCAACCAAGGCCAAGGAATGATCCCTACTCGAACACGTATAATCCTGGTTGGAGAAGTCATCCCAATTTCTCTTAGAAGGGAAGTAACAATCAAGGCTATGCTCAGAATAACTTCCCACATCATCCAAACAACAACAATTCACAGCCTACTCTTCCTAACAAACCAAGCTTGGAGGACAACTTGAACGCATTCATCCAAGTTAGTCGGGAAAATCAAATGAAGAGTACTCAGAGATTGGACTCGTTGGAGGCTTCGATGAAAAGGGTTGAAGGCCAAGTAGGTCAATTGGCGGAGCACCTCCAACGTCAAGAAAAAGGAAAACTACCGAGCCAACCCGAACAAGCGAAGGAGGTCACGGTCCTTCGCAGTGGTAAGATCGTAACTAAAAATTTACCTGAAATATCTGATGATCTACCTTTTAATGCAGGAAACATGGAAGAAGGTAGTGCAACACCCGAAGAGAATAATGCACCCAAGGCTAGGGAAGATGAACCTTCAAAGGAATCAAATGGAGAGTCATCTACCGCTCCCCAATTGCACAAATCATTCGAGCCTTACCGACCTCCGGTACCTTTTCCACACCGTCTCAAGGACGATAAACAGGATAAGCAATTTTCTGATCTTTTTAACATGCTTTCTAAAGTTCAAATAAATCTGCCCTTATTGGATGTTATTAGAAATGTGCCTTCCTATGCAAAGTTTTTCAAAGATCTAAATACTAGGAAGAGAAAGTATGGTTTAAATAAGAGGATAGTTGTCTCTGAAATTTTTAGTTCAATTCTTCAACAACGTTTACCACCTAAACTTAAGAATCCCGGGAGTTTTAACATTAACATTACTTTGGGGAATAAGAAAGTGGTACGAGTCATGCTAGATTTAGGTGCAAGTATAAACTTAATGCCATATTCTATTTATTTGCAACTAGGTCTAGGGGAATTGAAACATACTACCATGTCCCTACAATTAGCTGATAGATCTGTTAAATATCCTAAGGGAATGGTAGAGGACTTGCTTGTACAGGTTGATAAACTGATTATACCTGTAGATTTTGTTGTGTTGGATATGCAGGAGAATCCATCTATGGACAAAGAATACACTATTCTTCTTGGTAGGCCATTTATGGCCACTACTAAGACAATTATAGATGTCCATAGTGGAAGTCTAACTATGACAGTTTTGGGAGAAACTGTCAATTTTAGAGTATTTGATTCCTCCCCTTTACCTTCTATATCCTCAATTGATGAATGTTCTTCTATTGACCATATTGATAATCTTGTTTATGATGCCTTTTTGCAGGATGAAGTTAAGGACGGACTTGAATATGCTTTAACAGTTGATAGGATAGAGAAGGAATTGGAAGATGAAACTAAGGGTTACCTAGAGTTGTTAGATAATGCTGAACCATTAGAAGAACCAAGTACACCCTTAGAGTTACCCAAAATCCCATCTAGGGAAGACAATACTCCACCTAAGCTTGAGTTGAAAGATTTGCCAAAACATCTTAAGTATGTGTTTTTGGGTGAGGAGGATACTTATCCGGTCATAATTTCATCTACCTTGACCAAAACCCAAGAACGAGCGCTAGTGAATACACTTAGGAAACATAAGAAAGCCATAGGATGGAGCATTGATGATATTAGAGGTATTAGTCCCACCATGTGTATGCATAAGATAAATCTTGAGGACAATACCAAACCTGTGAGAGAAGCCCAAAGGAGACTTAACCCTATTATGCAAGAGGTAGTGAAAACGAAAATTTTAAAACTCTTGGAAGTTGGGGTTATCTATCCTATTGTGGATAGCAAATGGGTTAGCCCGGTACATGTGGTACCGAAGAAATCTGGGATCACTGTGATAAAGAACGATAAAAATGAGTTAGTGCCCACAAGATTGATCACGGGATGGAGAATGTGCATTGATTTTCGTAAATTAAATTTGTACACAAAGAAAGATCATTTTTCTCTTCCTTTTATTGATCAAATGCTTGAACGTTTAGCAGGGCATGATTTTTACTGTTTTCTTGATGGTCTTTCAGGTTATTACCAAGTGCCCATCACTCCGGAAGATCAGGAGAAGACCACATTCACGTGCCCATTCGGGACATTTGCCTTCAGGAGGATGCCATTCGGTCTTTGCAATGCCCCCGCCACATTCCAACGATGCATGATTTCAATATTCTCGGATATGGTGGAGAAATGTATAGAGGTATTTATGGATGATTTCTCAGTTTTTGGAAATTCATTTGATGATTGCCTGAATAATCTGACTCGTGTGCTTGAGCGTTGTATTGATTGTAACTTGACCCTTAGTTGGGAAAATAGTCATTTTATGGTGCAACATGGCATTGTATTAGGACATGTTATTTCCAGTAGAGGCATTGAGGTGGATAGAGCAAAAATTGATCTAATAGCTAAACTTCCACCTCCCATTAATGTTAAGGGAATTAGGAGTTTTCTTGGCCATGCGGGTTTTTATAGGAGATTTATTAAGGATTTTTCTAAGATAAGTCGTCCCCTATGCAATCTGTTAGCTAAAGATGTTTCTTTTATTTTTGATGATGATTGCTTGAATGCTTTTAATGTTTTGAAAGAAAAATTAACTTCTGCACCCATTATTATGGCACCTGATTGGTCACTCCCCTTTGAGATTATGTGTGATGCGTCTGATTTTGCCATAGGGGCTGTTTTAGGTCAACGAGTAGATAAGCGTTTGCATGTAATTTACTATGCTAGTAAAACTCTAAATGACGCTCAACTTAATTACTCAACCACCGAAAAAGAATTTTTGGCTATTGTGTTTTCTCTTGATAAGTTTAGATCTTATTTAGTAGGATCTAAAGTAATTGTGCATTCGGACCATGTTGCTTTGCGATATTTGTTAAGTAAACCGAATGCTAAGCCTAGACTAATTCGGTGGGTTTTGTTGTTACAAGAATTTGACTTAGAAATCAGGGATAAAAAGGGAATGAAAAATGTGGTAGCTGATCATCTATCTAGGTTGATTTCTGACTTTGACACTACTGAGAGTGACAAAGATATTGCTATTGTTGAAACTTTTCCTGATGAGCAGTTATTTTCTGTGGGTCCAAACCCTTGGTATGCTGACATTGTAAATTACCTTGCTAGTGGTTTGTTGAGGCCTAACATTTCTTTTCAGGAAACGAAAAGATTTTTTCATGTATGCAAGCAATACTTTTGGGATGACCCGTGCCTATTCAAAATTTGTCAAGACCAAGTCATCCGGAGGTGTGTGCCGGAAGAGGAACATGCAAGCATCTTAACTTTCTGCCATGCACTTCATTGTGGAGGAAATTTTGGTGGTAAGAAAACAGCCATTAAGGTACTTCAATCTGGTTTTTATTGGCCTACTCTGTTTAAAGATGCCTATGATTTCTGCATGCGCTGTGATAGATGTCAGAGGACTGGTAACTTAAGTAGACGTAATGAAATGCCTCTGACATATAATCTCGTTGTTGAATTGTTTGATGTGTGGGGGATTGACTTCATGGGTCCTTTTCCCCCTTCTTCTGGTTTTGAGTATATCTTGGTTGCGGTTGATTATGTGTCCAAGTGGGTAGAGGATATACCTACTAAGTCTAATGATGCTAACTGTGTTGTCAAGTTCTTAAAGGAAATAATATTTAGCAGGTTTGGCACACCAAGGGCAATAATCAGTGATGGAGGGAGCCACTTCTACAACAAACTTTTCGATGGATTGTTAAAAAAATACAACATCACACATAAAGTGGCCACTCCATACCACCCACAGACATCGGGACAAGTTGAAGTGAGTAACCGACAAATTAAGGGTATTTTGGAACGTACGGTGCGACCTTCAAAGAAGGATTGGGCTTCGAAGCTCAATGACGCATTATGGGCTTACCATACAGCATACAAGACACCTATTGGGATAAGCCCATATCGGTTAATTTATGACAAAGCATGCCATTTGCCCGTTGAGCTTGAGCACAAGGCCTATTGGGCAATCAAGCAGCTGAACATGGATTGTCAACAAGTGGGTGAAAAATGCTTACTTCAACTTGATAAGCTTGAAGAGATTCGGAACGAAGCCTATGAGAATGCTAAGATTTACAAAGAACGCACAAAGCGTAATCATGACAAAGGGCTCGTTGGTAAGTCTCTCTATCCTGGAATGAAAGTACTTTTATTTAACTCTTGTCTTAAACTTTTTCCAGGAAAGCTTCGATCAAGATGGAGTGGACCATACAAGATTGTGGAGGTCTTTCCATATGGAGCTGTTGAGCTACTCAATCCCAACACACAAGCAACTTTCAAAGTGAACGGACATCGTATAAAACCTTACTTAGAAGGAGTCGTTCACCATGGAGATGTAGAGTGCATTGAACTGCATGCACCTTAGCTATGAGTAACGTCTTGCTAAGACGTTAAACTAGGCGCTTGGTGGGAGGCAATCCACCGTTTTAGGTATTATCTATCGTTTCTTTTAAATTAGTTAAGTTTAGTTTAGTTTTTTTTTTCTGTTTGCCCTTTCTAAATTCTTTTCTGAACTATTGTATAGTTGAAAACCTTGAGGACAATGTTTAGTTTAGGTTTGGGGGTACATTTTGGTTGGTAACAACATTTTCATGCTTTTAGTCAATTTTTGATGAATAATCGAGTCTTTATGCATTGTTTATCTGATTTTTGAAATGTTTAAGGTTTGTTGTAAGGATCGGTTTTAATTTGCAATCTTTGTTTCATGCTTTTGATGTTGAAACTGAGATGAACCCAAATCTTGTGTTTAGGAATTGAATAGTGGAGACTACCTTGTGAGATTATTATTGAGCCTTTAACGCTTTATTCTGAGAGATAATTATTTTTCTACTCTTTTAAACACCTTTCATATCATTTCAAATTGTTAGATGATCTCTATAAGTTTTTGCATTGAATGTTAGGATTTTAAACATATAATGAAGGATCATGTGCTTAATTGAATTGCTTAGATTAAATGACTTAAGTAAAGTTTGAAGTGTTTGCCTATTTCATTCGTGCTTGACTTTAAAAATATAGGGGAATTCCTATACCCAACACAAGAAGAGCTAAGAAGTAGCCATTCACAAATTACATATGTATGTGGGTCTAAAAAATAGAGAGACATAATAAGTTTATTATGACCCTAAGTTCTTCAAGTATGAATGGTTAATACAAAAAATAAATAAATAAAGAAATAAAAAAAAAACGAGAAATAGGAAACAAGTTCCCTTAAAGTCAAAGCATTTTCATTCTAGGGCACACTTGAAATTTTTGCTTAAGGATTTTAATTGTTGCATGAGATTAATAATGTGATTTCTCCATAAATCCTATCATTTGATTCCTTTCGTGAGATTGATGTTATGCACTTTTGAGCCTTTCTTGTTTAATCATATGCGAACCTATTAGGTCATTTCTTTACATAACTTCTATTCGCATATACTTTGATGAGTGTTTGAACCCATAGGATCGGTGTGATTTAGAGAGTAATTCTTGTGAGGATTAGAGTTGAAATGAATTCACATTCCTGACACTAAGTTTGGGGGAGTCAATGTTGATACGCTTTTAGTATTGGGATTTAGAATTGTGAAGCGAAATTGATCTAAATGGTGAACCTTGATGTGTTAGAATGTTGGGTAAATTTGTGTATAAATTTTTGGTTATGAATTGGAAAGAAACTAAAGCATGATAAGTTCTGTTAACTTCAATTTTAGTTTTGATTTTTGTCTTTTCAATTTTAGTTTTGCTTGATGAACATTATTTTGACCTACTATTTGTTATGTTTTTAAGTGTTTATTTTGCATTTAATTTTGATATAATCTTGTTTTGGAGGGTATTCTATTATTTTGTAGGTCAAAGTAGGTTTGGGAAGAAATGTGGTCAAAGAGAGCAAAAATGAAGCAAAAGTGCTAAAGAATGTAAGCCTTACATTGAGTGTCATTCACTATGTAAGGGGGACAAACAAAAGCTTAGGAACGTAAGCCTTACATCGGGAATCAGTAAATTATGTAAGGGTGTTTACATGGCACTACAACAAGTCGCGCCGCTGCATATAAAATGTGCGCCGCAACGGGGAAGTTTCTGTCTTAATTTGGATTCCATGAAAACATTGTGCGCCGCGGTGAGGGACTTTCTGTTTTGGTTCGCAATTCTGAAGAACATTGCGCGCGGCGGCATGGTTATTGTGCGCCGCGGCGACGAGGTCTCTGCTTTGGTTCGCAATTCTGAAAAGCATTGTGCGCCGCGGCATGGAAAAAGGTGCGCTGCGGCCCACGTGCGCGGATGGCAACTCTCCCTCAGCCACGAGACTTACAAATCCTTTGGAAACCCTTACATAAAAGAGACCTAATTGGACACAACTGGAGATATTATCATTCAGCCTCCAACACAACGAGAGAATTGAGATTACACATTCATTTGAACCACCAAAACTCTTCTTCTTCGTAGAATTTTGAGAGATAGATTATCCAAAAAAAAGATCCTCCATTGAAGCTTCATCAACAATCTTGAAGAAAGTGATCATCCAACATCAAGAGCTTGTTTCAAGAGTGGAAGTGGGGTATTTAATTGCTTGTAATCTTTCTTCTCTTTAAGATTTAATAGGATGTTATTTTTAATAGAAAACATTGATTTGGATTCTATTATGAGTAGCTAAATTCCTTGTGTGTGGGATTTTGGTGATGTAACTATGATTGGATGATTGTTTGTGTGGATGATTCTATAATAAAGTGATTTATTTCATGTTCACTGTTCTAAACATTTATGTTCATTAATTACTTTTGGCCAATTTAATTTGTGAATGTATGAAACATTTTAGGATTGAGTTTTAGAAACGCCATCTGAATTCAATTGGGCATTTGTGAGCATGAGCCTAATTTAAGTGCATTGATTTGTCTTGAATTAAGTGATTAAACTATTTTCCTAAGTTTAAGGCTGATTAACTAATTAATGGTCCGGATCAAAGAAGTTAATTAGTTAATTAAGGGAAAATTACCATTGATTTGGGATTTTCTAGGGTTAGAGAAAATAATCATTAAATTCTACTTTTTGGTACTTAATTGTAAAACCACATAAATCAATTCATCCATAATAGTTCACTAACCATTTTCCCACACTTGTTCATCTCATCGTTTCAACTCCGTTCTTTATTCATTGATTTATTTATTTTAAGTAATCATACTTTTAGCAACCGTTTTCCAACACAAACTTTGATTAGAGTGTTTAGGATTAATTTTAGCGTAACGTTTTAGATTACATTTAACGCTTTTAAAAACTACCGCAATTCCTTTGAGAGACGATCTTAGGAGTATACTTGTCGCTTACTACAAGTGACTCGTGCACTTGCGAGCTTTTACAAATACAAAATTTGGTTATCAAGTTTGTGCATCAGTGATCTCTCAGACTACACTCATGTTTCCAATGTACAAGCTTGCACTGCAGCGGTGGATTACTTTAGCCGCGGCCTGCGTACAATTTGTATGAATTCTGGACCTGTTTTCCAGCATCCTATTTGTCTTATGAATTGTGTGTGCCTATAAATACAAGGTTAGAGTCCTAGAATAAATATACAATAATAATAGAGTAGAATAGAATCAAAAAGAGAGAGAAAAACATAGAATTGAGTTTAGTTTGTAATCAACTTTCAAGAGAAAAATCCAGCATAATTATAATTTGAAGATCTAGAGTGGAGGCATAGAAGTTAGAGTGATATTCTTGAAGAGATTTAGTTTGTTGTTCTTTTCTTCTTTCCTCTAGCAATTTATTTGTAAATTTGGATTGATGAACACAATGTATGGCTAAGTCTTTTATTAATCTAAAGGTCTTATAAACCCAATTTTCTAACATGTGTTGATCTAAATTAACTCCTCTTTTATGTTTGCAATTAAGACTATATTATTTG
The DNA here is from genome assembly GCA_029378325.1 of Elaeagnus macrophylla. Lineage (NCBI taxonomy): Eukaryota > Viridiplantae > Streptophyta > Magnoliopsida > Rosales > Elaeagnaceae > Elaeagnus > Elaeagnus macrophylla. The sequence continues at coordinate 45,444,333 of CM055641.1, read as the reverse complement.
ATCTAAATTTGATCGCTTAATAATTTTTTGATCATCAATTATTCAAAAGAGGCATATAGGTAGCTTTGAGAGAAGTGCTTGTATGTTTGTCTTTATCAAATAACATACATACACTACGCCAAAAAATGGTTTTAAAGACGGTCATTAACCGTCATTATAAAGCTACGATGATGCTTCAAAAAAAATACAGTGACCGTCATCTATTCAAGCGTCACCGTAAATAAACCTTTTTAATGACGGTCGTGACCGTCATGAAAAATAAAAAACGACCATCATTAAAAATCGTAAAAAAATAAGCGACCGTCATTAAAAATATATTCTATGACGGTTGTTATTTCATGACCATCATTGTAAACTGATATTGACCGTCATTAAAAATATCAAATAAAATTTGAAAATAACGGCTAGTACATTATTTAATGACGATTATTCAAATGACCGTCCTAAATGTGTGCGTGTGTGTGTGTGTGTGTGTATATATATTAAATATTATTCTTTCTATATATCCTGTTCTATATATATATATATATATATATTGATTATACGAATAATAAAATATCAATAACTTTATTAATAAATCTATAATCTCCAATTACTAATTAACTTTTAATTTTTCAAAACATAAGTAGGTCTATACCCAAAATGAAAAATATATATATATTTATCTAAAATAATCTCACTATACATTAGCTAAAATAAAAGTAAAACTTTATATGTTCTAATATCCATGAATATGCATTGTCACATATATGCACCACTCCTGCCTCAATTGAAATAGTTCTTTCTTTGTATCGCGCAACTTGTGCTTCCACTACAAACATTATATACAAAACAAAGTTTAGTAAAATATTTAAAACTATATTAATATGTAAACATAGATTACATAAACTATCAATAATGGTCAAATATTAAAGATTAATACCAATTCAGTTATATTTGTACGAGAATTGTTAACAATGTCATTCATACATAGCATGACATAGTAGCCACATTCATAGCCTCCTGCTTGTTTTGGGCACTATTCACATAAAATTTAAACAAATAATATAATTAGTCAAGTAAATAAATACTATAATTGGACCATAAATAATTAACTATCATATATACCTTAATTTGATTGACTTGCAAAGTCGATGAATTCTCTCTTTAAATCATGACACCCCACATATTATAAGCCCTATGTACAATAATTGTCATCAAACAAAAGTATAAGAATTTTAAAAAAATACAAACAAACAAACATATATGGTTTTTGGTCTTACTCTTGTAAAATTTTTAAAAAATCAATTGGTATACTTTGATTGATGGAATCAATCCAAGCAATTGTTCCACTCCATGGATTCATCAATGCTAACATCCAATGAGCACTACATAGTTGAAAATTAAATTCTACATACATTAACAGGTTTCATGAAAGCATAAGAATATATATTAATAAATTTAATTTCTATTACACTTACCCTCTCCAATATGGGCAAACTAGTAAAGTATTATTCTCCATACCCTTCATTCTCATAGCCAGCATTTGAACTTGGTGATCTTCATTTGCCATTTCGAAAGCAATTTGATTTGGCTTCATAAATCGATACAAATATAAACTTTTGGATTGTTCCATCATCATGCGCTCATGCAATATACTATCAAGAAACAATTATAAAAAATTAAACACCCATTAGTATGAATCATAATATTTAATAATGATAAGTATATTAATTAAATGTACATTCATACTTAATATAAATTTGAACGACATTAGCTCTAACCCAATCTTCTTCACAAATTTCTAAAATATCTTCCGCCTTTACACCAATTACACCCAAATCATGCCCCAATACTTCTTGAGTAATTGGAATGAGAATTCTAGCTTCCTCTTTAAGCATTGTCTTTTGTGCATATCCCAAAAGATACTCAATTGCATAAGAAGTAGTATTTTCCTTTTGTTTATTTTTCATATCACTAAACTTAGGTGGTTCTTTTGATTTCTTTTTAGGTACCAACTTTGACTTCCCTTTTGCCTTCACCATTAGAGGTTGAGATTTAGTCTAAAAAAAGGCACAATAACAAAAGCATTAAATTTAAACTTCTTATTAAAATTCATACTACTACCAATTAAGAGTATTGATCACTAGATGGCTATTTGAAACTATACCTCATCTTTTGGCTTTTCCTTTGATTTTTCTTTTGATTTTATTAATGAATTTTTCTTATGATCCACTAAGGGAAGTCGAGATTTAACCTACAAAAAAAACATATATAATTATACATACTAAAATATTATTAAATAAGAATGAAATTTAAATAATATCTTGATATTCATATAAGTATCAAGTAATTTCTCTTAAATTGGCTAGTTGAAATTACCTCATCTTTTGGCTTCTCATTTGGTATCTTTTTTGCTTTCATCAATGAATTTTTTTTAAGATCCACCATTGAAAGTTGACAATTTTCCTACAAAAATTACATATACTTATGTGTACCAATATATTGTCAAACAAGCATTGAAATTTAAGAAACTTAAAAATTCATATAAAATATCGAATAATTTCTCTCTAATTGACTACTTGTAACTACCCCAACTTGAGACTTCTCCTTTGGTTTCTCATTTGTTTTTATTAGTGAATTTTGCTTAGGATCTACCATTGAAAGTTGAGACTTAGTCTACAAAAATCACACATATACATATCATCAAATTGTCAAATAAGCATTGAATTTAAATAAGTTTAAAATTCATTAAATTACTCACATTGGGCATGACAATCCAATGTTTTGGCCACGCTACAAATGAGTCCTTAGCTCCCATCACAGTAGAAAACTCATCTGTTGGGTAAGGCAACTCAAAATCCTTTTCTAGTAAAAGACCTTGTATACACACTCTTACATTGGCTCGACCTAAAGGAATCCCATGAATTTTCTCTTGGCTACCTTTGTTGGGAAAGACCTCACCATAAGCAACAATATTGTTTACATCATCCATAGCTAACTTACAATCCTTTCCCTTCAAAGAAAAAAAATGAGTGACTTCAGTAAGATATGTTATATTATGTTTTTATGCATAACTAAAACTAATCATGCTTACCTCCAAACAATCTTCATGTATTTTGAGATCCTTATTAGGTAATGAAATTTTTGTTGTGCTATCTTGAGTCACCATAGGGCTACCAAATTTAGACCTAAAAGATTCTAATTCTGCCTTCAATTGTGCATTTTCATCTATAAGTTGTTGCTCTCGGAGTTGTTGGTCTTTAAGATGTTTTTCAAGCATTAATGCATCATTAGATAGATTGGACGAAATTTTTGGTTTTTGAGGAGACGCGCGTTGTGTTCGTCCCCCAAAATATTTGGTCAATGTGACACCATGACCGACTCCTCTCACACGCCCTGTGTACTCTTCAGATTCCAATGCCATTGATAATATGTCTCGATGACCTTTAATTTGAAGTTGTCCCTCTTCAAGCATTTTTTCTAATTCATCCTACACATGTTATGAAACTAGATTAAATATATTTAACTATTCATATATGTAAATAATCAAATGGATTCTGAACTAGATGAGAAAATTAAAAAATATATACCATTCGTTTGAACACCTCTTGTGTTGCCTCATCAAATGGATTTCCATTTTTATCCACACGAACATGTCTCCACATTTGATATCGCTTAGGATCAAAACCCTCAACAGCATTCTCCAACTGTAACATTGGAAAAATATTATTTTCATTTATAATTAATTCAATTCATGGCATAAAATGTTTGATTTGATTCATACCAACATCTCCCAAATATTAGCATAACTTAATCGAGATGAGCAGTGTGGATATTTATGCTTCTTTCGAGATCTTTTAGCTTTTTGACTTGTTTTCTACACCAATAGAATGTAGTCATTTAGCATAATATTAATAAAAAGAAGAAGATAAATACAATAAATAAGTTAATGAATAAAAAGGCATATATAATAACTTACTTGAAATTCATTACTAAGCATCCTCTCTACGAAAGCATCCCATACATCTTGTTTTATATGTGGATAATCTTTCGGTGGACATGCTCGCATTTCAGGATAATCCTTATATGGTTGCACATTTTTTGTGTTCAATGAACTTTTAAAATTCTTCCATTTCTTGCCTAGTTCACTTAATGAAAAAATCTTAATTTCCTCCAAACAATCTTCCTCAAATATAAATGAAGTCTAAGATACAAAATAAGCATACTAAGATTAGAATGCAACAAATACATATGAAAAACAAATATTTAAGCTTTAAATGTACTAAGTATACTTACCACAATTTCTTCCCATAATCGATCTTTCAATTTAGGACACACACTTGGCCAAATTACATCAGTTATAGGAATATTATCTCTTGCAATCACCCCCAACCTACTCATAAATTTCTTACCATTGGTGCCAATAGGTTGACAATTGGCATTAAAAGTAACTTGTAAAGGATTACCCTCACTCCTTAATGATACTATTTCATTCATTTTTGTACGTCTTCTTCCTTGACGAGGTTGTTTTACTCCATCATCATTGATTCCTTTTTTTCTCTTGCGTTTCTTACCTTCTTTATGACCATTGTCTTCAATAGAAATTTGTGGCAATTCCATCCTATTACAAGGATGTGGCAAATATATAAACATATAACATAAGTCAAATAAATAATAATTAATAGGTAAAAAATAAACTTCACATATAAAACAGTACATACTTGTAATAGAAAAAATTAATTCATTTTTCAACAATCCAAGTGCCATCACAATCATATTGCACGTTAGGTATTGCATCATCATCTTCAATTGCACAAGCATCATCTAAAGGTGATATTGATCTATGTTGTGCATCAAGCTCCATTATAATATCTCCTAATTCATCCTCATTAATAGTGTCATTATAGTCCCGACTAGGAGTCAATACGATTGAAAACTGTCTATCTTGTGGGTCCTCTACATAAAAGACTTGTTTAGCTTGGGATGCAAAAATAAAAGGCTCGATTTTATGGCCAAGTTTTCCTAGATCAACTAAAGTAAACCCATATCCATCCCTCTCTATAACTGCCTTTTGCTTCACCCAATCACACTTAAAAATTGGTATTCTATACTTAACATAGTCAAGCTCCCAAATTTCTTGTATCACCCCATAATATGCCATGTCTTCATATATAGGATTTTTATCTTTGGCGCTAGAATATTGCATGCTTTTGGCAACTACACTAACACCACTATTTTGGGTGACATGATTATCATCCCATGATTTTGTTTGGAAACAACAACCATTAATTACATAAGCGTGGTATTTTATAACATCAAACGTGGGACCTTGTGCTATCCAAACCAATTGCTCTTGTAATTGAATATCTTGATTTAACTCATTAGCAATCTGCATATTGATTGAAAATAATACAACACAAACATTCAGCATTAATAGATTTAAAAGTTAAATTTTAAGAATAAGTTGATTTTACGCAATCATACTTACTTGAGACTTCAACCAATACAAGAATGTACGATTGTGCTCTTCTTGTAACCATTTTCGTCTTCACTTATTGTTATTGATTTCCACAACATATTGCATATGCTTTCTTTACATAAGAATATAAAAAAAAAAAATTGAATTAAGTTAAAGTATTTTCTTACAAAAAGATAAGGATTATACTTAAGTTTATAAATTTTCAAATACTTATTCTATGTAAGGTTGAACTTGTTCTGTGTTTTCTAACACGTACCGATGTGCTTGTTCCCATAACTCATGACTTATTGTCTCAATTTTTTTACCACCTATTGCCTTTTCATTAACATGATTCTTATGCTTGGGAATTCCAATAGGATCAATGTCATTAAAATATTCAGAACAAAACTCAATAGCTTCTTCAGCCACATAACATTCTTCTATACACCCTTCTGGATTCTTCTGATTCCTAATATAATTCTTAAGAACTTTCATTAACCTTTCAAATGGATACATCCACCTTAAATACACTAGTCCACATAAATTTACCTCTCTAGCAAGATGAACTGTTAGATGAATCATAATATCAAAAAATGATGGCAAAAATATCTTTTCAAACTTGCATAAAGTAGCAACAACTTGCTTTTGGATTTTATCCAAGTTATTTTCATCAATTGACTTTTTACAAATTGAATTAAAGAAGAAGCAAAAGTCAATTATAGCATTCCTCACTTCCTTTGGCAACAAACCACGAATAGCAATTGGTAAGAATTGTTGCATTAGTGCATGACAATCATGTGATTTCATGCCATTTAGTTTATTCTCATTAATGGACACCAAATTTCTTATGTTTGACGAGTATCCAATTGGAACTTTAATATTCTTCATGAATGTCAAAAAAAAAAATTTCTCTTGCTTTGAAAGGGTGTAACAAGCATGTGGAGCTAGTTCTTCACGAATGTCAAACTCAACCAAATCTTTTCTTGCAACTAACCCATCCTTATTTTTACCAGGAATAGATAATAATGTACCAATGATGTTATCACAAACATTTTTTTCTATATGCATTACATCAAGAATATGCCTAATCTCTAAAAATTTCCAATATTCTAACTCAAAGAATATAGACTTTTTTCTCCAACAAATTGATGTATTCACTTTGCCATTGATCCCAGACTTACCACAAGGAAAGTGTAACCCCTTTACTTCTTCTAATATTTCAAACCCAGACAATGGAGTTGGAACTGGATCAACTTCATCATGCCCATTGAAACTCTTTCTAAATTTTCTATAAGGATGGTATCGACTAAGCCACCTTCTATGACCCATGTACGACATTTTCTTTGAATGTTTACAACGTTCACAACTTGTTTTATTGCTGCAAATTGGACACCCTAAATAACCTTTCACAGCATGTCCAGACAAATTTCCATAAGCTGGAAAATCATTAATAGTCCACAATAAGATTGCCCTTAATGTAAACATCTCTTTGAGATATGCATCATAAACTTCTATACCCTGACTCCACAAAACTTTTAGATCGTCAATCAATGGCTCCAAATACACATCAATATCATTCCCTAGTTGTTTGGGACCTGATATCAAAAGTGTCAACATCATAAACTTTCTCTTCATGCATAGCCACGGTGGAAGGTTATAAGTAACAAGTATGACTGGCCAACAACTATACTTGCTACTTAATGAACTATATGGATTTATACCATCGGCACCAAGTGCAAGTCTCAAATTTCTTGGTTCAGAAGCAAATTCTGGCCATTTCTTATCGAATAATTTCCAAGAAGCGCCATCTTAGGGATGCCGCATTATGCCATCATTTTTGTTTACTTTTTTATGCCATGTCGAATTTTTGGATACTTCAGTACTCCAAAACATTCGTTTGAATCGAGGAATTGGAGGAAAATACCATAACACCTTTGCAGGAACATTTTTTTTAGGTTCCAACGTGGTCTTAGACACTTTCCACCTTGACTTTGCACATATTGGACAATGATCTTCCCCTTCATACTGTTTTCTATAAAGAATGCAATCGTTAGGACAAGCATGAATTTTTTCATATCCTAAACCCAATTCATTAAGTATTTTCTTCACTTCATACATTGAAGAGGGCAACTTATTATTCTCAGGTAACATTTCCTTTAAAATCTTTAAGAGCCTTGTAAAACTCTTATCAGAATGACCAAACATCACCTTTAAGTTATATAATGCCACCAAAGCCGAAATCTTAGTAAACTTTGTACACCTTTCATATAAAGGCTTTTCGGCATCTTCTAGTTCACTATTAAAACCATGGTAATCACTTTTACCATTAACATCAACATCGTCAACACCATCATTGGGATCATAAATTGCTTCTACCATGTTAATTGTTTCAGTAAAAATATCTACTTTTTCAACTCTTGAAGTAGTTGGTCTGTTTGACGGCTCTTCTCCTTGCTAAATCCAATTATTATAACTTTGGTCAATACCATGAAAAAATACATGATTTTTAACCTCATTCAAATCAAGACTTTTGAAATTTTCACACTTAAGACAAGGACATCTAATAATATTAGGATTATTACTATTTTTGCTTGCATACTCTATAAAAGCTTTAAGTCCCTTCAAAAATTCCAATGATCTTCTATCCTTACTTATCCAATATTTATCCATTTTAAAACCTATATTTTTGTGATTTCACAATTAAAAGACAAATATATTATTTAACAATTACACAATTAACAATTAAGAATAATTATTAAGTTTCTATTGTGATGCATGAAATTATAGCTCATGCACAAAATAAAACGAAATCCACAAGCTATAGGAAGGGAAGACAGCAGCGAGGACGAGATAATTAAGAATAATTATTTATAAAATTGAAAATATATTGATCAATAAATCATCATCATGAAGATTAGGTCCTAGGATTAATAGCAATTTATGACTAATAACCTCTAACCTCTATTTCGATCTTTGTTTTCTTCTGACGTCTATAATTAACTTCATCAATATATATGTTTAATTAAATATAAATATATTTTAGGTAGAATTTTAATTTTGTCAAATAATTTATAATATAATCTTGTATACTTAAACTTTATTGTAATTTATATTTTATATGCTCCCATTTATGTATATGCTTTCAGCTTTCTCTACCACTTATTATGTTGCATCATATTTTACAAGAATTTTTTTTTTTTAGTTTGTAAATAGATACCTTCTATTTTATAAATTATTTTTCTGACCCGTAAGGTAGATAAAATATTTGCCAAATTTGTACAAAATTCAAGTGATACATCATACAATGAACGATGTACTATGAATATCCATGTATTCATTCAGGTTGTACTCAATTCTATCTGTAAAAATGGAATGACAAAAAACAAAAAATATCATGTAAAAATAGTTATTGAAATTGCACAAACACAAAGACATTATGTTTTGGGTGTACATTCCAATTTTGCTCTTTCTCAACAAGACACAAGTGAGAATGAATCTGTAGACATATGTAAGGGGATAACATTTTCGTTCAATATAGTATCTTTCGAGAAGATACAATCTGCCAGTGTCTATCATGATCACATGAAAATGAGCACTAAGGTCTGAGTTCTGTAATTATGTTTTCTAGCAACAACAATACTAAATAAAAAAGGCTCATAAAAGAGAGAAAATCAGTCAATTGCCTTATAGTATAAAAACAAATAAGCCTTGTGAGCCCTCATGTTGCATCAGTTCAAACTCTATGTGTGCGTGTGTGAGCATGCAAGTGTATTTTGATAAAATAAAAAGAGAAAGAAAGCAAATAAAAATTCAGTGTATAATAATAATGATAAAAAAAATCAATGTTTGGTATTTATCTTAGATGCTAATTGACAATTCAAATATGCTGCCTCTCGTGATCTCATCCAAATAGTGATCATCTACATAAAACTTTCTACAAAACTTTCAAACCATCCAGAAAATTCCAGATTGCATTGCATTTAAATGATTAGTTCTTTTTAGAATTCAAGGCATAAGGAGCTACTCCTATATACAAAAACATCTCATATTACCCATTATCATTCATAATTGATGACTTAAGCAATAAGAGCTCTCTCAAAATCATATATACAAAAGCATTTGTTCAACTTTATTGTATTATTGTAGATGCCATGTTTCCATACTAAGTATTCAGTAAACTGGTATAAAGTAATAAAATTTGAAAATATTGATAAGATAAAACATTTCTTGCAAGTAAATTTGTGGTGTGAACTTGAATGAAATCCATAGTAATATCTTTAATGAGATTGAATTGAAGTTTGATAGGATATTTTTCTCGTCTATGTTCTACATATTGTTTTTCTTGACGTAGTTAGGCATAATTTGGTTTGATTTCTACATTTAATGTTTTATTTAGATATTGCAGTTCAATTGTTGTATTTAGACATTGCAGTTCAATTGCCAAAATTCTTGACCACATATACCTGATCGAAGGTACTAATTCATACAGAAGGTATATGGCTAACAGAAGATATATGGCTAACAAAGTATTAATTCATACATACCTGATCGAGCGGCGAAGACGAATCGTGGAGGAGGACGACTGGAGAGGACGAGAGGCGAGCGTGAGCTGCGAGGATGAGGCGAGGATGAACGGCGCGAGCGAACTGCAAGGACGGCAACCGGCGAGAACGAGCGTCGATGGCGAGGAGGAAAGCTGCAGAGAAGACGTGCGAGTAGCAAAGAGATAGAGTATGAGTTAACCGAATCAATCTGGAGGAGTGGAGAAGTATATACCCTAGTTAGTTTACGTGTGTTACAATATTGCGAGGGAAAATTTTAAAAGGTTTTTACGAGGGTCGTTTTTTAATAACCGTCATCAAATATATTTATTTTTAATTTTAAAATTTTTGATGACTATCATAATTTAAATGACCGTCATAAAAAAAATTTATTTTTTATTTTGAAGTTTTAATGACGGCCATGTTTAAAACGACCGTCATCGTTACTTCATGCACATATTTTTAATGACGGTCATTTAAAAAAAAAAACGGCCGACCGTCCTTAAAAGCCATTTTTGGCGTAGTGATAGTTTCTATGCAGAAACATATAATTCATATGTATGTAGTCCATAATTGATGTACTTTATAAGCAGTAATTTAATCTAATTAGCATAAGAGTATCATTAGGTTAGGTTGCTATATTGTATGTAGTTTACTTGAGAGAGCAATACATTCATATTTTAGAATCAGTTGATCGTATAGTTTATGCTAAATAATTGGGGAGAAATTTAGGGATTCACATGCTTAGGAGATTGGGGGATTAATGACTACCTAGGTTATATCTCTCTTATATATTTTATTTAGTTTTAGTTATTATCTTCTATTGTCCAAATAGTGATAGTGATTTTCGTATTGGTATTCCACAATTAATTATACTTTCCTCTATTGGTTTTACATTCATATTTTAAATACTTATCACTTGTACACCGTCCTGTACACTTGCAGATTTTGCATGTCAATATGTTTATGGCCAAAACAAACATAACAGTGAAAACTGAATTGTGTCATGAAGGATTCTGGTGTAAGATATGTCATCGCTTATATAAATGACAAAATTGTTCAAAGATATCGTGTATGGGTTAGCCCTTAAGGTAAATATACTTTCACAAGAGAGTGTTCAATGTAGGTTTTAGACCATTAACTCTATCATCTTGTTAAAATTGATTTAAGTATTTCATTTTAAAAGCTTTATCAATTTTCATTCTTGTTAAGGATTGTTGAAAAATGGGTATATATCACCATGGTGATATGTTATTTTAGGGCAATAATTTTTAAATACTTCAAATAACATTGGGTGAATGAGAAATCTGAGTCTGAAAATATCACCTATTGGTATGAACAAACCATTTGTCTTCTAGGAACGGTTTTGTTTTTTCTAATTACAATTAAAATGTTATTGAACCAAAACGTTTTTTAGAAGGAAAAACCGTTTTGGGCTGTTTCAAATGGTTTAATGACCATTTAAATGAAGGAAAGTTTCCTTCTACATTACTGTATATATAATTGGCATGGAAAAACCGTTTTGGGCTGTTTCAAATGGTTTAATGACCATTTAAATGAAGGAAAGTTTCCTTCTACATTACTGTATATATAATTGGCATCTTGTTATATATTTGAAAAAGCATAGAGCTTGAGAGAAGGGAATAGACACGAAAAAAATTCGAAGTGCGCGACCCAACTTTGATATTGTCGTTTAAAAAAAATTATAGTGCTAGGTTAGTTCAGAAACTTGAAAGTTGGCTAAAGCTACCAACAAAAATTGTGGTAAATGTTTGTAGTTCACTTCATCATTTTATCTTGAGAGGTAATTCTACAACGTCTCAACCATTCAAGATAAGAGAAAAATTGTTTTAAGGATGTTGTGTGTTATACAAAACTCAATTTTTTCTTTTATATTTGTTTTTATACATTCCCTGGTAATTTACTTTTTATATTAATATTTTGTAAGTTAAACTATCTCACTTTCTTTTTTAATGTTTTTTAATTGAAATTAATTATTTAGGATAATAAATAATAGACATCATGATTTATATGGAAATTAAAAACTAGAATTCTAAAATCCTTCCGTTAGGATTATTTAATTCCTCTTTTTTATTTTATTTTTTACAATTTAAAATGTTAAAAATTGCATATAAATATTTTGGTCTTGATATTTCTTCAAACTTGTCTCAACCCTATAGTCAAGAATTCTCTCACTTTTGCCACCATAACATCTATGGATGAGAACAACGATCTTTAGATGCAGGCTAGAAAAGAGGACGATATTAAAGAAGAGAGTTTAAAAAAAGACTCTAAAAATCTTGTAAAAAATAAGTTACTTGTGGTAGACTTTATTTATACATAAAAATGTTTAAAATTTTTAAAAATCTCTGATTAAGTAAAATTTTTAAAATTCATTGACATTTTGAATACTCTAATACTTTTATAAACTTTTAAAAAACAGTAGTTGAATACACTTTGACTTCTATAAACTTTTAAAAAATTTTAATTAAATACAAAAAAAACTTTTATAAATCCATAAAAGTTACTAAAACTCTCAATTTAATACACTTCTTTAAATAAAAACCCATAAATTTTTAGAAACTTTTAAAATGCCTAAAAACTACTAAAAATCTCAATTAAATGTTTCCCTTTTTTTTTTTTTTTTTTTTATTAAAAAAAGGGCTCTAAAGGCCATTTTTTTTTTTATTAATAAAGAAAAAACAACTCACACACCCGTGGTGGGATTCGAACTTGGGTTGCTAGTGGGGGAGGGGGAGTCTTACCACTAATGTTTCCCTTCATCACGATATATTTCATAACTTTCTTGTATATATTCGGTCAAAAATTTTCAGAACTTTAATGTAATTAAAATTAATTATTGGTAGAATAATAAACAAAATACATAATCACTTAATTAGAAGTTGAATCACCGATGCGAGGATTGAATGACCGATTGGCTCCAACAAATTGAAGGGATGAGTTGTTCTTTGAAGGATGATTGTATGGTCAAGTTCCTCTTCTCTTCTACCCAATTTTATGTCTATCCTAGTCTAATTCAAAACCCACTAATAACTCTCTCCCTTCAATTATCATTCTCTCTCTCTCAATTTTTCTTTCCTATTTTTTTTTTTTTCTCTTAGTTGTTTGGCTTCTGATACATTGAGAAGAAAATATATTTAAAAAAGTTTTGAATATTGACTCATTAGCTTTCGTGAGGTTATGTGATTATTTGCTTTGATGTTGTGGTTGTTTGAGTTTTATTATATAAGATTTTGGGTAGTAAATTTTAGGTTCTAAACTGTCAAAAAAAAAGGGATATCTATGAATGTTACTCTGTTTTTGTTTTAACGTGCCAATTAATTTCAAATTTTGATTTCTTTTGTTTTAGGCTCTGTTAAAAACTTGTAATATTATATTCTTTTTAAATTAATGGTTGTACCTAGCAGATTTCAATAGATATATTGAAATATTTCAATTAGATTTACCCCATGCAGCTCTTCATTTACTAATATACTATATATCATTTGTTAAAGAACAAAAATTTAGGAATTTGTATTAGGTAAAGGAGTTGTACATTTGGTGAAATTTGATACGAATGAAAAAAATAATTTTGTGGTGCTGGTGAAATGATTTCAGATTACCCATTTAAAACTTTGACAAACACATCCAAAAAAAAATTTATTTATTTTAACATTTAAAAGTCATAGCAATTTTCAATACAGATAATTTGGTTACTTTTATTTTGTCCAGTATTTTCATTTTTTAATATTTATGAAATTATTCTATACTTTTAGTTATTACTAACATGGCACGTGAATTGTTTTATTAATTTTATTTTTTTTTCTTTTGTTAATTCTTTAATATATTTAAAAAAAAGTTAATTTTATTATGTTTCTAAAGTAATTATGAAAATAAATAATATTTAAAGTTTTTATTTGATATGGTAATTATTATATTTAGAGGATTTGATTTTTATTTGATTATCATGTTTTGAGTTCTTATGTAACGTAGTAATAGATCTTAAAGAGTAACTAATATCAATAGTTTAAAATATAAGAATAATTTTGTCCAAATAATATTAAGCGTGATTTAGACCTTTTTTATATAATATAGTTTTTTAACAATGTTCTAATTAGAAGGGCATTTGGTGATACTACATCGAACATTGATATACATCATTGATATAATTTTAACACATAGAGGCTTATGAGAAATAATGTTGTACCTTAAGGGTGTGAATGAAAATTTTCCCTAATCTAAATATGTGTATTTTAAATTTGTTACTCTGGACAAATTTGTAATTTTAGTATAATGAGGGATCTGTTCTTGAAAAAAAAAATTAAAATGGGCTAAATTTTTTATTGAACAAGCAAAAAAATTTCTAATTCTAAAAAGCAGCAAAATTCTTTTTGTTTTCTCTTGTTTCATCAATTTTCCTAAATGGCGAAACTATTTATTTTCGTCGGTTCAAGTTTGTGCAGAATGAGCTAATTAATTGGGGATTCTCATTGTATTAAAGTTATTTAGTAGCAATATTTTGGTCGTTTAATATTTCATTTGGTATGAAGTATTGACTTTTGAGATGATTTACTGCTAATTAGAAAAAAATATCAAATATATAAATATATTGCTATTTTAACCGATAACTCCTTCCTCTGATATGCTACTTAAATTATGCCCCTATTAATTGTGTTTGGTAGAAAAGAATAGGGAACCTTTTAGCCATCATATGACCTGTCCTAGCCTATTGGACCCACCAATAAAGTCCGATATAGCACACTAGCTCAAGAATTCAACACCAATTTGTGGGTACAGCACCAGCCCTTGGAACAACCCTCATCCCATGGAACAGCCCTCAACCTATGAGGATAGTGTTTAGCCCTTAAGGAAAGCCCTTAGTCCATAAGGACAGCCTCTAGCCCTAGAGCACAGCCCTCAGCTGGTGAAGACAGCCCTTAGTAAACAACCCTTAGCCAATAGACCATACAAACCTTCATGCTGACACCTACCTGACATTTTAGTTGCTCTCTGGTTGTATTTCTGCTCCTACAAAGGGGTTTCATGACTACCCGCATATTCTTATTAACTACCTCTAGGACATCGACACGTGTACAAATCATGTAGTATATATACATGAGTAGTAGAACCTAGTAGGGCCTTTTGACCATAATATGTTGTTACCCTCTTGTTTGGATTCTCTCACACACTTTGGCACCCATCGTGAGGTCCCCAATCTTTTCTGTTCGCAGAAGAACATTGGAACCTCATAGCATCTTTAAATCAAGGGAGTTAGTCTGAAACAAACAATAAATCGAATTACAAACCATCTAGTTTAGTTCTAGCCCATTTACTCCATTTTTTACTCCGTATTACAATTTCTTAGCTAGTATTTGATATATTCTCGACGGACACAAGTGAAAATAGTTGACAAACTCTCAAATAGTTGGCAATTGCATGATTAATCAAACACTCACCACCACAAATTGTGCTAACACGAAAACTGCAAGTGCGTAGGTCATGTACAAGTGATAATTATTTTTAAAATTGTCGTTGTTGTTCTCACGAGAATTAGATTATTGCATAAATGAGTATTAAAATTGGGTCATGCTATCACTATATAGACTATGAAAATAGGATTACAAATAAATGAAATAAAAACTAAGTAAAAATATACAGTTAAGCTGAATTAATTAAAACTATCCACAATTAAATAATTTATGAGATTAGAGCGCCCTAGAATCCTATGTATCCTCCATTCATGCACATGTCTCTATAGTTCTTCCTAATTAAACACAAACATGGATGATCAATTCACATGTACTTATTTTATTCATGTGTCTTTTTCAAGCACCCATGAAATTACCAAATGTCATTAATCACACTTTCATGTTTTTTTAAATCACAAAATGCACATTAAACAAGCATGTAAATATATTGCACATAATTAGCCATGCTTTCACTCTCTCCTAATTACATGTTAATTAACCATAGACTAAATAATTATCAACCCACTATTTCAAGTAAAGTTAATTAATCTCAAAATAATCAATTAATAACAAATTAATTGAAAACATGAAATTATGAATAATTAAATCATCTAATCATGTGAAATCCATTAAAAAATTGTGAAGATTCAATAATGCATAAATGGGTTTAACGTAAATCCTATAACAATGGGTCTAAGTCATGGAGAAGGAACTGGTAGGAGCAACTTTATAGCACAATCTAAAGTTAAAAATATTGGGGACTTTAGCAATTTAATACTTGTCTTTATTGTGTTGTGTGGCCTTCCTTCTCGCTTTTAAGCAATTCCTTTTCTTTAGAAGAGGCCTAATGAAAATTGGTATTTTTATAAAGCTTACTAGAAGAATTTGTAATGGAGTGTTAACATGCTTAAGTTCTCAGCACCAAAACTTGAGCTGGAGATAGCCATGGAAGACTTCTCATCAAATTTATTTGAGACCTCTTGGAGTTAGCTAAGAACTACATTTTTTTTTCAATGTATGGAATATCAACAATTATCTTCCTAAATACTCAAAGAAATTTTTTTTAAAAAAAATGAAAGAAAGAAAGAAAGAAAGAAGAAGGGTGATATGTTGATTGGATTACCAACTATTATTCTTGTTTCATTACTTAATATCATAAAAATGGCTTAATTTATGTTTAATTGTTCTAATGTAAGTGAAACGATAGCAATAGAAGGAAAAAAGAGTCAAATGACACAAGCTATGCAGTAAGGACACAATTGCTACATACATGCTATGGAAATGTTGCAACAAAAATTCAAGCCTCGTCGTAGAAAAACGTTTAGTTGTGGAGCACGTTCTACATTAGCAATCCGAGAGCTCCAGGCCATGGCACCTGATAACTCTATGAAAATAGAGTGATCGTTGTACTTTTTGACTTAATATTTGTTTGTTTTATTAAATAAATAGTTTTTTTAGCATAAAATATAAAAAAAAATTGAAAATTTTGGGTAAATGGTGAAAAGGAGATAAAAATATAATTTTTGAGAATTTTTTAAAATTTTTTATGGAATTTTTAACGTATGTGGATGTATATAGAAGTGTTCGGGATGCACTTAGACAAATTATGCCACGTGGAAGACATCTGGATGACACGCAAGCAAACTCAGTCAATCATCGAGAGCTGCGTGTGGAAGAAGCCAGCTTACTAGCTCGGCCATGTGTTACCTTCGCGTTCACTCTAAGTTTCGTCCGCCTCTCATCACATGCCACGTGTTTTCTAGCTCAGTAATCCTTATCAAAGCGCGGTATCGAATTGAACAATGACACGTGTCATGCCATATCATCTAGCCGTGCTATCCACATTTATTCTCTACGAATCAGAGCACGCCACGACATCCTTTAGATCCTCTGCATTCAGCGTCATCCATTCAATGAGTGCCACATGTCTCAACCTCAATTTTGTCTTTTTTTAGCGCCACATGTCACAATTTGATGCATTCGTTCCATTTAATCCAACAGTCACGATCTTATTTGGATTTTTACACAAATTTTATCATTTTAAACCTAGCAATAGCCCCATTTTTGGGTATTGAAGGCTAGATAGAGAAAGAAACCTCTCTACACATTTCATGAAAATTTTAGAGAGAGAAAGAGCAAAAATGTAGCAAAAGGAACACTTGGAGCATAGGATTTGACCAACTTTTTTCGGTTTCTTCTTTTCCTTTTTCTATTTTTGTTTCTTTTATATTTTTAATAATGTTAATTTCTTTAAGATTTTGTGTATAAATATTTATGGAGTAGTTTCTAGCTCTAGGATTCCAATGGAACCATTTATTTAATATTAGATGCTATATTTTTATTTTAATATATTTATATGCTTATAAATTGTTTATTTTACTCTATGCTTATTACTCCTAATTAATTGATCACTAATTAGGTTAATTTGGTGACATGTGTGCATTTGAAAGAATGATATGTGTTATGATCATGAGTAAAATGACATATTTGCATGAGGTTGGAAACACCCATGTGTAATATGTAGTCTCAGTAAACCCTTGTGCTTAATAAATTTTAGGATCATAATGGCCATAGATATGTGGGTTAGTATTTTAGAATTTAAATTACAATGACCATAGAATGTGGGTTATAATTAAATTAAAGAGTTTGACTAACAAACATAAGTAGCAATTTTGAATATAATTGTGATATGAAGACTAAATACAATTTCATGTTGCTTGTATTCAATTTTGTATTTCAAATGTGTTAAAAAATTAAGCATTCGAGTGAATAAATGTGGTAAAATTATAATCCTAGGAACTCAATATCTAAGTTTTTCAATTATTTTAATTAGTGTAATTAATTAATTTAGATTTATTTTATTTTATTTTATTTTGAACAATATTTCATTAGTTTAAATAATATTGTACGTGATCTAATTTTGATACTTAATTTACTAAGTAACTGATCATCATGGGTTCGACACTCATTTTTAAAATTCTTATCACTTATACACGACTTGTGCACTTGCGAATTTTGTGTCAACGCCCATACTTTTTATACAATTTGAGCAATTTAAGCCACAACGTACACGTTTTTAGGCTATGACGTGAGTTATTTTTCTTATGCTTGAAACATGCAAAATTTCCAATCCCATATTTGGACGAGTTTCCTACTTGAACCACAAATACTTGCTCCCTAAAACACTTAGCCTCTAAATAGATGTCTTAGCAACCTATAAATTCATTCAATACTTTTCTATACTAACCTAAATATTTAGAGAAAGAGGAAGCAATTTAGAAAATAAGGCAAATCAAGAAAATGATTCAAGATTGAAGGTGTTAGAATTTAGGCCTACCCAAGTGACAATTGGGGGAGATTGGTTTCCTACGTGACAGGCAGATATTGATTTTATCTTTTTCTACACTTTTAATTTTATCTATTCTCTTGTATTTTCTCATTATTTTGGGATTTATTGAATTTGATTACCATTAGCTAAACTTGTTGTTAGAATCCTCTTAAACTTAATCATTTTATATAATGAATTAGACTATTTTTTTTTTCATTCCATTGTGATTGTAAAGTAAATTATATTATTCAATCCAAATTTCATGCCATTAATTGTCTAATTAACAATTATACTATAGAGGCAATTA
Organism: Elaeagnus macrophylla; assembly: GCA_029378325.1. Lineage (NCBI taxonomy): Eukaryota > Viridiplantae > Streptophyta > Magnoliopsida > Rosales > Elaeagnaceae > Elaeagnus > Elaeagnus macrophylla. The sequence goes on along the minus strand of CM055641.1, from coordinate 45,425,249 downwards.
GGTAGCTTTGAGAGAAGTATTTAATTATTTGTCTTGATTGAATAACATACATGATTTTTGGGCTGAGGTACGATTCATGTGTATGTCATCCATAATTGATGTTCGTAATGAGTAGTATGTAATCTAATTGGCATGAGAGTGTCATTAGGTTAAATTACTATATTGTGTGTAGTTTACTTGAGAGAGTAATGCATGCATAGGTAAGAGTCAATTAATCATATATTTTGTTTAAAAATTGCTTTGAAAGGTAGATTAATTCATGTGTAGAAAATTGAGGGATAGTGGATTCATATGACTCTTTTGTGCTTAATTTGTTAGTGTGGGTGTGTTGGATCAAGTAGTGTAAATATTATATTTTTATCTATCTATTTTTCTTAAACTAAATAGTTTAGTGTAACTATAGTTCAGTACTCAAATACTTATTAATCCAAACCTCGTGGATACGACAACTCAATTTTTAAATATTTATCACTTGTACACTAACCCTTGCACATAAGGTTTAGCATGAACACTCATACCATGTGTTAGAGTGGGTCATTATAGATGGTATTAGAGTATGAGCCAACCATAAATGTAGTTGACGAGGATGTCAAGCTCTTTATGGGGAGTAATTATGACAGTCATCAATCCCTTAAACTTGGACAAGATAAGGTAAGTTGTGTAACACATAACTTAAGAAAGGAAAAAGGTCATGGTTCATAAGTGTGGGTTCCACTCTAAATGATATGAGGCCTTTTGGGTGGAATCCCAAGAGCAAAAACATGCAGACTTGGGCCGAAAATTGACAATATCATACCATGTGTTAGAGTGGGGCATTACATCCATAGCTCGCTATAAAAAGCTAAGCTGTCTTAGAATTACCTATGGGATGACAGTGTCATTTTTGGGCTGTTTGTTAGGTATTAGGTGGGGATAGTGAACTTTAGGATCAGTTCAATTTAGGAGGCCATTTTGGACTGCAATTCAGGATGGAAGGGTGGGATGACATATTGATGGGTTATTTCCTTGGTTTAGAGATTCTTTATGTTGGCCGAAGTGTTCCTGGTTAGGTTAAAAAATTAGTCATTGTACATACAAAAATAGAAGTGATGCAGCATGTTAAATTCACATATAAAAATAATGTAACATATTACTGATAAGTGCTTGAAAAGCACTAATATTTTGTGATTTATTGTGCTTAATTATTCAAAAATAGATTTGTTATATCTTGTTTAAATAATTATTTTCATAAATCTATCAATTCGAAATCATGGGTATGTTTTAGTCTATTTTAGGTGTTTTTAGCATCAAATGAGTTGAATAATTCAAACATGCAAAGACGGAACACTTACGGTGCTCTGATCACAATTTACGGGCAACACGAGTCAAATTATGTAAGTCATACATAACGACCCAGTACATATGTAAGAGGTACATGTGAAGAAACTGAAGACAACACGCGCCGCGGCGAGAAAAATGTGTGCCACGGCGAGAATCTCTCGAGTTTTGACCATTATTTTCAAATTGTTGTTATGCCGCGGCAGGAAAAATGTGTGCCGCGGCATGCCTATTCCTAAATCAATCAGGAATTAATGTAACCCTTACATCTATAAATACCCCCTTAAGAGTCCCATTTATTTACACTTCAATTTTGCGAACCAACAAGAGACTCAATCAGATTTTGGGAGCTTTTTCACACTCAAAGAAGAAAGGAAATTAATTCTAAGGATCCAAGAAACTATTGATTATTGAAGATCGACGATCAAGCTTTTGGAGAAGAACGTCATCCAATCCAATTGTGGTATTTAGATCTAGGGTTTCTTTTTGTTATAGAATTTACTTATTCTTCTTATTACTTCTTTGAGTGTATGTTCAAATTGAATTTGTCTATGAATTTTAATACGAACATGAGTGGCTAATTATTTATGGATGTTTAGTTTGTGATGCCATATTTGCTAGAACTGTTGTGATGAATGTTTTTATTGTTTTGAAATAAATAAATTTACTTTTTGATTAAGAGTATGTTTAAATATATAATTGTGAATTTTTATGAGCCAATTTGATATTCATAGTTAAGTTGAAAAATATTAGAGTTTGGTTTTAGGAACGTCACCTTAACTTAACTTTGAAAAACTTAATCAAAGCTTCAAATTGATGACCTAGTCATAACATTGGTTTGATTGGCATATTTTTCTTGTGCATAATTTGGTTGCTAATTGATATACCCAATTGTAGGATATTATTTAGTTAATCAACAAAGAGAATTACCTGATCGTAAGAATTTTCGTAATTAAAAGGAAAGCCGGTAATAGTTGTTTATTAGGACGTTCATGTTAATTCACCATAACTTTTTGATGCAAGCATAGCCAACCAAACTAAACATCCATACATCCTCCATTGATATTTGAAATCTTTTCGAGTTAATTCAGAATTTGCATGATTGTTTGTTCGATACCATTGATCTTCCTCACTAATCCACTTTGTTTACATTTTTATTAGATTTAGGATTCTAGTTATTTAGAGTTTTAGTACTATTATGATTCTATTTTATTAGTGTTTTAGTTTCTTTAAGACTTTAATTAGAATAAGAAAAAGGTTGTTAAGAACCATTACAATTCCCTTAGAGATCAACCTCAAAGGTTTGCTTATCACTTTCTACAAGTGATTCGTACACTTGCGAGTACTATAAAATACACATCAAGTTTTTGGCTCTTTCTTTCGTTCTTTTATCTTATTTTTGTTTTTAAAAGCTTTTCATGTAAATGAGGACATTACCCAAATCTTGGTTGGGGGTGAATGCGTTGCCCATTTTCAAAAAATCCAAAGAAATCAAAAATTTTCAAAATTTTGTGTGTTCCGCGGCTAGAAGGGTTCTATCTTGGGGCAATTTTTAGAAATTTTATGTGCACTGCAGCAAGGAGGTTTCTATTTCACGCATAAAATTAAAAATTTTATCCATGCCGTGGCGGGAAAAAATGCATGCTGCAGCGTGCCTTCAAATATTTCCAGAAAAGGGGCTGCTCGTTGTAAACCCCACACAATTCAAATTTTTTTCTCACATTTTCCCTCAATTTCTCTTATTTTCTCTCAAACAACCTCCCACTTTCTCTCCAATTTCTTCTCAATTTCTCACCAAAATCAAAATTTTACTCAATAATTTCTTTATTCTAACATTACTATCAAGTATTCATTCCTCCATCAATTTTGACAGATTTGCTCTAACAATCAAGAAGCCTCTTCATCTTCAAAACCTAGGGTTTTAAACAATTAAAGGCTTTTTGTTCAAGGTTTCAATTGCACTCTCAAGAGTTAATCTTTAAATTTGGCTGTGAGTTGTGATGCACACATTTAGAGGTTTCATGCATATTTCTTGCGCACTAAATACCACATGATGAGGAGGGCTAGGAATAGTGAAACACAGCATAAGTGTAATGTACACAATCTTATACAAAAAGGGGGTAACTTCTCTCACTTCTTTACTTAATTTCTTTTGTTTTTCTTTTTAACATTGAGGACAAAGAAAAATTAGGTTGGGGGTGGGGAAAAATATTCCATGAGCATAAATTTAGACTAAATTTTAAACTTTAACATTTTGTAGATTTTTCATTTGAATTTTGTTAAGATAGTATCGAGTCCATTTGAATCAATCCATAAGTCTATGATATTAATGTGATTGTAATAACAGTGACATATGAAAGAAATTAATTTTTTACCTAAGTGGAGAAGCACAAAAATGTTAGATTTATTTAGTTTGAGGATTTTGTGGTATATGTGGCAGTTTGTATGGTTAGTATGACTATGTTTGGTTTGTGTAGTGTATGCATGTTCGTGATATATTTTAAATCGAACTCTAGAACTTCCTTGAAAACCCAATAAGGCGAAATAATAGAATCATATACCACTTAGAAAGTGATTTAGGTCATCTTTGGACCGTTTGAACTTTTCAAGCCTCCCCGTATTGTTTTATCCACAGTGACACCCATGAACTCAATATACATATATACATTATATTACTCTTAGTGATAAGAGTACTCAATGTAATACTTAGTTTTCATTAGCATTTGTATTGTATATATCTTGCTTTAATATAAAAAAAATATTTGAATAAAGAGCAAGAAAAGTAAAGAAAGAAAATCAAGCAAAAAAATCAAGGGACATATGGAGTTTATAAAATAGGAGGATGAAAAAGAACATTTGGGTAGAACAGTTGAGAACTTTGTGAAATAAAAAGTACTCTTATCCTACCAAAAAGAATTTTTTCCGTACTTTTATAACCACATACCTTAATACAATTTTACGAGCTTAATAAAGTCATATTTATTCAAGATAGTTTTGATTTCTATATTAGTAGGAGATGGATTTGAAAAGTAAACCTATGGAATTTTTGAGTGTAATTTTCATTCATATTTTACTTGCACAATTTTGAGATCTAAAATGTAATCTATGAATATCATGCATGACACGACCTGATAGTGTAACTAACGGGCTTGTGGTTTGATTGTTTTTTAAAAGCTGATTACAAAGATGGGTTTGATATTTGGACTGTTTTTGAGCTTAAGTGATTTTTAATTATTTCGTATGCCATTCGTTATTGACAATTTTTGAGACATATGCATAAATTGATTCAAGTATGTTTAGAGTCTTTAATAGTCTTAAGAGTCGTACGATGTTTGTGGGTGTCATCACTGGAAACCCTCACGAGACTATAACTCGTTCACTAGGGCCACCTAGGGGTTTAAAGGCTTGTTGCATATGCTAAATGCAACCGTGATAATCTACGAAAGTGATTTAGGATAGTATATTTTATTTCATTTGTTTTTATTTTAGTTTTTAGATCACTCCACTTGCTAGAGACTAGCAAGAAGCTGGTTGGGGTTGTGATAAGTGCTTGAAAAATACTAATATTTCGTAATTTGGTGTGCTTAATTGTTCAAAAATAGATTTGTTATATCTTGTTTATATGATTATTTTCATAAATCTATCAATTCGGAATCACAGGTATGTTTTAGTGTATTTTAGGTATTTTTAGCATCAAATGAGTTGAATAACGCAAACATGCAAAGACGAAACACTTACGGTGCTTGGATTACAATTTACGGGCAACACGAGTCAAATTATGTCAGTCGTACATAATGAACCAGCACATATGTAAAGGGTACATGTAAAGAAACTGAAGACAACACACGCTACAGTGAGGAAAATGTGTGCCGTGGCGAGCACCTCTCAAGTTTTGACCATTATTTCCAAATTGTTGTTTTGCCTCAGTCGGAAAAATGTTTGCCGCGGCGTGCCTATTCCTAAATCAATCAAGAATTATGTAACCCTTACATCAATAAATACCCTCTTAAGAGTCTCATTTACTTACACTTCAATTTTGTGAACCAACAAGAGACTTAATCAATTTTTAGAAGCTTTTTCCACACTCAAAGAAGAAAGGGAATTAATTCTAAGGATCAAAGAAACTATTGAAGATTAAAGATTAAGCCTTTGGAGAAGAACGCCATCCAATCCAATTGTGGTATTGAGATCTAGGATTTCTTTTTGTTATAGAATTTCCTTCTCTTCTTCTTACTTCTTTGAGTGTATATTCAGATTATATTTGTCTATGAATTTTAATATGAACGTGAGTAGCTAATTTTATTATGGATGTTTAGTTTATGTTGCCATGTTTGCTAGAATTGTTGTGATGAATGTTTTTATTGCTTTGAAATAAATAAATTTACCTTTTGATTAAGAGCATGTTTAGATATTTAATTGTAAATTTTCATGGGCCAATTTGAGATTCATAATTAGGTTGAAAAATATTAGAGTTTGGTTTTAGGAACGTCACCTTAACTTAACTTTGAAAAACTTAATCAAAGCTTTAAATTAATGACCTAGTCATGGCATTAGTTTGATTGACATATTTTTCTTGTACATAATTTGGTTGCTATTTGATATACCCAATCGTAGGATATTGTTTAGTTAATCAACAAAGAGAATTATCCGATCGTAGAAATTTTCGTAATTATAAGGAAAGCTGGTAATAGTTGTTTATTAGAACATTCATGTTAATTTACCATAACTTTTCGATGCAAACATGTCCAACCAAACTAAACGTCCATACATCCTCCATTGATATTTGAAATCTTTTTAAGTTAATTTTGAATTTGCATAATTGTTTGTTCAACACCATTGATCTTTCTCACAAATTCACTTTGTTTACAGTTTTATTAGGTTTAGGATTCTAGTTATTTAGAGTTTTTGTACTACTAGAATTCTATTTAATTAGTGTTTTAGTTGCTTTAGGACTCTAATTAGACTAAAGAAAAGGTTGTTTAAAACCATTGCAATTCCTTGAGAGACCGACCTCGGAGGTTTGCTTATCACTTTCTACAAGTGATTCGTACACTTGAAAGTATTATAAAATACACATAAAAAACTTGATGTGCATTTTATAGTATTCGCAAGTGTACGAATCACTTGTAGAAACTGATAAGAAAACCTCTGAGGTCAGTCTTTCAAAGAATTGCAATGGTTTGAAACTTGAGAGTGTAAGGAAAACACCTCATCTGTAGTTGATCTTCATTAAGTCCCTGCAGTGGAAAGGTTTGCACAGTTGCATAAAATTCACGTATAAAATTTAAAGGATCCCCATTAGGAATACCGTAAAATGAGGGAAGCATGGAATAATGAATATTTTTCAATTCATAATTCCTAGCTGCCTCTGTCTATTGAATGCACGATGTTGCGGTCTCAATGATAGGTGTTGCAAACTCTTTATTCATCATCTACTTACCCATGTTGTCACCCATTACTGCTTGCAATTGTTGTTGGTCTTTTTCCTTTTGAATTTGATTATCCAGTTTCTTTGATCGGTGTTTGATCCTATGAATGTTGTCAATGAAGGGAGTTAGTTCCTTGTTAAGTGACCTCCTACCCTGCATGCACAAATAAAAAGCAAACAAAGATCAAGGTAGCAAAGAAATTGCAATAAAAACACTATTTTTTGATTTTTTTTAATTTTTTTGATCTTTTTCGTGTTTTTGAATAAAATATATATAAAAAAAAAAGTAAAGTAAATAAACAAATAAATCTAATTTAGAAACTCTAAAAAGTTTAAAATAAAATTATTTAAAATTCCAATTCCCTGACAACGACACCAAAAACTTGATGTATATTTTATAGTACTCGCAAGTGTACGAATCACTTGTAGAAAGTGATAAGCAAACCTCCGAGTTCGGTCTCTCAAGGAATTGCAATAGTTTTAAACAACCTTTTTCTTAATCTAATTAAAGTCCTAAAGAAACTAAAATACTAATTAAATAGAATTCTAGTAATACTAAAACTCTAAATAACTAGAATCCTAAACCTAATAAAACTGTAAATAAAGTGGATTTGTGAGCAAGATTAATGGTGTTGAACAAACAATTATGCAAATTCAGAATTAACTTAAAAGGATTTCAAATATCAATGGAGGTTGTATGGACGTTTAGTTTGGTTGGTCATGCTTGCATCGAAAAATTATAGTGAATTAACATGAACGTTCTAATAAACAACTATTACCGACTTTCCTTTTAATAACGAAAATTTCTACGATCGTGTAATTCTCTTTGTTGATTAACTAAACAATATCCTACGATCGAGTATATCAAATAGCAACCAAATTATGCACATGAAAAATATGTCATGACTAGCAACCAAATTCTCTTTGTTGATTAACTAATGCCATGACTAGGTCATTAATTTGAAGCTTTGATTAAGTTTTTTAAAGTTAAGTTAAGGTGACGTTCCTAAAACCAAACTCTAATATTTTTCAACCTAATTATGAATCTCAAATTGGCCCATGAAAATTCAAAATTAAATATCTAAACATGCTCTTAATCAAAAGGTAAATTTATTTATTTCAAAGCAATAAAAACATTCACCCCAACAATTCTAACAAATACGGCAACACAAACTAAACATCTATAATAAAATTAGCCACTCACGTTGATATTAAATTTGTAAACAAATATAATCTGAACATACACTCAAAGAAGTAAGAAGAAGAGAAGGAAATTTTATAACAAAAAGAAACCCTAGATCTCAATACCATAATTGGATTAGATGACGTTCTTCTCCAAAGGCTTGATCTTCGATCTTCAATAGTTTCTTGGATCCTTAGAATTAATTTACTTTCTTCTTTGAGTGTGAAAAAGCTCCTAAAAACTGATTGAGTCTCTTATTGGTTCACAAAATTGAAGTATAAGTAAATGGGATTCTTAAGGGGGTATTTATAGATGTAAGGGTTACAGAATTCCTAATTGATTTAGTAATAGGCGCGCCGTAGCACACATTTTTTCGGCTGTGGCACAACAACAATTTGGAAATAATGGTCAAAACTCGAGAGGTGCTCGCCGCGGCACATTTTTGTTGTCGTGGCGCGTGTTGTCTTCAGTTTCTTCACATGTACCCCTTGATATGTGCTGGCTCGTTATGTTTGGGTTATATAATTGGACTCGTGTTGCCCCTAAATTGTGATCCGAGCGCTGTAAGTGTTCCGTCTTTGCATGTTTGTGTTATTCAATTCATGAAGCTAAAAACACTTGAAATACATTAAAACATATCCGTGATTTCGAATTGATAGATTTATGAAAAGAATCATAAAAACAATATATAACAAATCTATTTTTGAACAATTAAGCACAATAAATTATGAAATATTAGTGTTTTTCAAGCACTCATCAGTAATATGTTACATTATTTTTATATGTAAATATAACATGCTGCATCATTTCTATTTTTGTATGTACAATGACTAATTTTTTAATGTAACTTAAATTTTGTCATTTTGTGATCTACCATATCTAAAATATTATTTTTATCTCTATCTTTATATGACATTACAGATAGATGTATTTTTGTATTTAATGAGCTCATCTACCTTTATATTTAGATGTAACATGTTACACCGACGGGTCGCTGTTAAGTTGCTACAGCTCTGATAAGATTTTCGAAGGAGTGACCGATGCTTCGATGAGGTAGCCAACGGCTATTGGAGATGTGGTGGAATATTACCTTATCTTATATATTGAAGTTATGAACTAAGAGTATTTTAGTATATTTGTTAAATATATAATTTTATAAAAAATTATGAGTTTTTGGATAAATTGTCTCTAATTATGATAAATTAATTAATTTATTAAAAATAATGTTGTTTAAGCAAAAAAAAAAAAAAAAATTGCTTTAACACTTAACACCAAAACTAGAAGAGGCACATGATTTTTTGCACTTTTTTTTTAAATCAACCCTTAATTCATTAAACCACCTCGTTTTTAAATAGGGGTGACAGGTAATAGTCTATGCCTCACTTCACATGAGACCCGATTTCACAAACTTTCTGTTGGGGAGCACGCTCTGTCAATTTGAAAGATGCGTTGGGGTTATCAACACTTTGTACTTAATGAAAGTGCCACGTTTCTATATTTTGGTTGAAGTTTATGAATATTATACCTCTTTTGCAAATTAATTTCAATAAAAATTGAAAAATTATCAAAAATAGCACCCCCTAAAAATTATAATAACAAAACTAGCACCCCTGTGTTCAATTAAAATTGAACGTTTAATATTGAACGTTCAATATTCAATTTGAACGTAAAATATTGAACGTTCAATATTAAATAGGTCTAATTGTCGTCATTCAATTCTAATTGAACGGATAATATTGAACGTTCAATATTGAACGAGTCTAAATTATCGTCGTTCAATTTTAATTGAACACAGGGGTGCTAGTTTTGTTATTATAATTTTTAGGGATTGTTAGTTTTGTTATTTTTCCATAAAAGTTTAACCTTCTTACTTAAGCTATTTTTTTTTATATATATATAAAGTAAAAAATTAAACTAAATACTCACTTTCTAGTAAAAGTATAATTTTGACATATTTTTACGTTCTACTTATTGTAAAAAACTAAAAATGTAGCGATACAATACTAGTGTTATTGAGTTTTACAAGGTGTATATATATCAGAATATTTATACTTTTCCTAAAAAATAAATTTGGACAAAGAATTGCAAAAAAAATTAGTTATTATGTAAATCGATCGGTTATACTAAGAATCATTATTCCTTACTATATTTTTATATATAGTTACAGATTTGGTTTTTTTTTTATTATTATTTTTATTAATTTAAGGTGGTGCCCCTAGATAAGCTCTTTTTATGGGTTTGTTATTCAAATTAGAATTTCGTATTTGTTTATTTTATTAGTTTCCTACAAATGTGTATATAATCATCTGATTAATATTTCATTTTCTATCCAAAATTTGGAAGCTTAAAACTAAATGGGTCAGTTTTGTTAGCCTGTATTGAACAACCTTACTCTATAATTTATATAGAGTTATAATTAATTATCATATCAGATCATATTAAAATAAAAATTATACAAATATGTTATAAAAAGTGAGTTCAACTTTAAATAGTATTCAAACTCAAGTTAGATCCGTCAAAGTTTTGAATTTTAAACTATATGTATTAACTTTTATTTTTATCATAAATTAAAAAATATATTAAAAATATAAAAAATAAATTAAACACTAATTTTAATAAATATTTGTAAATAAAATTATTTTAATATGGACTAACATATAATATAATATATTATATTATTTATATACTACATAAAGAATAATTAGTAGGTTATTAGTGATTCTTAGCCACGTGTACAATGTTTAGAGGATCTATTGTATAAGCTATTAGCTATGACTACTATCGTTGAAAATGAGTGTAAATTTAAAAAAAAAAAGAGTTATAAGTTACTCTCTCAAAGATTTTTTAAAAAATTATCAAAAATAACACTCATAAAATTTATAGTAACAAAATTAACATCCCAATAATATTGAACATTCAATTTGAACGTAAAATATTGAACGTTCAATATTGAATGGGTCCAAATTATCGTTGTTCAAATTCGAATTGAATGGGTGTTAAAAAAAATGACATATTAATCATTTTTTTTAATTAAGAAAATATAAGTTTAAACACAATTGGTGTTAGTTTTGTTATTACAAGTTTTAGGGATGTTAGTTTTGTTGTTTTTCCTTTATCTCACATTATTTTTTTACATCTCAAAGGAGGTATTTATAAAGAAAAATATTTAGACTTAGGATTAGGCCGCATCCACTTTTGTGGAAGAGGAAAGGACTTAGGTAAATATAGGTCCACCCACATGCTTGCGCCGCCTTCGCAATCATCCGCCTTACTGGCTATGCTGAGCAAAGCGCAAGTGTGTATGCATGAGATGAAGTGACACTTTATTTTTTGAAAAAAATTTATTTATTAAATTACACTTCCAATAGTCAAATAAGATCAAACTCAAAGAAAATTGTTCGTTATTATGCAAGACCAAGTCAGTCTTCCACGATCACAAGTTGTGACCGTTCTTTTCTTATCACCCACGTTCGTCTGATCTTATCACATTCCTGTTATTTTCTATCCACTAGGCTTCATTATTCAGCTATAAATAGAGCATCAATGCTCTCATTATTTCACAACTCATAAACAACAAAAATAGTAACAATTTCAACTCGAGCTCTCTTTGCTGTTCGTTACTACAAACACAGAAACCCATAAAAATTCCAAAAATGTTCTCTGTAAGCATAAACGAAAAAAGAAAAGAAAAAAATAGAGCCCTACTAAAATATTTTTGATACAATTTTTCCCTACCCATATTTTTTTGGTTCCTAGCAACTTGGTTTTTAAGGTTTTGTATTTTGGTCTTTAATTATGCAGTGAAGTTTCGAGACAAAAAAAAAAAAAAAAATTATTGGCTGTTTTATCCTAGGAACAACAAGGCTTCAAACTGCTTGCACATTTTAGGTATAGCCACAAAACGTCTTAAAGAGAGCAACCTAGTCTGCTACGTAACCCAAGTAGTATATTGCAGTATGTTTTAATATATCGATAATTTCGTTGTGTCTATTTTATCTACCTGCAACAATAATTTTAAGACATATTTAACTGCTATGTCTACTGAAATTTTAACTACTAATTTGAATAAACCTCTTCATTTTGAGGGACTTCATTTTAAAAGATGGAGATAAAAAAATGCTATTTTTTCTTACCATGAAAAAGGTCAGTTTGGTACTTACTACTGAAAAACCAACATAATGTAATCCACCTACTAAAGTTACAACAAAAGACTTAAATCCCAAACCTGAAGTCTTCTTTACTATATTTCCTAAGTACAATCAAAATTAATATTCATACAGAACTTGTTCCATAGAGCCAATCCCCCTTTTTTTTCCATTCACTACAAAGATGACCAATATATTAGATGACTCTTGGTAAGAATATTTGCTATCGATACTCTTAAAATATCCATGATAACAAATAATTTTTTTATCACCTAACAAACACAATTTAGGGTTTTGTTAACATAAGTTCATATAGATGGGGATCAAGATAGTTTTCAAATTCAAAATACTCATAGTTTGTTTTATATCTTACGTTATATGAAACTCTGTTTTGTTGTCAAATCCAACATACTCATGGTTAATGTTTAGGGCCCCAAGGGGTACAAAATTTTGTGGAGGGTAGAGGAGTTTAGACAACTATTGGTTTACCTTTCACACGCGCACATCGCCATTAACCGGCCAAGTCAAATGCAGGTGTAAGGTGGCAGACAGGTAAGACTCAGTCAGGAAAAAATAGCCTTTATCCTCACCCACAATCGGGTATTTCTCTCCTACTTTTCTCTCTCATGATGTCTACTATCTCGTTTCTTTGTAAGAACCAAGCCTAATAATCACATGTATCACCTCAAATAATTATTTAGTCATTTTCTTTAAATCATACTCATATAAACTATGAAATCAAATGACAATGGATTCTATTTGGTAAAGAAACCTGAATGAAAAATGATTTTTAATGCAAAAATTTTATACTTAATGGTTTAGTTGATGATTTGTATGACTACTATAACTCTGATAAGTCAGTTAAGAAAATATGGAATGCACTTCAAAAGAAGTATGACATTGTAAAAATTGGAACAAAGAAGTATGATGTCAGCAGATACCTGAAGTACTAAATGACTAATGATAAATCTTTAGAAGCTCAATCACATGAATTGCAAAAGACAGTACATGAAATAACTTTTGAAGGCATGACTTTAGTTGAACAATTTCAAGTTGTTGTTATTATTGATAAATTACCCCTTGCATGGAAAGACTTTAAGAATATACTTAGACATGAAACTAATGAATTTTTCTTAGAAAGTCTTATAACCCGTCTAAGCATAGAGGAAGAAGCCCAAAAATAAGATAGAAAATAAGTGCTTTTTTGTTTCTAACAACAGTGCCAATAAAAAATCCTCCTCTATAATTCTAAAACCTAAAGGAAGAAACACGAAAAATCAATATCGCAATAATAACCAGACTCGTAACAACCAAAATAGAAATAAAAATCCTCCACATAATGGACCTTAACGCCTTAGAAAATAACTCATTCATGTGTCATAGTTGTAACAAGCTTAGCCACTTGTCTAGGAACTACCGAGACAGGTCTCGTCGTGCCCCATAGGCGAACCTTATCGAAGATCAGCTTATTACTATGATATCTGAAATCAACTTTGTTGGTGGATCTGAATGGTGGTGGGTGGACACTTGTACTTCTTGTGCTATGATCAAGATCTATTCAATTCCTTTTATGAATTTGAGGATAAGAAAGTGTTGTTGGGCAATTCCTACTCTACTAAAGTTATTGGTACTGGTGAGGTCGATTGAAGTTTACCTCTAGAAAGACTATCATCTTGAAGGATGTTCTACATACTCCAGAGATGAAGAAGAACTTAATTTTGGGCTATCTTCTAAACAAGGCTAGGTTTACTCAAACTATAGGGGCTGATTTGTATACAATAACTAAGAATAATATTATTCTTCGGAAAGAGTACGCCATTGATGACATGTTCAAATTGAATGTTGAAATTAATAAAGCGTCTTCTTGTGCTTGCATGAAGTCCTGAAGCGACAAAAGGATGAGTTAATTATTAACTCTTAATGAGTTGTATACTCTACATGGAGTGGAGTACATTGCTACAACAGTACTCTTGATAGACTCATCTATGTGAATGTCGAAGTGTGGTCGCTTTCTATGAAATTTTTGGGCAAAATGCACCATACTAAATAGAAATGCATGTTCGTAAAGCATGGACTTTTCGAACTATACCTTGGAAAGGTTGTATGTGTAATGTTGTTAGAGATAGAGTTCAAAACTTCGAGTTACTCTAGTATATTCTAAAGCATCCACACTATGCAAAGGTATAAGTCGATAGACATTTTTTGCTTATGCACAATCTTATACTTTTGATTGATTACTTGCTTGATGAAAACCATTTTTATATAAAAATCAAGTGGGGGATTGTTGAAAATAGTTGTGAATTTTAAGTAAAAAAGAGTCACAAGTTACTCTCTCAAAGACTCTTATCGTACATTGTTTTTTTACATCTCTTAAAATGTGTTTATAAAGAAAAAGATTTAGACTTGGGATTGGGCCCCACTTTTGTGAAAGGAGAGCGAACTTAGACAAATGTGGGTCCACCTACACGCTGCTGCCACCGTTGTTCAACCGACTAGCTGTGTCGAGCAGAGCGCAAGTGCGAGTGCATAGGTGTGTGCGTGAGGCTGAGTGACACTTTATTTTTTGGAAAAAAATTATTTAATAAATTACTCTTCCAACAATTAGATGAGATTAGACTCAAAAAAAATTGTCTGTTATTTTCCAAGACCGAGTCAGTCTTCCACTATCACACGTTGTAATCATTATTTTTTTTACTGTTTTGTTCTTATCACCCACGTTCATCTAAACTTATCACATACCCGTTATTTTCTATTCGTTGGGCTTCATTTTTCAGCTATAAATAGAGCATCAATGCTCTCATTATAAACAACAAAAACAGTATCAATTCCAACTCGAGCTCTCTCTACTCTTCGTTACATACAGACACAAACTCAAAAAAATTCCATAAACATTCTCTTTAAGCATAAACAAAAAAAAAAGCCCCATCAAAATATTTTCGATACAGTTTTTCCCTACCAACATTTTTTGGTTCCGAGCAACTTGTTTTTTAAGATGTAGTATTCTGATTTTCAGCCATGCAGTAAAGTTTTGAGACTGAAAAAAGAATTATGGATTGTTTTATCCTAAGGACAACAAGGCTTTAAATTACTTGCTCATTTTAGACAAAGTTGTGAAATATCTTAAAGAAATCGATCTAATTTACGACTCAATCCAAGCAATATATTATAGTATATTTTAATATATATGTAATTTGTTCTTGTTTATTTATCTAATTATAGCAACAATTATAAGTACTAGATAGTTGTGTATAGAGTTGTTATTACTTTTCACTGTATTATAGTAAGAAAGCATTCTTGAATTTTACTTTTCACTGTTTTACTCGGTATATAAATATGGAAGAAGTTTATGTAAAATACATTACCATTAATTTAATTAAAATTAATTATTATACCCAAAAAAAAAAAGATAGGGTATCATTAAATGCTACAAAAATTAATTATAATATAATTTTATCTAATTTAATATAACACAACTATATTTATTATGGTCAGCACAGCGCACCAAACATATTTAGTGTTGTGGTTTTCTCCTATTCTTGTAAAAACAAAATCACGCTGAAATCCCAAAAATATAAATTTAAAGGAAAAACAATGAAGAAGAAAATTGAATACGATATTTGACGAGATTCGTCTTCACAAATTGTAAAGCTTACATCCCAAGGAGGCTTAAGAACTGATTTCACTATGAAGAAGAAGATTACAACAATTTTCAGAGATTATAGAACAAGTTTCACAAATTGCACTTTTATCGCTTAAAAAGCAATTGCACCTTAAGAAATCTAAGACAATAGTCTTGAACACGTAAGTCCCCTCTGGTACATTGCTTCTAATAAATAAATACATAACACAAAAGATAGCTAATTGGGTATCAATTGGGTATCCTTTACATAGTAACTAATTTCTCTTGCATATATATTAGAACCTGTAACAGACAAATGGGACTTTACCAAACCAATAACCAGTAACCTTAATAATTTACACTTAGTTTCTTAGTAAGGGTATTTAAATGATAACTTTGCTTCTATGAAGAACAAAAACGTGCAATTTTCTTTAAGTAAATTAATGCTGTCTTTCCTAGAAAATGCCAGATAGAAAGAATGAACGAAACTGGAAAAAGTGCTGGTGTGTTCATGTGTTAAGAGCTTGATCAAAAGTTAGAATACATTCGAAATTGCACTTTATTTGAGGCAAAACTATCATTATTAAACCAAGTTACAAAATTAGTAAATATCATCAATACATATGTTCTTCTATAGATTTGCTTTTCATATATATATATATTACTTTGTAGCCTGTAGCCGCATTTTCTTGAGACCAACCCAGTTGTACTTGCTACCTTATATTATGCTTCATTAGCTTTTCTGAGTTCAACTTTAACAAATAAAAAAGCTTCCCAGCTTAAAAGTACTTTTTTTATTTTATTTTATAATTTTGTTTATTTGAACAAAATGTTGTTTGATAGGCCAGTCATGGAGGGGACCATATATTTACACACATAGGTTTTGTTTGCTTGACTTTGAAGCTATTTGATAGAGAGCACATAGCCATATAGACTATGCATAATGGGAGGCATAAACCAATACAATGTATTGTCCACTTCTGGCAAATTATACAGTAGCTAGTTTAAAAGTCACAACAGTTATTTATAATTTTATTGATTTCAAATTATTTGATTTTAACAGTCCCAAAATAGAAGTGTGGTCCATGTCTCCAATGTTGAAGTTAAATTTTTTATCGTGATCTTATTGAGCAAGCTGGGGCCATCCTTCTCCCTGAGTTCAAAGAACACAATATGACGAAGATGTCGTAATAAATAGATAAAGACAATATAGTTTAAATTGATGGTCATGACTCATGTTTGAGACAATGATTTGGCCCATTTATTTGACAGTACCCATTTTTATTTTTATTTTTCCATTTCATTAATCTTTATGCTAAACTATATTTAATTGGCTTCCTTATAATGTTTTTTTTTTATTTGGTTCCTTTATTTATTAATTTTTTTAGTTTTTACACTTTGGTCCTTTTATTTGTTTATTTTATAATTTAATCCCTTTATTTTTTAACTTTCATACATTCATTCCAAAATTTGGGACCAACTTGAAATTAAATTTCAAATTATAAAAAAGTAAGAGAATCAAAATATATAAATAAAAAAAATAAATGAATTAAATTGTAAGGATGAAAATTAAGGAGACAAAAGTGTAAAAATTAAAAGGTAAAGAAATAAAGTTATAAAAAAGTAGTAATAAAATAATAAAGTATAGAATATATTGAAATATAGAGATTAGTTCACCCTAATCTTTATTTGCTTACAAGTTCTTTACATTATAGGGATAAATTGTAATGGGATGTCATAATAAATAATGGTACAATCCAATTTTAGGAACCCATTCAATGGGCTAAAATAAAAATTTAGGTTTAAAGCAAGACACTCTGTCTACAATTTACATGAAATTAGATGATATTATATTTATTTGGGATGTAAAAATTTATAATATGAACTCATTAAAAATATAAACTACGGTATAAGATGATATGACATAACATATATTTTATATCTTTATTTGATATAGTATCTATGTTACACATTATTTTAAGAAACTGAGTCATATATTTTTGAATGCAAAATTGGGTATTGGGTACTCAAATTTTTCTAAACATTTTGTAAATTTGTAGTAAATTGATGTGTCAAAATACATACATACATACATACATACATACATATATATATATATATATATATATATCCATGGCATGTCACTTTCACACGGATGCTTAAAACATATGAAGAATACAAGTACTAGTTAACAAGTGGTATTTTGTTTATATTATACAAATAATTTGGTATTAACTCACCCCATTCACTCCTACTTTTTTCTCTTATCCTCGTATATTTAGTACAACCTTCTCACACCCACTATCTACTCATCTAAAAAGGAAAAAAGAAAAAGCCCACTAATCACCATCCAAAACCTCTTCCAAATACTCATGGAGAAGAATAAATTAACTCAACAACATGATCATGAATGTACTAATCCTTCATGTTTCTTCTGCACCATGGTAATTGAGCCTAACCCATCTCTCAAAACCCTCAAACTCATCCAATGCTTCAAAGAAATGCCTCAAACAAATGACCAAGACCTTGTTCTATCTCTAAGTGGGCTATGGAATATTGCTAAAAGACAACCCAATAACCCAGAATTCCCTTCCCTTGGTGTATTTGAATCTATGGCAAAACTAATCCACAAAGCACTCAGTGACAAAAAATGGCTACTTAGTCACCAAAATATCTACATCCCTTACTATGCAGCTCATATTATTGGGTCCTACACTATGAACAAGTCTGATTTAGCAGAGAAAGCAGTTAAATCAGGGGTAGTTTTGCCTTTAATAGAGCTTTTGAGAGGTAAAATCACTTGGGTTGAGCAAAGAGTTGCAATTAGAGCTCTTGGTCATATAGCTAGTCATAATAGAACCTTTGAAGCAATTGCTGAGTATGAATCTGAAGTCATAGAATTAACCATTAAAATAGCTTCTACTTGTTTTGATGAAGTTTATGAGAACTTCATTGGAGTTAAAGACTCAAATAGATTGAAGTACCACAGCAACTTACTCACAAGAGGGTTTGGTGGGTTAGAAACAGAGAATAGAAAAGCAGAGGAATGGGCTAGTCAACTTCAATGTTGGTCAATCTATCTCTTGAATTGCTTTGCTTGTAGAGAAAGATCTTTAAATCAAATATGCAACAAAGATTTCTTGAAAGAGTTATGTAACATGTGGGGTGGTTTGGTAAATACAAATTCACCTTGTGGTATTGGATTGATAAGAACTCTTTGTAATAGCTCAATTGGAAGACGAAGTATAGCTAGTATTGGTCAAGTTATAGAGACTCTTGGTAATAACTCTAGGTCCTCAGATGATTGGAAATTTATGGGTATTGAGTCTCTTTTGCTTCTTCTCAAAGACCCAGAAACTAGATATAAAGTTATTGATATTGCAATTCTGTTTCTAGCAGATTTGGTAGAACTTAGTTTACCAAAAGAGCCTAAAGTTGGAGAGAGAATTACCCAAATGCTTTTACAAGATTATCATAAAATCAAATATGGGAATTTGAGACTAAAGAGTAAAGAAGCAGAGAGAGTATTAGAAGAAATTTGGGATTTAAAGGTTGATAGAAAAAAGAGAGACAAGTTAATGTCCCTACAAGAGGTGAAGAAGAAAAAATTGTTGGTAAAGCAATTGAAGAAAGAAGGAAATGAAAAGTTTTGGTTGGGAAAATTTGAAAAGGGTTTGAAGAACTATTCGGAAGCTTTGGATTTGTGTCCATTAAAAGCAAAGAAAGAGAGGATTGTTCTTCATAGTAATAGAGCTCAATGTTATTTAGTTATGAGGGAACCAGAGTTAGCTATTAGTGATACAACAAGAGCTCTTTGTTTATCCAGTGCGGTTGGTCCTCACGGTAAGAGTTTGTGGAGAAGAGCACAGGCTTTTGACATGAAGGGGTTGGCCAAAGAGAGCTTGATGGACTGCTTGATGTTTGTTAAGGATCGAATTAAGTCAAAAAAGAGTAGAGATGTTAGAATCCCATACTATGCAGCACTTATGATTAACAAGCAGATGAATGAAACTTGGCTTTTTGCTTCTGCCAGCTCAAGAACGTACGAAAAAGGTGAACACAAAGTAAGAAAATTCAACAACCAGTATGATGTTGACAAAGGGATCATGAAGCTCATGAGTTTCAATCTCAAGCATCGTAAGTGGTATTTGCTTTCTTTCTTTTCTTTCGTTTTTTCATTTTTACCAAAGTTGAGATTAGGTATTTTATAAGGTTTAATTGCATAAAATTTTATTTTTAGCACTTTGCACATTAATTTTTTTTTAAACATGTATTTAAAAATTCTATGTATATATTTTTTATAATGTAAAATATATGTTTTTTTTTTTTTTTTTTTTTAAGAATAGTTAAAAGTAAAACGAGATGCATAATTATTTTATAAAAAATTTATATATATATATATATATATATATATATATATATTTTTTTTTTTAATACAAAGCTTAAATTAGGTATTAGTAAGCATTTTAGGAGTTTCTAGAAAGAGAAAATTGCGAAAACTTAATACGGAAACCAACCTTGTTTTACTTTTACAGGTAAGAATAAGCCAATCCTTGCAAAGCCTTTGTTCGAAAAACAGAGGAGAAGAAAGTTGCATAAAGCCGGAACCAGTGGAAAAGGTACAAATGTGAAAAAAATAGAGGAAAGTCCTTGCGTGTAATCTATTAATCCATCACAAATAAAAAAATAAATGAAATTACAAGAGAGTAAATTTTTTTGGACCAAAGTATGGTACAGTAAATTTGAATAACATATTATTAGTATTTATATTAAAATAAAATCATTACTATACAAATAAATGCCTTCACATGACATAATAAATAAAGAACTTGGTGAAAAGGTTATCCCTCCATTTTGGAGGTGACGAGAGGTAAAAAAAAAAGGAATAGCATACAGAGATGAGGAGAAAGAAACGAAATTTTTTTCTTTCCTTAACTCATGAAATGCGCTTTTAATGTTAGTAAACTCGATATTATAAAAATTATTTTTCATATGCTCAGTATCATCAATTCCTCTTAGAAGAAACAATACTAATAAGATAATCAATATTGAAAAGAAAAAGTAAAGCCAAACTTTTAAAGCTTGAGAGGGAAAGTAATCTTCATTAGAGCGATATATATACTCTTGAGACAAGAATCAAAGAGAGTATTAAGCTACAATTTTTGTGAGACTATTTTATATTTCTATTTATTAGTCAATATATAGTAAAAAATATTATATATTTTATTAGCCCATTTTAATTACACAAAAGTGAGAAAAGTTAGATCCAAGACTTTCTGCAATTTTATATTTGACTATTATTATTTATTTGTTATCTTTTCTAATAAGTGGTATCAAAGTCACGTCTACTAATTATTAATTATAATAATCATGTGCGTTTTCAAAATGGATGAGACAACATCAACTTCTTCTAAAACAATAATTAAATTAATGGTATCAAATTATTTAATATGGAAGCTAAGGATGGAAGAAAATTCATTACCGTAAAGATTTGTACGTGCCACTTTTAAAGGAAGGAGCGAAGCCACAAGAAAAATTCGATGTCGCTTTGAACTTAATGAACAAAAAAAACTATTGGACAAATTCGACAATGAATTGATCATAGCATCTTTCATCAGATACAAAATAAATTGTTGCTTAATATTTATGGACAAAGTTGGAGTGCATGTATGAGAGAAAGACTACTCAAAATAAAGCATCTTTTATTCGATGGCTAGTTAACTCAAAGTACAAAGATAGTCAAACTATCTATGTACATTGAAGTGACTTTCAAAGATTTGTGAACAATTGACAAATATGAAAATGGTGCTTGATGATAAATTACAAGCCTTATTATTACTAAGCTCCTTACCAAATAGCTAGGACACATTGGTGGTGTCTTTAAGAAATTCATCTCTTTAAGGTGTTATTACATTGGATATAGTAAAAGATAGCATTTTCAATGAAGAAGCAAGGAACATTAATTGAGTTGAGGTACTTGTCATTGATTATTGTGGAAGAAGTAGTAACAAAAAATTTCACAGTAGGGACAAGTCAAGAGGGAAATCAAGAGAGAGATTCTAAAGTAGGTCTAGGATGAGGAGAGATATAGAATGTTATCATTGTAGGGAACACTACAACAAAAACTACATTTACCAACGAAAATTGGGCCAACTATTTTTTCGTCGCTGAAAGTACACTATTACCGACAAACTTGTAACTGTTGTTGCGGATATAGTTGACCAAAAATTTGACTCCTATATTTTATTGCCAACAACATTTATCGACAAAATTTTGTCGACAAAGTTATTTACTCCGACAAAATAAAATATTGTTGAGGAAATATTTGGCTGGTATTTTGCGCCAAATTATTACCGACTATTTTATTTGTCGCAACAGTTAAAAAAACTTTCACCAACCAGTAAATTTGTCATAAAATTGTTAAAACATTTACCGACAAAAATTTTGTTGAGGAAATATAATTATCAACAAAAAATTAACTAGAGCTTTATGGCCAACTATTTTTTCGTCGCTGAAAGTACACTATTACCGACAAACTTGTAACTGTTGTTGCGGATATAGTTGACCAAAAATTTGACTCCTATATTTTATTGCCAACAACATTTATCGACAAAATTTTGTCGACAAAGTTATTTACTCCGACAAAATAAAATATTGTTGAGGAAATATTTGGCGGGTATTTTGCGCCAAATTATTACCGACTATTTTATTTGTCGCAACAGTTAAAAAAACTTTCACCAACCAGTAAATTTGTCATAAAATTGTTAAAACATTTACCGACAAAAATTTTGTTGAGGAAATATAATTATCAACAAAAAATTAACTAGAGCTTTATTTTTATTATTATAAATTTTTGGGATAATAATTTTATTGTTTTCCCAAAATATTTTCTAATATGGTAAAAACCATTTTTGTATTTGCTAAATGGATTTTTTTCATTCACAAACAAGGCATGAACATGTTACCTTCATCTTATTAGAAGGCTCTTTATATCATTTGAACTACTAAGCCATTTACAAAACTACATTTACTTAACATATAAAATAATTAATAAATAATTTAAAAATATAAAATAAAGCATAAACATAAAATCTGAACAAGAACTGCATTTCTTGGTAATAAATTGAGTTTATAACAAAGAGACAAACAACAATAAATGATTATTTTGAAAGAAAAAACACAATAGATTGTATAGCAGTAACCAAAAAAAAAAAAAGAATAAACTTTACCTAGCTTTTCTCACGTGTAATGTTTGAGGTTTGAGATGAGTTTATGGTAGTCTGAGAAGAACTGCAGAACTATTGCAAAGACGATGTATTAGAATGGATATGCTTTACACATCTATTCATATTGGTCAGCTCTTGTATTATATATGTATTTGGGATTAAAGATGCAATCAAGTGGGTGTATGTGATTTGTGTGCAATTTCTTTAAGAAAACATAAATTTCCTGAAGCATAAATTACTACATAAAAAATAAGAAAAATGAAAAGAGAAGGACCTCAAAAATTAGCTTTATCAACAGGAGAACAATATTGAAGAAGAACAAGATGAGTTGTTCGTGATTGAGTAACGGCAAGACGGTAGGCCGACGACACAAGCTAGGAATGGCTGAACATGGAGGTGCCTGCCTGCCTGGGAATCACTGAGGATGGCTGTGCCTACCTGCCTGCCTAGGAATGGCCAAATGGGTTAAGGCTGAAGGTTTTTTCGAAAGCCAAGTAGCCACTGTTGCAACGTAGAAAGAGATGTATGTTTTTTTTTTTCTTTGATAGAACATGGGTTTTGAGAAACTGAAGTACGGTTAGTTTTTTAATAAAACATACCCAAAATATGTAAGGGGTAATACTAAATATGTAATGGGTAGTGGGAATCGGTTACAAGGTCCCCATTGCCTTGAGACTTGCATGTAGTTGGAATAATCTTTTTGTAGATGCATCAAAAGTTTGCACTCCTTCCCACAATTCTTTTAAATCATCTATAAATGGTTGAAGGTAGATATCTATTTACATACTATGTAAATCTATTTACATACTATGTAAATCTATTTACATACTATGTAAATCTATTTACATACTATGTAAACTGCCTCTCTTTTCTTCTTTTTCATTTCCATTAACAGATTTTCTCACCCTTCTTGCCTGAAAAATTTATTTATTTAGAGGTAGCCATGGATCTATGGACTATTCATGTCATTAACACCAGTAGAAGCCCTTTAATGCTTGGAAAATTGTTTGTCTTATTGCATTCATTGAGTTACATAGTATGTAAATAGATTTACATACTATGGAAACTGATGCTATTCATATACTGTATAGTTACTGATGCTATTCATATACTGTATAGCTCCCTTATTAGTCGTGTTGAACCCAGAACAAATATTAATCCTGCTTGAAAATGTAAATCTAACTAGAAAAATCAATTAGGTTAAATTGGTTACATATGATGATAAACTGAGGTACTCTATTTTTGTTAGGCAAAACAGAGTATACATACACATACTATGTAAACAAGTATGTAAACTAGTTTACATTGTATGTAAACCCATTTACATAGTATGTAAACCAATTTACATACTCGAAAAACACAATCTATGACATGATTGAAATTCTCTGCAGATTAGTTTCTCAATCTTACCTAAGAAACAGACTATGTAAACAGGCTATCTATTTACATAGTATGTAAATTGATTTACATAGTATGTAAACCAATTTACATACTATGTAAACCATTTTACATACTATGTAAACCTATGTAAATTAGTTTATTGGATTGTACTTCACCAACATTGATGCAGTAATAATGACCAATGTGAGAGATAACAATGAAAACTATAAAACACCTTTCTCTTAATTTAGATTTTGCATATATGGCATTATATAATCAAAACAAATAAATCAATAAAGAAATAATGAGGAAATTCTCCAAAAAATTAAAATTAAAAAAGGGTAAAATAAGGAAGAAACATGCCATTTACATACTTAGCCCTCTGCATATTCATGTTAACTTTATCTAGTATGTAAACATGTTAACTTCATGTTTACATAGTATGTAAATCTATTTACATACTATGTAAACTGATTTACATAGTATGTAAATAGATTTACATACTATGTAAACTGATTTACATACTATGTAAATCAGTTTACATACTACCTCTTATCTTCGTTTTTCTTTTCCATAATATGCAGAAGACACTCGTGCCCAAGACAAACATTGCAGCAAATATTGGAACTATTACGATGATCGAATATCCTTTTGTCCTTTTGGATTTTTCATTTGACTCTGGAAACAGACAGTTAAGAAACGATATTTTGTTATATATATATATATGGAATATATAGTTGTCTACTTGATTATATATTTATCTCTTGCTGACTTCATTTTTCATGAGCTCTCTTATATATATATATATATGGAATATATAGTTGTCTACTTGTTTACATACTATGTAAACTGATTTACATACTATGTAAATTGATAGTGTTTTTTGAAGTAAGAAAGAAATTAGTATATTTTGCATTACAGAATTGTTAGTATTAGTATAAGTAGTACAAGAAGAAAACTACATTAAACTGAAAAATTATTCGAAGCGGCAAACCTTGAAGTGGTATGTCAAATAGGATATGAAAAATGTTTGTTATGTGCAGTGATATCACCTAAAGAAAAAGAAAATCAACCAATTTACATAGTATGTAAACTGATTTACATACTATGTAAATCAGTTTACATGCTACCTCTTATCTTCGTTTTTCTTTTCCATAATATGTAGAAGACACTCGTGCCCAAGACAAACATTGCAGCAAATATTGGAACTATTACGATGATCCAATGTCCTTTTCTCCTTTTGGATTTTTCATTTGACTATGGAGACAGACAGTTAAGAAACGATATTCTGTTCATTAATGAATACACAATATAATAAACAATGAAACAAATCAATTACTTGCCTTAAATGCTTCATTAGTAGCAAAGTAATCACACATCTCTTCCCAAACTCCTTGTGTCAGATAGTCAATGTCTTCAGAATCACGTGGGACAAGTCGATGAGCCTTTCGATATTCCATGGGCTTATCAAGCATGGTTTTGTAATG
Organism: Elaeagnus macrophylla; assembly: GCA_029378325.1. Lineage (NCBI taxonomy): Eukaryota > Viridiplantae > Streptophyta > Magnoliopsida > Rosales > Elaeagnaceae > Elaeagnus > Elaeagnus macrophylla. The sequence goes on along the minus strand of CM055641.1, from coordinate 45,399,464 downwards.
AGTATGTAACTCACACTTGTATTCCTTAAATCGACTTTTCAAGTAGTCTTCAACCTTGAGAGATATGCGTGGGTCATCTATATCAATATCGAATCCAACCTGCACATTACCAATGACAATATTATAATAAATAAGTTTTTTTCCTCTTTTGTTAGAATAAAAAGATAGTAAAAGAGCTCAATAATGATTTAGTAAATAGCTTAAAATATTTACCACTAATCGTTGTTTGCATATTTCCTTCCTATCTAGTGGCACATCCTTCCATTTGAGAAAGGTGACGGGACAATGCTTTCTAATTAATTGCCCAGCCTCATTTGCAAACATTTGTGGACCTTTTCCATTTCCAACACACTTGATGTCTTTACCTTCCCACCATATTTTAATCTTGGTATCAGGCTTTTGGTTTTATGTTAACCCAAGGCCCTTTGTGCGACGCCTTGTTTACTACGAACTAATTTAAGAATATTGATAAATAATAAAAAACAGTTATGCTTAATTAAGAAATATGAGGAAAAATATTATATTTTAGTTTTCACATGTATATAATAACTATATTAAAAACAAATAAACAAAATCAATATTTCAAATAAAACACACTATTGATTTACAAGAATCACATCTATTCATGCTAAAGACATTTAATAAATAGTTACCATTTGTGCTTGTGTTAGCAGTTACATCAGGTGTTGTGGTCTGAATCGATGGTTGTGGAGGATTCCCTGACAACATTGAATAAAAAGAATAAGTAAAGTTAGCGTTATTAAAAAAAAATTCAAACCTTTTTAAATAAAACACATTATTGGAAAAATGATTCATTTTTATTCATGATAATCTAAAGACATTTAATAAATAAATACCATTTGTAGTTATGTTAGAAGGGGTATCAGGTGCAGTGATATGAACTGACGGTTGTGGAGGATTCTTTATCTGCAACTCTGGCTCCAGTCGTTGTCTCTTGGACCTAGTAATGGGTGGCTGCTTTGGTGGCATATTGTCCTGCAACAACTTACAAACACTTCGCACAGTTTAAAATGATTATATAGAAAAGCTATGGGAACAAATAAAGAATGGATGCTCAAAATCATTCTTCAAAAACAAAGAATGTGTGAAAATTTGCGATTAGGATTAAATGGTATTACGACACATATCAACCTGGGCTTATATTTGTGAGACGAAATATAAACTTGTAAATGACAGATAGAACCTAAACATGTGTTGGGCTTGTATTTGTGAGACGAAATGGAGTATTTGTGTGACTGGTTTATGTTTTGGCTTCTCAAAATCTGACCAAGAGAGAGAGCCAGAGCCATGGTAGAATAATTGTGAGTTCAACTCTGTTATTACATTCAGTTGCTAAGAGTTCTAGAGCTAGATTGAGAGATATATGGTATTGTAATCTTCTTTTTGTTTCTCTGTGCTTTTCTAGTTATTATGTTGTTATCATTAACTTGAGAGAAAGGTAGCAATGTTGAAGAATAGTATAGGTTTCTTGCTTGTTAGGATCAATTTAGGGTTTTGAGTACAAACATAAAATCTGAACAAGAACTGCATTTCTTGGTAACAGATTGAGTTTATAACAAAGAGACAAACAACAATAAACAACATTTTTGAAAAGAAAAACACAATAGATTGTATAGCAGTAACAAAACAAAAAAACAAAAAAAAAAAACTTTACCTAGCTTTTCTGGCGACAAAATGTTTGAGATTTGAGATGAGTTTATGGTAGTCTGAGAAGAACTGTAGAACTATTGCACAAAATGTTTGAGGTTTGAGATGAGTTTCTGGTAGTCTGAGAAGAACTGCAGAACTAACTATTGCTGAGACCATGCATTAGAATGAATATGTTTTACACATCTATTTATAGGGGCATGTTAACGTGGTTTTTTTTTTTTTTTTTTACCTCTTCTATTTTTATTCAAAAACTGCAAAATTACTACAATAAAAAATTTTAATGATTTTTATTAATAACAAATTTATCAATATAAATGACAATAATAATAATTTAGTATATAAAAGTAAATGAATAAATTTTTATTATGACAATAACAAATTGGGTAGTGGGAATGATAGTCGATTTGAAAGACCCTTGCCTTAAAGAGGCTCTAATTGTAGATACAAAAATATTTATCATCATTCCCACTAAAAATGTCACAAACCAAAGATGGATTAGTCCTATATCTACCTTCTTAAACAATCCAAAAAAAATTACATTAATGTGAGCTTGCAATGTCGTAAAAGTATCGATATGCACCATACCACTTTATTTCTTCATATAACCTCTCAATTAATCATTGACAATTGTTTTAAGTCATTTATTTAAGAGAATGCTTTATATTCAATTTTATTCATAATTAATTTACCCGATGCTTTATCAATATAATGAATCGTTGAAGCTCTGGTAACTAAAATGGCAAACTTCTTGGAAATCCAACAATCACGTGCTAGTTTCGTTAACTAGCGTTGGACAGAGAATGTTAAAATTATATTTTTTTTTTAATTTTTAATATCATTTTAAATTTAAATTGTAAAATAAATTTATACTATAAATAAAAAAAATACTTTCGCAATTCAACACAAATTAATTTATGCGTAATAGAGATTAATATTAACATTACCCATATTTTTATATTACTTAAGTATTATTAATAAAAAAAATAAAGTCATACGTTAAAAAAATCAGTAATTGACACAAAAGTTTGGTTCAGCGATCCAAATATTGGATGCATAAAAATCTATATCTTGCACTCTTATACTGCATATTTTATCTAAAATTAAAAAATTAAACGAAATATTCTAAATAAAAGGATTTATATAATATATTATGAGTTTATTTTCTATTTTCCATATTTTGATCTATATGTGAGTGGTATAAGCATATTAGAAATGTATTTAGTTGTACTTATACTCAGTGACAAACCCATGCTATTCTATACTGAACTTGAGCTTGGGTAATCTTTTTGAGTTTTTTTTTTTTATAAATTTTCGAGAAATATTACTAGTATTTTTTAAAGCACAATTTATTATTTATCACCAAAATTCTATAAATAAACTTAGGCTAAGTTTGGTTCAGCGATCCAAATATTGTTTGAAGTAAAAATCTATATGTTGAAACCTTATATTGTTTATTTTATCTAAAATTAAAAAATTAAAAAAAATATTTTAAATAAAAGGATTTATATAATATATATTATGAATTTAATTTCTATTTTTTATGCATATTTTGATCTATATGTGAGTGGCATACTACCATATTATAAATGTATTTAGTTGTACTTATACTAAGGGACTGATCCATGCTATGGCTATACTAGGCTTAAGCCTGGGTAACCTTCTTTTTGTTTGTTTGTATTTTTTTTTTTTAAATTTTGCGAAATATTACTAGTATTTTTCAAAGCACATTTTATTATTTATCATCAAAATTCTATAAATAAACTTAGACTAAGTTTGGTTCAGCGATCCAAATATTGGATGCATAAAAATCTATATCTTGCACTCTTATATTGTATATTTTATCTAAAATTAAAAAATTAAACAAAATATTTTAAATAAAAGGATTTATATAATATATATTATGAGTTTAATTTCTATTTTTTATATATATTTTGATCTATATGTGAGTGGCATAAGCATATTAGAAATGTATTTAGTTATACTTATACTCAGTGACTGACCCATGCTATGGCTATACTAGACTTAAGCCTAGGTAACCTTCTTTTTGTTTGTTTGTTTTTTTTTTTTTTTATATTTCTTTTTATAATTTTTGCAAAATATTACTAGTATTTTTCAAAGCACAATTTATTATTTATCACTAATATTCTATAAATAAACTTATACTAAGTTTGGTTCAGCGATCTAAATATTAGATGCATAAAAATCTATATCTTGCACTCTTATAGTGTATATTTTATCTAAAATTAAAAAATTAAACAAAATATTTTAATTAAAAGAATTTATATAATATATATTATGAGTTTAATTTCTATTTTTCATACATATTTTCATCTATATGTGAGTGGCATAGGCATATTAGAAATGTATTTAGTGGTACTTATATTCAGTGATGAACCCATGCTATGGTTATATTGGACTTGAACCTGGTTAATTTTTTTGAATTTTTTTTTTTAAATTTTTGCGAAATATTACTAGCATTTTTTAAAACACAATTTATTATTTATCACAAAAATTTTATAAATAAACTTCGACTAATTTACCATTTTTCGGTCTTATATTGTCTGCAACTCTGCTCATATATTATTGCTCTGTAATTATGTTTTCTAGTCTATTGCTTACTGCTACATCAAGTAAAAGTCTGGTATTTAAAGGTGTGAATTTATATTATATAAGAAAAATATTATATTATACATTGCGAGGTTTTATGTATATAGAAAACAATATTACTATTAATCCTTTGTTGGATTTATAATGTTAATTTAGATATTCAATATTTTTATGCAAAAAAACAAAAAATATTTTTTAATTATTTTGTACTGGAGTAATATATATTTCAACTGAAAATTAAGATAAAATTTCTTCAAATTTTAGAATATGTGTGAATTTTTAAAGATTTGGGTAATAAATTGTAGGATTTAAAATTTTAAAAATCTATATGTAAAATTTTACGACTAAATTATCAAATTTAAAAATTTAAGAACGTTACCATAAATTTAAGAAACAATAAAACAATTTAACCTATTTTAAAAAAAAATTACCCAAAAATTTTGGACTTGATCTGCTAAAATATAAGACTTTACCCACCAAAATTTTCCTAATTTTTTTGTCCGTACGTCCAAATTTCCATCTTTTTTCCCCCCCTAAATTAACTTCATTTGCCTCTCATTTTTTTCACCCCAAATTTACCTCCCAATGCCAAAACTCAAATTTCCCACTCTATTTTTCCTCAACTCTGCTTGAACTCCATCATCTACGGGATCAAGCTCCAACATTAATTTGTTGCTCCATAGAGATCTCAATCCTCTAGCATATTTCTCCTAATTTCAATGTCTTCCTCTGTAATTAATTCTGGTGGATTTCCTTGTGCCATAAGATCATAACCAAACCTCAACCAAATGACCCATAAAGTGATAGTAATTTCCAGACCACCATTGATGCCCTCCTACATAATGGTAAAGAGCTCTGTACTAAGAAGGCCATAATTAATCAAGATGGTAACTTTTAATCTTTATGCTCCACAATGTTTACATTATTTAGATCCCACAAGATGAAAGTATTAATATAGGTATGCTTTAACATAAGAGAGCCAAATGAAGTTTTTTTATGTTCTTTTTGCATCTTTGCTGAAAATCTAGAAGATGAAAGATGTTAAATAGGTTAGGTTAGTGTGTAAATAATGAGATGGAGAACTTAATAATGTAGAAATTGTACTTGTGCAAAACTCACCTTGGTGATTTGGAAGTGGATGTGGTATTTGCTTGGTGTTGCCATAGTAAGAGCCAAGTCAGATTGCTCAGCTCTAATTTTATCATTTTGGGTATGTTCATAATAAAAAATTTAAATAATTTATTTCTGAATCTGTTTCCAATCTCTTCTTAGCTATCAATATAACTAAAAATGCCTTATGATTGCTATTTTTATGCTATTGAGAGAGATAGAAGATGAGGGTCTTTTAATTGCAAGTTCGAACGTGTTCGAACAAACTCTTGGAGCTATAGTTTTGACTTTTTATCCATTTTAATACCTTTGATAAAAACTTTATGAAGAGAAATAATTATATAAATGTTGGAAAGTAATTTTGATAACTGCAAACCTGGTAATAAATGAAAAAAAAGGAAAGTCCATTAACAATTAAGCTCTAATCAGTAACCGAACTTCATTTACATACAATTTACATAGTATGTAAACTGATTTACATACAAAAAAAAAAGATAAGATATGTATGTAAGATCAGTTTAAAAAGGTTCAAATCTTTTCTTTTCGGCATTACATTTATCACTGAATTTACAATAATTTTTACAAAAGAATTTACGGTAAAACATTTAGAAGCTAATTAATTTACCTCAAACATCATATGATTGGGACCTGCAAACATGAAATCCAAAAAAGATAAATAATTTTAATACCTTTGATAAAAACTTTATGAAGAGAAATAATTATACAAATGTTGGAAAGTAATTTTGATAACTGCAAACCTAGTAATAAATGAAAAAAAAGGAAAGTTCATTAACAATTAAGCTCTAATCAGTAACCGAACTTCATTTACATACAGTTTACATAGTATGTAAACTGATTTACATATAAAAAAAATAGATAAGATATGTATGTAAGATCAGTTTAAAAAGGTTCAAATCTTTCCTTTTCGGTATTACATTTATCACTGAATTTACAATAATTTTTACAAAAGAATTTAAGGTAAAACATTTAGAAGCTAATTAATTTACCTCAAACATCATATGATTGGGACCTGCAAACATGAAAGCCAAAAAAGATAAATCATTTTAATACCTTTGATAAAAACTTTATGAAGAGAAATAATTATACAAATGTTGGAAGGTAATTTTGATAACTACAAACCTAGTAATAAATGAAAAAAAGGAAAGTCCATTAACAATTAAGCTCTAATCAGTAACCGAACTTCATTTACATACAGTTTACATAGTATGTAAACTGATTTACATACTATGTAAACCAGTTTACATACCAGTATGTAAATAGTTTACATACCTATTTACATAATATGTATATGTATACTCTGTTTTGCCTAACAAAAACAGAGTATCTCAAAGTTATCACTATATGTTCTACATATGCAAAATCTAAATTAATTCAATATAAATCTCCAAGCACCACTCATATGAATGTTAGATCCTTGGTTTCAAAATATTTGAGAGAGAAAGATGTACAAAAAATTCTTACTTTTTTGAATTATTATTAGAGGCTTTCACACATGTTCTTAATTTATTTAATGTGGGGTGGTTTTTGTTGTTCTATTAAAACATTTATTTCCTTTGCAGACTAAATTTCTTAGGATTTTTCTAAGAACCATCATAATCATGAAGAAGAAAGAAAAAAACAACTTTTGCCAATGCTGAAGATTACATAATCTCTGTAAAACTCTCCAATTTTTTGTATTAAATTAAAAAATTTCCTGTTTTGTAAAATTTCCCAGAAGCTGATGTTGAGCAGTTTAAATAAGACAATAGAAGCTCGAAAAGGTTACTTGGAAGAATCAGTTTCTTTCTTTTGTGGAAGCCTTAAAAAAATATCAAAGTAAAATAATTACCTGATCAGCAGTAAGTTTTAGGCCTAAGAAGTAGTCCAAAAAAATATTGGTATCATCAACTCATCATGTTTACATAGTATGTAAATCTATTTACATAGTATGTAAACTGATTTACATACTATGTAAACAATCATTACAATGAATAATTAAGTTTTTTGCAGTAATAGTTTTTTGCGGTATAATTTTGAAGCTAGACTCTATTAGAGGTTCTTTCTTGAAAGTTCTGTTCCTTTTCATCTCTGCTGGTCCTTAGGCTTTAGTCGTTATATTACATTACTTTATTACATGTTTAGGTCATTAATGATGAGCCATGCACATCAGACAGTTTGCATGAAGTTGAATTGCTTCTTCCATTAATGAAAGACGCTTCAATTGAAGGTGTGTTCCTATTCATTTACATTATTAATGTTTGTGATACCTTGGCTTTCTCTTGTTATACCATTTGTCTATGTGTTATAAAGCTTGCAGCCAAAAAGATGTAGTTGGTCTTCTTGCTTTTAGTGGCTCTGTATGTTCTTTTGCATACTATGTAAATTAATGTACATAGTATGTAAATCAGTTTACATAGTATGTAAACCATTTTACATACTATGTAAACCTATGTAAATCACCTTTTTCTTTTTAAAGCTATTTGTCAAATGTAGCCCTAACAAGTATGATTTCTGATTTGGAGGGGTTAAATTCGGATGAGATTTCAAGTTACTCTTTTGTACCATGTGCACACAGTAGTTGTTATCACTAGAGTTGCAATAATGTGAGGTGAGGTTCATTTACTGTCTTACAATTAATATCCAGTTATTTGCATTTCATTAAATGATTTTTAAGTAAATTAAATGTTTGTTTCAAATGCTTATTCCATTACTAATTGTTGATAAATTTCATTATTTTCAGGGTGGTTGTCAAGTAAATTTGCAGCTATATTACTCTTTCTCTTTATGTATTTGGGTGTACAGGTGAAATTTTTTTCTAAAAAAATATTAAAAATATAATTAGTGTATAAAATAACATGCCCCAATTTAACATCATATATTTTTTTATATAAAGGATTATCAATAAATTTCACACTACAAGCAAGAATGTTTTCTATTTGATTAGAGTTCAAAATACAAGAGTAATGCACTCAAAGAGCAAATGATACATTATAAAACAATGGCGTGTCAGAGTGAGAATGAGAAATCAAGAAGCAAATTTGTGGGATTACATGCATCTTTTTAAAAGTCTTCTTGATATTTATGCTAACAAAATTATTTGTTACTACAAAATTTATCCATACAAAATTATCCGTATAAAATTTATGCCAACAAAATTATGTCACTATAAACTTTTATCAATAAAAAAATTGATTGCTAAAAAGCTTACATCAACAAAATAAATTTGTCAATGTTAACTTACGCCAACAAAAATATTTGTCACTATAAGCAACAAATTATTTTGTTGCAGAAAAACTTATTCCAACAAAATAAGTTGTTGCTTATAATTAGAGTTTTTTCGACAAAATAATTTATTATTATAAAGTTTATATTAACAAAATATTCTGTTGCAGAAAAACTTATACCAACAAAATAAGTTGTTGCTTATAATTAGAATTTTATCGACAAAATTGTATCGACAAAATAATTTATTACTATCAAGTTTATATCAACAAAATATTCTGTTGCAGAAAAACTTATACCAACAAAATAAGTTGTTGCATATAATTAGAGTTTCATCGACAAAATAATTTATCACTATAAAGTTTATATCAACAAAATACTTTGTTGCAGAAAAATTTATACCAACAAAATAAGTTGTTGCTTATAATTAGAGTTTCATTGACAAAATTATACCGACAAAATGTTGACATTTTGCGACAATTGTTTTGTCTGTGAAGTCTAAATTTGAATGCAGGTAACGAGTTATAGCAACGAAATTTAACTTTTGTCTACAAATATTTTTGTCGCTAATAACTCAGGTTTTAGCAACGAAAGTTAGTTTTCGTCGGTAATTAGAATCAACGACGGGGATACAACGACGATCTTACCGACAAAATATTTAGTTGACGTAAGTATTTAACAACTAAAATTATGTTTTTACCGACAAAATGTTTTGTCGGCAAATGTAATTTTTGTTGTAGTGGAAAAAGGTCATATGAAAAGAAAATACATATAGCTCAAAAGGGAGCAAGGAAGCGATGAAGTGAAAGGCACGACTACTAGTGTATCTAATGAAAATGAGATTATTGTTATTTGCGATGGTGGCATTGTTAACTTAGCTTTGCAAGATACATGTTGTATCAATGAATCCGGTGCATCTCATCATGTAACATCATGGAAGCACTTCTTTACATCCTACACTAATGGATAGTTTGGTAATGTTATAATGGGAAATGATAAATTGTCCAAGATCGTGAGAAGAGGAGATATATCCCTTGAAACCAACAAAGGTTGTCGCTTAGTTCTCAAGGATGTAAGACATGTTCCAAACATGGGTCTAAATTTAATTTCCATTGGACTACATGATGATAATGGTTACACCAGTGTATTTGGTGGTGGTAAATGAAAGCTCACTAGAAGTTCTATAATAGTAGCCTGAGGGAAAAAAGAAAAATACTCTCTACATGACTAATACAAAAGTCTGTAATGGGTGCGTGAATGCTCTTGGAGATGATTCCTCAATTGAGTTATAGCCCAAAAGGCTCAAACATATTAGTAAAAAGGGACTTCAATTTCTATCCAAAAGAGATGCATTAGTAAGGGTGAAAGGAAAGGATATGTCTTCTAAACAATGTACGCACTACTTGGTTGGAAAGAAACATCAAACTTCATTATATTATAGAACCCACAAAGAAAACCTAAAGTTTTGGATGTTGTGTATTCTAATGTTTGTGGTCTGATGACCATTGGTACTCTTAGAGGAGCAAGACACTTCGTTACCTTTATTGATGACCATTCTATGAAGGTTTGGGTTGATGTGCTCAAAACTAAAGATCAAGTGTTTGATGTACTCAAGAAGTTTCATGCCAATGTTGAACAAGAGATTGAAAGATCATTGAAGTGTATCCGCACAAAATACAAGGGAAAATACATAGAAGCTTAAAGGCATTACTACATGAGAAATATAATCAGACATGAAAGATCAGTTTCGAAGGCTTTTCAGCATAATGGGATAGCTGAGAGAATGAATAGAACAATTTTTGAAAGGGTAAGAATAATGTTATCTCATGTTAAGTTACTTAAGAGCTTTTGGGGTGAAGCTTTGTTAATGGAGGTTGATTTGATAAATCTCTCTCCCTCAATTCCGTTGAATGGCAATGTTCCAAACAAGTTTTGGAGAGGCAAAGATATATACTACAACCATTTAAAGATGATCGGTTATAAAGCATTTATTCATATTCTCAAAAATGAGAGATCAAAGCTCGACTACAAGTTAAAGGAATGTATCTTCATGGGATATGATAATGAAGAATTTGAGTATAAGGTATGAGATTCTATCAAAAAAAGATTTTCAGAAGTAGAGATGTTGTCTTTTTTGAAGACCAGAATATTGAAGATATTCAAAGAGGTTAAAATCTTGATCGCTCGAAAGAAGATCTAGTCAACTTGGATCCACTTACTCCTCCCATAGAGGAAAATAATGGGAGAAATTCAATTAAAGATGTCGGAGATGCAGTAAATGATCCTCCAATTGATGATGATTTAGTTGATTATGCAGTTGAGGATACAAGTGATGGTACAATAGATGACCAAGCTGATGATGAAGAGCAAAAGTACCAGCTTCTCAAGAACCATTTGTTGGACCTTATCTAAAAAGATCAATTAGAGTACCTAAACCCAAACTAGGTACTTTCCAAATGAATGTGTTACTCAATGACGAGGGAGAAACAAAGTGCTATGAAGAAGCTTTGACACATCAGCACAAAAGAGAGTTGTTAAAAGCCATTTAAGAAGAAATGAAATCTTTAAATGAGAATCATACGTATGATTTGGTGGCACTGCCCAAAAGTAGAAAGACACTTGGAAACAAATGGGTGTACAAGCTGAAGACTGAAGAAAATAGCTCACGACCCAAGTTCAAGGTAACGTTCGTCGTGAAAGGGTTAAGTTAGAAGAAGGGAGTTTACTTTGACGAAATTTTTTCAACTGTGATAAAGATATCATCTATTCTGGTAGTACTTGCATGGCTACAAGTTTGAATATTGAGGTTGAATAGCTTGATGTGAAGACTATTTTCCTTCATGGTGATATAGAATAAGAGATCTACATGGAGTAGGTAGAATAATTCAAAGTCAAAGGAAAAGAAAATTTGGTATCTTGACTGAAAAAGAGTCTATATGGACTAAAGTAGGCAACATGATAATGGTACAAAAAGGTTGACTCCTTCATAATTGAGCATAGATATCGAAGGAAAACTTCTAACCATTGTGTACTTATGAAAAGATTCATGATGGTGAATTATCATACTCCTTCTTTATCTTGATGATATGTTGATTGCAGGGTCGAATAGTGACAAGATTTGCAATCTAAAGAAAGAACTCAACAAGTATTTTTCATAAAAGACTTGGCATCAGCAAAGTAGATTCTCGGTATGACAATCTCTCATGATAGGAAGAAAGTGAAGATGCGGCTCTATGGATAAGGCAATGCCAGTTGCTACTCCACTTGCTAGTAACTTTATCTTGAGCTCAAGATAGAGTCCTACATGTGAGAAGGAAAAAAAAGAATTGTATGTGGTGCCATATTCCTGGTTGGTAGTTTTATGTATGCTATGGTATGTATAAGGCCAGACATAACACATGCAATTGATTTCGTTAGTAGAATGTAGTGAAGTAGATTTTGAAATACCTCAGGGGTACGTCCAAAATGAGTTGCTTTAGAAGTGGTAGACCTGAAGTGGTTGGTTACACAGATGCATATATAATTAGAGATATTGATTTTAGAAATTCTACTTCTAGATACTTGGTTACATTTTCAAGGGGAGTTGTCGTATGGAAATCAAAGATACAAAAATGTATCACTTTGTCAACTACAGAATTAAGCAGAATGCAAAGAAATTCTATTGATGAAAAGATTCTTACGAGAATTAGGATAGCAACAACAAAGTATATTTTGTGTTGTGATAGTCAAAGTGCCACTTAAGCAAAAAATTTGACTTTTTACTCAAGGTCGAAGCACATTGATGTCCAATATCACTAGATACATGTTATGTTGGAATTCAAGAAACTACATCTTGAGAAGAACCATACTGAAGGCAGCTTAGATACCATGACCAAATCATTACAAAAGGAAAAGTTTCAACTAAGGCATGGTAGAGCCCTCCATATAAGTCAAGAGGGGGAGATTGAAAGTTCATGTCTTCTTTTGTGGAAGTGATGAGAGAAAAAGAAAGAAAACAAAAAGGAATAGCATACAAAGAGATGAGAAGAAAGAAAATGAAGTTTTTCTTTCCTTAACTCATGAAATGTGCTTTTAATATTAGTAAACTAATATTATAAAAGTAATTCTTCTGATGCTCAACATCATCAATTCCTCAAAAAAGAAACAATATTGATAATAGAATCAATATTGAAAAGGAAAAGAGAAGCCAAGCTTTAGAGCTCGAGAGATAAAGTAATACTCATTGTATGTAAGAAAGAGATATTCTTGAGATACAAATCCAAGAGAGTATTAAGTCAAAACTTTGTGAGATTATTTTGTATTTTTATTTATTAGTCAATAAATAATGAAAATATTATATATTTTGTTAGCCAATTTTAATTATTCAAGAGTCGAAAAAGTTAGATCTAGGGATCGCTGCAATTTTATATTTAACTATTATTATTATTATTTTATTTGTTATCTTTCCCAACACTTAGCTCATGTAAAGCTTGTTCCACAAATAAAAGGTTGATATTGTTAGATGCATTCAGTGATGGAGAATTAATTACCCAAAATAGAGGCCAATTTATTAAAATGATCACTTTACCTTCTATCGCTCTAGGACCTTGTTTTGGTCGAGCAATTTTACTATTCTCTTCGTTTTAGTCTCTTTCTATAATCTCATCAGTCTTCCTCTCTTGTTTCCATCATGTTGTCCCCCTTCTTCTTGACTCATCTTCATTGCCGAAAACATTTATGCTCGAACCGTACATTGGTTGGCCTTTTTTATATGCAACTTTTAATTGATCATTCCACATCCTTGTTTCTGTATCAGTGCTATCTCTCTGACCCACATTTCTCTCGCTTTCACTATCCTTATAGTGTGAACTTTGTCACCAAGTAGGATTAATATAATGTAGATAGGCTAAAATCTTTCGCCATTTTCTCCTGGATATGAGCTTATTGGTTCTCTTTCTTAAAGTTCTTTTTTCAACAGTGGCACTATTCTGAAGGTTAGCTAAAACCAATTTACTTTTTTTACTAGAATAAAATGTTAGAACCAATTAGCTCTTGATATATTATCTTTTCTGGGATTTTAATTACTTGTAATTTTAGAAATTAAAATATTAATCGTTTTGGTGTTATGTTTGACGTATTGCTATTTGTAATAGGAAGTCTGATTATATTTTGGCAAATCAAGTAACCATGTATCTTTAGGGTTTGAGATATCTTCTTTGTAATTATTTAGTTCGATTGATTTTTATTTAACCTTTCATATTTGTTTGGGTAACTGGAATCATTTGGTAAATTAAAATTCTGAAAGATTCCAAAACATGAGGGATTAATTAATCTCATTTGTTATTTTGATTTTAGTTTTAATTTTACTAATGAATTTAGTTCTTGCAATTACATGGGTTACTTTTTCCATGGATTTCATATCCAAAAGCTATATTTCTCTAGGTGTGGATCTTAGGTTGTCTAGTGGTATGTGAACTTGAACTACTTAACCTCATATAAATAATGTGTTTATAAGAACATGTATGCTGGTTATTCTGTAAGTTGTATAAAATTGTAAATATTATGTATGTGGGTCATTCTATAAGTTGTACAGAAATTGTAAATAATTCTATAAATGGATCATTTTGTAAGTTTTACATAAATTATAAATAATTTTGTATGCAACTTATTATGTAAGTTGTACATAAATAGTAAATAATTCTGTAAGTAGATCATTTTGTAAGTTGTACAGATATTGTAAATAATTCTACAAGTAGGTCATTTTGTGAATTGTACAAAAATTATAAATAATTGTGTGAGTATGTATGTAAGCCTTAGAGAATCTCAAGTGATTGAACTTACAAGCTAATAAAATTGTACTTAAAATTCTAAATTCTTTTTTCCACATTTAATTAAAATACTATATTTTAAATATAATACCACATGAATCATTTTTTTTTTTATTTAAAACTATAATAGGTTATAAATGCTTCTTTTTCCTTTTGGAAACCAACTTTACGATATTCAAATTTATTTTCTCTTCTTTTGTTTTTATTATACCCTTATGCATTTTTGACAATATTCAATAATAAATTCATAAAAAAATATTGATTTTAATGTCATTGTTTCTTAATACTAGATTTGATTGTAGTTGCTTTGTCGGTGCTTAGTTATTAAATTTTAATATTTAAAACTAATTATTAAATGTGCAAAGTGGAAGAGTAGTTGGAGAATGGATATCAAATTTTTATATTATGTTATTTTAGATAATGAAAAAAGTGAATTTTCATAAGAAAATAATAATCTTGTTCTTTAATTCAATATTGACATTGTTGATGAAAGATAAATTATTTTCATCACATATGCACGCTAGACTTGCCTCGTTAAAACTTTACCAGGAAAATACTGTGGGATAAAACATTGATGAAGAAAAAAGAGTATAGTACATGGGTAAAATTATTTCCTCTAATATTAAGAAGCATCTAATATAAGATATCCTTGAATTATCACCTTCGACATTCGTGTGTCATTCTCTCGATCCTTAAAGTGAAGGTTCTTAACTCATAGCTAATCTCACAATTGATGACAAAACTGCCTCATGTTAAATATACATAAATTGACACTTTAGCTCTAGGATGTTAACCTCAATTATTGAAAGTAACTTGATCCTTAGTTGGGAGAAGAGTTATTTTATAGTTAAACAAGGCATTGTACTAGGACATATCATTTTTAGTAGAGGCATTGAGGTAGATAAAATAAAAATTGATTTAATCGCTAAATTGCCACCTCCCAATAATGTTAAAGAAATTAGGAGTTTCCTAGGCCATGCGGGTTTCTATAAGAGATTTATTAAAGATTTTTCTAAAATAAGTCGTCATTTATGTAATCTGTTAGCTAAAGATGTTTCTTTTGTCTTTGATGATAATTGCCTTACTGCTTTTAATGCTTTAAAAGAGAAATTGACTTATGTACCTATTATCATGACACCTGATTGGTCATTACCCTTTAAGATTATGTGTGATGCTTCAGATTTTGCTATTGGGGCTGTTTTAGGACAAACAGTAGATAAGTGTTTGCATGTCATTTACTATGCTAGTAAAACTCTTAATGATGCCTAACCTAACTACTCAACCACTGAAAAAGAATTCTTGATTGTTGTGTTTTCTTTGGATAAATTTAGATTTTATTTGGTAGGATCTAAAGTTATTGTACATCCAGACCATGCGGCTTTGTGATATTTATTGAGTAAACCGAATGCTAAGCCAATGTTAATTCGATAGGTTTTGCTTTTACAAGAATTATACTTAGAGATCAAGGATAAAAAAGGAACTAAAAATTTTGTAGCTGATCATTTATTTAAGTTAATTTCTGACTTTAACAATACTGAGAGTGACAAAGAATTGATATTGTTGAGACTTTTCCTGATGAAGTTGTTTTCTATAGGTCCAAACCCTTGGTATATTGACATAGTGAATTATCTTGCTAGTGGTTTATTGAGGCCTAACATTTCTTTTCAGGAAAAGAAAGATTTATTCATGTTTTCAGGCAATACTTTTGGCATGACTCATATCTGTTCAAACTTTGCCAAGACCAAGTCATCCAAAAGTGTGTGCTAGAAGAGGAGTATGCAAGTATTTTGGCCTTTTGTCATGAACTTCACTGTAGAGGACATTTTGGTGGTCAGAAAACTGCCATTAAGGTACTTCAATCTGGTTTCTCTTGGCCTACTTTTTTTAAAAATGCTTATAATTTTTACATGCATTGTGATAGATGTCAAAGAACTGGGAATATAGGTAGACGTAATGAAATGCCTCTGACATATAATTTATTTGTTAAGTTATTTGATGTATGGGGGATTGACTTCATGGGTCCTTTTTCCCCTTCTTCAAGATTTGAGTACATTTTAGTTATTGTTGATTACGTATCCAAGTGGGTAGAAGCTATACCCACTAAAACTAATGATGCTAACTGTGTTGTAAAGTTTTTGAAGGATATAATATTTAGCAGGTTTGAGACACCAAGAGCGATAATCAGTGATGGAGGGAGCCACTTCTGTAATAAGCTTTTTGATGAATTGTTGATCAAGTATAACATCACTCATAAAGTAGCTACTCCATATCATCCACAAACATTCGGTCAAGTTGAAGTGAGTAACCAACAAATCAAAGGAATCTTGGAACGTATGGTATGACCTTCAAGAAAGGATTGGGCTTCAAAGCTCATTGATGCATTATGGGTTTACCGTACAGCATACAAGACACATATTGGGATGAGCCCATACCGGTTGATTTATGGAAAAGCAGGCCATTTTCCCATTGAGCTTGAGCATAAGGCCTATTGGACAATCAAGCAATTGAACATGGACTATCAACAAGTGGGAGAGAAATGCTTGCTTCACCTTGGTGAGCTTGAGGATATTCAAAATGAGGCTTATGAGAATGCCAAGATTTACAAAGAATTGATGCCTTAATGCAAATACCCTCTTATTTTAAATTTATGAATGAAATTTTATCTAAGAAGATGAAGCTGGAGAACTATGGAACAATACTATTAACTGGAGAGTGTTGTGCTATTTTGGAAAGACAATTACCTCTCAAACAAAAATATCTAGGAAGATTTGTAATCCCATGTACCAATGGTAATCTACACTTTGACAATGTACTTTGTAACCTTGGAGCAAGTGTGAACCTTATGCCCCTTTTAGCTTTCAGAAAAATTGGGCTTGTAGAACCTAAAGCCATATCTATCATTCTACAAATGGAAAATGCTTCAATCAAGAAGCCTTTGGGGATTATGGAAGATGTGTTGTACAAGGTAAAAAAAATTCATATTCCTAGCAGACTTCATTATACTAGACATGGAGAAGAATAATGACATACCCATTCTTCTAGGTAGACCCTTCCTAGCTACGGGGAGGACACTAATTGATGTGGAAAGAGGGGAATTAATTATGAGAGTGCAAGAAGAGGAAGTCACTTTCAAAGTGTTAAAGTTTTAGAAAATTCGAAGGAGGAAGTGAATATAGTATTACCTCAAGAAAAAGAGGAAAATAAAATTGATGATAAAAAGAAGAGAGCTATGGAAAAAAAGAAGAAGAAGAGAGACCACGAGCTTTTAGGAGGAGATTTATATGGTAAACAATTTTGCAAGTGTTGACACAGGTCAAGGTGGTAATAAAAAGTTAAGAAAGGGGGTGTTGATATGAAAGAGATCCAAACATACTAGTTGAAATACTAATTTGCACTATGAGACTTTACACCCAATTTAGAGAGCTTGTGAGACTGTCTAGCCAAGGATGTTAAATGTGGTGCTTGTTGGGAGGTAACCCAATTTTTTTCTACTTATGTTTATTTGTTTTGTAGGTGAATAAATGTGAAGAATAATGGCACAACAAATTTGGACAATGTTGGAAATAAAGCATGGTGTGCCAATGTTAACGGAGTGTTCTTTTTCTTCACTCTTTTACATTAATATTCTCACATTAGTGATTAGTTGCTATTTTCAAAAAAAAAAATTAGGACATTTTTAATAAGGATATGGGTAGAAATTGATAAACATATGGAAACCAAATGCATGTATGCTTGATATGAAATATATGAACCCAATATTAGAATTAGTAGTAAAGACTAGGATAAGGATGTAGCATATTCATTACGATACTTACATTAATCATGTGGTATGCTTGCTAGTTTTTGATTGGATTAATTAAATTTTATGCACATTCTCATGATTAACTGTTTGATGTTCTTATTGGAAGAAAATTTAGTGTAAGTTATACTATATGATGAGGTCTCCCATATTTTAGAATTTATTTCATCATCCCTCAGAGAAAAATCCTAAACAGTATTTAACTTGAGAAATGTTTTAGGCCTTAATTGAATCGATTGAGCCTTTCATGCTAACCATTGCATATATATCCCTAGTCACCCATTTGAGCCTAACTAAATACCATTTATGTTTTTAAACCACATTTAAGCTTAACCAAATTTGTATTACCTTTTCCCTTACATTTTAGCTTGTGTGAAAATGCAATCTTATGTAATGCTATAGAGTGAGGTAAAGTGTGATGCACTTAAATATAAAAATAAAATTAAAAACTCACAACACTCCTATCCCCATAAACAAAAAAGGAAAATAAAAAGAAGATATTTAAAAATAAGTTTGGAGGTGCTCTGAAGTTGCTAAAAGAAATGTGGAATAAGAGATTGATAAAAGGTTAAGAGAGGATGTAATAAAATATTGAATAACAGCTTACTTGTATGGTGAACATTGCATGATGAACAAAAAGCGAGCTGAGGTGTGGAAAGAGTCTAAATATCACCATTTATTTACCCCACCTAAGCCTTACATTACAAGAATGCAAAGTCCTTGTGATCTTTTGCTAAATGTATAATTTACATTAGTAGAGAGGGATGTGAAAAGTAAATCTTTGAAACTTGTTCTAGGACTTAGTACATTGGCATGCTTATATAAGTTAATTTCATGAGTGCATTAGATGATATCATGTGCAATCCACACACGCATGAATCACTTCATCAAAATTTTTACATACCCTTGTATTAATGGAATGTTGATTGATAACCATATGAACCTCTTTTTTATAGGATTGTACAATCTTTGAGGGGAATATTTTTTATTAAATATGCATTTATTGTAATATATGTGTTTATGAATGTTCTGCCAGTGTCATGTTAGTTTCATTTTCATTAATATTTAACTTTAACTTTTCTTGAGAATAAACAAAGAATTAAGTTTAGGGGTGTGATAACTTTATGAAAGTAGAATGGTTTAATCACTTCATGATAGCTATTTGTCTTATTTTGTACTAACTATTATCAAATATTGCTTATTTTGTGTTTAATTGTGCTAATGTAGGTGGAATGATAGCAAACGGAGTTAAAATAAGTCAATTGAGACAAAATCAACACTATGTTGCGGTGCGCAACTAGTTATTGAGGACACACTAAAAACCAAGAATTCCACGTTGCAGCAGGCATTTCTTTGTGCTATGACTCTAGTCAACCCAACGAACTCTTAAGACATTCATGCCTTTTATTGTGCCGCGGCACTGATTGCTCACAATATGTCCCAAGACCTTCATGTTACGGCAGATATTATTTCATGTCGAGGTGTGTGTAACTTTTCCAAAATTTTCAAGCTTCATGCCATGGCACGAAATTTATTATGCTAGGGAGTGCGTTGTTTTACTGGGCTAGAATTGCCACATCATTCCATTTTTACAACTTTGTGTCTATTTTAGCTGTTGGATCTTGTGGAAACTAATCCAATGGTCCAAATTAGGTCATTTCTAACCTAAATAAGGTTTATTTTCAATCTTAATTGATTCATATAATTCAACAAGCAGCCAAGATTTTTATAAGAGAAAAAAGAGGCCAAGAACACAAGTTAGAGGAGACACAAATTTGAACGAGATTGAAGAGTTGATTGCTATTATCAAGAGATTGATTGTATTTCTTCTTCCCTTTATTCTTCTATATATATTTGTGTATTTTTCAATGGATGTTTCGAACCTAATGAACATGATGAGTAGCTAAATTATTAATACAATTTCATAGTATGTATTAAATATATTATTTGTGATTGTGATTCAATTATATTGTTTGATCAAATTTTCATGTTATTAGTTGATTGGTCATCAATTAAGTTATAAAGGTGATAGCTCATAGAGGTATCAATATCTTTTAAATTGATATTTACATATTTTTATTAAATAAAATGGGTCATTTTGTGTTAAAAATTCTAAGTTTAACTTCTATAGGTTAAAAAGAAAGTAATATGATTTTTTTGGATTTTTTTTTAATTATTAAAAATCAAGTGGATGTACTTAACAACTAGGTTGGATGTAGTTAGAAATTTCAATCGATCATGTGGCTTCCAACTGTGTGCCACTTCAGTTCATAACACCCAATCGTTGCATGCCACATAATTACAAATGCCATGCTGCTGAAGACCCCATGCCACATGTCGCTCAAGCATTAATTTCAAAAAATCATTGTGTTGTGCCAGCCATGCCCCATACAAGTACACTCTCCAATTGCCGATCGCCACTTGTTCCACTGATGCCACACTTTCCAACCAGATTTTGACACTTGACTGTTGCAACCTCTATTGTTCCCTTTGCCCAATTGCGTGCCACCATGTCAATCGAGTAATATAGTCCATTCTGCCTCGCCAATTCAGCACGCACCATATGGGCCCACATCAACTACACTTGTTTTCAGTACCACATGTTACAATCTGATGCATCCATTCCATTTGATCCAAGAATCATGACCTAATCTTGTTTTTTCCACAAATCTTGGCATATTAAACCTAGCAACAGCCCCATTTTTTAGTATAGTAGGGTAGATAGAGAAAAACTCTCTATACATTCAATAAAGATTTAGAGAGAGAAAGAGTCAAAATGGAGCAAATGAAGAGCTTAAAGCATATGATTTGAGAATCTCTTTTGGGTTTTTCTCTTTTCCTTTGTCTCTTTTTATTTTTTTTTTGTATTTTATTTATGTATTTCTCTAGATTTTGCTTATAAACGTTTATGGAGTAGATTCTAGCTCTAGAATTCTAATGGAATCCATTTATTTAATGTTAGATCCTATATTTTTATTTTAATATATTTTTATGTCTATGGGTTGTTTATTTTACTCTATGCTTATGGCTCTTAATTAATTGATAACTAATTAAGTTAATTTTGTGGCATGTGTGCATTTGAAAGAATGATATGCGTTATGATCATAAGTAAAACGACATGTTTGTATGAGGATGAAAACACCCATGTATAAAATGTAGTCTTAATAAAATCTTGTGCTTAATAAATTTTAAGATTTTAACGACCATAGACATGTTGGTTAGTATTTTAGAATTTAAATTGCAATTACTACAGACATGTGAGTTGTAATTAAATTAGGGAGTTTGGCTAACAACCATCATTAGCACTTTTGGATATAGTTGTGATGTGAAGATTAACTACAATTTTTCATTGTTTGTATTCAATTTTGCATTTCAAATGTATTAGAAAAATTAAGCATTCGAGTGAATAAATTGAGAAAAATTATAATCTTAGCAACTAAATATCTTAGCTTTTCAATCATTTTAATTAGTGTAATTAATTAATTTAGATTTATTTTTATTTTTATTTTATTTTATTTTTTTAATTTTGAACAATAAATTTTTTTGTCTAAATAGTATTGTGTATGACCCAATTTTGGTACTCAAAATTGGGGGTGGGTGTAGGTCCAGTAGGTCGGCTATTAAGTCATTTTACAAGCCGATCTTAACTTGATAGTTTTGAAAAATTCAAAACTTTAGACGATCTATAACTCTTAAAAACCAACCTTCAAGCCGACCTACAATGTCTGTTTGAGGGAGATTAATTTGAAAATTTTAGATTATAATTTTATTTGAAAGTTATTATCATAATAAAAAATACAATAAAAAGTGCTAACAATTTTACCCCTACAAAAACTTTTTTAAAGATAGAGCATACATATATTGTACTATCGGTTATAAGAATTACTCTCCCTACTCATAACCAATGCTTGATAAATTTGAAGCCATTAGTATGTACCATATGGCAATGATTCTTAATATTGACACTTTTTCATATTTGATGCTCGAGTAATCACCCTCTCAAATTCAAAATCATGATTTCACACAATGTATATTTGTTTAGAGTTTTTACATTGTATATTTGTATAATATTAGTTAATACTTTGTTTTATTTATTTTTTATAACATATATTATATAATATTTTAAAAATATGTTTTTAAAAAATATTAATATATAAAAGTCTAGGTCTGTTCGATTTTGTTGGTTTTTATTTTTGGCAAACTTATAACTGAACAAACAAGGTCGATTTTGTAATATTTTAAACCCACCAGACCAACCAACCTTCACAAAGAAAAATAATAGGCTCTGTTTGGACATGAATTAGTCGATTTTTGAAAAAAAAAAAAAGCCCACCGTACTCAAAATATTAAAAATCAATCCTCGTTGTTTCAACACTCTATCTTAAAATCTTAATACTTTTACACAACTCATGCATTTGCAGAATTTGTGTTAAGAGGCAATTAAGTATATTTGAGAAAATTATTTAATTATTTGTCATTGTTGAACAACATGTATATTTTCTAAGAAGAGATGTATAATTCTTATGTGTGATTCATAATTGAGGACTTAATGATTAGTATACAAGTAGATTGATACGAGAGTGTGATTTGTTTTGTTACTAAATGGTACATCGCTCACTTGAGAGAGAAATGTGTGCTAGTTTAGATGCAATTTATCATATAATTATTATAATAGTTAGTTGGGAGATTTTAGTGATTCACTTGCTTAAAAAATTGGGGGATTAAGATTCTTAGAGCTCTTTCTCATATATTTTTGTTGTTGTTGAGTTAGCAATTTTTGTTATTAGTTTATTATTTATTTGCAATTTATCGAATTTTTCATCGTCCAAAGAGTCTTTGTAGTAGTCATTTGGGTACTCAAATACAAGTAAATAACTCTCTGTTAGGAGCAATATTCATACTTAAGTACATTGTATTACTTGCACGACCTGTACAGTTAACATGTCAATAAAATAAAATGTCTCTATTTATAAGATTTATAATGTACAATACAAATCTTAAATCTAAGATATGATTGAGATAAAATTTTTATTTGAATATATACATGATATAATATATATTAAATATCCATTTCATATGTCTAATAAAATCAACTAGGACAAAAGATAAAGGTGAGGAGCTGAAATAGTCCCGTTATTTACAAAAATGAGCAGTTTAATTCTATTATTATTGGATCAAACTAAATTAGTCTTATAATTTTTTAAAAAAAAAAGTCTATTAAGTGCAATTCTTGTTTTTCTGTTAATATTTTTTTAATATTTATTTAAAAAATAATTTTAATGCAAAAATTGCACTAAAATGGATGAATAGACCTCGTTAGAGATTTTCGTTGTTATCTTTAGCATTATCTTCTTTAAAAATATTGTATAATAAATTGCAATATCATAAAATAACAGTTATTTAGTCATTAGTTTAAGCTCATATTCACTAGAGTTATTTAAATTGAACATTAAATTTAAAAAAAATAAATTACGTAGTTTACTCCAATTGATTGGTGTTAATAGTTATCACAAACTCCAAAGTATGCTCCAATAATTTTTTTTGATAACATAAAATTACTAAAATATCCTTAGAAAAAATGGAGTATTGATGAGGAAATACCTTATACTTTGTTTCATTATTTCTGACACTTGAATATAATAATATTATGTTAATTGGACTAAATTGATTATTTGTATTAAATTATGGAATTTAATTGACCTAATTTGATAATTATAGAATTAAAGTATATATTTTACAATAATTATGAGACTTAACTAACCCTTTTTTCTAAGGGATAATATTCTATTATCTTAATCTAATTTTTGACATTAATACTTTAGCCTTAAAAATAATACTTTAGCCTTAAAAATAAAGTTTTTTTTTTTTTTTGATGGAGCCTTAAAAATAAAGCTTGAATACAATAAGAAGCAAATTAATAAAAAAGAGTAAAATGGAAAGATATGGAAGTAAATTAAGAAGAAACGATTATGTCGAAAGATAAATTGACCGATCAAAATGACCCTCTAATATATCCTTCATTTTAGTTTTATATTTACTTTTCATCTTAAAGAGCCATTGATTCTTTAGTAAAAAATAAATGAGTAAAATTGAAAAATAAAATAAAAAATAAGGGCTATGATTTGGTGGCGGCCCAAACCACTTTTTATATAATACTAGGACCGGCACCTGCAAGGCAGATGCACTATTTCAATTAACCTATTAAAATAATAATTAGTATAAAATATTTGAATGATAGTTTATATATAATTATTTAATAAATATATTGTTAAGTATTTAATTATTTATAAATATATAATATTTTATTTAATTGTTTAATTTATTTTTATTTTATTGATAAATGGTTCATGTTATGTTAATTTACTTACAAATACATAATATTTTGTTTAATCTGTTCATGAATTTTCAACTCAAAAAACAATAAATTAAAATACATATTTTAAACTAAAAATACTTGTTAATTTTATTTAGTATTATAGTATTCAGTTCTAGTTGACAAGAAAGATCATAAAATAAAATACATAAAATTTGAGAATAAATATAAACTTAAAAAACATAATTTATTATAAAGTTCAAGCTCTATCTTATATAAAATATGTTATTATTTATGTATACTTTATTCTTATATATGTAAAAATATTATAAAAAAATATAGTAATATTCATACAATCTTTATCAATGTCACTACAAAAATGTATGAATTATTTATTAAAATTTTATATTTAATTACATTTTATTATCATTAATACTAAATAAAATTATTATTAATGAAAAATTATTTTATGGTTGTGGAAATAAAATTTTATTAGATAGTCAATTAATTTATGTGTGGTTGGATTTGTAAATAAGTTATATATCTTAGAATATTAAAAAAAAAAGTTAAAATTCTATAAAGTATCTTTAAATTTAAGAATTGGTGTTATCATTATGCATAATTTTTACAAAGTGATATATTTGTATATGTTATATGATATTAATATAAGTCATATGATATCCAATATTTAAATTTGTGAGTTTGGTCTTGATATTTTCATTGTATACATTTTTAGTTATAAAATGATGCTTTAAAATTTACTTTCCCAATTATAATTTACCTTTTACCGGAAAAAAAATTAGTTTATAAATTAGAAAATATATCTTAAAATATATAAAAAATAGTTATGATTCTATAATTTAGTCGTAAGTTTAAATATTAGTATTGTAATTATACACATTTATTTTATAAAATGGTATATTTATATAAGTTATAATACAAAATATTCATATTTATATAAGATATATGATATCCAATATTCAAATGTGTGAGTTTGGTCTTGATAACAATATTATACAATTTTTTCATTATAAAATGATGCTTCAAAAATTACTTTTCTAAATTTTTGTTATATTTTGGCTCTTATGGAGAGAAAAAAATCGTAGACAATGTCAAAAAGTGAGAGTAAATTATGGTAATAAATTTTATTTAAGTAATTAAATAATTTATGTGTAGTTGGATCATAAATGAGATAATATATTTTAAAATATAAAAAAATAAATAGTTATGATTCTATAATCTAACTATAAGTTTAAGTATTGTTGTTGTTACAATACAAATTGTTTTATAAAGCGATATATTTATATAAGTTACATGATACCAAATATTCATATTTATATAAGTTATATGATACCTAATATTTAAATATATGAATTTGGTCTAAATATTATCATTGTGTAGATTTTTAATTAAAAAATGATGATTTAAAAATCAATTTTCTAAATTTCTAGAATAATTCCACGTTTACTAGAAAAAATATTAGTTCGTAAATAAGTCAATATATTTTAGAATATAAATAAAGTTGTTATAATCTTATAATTTATCTGTAAATTTAAGTATTAATATTATTATTATATATGTTTTTTCTTTTTATAAAATGATATATTTATATACGTTATATTATAAAATGTACTATATCTAATATTTAAATATTTAAGTTTTATATTGAAATTAATGTTGTTAAAATTTTTTATTGCAAAATCGTGATTTAAAAATTCACTTTATTTAACTTAAAAAAAAAAAAATAGTCGATCGAACAACCAAAGCCAAAACTTTGGCTTTTTATACAGTTACCTATGCAGAGTTAATAAAAATAAGAATGTATTCTATATAATTAAAAGAAGGAAAAAAATGTAAAAAAAATAAATAAATGAAAAGGAAGTCAGACCACACCGAATTATATAATTAAAAGATAATGAAGAATTGTATATCCATAATAAAACAACTATTAATTTAAAGTTTAATATATATAAAGCGTTGAATTTTTGAAATCATACATCGTACCTATATTTGTTTATAAAGTTTATATTACCCTGGAGCAAAATTATTAGAACCACCGTTGATACATTCCAAAGTACAATAACAATTCAGGATGGGAGAAACCGAAATATAATAATACACAAAAATCTTTTTCAAAATTCACAATAGATTTTATTCAAATAAGATCCTACCTAATACACTAATTGCTTATTTACGTAAGCAATTAACAATTCAATGTACCGCCACTATTTGAGTAAGTGATCTTATTTTCGGGGAAAAAGCGACGTTTTAAACTTATAAATATTAGGTGAAGATTGTAGGCCATATCTGTCAATTGTGGTCGGAACTTCCAGGCATATTCACTAACCCTCGGAGAAAGTCAATCAACTATTCATTGCTATTTTATCCTATCTCTTCGGCTTCATTGGATATTATGCATCTAAATTTAGCCCGGTCGACTTATTTTGGACCGGATTCAAAAACTAAATAGGTCCATAAAAACAGGCCAAGTTTTACGGAATAATTTTAGGATTGAACTTATAGCAAAACATTTTATTATATGTTTAACCCAAACCTAATTCAAAGTTTAAGTTTAAATTTTGGAAAAAATTTATCAATAGTCCACTAATTATAATCAAAGTATACAAAAGTTCAATATCTTTTAAGAATGGCATAACAAGTCCACTAACCATTAAAAATATATCAAAAGTCAAAAATTTTAAAATTTATGAAAATTTTATACACATGACTACACATCTTGCATATCATTTGGAAAATTTTTTCACAATTTTTTGATATTTTGGACTTTTGCTCAACTTTAATAATTAATGGACTTGTACTACTCTACTAAAAAGATAATGAAACTTTTGTATACTTTAGTCATAGTTATTAGACTATTGCTATTAGGATTGAACTTATAGCAAAACATTTTACTATATCTCTAATCCAAACCTAATTCGAAGTTCAAGTTTAAATTTTGGAAAAAAGGTATAAACGATCCACTAACTATAATCAAAGTATACAAAAGTTCATTTTCTTTTTAAGTGTGGCACCACAAGTCCACTAACTATTAAAAACAGACCAAAGCTCAAAAATTTCAAAATTTGTCAAAATTTTACCTATATGGCTCCACTTGTTACAGGTTATTTGGAAAATTTTTGACAATATTTTGGACTTTTGCTCAACTTTTCAATAATTAATGGATTTGAACCACTTTATCAAATAGATAACGAAACTTTCGTATACTTTAGTCATAGTTATTGAACTATTAATATTAGGATTGAACTTATAGTAAAACATTTTACTGTATGTCTAAACCAAATCTAATTCAAAATTGAAGTTTAAATTTTTGAAAAAAGTATCAACGGTCTACTAACTATAATCAAAGTATACAAAAGTTAATTTTCTTTTAAGTGTGGCACTATAAGTCCACTAACCATTAAAAATAGACCAAAAGTCAAAAATTCCAAAATTTGTCAAAATTTTGTCCACATGGCTCCATTTGTTGCATGCCATTGGGAAATTTTTTTGACAATTTTTTGATGTTTTAGACTTTTGTTCAACTTTTAATTAACTAATGGACTTGTACTACTCTATCAAAATGATAATGAAACTTTTATATACTTGGGTCATAGTTATTGGACTATTGCTATTAGGGTTGAACTTATAGTAAAACATTTTATTATATGTTTAACCCAAACCTAATTCGAAGTTGAAGTTTAAATTTTGGAAAAAAGGTATCAAAGGTCCACTAACTATAATCAAAGTATAAAAAAGTTCATTTTCTTTTAAGTGTGGCACTATAAGTTCATTAACCATTAAAAATAGACTCAAAGTCAAAAATTTAAAAATTTTACCCACATGGCTCCACTTTTGCATGTAATTCGGAAATTTTTTGACAAAACTTTTATGTTTTGGACTTTTTCTCAACTTTTTAATAACTAATGAACTTGTAAAACTCCACAAAAATGATAATGAAACTTTTGTATACTTTAGAAAAAGTTATTGGATTATTACTATTAGGATTGAACTTATAGCAAAACATTTTACTATATGTCTAACCCAAACCTAATTCGAAGTTCAAGTTTGAATTTTGGAAAAAAAGTATCAATGGTACACTAACTATAATCTAAGTACACAAAAGCTCATTCACTTTTAAGAGTGGCACTATAAGTCCGCTAATCATTAAAAATAGACCAAAAGTCAAAAATTTTAAAATTTGTCAAAATTTTATCTGCATGGCTCCACTTGTAGCATGTCATTTGGAAAAATTTTAACAATATTTTGATGTTTAGGACTTTTGCTCAACTTTTCAATAATTAATGGACTTGTACTACTTTACTAAAAAGAGAATGAAACTTTTGTATACTTTAGTCATACTTATTGCACTATTGCTATTAGGATAGAAACTTAAAGCAAAACATTTTACTATATGTTTAACCCAAACCTAATTCGAAGTTCAAATTTAAATTTTGGAAAAAATGTATCAACGGTCCACTAATTATAACCAAAGTATACAAAAGTTCATTTTCTTTTAAGTGCATCACTATAAGTCTACTAACTATTAAAAATAGACCAAAAGTTAAAAATTTCAAAATTTATAAAATTTTTATTCATATGGCTCCACTTGTTGCATGTCATTTGGTAAAATTTTGACAACATTTTGATGTTTTTGAATTTTGCTCAACTTTTCAATAATCAATGCTCTTGTACCACTTTACCAAAAAGATAATGAAACTTTTGTATACATTAGTCATAGTTATTGGACTATTGCTATTAGGATTGAACTTATCGCAAAACATTTTACTATACGTCTAACACAAACCTAATTCGAAGTTCAAGTTTAAATTTTGGAAAAAAAGTATCAACTGTCCATTAACTATAATCAAAGTACACAAAAGTTCATTTTCTTTTAGGTGTGGTATTATAATTCCACTAACCATAAAAAATAGACCGAAGGTCAAAAATTTCAAAATTTGTCAAAATTTTATCCATATGGCTTCACCTGTTGCATGTCATTTGGAAAAATTTTGACAAAATTTTGATGTTTTGGACTTTTACTCAAATTTTCAAAATCAATGGACTTGTATTACTATACCAAAAAAGATAATGAAACTTTTGTGTACTTAGTCATAGTTATTGGACTATTGCAATTAGAATTGAACTTACAGCAAAACATTTTACTATATGTCTAACCAATCCTAATTCGAAGTTCAAGTTTCAATTTTGGAAAAAATGTATCAATGGTCCACTAACTATAATCAAAGTATACAAAAGTTTATTTTCTTTTAAGTGTGGCACTATAATTTCACTAACCATTAAAAATAACCGAAGGTCAAAAATTTCAAAATTTGTCAAAATTTTATTCATGTGGCTCCTCTTGTTGCTTGTAATTTGTAAAATATTTTGACAATTTTTTGATTTTTGGAATTTTGCTCAACTTTTCAATAACTAATGGACTTGTACAACTCCACCAAAATGATAATGAAACTTTTGTAGACTTAGTCATAGTTATTGGACTATTGCAATTAGGATTGATCTTATAGCAAATCATTTTAATATATGTTTAACCCAAACCTAATTCGAAGTTCAAGTTTAAATTTTAGAAAAAATGTATAAACGGTCCACTAACTATAATTAAAGTATACAAAAGTTCATTTTCTTTTAACTGTGGTACTATAAGTCCACTATCCATTAAAAATAAACCAAACATAAAAAATTTAAAAATTTGTGAAAATTTTATCTACATGGCTCCACTTGTTGTATGTCATTCGAAAAATTTTGACCATATTTTGATGTTTTAGACTTTTGCACAACTTTTCAATAACAAATTCACTTGTACTACTCCACCAAAATGATAATGAAACTTTTGTATACTTTAGTCAAAGTTATTGGACTATTGCTATTAGGATTTAACTTATAGTAAAACATTTTACTATATGTCTTACCCAAACCTAATTCGAAGGTCATGTTTAAATTTTGAAAAAAGGTAACAACAGTTTACTAACTATAATCAAAGTATACAAAAGTTAATTTTCTTTTAAGTGTGATACTATAAGTCCCCTAATCATTAAAAATAGACCAAAAGTCAAAAATTTTAAAATTTTATCCACATGGCTCCACATGTTGCATGTCCTTTGGAAAATTTTTTGACAATATTTTGATGTTTTAGACTTTTGCCCAACTTTTCAATAATTAATGGGCCTGTATTACTCTACCAAAAGATAATGATACTTTTGTATAATTTAGTCATAGATATTGGACTATTGCTATTAGGTTTGAAATTATGGAAAAACATTTTACTATATGTCTAACCCAAATCTAAATCGAAGTTCAAGCTTAAATTTTGAAAAAAAAGATATGAACGGTCCACTAACTATAATCAAATTATACAAAAGTTTGTTTTCTTTTAAGTGTGGCACTATATGTCCACTGACTATTAAAAATAGACCAAAAGTTAATTTCAATTCAAAATTTTATCCATAC
This sequence comes from Elaeagnus macrophylla, assembly GCA_029378325.1. NCBI lineage: Eukaryota > Viridiplantae > Streptophyta > Magnoliopsida > Rosales > Elaeagnaceae > Elaeagnus > Elaeagnus macrophylla. Next base: position 45,368,470 of record CM055641.1, on the reverse strand, counting down.
GTCTCCACTTGTTGCCTGTCATTTGGAAAAAGTTTGACAATATTTTGATGTTTTGGATGTTTGCTCAACTTTTCAATACTTAATGGACTTGTACCACTTTACAAATAGATAATGAAACTTTTGTATACTTTAGTCATAATTATATATTTTACTAGATATCTAACCCAAACCTAATTCGTAGGTCAAGTTAAATTTTGGAGAAAAGGTATCAACATTACACTAACTATAATCAAAGTATATAAAAGTTAATTTTCTTTTAAGTGTGGCACTATAAGTCCATTAATCATTAAAAATAGACCAAAAGTCAAACATTTCAAAATTTGTCAAAATTTTATCCACATGGCTCCACATGTTGCATGTCATTTGGAAAAATTTTTGACAATATTTTTATGTTTAGGACTTTTGCTCAACTTTTCAATAATTAATGGGCTTGTACTTCTCCACCAAAAGATAAGGAAACTTTTGTATAATTTAGTCACAGTTATTGGACTATGGCTATTAGGATTGAAATTATAGCAAAATATTTTACTATATATCTAACCCAAACCTAATTCAATGTTGAAGTTTAAATTTTGGAAAAAAGATAACAACGGTCCACTAGCTATAATCAAAATATACAAAAGTTTATTTTCTTTTAAGTGTGGTAGTATATGTCCACAAACCACTAAAAATAAATGAAAAGTCTATTTCAAAATTTGTCAAAATTTTATCCATATGGCTCCACTTGTTGCATGTCATTTGGAAAAAGTATGACAATATTTTGATGTTTTGGATTTCTGCTCAACTTTTCAATAATTAATCAACTTGTACCACTTTACCGAATGAATAATGAAACATTTGTATACTTTAATCATAGTTATTGAACTATTGTTATTAGGATTGAACTTATAGCAAAACATTTTCTTATATGTCTAACCTAAACCTAATTCGAAGTTCAAGTTTAAATTTTGGAAAAAATGTATCAACGGTAGACTAACTATAATCAAAGTATGCATAAGTTCATTTTCTTTTAGTTGTGACACTATATGTCCACTAACCATTAAAAATATATACAATTTATCCTTATCTTTTAATTATATAATTTGTAGTCATTTGATAACTTTTTTTTTCCTACTCTTCTTTTAATTATATATACAATTCATCATTATCTTTTAATTATATAATTCAGTGTGGTCGGATGACTTCCTTTTTATTTATTTATTTTTTACATTTTTTTTCCTTCTTTTAATTATATACAACACATTCTTATCTTTATTATGTCTACAAATGTTAGGTAACTACATAAAAAACCAAAGTTTTGGCTTTGGTTGTTCGATCGACTTTTTTTTTTTGGAAAAAATGTATCAACATTGCACTAACTATAATCAAAGTATACAAAATTTCATTTTCTTTTAAGTGTGGCACTATAAGTCCGTTAACCATTAAAAGTAGACCAAAAGTCAAACATTTCAAAATTTGTTAAAATTTTATCCACATGGCTCCACATGTTGCATGTCATTTGCAAAAAATTTTGACAATATTTTGATATTTTGGACTTTTGCTCAACTTTTCAATAATTAATGGACTTGTACATCTCCACCAAAAGATAATAAAACTTTTGTATACTTTAGTAATAGTTATTGGACTATTGCTATAAGGATTGAAATTATAGCAAAATATTTTACTATATATCTACCCAAACATAATTCGAAGTTCAAGTTTAAATTTTGGAAAAAAGATATCAACGGTCCACTAACTATAATCAAAGTATACAAAAGTTTATTTTCTTTTAAGTGTGGCACTATAAGTCAACTAACCAATAAAAACAGACCAAAAATAAAAAATTTCGAATTTTGTCAAAATTTTATCCACGTGGCTCCACTTGTAGCATGTCATTTAGAAAATTTTTGATAATATTTTGATGTTTTTGACTTTTGCTCAACTTTTCAATAATTAATGGATTTGGACTAGTTTACTAAAAAGATAATGAAACTTTTGTATACTTTAGTCATAGTTATTGGACTATTGCGATTAGGATGGAACTTATAGCAAAACATTTTACTATATGTCTAACCCAAACATAATTCGAAGTTGAAGTTTAAATTTTGGAAAAAATGTATCAACTGTCCACTAACTATAATCAAAGTATACAAAACTTCATTTTCATTTAAGTGTGGCACTATATGTCCACTAACTATTAAAAATAGACCAAAAGTTAAAATTTCAAAATTTGTCAAAATTTATCCATGTGGCTCCAATTGTTGCATGTTATTTGGAAATTTTTTTTACAATATTTTGATGTTTTGGACTTTTGCTCAACTTTTCAATACTTAATGGATATGTACTACTGTACCAAAAAGATAGTGAAATTTTTGTATACTTTATTCATTGTTATTGGACATAGCTTTCAGTATTGTAAGGTTAATTTTGTATTGACAATTTTCGTGGACAAAATATTTGATTGTAATCTAGAATAGGAATTCACCGATTAATCAGACGATACATGGTGATGGAGTCATCAAGCTTGGAACGCTCATATGACAGGTATAATATTATATCATGCATACATCTTCACACAATTAAGCACGACACTTAGTATGGATCGTAACGAAAAATGTAATTGTGCACATGTTGGTCGATCAATCGAGAGTATTGATCGATCGATCGAGTGGTCGATCGATCGAGACTGAGACAACTTCGATCTAGGTGCTCTCTGTTTGGACTGGATCGATCGAGCAATTGGATAGATCGATCGAACCCTTTTCGATCGATCGAGTATAGAACAACTTCGATCCAGGTTCTCTCTGTTTGAGTTAGATCGATCGAGTTTTGTGTATCGATCGATCGAGACCTTCTCGATCGATCGAGACGGCCTGTCGATCGATCGAGCCAGTATTATATTCCTACTCAAACTCTTTTTGTGTATTCGATCCATGTGTTACTTTTATCAATTTGACTCATTTAATGAGAAAGCAAAATTCTAGTATGAGTAGAAGTGTTAAGAAAGTAGAATCCTTGTGTGTGGAAATAGAGTCCTTATTTGCGTAGGATTGTTTTAATTGTGGAATCCTTGTATGAGTAGAATCCTTGTGTGAATAAAAGTGTTTTGGAAATAGAGTCCTTATTTGCGTAGGATTATTTTAATTGTGGAATCCTTGTATGAGTAGAATTCTTGTGAGAAATAAATGCTGATGTGAATAGAATCATTGTATGAGAAGAATTCTTTTGAGAACTAAATCCTGATATGAGTAGAGTTATAGTGAATTGCAAATCCTATTTGAGCTAGGATTGGACTCTATATAAGTGAAGGGATGTTTGTGCATAATCAATCAACTTGAGCATTTAGAATTATACAGCACTAATACTTTCTAGCATCTGAATTGTGCTTATTCTCTTCATCTATTGTTCTTAGGCTTTTTCATGTTTTATTCATATGCCTAATTGATTTGCATGATATTGAGCTTAATATTGAATGTTCTAGAGTTTGCTAGCTGATCCTGTTTTTACATCGCATGTTATTGAATCTGCTAGTTAGGATTGTTTATTGTTTGAATCCGCTCTAGGACACACATTGCACTTGTGTTTTTTGTGCTAACGTTACAGGTGACAAGTTCGGTATTTCGTGTGACTCGAAATTACCGAAGGTGACGGGTTCGGTTGATCTTGTGTGACTCAAGTAGATCGGAACGTTGGTCCGGATCCAGACATCTAACTATTGGAGGCTGTGAAAGGAGCAAGCGGCTCGTAAGTAAATTACAGAAAGGGGGATCTATCTGCGACGGGTAGTTTCTGGACTCTATGGTTGTAATTGAACATTATTTTCATAGTGGATAGTTAGGTGGTCCGGTGGACCGGTGGTTTTCCTCTTAGGTCATTGTTGTGGCCTAGGTTGTTTCCACCTAAAAATATCGTGTGTCGTTTTATTATTCCGCATTTATCTTTACACGCGATTGCATGTCTGGCCGTTGTGATTAGATTATATAATATTTGTTGAAAATTGAAAATAACCTATTCACCCCCCTCTAGGCTTATTAGATCCGTAATTAAAAACTTTTTCAATTGGTATCAGAGCAGGTCACTAGATATACTTAGTGTTTGCCTTGGACCTTATTATGGATCATATGAGAGAGGATTTTTCTACAACCCGTGCACCTTATTTTGATGGGTCTAACTACCCATATTGGAAAGCTCGTATGAGAGCCTTTTTACGTTCCTTAGATGAAAGTGTTTGGAACTCTATGCTTTATGGTTGGGAACCACCTACGGTTACCAAGGATAATGTTGTCACACTTAAACCTAGGATTGATTGGACTCCCCAAGATAGAATTGGTAGTGGCTGGAACCAAAAGGGCATTAATGCTATTTTTAGTGCTGTGTCGTCGGATGAATTCCGACGTATCTCTAATGTTGAAACTGCTAAGGCTGCTTGGGACACTTTAGAGGTTGCCCATGAGGGCACGTCCCAAGTTAAACGAACAAAACTTCGCATGTTAGCTACTAAGTTTGAAAATCTTATAATGAAGGAGGATGAAACGTTTTCTGAGTTTTATGCTAATTTATGTGATATTACTAACTCTTCTTCAAATCTTGGAGATAAAATTGATGAACGCAGGTTGGTTCGAAAAGTCTTATGCTCATTACCAGAACGCTTTGAAGCAAAGGTTACAGCGATAGAGGAAAGCAAAGACATTGACACCATGAAGATTGAAGAACTAGTTGGGTCAATTCAAACATTTGAGATGAACTTTCCAGCACCCAAAAAGAACATTGGAATTGCTCTGAAAACCACCAATGCTGACGATGGTGATAGTGATGATGAAGAGCTACTCACACTTGCTAGAAAACTCAAGAGAATGTTCAACAGAAAAGATCGTAAGGGAAGAGAATTCACCCCAATGAGTTCAGAAAGTAAGAAATCTAAACCCACTGGACCTAAATGTTTTGAATGCAATGGTTTTGGACACTATGCAGCAGATTGTGCCAACAAGAAGAAGAAAACAGGAAAAGCTTTCAATGCTACCCTTAGTGACACAGAAAGTGATGAAGATCAAGCTAGTGGGTCAGAAAAAGCTAACACCAATTACGTAGCTTTTACGTCAACTGTTGGTGGATACTCCAGTGAGTCAGACTTTGACTCAGATGAAGAGGGAAGTAAACGTATCCTTGATAAATTTAATGCAAACAGTTTTGAGGAGTTATTTATTGATTTAATTAAATGCAAGAAAGAAAAAGATAAACTACTCATAACTGTAACAAAGCTGAATGAACAGATCAATTTGCAAGACCTTAATTTATCAGTTTTAGAAAAAGAAAAAGTTGAACTGTCTGAGCATTTTGACAAGTTAAGTTTAAGTCTTGCAGGTATTGAACAGGAAAATTCAAAGCTTGTGCAGGAATTGGAGCAATCAAAGGAAACTGTCAAAAGATTAACAATTGGAGCTGAACGACTAGACAAGATGTTGAGCATTGGTAAGCCTTTCGGTGATACAAGTGGACTTGGATTTTCAGAAGAAAACTGTACACCTTCCACTTCAAAAACTACATTTGTAAGGTCTTCTAACTTTATCTCTACTGCTACAAATTCTGCACAAACACCCACTAAAACTGTAGGAGCTAAAACTGTTAAGTTTGTGCCTGTTTGTCATCATTGTGGTAGAAAAGGCCATATTCGACCTAACTGTAGATTTTTGATGAATGCTTTTCGATTTAATGATCATCTTCATGCTTATAGGTATAGAACTCATAATTATCATCATACCATGCCTATGTTGAATTTGAATAGGAAATATGAGCCTAAGAGTATGCCTTTAAAATCTAATGCAATTAAGTCTCAACCCAAAAACATAAAGAAATCAAAATTCATGAAAATTTGGGTTAGGAAAGATTGCATGTTTCCTATCAATTGATCACTATTGCTAGACCACCTAGGTACTTTTGTTTGAGTGCTTAAATGACCCTAGGTGAGTATTTTTTTTTGGTTTATTTCGTTTTTTGTTGTTAATTTTTTTTGGATTAAAAAAAAAAAAAAAAAAAAAAAAAAGGTCTACAAGGTTTTGGATTCAAATGATGCTTATACTTTTACAACCTTATCTTTTGTGGCTTATTTTGATTCTCATTGTATATTCTATGCTAAAATTCAAAATTCTGCACATATTTACTTTGTTACCATATGATGACACTATTGACTGAACTTATGCACACACCCACTGAACACTCATGTATGTCATCTATGAAGTTTATGATTAATTCTGAAAGACTCTAAGACTTGAGCTAATCTTGATTGCGAAATTATATTGAGCTCTATTTCTTATTTTTTAAATATTTCATCTTAGGGAGATAACTAGTATTGAGAGGGCTACCTACTATGATGTGTGAAGCTACCGTAGTGAGCGGAGAGGGCTACCTCATAACTAGTGTGAAAGTCATCGTATTAGATTTATGGCTCGTACATGTTTTTAAAAAAAAAAAAAAATTAATTAAGAAATTCTATTTGGCATGTACAAAAAGAAAGAGCAAAAATGTTTTAAAAAAAAAAAAAAATCTCTTTTTTCATAGACATATTTTATTATGTAAGATTGATGACTCAATTATGATTTAGCATGATAGATGAACTTATTTTCTTTTGAGTCTCTTAAAATTGGTCATAAATGAAATTATTGGAATACAAGTGGAGTTCACATTTGTATACTACCTTAAGTGAATGTCAATATGTCATTATATGTGTTAGTGTGCTTATGTGACCTATTTATTTTGCTAATACAATGAATAATCAAAATTTAAGCAAAAATAATTTTTTCAATTGGTTGTATGCTTATTCGTGTTAAATGAGTTCATTACTTTGTGTGGTAAATAAAAAAAAAAAATTCTTTTGAATTTGTTTTTCGTCTAGAGAGTCATAGAACTTAGGGGGAGTCATTGCATACATATTTCATTATTCTTCTTTTGACTTATGCAATTCCTCCTACATGCTTTGGACATATACATGTGTGCTCTTATGCATTTTTAGCCCACCTTGTTGAGAGTGACCCTTATCATCTTTAGTGTTTCATGATTTGTCAATTTCGTATGCCAAAAAGGGGGAGAAAGGTTCATGTTGCTATGAGATTAGATTTAGAGGGAGATGTTGCATTTATTAGTTGTGGGGGAGAAAGATTCATGTTGCACATACACTATATTTCATTCGCACCTTTATGTACACTGAACTAATAAGCAATGAGGCTTTCAAGCCAAAATTGTGTGCTATTTGTTTGTCTAATTTCAGTGGACCGAGCGTATCAAGTATCAAGCGAAGATGGTCCACCAGATCATAGACAGTCCACTATGTAATTGATGTAATGATATTTTAACCATGAGCGTTATGTAGTGAGAGAGTGGTTTTGTCACACGAAAATGCCAAAGGGGGAGATTGTAAGGTTTATTTTGTATTGACAATTTTCGTGGACAAAATGTTTGATTGTAATCTAGAATAGGAATTCACCGATTAATCAGACGATACATGGTGATGGAGTCATCAAGCTTGGAACGCTCATATGACAGGTATAATATTATATCATGCATACATCTTCACACAATTAAGCACGACACTTAGTATGGATCGTAACGAACAAATGTAATTGTGCACATGTTGGTCGATCGATCGAGAGTATTGATCTGATCGATCGAGAGTATTGATCGATCGATCGCAGTGGTCGATCGATCGAGACTGAGACAACTTCGATCTAGGTGCTCTCTGTTTGGACTGGATCGATCGAGCAATTGGATAGATCCGATCGAACCCTTTTCGATCGATCGAGTATAGAACAACTTCGATCCAAGTTCTCTCTGTTTGAGTTAGATCGATCGAGTTTTGTGTATCGATCGATCGAGACCTTCTCGATCGATCGAGACGGCCTGTCGATCGATCGAGCCAGTATTATATTCCTACTCAAACTTTTTTGTGTATTCGATCCATGTGTTACTTTTATCAATTTGACTCAATATTAATGAGAAAGCAAAATTCTAGTATGAGTCAGAAGTGTTAAGAAAGTAGAATCCTTGTGTGTGGAAATAGAGTCCTTATTTGCGTAGGATTGTTTTAATTGTGGAATCCTTGTATGAGTAGAATCCTTGAATGTGAATAAAAGTGTTTTGGAAATAGAGTCCTTATTTGCGTAGGATTATTTTAATTGTGGAATCCTTGTATGAGTAGAATTCTTGTGAGAAAATAAATGCTGATGTGAATAGAATCATTGTATGAGAAGAATTCTTTTGAGAACTAAATCCTGATATGAGTAGAGTTATAGTGAATTGCAAATCCTATTTGAGCTAGGATTGGACTCTATATAAGTGAAGGGATGTTTGTGCATAATCAATCAACTTGAGCATTTAGAATTATACAGCACTAATACTTTCTAGCCATCTGAATTGTGCTTATTCTCTTCATCTATTGTTCTTAGGCTTTTTCATGTTATTATTCATATGCCTAATTGATTTTGCATGATATTGAGCTTAATAATTGAATGTTCTAGAGTTTGCTAGCTGATCCTGTTTTTACATCGCATGTTATTGAATCTGCTAGTTAGGATTGTTTATTGTTTGAATCCGCTCTATGGACACACATTGCACTTGTGTTTTTTGTGTAACGTTACAGGTGAACAGGTTCGGTATTTCGTGTGACTCGAAATTACCGAAGGTGACGGGTTCGGTTGATCTTGTGTGACTCAAGTAGATCGGAACGTTGGTCCGGATCCAGACATCTAACTATTGGAGGCTGTGAAAGGAGCAAGCGGCTCGTAAGTAAATTATAGAAAGGGGGATCTATCTGCGACGGGTAGTTTCAAATGGACTCTATGGTTGTAATTGAACATTATTTTCATAGTGGATAGTTAGGTGGTCCGGTGGACCGGTGGTTTTCCTCTTAGGTCATTGTTGTGGCCTAGGTTGTTTCCACCTAAAAATATCGTGTGTCGTTTTGATTATTCCGCAATTTTAATCTTTACACGCGATTGCATGTCTGGCCGTTGTGCATTAAGATTATATAATATTTGTTGAAAATTGAAAATAACCTATTCACCCCCCTCTAGGCTTATTAGATCCGTAATTAAAAACTTTTTCAAGTATTGAACTTATAGCAAAACATTTTACTATATATCTAACACAAACCTAATTCAATGTTCAAGTTGAAATTTTGGAAAAAAATGTATCAATGGTCCACTAACTATATTCAAAGTATACAAAAATTTATTTTCTTTTAAGTGAGGCACTGTAAGTCCTCTAATCATTAAAAATAGACCAAAAATCAAACATTTCAAAAATTGTTAAAATTTTATCCACATAGTTCCAATTGTTGCATGCCATTTGGAAACTTTTTAACAATATTAATATATTTTGGACTTTTGTTCAACTTTTCAATAATTAATGGACTTGTACTACTTTACCAAAAAGATAATGAAACTTTTGTATACTTTAGTAATAGTTATTGGACTATTGCTATTAGAATTAAACTTACAGCAAAATATTTTACTATATGTCTAACCCAAACCTAATTCGAAATTGAAGTTTAAATTTTGGAAAAAAGGTATCAACAGTCCACCAACTATAATCAAAATATACAAAAGTTTATTTTCTTTTAAATGTGGCACTATATGTCCACTAACTATTGAAAATAGACCAAAAGTTAAAAATTTCAAAATTTGTCAAAGTTTTATCCACATGGCTCCAATTGTTGCATGTCTTTTGGAAATTGTTTTTACAATATTTTGATGTTTTAGACTTTTGTTCAACTTTTCAATAATTAATGGACTTGTACCACTCTACCAAATAGATAATGAAACTTTTGTATAGTTTAGTGATAGTTATTGAACTATTGCTATTAGGATTGAACTCATAGCAAAACATTTTACTTTATGTTTAACCCAAACCGAATTTGAAGTTCAAGTTTAAATTTTGGAAAAAAAGTATCAATGGTCCACTAACTATAATCAAAGTATACCAAAAGTTAATTTTCTTTTAAGTGTGGCACTATAAGTCCACTAACCATTAAAAATAGACCAAAAGTCAAAAATTTCAAAATTTGTCTAAATTTTATCCACATGGCTCAATTTGTTGCATGTTATTTGGAAAAAAATTTGAAAATATTTTGATGTTTTGAACTTTTGCTCAACTTTTCAATAATTAATAGACTTGTACTACTTTACCAAAATGATAATAAAACTTTTGTGTACTTTAGTCAAAGTTATTGGACTATTGCAATTAGAATTGAACATATAGCAAAACATTTTGCTGTATTTCTAACCCAAACCAAATTCGAAGTTCAAGTTTAAATTTAGGAAAAAAGGTATCAACGGTCCACTAATTATAATCAAAGTATATAAAGGTTCATTTTCTTTGAAGTGTGGAACTATAAGTCCACAAACCATTAAAAATAGACCAAATGTCAAAATTTCAAAATTTATCAAAATTTTATCCATATGGCTCCACATGTTGCATGTCATTTGGAAGAATTTTTGATAATATTTTGATGTTTTGGACTTTTGCTCAACTTTTCAATAACTAATGGACTTAATTGTAGTAGTCCACCAAAATGATAATAAAACTTTTCTATAGTTTTGTCAAAGTTATTGGACTATTGCTATTAGGATTGAACTTATAGCAAAACATTTTACTATATGTCTAGCCCTAACTTAATTCGATGTTCAAGTTTAAATTTTGAAAAAAAAACGTATCAACGGTCCACTAACTATAAACAAAGTATATAAAAGTTCATTTTGTTTTAAGTGTGGAACTATAAATCCACTAATTATTAAAAATATACCAAAAGTCAAAAAGTTCAAAATTGGTCAAAAATTTATTCATATGGCTCCACCTGTTGCATGTCATTTGGAAAAATTTTGACAATATTTTGATATTTTGGACTTTTACTCAACTTTTCAAAAAGTAATGGACTTGTACTACTTTACGAAAAAGATAATGAAACTTTTGTATACTTAGTCATAGTTATTGGACTATTGCCATTAGAATTGAACTTATAGCAAAACATTTTACTATATGTCTAATCCAAACCTAATCGAAGTTCAAGTTTAAATTTTGAAAAAAAGGAATCAACGATCTACTAACTATAATCAAAGTATACAAAAGTTTGTTTTCTTTTAAATGTGGCACTATAAGTTCACTAATCATTAAAAATAGACCAAAAGTCAAAAATTTGAATATTTTTCCAAATTTTATCCATATGGCTCCACATGATGCAAGTCATTTGGAAATTTTTTTGACAATATTTTGATATTTGGGACTTTTGCTCAACTTTTCAATAACTAATATAGTTGTACTACTTCACCAAAATGATAATGAAACAGTTGTATACTTTAGTCAAAGTTATTGGACTATTGCTATTAGGATTGAACTTATAACAAAACATTTTACAGTATTTCTAACCCAAACTTAATTCGAAGTTCAAGTTTAAATTTAGAAAAAAAGGTATCAACCGTCTACTAATTATAATCAAAGTATACAAAGGTTCATTTTCTTTGAAGTGTGGATCTATAAGTCCACAAACCATTAAAAATAGACCAAATGTCAAAAATTTCAAAATTTGTGAAAATTTTATGCACATGCCTCCACTTGTGGCATGTCATTTGGAAAAATTTTAAGAGTATTTTGATGTTTTGGAGTTTTGTTCAACTTAACAATAATTAATGAACTTGTACTACTTTACCAAAAACATAATAAAACATTTGTATAATTTAGAAATAGTTATTGGACTATTGCTATTAGGATTAAACTTAAAGCAAAAAAAATTTCTATATGTCTAACCCATACCTAATTCGAAGTTTAAGTTTAAATTTTGGAAAAAATGTATCAATGGTTCATTAACTATAATCAAAGTATACAGAAGTTCATTTTCTTTTAAGTGTGGCATTATAAATCATCTAACCATTAAAAATAATCCAAAAGTCAAAAATTTCAAAATTTGTCAAAATTTAATCCACATGGCTCCACTTGTTGCATGTCATTCGGAAAAATTTTGACAATATTTTGATATTTCGGACTTGTGCTCAGCTTTTCAATAACAAATGGACTTGTAGTACTCCACCAAAACGATAATGAAACTTTGTTATACTTTTGTCAAAGTTATTGGACTATGGCTATTAGGATTGAACTTATAGGAAAACATTTTACTATATATCTAACACAAACCTAATTTGAAGTTCAAGCTGAAATTTTGGAAAAAAATGTATCAACGGTCCACTAACTATAATCAAAGTATACAAAATTTTATTTTCTTTTAAGTGTGGCACTATAAGTCCACTAACCTTTAAAAATAGACAAAAAGTCAAAAATTTCATAATTTGTCAAAATGTTATCCACTTGGCTCCACTTGTTGCATGTCATTTGGAAAATTTTTTGGCAATATTTTGATGTTTTGGACTTTTGCTCAACGTTTCAATACTTAATAGACTTGTACTACTCCACAAAAATGATAATGATACTTCTGTATACTTTGCTCATAGTTATTGGACTATTGCTATTACGGTTGAACTTATAGCAAAACATTTTAATATATGTCTAACCCAAACCTAGTTTGAAGTTGAAGTTTAAATTTTGGAAAAAAGGTATTAATGGTCTACTAAATATAATCTAAGTATACAAAAGTTCATTTTCTTTTAAGTTTGACACTATATGTCCACTAACCATTAAAAATAGACCAAAAGTATAAAATTCCAAAATTTGTAAAAATATTATCAACATGGCTCCACTTGTTGCATGTCATTCGGAAAAATTTTGACAATATTTTGATGTTTTGGACTTTTGCTCAAATTTTCAATAACTAATGGACTTGTACTACCCTCCCAAAACATTGCTCAAATTTTCAAAACATTTTTCTATATATGTAACCCAAACCTAATTCGAAGTTCAATTTTAAATTTTGGAAAAAAGGTATCAATGGTCCACTAATTGTAATCAAAGTGTACAAAAGTTTATTTTCTCTTAAGTGTGGCATTTTAAGTCCTCTAACTATAAAAAATAGACCAAAATTCAAAAATTTCAAAAATTGTCAAAATTTTATCCACATGGCTCCACTTGTTGCTTGTCATTTGGAAAAAATTTTGACAATTTTTCGATGTTTTGGACTTTTGCTAATGCACTTGTACTACTCTACCAAAACGATAATAAAACTTTTGTATACTTTAGTTATAGTTATTGGACTATTGCTATTAGGATTGAACTTATAGCAAAACATTTTACTATATGTCTAACCCATACCTAATTCCAAGTTCAAGTTTAAATTTTGGAAAAAAGGTATCAACAGTCCACTAACTATAATTAAAGTATACAAAAGTTCATTTTCTTTTAAGTGTGGTACTATAAGTACACTAACCGTTAAAAATAGATCAAATGTCAAAAATTTCAAAATTTTATCGGCATGGCTCCACTTGTTGCATGTCAGGAAAACTTTTGGCAATATTTTGATGTTTTGGACTTTTGCTCAACTTTTCAATAATTAATAGACTTTTACTACTTTACCAAAAAGATGATGAAACTTTTATATACTTTAGTAATAGTTATTGGACTATTGCTATTAGAATTAAACTTATAGCTAAACATTTTACTATATGTCTAACCCAAACCTAATTTGAAGTTGAAGTTTAAATTTTGGAAAAAAGATATCAACGGTCTACTAACTATAATCAAAGTATACAAAACTTTATTTTCTTTTAAGTGTGGCACTATATGTCTCCTAACCATTAAAAATAGACCAATAGTCAAATTTCAAAATTTTATCCACTTGGCTCCAATTGTTGCTTGTCATTTCGAAATTTTTTTGACAATATTTTGATGTTTTGGACTTTTGCTCCACTTTTCAATAATTAATTTACATGTACTACTTTACTAAAAAGATAATGAAATTTTTGTATACTTTAGTTATAGTTATTGAACTATTGCTATTTGGATTGAACTGATAGCAAAACATTTTATTATAGGTCTAACCCAAACCTAATTCGAAGTTCAAGTTTAAATTTTGGAAAAAAGGTATCAATGGTCCACTAACTATAATTAAAGTATACAAAAGTTCATTTTCTTTTAAGTATGGCATTACAAGTCCACTAACGATTAAAAATAGACAGAAAGTCAAAAATTTCAAAATTTGTCAAAATTTTATCCACATTGCTGCAATTGTTGCATGTCATTTGCAAAAAATTTTGACAATTTTTTGATGTTTTGGACTTTTGGTCAACTTTTCAATAACTAATGGACTTGTTCTACTCCACCAAAGAGATAATGAAACTTTTGTATTTTTTAGTTATAGTTATTAGACTATTACTATTAGGATTGAACTTATAGCAAAACATTTTACTATATGTCTAACCCAAACCTAATTCAAAGTTCAAGTTTAAATTTTGGAAAAAAATTATCAACGGTCCACTAAGTATAATCAAAGTATACAAAAGTTCATTTCATTTTAAGTGTGGAACTAGATATCCATTAACCATTAAAAATAGACCAAAAGTAAAAAATTTCAACATTTGTCTAAATTTTATCCGCATGGCTCCACTTGTTGCTTGTCATTTAGAAACATTTTGACAATATTTTGATGTTTTGGACTTTTACTCAGCTTTTTAATAGTTAATGGACTTGTAATAGTTTTCCAAAAAGATAATGAAACTATTGTATACTTTAGACATAGTTATTGGAATATTGCTATTAGGATTGAACTTATAGCAAAACATTTTACTATATACTAGCCCAAACTTAATTCGAAGTTGAAGTTAAATTTTGCAAAAAAAGGTATCAACGGTCCACTAACTATGATCAAAGTATACTAAAGTTCACTTTCTTTTAAGTGTGGCACTATAAGTCTCCTAACCATTAAAAATAGACCAAGACTCAAAAATTTTAAAATTTTTCAAAATTTTATCTGCATGGCTCCACTTGTTGCATGTCATTTGGAAAATTTTTTAACTTTTTTTTTTTTTTATGTTTTGGACTTTTGCTTGACTTTTCAATAATTAATGGACTTATACTGTTTTACCAAAAAGATAATGAAACTTTTGTATACTTTAGTCATAGTTATTGGACTATTGCTACTCCTCATTGTTTTGTAAATTGATAAAAATACCATCAAAACCCTATGTATAAAAATGACACTTAAGTCCTATACTTAGTCTTTATAACACTTTACTTATATTGTTATTAAATAATGACCGCACAAGACAAAATCAATTTTTTTCTTTATATTTTTTTTGAATTGCATTAGATAAAAAGATTAACATGAGTCTATATGTGTGTGTGTGTATATGACCGTACAAGGACAAAGTCAAATTTTTTTTTCAATTGCATTAGATTAAGCGATAGGAAGAGTGATGTTTTACATATATGTGTGTATGTGTGTGTCTGTATGTATATATATATGTATACACATATATAATAAAAAATAATAAAATCACAAATAAGACTCTTATGATCTTAGCTTTATAATAAGATTATCATTATCATTAAATAAATAATAAATATAATTTTGTAATTAAATAAAAATTTTGAAGGCAAAATCTTTCAAAACAACAAATGACATATAAACAAATATATATAGTAATAAGATATATATATATATATGGCGACTGTTCCCATACAAATGAATTATACAAATTTTTTTGACAAATTATTTTTAACCATTGATTTATGTTAATCTAACGGTGAATATATGATGTCGTTTGATATGATTTTATCATTAATTTTATGAGTTATTTATTTAATTCAAATTTAAAAATATAATATCGTCTACACTATTTATTTAGATTATCTTATAGTTATGATAATTTATTAATATTATTTGATAAACTTAACTTGTCATCAAAACGGCCCATATATATATTTGACTTTATCATTGATTTTATGGGTTTATTAATTAAATTCAAATTTAAAAATATAATACCATCTACACTATTAATTTGTTAATATCATTTACTTAACTTACTTGTCATCCGAACGAGTCCGTATGTATGTATGTATATATGTGTGTGTGTGTGTATATATGTGTATTTGTATATATATATATATATATATATATATATATATATTGTATGTGTGTGTGTGTATATATATATATATATGTGTGGATAATTTGCAAGATACATTCTTTCTTTTTTTTAAAGAAATAATAACTTTTTTTATAGAAAAGAGATACATTCTTTTAAAATGCTCATTCGGTATGATAAACACACACACACACATATATATACATGCATACATACATATACGAATATATGTGGATAATTTGCAAGGTACATTCTTTTTTTTTTTTTTTAAGAAATAAATACATTTTTTTTTTTAGAAAATAGATGCATTCTTTTAAAATGCTCATTTGGTATGATAAACATTGTCTCATTTTCAAATAAGGAAAAATACCTTAGAAATCCTATACTTTTTTGAAAAGGAACAGTTTATTCATCTACTTATTTTTTACAACACTTAGGTTTTTTTCTTATGAAAAAAAAATAGAACAAGTCATCTTCGTATAAAAAAATGATAGCACAAATTATCTTTTTCAAGAAAACATCAAAAATACCTCTAGATTCTGTATTAATTATAAAAATTTATTTGTGCATATTAAAATTTTATGTCAATACAAGTTTAAAAATGAAACATTTAGTTACTTAACTATTGAAAATTATTAAAATTAAAATGCTACAGAAAATTTTGGTATTAGAGTTAGTAAGAAAATTAGATAAATTTTAAAATTAGATTTATCCAACATAATACAACCAGAGAAGTAAATTATCTAAAATTTTATAAAGAAGAATTAATAAAATTAATACTCTAGTTAAGAAAAAAATAAAAGAATTAATTTGGAACGGATAAAATAAATTCAATAATTAAAAGAAATTATAATTGAACTAATAAAATATTATAAATAATAAAATATTTTTGTAAGATCTTACAAATAACTAACAAAGATTTGTAAATGTAGTAAAAACAAGATTAATTGTGTCACTTTTATAAAAGAAAGGAAATAAAGTGATATAAAATATAAGAGATTAAATTGCCTCTTTTCATGAAAAAAAAACGACTATTATAGATTGTCCTACCCTTTAAAATAATGTAAGGTTGCTTTGTTTTAAGAAGTTCAAATTAATTATAATTAAGTGATATTAAAGGATTTTCTTTACTCCATGTTCATAAAATTCTTATAGGTAATCGGCCAAGAAAATAATGCACAATACATAAGTAGTATCTCTTACAATGCGCAACATTCATAAGCAGAAATTATTCTTTTTTTTTTTGTACATATTTTAATAAAGCACTATAATTATATTCTTGAATAATTAAAAAAATGATATATATATACACACATACATGAGGCAGCTGCAAAAACAGTGTTTCAAAATAATGATCGTGATTTGTTTAATTATTCTTTTCATAATATAATTTTTTTTCTCAAGAAAACTCCGTGATCTACCACCAAAAAAAAAAAAAAAAAGTTGTTTTAACAATATTATCTTGTTATAAAATATTATTATCTTGCCTTAATTTAAACAATAATTGTACTTTGTAAACTCTTTAAAGATATTTTAAACAATAATAAAAGCATCCAATAAAGTATTTTATCCTTTATATTTATGCATGTATGTTACTCTAATACATAATCAGAAAAAAAAAAAAAAAATGAAAGTCAATGCCAAATAATGGGATTTTGTTTTCCTTTTTAAACTAGATGCATTCATTTTTTTTTCTATCTCATTTTTATTATTTCTTAATACTAATTAATTGGAGAGAAGAGAGAAATTATACTTAATTACAAGAGAAAAACATTATAAAAATTATGTTGGTGTAATAAATGCATGAGTTATTATTGGTAGCTTCAAACATTAAAATAAGAGAAATTTTAGCTATTAATTAAAATTTAATCTAAAGGTTACTAATTTGTGTTATTATCTGTGTAAAAAAGGGGGCATAAAACCTGCCCATATATATATATATATATATATATATATGTGTCGTGGGCGTACATATATATTATATATATGTAAGTTTGTAAATTTTTTTAAGTTTTTGTTGGCATTTTTGTGTGTAAAATATGGAATCTATTTATTTTATTTGGGAGCATAAAACCTGCCCATATATATATATATATATATATATATATATATATATATATGGGCGTATATACATATTATATATATGTAAGTTTGTAAGTTTTTTTTAAGTTTTTGTTGGCACTTTCGTGTGTAAAATATGGAGTATATTTATTTTATTTAGTATTTTTGTTTACCTTTTTGTACGAAGCTTTACTTATGATCAGTATCGCACACACTCACGTAAATTTTAACATTTTGTATGTTTGCATATTACTCACACCACTAGGTGGTAGGAAGCATGTCTTATGCATGATTAAATAATTTTTACTTACCTTTTATTTTCACATTTGGCGAGTGTTTGTGAATTTTTAAATGATTGAGTTTTTTTTTTAATTAAAAACAAGGTTTTTAGTGGATTGCCAGGGTCCAAGCTAGGGTCCTCATGGGGGCCTCACTAAGGTAGTTGGTGAGGAATCCGTGAGTGTGCATTGGATGGATATGTGTCTCAATAGACTTCACTGATACTTTGTGAGGAGCTTGTTGGGGTAGTCAGTGAGACCTTGTAAAGGTGCATGGTGAGGTAGTTGCGAGGGGTCGGGGTAGGGTACTGAAAGTTGAAAAATTAGCTATGTATCCCCCTCTCTTTATTACTTACACCTTTTCATATACTTCTCCTTATGCCTTTTTATGTGTTTATTTTTGTGTTGAGTAGAAAATCCAACGTTTTGAAAAATATTTTCTTGAGCTCTTAAAAAATATTTTATATTTTCCATATCACTAATATGTTGAGTGTGGTTTCATATTAGTGATTTGGATGTGATAATTTCACTAAAAAAAATTTTGTAAATTTTTATTAGAAAAAAGAGATTCTGTATTCTCAATACATCGAGTATTTTTCTCTATTGAGATACGATGAGGTAGTCGAGTTGGTTAATTTATTTTACCAATTGTAGTGTCCATAATATTAATACATAACAACAATAGATTGAGTGTATTTCTGTATTGTTATTACGAGGTAGAGATTTCCCCTAAAATCATTTTATGTGTAAAATATTTATATTGTTCACATATATTAATTCACTACTACAATATAAGCAATATAGGACGGCTTCAAATTTAGAGTGAGAAATAAATAGGACGGTCTCAAGTATATGGCCGTCCTATAAGAAATATAGGACGGCTATTACGGAAAAAATTAGGCGGAACTTTATAGGACGGCTATTAGCCGTCTTAAAAAAAATTCTTTTAGGGCGGTCAATAACCGTCCTATAAAATTCTTATAGGACGGTTACTGACCGCCCTATATAGTTTCAATAAAAAAAAAAAAAAAAAAACACACACACACAAATTCTTATAGGGCGGTCAGTAACCGTCCTATAAAATTCTTTTAGGACGGTTACTGACCGCCCTATAAGAATTTGTGTTTTTTTTTTTTGTTCGTCCTAAAAGAATTTATAAGAACGAGTGTAATTTTTTTTACTTATATATCTTTCTCCTCTCGCAAGTGAACTTAACTCATTTTAAGTTAAAAAAATTTCAATCTCTCATCCTCCTTCCTCTCCTCCTCTTTCTGACCACTCCTTCCTCTCTTCCTCTTTCTCACCAGGATACTCATCCTTATCCCCATCCACTTATTATTTATTTTATTCTCCACTTTGGGTTGATATTTGTATTTTGCTCGACTTTAATAATTATTTTTTTCTTTAAATAGTTGGAGATTTGATTTCTTTGTTTCCTTTTGCTCACTCTGATCATTCTCATTTCTTGATTTTCGTTTGCCATTTTTTCGCCCATCTTTGGCCATTTTCTTTGCATTTCTGTTATGAGAGTATTAATGATATTTGGCTTGTTAGTTTTTTATTGTGAATCTATGGGTTAAATTTTGATTATCAAGTTGAGTCCTAAAAAGAAAGAGGGAATTGAAAAACTAAAGCGGGAAAAGAAAAATTGAAAGCCGCGCCAATTTTTTTTGAACCATATATATGTATATGTGATGTAAATTATGGATACTTTTGGAATGAAATTTATTTTGAAATCGTATTTCTAGAATAAAATTAATTTATACATGTTATATATAAATTTCAGTACTGAACGAACACAGAAAAAAAAAAAAAAAAAAAAAAAAAAAAACACAAATTCTTATAGGGCGGTCAGTAACCGTCCTATAAAATTCTTTTAGGACGGTTACTGACCGCCCTATAAGAATTTGTGTGGCCCTCCTATAAAATTTTTTTATAAGACGCTCCGCAAACGTCCTATTTTTTTCGATTCTTTTAGGACGGGACTTTATAGGACGGCCACTGGCCATCCTATAAGACTTATATGACGGCCAGTGACCGTCCTATAAAGCTAAATTTGTAGTAGTGATTATAGGTACTAATATCACACTACATGGTGGTGTGGATATGAGGGTGAGCCAGATTCAATGCGGATCAAAGTAGTTGTGGTGATAGTTGGTAAAAGCAGTCTGGGCAGTTAGGACAGGTGGTCCTCACTGATAAATGTAGTAGTATTTACCTTATTCAGTTTGTATAACTAATTTATTCTAATTAGTGATTTTGGCTGCTAACTAGTTGCCTTAAGAAACTCGTGGATGTTACCTTTTAGGATTGGAGCCTAAGTGAGTTACCACGTTATACTACTAGGTTTTATTGCTTTGTTGCATGAGCAAGTACAATTTTAGTATTTTCGGTATATGTGACAACATATATAGATTATATTTAGATTGGACAGCATTTATTACTCTACTCTATTGTGTGCTTTATGCCTTATTTTATACCTATGATTATCTAAGGCTTGTTATTTTTATTATGTTGTTTTCACTGCTTGTATGAGAAGGGAAAATCCTTAGGTGTCTATATCAGCTAGACTTGGTTATTAACTAAGTTGGAACTCTCTCAATTGATAGCAAAGCCAGTACACCCTTGTTGGGCTTAACTGCTCTAGTGTTGATCTATTTCTAGTGCTTTTCACCAGGATAGACTTTGGTGAAGGAGGGAACGTAAGTAGACCTTCCTTTCTCAATGGGCATAACTATGCCTATTGGAAGTCACAGATGCAAGCTTTCTTCTGGTCGATGGGACACTGCATCTTGTATCAGGTAGAGAATGTCTGGATGTCTCCTACTAAAATTATTGAAGATGACAATGTATTTCCTAAGCCTATGATCAAATGGACAAAATAAGAAAGTCGTGAGTGTGGCTGGAACAGTAAAGGACTGTACGTATTCACTCGAGCTATCACTCTTAAAGAATACAGACAAATTTTTGCTTGCACTACTTCTAAGGAAGATTGGGATATCTTGGAGATAACACATGAGTGTACCCTCGAGGTTAAGAAATCAAAGCTGATGAGACTGAAGAGAGACTATGAACTTATTCAGATGGAGGAAGATGAAACTTATGACAACTTCTTGGACTGCTTTTCAAACATCATCAATACTTCTTACAACTTGCGTCGTCCATTTGATGAAAAACTTCAAGCTGAGAAGATTATGTGTAGTCTACCTCCTTGTTTTAGAGAAAAGGTTACTGCCACTAAAATTGCTTTCAAAGGAGAACCTTTAAAAGTGAATGAGATCGTTGGTGGTCTCCAAGCTTTCAAAATTCATCACCTTCTCTCTAAAGAACTTCTTTTTCAGATAAAGGTAAAAGTCTTTCTTTGCTAACAGTGATGACTCATCTAGTTTGGATGAGCAAGAATTTTCTTTGTTGGAAAAGCAATTTAAGAAATTATTTATGAGTAAGAGGAATGCTCCTAATAAATTAAGAAAGGAAAGCTCTAGTTGAAGGGATTCTAGAGTCAGAGTTGAAGATTCTGAAGAAGGAGAAAGACCTCAGTCTAGAGGTTAGGTGTTACGAGTGAGAAAAAATCGGACACATTGTTGCTTAGTGTCAGTTAAATGGACGAGAATTTGGTAATAAAGCCATGGTGATAGAGGTTACTATTTTAGATAGTAGCCATAGTTCGAAAAAGAATGAAAGTAACTTTATAGCCTTTATGACAAATAAAGATGATCCACCCACCATGATCTCTTAATCTTTTAGATTCCTTAATGAGGATGAGCATAAGGAGCTTTTAGATACATACAATAAATTGCTCAGGGAGCATATTAAGATCAAGAAAAATCGAAAGAAAGCTTTGGATAGCCTTGAGGTTAAAGAAAAAGAGCTGAGTGCTCTTAAAGTTGAAGTTTAAAAGAAGCATTTTACTTACAACAGGAAAAAGGCGATCTCAATGGGAAATGTGAGATTATGTAGAAAAGATATAATGACATGGTTATTGAGGTTGAAACGAACAAATCAAGAATGAAGTTTCTTCAGTTATCCTTGAAGAAACTACAAAGTTCAGAAGATCAGCGGATAATTAGTCCATTTATTTCAAAAGAGGAAATTGAGAAAATCTCAATTTTACAGGATAATGTTAAAAATCTAGACAGTTTTGCTAGATTACATATATGTTCATACATGTATGTATGAACGGGACTAGGCCAAAGTTGTTGCAGAAAATGCTTTAGTTGAAGTGGAAACTATATGTCAACAAGTCTTGGAGTAGGGGCAAAAAGGCTACAATTGGGCTCTGGATTCTTTTAGTGAGTTAGCTTGAGAAAAAAATATGAGCCATATGTCATGAAATCAGGAAACTTCCACCTACACTAGGTGGTTCTCCTTTAATCGAACTAGGACATGAGGCTAAAGATGGGGAGAGTTCAAATAGAGTCCGCCAACAACCCGCTTCCCTCAAATGGTCGTGGTTTTGAAGATTTTGCTCCTCCTCATGCTTAAGATTTTGTTTCTTTGAACTTTTGTGGTCATTTTTTAATTATTCAATATTTAATTTTTTGACTTTTGTAAAAAGAATTTGACTAGTGGTAAAACATTTGTTGACCATTTTGGGAAAGTTATTTTGAAGTTTAATTGACACTTGTCATTTTATTGTTTATACTATTTCCAACATATTCATTACTTTTGACTAATTGACAAAAGGGTAGTAGGCCTTATTTTATATCTAAGAACAAGGAGAATCCAACACATTGTCCTCTTCATTTTCCCTATTTGAACTTTGCTTGAGGCAATTGTTAGCCTTTGCTCGTTCATTTTGAAAAGAAATTTGTGTCATTATTTAGAATACGATGACAGATGATAGATCTACTTGACACAAAATACATTCATTAAACTAGGAGAATAAAAGACTTCGAGAAAAGTACAGAAGCTATTTTCCAACCTAAAACATGAAAAGAATAAGTCCAATCTGAGTCACTTTTATATGCTCAAAAACTCGATGAGTAAAGACCGAGTTCAACATCATATAAATCGTGAAAAGAAAACATGCATGGAACTACCACTCTTGTTGATTGTGAAGTGGAGAAAAACAAGAATTTGGTCGTCAAGTGTGAAGACAAGTTTTTTTGAAGGTGATGGAAAGTATTTAAACTTTGGAGGATGAGATCAACAAATGTAGTAGACCCTCAACAATTTCATCTGAACTAGTGTTATCTTGTTTGAGTGAGGGGCAAGCTAATTTGTACCCCTTAGTCAAATCAAATATATAGACCAGAATGTTCATCACATTAACAAAGCAAGATAATCCCTTTTAAGATGAAGTGGCTTTATGTCTTCTCATAATAAATGTTAGTGTTTGATAGTTATAATGTTGTTGTAATGCAAATATTGTGCAATTATTAAGGTTTTTATGTCCCTTTTTGGCTATATCATCTGTGGTCAAACTTTAAGTAACTAAGTTCATGATTTAATTCCATTCTCTTCAAAATGACTGACAACCATAACAACCAAATGGATTGTTTCCAAATCCACTCTTTGGAGGGAGAGAACAGAAGATTAAGTTACCATGTCAACTAGATGATAGAAGATGGTTGTGTCTCAGTTTTATACCCTGATCTTTACACTCTTCCAACTCTCGAGGAATATCAAGCCTTTCATAGGTTGTGTAACTGTCTTTCTTTGGATGAGAGCAAGATGTTTCACTACATGGACAATTTTTTCAATCATGTAACCCATTGGGCCAATTTCTACCATGAACAAGGAGAGAGAGCCTTTCATATGATCTAGATGCTTTTACAGAAGTTCGAAGAAGGCTTGGAAGTAAGAGAGCTCAAAGGGCAAAGAATGGGCTTTATTCTTTGATACGTCCTTAGCCTAACGGCCTCGACCCCAACCATTATGGGGTAGAAACTATACCTTGTTAGTTAATACAATCTCTATGAAGTAGTACTACATATCTACGTATCACAACCGTATCTAAGTAAAATCGTACTATTTATTGAAATTGTGTATTCTTTCCGTCTTTCTTGTTCTATGTAAGGCAAAGATGGTTGTGGCTATCATAGCTCATAGATTTGCGGAGAGCCTTTTGATATGAGTCCTGAATGTCTTGAAAGCCTTCTTCGGCAGCCTAATGATACCTAGGATCAATTGAACTAGAACATCCATTAATTAACATTAAAGGTAAAAGCATGTAGGAGTTCCAACAACTCGGGTAGCATCATGATGTCTTCGAATAGAAGGATAGAAGCGCAAGAACAAACTAAAGGAGTTTGTTACTGAGTTATAAGGGGCAAGTTTTATATATAAGGTGTTGGCTTGCCTTTGTATTCGTTTTCCATTGCACCTCATCTCTTCCCAAAGTGAGTGAATTGCATGTAGAGAGGGGCTTATAGTTTAATTGGTTGAAATGTACCGCTCATAACGGTGATATTGTAGGTTAGAGCCCTACTAAGCCTACCACACCCAATACAGTCAAGTTGAACCATTTGTTTGTTGTCTTGAAAATGTTAATGTTGAAGTTGAAATGGATTGGGAACGTTGTAGTTCAGTAGTTCTAAGAATGGGGCCCCTTTCTTGCTTCCTTTTTTCGTTCTTTGGGGCCCTTCAACTTGAAATCTTCCTTCTTTCGCTATTCAAAAAGCCGCGAGAGGCTATCAGAATTGCTAGCCCCTATGATGTTCAAATATGTATCTTTCGTCTTTCATTTGAACTTCATATGAAAGTAGTAGATGACTACAGCTTTCTCCCGTTGGTCGAACCATTTGTAGTCTTGTGTTGAAATGGTTCAATGAATCCTAATATTGGTTTTCTAAGTTTTTCCTATGGAGAATTCTAAAACTACGGAACAAGAAATTACGGTATCCCGAATTCATTCCCTAATTCACTAACATAGTTTACTAAGCTTACGGAAGAAGAAATTACGGTATCACGAACTCATTCTCAAACAAAACAACTCATTTTTTGCTTTCTAATCAAACAAATTGTCAAGTCAAAGAGAAAGCGCAACAGTCTTAAAACCTTAAATAAAACATTCAACAATCTCTTTTAATGTAGATATAGCCTATAGCCTATAACGAGCTAGCTTACTTAAACATGATTTATTAAATTAAAACACTTAGTTCAATTTCATAGTTGCTAAGTAGCTTTTCTATTAAAGACTCAGAAATTAACACATAATCTTACCTTTAAATTGCTTAATTAATCGCTTTCCTTATTCCTCGTTGTTCCCTGATGGGAACTTCCCCCATATTGCTATCCATGTCTTCATGTCGCAAGACCTCTTACTTCCTTACAAGTACAATTAAGCTTTAAGAAAGTGACTACAAGTACCCCTTTCAGCCTTAATTAAACCTCATTAATTATAAGATAGCATCTCAAACAAAACTACTCATTTTTTGCTTTCTAATCAAACAAATTGTCAATTCAAAGAGAAAGCGCTCCGTTTACAACTCTTAATCTCTTCCGATAACTAAACAACACTACTCTTACGGCTAGCTAGTAGCACTACAATTCAATTAAACTTTATTAAATTAAGTGAATTAATGCACTCACTAGACACTAAGAATTAGCTAATTAGATAACTAATAAGATCACTACGGTTTTTGGGTACTACGGACCCTCTACCATCCAATGTAGAGCCATTTCATGAGCGGGGGGTACGTACTACAGTTCTTTGAATCAAAGTTGTAAGAAATCAATTTCTTAGATATCAACTTTTAAAAAAGATTTAAGTAGCGGAAGCCCCAAATCGTTAGTTATCTACAAAGTGGGTTAACATGAAAGGTTGAATAATGTTGTGGATTTCTACTTGTTTCAACTTTTGAACAATAAGCTTTGATTGGTATCACACCTTTTACTAACAATAGTGAAACACTAAATTGATAGTTAATAATAGTGAACACACTAAATAGTTAACAATAGTGAACACACTAAATTGTTAACATTAGTGAACAATGAGTATGAGTAGTACTTTCTCATCTGAGGATGAGGACCAACATCTGAATTCGATAAGAGCATTGTCAGAATTATTAGCTTTTGAATCGAAAAAGTTGTCTGATGAAGCTGAATATTGGCTAACACAGCTGACTCCAAATTTCTTGATCTTGAGAAGCCAGTGGATAAGTAGATCGAGTAATAAGGAAAAAAGAAAAAGAACAAGGCAAAGACGAAGACGAAGACAAAGAAAACAAGTTGTTGAATAAGCAGATCCAGTAATAAAATAAGGAGAGGCGTGTAGCAAACAAAAGGGGCCCCTATTTATTGACCCTCTTCAACCTAAATTATATATAACGCTATGCTTCAACAAGTTTTAAAAGGATGCTACTAGTCTTATCTAAACTCTTAGGGAATAGGTAAGGGAATAAATAGTAGCTAGCCTATTTATTGACCCTATATATATATATTCTTTAATTAACAAAATGAACTTATGAGAGTACATAGTTATGAGAGTACTTATGAGTCCATACTATGTATGTTAGAAAAGACTTCAAGTTATTCTTATCTTTTTGGTTCTGTCATACTGACATCATACCCCTTGTAGTTATCTACTCAATACTACCACTAGGGAGTAGTGATAATACCACTTTGAAGTACCCGCAGCTTAAGCAAGAGTTAAGCCTTTAAGAGTTAACTCTAGACTTTCTAGAAACTTACCTGTTGGGTTAGGGGAACCTTAAATAAAGTGGTGTGATACCCTTGGTTTATATTCTATGTTTCATTTTATAGTTGTCATAGCATTGTTTAATTATAACATCAGTAGCCATTTGATGTAACCTATCTAATTTAATATATATATATATATATGAGGAAGCACTTATTTTAATTTAACATTTGTCTCATGTTTTACTTTGTTTAACAGTTGCAAATAGAATTTGTTTTGTTAGCCCTTTTACCTAGAACTGGGAATGCTAGTTTCTCAAAAAGTGATAACACAAACGCTCTATCTGATTCTTGATGAGCGTGATGAGCTCCTATTTTTATTTTGTCTTCTATCCTTTTACCTGGAACTTGGAAAGCCAAATTCTCATGGTAAAAGTGATAGGTCGAGCACTCTATCTGGCTCCTTATTGAGGTGATCAGCGTGTATTTTTATTTTATCTTCTATCCTTTTACCTAGAACTAGGAACAACATATTCTCTTGGAAAAAGTGATAGCCCAAGCACTCTACCTGGTTCCTAACAAAAGTGATCCGGTCATATTTATATTTTATCTTCTATCCTTTTACCTTGAATTGAGAATGCCATATTCTGATGATAAATACGATAGCCTAAGCACTCTACCTGGTTCTTGATCAATGTGATCAGCTCCTATTTTTACTTTATCTTCTATCCTTTTACGTAGAATTGGGAATGC
The DNA here is from genome assembly GCA_029378325.1 of Elaeagnus macrophylla. NCBI lineage: Eukaryota > Viridiplantae > Streptophyta > Magnoliopsida > Rosales > Elaeagnaceae > Elaeagnus > Elaeagnus macrophylla. Next base: position 45,340,803 of record CM055641.1, on the reverse strand, counting down.
TAGATTCTCATGGTAAAAGTGATAGCCCCAGGACTCTACCTGGTTCCTCATTGAGGTGATCAACTTGTATTTTTATTTTATCTTATATCCTTTTATCTGGAATTGAGAACGCCAAATTCTCATGGTAAAAATGATAGCTTGAGTGCTCTACCTGGTTTTTGACAAAGGTGATCAGCTCATATGTTTTATACATGATTCTTGACCGAGGTGATCAACTGATATTTTTATTTTATCTTCTTAATTGAATACTTCACTACATTTAAGATAGCAAAATATCATATTAAAAAATACAAGTGTTTTTTCTTCTATGATCCCAATAGCACCTCGCAAGATATAAGCTCCTCCAAGAGTCATCTCTACTATTTGGTATAGTCCTTCCCAATTTGTTCCTAGTTTCTTAACCATCTATTACTTTCGATTTGGGAAAACTCCCATGAGTTAAATGCCTTAAGACAAACTATTTTGTTATAGTAAGCACTAACTTTTCTTTTTTAATCCTTTATTCTGGTAAGTGCTTGATCACGTCTTTCTTCAGCAAGAACCAAATCATGCATTCTTTTGACATTTTTATCTCCCTCTTCAATGTTAGACCATAATTTTGATGCTTTCAATTTAGTAGGTATCATTGCTTCAATTCCATACATTAAAGAGCACGGTGTTTCATTGGTAGCATCTAAGACATTAGTTCTGACGACTACGCACAAGGTGCTGGGCAACTCCTCTACCCATTTGCCTTTATAACTTTCCAACTTTTTCCTTAACAATTTGATAATTAATTTGTTGGATGACTATGCTTGTCCATTTTCTTGAGGGTAATATGGAAATGAATGACAAAACTTTATTCCATATTTTCCCATGAACTTCATCATTATGCCACAGGTGAATTGTTTTCCAATATGTTTTTTTTGGGCAAAATAAAATGAGAAATTATATTTTGCCATATGAATCGAGCAACATCTTCTCAAATTCTACTTAGCGGTTAAGCTTCTCTCCACTTGGTAAAATAGTCTATGGCAACTAATAAATTTTGTTTTGAACGGGCGCTTAGGGAATCTGTCCTACGATATCCAACCATCATTTGAAAAATTGCCAAGGACTAACAACTCTGGTCATTAAGGTTGGTGGAAAATGAGATACCGAGCAAAAATGCTGACTTTTATCACATTCTTTGAAAGTTTTTAGTTAAAGACCAAATATACCTAGAGGGAGGGTGAATAGCTTATTTTCAATTTTAACTAATATTAATTATATAACCTAAACACAACGACCAGACATGCAATCGCGTGTAAAAATAAAATGCGAAATTAAAGAATAACACACGAGATTTTTAGGTGGAAACAACCTAGGCCACAACAATGACCTAAGAGGAAAACTACCGGTCCACCGGACCACCTAACTATCCACTATGAAAATCAATATTCAATTACAACCTTAGGTCTTAGACTACCCTTCACAGATAGATCTCCCTTATGTAATTTACTTACGTGCCGTCGCTCCTTTCATAGCCACCACAAGCTAGGTCTCTGGATCCAGACCAACGTTCCAATCTACTTGAGTCCCACAAGATCAATCGAGCCCGTCAACTTCGATAATTTCGAGTCACACGAAATACCGAACACGTCACCTCAGTACCTGAAACGTTAGCACAAATAACACAAGTGCAAAGTGTGTCCTAGAGCAGATTCAACAATGAAAAACCTTAACTAGTAGATTCAATAGCATAAAACATAAAAACCAAATCAGTTAGCAAACTCTATAACAATAATGTAAAGCTCAATATTATGAAAAACAATTAGGCATATGAATTATTCAAACATAACTACACAATATGTTTGAACAATTAAAATAAGAAAGTGCCTAAGATTGATAGAGGAAGAGAAGAAGATTTTTCTTCAAAATAAAACTCAATCAGATGTAGAAAATATTATTTCGGTGTGGTTAATATTTTGCACAAACAAGCGTTGCTTATATAGAGTCCAATTTGACTTGAAAGAGGATTAATAAAAAAGACAACTTTACTCATATCAGGATTTAGTTTTCACAACAATTCTAATCAAACAAGGATTTTACTTTCACAACAATTCTACTCATATAAGGATTTTATTTTCACAACAATTCTAATCAAACAAGGATTCTACTTTCACAACAATTCTACTCATACTAGGATTTTTCTTTCACAACAATTCTACTCATACTAGGATTTTTCTTTCACAACAATTCTACTCAAACTATGACTCTACTTTCACAAAAATTCTACTCATATAAGGATTCTGCTTTTAACATTAAATGGGGTCAAATTGGTAAAAGTAACATATGGACCGAATTAAAAAAAGAGTTGTAGTAGAACTGAAAAACAGGCTCGATCTATCTAGCTAATGCTCGATCGATCGATCCAAACCTCTATTGATCTAACCATGCATTTTCAAACCCGAGAGCAGCTAGATTGAAGTCGATCTATACTCGATCGATCAAACTATCCTCTCGATCGATCGACCAACATGTGCACAATTTCTTTTCATTATGATTCATACTAAGTGTAGTGCTCAATTGTGTGAGGATGTATGCATGAGAGAATATTTTACCTGTCAGATGGGCATTGCAAGCTTGGTGACTCCATCATCATGCATCATCTAATTAAACGGTGAACGCTTATACTAGATTACAATCAAATATTTTGTCCACAAAATTGCCAATACTCATAAACCCTACAATCTCTCCCTTTGGCATTTTCATGTGACAAAACCACTCTCTCAGTACATAACGCTTATAGCTAAAAAATCATTATATCAATTACATACTTTCTGTAGTGGAACTATCTATGATCTGGTGGACCATCTTCGCTTGATACTTGATATGCTCAGTGCACTGAAAGAAAGACCAACAAATAGCACACAAATTTGGCTTGCAAGCCTCATTGTTTATTAGTTTAGTGTACATAGAAGTGCGAAATGTAGTGCATGCACACAATTAATGAATCCAATCTCTCCCCCTAAATCCAATCTCCATATCAACATGAATCTCTTTCTCCCTTTTTGACATACGAAATGACAAATCAAGAAATAGCGAAAATGACATGGATCACTATCCCCAAGGTTCTACAATTATTGAAGTGGGCTAAAAATGCATATGATCACCCATGTATATGTCCAAAGCATGTAGGAGAAATTGCACAAGTCAAAAAAAAATAATAATGAAATATGTATGCAATGACTCCCCCTAAGTTCTATGACTCTCTAGACGTAAAAAATTTAATACGATCTAAATAACATAAAGCAGTAATAAAAGAAAACAAAAAAATATTGAATATTTTTTTTGGTGACCATACAAAGCAATAAACCCATTTAAGACGAATGAGCATACATCCAATTGAAAAATTATTTTTGCTTAAATTTTGATCATTCATTGTATTAGCAAGTAAAGTAAATAGGTCATCACAAACACATTAACGCATATAATGGCATATTGACATTCACTTAGAGTAGTATACAATGTGAACTCCACGAGTATTTCAATTAATTCATTTATGACCAATTATAAGAGATCCGAAAGAAAATAATCTCACCTATCATGCTAAATTGTAATTAAGTTTTCAATCTTATAAGATTAAATATGTCTACTAAAAAGAAACCTTTAATTTTTTTTAAACATTTTTGCTATTTCTTTTTGTACATGCCAAATAAAATTTCTTAATAAAATTTTTATTTTTATTTTATTTACTAATTTTTTTTTAAACATGCACGAGCCATAAACCTAATATGATGAATTTCACACTAGTTATGAGGCAGCCCTCTCTGCTCACTACGGTAGCTGCACACATCACAATAGATAGCCCTCTAAATATTAGTTGTTTCCCTAAGGTGAAATATTTTAAAAGATAAGAATAAAACTCAACACAATTTCGCAATCAAGATCAGCTCAAGTTTTAGAATCTTTCAAAATTAATCATAAATTTCAAATATGACATACATGAGTGTTCAGTGAGTGTGTGAATAAGTTCAGTCAATAGTGTCATTACATATGAATAATGCAAGTGTTTGCAGAATTTTGAATTGTTGCATTATATATACAATGATAATCAAAATAAGGTAAGCTACAAAAGACAAGGTTGTATAAGTATTATCTAAGTCCATTACCTTGTAGACTTTTTTTTTTTTTTTAAATCTTACTAAAAATAAAATTCTAACAATAGAAAGAAAACAAACCTACAAAATTACTCACCTAGGGTCATTTAAGCACTCAAACACAAGTACCTAGGTGGACGAACAATAATTGTCAGGTGACAGGAAACGTGCAATCTTTTCTAGATCGTTTTTCTTGTTATAGTTCTCAAATCGAATCGTGTTTGTGGGTTACAAGGTTCGTATTCTCGGGTTCACATCACGACACCATCTCCAACACTCACATAGGTGAACTTATTAAGGATACTCACGTAACTAAAGTATCTCATAGAAAATTCTATTATAAGTTCATTAAAAGATAAATAGCTTACTCTCCTCATTCCATTACTTGTACCAAACACATCTACCTTTGGGACACTTTTTTATGTATTATTGTGCTTGCAATCACAAACATATGGCGTACTTTGGCTCATTGAACCCAAGATCTTGATGCTATAAGTGTTGGGTTGAGTTTCCATCATTGGTGATTAATTTTGAGGTTAGCTTCAGTCCCATCCCCTTGATGTTTTTATAACTAAATTCCTTGCAAGGCCTTTCGTTAAGGGGTTCCCAAGTTTTCACATGACTTGACATAATCTTTGGTAATCACTCCATATGTGAGCAATTGTCTCACATAGCTATGTCTTAAGCCAATGTGCCTAGACTTACCATTGTATATGTGGCTATTGGCCCTTGAAAGAGTTGCCTCACTATCACAATGAAAAGACACAGGTGGCATAGGTTTGGGCCATATAGGAATCTCTAATAGTAGATTCTTTAGCCATGGTGGAGTCTGCTATACAAGTTTTCTTTTTGGATCCCCAAGTTATAGCTCATCCTCCAAGTGTAACTATCCATCAACTTATGGATGTGTGATCATCTTGAACAGTTATCCAACTAGCATCATTAAACCCTTATAACATTGAAGGATTACCAGTGCAATGTACACCATAATCCATAGTACAGTTTAAATATTTTAATATTCTATACACCTCTTGCTATTGTAATTGATTAGGATTACTAGTATACCTACTCAATCTTCCAACAGTAAAAGCTATGTCCGGTCCAGTTGATGTCATAGCATACATAAGACATCCAATGTTTTAAGCATATTTTAATTGAGAAATTACTCTACCAATATTTGAAAATAGCCTAATTTTAGAATCAAAAGGTGTAGTAACTGACTTGCAATCAAAATAATTAAATTTTTTTAATATTTTCTTAATGTAGTGAGATTGAGTTAATGTAAGACCATTTGCATTTCTCATGATCTTAATCCCCAAAATCACATCAGCAAGCCCCATGTCTTTCATATCAAAATTAGATGACAAAAATGACTCGGTAGCTTTAATGCTTTCTAAGTCAATTCCAAAAATTAACATGTCATCTACATAAAGATATATAATCAAACCTTTATTTCCATGAAATTTTCTATAAACATATTTGTCAGATTCATGGATTATAAATCCATTAGAGACAATTACTTTGTCAAATTTCTCTGCCGCTGTTTAGGTGCTTGTTTGAGATCATGTAAAAACTTGATGAGTTTGCATACTTTTTGCTCTTGTCCTTGCACAATAAACCCTTCAGGCTACTCCATGTGAATTTATTTATCGAGTTCTCCATTAAGAAAAGTTGTTTTAACATCCATTTGGTGAATCTCAAGGCCACCAATAGCTACTAATGCAACCAATGCTGGAATAGTAATAGTCCTAGCAACTGGAGCATAGGTATCAAAATAATCAAGGCTTTCCTTTTTGTTACAATCTTTTTCTACTAATCTTGTTTGAATCTATCAATTGATCCATCAATCTTCTTTTTCTTTGTGAAGATCCATCTACAGCCAATAGATTTAGACCCTAGTGGCAGGTCTACTAATTTCCAAGTCTTATTCCCCATAATTGAATCCATTTCATCATTTATGGCCTCTTTCTAAAATGCAGAATCTTGGGACTTCATAGCATCCTCATATGTGAGAGGATCTAACTCAACTATCTCTTGTGAAACCTAAGTTTGTTTCATATGTGAGTTTCTAGTAGTCCCTTCAACCAAATATACTACAAAGTCAAGCCCAAAGGATTTCTCTTTTCTAATCTTTTGACTTTTCCTTTGCTTAGGAGAATCCTCAATGAAATTTCTTTTTTTAGATATTCTATCGTCTTTCTCTTGAGATTAATATTTATCTCCATTTTGTGAGGTCTCTATCACTTTTTGAGGTGGTTTAAGATTTGGAACAATTTTTGCTATAGTAGAGAATCTATTTTCATAAAATATGACATCTCTTGATTCAATCAATGTATTAATATCAATGGAGTTATTAGATTCCACTACTAGAAACCTATAGGCATTGCTATGTTCAGCATAGCCTTGGAAGATACACTCAATTCCTTTTTCTCATATTTTCTTTATCTTGGGTTCAAGTAGTTTCATTATAGCATGACATCCCCAAACCTTAAGATAGTGTAAATTAGGCTTCCTTTTCTTCCATAACTCATTTGGGATTGTCTTCAGGCCTATACTTGTCACTATGTTCAAAATGTGACAAGTTGTTAACAAAGCTTCTCCCAAAAAAACCCTTTCCAAGGTTAGGATTACATAGCGCATTCACCATTTCAATAAGAGTTCTACTTTTCCTTTCTACCACTCGATTTTTTGAGGATTATGAGGTGTAAAAAATTAATGTATGTGCCAACATTTTCACAGTAGTTAGAGAAATGATATTCACCCCTCGATCACTTTATAGACACTTTACTTTATTGTCACACAAATTCTCTACTTTAACCTTATTGGACTTAAATTTATCTAACACCTCATCTTTTGTACGCATCAAATATACATAAAAATACCTAGAGTAACCATCAATAAATGTAACAAAGTAATGTTTACCACCTCTAGAAGGAGTACTATGTATGTCACAAACATCACTATGTACTAATTGCAATACATGTTTGAATCATGCTTATTAAGTAGGCTTCCAGAAAATAAATTCTTTCTAACTTCTGGTACATGATATACACCAGATAGAGTCAGAGTTTTCCCAGAAGTGAACTCCATTTGAACATTTCCTTTTCCTTTAATAGTAGCAATAAAGGAGCTTCCATGTAGAGAACAAAACCATCATCAAGGGCTTCATAGGCGGAAAACATGCTTTTATCTTTGCATACGTGCCTAGTTGCACCAAAATCAATCCACCATTCGTTGTTTTCTTTAATAAGAAATACTTCAATGACCATGGCCAAAAAGTTAGTACTTAACTTGCCATTATTCTTTCCTTTCTTCAAGATATGAAAATCTCTCTTGAAATGGCTGATGTGCAAATTATAGTACTCGCAAGCGCACGAATCACTTATAGTCTAGTGATAAGTAAACCTCTGAGGTCGATCTCTGGCGGAGTTGCAGTGGTTTTAAAATTCTTTAATTATTTCTAAAAGTAACAAAACATAAAATAAATGAAAAGATTTAAAGCAAATAAATGATGATAAAGTAGTTAAGTAATCAGACAACTAAACCAACTAAAAATAAGTGCATAACCTTAATTAAAAAGATGGGACAAGTAATGGAAATTTTAGCTTGTTAACCAATCATATTTTGGATTATTAGTTAAATTTAATGATTATTCATAAGTTGATATTATTGATTTTTCTACTAAAATTAGAAAATTTTAATGATTATGGCAACTTTCACTTACAATTAAATAATCAATTTCTTTGATCGAGACAATTAATTAAATGATTGGAATGAGTGCATAGAAATTATGTAACCATCTAAACTAACACAATGATCATGTAATTAATTTAGATTCATGTTCAAGAGGGCAAAATTAGATGCAAATGATGTTTCTAACAAACTAATTCACAGATATTTATTTTGACTAAAAATAGTGATTTGATCCATTTACTATTCATAATTAAAGCTATGAAGAAAAATAAACATGAAATAATATCAAACTTTTATATAATAATTAACTTATTAATCCAAAATAATCATGGTAGCATAACTAAAATTTCATATATAAATTTAGCCAAACATAATTAAATTTACTATCATAAATTTAATTACTAAAAGCATAAAATTTACTGTAATAATATTACAAAATTAGAGATAAAAATATTAATAATAAAACAGATACCCAAACTCTTGAATTATTAATGTTCCTCCTCCAAAAGCTTGAAATATAATAGAATAATATAATATTTTTCTCTTTAAAATATTGTAAAATTATACTGTAAAAATAAAAAAATAAAAAACAGCTACATAAAAGTGAAAATAAAAGAGAGAAAATTCTCTCGTAAAAAAGGAGCAAAAAATGTAAAAATCTGATCGAAAACTTCTTAAAACTAAGCTGAGGATGCGCATATATATAGCAAAAGAGTTAGTGGAAAGCCGAAAGAACATGCCACGTGTCAGCATTTCTGCAAGAAAAGGACAAAACTGACATGTAGCGGAATGTGAATAACTAGACGACGCTGTCTGTGCAGAAGAGAGTGACACGTGTCACTTTCTTATTAGTTGGACGGTGCAGCGCCGCAGGTGAGAAACAACTCATAAAGTGCGTGACATGTGGCATCTTCTGATTCGTCCAAATTGTGGCGCGGTCTGGTAAACACTTGTTGAGTTGGCAGACACGTGTCTCCCTCGATTGGTATGACTAATATGTGGCGATGACGTGGATGATGACTTTGACTGGACTTTTTTAAGTGGATCCACGGTTCCTTCTATACGAATCCGTATTTCTAAATACAACCACAAATCCTTCTATATAAATTCCCCTGTCTAATTAAATTCATAAAAAATTTAAAAAATTGTAAATTCTTCCAAAATAATCATAAACCTAAAAATGACCAAAATATCCTTAATTTGGGTCAAATATTTAAATAAACTATAAAATTAATGCCAAATTACAACAAAATATTAGGACAAATATTGATTTATCAATGGTTAGGCTTATCGTAATTAAAATATGGGCCCTTTCTTTTCTTGTTTCCATTGTACTTTGAGTCAAGCTTTTCTTTTCTTGTTATTGTCACCCAAGGGAGTTTCATTCCTTTCTCTTTTGCTACTATTTTCATTTTCCACATCCAGCATAAACACCTTAGAGAATTGGTCATCAAGATTACTTATTCTCATTTCCTCCTCAATACAAAGATGAAGACCCAATTCTCCTAAAGACATGTCTTCTTTCTTATGCTTAAGACTCTTTTTGTAGTCTTTCCATGAAGGGAAAAGTTTATCAATAATAGAAGATACAACAATTATTTCATCCATTTTCGTGTCATGTTGTTGAAATTGATTATAAATATGACATATCTCATGGAATTACTCTACTACCTTTCTATTATCAACCATGCGATATTAAAAAAATTTTGAAGACATAAATTTCTTACTGATAGCATCTTCACACATATATTTCGCTTCTAAAGAATCCCTTATTTCTTTGGCAGTAGATTTGTTATAGTATCTATCAAAGACTGTGTTAGACATAGCATTGCAAGTATGTCCCTTGCACACAGAATCATCTCTCTCCCAACTTTGTCTTCTATGAGTATTTCCTATTGGCACATTTTCTTTTTCATTAGGCTTTGGTATGATGAGAATGTGTACCACATTCAAACTTGCCAATAAAAAATGTAGTTTTTTTTTTTTGTTAACAACAAAAGTTTTCTCCATCAAACCTCTCCAACTTGACAAAATCAACAGAAAATTCACGAAATGAAGATGATGGTGCCATTATGCAGAAATTGCATCGTAAGATTGTTGAGAAAATTTGGTATAACTTGCTGTTAAAATTTGTAAAATTTAATTAAGGCTTTAAGGCACAATATAATATCACTCTCCTTAACATGCTATTTTTTACCACTAATTCGGTGATGCACTAGGGTTCAGTAAATATGCACTAACGAAGACAACCTAAAACACTTTCAACTAGAAGAGCATTCAAGATATATACACTATTTTGTATATTAAAAATTATGAATATTTTATAGAATAATTTTTACCCATTCACTTAGGTTGCATTTCTTCATTTATGGCCGTCAAATCTTGATCCAATGGTCAAATATCAAGTAACATAACTCTTTTTGGCAGAGTTATGTCTTATTATCAATCAATGGTCCATATTGCATCCTATGGATTATATGGCTCAAATTACACCTTTTTTGATCGATCAAAGTTCAATCAAATCTCGATCAACGCAATCAATCTTTGGTCAATGCGATCAACCTTTGGTTAACATGTGTCAACCCTCGATCAATATGAGTCAACATTATTGAATGGTCATAATCAATCATCATGATTATTCATCAAATTCAGTGGCCATGAATTAACTATCATGTCCTTATATGGATCCAAAGGCCCAAAATAAATGAGTGCATTTGGAAGGCCATAATCCTACCAAATGTTAGTGATTTATTATCACATCTTTTCAAAATTCTTATAAAACATTTTCAAGTCTCTCACTTTTCCAATGTGAGACTCTTGTTCATTTTAAAAATTTTCTTCAACACTTTATATGTAATTTTATAGATTTTTCTTGATTTCAAGAGAATTTATTAGACTTTAAAGATAACTTTTACATAATTTTAAGACTTTCATAAACTTTCAGACTTGCAATGTCTTTTATTTATTTTTATTATCAATTTTTTATATCTTTCAAATTATTTTATTTCTTTCATTTCTTTACTTTTTAAAGATATTCACATCTAGTCATTCCTGCAATCTAATTAACATTAACAATCAAGTAATATTTAAAAGTACTTACATATTCAATTCTACACTTTAATAAAAATTTCATATTATTTATATTTTACTAAATAATAAAATATAAAATATAATGCATAAAAAATATTTAAAAATATCAACGATGCAATTATTTCATTATGCCAAAAATAATAGAGAAAGAAAATAAGTACATGTTAACAGAACTAATGATTAAAAACACATAAAATTGAAACTTAATGATATATTAAAAAGTTCATTAGAACTAATAATCAAAGAATACATAAAATTTAAACTTAATTAAATATTAAAAAGTCATTGTTAAATAAGGTCTTGTATAACCTCTTGTACTCCAAGAAATTAAAAAAAAAAAAAATACTTGTAATATCAAATTTTATGATGTTATTACCCATTGTAAAGTATATTATTTTATTTTTATAATAAAATTATGCGTTTTCACTTTCCTGAGAGAAAAAAATATAAATAATAAGATAAAAATATTGTTTGTATTGAAAAAATTAACTTCATATACTAACAAACTTAGAAGATATCAATTAATAAGGAACATAATAGAATAGTATTAATTCTATATATATTTGGGTTCGTTCCAACGTAATCTGAAATTGAATATTTAATATCTCATTTTCAAAAAGAGAACAATACATATGCTAGTAAAAACTAGAATGTTCAGATGCAAGTTGGAGAAGAGGACAAGATTGATGAAGAGAGTTAAAAAAAAGTCTCAAAAAATCTCATGGGATAATATGTTACTTGTGGTAGACTTTATTTACACTAAAAAAAATATTTAAAATCATCAAATGTCTATGATTAATTCAAATTTTTAAAGTCATTGACATTTTTGAATACTCTCATACTTTTGTAAACTTTTAAAAAGTAATAATTGAATACACTTAAATTTAAATAGATTTTTATAAATTTTTAAAAAGTTTTTAAAAAAATTTAATTGAATACAGGTAAACTTTTGTAGATTCTTAAAAAATAAATATACCAAATTTAGAAACTTTAAAAATACACAAAAGTAAAAAAAAATCTAAATTAATACACCCATTTTAATCTTATCGAGTATTTATAAATGTTGAAGCAAATATGTAAAAACAGATAGGAACGAGGTTCCAAATTACTGAAATCACAATGCTTGGGTTGAGTCGCGAACTAGGTCGCTCTCTTTAAATGTTTCGCAACTCTACCCAATATTGTGCAAGCAAACACAGCCTCGTCGTACCTAGGATAAAACAGCCCAGCAAAATTCGGTCTCTGTGGTACACTGCACTGATGAACTCTGAAATGCTACACCTTATAAAATATTTTTGTTGTTGCTTGGAAACTAAAAATAATATTAATTTTGTATTAATATTTCTGAGTTTATGAATATGGGATTCTATTTGTCTCTTTTCTGATTTTTTTGTAGTGCTCAATAGTTAGAGCAGAGTAGAGAGAAAATGAGAGAGAAGGTTGAATTGTTGAGAGGTGTGTTTGAAACTGTGAGCTCAAGGCTCTATTTATAGGTAAGGGTCGTCACAAATAACGGGGCCCGTGGATGAGAACGTGGAATGTTCATAAAACGGTCATGTAGAATGTTCCGTAAGACTCGGTCTGGAACGGAATGGAATGAAACAGAACGGTCACAAATGCAACAGTCACGACGTAGGTAACGGATAAGAACGTGTAACGTTCGAAGGCAACGATTCCATGAGACTCGGTCTCAACGGAACGGAACGGTAAAAAATAAACGGTCATAATGTGGGTAACGGAACCGTTGGAAAATTAATTTTAATAAACAAATTTTTATCAAAAAATAAAGTGCCACCTCACCTCACACACACGCAAACGAGCTCGGTTCAGCACGACATAACCTGTCGGTCGGATGGACGGCGGCAGCTGCGGTGCGCACTTGTGTGGTGGACCCACAAATACTGAGGTCCTCCCCCCTTCCACAAAATTGGGTACCCCTTGGGGCCCAATCCCACTAGCTAATTCTTTTCTATATAAACACTTCTAAGGAAATATATAATAGCAATATGGGATTTAAAATTTTGGGAGTGTCAAATTTTTTGCACTTTTTTTCTTTCCTTTTTTATTTAAATTCATTATATTTCAAACATTCCCCCACTTTAATTTTATATAAAAAATAGTTTTCATCGAGCAACCGATCAATCGAAGGTATAAGATTGTGCATAAGTAGAAGGTGTCTATCGACTTGAACCTTTGCATAGTGTTGATACTTTAGAATATACTAGAGTAACTCGTAGTTTTGAGCTCTATCTCTAACAACATTACACACACAACCTTTCCAAAGTGTAGTTCGAAAAGTCCGTGCTTTACGGCCATGCACGTGTATCCTAGTGTAGTGAATGCTCTAGTAAATTTTGCCCAAAATTTCATAGAAAGCAACCACTTCCACATTCACATAGGTGAGTCTATCAAGAGTACTCCTGTAGCTATGTACTGTACTTCCACATAGAATATAGAACTCATTAAGAGTTAATAGTTAACTCATCCTATTTTTCGCTTCAGGACTTCATGCTTCTAAAGTATAGGATGGGACTCATAATAGCATGATTCATCTCATATCACTTCATGACTGACTAGCAATAAGCTGGTTGGGGGTTATGATAATAGTATAAAAATGCATATTTAAATATGTTAAATTAATTAACATTTATGATTTAATCGGTTTAAAATTAATCATTATCTATATTAATTCTATAAATGTTATTTATATTTATTATAATGATTTTATGCTTGTAGAATCAATGAAATCAACCAAAATAGAGCAAAGAAATCAAAATTGGATTTGTGCGATATTTATTCTCAAGATCTCAACAACCTGCTGCTGTATTTTATGGATAACTTTGGACTCAAATATTTAAATGAAGTGATTCAAGATGATCTGAAAAGATAATTCAATTATGCATGATTTTGCATTTCACGAAGAATATCAAAATAGAATTATTTCAAGGCCAAAAATAAGATGCAATCTGAAATATCTTGCAGTTGGACAGCTGTTAGTATATTTGATATAACTTTCTGTGTATAGCTCCGAATTAAATGGTTTTTGATTCTCTAGAAAGATAAGAGATTTATCTACGATTCATATTCAGAAAATATTTTGAAAATCAATTATCTTCAAAGAGAAAATGGCGTGATATTATTATGATTCAGCAAATCTTCCTACTCCAACACTATAAATAGGTGGACATTCAACACTTGGAAGCATCAAGAAAATTGCAAGAGTTCTTACTTTTTATTCTCATTCTTTCTCTCTAGAATTTATGAGAATGATTTGTAAGCTAGGCTAAATTTAGAGCAAGGCTAGAGAGGAGCTTAATTATGTAGTTTTTCTATTCATTCTTTTATTCCTATAAGTGCTTTATAGTTTATAAATTTGTTTTGAGAAATTATTTTGTTCATCTTCTTTCTACATTCAATAAATTATGTTCTTCAGTTTTATATAAATTTAGTCATGCTTTTTTTATGTGCAACTTTTAGTTTATAATTATTCTATTTATTTTATGAGTTAATCTTCTACTGCGATATTGTCAATTTGATATATTGTCGATGTTAGATAGCTTGTAAGAATAAATTAAATTGTTCTACCATGACAACATTATTTTTCTCCAATCAAATACCTTTAAATTTCATCTTAGATCTTCAATTCTAAATTTTCCAATTGTTTGTTTGGGATGTGAAACATGCAATTGAGTAGTAAATAGGAATAAAAGTTGGTAATATTAAAACAAAATAATTAAGTGAATCTCGAAGCCTTGTTATTTGCATATTGATTTTATTTTCTACCAAGATTGCTATATTTAATTATTGTCAATTTCTTTTTCCAATTATAAAATTATTTCTTCTATTTATTTTGTGATAACTTTTATTTTGTTGGTTTAATTAGCTTCTCTGTGGATTCGACACCTAAAGCTATACTGCAATAACCGCTTAGCCAAAGGTAATAATTTTGAGCGTGAATCAAAATTATTACCCATTGAACTTATTTCTTGGGATCTCTAGTTAATAAGTCGGGTTACCATCACGAGTGACTCTTCATTCTAAGGGCATTAGTCTCATTCCTTTCGAGGTTTTGAAAACCTTTTCTCTTGCTAATCCTTTCGTCAAAAGATCAACCAAATTTTTATCAATACGTACATGATCCACTCTTACAACTCCTGTAGAGAGAAATTCTCTAACAGTACTGTGCTTACAATGTATCTGTCGTCTTTTGCCAATATAATAACAATTTTGAATCTTTGCAATAGTCGCTGTACTATCGCAATGGATCAGGACAGCTGGTATCGGTCTTTCCCATAAAGGGATCTCAGCTAACAAACTTCTTAACCAACCTACTTCTTCACTAGCAGTAACTAGTGCTATCATTTCACACTCCATCGTAGATTGAGCCAAAATTTTCTGTTTCTTAGACTTCTAAGAAACAGCTCCACCAGCAATGCTAAATATATAGCCACTAGTTGCTTTGGAGTCTTCTGAAAGGGTGTTCCAATCAGCATCGCTGTATCCTTCTAAAACAGTGGGAAACTTCTTATAATGTAATCCAAGGTTTATTGTTCTCTTAAGGTACCTCATGACCTTTCAATTACATTCCAATGATCTATACTAGGTCTACTGGTAAACCTACATAGTAGTCCCACAACATAAGCTATGTCAAGGCCTAGTGCAATCAGTAGCGTAACGTAACCGACTTCGGTGTTCTTGAACAACTTTACACTAGGATCATAAGGAGTACATGCAGGTTTGCAATTAGAGTAATTATATTTCTTGAAGATCTTCTCAATATAATGAGATTGATCTAGAGAAAGTCCCTCTTCAGACCTAGTAATCTATACACCTAGGATTACACTCGCTTTACCTAGGTCTTTCATGTCAAAATTAGCACACAGCAAGTTTTTCACATTATTTACAACATGAATATTTGACCCAAAATAAGCAAGTCATCCACATTAAACATATAATAGTGCAAATGTTATTTTCTGTTTTATGATAAATGCATTTGTCACTTTCATTCAATTTGAATCCATGTGAGATAACTAGATTATCAAATTTTTCATGCCATTGCTTAGGTGCTTGTTTTAGACCAAATTTTTCATGCCCTCAGGTTGATCCATATAAATCTCTTCTTCTAATTCACCATTCAAGAAGGCAGTTTTAACATCCATTTGTTGCACCACTACATCATGGATAGCAGCTAGGGAGAAAAGCACACGTATGGAAGTTATTCTTGTGACAGGTGAATATGTGTCAAAGAAGTCCACATTTTCCCTTTGCCTACAAGGCGAGCCTTATACTTTTGAATAGTATCATCGGGTTTTAATTTCTTCTTTAGTATCCATTTACATCCTTTGGTCTTGCAACTATGAGGTAAGTCAACTAAATGCCAACTTCAATTAGACTCAAGAGAGTCCATTTCATCGTTTATGGCTTCTTTCTATAAGTTGGCATCTAAAGAAGATAAGGCTTCTTGAATGGTTTGGGGATCTTCCTCTAAGGTATAAGCATAAAAATCAGAACCCATAATCCTTAAAGGTTCAAGCTTGTTTACTTTTCCTAAGTTCAGTATCTAATTCCTCATTTTGTTCACTAGTTCTAGTTATGGGTAAACTACTAGAAGACGAGCCCCCACTATTCTTCAATATAAAGGGAAACCTATGTTCATAGAAGTTTGAATCATTTGATTCTATAATTACATGATCATTTAAGTCATAGAATTTATAAGCTTTAGTATTCACTACATATCCTATGAATACACATTCATATGCTCTACTAGCAAGTTTATTCCTTTTTGGATTAGGGATCCTAACGTAGGCTAAACAGCCCCAGGTTTTAAAATAAGTTAAGTTAGGTTTCTTATTTTTCAAAATTTCATATGGTGAAATTTGACTAGTAGATTTAGGCACTCAGTTTAGCACATAGCAAACAGTTAATAAAATTTCTCCCTACCAGTGGGAAGCAGCACCAAAGTTTAATAAAATTGCAACAACTGATTTAGTAAAAGTTCTATTTTTTCTTTCAGCTTTGCCATTCATTTCAGGAGAATAAGGTGTAGTTTTTTCATGTATGATTCCATGAATTTTATAAAAGTCATTGAAAATATTGGAATCATATTCAGTGCCTCTATCACTTCGAAATCTTTTTATTTTTTTGTTAAGTTGATTTTGAATTTCAGTCATAAATGTTTTAAACAGGTCAAACGCTTCACTTTTATTTTTCATTAGATATACATAAGTATAATCTGAACAGTCATCTATAAAAGTTATAAAGTAGCATTTTTCATTTATTGTTAAAGTACCATCAAGTTCACATATATCAGATTGTATTAAATCTAATGGTTCTGATTCTCTAATTACTGATTTATGTGAAGTTTTCGTTATTTTAGCTTGACTGCAAAAATCACATTTTTCAAAATCATTCATTGATAATTTAGGAATTAGTTCTAAATTTACTCATATTCTTTATTATGCATTTATTAACATGACAAAGTCAAGCATGACAAACATTAAAAGAACACAACATATAAGCAAAAGAAGATGCTTTATTAATTTCCAATATTTAATTTAAACATGTCATAAGTGGCGTACCCTTTCCCAACAAATACATTATTTTTGGTAATTGTATACATATCAATCCCTATAGTTTGAGTAAACCCAGCCATGTTGAGAAAATAGCCTAAAACTAAGTTCTTTCTCATCTCTGGAGTATGCAGGACATCCTTCAAAATGACAGTCTTTCTAGAGGTAAACTTCAATTCTACCTCACCAGTACCAGCAACTTTAGTGGAGTGGGAGTCGCACAGCAACACTTTCTTATCCTCAGATACAGAATAGGACTTGAACATGTCACGATCATAGCAAACATGAAGAGAAGCACCAGTGTCCACCCACCACCCCTTAGATCCACCAACAAAGTTAATTTCAGATATCATAGCTATAAGCTGATCTTTGGTAAGGTTCGCCTGCAAGGCAGGATGATTCCTGTTCCGACAGTTCCTGGCCAAATGGTCAGGCCTGTTACAACTATAACACATAAATGTGTTATTTCCTAAGGGGGTTGAGTTCCAGGTCCAGGTCCAGGTCCATTCTATGGAGGATTTCTATTTTTATTATGGTTGTTACGATTCTAGTTATTATTATGATTCTGAAATTTCATATTTCTTCCTTTTGGTTTCAGAATTACAGAGGAGGATTTTTTATTGGCACTATTGTTTGAGACAACAAGTACTTCATCTTTTGGTCTTGTTTTCGGGCTTCTTCTTCTATTCTTAGATGGTTTATTAGACTTTCTAAGGAGAATTCTTTAGTTTTATGTCTAAGAACATTCTTAAAATCTTTCTATGTAGGGGGTAATTTATCCATAATAACAGCAACTTGAAATTGTTCATCTAAAGCCATACCTTCAGAAGTTATTTCATGTGCTATCTTTTGCAGTTCATATGACTGAGCTTCCACAGATTTGTCATCAATCATCTGGTACTTCAGATATCTGCTGACAGCATACTTCTTTGTTCCAGCTTCCTCAGTGTCATACTTCTTTTAAAGAGCATCCCAAGTTTCCTTAGTTGACTTATCAAAGCTATAGTAATCATACAAATCATCAGCTAAATCATTAAGTATAAAATTCTTACATAGAAAATCATTTTTCAATCAAGTATTTAAATCTTTAGTAGTAGCTTCAGTAGGAGGATTAGGTAGTGTTGGTTTTTCAGTAGTAAGGACAGAGGCTACTTTTTTCATTGTTAAGAAAAACAACATTTTTTGTCTCTATCTCTTAAAATGTAGTCCCTCAAAATGGAAAGGTTTGTTAAGGCCAGCAGTTAAAATTTCAGTAGACATGGCAGATGAAAACTGTCTTAAAATTATTGAAGCAAATATGTCAAAAATAGATAGGAACGAGGTTACCAAATTACTGAAATCACACTGCTTGGGTTGAGTCGCGGACTAGGTCGCTCTCTTTAAGACGTTTCGCGGCTCTGTCTACAATTGTACAGGTAAACACAGCCTCTTCATCCCCAAGATAAAACAGCCTAGCAAAATTTTGTCTCGAAGGTACATTGCATTGATGAACTCCGGAATGCTACATCTTATAAAATATTTTTGTTGTTACTCGGAAACTAAAAAAAATATTAATTTTGTATTAATATTTATGAGTTTATGAATATGGGATTCTATTTGGCTCTTTTCTGATTTTTTTGTAGTGCTCAATAGTTAGAGCAGAATAGAGAGAAAATGAGAGAGACGGTTGAATTGTTGAGAGGTGTGTTTGAAACTATGAGCTCAAGGCTCTATTTATAGGTGAGAGTCGTCACAAATAATGGGGCCCGTGATGAGAACGTGCAACGTTCATAAAACAGTCATGTAGAACATTTCGTAAGACTCGGTCTGGAACGAAACGGAACAATCACAAATGCAACGGTCACAACGTGGGTAACGGATAAGAACGTGTAACGTTCGAAGGCAATGGTTCCGTGAGACTCGATCTCAATGGAACGGAACGATATAGTAAAAAATAAACGGTCATAATGTGGGTAACAGAACCGTTGGAAAATTAATTTTAATAAACAAATTTTTATCAAAAAATAAAGTGCCACCTCACCTCACACACACATGCACTGGTGCTCTGCTCGGTCGACCTCACCTCACATAAGCTCGGGCTCGTCTCGTCACAGGCCGGCCAGCGACGGGGCGCGTGTGTGGTGGACCCACAAATACCTAGGTCCTCTCCCCTTCCACAAATACCTAGGTCCTCTCCCCTTCCACAAATACCTAGGTCCTCTCCCCTTGGGGCCCAATCCCACTAGCTAATTCTTTTCTATATAAACACTTCTAAGGAAATGTATAATAGCAATGTGGGTACAGTAAAAAATAAACGGTCATAATGTGGGTAACAGAACCGTTGGAAAATTAATTTTAATAAATAAATTTTTATCAAAAAATAAAGTGCCATCTCACCTCACACACACATGCACTGGTGCTCAGCTCGGTCGGCCTCACCTCACATAAGCTCGGGCTCGTCTCGTCACAAGCCGCCAGCGGCGGCGCACGTGTGTGGTGGACCCACAAATACCTAGGTCCTCTCCCCTTCCACAAAATCGGTGCCCCTTGGGGCCCAATCCCACTAGCTAATTCTTTTCTATATAAACACTTCTAAGGAAATGTATAATAACAATGTGGGACTTAAAATTTTGAGAGTGTCAAATTTTTTGCACTTTTTCTCTTTCTTTTTTTTATTTAAATTCATTATATTTCCAACAATAAACAGATACAAGTCCTATATAAGAAAAGACAATTAATACTAAATATAAACAAGTTTATATTGAAACTAAGGATAAGCATTCATAAAATAAGAAAAACTAAAATAATGATAGTACTTCAAGACATAGCTCCAATAAGAAATACTTTAGTTTATAGATAATACTCAATAGCATTCAAATTAAAGAACAGAAAGTATTAAAAACAGAATATGAAACTTACTCATAAAAATAAATGGCATGCCATGGCCAACAAATTTCATGTATTGTATTGTAATGATATTCTAATTATGTATCTTTTTTTTGTCTGTTGGGCACTTATATTTCCTACAATAAATGTGTACATGGTCGTGTGAGTACACTTTCAATTCCTCAATTTTCATTCTTTCTTTAGACATACAAAGGAAAACTTGCATGCGAAAGTTCCTTCAGCCATTCATAAGTTCGAGGATGATACTCGCTTTGCTCTTGCAATTGCATTTTCTTCATCGTCATCTCTGTCACTACCTTCTCAACTTTCCCACACTTTTTAGTACTGGGATCATTATCCTCTTTCACATTGACAGCACTAGTAGTACTATTATTCCTACTGCCCCTTTTGCTCTTTTTCTTATTCATGACAACATCCGAATTATCAACCGTTTCGTCAACATAACAATTACACCCACTTAAGAATTTCATCTTTCTCTGCTTTTTCTCATTCAAAATAGTACCTTTTTGAACATTGACACTACTATTACGATTCATAGTCGAAATTTTCTTCTCAATTCGACTGTCATTTCTTCGAATTACCTTAAGCTCTTGCAAATCCATATCTGGGATTTTGGCTACTCCCAACCTACAAAAATCCCACATCGACGGTTTTTGATTTCTGTTGCTCGTGACTCTTTCAACTCGACAATTTGAAATCTTCATTTGGGGTTTTGGATGGCTTCTGGGTACTCTTGATTCTGAAGCAATTCTTCTTATGGTGGATGATTTGTTGTGTTGTTTAATTGAACCAATATGGTCCATTGACTCGGATCGAGACAAGGATTGGTTAGCATTTTGAATATTGGGCTTGAACCCACCTTGGTCGGAGCTAATTGAGAGACGTAATGGCAAAATTTGACCTTGAAAGAAGACTTGATCTGCCGCACACATTTCTGATCCTATTGAAGGAAATTTGAATTCTTCTAATTGGGTTTCAACAACTTGGGCATTTTTGTCCTTATTTGATTGTACTCTGTTTTGTTCGTTGTTTATATTGAGAGGAAAGTCACAGAACGAGACTTCTTCTTCTTCTTGCTCTGTTTTTGAATATTTGCATTTATCTTCTTTAGAAACAGTAATAGTAGTGTTTTTTCCCTCCATAGCTTCAGCGAAAAAGATTAAACAATATCAAGTGAAAACCTTTTACATGCTTTGTAGGTTAATGCACAAAGAGATATGGTGTCAACTGTGAAGTGAAGTTTATTTTCAGTACAATTATATATAAACCGATAAAAACTACATTTTAACTTTAGTTGACATAAGGTAAGGTAATTTGGTTTTGAACAAAAAAAAAAAAAAACAGTAAGGTAATTGGTACTTTTGTCATACATGTATTTTAAAAAATATTCAAAATTAATTATGTTATTGAGGTTTTAGTTTAGTATCTTGATTTAAAAGTTTCAAATTAATTTTTTTAAACGGTAAATGTTAAAAATAAAAATATTAAAATTTAATAACATAAATATTAAATTAAAATATTTTAATAATATAATACATTTCAGAAAATATGAGTATTATAAAAGTAAGTATCTAATCAACTTTGTGGTCGAATTATTAGAAAAATCTAATTGCAAAAGATGAAGTGAATTAATTATGAAGCCTGCATTCTCGTATAGTACTACTAAATCCCTAGCTTTTTAGAAGAAGGAATGGTTATACTGAATTTCATTTGTTAACAATTTAAACGGTTATTTGTAAATTGTTTTAATTGATAGGAGATCAGAACCCGGAAAGCCAACATAATATGTCATGGTCATTCATCATTTAATTATTGTATTTAGGGAAAATATTGTTTACGATATTAAAGGTTGCTTGATACTTTTCGGTTCTTCTCCCTCGACAAGAGTAGAGTTTTTGTTAATATGGATAATGATGCAATATAAAAAAATAATTATATAAAGATTTTTTTTTAGCTAAATATATATAATAATTATTTTTTTTTAAGTAAATATATAATATTATTATTCACATATTTTATTTTTAACTAAAAAATATATATTATTTTTCTTACAACGTAAAATAATATTTTTTTTTTAAATTTATTTTGTTTTATATTATAAAAAAATAATATTTTTTTTTTCTAAGGGTTAAAAATGAAACTTTCATATATGAACAAAATTATATCATATAATTAAATCTTTTTATTTATGTTAGAATTGTTATCTCTTAAGCAATTAGTTATGTTTTAAATTTTTAATATTTATTATTAATTAAAATTTATATATTATATAATATTTATTATATTAATCATTTTAGCACCTACCATTATACTTTAACGTGTACGCTAAAATTATTAAATAAATATCAACTTCTCCCATCTCCAACATTTCTATTGTCTAAATAAATTCCTAGCCAATATAAAATTCCAAAAGATTTTTATCCAAATTATAAATTATCTAAGAAACAAAAGCCTTAACGATGAACATAACATAATATATGTGTTTTATATTCTTAATTAAAAAAATGCCTTTTAACGTTTTCACAAAAGAAAAAAGCTTAGACACAAAAACATGAAAATTAAGTTGTAGAATTCAAGAGCATAAGTTTGGAGGAAAAAAAAGATGTTAGAGTTTATTATTTAGAAATTAAATGAAATACAAGCAAAATTAGGATTTATATAGGCTTATAATTAAAAGACATTAAAAGATTATAATACCCTCTATAAAAATAGTAAAGTGAACTAATTAATCTCACATCTTTCTCAAACTTACTATGCGGTAGAAAAAGCATCAAAAGTTTGTTAAACAAAAAACAAAAATTAAAAATTGAGTGTCCCTTAATAAACAAGTCTACAACCTGCATAGAGAAAGAAACAAAAGGCACGATGAGAGCGTTAATATAAGGATGATGTCGGTCAATATGACAATCAATTTTATTATGCTTGGTTCGCTCATGAAATACCCCATTACGTGCAATCGAAATAGCACTCTTGCTGTCACAAATACATAGAAGTAGGAAGAGAGAGAGAAAGAAAAACACCTATATCACCAAGAAACCAACGTAACCAAAGTACCTCATAAGTATTGAATGCCATAGCACGATACTCTGCCTTTGTGGATGATCTTGAAACAACATCTTGCTTCTTCCTTTTCCAAGAAATAAGAGAATCACTTAAAAAGATACAAAAACCAGTAGTACATCTACGATGGGTAGGATTAGTACCCCAATCAGCATTACAGTACTCATGTAACTCCAAGGACAAAGCAGATAAAATTAAAACTCTGAAATTGGTTCCCTAAAGACATCTCAAAATGCGAAGAACGACTACCTAGTGAATTATAGTAAGAGAAGCAACAAATTAACTAACAACATGAACAACAAAAGCAATATCTAGGCAAATGATAGTGAGATAAATCAAGCTGCTAACAACAATGCAATATAATCTAGGATCTAGCAAAGGGGAACCATCAGAAGGAGTGTACCCAGCATTAGTTTTAATAGGAGTATCCACAACCTTTTTATCAAAAATACGATCACAATCAAATATATCTACTATGTACTTAGACAATAGAGAAGATAATCTTTGGGACAGAAGGCAACTTCAATACCTAAAAATAATGTAATGAGTCCAAATCCTTCATTGAAAATTGGCGAGCTAATGATAACTTGAACATTGCCATACCATCTACATCATCGCCAATAACAATCATGTCATCAATATATAAAGAAAGCAAAATACGACCAGTAGAAATATATTTGTAAAATAATGCAGAATCATGACAACTAGAAGAAAAATCAAGGGAAGTGATTATAGTAAAGAACTTTTCAAACCAAGCACGAGGTGCTTGTTTGAGACCATAAAGAGCTTTTATCAACTTACAAACTTCACTAGGTTTATGAGGACACAAGGAGGATGTACCACACAAACTTCTTCTTGAAACTCACCATTCAAGAATACATTTTTAACATCCATCTGGTACACTACCCATGAGCAGCTACAACTGCAATGTGTGTAAACTGTAGCCTTTTTGCAAAAGGTGAAAAAGTCTCTACATAATCAATATCACTCTGTTGAGAGTATCCTTTTGCAACTACTCAGGACTTGTACCTTTCAATACACCCATTAAAATGAGTTTGATTTTAAAGACCAAACGGGAACCAATAACTCATTTACCTTTCAACTGCGATACCAAGACCCAAATGTTTTTTTGATACAAAGCAATAATTTTTCCAACCATATATTGTTGCCAAAGGGGGTCAATAACTACTTCCTTATAAGACATAGGCTCAGAGACAATGTGAATGGTTGCTAAAATAGAAACAAATGAGCTAGAGTAACAAGTGTAAATGAAATCGATGAATTGAGTAAACTTCTGAGAGCACTAAGGATATCGAGAAGGAGGAGGAGGAATAGCCATAATCTTCGAAGGTGCTGTGGAAACCTTAGGAGAGGAGGGTGTTGCTCACAATGGTGTATATGATTTTACGCAAGTGCACGTATCGCAAACAAGTAATATAATGATAAAAAAGATCGTTCCTACGTAGATTGAAATACTAGAAAATATTGTAAAAATTAACTATTAAAATCAATATTTGATGTTTTTGTTTATTAAAATAAAATAAATAATACAAGAAGACAAGAGTAAAAATACTAAAATAAAGTTCAACGAGAAGGATATCAAGAATCGCAAGTAGATAAATTAATTAGGATTACGAATGTGACAAGTGATGTAGACAAACTGTGTTGCTACAGCAATGCTGTGGCAAAGTGCACCAATAACTAGAATTGCGAAAATTACAAAGGATTCTTCCGAATCTGCAATGTTTATATATTCTATGACTCAATGAAACATATTCCTATGCATAACTGAATCTAAGAACAACGTTTCATGCATAAATTCTCTTAGGTTATGTGAGATAATTATATATTCCTATATTAATTTCTTCACACTATTCTAGCTTCATCCAACTTAAATTAACCTTTCCAGATTCAAATTCAGTTTACTATCCTATCAATTGTTGATCAAGCAATCAATAAGAATAAATCAATAAATTAAGCATAGAATAACTAGCACCCTTTGTCAAGCAAAGCACAAGCTTTTAAAATTGAAGCACAAAATCTACATACACTTGTACATCCACAACCCTAACTGAATAAAAATTTAGCCAAGCATATTTATGAAATCAAATATTAATTCATTCATATTCCAAATCAGATCCATTGAGTTATAGAAATTTGAAGAACAATAAAAGAAGAATAGAAGAAGGAATAATTTAATAAAACTCCCTTTTATTGAATCTCAATCAATTGGATTCCAAATCTCTAAATCTCTCTTGCTTTCTTCAATGATTATCCTTGCAAATCAAGCCTTCAATTGGTCTCTTTCCAGATCCCTCTTGCTGCCCCTGTTTTGCCTTTATTTTCTGCAGAATTTCTTTGTTTCTGGTGTGTTGAATCTGTCTCTGTTATGTCCCTATGCGTGCTCTATCTTCTCTTGCCTCTGCTATCGCAAATTTGTTATGATTTTTCTCTCTTTTTGGTGCCAGTTTGCTGCCCAAAATTTTGCTATGTATCTTCTCTATATGTTGCCGCCTGTTTCTATATAAATCAGCCCATGTTTTGTATATTAAACCCTAGGTTTAATTGAAGATAGTTTTTCTTGTGTTAACTTCCAAAATTATCCCTAAAAAGGTGAGTTAGTAAGTGCCCAATATTATCTTTTTGCTGAAAGTCCAAATCAGCTCTTATTTTTTTTATTTCCAGATCAGCTTCTATTTTGTACGTTGTTTTCTTGGTGTAATTTTGGCTGCAGCAATGCTGTGGCAAAGCTACAGCAAAGCTGGATTCTTGCATTTTGTTGTTGTTTTCTTTATCTCCTGCAAAGGGCAATGAAAATCTAATGAGTGCACATCAAAATATAATTCTTTTTAACAGATTTCATCATTATTTTGGATTTATTATCAAAGAATTTCCTTAAATCCACAAAGTCCATAAATATTGTATAAATGATTATAATATGCAAACATTCTCAAATGAACAAGCAAGTATTTATGAATAAGAGCTAATAATACTATAATAAATTAGAGTTATCAAAGGGATCAATGGGAGCATTAGAAAGTAAAGTATCAATGTTTGTTGAATCATCAGTGTTGAACCTGCAAGAATCATGTTCTAAAATTAGAGTAGGAGAGTGGGAAACAATGGGTGATACAAGGATCAATATAAATGAGATCAGACTAAGTCACATTCTGTGAATTAGCAGGGATAGAAAAGAAAGGTATGTGCTCAAGGAACACAACATGACGAGAAACATACAACTTTTGATTAACTTGATCAAAACAATGATATCCCTTTTGACTTGCACCATAACTTAGAAAAACAGAAACTATAGATCACAAAGACAATTTATTATGTTTGACGTGAGATCGAAGAAAAAAATGTAGAACCAAAAACATGCAATGCAAAGTAATCAGGAGCAAAACCATACAAATTTTCAAATAGAGACAAACCTAAGTTGTGTGGGGTTGGAATTCTATTAAGCAAATAGGTAGCAGTAAGGACTGCTTCTCCACAAAATTCAATTGGAACATTGACGTACAATAAAAGAGAGCGAACATTTTCTACAATGTGCTTATGTTTCCTTTCAGCAACACAAGTTTGCTCAAGAGTATTTGTACAAGAAATTTGATGGACAGTACCATCTTGTACAAGTAGTTTAGTAAAATCTTTATACTCCTTACCGAAATCATACCAAAACCATTTAATAACAATAGAATGTTGAGTTTTAACTAAGGCTCAAAAAGTGTGGTTAATGGAGAAAAAGTCAAAATGATGCTGCATAAGATGAACCCAACAATAACGTGTGTAATCATTAATAAAAGAAACATAATAATGATACCCCTCCCTTTGTAGTGGTAGGTGAAGGTCTCCACACATCAAAATGAATCAAATCAAAAGATGCAACAGAAGAAGAAATATTATTAACAAAAGGTAAGGTAAAAAATTTTGCCAGTTTATAACTACTACATGTAGAAATATAATGAGTTTTTAAATTTCCTAATGCTCGTCTATAAAGTAGGTATTTTAAATGAGAAGTAGAAACATGACGAAGGAGAGATTGCCACAAATAAAAACTAGAGGATGGACTCAAAGAAAAATATGATAAGTTAACACTAGAAGCTACAACACTTGGTACTTTTAGTTGGTCCAAAATGTAAAGCCACCATTGCTTACAATTGATCCCAATCAGCTTTTGAGATTGTGGGTCTTGTACATAACAACTAGTTGAAGAAAAGAAGATTCAATATTCAGAATCACACAATTTACTGACAAAAATAAGACTTTAAGTAAGATTAGGAATATGGAAGACATTTAAGAGAGACAAACTAGGTGTAGCAATTGAACCAACACCTGCTAAAAGCATGGTAGTACCATCAGCAGTCATAGTGATGTGAACCCTGCAACACGATTCCTATCGACCCAACTAGCTACGAGGCTAGAGAACCAAAAGGGGACGGTTCAAGACCCAACAACAAATTGGTAGGGATTCTAAGCACAAACCCACAGATTTTGGTAGCAGGAAACTCACTTCAATACATGGATATTACGTACCACGCACGGAGAAGAGGGCGAATGCCACAAAGGGATGCAAATCCTTTGATAAGTTCTTGGTTTGCATTGAAGCAAAGAGCATCTTGGGCTCTCAATTTGTTTTCACACAAATTTCTCATAAAATGATCAAAGATATCATTTGGGCTGCTACCCTTGTCCTTATATAGTGTACAAATAAAACCTAAAAGAAAAGACAAGATCTGGGCCATTGGATTTGATCCAATGGTCAATATTACACATTTTACATTTGCGCCGCGGCGGGTAAATATTCATGCCGTGGCGAGGAGGCTCGGATTACAAAAGTTAAAGTAGGCAAGCCGCGGCGGAGTAAATTCCATACCGCAGGCGAGGAACCAAAGCATCCAACCCGAGAGGTCTGTGCCGCGGCACCCAAAAGCCATGCCGCAGTGCGCACGTCCTTGATCCTCTGCGAGCACACCTGCCCAATGCTGCGCGCACGTCTGCTCGTCCTGTGGGCACATCTGTCGAGCCCTCTTGTTCAAACAGAAACACTCGCGCCGCGGCGCACATATTTCATGCCGCGGCGGGCACCTCTGGCCAAAAATCCCAACAAAATAGAAAGTTGTTCGCCGCGGCGGGGGAATGTCATGCCGCAGCGCAGCTCAAAATTTCAAAAACTCCACAATTAGCTTGGCACTCCCATGTCTCACATGTTGGTACCCTTGCTCGTGTTGTGGCGTGCCTTTCTGCGCCGATATTTGACCCTTTTATTGGCATTGTCCTTGCCCCGTGTCGTGCCTTGATTATGGCACGATCCGGTTCGTATCACATAGCTAACACAGGTGGTTTTTGGGAGATAAAGATACAAATAATGAAAAATTAGGCGACATTTGGTGAGATGCGTTAGAACCTAAGACCAATAAGGAAGAAAACATACTGGAAGAAAAGAAGATTCAATATTCATAATCACACAATTGATTGACAGAAACAAGACTTTAAGTAAGATTAGGAATATGGTAGACATTTAAGAGAGAAAAACTAGGTGTAGCAATTGAACCAACACCTGTTAAAAGCATGGTAGTACCATCAGCAGTCATAACTAACACAGGTGATTTTTGGGAGGTAAAGATACAAATAATGAAAAATTAGGCGACATTTGGTGAGATGCGTTAGAACCTAAGACCCATAAGGAAGAAAACATACTTGAAGAGCTGGAAGCTGGCAAACTTATATGAGAGGAGGCAGACATGGCATGTAACTGTGTTGCAAGGAACTTTTGAAATTGATCAAGCATGATAGGGTCTAATGATGGAGCAACTTGAGGTGGCCTGTAAGGCAACTGTGATTGCTGCAATGGATAACTAACTCACTGTTGTTGCTTGGTTATATTCAATTTGGGACATTGAGCAATCCAATGACCCTTCCCCTTACAAAAGGCACATTCATCAAGTGCAGCTCTTGATGGATTTATGTTCTGCTTACTAAATGTAATGCTTGAGGTGTAGCTAAGACAAATGCTTTAGGAGTTAGGAGATGGCTTCCTAGCCTACATTTAAAATGTATCTCCTCAGCCAACAATTCACCAACTACTGAATCAATAGAAGGAAATGGGTGGCAATGTAAAATACTAGTCCTTTAAAATTATCATAAAGAGCCATAAAAAACTAAACTAGTAATTGTTCTTATCTACGAGCAATATAAGGTGTAAAAGCATGTAACTATACTAATTTTGTGAGTGTCAATTGGTCCATTCATCTGTCATAGCTAAGTAAAGTTCTTAAATACTTATACTTTCGTTCTAGAGTTCGAATATCATACTCTAATTATATAGTTTTGTAAAGTCAGATTATGTGTATAGTCTGGCTAATTAATCATAAACATTCTTTACATTCTCATATTTTGTCAACTACACTACAACAATTTGGGCAATATAGGACGGCTTATAATTTAGAGTGAGAAATAAATAGGACGGTCTCAAGTATATGACCGTCTTATAAGAAATATAGGACGGCTATTACGAAAAAAATTAGGCGAAATTTTATAGGACGGTTAGTGGCTGTCTTAAAAAAAATTCTTTTAAGACGGCTATTAGCCGTCCTATATGT
Source organism: Elaeagnus macrophylla (assembly GCA_029378325.1). Classification (NCBI taxonomy): domain Eukaryota; kingdom Viridiplantae; phylum Streptophyta; class Magnoliopsida; order Rosales; family Elaeagnaceae; genus Elaeagnus; species Elaeagnus macrophylla. The sequence goes on along the minus strand of CM055641.1, from coordinate 45,310,785 downwards.
TACTATATAGGACAGTTATTAGCCGTCCTAAAAGAAATTACATAGAAAATAGCCGTCCTAAAAGAATGAATTTAATTTTTTTTTTACGTAACTTTCTCCTTGCCAAATTTGAAGTTAAAATTTCAATCCCTGATTTCCCTCTCGAAGTTGAACCTTCTCGTCGTACTATTTGAACCTCATTTGCGACTTCCAATGTTTGCTCTCTGTCTGAGCATCTCCTCCTCTCTTTCTTGCTATTCTTCTATTCTTTTCTATCTTTCTGTCAAAGCCATAAAAATTTTCTCAATCTCTAATCGGTTGAACAGTATATGAAATTAAATGATTGCTCTGTCTCATCTATTTTTAGGAGGGTTTAATAGATGAATGTGCAAGATCTTATATGTTGCTTTTTTAAGTTGTGCATTTCTATTTTCGATTTTTATGGACATTTGGTTTCTATTTTCTTTGTTTAATTTAATCCGTTTTCTTGCGCAGAAAGTATGTAATTGTATAATTGTATTGCTTTCTTGGTGAAAATGAAATTTTGGGTATTGTGGTTAATTAGGGTTTTCTTCTAGCTCGATCTGAAATGTGTATTTTTCTTTTAAGGTTCTTTTCTTTGCATATATATTTCGGGGTATCTTTAAAATTGCAGCTTTCACTTCTTTTCGTTTTCCATGGAAAAATGGTTGTATTCGTTTTTTACTTTTGTATAGCTCCCTGTGAGATGTGAAGTGAGTTACTTTCTTCTTTATGCTCCTTTTCAACTTCATGGCACATGTTACTGTTGAGAAACTAATATTTATGTTCTTGAAAAGCTAGAATGTTATGTTCATTACTTTTGGGTTTTTTTTTTCTTCCCGTTTTACTTTTACTCTCTTGTGCATTTCAATTTTTTCTTTTTCTGTTTCTGATGGTGTCATGGTCCGTTTTGATGTAAATTGTTAATTTATGATTTGCTGGCCTCTTTCCCTGTAGCTTAGTCATTCTCATTGCTTTTGTTTGCAAGGTTGAAGGGTTGGTGCTCAATATTTGGCGAATAGGTGAATTCTTCTTGTATCTGCCATTACCATAAGGACTCCAACGTTTTTTAGCTATGGTAATTCTGTCTCCCTTCATTGAACAGCCTTTTTCTTATTATTGTTTTCAGTTACAGTTCATTATCTAAAACTAACATCATAACAGGGATAAATGTTTTGTCCTTGAGTTTAGGTCCACTTTTGCTTGTGTTATGTAATTGCTCTTGGGTTTTGTATATAAAAAATTGTGAAATTGATCTTTAAATGGATAAATAATGGAGTTGGCTTCAGTGTCAAGAGAGCTATCGTGAAGTGGATCAACCATTGTATGTGGATTCATGTTATCATTGAATGGGTCAAAATACTAAAGTACTTTATTGTTGTTTGTGAACTGGTATTCTTATTGTTTTTTGGATTTCACCTTGATTTCAGGCAACCAATGAAAATCTGCCACCAAATGTTATTAAGCAACTCGCTAAGGAATTGAAAAGTCTTGATGATTCCCCTCCTGAGGGCATTAAAGTTGGAGTGAATGATGATGATTTTTCAAACATATATGCCGATATAGAGGGTCCAGGCATGTTTTATCTTGTAACTTATGCTGTTCTGTAGCTTCTGAATTCTGTTGATTGCTAGGACTTCATTAACTTAAGCTCTTTGACCTGGCAGCTGGAACTCCATATGAGATGATTTTCTTCTCCCATAACTACTATAATTTGGATTGTATGTTTCATATATATGTACCAATAATTTAACTGTACATTATACATTATGGTAATCTGTGTAAATTAAAGCTAGGCTTTGAACTATATATATGTGATGTAAATTATGGATGTTTTTGGAATGAAATTTATTTTGAATCGTATTTTTGGAATGAAATTAATTTGTACATGTTATATAGAAATTTCAATATTAAAGAAACACAACAAAAAATAAAAAAAAATAAAAAAAATAAAAAAACCTTATAGGGCGACTATTGACTGTCCTAAAAGAATTTTATAGGACGGTCACAGGCCATCCTATAAAGTTCTTTTAGGACGGTCAATAGCCGCCCTATAAGTTTTTTTTTTTTTTTTTTTTTTTATGGCCGTCCTAAAAGAATTTTATAAGACTGTCATTGGCCGTCTTAAAAGAATTTTATAGGACGGTTAGTGGCCATCCTATAAGAATTTTTTATAAGGTGCTCCGTGAACGTCTTATTTTTTCGATTCTTTTAGGACGGGACTTTATAGGATGGCCACTTATAGGACGGTCAGTGACCGTCTTATAAAGGTAAATTTGTAGTAGTGCTAACATCTTATATATTGGATCACATAACTATTAATCCAAGTTATAATTTTAAAATTATCAACATCCCAAGCGTCTAACAAATCTGCATATTTCTTTGCTTTCGTATTTGTATGTCTCCTAAAGATACTAGCAAAGAAACCCCACATCTTTTTATCATTCAATTTTTTTTCATCACATGACTTGAGTAAGAGTAATCCTTTTCATCTAGCTGTATACTAATTAACTGAAGTGAATCACCCTTAGACCCCGCCCCCAACCATAGCAAAAAATATAAACAAATTGCCAAAATAAGCAAATTTTAAAAGAGCCAACTAATTACTATTAACTTACAAATTGCGGAAAACAAACAGATTGAGAAAAACTCAATTAAATAGCCGCCAAACAAAGAATACCCCAAATTTGCCTATTGAAGAAAATGATGAAAGAACTCACCGCAACCAACAAAGAGCGAACTAAACAGCCATCGTGTGAGAAAATATTACCAACAAAGAACAAACCATACAACCATCGCTGCTATGTATGAGATTAATAGCTCTAATACCATGTAGATTTCAAGAGCACAAATTTGGGGAAAATAAAGAGGCGAGAGTTTATTATTCATAAGTTAAATAAAGTACAAGCAAAATGAGAGTTTATATAGGCTTACGACTAAAAGATACTAAGACTATAATGCTCTCTAATAGTAGACTAATTAATCTAACATCAACCACTTTTTTTTCCCTTTTCATTTGCGCTACATTAATATTGAAAACTCCTTAAAGCCATTAATCTTCTAGCTTAGTGGCATGTAACACCTTAGTATAAGATGTAAGTCTAGGGTTTAAGACTTGAAAAATATGAATGTTAAAATCCAATAAAAAAATACTTAAAAAATGCGAAATATTTTAAGTCTAGAAGATATCAACTAAAATGTCCATACATAATTTATTAAAAGAAAAAGAAAAGGAAGAATCGACATTCTACTAGTTTTCAACGAATATTGCCTCTAGTGGCAATTGATATGGTATACCACGTCAGGCAACTCGAGAGTAGGCTAAACGGTCATGTAATTTGATTTTTTTTTTTTATAAATATTTTATGACCGTGTTATTAGCTGATTGGTGTCACAAACATACTCGATGTCTAGCACCATATCATCATTTCTCGGCATATAAATAGGCTTTAAGAGTAAAATGTAAAAATTTTGGTGAACTTAAACAATTAATATATATTTCTCATGGGAAGATTAGTTCATTCTTACCAAGCAATTTGTTTGGTAGTTTTATAGCTTCACAATCATTTACATATGCTAATTGGGGTTCTCGTTTAAGTACATCGTGTAACAGAGTGTAGAACACACATGACACAACGTTACTTTGCCTTCATCAAAATCATACAAGGGCCGACAGATTAGGTGGAATTTGCCTCCACAAACCTCTTTTATTGTCCAATGTTTCATAGGATAAACCTATAAAGATTTCTTAAGAATTGACTGCATGCAATGTTTAAAAAAAGTTTGGGAAAGCTTCTTTGAGTTCATGCATAGAGGTAAATATTAATATGGGTGAAAGGCTAAGTTCATTTTTTAAAAAAATTAGTACTTTAGTCTCCAATCTATTATATTTTAATAGATAAGTCTGATTAGAAGCTTGAAGATTAAATTTGTTAATTTTTTGGACTAAGTGTAATAAACAATATTAAAGAGTGCTTCTATATGTATTAAGTTGTGGTATACATTAAATAATGTGTCAATTATTGATCGGATGTAAAGTTGGGATGTGAAATCAAAAAGCGATTGTGGAACCCCTTACTAACAGGGGGGCCAATTAGATTGTATCATGTGAATTGTGATATACATCAAGTTGTGATAAAAGAATTATTCCAGTATTAAATTTTGAAACTCAAGTGTAATAATTAGTAATAAGTTTGAAAAACTAAGTGTAACCAATAGAACGTCAAGTGTAATAATTAGTAATAAGTTTAAATGTCAATACTTAAGTTAACATTTAATAATTTTGGTGACTAAAGTATTAACTTTTTTTCTTTCAAACATTTCTATCAATTGAGTTGTTGTTTGGAAATTAACGTATCCCTTCACCCTATTGGAAAGAAGAGAAACGGAAGAAGTCGTGGCTTTACATGTATATGTATGAACTATGTACTAACCTTGAAAAGAAAAAGTCTCCAAAAAAAAAAAAAAAAAGAAATCTAGAAAATAAAAGGTAGATCGAATTGGTATAGGTATACACACATTATCAGTAAAGAAAAGGAAGATCGAATTGGTTTAAGCACATTGTCGCTAAACAAATATTTAAAATAATATCTGAAAACTTATAACAAAAATAGCACTCTTTTAATAATATTAAATTTAACAAGTTTAATATTAAATAAATTTAAATAACTATATTAAATTAGACGCTTTGTGATTGTAATTTTTTTATTTATTTAAAATATTGGTTTAATTGTATATTATAATTCCTTTCATATATAGAGTTGCATTTTTTACTTCCTTCAAAAAAAAAATATACAAATAAATAAATATATTTTTAAAATATATGTTAAAAATAAATATATGTACAGGAGGGAAAATGATTTTACCCCTTATTTTACCTGCGAAAGGTAATTAATTACCATGCCCTTTGAAATGAAAAGTGTAGGATTTTATGATACGGTGTGAACTGTAGCAACCTTCTAAAAAATTGTAGTAACCATCATTGAGTCACATATTAGTGACATTTGGATCAACAAATAGGTCCCACCGAAAAAGTTATAAAAAGCTATTATCCATTTCATAGTTTTTATCTTGAATGTCTAGTTTTATTGTGACAGTTTTCTTTTTTCATTATTTGTTTCATCTTAGTAGTAGTTCACTTCATCCAATTGAAACCTTAATATTTACTTAGTTGAAGTTATGCCCACAATATTATAGTAACGATAAAAATATGTCCAACTGATAACTAACTTTAAATTATTTAACATAATTATTTTTTTGAATAATGAATGGTATATTTTGCCTATCTGTAACTATTTGTAATTATGATTAAACTTATAATTTTTTTTATATTTTGTAAATGCATAATATTCATATGATTACTCCATAATAAAAGTGAATTTATATAATTGTTAAATACAATTTATGTCACAAATTCACATGTTACAAAAATTATATCTGTAACTATCTGTGATTATAGTTAAACTTATAATTTTTTGATATTTTGTAAATGCATAACATTCATATGATTACTCCATAATAAAAATGAATTCATATAATTGCCAAATACAATTTATGTCATAATTCACATGACAAAAGTTATATAAATTCATTGTTATTATGGAGTAATTATAAGAATTCACTATTATTATGAAGTAATCATAAGAATTCACTATTATTATAGAGTAATCATATGATTGTTATGAATTTACAAAAATATCAAATGAATTATAAATTTACCATAGTCACAAATAGACAAAATATATCTTTCATTCATTAACAGAAGCAATTATGTTAAATAACTTAAAGTGTGTATCAATTGAGCATGTTTTTATTGTTACTTATAACTTTGTAGGCGTAATTGCAACTAAGTAAACATTTTGAACATTTTTACAACTTATCTCATATGTTGTGAGCATAAAACATAGTTAACTCATTATTCCTTCAAACATCATTTAGAGTCTTCAAAAAAATCAAATCCATGTCATAAACCTGCTTGATGAAATTAGGATACAAATTGAAACTAACAAAATGTTATAAACTATGGTACTTTGCCCATATAGCTATTAGTATATGCTACCAAATTTGTACTCCAAGCATTGAATTGGATTTTGAATCGAGAGATGAAGTTCAAATAACGTTGCATATTACCAACAATTAGCTACACTTGAGAAGAATCGTTGCTAAAATTATTTATTTTATTAACTACAATAAGGGAATCACTTGCCAATATTACTGTAACTCTTCATTTCTTGCACAAATTAAAACTTTAGCAAACTTATATTTTTAGAATTATTAGGATTTTGCCCTCAATGTGTAGAAAATAAAATTTACAAGTTTAATTTTAGATGTGAAGATATTATAATAAACCAAAAATGGTTTAAATTAATTTCTTTAATTTTTTAGCAAAGTTACCAAAATGCCCCTAACTCTTAAACTTTTCATATTATGGACAAGAGTATTTTGGTCTTTTTCATTCAAAAACTATGAGCAGCTAGTTTTCTTCCCCTTTAAGAGACATATGTCATCAGGAAAAAAAAAAAAAAAAAAGGGACTGATCATGAGCTACTTGAGTACACTTATCCTCACATGGGATTGCCTAAGCTTGAATTGAGATATCCTCTCTTAGAAAGCAGCCATATCATCCGTGAGGTTTGGGCTTATAAGTTTTCATTTTCTTCTTCTCTTCTCTTAAGAGAACTCTAAGATTTTGAAGTAGGAATTCCTTATTAGGTGCAATTTGCAAATAAACAATCTCTCAAGACATTTTGGTATGTATTCAAAACTTCCTTTCCTCATTTCCTTCCTATTGATTATAATTTTACGTTACATCTAAATAACACTTTTTCTAACAAGTTATTTGTAATGTTGTGAACTTTTTATAAAATTATTTTTTTGAAAATTGAAATAAAAATTGAGAAACTTCCTAAATGAATTAGGGTTTGGAAATTATGTTTATGAGAATCTATGGTTGTCTAGTTTATCATAAATTTTAAGGTTTATAATTCGGAGTTTTCTACACAAAGTTATACATATTTAAATGAGGATTGTTTTATGAAACAAAAACTGAAAGAACTCTTAGTATTTTTTATATTTGATATGGTTTCACAAATTAAAACTAAGAAAATTATATCTTGTTTTAAAGCTTGACATGTCTAGTATTTGAAACAATTTATGGTTTTTCATTCAAAATTTCTAAACAAAGTTATGCCAGTTTAACCAAGAGGATATCAAGTAAGATTGGTACTGAGAAAATTGTTTGAAACCAATTGAAATTTTTGTAATTTGAAATTGTTTTATCAATTGGAATGAGATGATTTATATGTTTTTTTAAAGCTTCAAATGTCTTGTTTAATATGAATTTTAAGGTGTATTATTTCGAATTTTTTAGACAAATTTAAAGCAACTAAAGGTACGTCCTACTGCAATTATGCTAAAAAATCTGTTTTGAAATAATTAATATTTTATGGATTTAAAAGGCTTTTACATGTGATATTTGAGTGTGCGATACCTGATTTTTAAAGATTAAAATGTCTATTTTTTGTATGTTTTTACATAAATGAATTTAAATATTTCTACCAAAATTTATATGTGAATATACAAGGGTAGGTTTAGGAGTACCCTAAAACTATTTAAAATGCATGGATCAAATACAATTAACTATTAACAAACCTTATTTTGGAAGTATTATAGTGCCTTTTAGTTTGAATTAACTAAGCAAGCTATGTCGTTATTCTTGTTCTAATACAAATGTGATTATCTAGGAAGAGTCGAACAAGCAAACCCAATAGTACACTTAGAGAACCATCAGTGACATAGTACTGTGAGTGGATACTTAAAATCTTTTTTAAAGCATTGATAACATTGTGTTGAACTGCATTCATGTTCAAATAAATCCAGTTTGTACAAGTTGCATGTTTATGGAAAGTGCATTCGCTTTTTCTAGTATTGGCAAAAAAATTACACATCAATTTCAATGCACTTCAAGAACATATACATCATGAGAATATATTTTATTTTTATTAACAAAATCAATCAAGTAAATGAAAGATAATTTGAAGCAATTTATGATTAAATCAATTTTATTGCTTATACTAATTTTTATACAAGCTTACAAGTTCAGTAAATAATTTATAATTTGTAGAGTACTTCCTCTCATGTATTTATGATAGTTGGCTTTACTCAGCATTTAGATAATGCAATGACTTGGTAAGACATTATGACCAATAGATTTAGTTCAGTTAAGCTTACTATGATGTTTACTAATTCAGTTTGATATCACAAGTTCAGTATCATGTTACAAGTTCAGTATGATGACAAGTTCAGCTAAGTCAGTGTACACATGACTCATGTATCAACAAAGCCAACTGAGCCATTTAAATGGCCATTTTAAACAAGTTTCGCATAAGTGTAGTTTAGAGCTAGCACCTTTGTGTGCCAAATGTTTCCTACGTGTTCGACCAGATCCCCATGTTCGACCAGATCTCCATGTTCTTTTGGCAATAAAAATATAGTTCTCATGGTTATATATTAATATTTTATTTATATACTGATCATAGCATTATTATATTCTAAAAATCATGGACATATAAATATTTATCATAATGTTATTTCATTATAAGTCATGAACATGTCATTCATAGTTTTCCAAGTATCAAAGTAAAATTATTTTATGAAACTCAGTTTGTACATTTATGAGTTCATAAATTTATCATAAACACTATATGTATGTTATTATTATCAATATGTATTTCATGATAATTCATAAAAAATTCATACATAGTTTACATGAGTACTATATTATTTTATAAAACTTATCCACTCATTAAGCATTCAAGCTCACCCTTTATGTTTACTTTTTTTCCCCTAGGAGATCACAAAATTTTGTTAGCATCATACTTGTTGGAAGGTAGTGCTTACCATTTGTGGGCTTCTTTTCAAAGAAAACACATCGATCCTACAACTATCACTTGGGCTAAGTTTCAAGAGCTTAAGATGATCAATATTTTTCAAGTGTTTACCGTGACATGAAACAAGCTGAATTTTATAGACTTATTTAGGGACCTATGGGGATTGTAGAATATGAGCAAAGATTTACTGAGTTGTCCCATTATGCTCTATGGTTAGTAGAAGTTGAATAAGATAAATGCAACCAATTTTTGCAAGGCCTTCGGGGAGTAATTCGAACCCCATTCTCCTCATCAGGGCATGCTCAATATAGGACATTGGTTTAGGCTACATTAAGAGTGGAGTGTTGTATTTCTGAAGGACAATGTTATAGAGATATACAAAGACAGAAATATATGCAAGAGTTGATCAGAAGGTGTCTCAAGTAGTAGACCATCAAAGAAACAAGTTATAAGTTAAGGAGGGACTAGGAATAGTTTCAGACCCCATGATCATACTAGTTAGGGTACTAGTTTCAGCCAAGATATAGTACAACACAAGCTAGCAATCAAAGTCGGGAGTCAAAGCCCTCTTATAAAAAAAGAAATCAAAGTGAACAAGAAAGCCAATTTACTTATCCCCAGTGTACAACATGTAGTAAAAGACATGAAGGCCTCTATAGAATGGGTAGTGGTGAATGTTACCATTGTGGTTAGTTAGGGCACATGAAGAAGAATTGTCTATCTTTTGCTCAATCCAACAATTAGGTACAAGGGGTAGTGTCTTCTCAAGGGAAAAACACATGCACCATAAATCAAGGAGTACAACAAAATGGGTTTGATGCTTCTACTAGTCGAGCTCAACCTGTTAATCCAAATGCAAGCTGCCAACAAGGTCAACCTGGTCGCCTTAAGACTCGAGATAGAGTGTGTGCTTTGACCAACCAAGAAGCACAAGCATCTCCTGATGTTGTAATGGGTACGTTATCTATCTCTAATCAAGTTGCTCATGCTTTAATTGATCCTAATTCAACACAATCTTTTGTATCACGAATCTTTTCAATGCATACAAATAAAAATTTAGAGACACTAGAAAGTCCAATGGAGTTAACTACTCTAGTTGGTGATTCATTATTAGTAAGAAATGTCTTTAAGGAAAGTGTTGTAAAGGTCGGTGACCTGAGTTAAAAGCCAACTTAATTCCCCTTGACATTCATGATTTTGATGCAATATTAGGGATGGATTGGTTAGCTATGCATTATGCCTCCATTGATTGTTTTAGAAAGGAGGTATTGTTTAGAAGTCTTAATCAACCTAAAATCACCTTTCAAGGAGAACATTAAATTCTCCCACAGTGCATAGTATCTGTCGTTATTGCCAATCGAGTTCCCCACACGTGTAGTTAAGAGCTAGTTCCTTCGTGTACGAACAAATCTCCATGTTCTCTTGGCAATAAAAATATAGTTCTCATGGTTATATATTTTATTACATATTGATCATAACATTATTATATTCTAAAGATCATAGACATATAAATATTTATCATAATGTTATTTCATTATGAGCCATGAACATGTCATTCATGGTTTTCCAGGTATCAAAGTATAATTATTTTATGAAACTCAGGTTATACATTTTTGAGTTCATAATTTTATCATAAAGACTATACGCAGGTTATTATTAGCATGTATTTCATGATAATTCATAAACAATTCATACACAGTTTACATGAGTATTATGTTATTTTATAAAACTTATCCACTCACTGAGCTTTCAAGCTTATCCTTTATATTAATTTTTGTCCCCCAGGTAACATGTTTTCAAGCCACATCACGTGAGTTTGGAGGCTTTGGATCCCCTTTTCTTGTGCGGTCTAGGTTGTTTTATTTAATTTTTGTCCCCTAGGTAACATGTTTTTAGGCCACATCACGTAAGTTTGGAGGCTTTGGATCCCATTTTCTTGTGCGGCCTAAGTTGTTTTATTTCCTTTCAAGTTTGTATAGTGTATTATGGCTGTTAGAGAAACTCTAGCACATTTTGTATCAAATGATACAATAATTAATTTATGAGTTGTCGCATCACCTTCTCCTTTTTGTGGTTAGAAACTTAAAATCTTTTGCCTCTATCTACTTCCTTAGGAATCTTGTTGCATAAATTTTTGAAATGATTTATCATTAAAGCAGTTCCATTCTTTATGGGATGAGCAGCATAATCTTTATTACAATAATGACATGCAGTTTAGGGTATAAATGTATGAAAAATGATTCCATATTTTTGACCTGAAATTTTTTGGCTTCTTCATATGAGATTCATTATTTGGACCAACATTGCTTGCTTCTATTCTCCTTTTTAAAGTTGACTCATTTAAATTTAGTGGTGTCTTTTTCATTTTCGCTAGATGAATTTTAGGTTTAATGTCTTCGATCATAGTAAAGTCTAAAAATTGACTTGGTCTAATAGACTCATGTAGATCATCATCACCTACATATAGATGTGTACATAATATTAAACAAAAATGCAGACTAATTATTAGACATAGGTAGGCAATTACATATGCTAGAACAAATTAAAAGTTTCGAATAGAACATAACTCTAATAGACAACAGACCATAGACAAAATACATCTAATAACACAATCACTAAACTAATAATCTTAGCAAGAACAAGAAACACAAGAAGAGCAAAAGCACCATGTTGAACCACATAACGGCATGTCACAAAAACATAGAGCGTAGCCAAATGATGTAATATGAAGAGAATATCATTGGGTAAGAAAATTATATAATGAAGAAAGTCTAGTAAGAAATAAGCTATGCTAAATTCAAGTACAGTGTTATGGGAAGTTGTATTTGGGTAGTCAAAAGTAGAATAGTATTTATGAGTTTTTAGTATTGCATGGAGGGCTAAAAAAGCGTACCATGAGCTAGAGAGATCACTACTATAAATTTGGCTTTATAGGACGGTCACTGGTCGTCTTATAAAGCCCCGTTCTAAAAGAATCGAAAAAATAGGACGTTGACGGAGCGTCTTAAAATTTTTTTTATAGGACGGCTACTTTTAAGACGGCCTCTGACTGTTTTATAAAATTCTTTTAGGACGGTCATAAAAAAAAAATTCTTTTAGGACAGCCAGTAGTCGTCCTAAAAGAAATTCTTTTTTTTTTTTTGTGTTCGTCAAGTACTGAAATCTATATATAACATGTACAATTTTATTTTATTCTAAAAACACGATTATATATATATATAATTAAATACACAAATATAATTTTTGAATAATATATATTTTTAATTAAAGATATAACCAATTAAAAAGAAAAAAAAATGGCGCGACTTTCAATTTTTCTTTTCCCGCTTTAGTTTTTCAATTCCCTATTTCTTTTAGGACTCAACTTGACAATCAAAATTCAACCCATAGATTCACAATAAGAAACTAACAAACCAAATATCATTAATACTCAACATTAAGATTGATACTCATAACAGAAATGCAAAGAAAATGATCAAAGATGGGCAAAAAAATTGCAAAGGAAAATCAAGGAGAATGATCAGAGTGAGCAAAAGGAAACAAAGAAATCAAATGTCCAACTATTTAAAGAAAAAAATAATTATTAAAGTCGAACAAAATACAAATATCAACCCAAAGTAGAGAATATATATATATTAAAAAAATTATCAAAGATTAGCGTAAGAATAAAACAAATAATAAGTGCAGAATAAATAGTCAAAGCCTTCACATGCTACCAGCTCTACTAGTAAAAATCAATTATTGTTGGTGGTGATATTGAAGGGGATGGGGATAAGGATGAGTGTCCTGGTGAGAAAGAGGAGGAGAGAAAGTAGGACGAGAAATTGAATTTTTTTAATTTAAAATGAGTTAGGTTCACTTGCGAGGAGAAAGATATATAAGTAAAAAAAATTACACTCGTTCTTTTAGGATGAACACAAAAAAAAAAATTCTTTTAAAACGGCCAGTAGCCGTCCTAAAAGAAATTTTTTTTTTCGTCTAGTACTGAAACTATTAGCCGTCCTAAAAAAATTTCTGTGTAAATTCTTTTAGGACGTTCTATATAGTAACATATAAGACGGCTAATAGCCGTCCTAAAAGAATTTTTTTTAAGACGGTTAATAGCCGTCTTATAAAGTTCTGCTTAATTTTTTCCGTAATAGCCTTCCTATATTTCTTATAGGACGGCCATATACTTGAGACCGTCCTATTTGTTTCTCACTCTAAATTATAAGCCGTCCTATATTGTCCAAATTGTAGTAGTGGATTAAACAACTTGAACCTTCAGCTTTATGCTTTGCCCATTTGTTGAAAACCATAAATTAAGCAAACAGATATAAGAAGAGCAATAGAAAGAAGAAAGTGGGTAGTGTAGGACTGCAAAGAATTTGAGTCTCCAAGTGAAAAGATAATAACCCAAAATAAAGAACACGTACAAAAAAATAAATTCAAAATCTTCTATACTCTGAACAATATTGGAAATCAAATCACATGAATTGGGATAAAGAGAGTACAGAATTATTGGAATTAAATAAAGTAGCAATTGATGAGGATTGGATCAGTTTAATTGAGAAGAAACGTAAAACAATTAGATAGTGGTGTGAACAGTGATTGGTGGAGGACGTATTTAGTTTAATACGTTGAAGGATAGAGCAACCTGAAAAATTTATATTAAAATATTTTATATTCATCTAATACTTCCTTGTTCAGCCCCAGGAAATCATTATATGTTACATTATGGATAAAAAGAATAAAAGTCTTTAAATGAAATAGAGATATTTTAAAAAAAATTAAAAGATTACTAGCATATTTTCATGAGAGGAAATTAAAAAAATTGGTACCAAAATTATGCTCAAATTCAATTATATTCCTAATTCGCAAAGTTAACCAATCTCTGCCGGAAAATCCCAGTGATAAACTTACAGAGTAAGAAGAAGAAAACTAAGAGAAAGCGAAAAATGGAAGCAGTAGCAGAGGGACTATGGGGACTAGCAGATTTCTTTTGAAATCTATTTCTTCTTGTTGTGATTTGAAATTCCGGGCTATAGTCTTCTTAGTCAGTGTTACCATTTGGTTGGTGCTACTCCTAATTTCTTATCAGATAAAATCACAATTTTATGAAGGATATGAAGAATCTTATAAATTCACACTCTTACCTATTCCTTCCATGAGCAGCAATGGAACCACAACAGCGGGACCTGGGGGGAGTTAGTGGTCGTAAGGAGGTTGGCGGGAGCTGGTGCGCTGGAGAAGGCTGGCTTGGGGAGGATGGGGTGGCGACTAGAAAACTCAGAGAAGAGATGGAACTTTTAGTTTGGGATCGTAAATTTGTAAGTTGTATTTGCTTAATTGTTTTTGAAAGTCTGAAACAGCTGGAAAAAAAATGAAATAATATAATTTTAATAATATATATATTTTTGTTTTTTTTTTTTAAAGAATAATATAATGTATTTTTAAAAATAATTTTTAATATATTATAAGTAACAGTTCGGTCCGGTTTAAAAATTTGTATAATCGGACCGAACCATTTATAAAACGGTTGGAAAAAATAAAAACTAAACTAGACCATATGATTTACAAAACTATCTGATCTGGTCTGATTTTTAGGTTTAAATTAGTTTGGTTCAATTTTTAGACACTCTTATCTTCCATGAATGTCCTAAGTTTATTATTGGTTATGACTTTCTTCAAAAATTAAATTCCAACCTCTTTGCGTTGTGACTAATAAGTTTTTTTCCAGTAGTGTAGAGAATAAAGCTTATTCTCAAATTCTAAAATCTAACTTGCTAATTCAAAGGAGGGTGTTGATCTCTTAGCTTCATAAGATCATTTTCAAGCTTTGGGATTTGTTGAAGAAGCCCACTGAAATTCTTCTTTTTCCACACCGACAATGGTTCGCAACAATTTTGTAGTTTAAACAATAATTTTTCTAAACTTGTTAAGGAAATCTCAAAGCCTACAAATTCGCAAGTGCATGAGTAGTGTACAAATGATAAGTATTTTAAGAATGAGTGTCAAACCCATGAAGATTGATTATTTAGTAATTAGAGTACCGAAATTGGATCATGTATAATACTATTTAGACTAACGAATATTGTTCAAAATAAAATAAAATAAAAGAAACCTAAATTAATTAATTACATTAATTAAAATGATTGAAAAACTAAAATACTGAGTTCCTAAGATTATAATTTTTCCAAATTTACTCACTAGGATGCTTAATTTTTTTAACACATTTGAAATGCAAAATTGAATACAAGCAATATAGAATTGTATTTAGTTTTGACATCACAAATATATTCAAAAATTACTACCTATGTTTGTTAGTCAAACTCTCTAATTTAATTACAATCCACATGTCTATGGTCATTAGAATTTAAATCCTAAAATACTTACCCATATGTCTATGGCCATTAGGATCTTAGAATTTATTAAGCACTAGAGTTTACTAAGACTATATATTATATATGGGTGTTTCCACCTCATGCAAATATGTCATTTTACTTATGATCATAAGACATTTCATTCTTTCAAAGCAAACATATCACCAAATTAACCTAATTAGCGATTGAGTAACTAGGTGTAATAAACATAGAGTAAATTAAACAATCCATAAGTATATAAATATATTAAAATAAAAATATAGCATTTAACATTAAATAAATGGGTTCACTAGAATCCTAGAGATAGAAACTACTCCATAAATATTTTTAAGCACAAAATCTTAGAGAAATTAACATTAAAAATATAAAAGAAACAAAAACAGAAAAAGGAAAAGAAGAAACCCAATAGAGATGGTCAAATCCTATGCTCTAAGTGCTCCATTTGCTCCATTTTGGCTCTTTTTCTCTTTAAAATCTCCATGAAATGTGTAGAGAGTTTATCTCTCTATCTAGCCTCCAATACCCAAAAATGGGGCTATTGCTAGGTTTAAAATGACAAAATTTGTGTAACAATCAAAATCAAATCGTGACAGTTGAATTAAATGGAATGAATGCATCAGATTGTGATATGTGACACTAAAAAAGGACAAAGCAGAGGCCTAGACACATGGCGCTTTGAATGGATGACGTGGATTGCTAAGGATTCAAAGGATGAAGTGGCGCATTCTGATTCGTAGGGAAGAAATGCAAACCGCAAGACTAGATGATATGGTGTGACACTTGTCTTCATTTAATTCAATACCGCGCGTTGATAAGGATTACTGAGTAGGAAAACATATGGCATGCAATGAGAGGCAGACGAAACTCTGAGTGAAGGTAGAGTTGACACCTGGCGAAGCTACTGTGCTGGCCTCTTCGACACATGGTTCTCAATGATTGTTGTGTTTGCTTGCGTGTCGTCCAGTAAAAAAACACATTAAGTCAAAAAGTACAATGATAACTTTCATAGACTTATCACACCCCAAACTTAACATTTTGTTTATCCTCAAGCAAAACAAAACATTAAAATACCTAAGAAATCATGAATAATAAAATAATAAAAATAAATATAATGATTAATGGACATGCAAGTTGACCAACAAGAGTTTCTCAAAGGTTGTACATTGTACATGACTCAAGGATACACATAAACATTGACTAAGCATGAAAATTCAATCAAGTACATGCTCCATTCTCAATTGATCATCTCGTGTGTGTGTGATATGCCTTTTATTATTTTCATAGCATGAAAGTTAGATAAATTCATGCAAACATACAATGCAAGTAGGATCTCAAACATAAAACATGGAAAAGTCTCATACGTTTGCTTTTCATGCCCCTCTCTACTAATGTAGACACACACAAAGCCTAGGATCATTAGGACTTCATTAAGTTTGTAATGTAAGTCTAAGGCAAGGGAAGAAAATTGGATACAATTTAGGTTCAAATCACACCTTTAGCACATACATTTTTTTCTTCTAAAATCACATAAACTTTCACACATCAAGTACATCAAACTTATTTTCTTCTTTGATTATCACACAAAAACTTTCTCTCTTTTTTTTTTGCTCAAATTTGTTTTTGTTTTTTTTACCAACTCTTACTCACAACATTATATTAAACTTCAAAATATATATAAATAAAATCCATTGCTAAAGATGTGAGGATAAAGTGGGAAGATATTTTAAGTTAGGTAAAATGTAGTTGCCAAAGAAAATGTCAATATTTTGCTCAAAGTGGGTGACGAAAGATGCATATGTACGTGGTAGGTAAGAAAGGCTCAACCAATCCAAAAATAGCTTAAATCACCTCCCTAGCATTGTGTCGTCTAAGATTTCGCCTCAAGAGACAATCACATAAATTTTAAGATTTGTGAGACCTAAAGCATGCATTATTCACGCAAACCTTTCTAAACATGCATATTAAGCAACAATTAAGGCATTGTACTCAAGCATAGAATATCACAATCAAAAATAGAACTTAGAATAAGAACAAATCTATACTAATCAACATCCATGCTTTTCGAAACAATCATGCTCAAAACAACCATAGTTATTATCATTGGAACTAAAAATCAATCAACAAAGCAAGCACATAAAATCACATATTTCACAATTTCAAACATGCTTTCACAATAACATAATAAACTAAACTAAACTAAATTACCAAAGGAATTAAGATATTCCCACCTCCAAACTTAACATGTACATTGTCTCTAATGTACAAAACATTAAAAACAATAGCAAATAAAAGATGAGAAAACTCCTTTACTTGATGTTTTAATCCTTGTTGACTTGATAGGATTGATGTAGCACCAATTTCCTTTTTTATTAGCACCTACAAAACTAGAAACATACTAATTAATAAATAATATAAATAAATTAAAAATATATATATTAAAGTAATTAAAATTTAAATGACTTGGGTTGTCTTCCAAGAAACATCACATTTATAGTCATTGACTAGACTTTTCACCACTTGTCAAGGTGAATAATACTTAAAGTATTCCATGAATAACCATTTTATGGTTTTTATGGAGGTAGGATCATGGTCTCCAAATTTGTTCATAGGGTCCCAAACCCACATCCTTGCGATTGAGGCTTCATGACTCTTTTCTAGAAAATGGAAACCTCCAATTCCAACACATAACCCAATGGCTTCATCAAAAGGCGGTTGGGGTCTCCTTCAAGAACTAACACTCCCCAAGTTCTTGTCCAAAATTTAGCTCATAGCAATCGTCATCATAGGGAGGAACCATGGTACATAATAGCACAAATTTCACCACTTCAATCTTACTCTTCATGGTAAGCTCCCCTTTATGTCTATCAAATTTGCGCTTGCCGATTGCTAAGACTTCTCTCCATATAGAACTAGAAATCTTCCTCACATCCTCTTGAACTACCACATTCTCCTCAACTTCATCACTGGGATCATCTTCTACCATATGCCCGATTTTTTCTTCTAACTCCCCACTTTCATTTACTTCCTCTTCATCCTTCGTTACAAATAGCTCGTAGCTATGCTCAGTTATGTATTTCTCAATCAACTCCTTCATGGAAGGTTTCTTCTCTTGTAGAAGTGGTGGTGATTGTACATAAGAACTTGATGCATATGTTGGCCATGTAGAAGAGTCCCTTTCTTGATTATAGTTCCAAGAGTGAGCATGTTGATTCCCCCAATCTGTGTGTTGATAGGAGTGTGATGACTCTGGATTGATGTAAAAGCTATCATAGGTGTGGGCTCCTCCATTCCATCCATAGGCATGAAAAGGATGTTGTGTGAATTGATTTTTCATGTATGACCTCAACAAGAAAAGATGATAATGCTCTTGTATGGTAAGATCCCTCACAATAGCATTATGCTTAATGCTTACTATGAGGTTAGTTGCCTCCTCAAAAGTCATCCTTGCATCCCTAAACCTTTGATACTCATAAGAGTCCTTCACTTATCAAGCAACACTCAAAAAGAACATAAAATACATAAAGCATAATAACAGACTAATAAAAAAAAACAAATAAAATGAAATGAAATAACTAAGAAAAAAAAATAACACACTAAAAGCAAATAAATAAATAAAAAAAATTTGTATTTAAATTTTTTTTGAAACTAAATGTCTAAATTAGTATTAGCTATGCTTAGTATCAATATCAATCCACTAAAAAAACTCAATCCCCTGCAACGGCACCAAAAACTTGGTACGAATTCCCGCAAGTATACAGTAAGTGCAAAAGTAGTAAAGTGTGCGTAAGCATGAGTCGAACCTCAAAGACTTGAGATAATTTTGTATATTAAGATTAGCTATCAAGTTTTTATGCATTTTGCTTTATTTGAACGATCAAGTTTTTGAATGTAGAATTTAAATGCCAAATTGAACTAAATGAAATTAAACAAAAGAAGTTTTTAACACAATTAAAGGAAATCTAGGGATTCAACTTCCCCCATTCTACTCCCATGAATTTTCGTGTCTCATTAATAGTAACTACAATGTATGAATTATTAATCAAACTTTACTCAAATAATTATCACTTACATGTCTATGGCCATCTAAGCATACATGGGTCATTAAGCAAATAGAGTTTAAAAGTGATTACATACAAAATAATGAAAATTTCTTCATCATTATACATTCCAATTTAATGCATGTTCACAATTTCATATCTATTTTTCAATTGCACACAAAATTAACAAATCACCTAATTAAATAGCCAATTTAATTAAGAACATTAAATATATTAAATTAGACAATCAAAACACTATAATAATATTAAATAAACATTAAATAATCATGTTCATAGAATGAGTTCCATTAAAATTCCTAGGACAAAATCTCTACTCCATAATACCCATTTTTAAAACAATGAAAACAAGAGAAAAAATTATAAGAAACATAAAGATTACACCTGGAGGAGTTGAATGGTGAAATTGTTGTGTAGAATCCCTCCAAAAATGCTCCAAAGTTGCCTCTTTCTACTAAAAAACCTCAAACCCTTGTCTCGTGCTCAAAAATGGTGAAACATTGCTCAAAATCTAATTTTTTGTGTTCTACCCGAATCTGCCTTTATGTTGAGGCTAAAACCATTGAAAAATGTCTCATCTAGACTGTTCGATCAGCTTTTTGATAAATTGTTAAATGAAAATCATTTAAAAAAGGTGCTTCTCAATAGGAGGATGTCATTTGGCACTGAAAATAGGCAGAGCATGAAACGTGACAGAGAAAACACGGGAGCTGGTGTGTGTGACACGTGGCGCATTGCGGGAGGCTAACGAAGACCGGTCTGTTGAGTTGTCGCCCCAGGCACCCGCAATTGGTTGGCATTTCTAGCATGGTGGGACACTTGGACCATTCAATGATTTTTGAAATGAATGCCATGTTGACATGTGTCACGGTAATTGGGAAGCTTTGACACCCGACGCTCATTGATTTGTTGGTGTGGATTATATGGCGCCCAGCTGGCTTCCACATGATTTTGGATATTTTTAAGGCATCTCAAATACTTCTATGTGCATACCTGCATAAAACAAACTAATAAAAAATTCCTAAAAATTCCAAAAAATTATATTTTCATCCATTTTTACCATTTGACTCAAAACTTATCTTATTTTAATATTTTAACCCAAAAAATATTATTTATTTAATTAGACAAGTTAATATTGAGCATAAAAATGATATAATAACTCTATTTTCATAGAGTTATCACACCCCCAAACTTAATATTTTTTTTTGTCCCAAGCAAAACATAAATACAAACTAAACAACTCAAAATTAACATCTAAATATGGTATAAATAACAAATTCATAACTATTAGTGATATTAGTTTCAAGCATATTCAATAAATTAGAGGACCCTCAAAAATCAACCATTACACTTAACGTAGATATCCATATGGTTATCAATCCATAATGCATTCATTTAAGGGTATGACCAAATTTTTCAATGACATGCTCCATGTGCATGTGTGTTATACCAAACTAGTTTATATCATATCATCAATAAGCTAATGTGGACCATGCAATTATAAGAATGGTCTACAATAGTACCAAACTTCACAAGTCCATATTTAGTCTCTCTCTCCCCTAACATAAATGCAAGCAGAGAGTGAAATCAAAAGGTCTTTCAAAACTTGTAATGATAGGTTATATGGGTAGGTGAGATAGAAAATATTTAGGCTCAAATACACTCTTAGAAAAACAAATACATACAATAAACTATTGAGCTTGCAACTACAAGTAGTGTACCCTCAAACTTAGGTCTTCTTTTTTTATTTCCCTTCATTTTTTTTCAACTATTTTTTAACCGAACAAAATAAACCACACATTCTCAAAACATACAAGCTCAAAAATAGATAACACAATACACATTTAACTAAAGGTGTCATGAGTAAGTGGAATTTATCATTTAGGCTGGGCTAATCACATAGGTAAAATGAAATGAAATGTCAACATAAAGGCTAATGTTAACATAAAGGCTCAAATGGGTAACTAAAGACATAATTAATCATGGTGGCTTGAAAAGCTCAATCAGTCCAAAGAAGGCCTAAATCATTTCTCAACCAAAGCAGCACATATGATTTTGCCTTAAGAGACACCAAAGTGGATTCTAAAGTTTGTTATAGACACATAAATCATAAATGCATAAAATTCACATAAACTTCTCAAGATAAGCATACAAATTCACAGCGCTATGACATGTGCATATAGAATGGAGCATTTTAAAATAAGAGAAATTTATCAATACATACCTCAATGAGTACACATGTTCATAACTACCACATTTTAATCCAAATCTAATGCATGTCAACCACAAATCATCATTGGGTTCCTATTAAATTCATTTCACAAAGAATTCACCAACATAACCATAGCTATACTAGTCATTTTTACCATAAAACTATAATCTCACCAAAGAAGCAAAAGTTTCCTACCCCCAAACTTAACATGCATATTGTCCCCAATATGCAATAAAAGAAACAAAAGAGAATAAAGGATAAGAAAACTCCCTCAAAACTTGAAGCTTTAACATTTTGATTTGTGTCTTCTTCAAGCTCCAATACTTCTCTTTATTATCTACAAAAACCAAAATTTGTTAATTTATTCAAAAATTGGGCGACCTCCTAACAAACGCCTATTTTTATAGTCATTGGCCTTACTTTTCCTTCTTTGCTCTACTCTTCATGGTCCATAGTACCCTACTTGACCATAGATATGAGTTTCTCTACCTTTTCTCCATAAAAATGCTTGAACCATTGTCCATCACCAAAAATCTCTTCTTAGCATTGTCTTCTTATTCAATCGCTCCATGTAAAAATCCTTGGGTGATGGTAAAAGGACCTGACTATCTAGATTTTAGCTTACCCAGAAACAACTTCAAACGATAATTAAATAAAAGATATTGTTGTCATAGTTCGAAATGGCGCTCTGCAATCCTCTTGTCATGTCATCTCTTGGTTTTGTCCTTATAAATCTTGGCATTCTCATAGGCAAAAAGAAAAAGTTCATCAAGTTCATTTAATTGCAACCTTCTCTTCTCACCAGCCACTTTGACATCCATATTTAACTCTTTCAAAGCCCAAAAGGCTTTGTGCTCCAACTCCACAGGAAGACGACATGCCTTTCCATATACAAGTCTATATGGAGTCATACCAATAGGTGTCTTAAATGTTGTCCTATATGGCCATAAGGCATCTTCTAACCTCATGGACCAATCTTTTCAAGAGGGATTGACCGTCTTCTCTAGTATCCTCTTTATTTCCCGGTTAAAAACCTCAACTTGCCCACTTGTTTAGGGATGATAGGGAGTTTCTACTTTATGCTTGACATTGTACTTTGTGAGTAGGGATTTAAAAATCCTATTGCAAAAATGACTTCCCCCATCACTAATGATGGCTCTTGGAGTTCCAAACCTTGTAAAAATCTTCTTCAAAAAATGGACTACCACTTTAGCATCATTGGTTGGCAAGGCGAGAGCTTCAACCCATTTGGATACATACTCCACGGCTACCAAAATCTATTAGTTCCCATATGATGACACAAACGGTCCCATGAAATCTATCCCCCACACATCAAATAGCTCCACCTCCAAAATATTCTTCAAAGGCATCTCATGTCTCTTGGATATATTGCCAACCCTTTGGCATCTATCACAACTCTTAACAAACTCATAAGTATCTTTGAAGATGGTGGGCCAATAGAATCCAAATTCAAACAATTTTGTTGATGTCCTTGCACTACCAACATGCCCTCCATACTCTGAAGCATGACAGTGCTTAAATATGTCTCCAACCTCCTCAAAAAGAACACATCTTCTCAACAACCCATTAGAACATGTTTTAAATAAAAATGGCTCATCCCACAATACAACCTACTTTCTCTTAAAGACCTCTTCTTTTCCATAGAAGATAAATCCGGTGGCATCATCCCACATGCAACATAATTAGCATAGTCGACAAACCAAGGCATGCTTACATGATTAATTGTAAATACTTTTTCATCATGAAATGCATAATTAATAATCAAATTATCATCATTACCTCCATGCTCTAATCTTGATAAATGATCTACCACTAGGTTTTTCGACCCCTTCTTGTCTCTTATCTCCAAGTCAAATTCTTGAAGGAGAAGAAACCATCTAATCAACCAAGGTTTTGCATCCTTCTTTGCCAATAGGTATTTGAGTGCCAAATGGTCCATATATACAATGACTTTGGTACCAACATGATAGGTCCGAAACTTCTCAAATGCAAAACTATTGCCAAGAGCTCCTTCTCAGTCGTTGCATAGTTTGCTTGGGCATCATTAAAGGTTTTACTCGCATAGTAAATAGTATGAAAAATCTTTCATTTCCTTTGTCCCAAAATCACTTCAACCGCATAATTTGATGCAACACACATCAACTCAAATGGTAAATTCTAATCAGGAGTTATAACAACTGGTGCAGTCACCAACCTTTTTTTTAACAATTTGAAGGCTTCTAAACAAGCCTTATCAAATTTAAATGGCCTATCTTTCTCCAAGAGATTACATAAAGTCTTAGATATCTTGAATAAATCTTCTATAAACTTCAGCATGGCCAAGGAAACTCCTTACCCCTCTCACATTGGTTGGTGGAGCAACTTTTCAATTACCACAATTTTTACTCTATCAACCTCTATTTCCTTGGAGGACAATCTATGCCCCAAAATAATTCATTCATTAACCATGAAGTGACATTTCTCCCAATTTAAAACCAAATTGGTTTCCTCGCATCTTTGCAAAACAAGAGAAAGATGATGTAAGCAAGCATCAAAAGTGTCACCAAACATAGAAAAATCATCCATAAAAATCTCTAGGATTCTCTACACCATGTCCGAGAAAATAGCCATAATGCATCTTTGAAAAGTAGTCGGTACATTACACAACCCAAAAGGCATTTTTCGAAAAGCAAATGTTCCATATGGACAAGTGAAAGTAGTCTCACCACTACAATCTAGGCAATATAGGATGGCTTCTAATATAGAGTGAGAAACAAATAGGGTGGTCTCAAGTATGTAGCTGTCTTATAAGAAAAATAGGATGGCTATTACGAAAAAAATTATGCAAAACTTTAGCCGTCTTAAAAAGAATTTTTATAAGACGGCTAGTAGTTGTTTTATTTATTGGTATATAAAAAGGCTACTAGCCATCCTATAAGAATATATATATTTTCTTGGAGGACGGCTAGTATACCAACAAATAAGACGGCTTCTAGCTGTCCTATAAGAAAATATTTATGGTTCAAAAACACTTCACTCACATGCATGTACAACATATTTCCAACAAAAACAAGCTGAAACCCCACCCTCTATTTGTGATTTTTCAGTGCCGTCGTCTCCACCAATGCCACCACCAACGCTTCCCAATGCTACTTCCGAAACCCCACACGGTTTCCACCTCAACACTCTAAAACCAACCCTGTGTTTATCACCTTACCTCGTGTTCGCCGCCCTAGGCAAAACCCCACTCCATCTCCGCAGCCCCAAGTAAAACCCACCCTATGTCCACCCCGTCTCCAACAAGTACGCGTGTATTCCTCCCCTCCCTTTTTTTTATGTAGCTGTTTTATATCAATTTTTTTTGAAATTATTTATATATGAACATATTATTATGGTTTTTTTGATATATAGTTGTAGTATATTATATATGGAAATTATTTAAAATAAATGTATACAAACAGTTTTAATTAAAACTAAAATGTGGACAGTTTTTGACTTTTCTATAAACATTACATATAGAGCTGTTATAGACCGTCTTAAAAAAGTATTATTGACAGTCCTATAAAATGTATATAGGAAAACTATTGACCATCCTATAAAATGCTATAGGACGGCTATTGACCGTCCTATAAAATCTTTTTAGGACGGCTATTAACTGTCCTATAAAATCTTTTTAGGACAGCTATTGACCGTCCTATAAAATGACACATATTATAAACCTTTTTAAGGATATTTAATAAGTAACTTATTTTGCAATATAGTTTCATTTAATATTCGATAAGTGAATTATTTTTAAATTAGGAATTGACAAGAGATTGTTTACAAAGATATATAGGATGGATAAGAGTTGGATGTCTATGGCTAGAACATATGTACAATTTATTGAGAGTGGAAATTTTTTTGATATTTGCTTCTGATAATTCAACCAAAAAAGATCGAATTTGTTGTCCATGTTTGAAGTGTGCAAATTTGAATTTTTTTAGTGTGGTTGAAGTTAGAAATCATATCTATCATAATGGCATTGATAGTGGATATAAAAATTCGTATCATCATGGACAGACTAAAAAGCAAAGTTCAAAAGTTTATCCTCCTGAAGAATTCAGCAATGTCAATCCACGTAGAAATGACTTTCACAAATAGTGCAAACAACTTTGAAAATGACAATTATGATGAAAATAATATGGGTGACATACAAGACATTATGGAAGATGCTATAAAGCCATTATACAAAGGATGCAATAAGTTTACAAAATTGTCAAGGGTTAGTCTCACTTTATAAATGGATGGGTAAGCATAGTCATTCAGATACAAGCTCCAATGAGTTGCTAACTCTTTTGAGTGAGATGTTTTGGGAAGATAATATTTTTCCATCATCAACGAATGAAGTTAAGAAATCCTTCGTGAAATGGGCATGAATTATGAAAAAATTCATGCTTTTCCTAATGATTGTATTCTATATCAAAATGAATACAAGGATTCCATAGTATGTCCTCATTGCCAAAAGTCAAGATGGAAAGTTAATCTAATATTAGAGAAGGAAAAAGACAATGTTCTTGAAAAGGTGTTTTGGTACTTTTCACCCATTCCACGTTTTAAAAGAATGTTTCAAGATTTAGTAACATCTCAAAATCTAACATGGCATGCAAAGGAAAGGGAAAATGATGGAATGTTGCGATATTCATCTGACTCACCCAAGTTGAAGCATTTCGACTATGCTTGGCCTGAGTTTAGTGTTGAATTTAGAAACCTTAGACTTGCACTTTCATTTGATGTGATCAATCCTCACCGCTCTTTAAGTAGTATGTATAGTTGCTGGCCCGTTATACTTGTCATATATAATCTTCGTCCTTAGTTATGTATGAAAAGAAAATAAATAATGTTCACTTTGTTGATATCTAGACCTAAGCAACCTGGAAATGATATAAATATTTACTTAGAGCCATTGATTGAAGACTTGAAATTGTTGTGGATCGATGGAATTGATGTGTATGATAGTTTCAAACTTGAGAATTTTAAGTTGAAAGCTATCTTATTAGGGACAATCAATGATTTTCCTGCTTATGAGAATCTTTCTAGTCATGCTGTGAAACGTTATTATGCTTGCCCGATATGTAATAAAGGGTATCAGAGATTAAGGTTAAAACATTCAAGTAAGATGTCTTACATAAGTCATAGAAAATAGTTACCCCCGTATCATCCTTATAGAAAACAATGCAAGTCTTTTAATGGACATGAAGAGGAGGGAACACAACCAACTCCCTTAACTAGAAGTGAAGTATTAGCAAGAGTTGAGATGATGACTTTTACACGTGGGAAAGTAAATTATAAGGTTGATACAAGCACTCCATGAAGGAAAAAATCAATATTCTTTGACTTAGAATATTGGAAGTTTTTAAATGTTAGACATCTGTTAGATGTGATGCATATAGAAAAGAATGAGTGTGATAGCATTTTTGGTACATTGCTAAATATTCCTATAAAAACCAAAGATAGTGTTCGTCAAAGTATGGATCTCATAAAAATGGGTGTAAGAATTGAGATTAGCCCAAAGGTGGGCGCGAATAAGACTTACTTATCTCCCACTTGTTACACTTTATCGGCGATGGAGAAAAAATTATTTTCCAACACATTAGCAAATGTTAAAGTCCTAGATGGATACTCATCCAACATAAGTAGTTTGGTTTCTTTGACTAACAAAAAGTTATATGGGATAAAGTCACATGATTGCCATGTCTTGATGCAACAATTGTTGACTGTAACATTACGAAGGGTGTTGTCCAAAGAGGTGAGGAGTACAATTGTCAAGTTTTGCTATTTCTTCAATGATATATACAAGAAGACAATTGATGTTCAAAAGTTGGATGTAATTCAATCATAACTTGTTGTCACCCTATGCAAGTTAGAGAAATTCTTCCCTCCATTTTTTGTTGTGATGATACATCTCACAATTCATCTAGTAAGAGAAGTGAAGTTATGTGGACTAGTCGTTTTGAGATGGAAGTACCCATTTGAACGATTAATGAAGGAATTGAAAGGATATGTGAAGAATAAGAACTGACCTAAAGATTGTATAGTTGAATGTTATATAGCTGAAGAAGCAATGAGTTCAGTTAGTTTGCTTGTTACCAAAAACAAAATTCCAAAAGTAAGAAGAGGTGTTAGTCAATCCATAGGAACTAGAAAACAAGCATTAGTAGATCGTAAGTTATGGGAGCAAGCTCATCGTCATGTTATGTAAAACACAGATGAAGTTCAACCATATCATGAGTAATTTTCTAAATTTTATTGCTTAGTTTTGTTTGTGATTAAATATCAATTTTTAATAATGAATATAACTTTCTAGGAGCACTTAGAACATATTAAGGACAAGTACAAACAATCAAGACGCACGGAGAAATGATTAATTAACAAACATAATCGTAACTTTTATGTATTGGCTACGAGATGAAGTGAGCATATTAAAACCTAACTATTAATGAAGGAATTTTTTTGCCTACATATGTTAATAATTGAGTATACTCACTTAATATTTAGATTTCTCAAGAGCTCAAAGATTCGAATAATAATATTTCTATCACACTTAGATGGATTTCAAAGTGTCCTAAGTTTCATGTGATTAAATATAATAGTTATATCATCAAGGAATATAGATTTCATACAAAGGAAATAGATGATAACCAAACCAATCAAAATAGTGGTGTGTCTTTAGTAGCACAAGTCATGCAATTTGCTACTGCAAAGGATAAAAGACCAATATCTGGTGAAATGACATATTATGGAGTTATCCAAGAGATATGGGAGTTGGATTACTACAAGTTTAATAAGTGTGTATTCAAGTGTGATTGGGTTGAAAATGTGAATAAGGTTGGTATTTTCCATGACAAAGATAATGGTTTTACTTTGGTAAACTTACAAAGAATTGGGTATAAAGAAGATAGTTTCAGTTTTGCAAGCCAAGCCAAGCAAGTGTTTTATGTAAGAGACCTTGAAGACCCACAATGGTCAATTGTTCTTACTCCTCCTAATAAAGGTTATTATGATGAAAATGATGATGAGATAGATGAAGATATTGAGGAGTTTCAATGGGCTTCAATGGTTTGCGATGATAATGAGATACAAGATGGAGTTTATGATGATGACACAGAGCATGAAGAATCATTTTCTTATTTGCGTACTAATTGCAAAGGCATATGGATTAATAATAAATAAATATGTGGTAATTTTCATATACTTTATTGATTTTCTTTGATTGATTATCGTACCTACCTCTTAATTTTACTATTTACATAACTTTTACTTTTTATTAACTTGTTCATGCATTCTAACAAGTCATGCTTAATTGTATACTCACATATTATTACTTTATGTTTATGTAGATTGATGGAGCCTTCTTCTAACTCAGGAAATGAAGGTGGTACCCATGTAAAAAGTATAGAAAAGAAGAAAGAAGGTGGAGGAATGAAAACTTTGTCAAACATATTAACAAAAAAAGAAAGGATAGTAGTTGAGTTTGACGAAGATGGGGTACCATATGGTGATACCAATTCAAAGTGGGCTAGTGCTATTGGAAGTATAACTCGATCGAACATTGATATCACTAAATTGATTGGTGATTAGTGCCCAAGTCTCGCAAAGAGGAAATTTTGGAATCCTTATTGGTACATACTACTGCTAAACTTATACTTAATACCATATGATTCTTTATGTGTATAATTTCATACGTATGATACTCATATTTTATTGTAGGAATCATTAGAGATTGATCCACGTATGACATATCATTTTT
The DNA here is from genome assembly GCA_029378325.1 of Elaeagnus macrophylla. Taxonomy (NCBI): domain Eukaryota; kingdom Viridiplantae; phylum Streptophyta; class Magnoliopsida; order Rosales; family Elaeagnaceae; genus Elaeagnus; species Elaeagnus macrophylla. The sequence continues at coordinate 45,281,482 of CM055641.1, read as the reverse complement.
ATATGGTTGATGCGGGTGACAAGTGGAGGAAATTCAAATAATATTTGGCCAGGACATTCATCTTTCCTTATTTGGTTGATCCTGAACAGCTGTATGCTCTACCACATAAGTACAGCTTCATATCTAAAGAGAAGTGGGAGAGATATTTTTCAATCAAAAACATTCTGTAAAAGCGCTAAAACTTAGGAAAGAAATGCAAGAAAAGGCTAAGTTAAATAAGCACACATATTTTGGGAGTAAGGTTGGCTATCGTGGTTCAAAACAAAAATTAGTAAGATTTTTATTGACGATTGATATATATTCTTGGATTGTTGAAATAATATATGATTATTTAATAGAAGAAGCAAAAAGGACCTGGAGCTATTATGGAGCGTCATGAGACGTAGCTTGATACACACGTACCAAGTGGTCAACGACAAGTACTCAAAGATGAAACAAAAGAGGTTTTGGAAAAAATTGTAAGAATACTGTACCATGAAAGCAATTTTTAGCTTTAAATCTTATATCCTATTCTAAGATCATTAATTATAATTTTTTCTGTGAGTTTTTTAGGAGACATTGATGAAGAAGGTATAGCTTAGAGAACTTGAAATAAAGAAAGGTAGAAGGAATGATATACTTGAGCTGGCATTATGTGAAGAACACTCAGGTCGAGTTCGTGGGCTTAGGAAGGAGAGAGAACTTTCATCTTATTTTGGGAGAAGAAGTCGTATTAAGGATTCACAAAATAAGAAAGATTATAATAATTATAACGCAATGGAAGAACAGATAATGAGAAATGTTATGGAGAAATTACAACATATTAACAAAAATGAAGGTAGAAGAAGCAGAGAAAGTGAGAATATGAACGTTCAGATGGATGCTTCGCCTCAATTGGTTGATATACTTAATGACAATGTAGGACGTTCAGATGGGTTAATGAAGGATGTTCCATGCACACAGTCAAATGCCAACTCTAACTCATTACATGGTAGTACACATCCACCAAGTGGTATATTCAGGTGTTTTTAGCGTCAAATGAGTCGAATAATGCAAACACGCAAAGACGGAACACTTACGGCACTCGAATCACAACTTAGGAGCAACACGAGTCAAATTATGTAAGCCTTACATAATAATAAAACAATATGTAAGGGGTACTATGAAGACACAAAAGGCAATGCGCACCGCAGTGAGGAAAAGTTGTGCCTCGGCAAGAGCCTCTCGGGTTTGGCCATTGTTTTCCAAATTGTTTATGTGCCATTGCAGGAAAATATGTGTGCCATGGTGCGCCTATTACTTGGACTGCTCGAATTTTATGTAACCCTTACATTTATAAATACCCCATTAAGTCTCCAATTTACACACAACTTAATTTTGTGAATCAACAAGGGACTTAATCAAAATTTTGGAACTTTTCAACACTCAAAGAAGGAAGAGAATCAATTCTAAGGATTCAAGAAGCTATTGAAGATCGACGATCAAGCTTTTGGAGAAGAATGTCATCCAATCCAATTGTGGTATTTAAATCTAGATTACTTTTTGTTATAGAATTTCCCTTTCGTCTTCTTACTTATTTGAGATGTATGTTCAATTAAATTTTTCTATGAATATTAATTCAAACATGAGTGGCTAATTTTATTATGGGTGTTTAGTTTGTGTTGCCATGTTTTCTAGAACTATTGTGGTGAATATTTTTATTGCTTAAAAATAAATGAAAATTACCTTTTAATTAAGAGCATGTTTAGTTGTTTAATTGTGAATTTTTATGGGCCAATTTGAGATTCATAATTAGGTTGAAAGATATTAGAGTTTAGTTTTAGGAACTTTATCTTGACTTTACTTTGAAAAACTTAATCAAAACTTCAAATCGATGACCTAATCATGGGATTGGTTTGATGGGCATATTTTGGCTTGTGCATAATTTGATTGCTATTTGATATACCCGATCGTAGGATATTGATTAGTTAATTAACAATGAAAATTACCCAATCGTAGGAATTTTCGTAAATAAAAGGAAAGCGGATAATATTTGTTTATTAGAACGTTCATGTTAATTCACCATAACTTTTCGATTCAAGGATAGTCAACCAAACTAAACCTCCATACATCCTCCTCCATTGATATTTGAAACTTTTTTGAGTTAATTCGAGTTTGCATTATTGTTTTCTTTAATTGTTCACCAATATTGATCTTTCTCTCAAATCCAACTTTGTTTACAGTTTTGTTAGACTTAGGATTCTAATTATTTAGAGTTTTAATATTTCTAGAATTCTATTTAGTTAGTGTTTTATTACTTTAGGACTCTAATTAGATTAAGAAAATGATTGTTTAAAACCATTGCAATTCTTTGAGAGATCGACCTCGGAGGTTTGCTTATCACTTGCTACAAGTGATTCGTACACTTGTGAGTACTATAATTTTCACATCACCTACCATTGTGGATCCTCAATGAATAGTGTGTATAATTTGAACAACATTTGGTTAGTTTGGTCATGTCCTTCGACTCTCTATGTAAAATTTTAAAGAATGCTCCCTCCCTCTTAGGACTTCTGTTTCTTATTCTGTCCTAAAGATTGCTCTTCCGTCCACCAATTCTCTCAACATTCCTTTGGACAAAACTTGTTCTAACTCCCACTTCAATTGTCAACAATATTTTGTTCCATGCTTAGTGTCTTTATGGAATGCACAATACTTGTTCCAATCTCTTTGGTTTTGGTTTCCTCTCATTTATGGAGGCCATCTCACTTGTTCATTACCTTCCATGTGGTGGATGACATTAGATAGTGAAACTCTTAATGGAAGTCCTTTAAACGAAGTTAAAGCCCTTCCCTATACTCCTAGCAGTTTTCACTAATTGTTGTTTTGGTTGAACTTTGGATGAAGGGGTCTTAATCATTTGTATTGTTTCCTATTTTCATGTTTTGTTTGCCCTCTATTATTATAATCTTTGCTTTTCTTCAAAAGGAGGCCTCTTCTACTAGATTTCAACTATCCCTCCACATTGATGAATTTGTGGGCTTCCTCGTAGAAAGCTTCAAAAGACCTGGGAGTTGTTTTTGTGAGCTCAACATTCATGAGTCTCTTTTATTCCTTTACGAAAAGCTTCTATAGTAATTCAATTTGGATAGTCAAATATTTCTAATTTCTCCACTTAAATCTTTTCAAGTAATTTCGATTGTCTTTTGAGCTTCTTGGAAGATGTAAAAGAGGTGGTTTGACACTTTTTTGATGAGATTTTTACTAGCGTAGTTGGTTATGAAGGCCTTAACAAAGTCTCCAAAGTTCTCAATGCTCTAGCAGGTAAATCATTAAACCACTTTTGAGCAAAGTCTTGACGTGTGGCTGCAAAAGTCTTACATAACATCGTTTCCCTCTTTTCACTAGTTAAGCATATTGGTGCCATAGCAATTTTGAAATGCATGACAAGGGATACTGGGTCTTTTGTACCTCGATAAGATGAACATCTGGGTGCTGAAAATTTTTGAAGTGGTACAGTTAACTCTATGTCATTTGAGAAAGGTGAAAATCCCAATTGATCGCAAACTTTTTCAATATCATACTATATTTGGCCCTTTTCATGTTTTTTCATTTCTTCTTCCATTTTCTTCATTCTTTCTTCTATCATGTTAGGGATAGGTTGTTCAAGCAAACGAGGTTCCATATTGGTTAAGTTAGGGGAAGGTTTGGGATTGTCATAGGAATAATTAGAGGAGATACTAAATTTAGCATGGGAGGGTTCAGACCCCATTCGTGGTATGAAGATGGGGGCTTTGAGTTCGATACAAACTTTTTGATTCTCCTTGGTATGATTATGCCCTTTGACCTCCATATAAGGTGATTGTGGGTCATAGACGGCATCTAAAAATTAGCGACATGATTTCACAAGTCTCTATTCTCATCTTGGTGGAGAGAAAAGTTCTTTGTAAGTCCATCAACTAGCATTGTAAAAGAAGCATCATCGCTTGATCATTCGTATTTCGTTCCAAAGATCGGACTAGTGGAGTTGTGGATTGGGTAGAAGAACTAGAAGGGGTTGCTTCGCTGATGAGATTTTTAGGAAGGTATCCTAAACTAGGGTGTTCTTTGGATCGTTCGATACGAGTTGGCAAACCATGATGGTTAGCATTGATAGTGGGATTTTGAACTCTTAATTGCCATGTATTCGGGGGACGGTCTATCATGATTGAGATGAATAGTCAACAGGTGGGGTGACTTTCTCTGATGTGAGGTGATATCTCTTGGTAATTAAACTTAAGGTCTCAAATTTTAATAGTTGGCTAAAAACTCTGAGCCTCACGATAGGCGCCATTTGTTTAAAGATTACATAACTCAAGAGCAGATTGTATTTAATGTTAGATCCTCTTTATAATCGATATCCATACATATATATAGATATGAAAATATACATGTGTCATGCAATGATTGGCTTGTTAGGTAAGGATGTGACCAAACTTGACCTAGGATCTACTAAAAGTAATAAAAGAATAGAGCAGAGAGATATAGGTATGAAATACTGGAGATTTTATTAAAACTAAGAAATATATTACAAAAGGAAAACAAACTAAAGGAATACTTACCGAGAATTCAAAAATAAAAACTTAGATATTCTAACTTGTATTTAACAAATGAAACCTAAGGCCTTATATAGAGTGCGAGGCCACCTATCAAATAAAGCTATAATAATTAAAAGGATAAGCCCTTTAAGACTTTTATAAAAGTAAATGCTCTCGCATGTGGAGAGTGGGTCCCTTTTCGGTGTCAGCAAATGGAGAATGCTCTCGTATGTGGAGAGTGGGTCCCTTGTCGGTGTCAGCAGATGGAGAGTGGGTCCCTTGGTTGGATTGAGTGATTTATCCACTATTGCTTACCATTTGTAGGTCACTCTCTGAAGGTTATAGATCCAATTTTTCTTCAGAGCCACTATTGCTCTCTTCAAAGCATAATTTTTCTAGTTTCCTAGAGACATTCATCGCTTTTTCCTTTCTCTTTAAGAGTTTTGATGATCTTTTCAACTTTCGTTTTCTCCTTTGGAGATTGAGGATATGGAGGTGTTTAAGTTTTCAGAGTTTTAAATAACTCTATTGGTTTGAAATTATCAAATTCATTTAAGGGAGTTTTATCCCACCATCGTGCAAATGATGTCCTTATTAGGCACCATATATCTTAATGCGTAGTTAATGCGTATCCCCATTTCCAGATCCATAGGATTTTGTATAAAGCATAGAAGAACATTAATGTATGATCTTCATTTACAGTAAAACTAATATTTAGTTCTTTAAATTGATCTAAAGCCTTTGAGACTTGTTTGGGGAATATTTGTGATGTTGGTCCGAAAAATGAGAACCAATATCTAAACCATGTGGGAAAATCATGATAAGCATAATGATCTCCGGTTTTAAATTGTATATACCATGTATGAGAAATTTTTGAGTTCTGGTAATATAGCATGTTTTCCCATGCTTGGATATAATCAAAATAGTCATATGAGACTGGGTGAATTTTTTTATTTTTGAATCTTTCTCTAGCAAATAAGTTAAGATTCTAGTCATTTTTAGACAAAATTCTTTTTATTTAAAAGGTTGAATGTACAATCTCATGAGACTTACGCATATTATGGGTGACTTCTATTGAGTCAGTTTCTTTGAGAATTTGTTCATAATATTCCCTTGATTTAGGGATAGTATAAGATGATAAATTATCTTTGAGATAGATTAGAGCTACATGTTCAGGAGACTTTCATAAATATTCGTTTTTGACTGGAACAATTGTTTTGCTTTTGATATCTTGCAAGTCATGCTCCTTGTGAGGGGTTCTTGAGTAAATAGGTTTTTTATTGGGGGCTGCTTGAGCACTCTTTTGTGCTCCCTGAAGATATTTTGTTTTCTTCATGGCTTTGGAGAAATTCCCTTGTGAGAAAATTTGGGAGTGAGGTTTCTTCCTCCTTGATATATTCGATGTCGAAATCGAATATAGATATTATTGTTTGCCACTGGGAAAAAAACTATTTAGATGCTAAACTTTTACAGTCCACTCTTAGTAAGAACTTCTAGTTTAGAAGATCTTCTTGGAACTTTGAAATGCATAGAACAATAACTAATATTTCTTTTTTAATTGTAGAGTAATTTTTTTGTGCTAGTTTCTAAGTGCCTGAAGTGTACCTTACTAGCACCTCTTTTATAGGCATTTTCTATTTAAGAATGCCACCATAGCCTGTTTTCGAAGCATCGGTCTCTACTAGTTTTAGAGCTTCAGGGTTTGATAAGGCTAGGCATAGGAGCTCTTTAGCTCGAAGCTTTATTATCTTGATAGCTTGTGTGTAAGCTGGACTCCATTCTCAAGGATTCTTTTTTAAACGCTTGAACAGTGGCTTAGCATCTATTGCAAGATTTTTATAAAAATCTGCAATATAATTAAGGCTTCTTAAAAACCTTTGTAGTTATTTTTGTCTTTAATTTCGTTTGGAAATTTTTCAACAAAGACAATGGATCTATCAATTGGCCTTATGAGCCCATGTTCAATGTTGTAGCCCAAGAACCTTACTTGGGTTTGGAAAGTTTCATCTTTTTAGATGATACTACGAGTCCATTTGTTTTTACTAAATTAAAAACACATTTAAGTGTTTCCAATGTTGGTCTGCTGAATTTGAGTAGACTAATACATCGTCTATATATACAATAATAAACCCTAAATAAGGGTTAAAAATGTCGTTCATTATTTTTTGGTATTCATTAGGGGAATTTTTGAGCCCAAATGGCATAACATTCCATTTGTAGAGCCCAAATGGCATAACATTCCATTCGTAGAGCCCAAATGGCATAGTAAATGTTGTTTTGTACCAATCACTTTCAGCAATTTGAATTTTATAGTAGCCACTTTTCATATTAAATTTTGAAAAGATAGTGGCTTTGTATAAATGACTTAGTAAGTCTTTTTTATTTGGTAATGGATATCTTATCCATCTAAGCACCTTGTTAAGGGTCTTGTAGTTTATAACCAATTGAGGAACTCCTCGTTCAATTTATGCACTATTTTCTACATAAAAAGTCAGGCATGACCATGGTGACGTACTAGGCCTTATTAGTTTCTTTTCTAGCAAGTCTTCTATTTCTTGCTTGTAGATTTTTAAATGCCTCTCATTCATCTGAAAGGGCCGAGCTTTAGTATTGATTTGGGCTTCTCTGAATTCAGGCTTATATGGTAATTGTACCATATGTTTCTTTCGTTACCAAAAGGCACTGGGAATTTCAACACATGTTTCTTTTTCAAATTTCTCTTTTAGAGACTGAATTTTGCTTTGCATCTCATAAGTAATTTTTTGCTTAATTGTTTTAAGATTAACTTCTGAATGTAGTGAATAGAGGAATTTTTCCTTTTCATTAACCTTCTCTTTTAGGTTATTAATTTCATGCCATTGTGGCTCTTCAGTAAATTTTAAGATAATGTTCTGGCCTTTTAGGTCAGTAGTTATACCTTCTTTGGTAATAGTGAATGGGTATAGCATACGTAGGAATGATGTTCCTAAGATAACCATCCTACTTAATTCTCTACTTGAGACAAATGTGGTTTCAATGCATATACCATTATTACATACCGTCGTATTAGACAGTTTATAATTTATAGGCATTCGTCCACCATTTGTAGTATTTAATACTTGAGTGGTTTTTGTGAAATAACTAGTAGGTACCATTCCTTCACTGATACAGTTTAGATTAGCACTTGAATTGATTAAGGATTCAATTGTAAAGTGATATTCCTTATTCAATACGATGGTTACTTTTGAGTACCATTTATGATTAATGACTTTGTTTAGAGTATTAATGAATTGCATATCACTGAGTTCAGTGATTGTATTTTTGTTGCTTTCTTTTAAAATTTCTTTATTTTTAGAAGTTTTTACTATGATATTATCAAATATGTCTTATGCTTTAACATCTCTAGGTTCTTCAGATTAATAATTATTATATAACTCAAGTATTTGAACTCGATTTTTAAGATCTTGATTGGTTTAAGTTTCTAATTGAATTTTTAATTCTTTAAGATCCTTCTTAGTTTGGTTGATCTCAGATTTCAGATCACTAAGAGTAGGTTCTTGAGTTATAGAATTTCTTTTAATACTATTGAGGATTTCATTGAAAGAGTATTGTTGTTGATTATTCTGTAATTAACTTTGTAAGCCTTTACTACTTTGAGTAGTTGCCTTTGTAATAATGGGAACCTTTTCTTTAGTTTCTTCGATATATAGTGTTAAATCTTTTCTTTTTTGTTCTAGATTTTCAATCTTATCAATAAGATCAAGAATCAGATTTTCATCCTTAGTAAGGACATTTATATTTAAACCATTCATCTTGATGATCGCATTCACAGTCTTTCTTTTTAGAAAGGTTTTCATCAAAGGATGAAGATGAAGTTTCTTCAAATTCTTCTTGATAATCTTCTTCGCTTTCTTCCTCCTTCGTATCGGATGATTGTTCATTAAGAATCTGAGCTATTTGAGCTTTATAAGAATTGTCAATGGTTAAAGCATTGATTTTAGTGAAAGTGTGATAGTTGGGACTGTAGTGACCCTTTTTGCCACACTTATAACAAATGGGTTCTTTACGCTTACTTTTAGTAAACGAAGGCTTTTGTTGATAATTGGGCTTTTTAGTCCAATTATGTCTTTTGGGCCTTTAAGGCTTACTAGACCATTTTCTTGGGTAAGGCTTAGAATAGGCTTTGAGCCTGGCCTTTTTATAAGTTTTATGGGCTTTAGGCCCAAATCCTTTGAGGATATTTTGATACCCATATTTTTCGCAAACGTCGTCAATGGCTGTTTGCCATAGATTTTTTCTCTATTCATTTGGCATTGGAGCTTTAGGTCTGTGCAAAATGCAAGACCTTCAGATACTACTTCAGCAGCTAATTCACCATATGTATACATGCCAAATGGTATTGTACCATTATGTTTGGCTCGTAGTTTTGTATGTAGTTTTTCTGCAAATAGAATAGGTAACCTGAGATGAACTTCTCTTTCCAGAAGTCACTATTATAGTCTTCTCTTGTGAAGATTTTGGTAAAGAACACATTTTTATACCATTTGAAATGTGACAATGTAGGGCACCTTAGGCTAACAAGCTGCTCTTGCTTTTATCTTGTTGTAAGGTTGTTGATCCTATGAAGTGTGTTAATAACGTGTAGACCAGTGTATTAACACAATCTGGTAAGGTTTGAATGTCTCCATTGTCATTTACTTCTTGCTTTACTGCAGAAAGAATGGTATATCTTTCAAATGTTCCAAGGAAATTGTCCCACCAACCTTGTAGTTGGCCAATAAATCCAGCTGCAATTGCATGGCAGGCTTGCTGATCAGCATTTCTAGCGAATTTAACTGCTAATGCATACATCAGCATGTTTTTGACTACTCAAACTATCTTATACTCAGATAGTCCGTCTATATTCCATTCTTGAATGGTAGCTCCTGAGCATACTATTTTAGCTGGTAGTTCCTCTTCATATTGGAAGTTTATTGGTGATTCCTTGGATAATAAGGCTTGGCTTGATAAGTTGGGATTGGTTTTTCCAACTTGTTTATTTGTGGCACCTCTTTAGGTGTTGCATCTTTTACTGAAGTCATTTGACTAGAAGATCTAAGCACTTTAAGTGTTTCTTCAATCTCTTGATCAGAGATTTGAGTCATGTCCTGTTATTCCATCATTTTTAAGAAATTAACCTTTATCTTGGTTGTCTAATTTAGACATTTTTGCTTGTTTTAAATGAAACTCTGGTAATGGCTTTACAAAAGCTGATTCTACTTTCTTCTTTTGAGAAGATGTTGATGATGAAGGTTTAAATTTATCTTATTTTATTGACTTTTCGATTCTAGTCAATTGATTACCAACTGTTTGAAGATATAAGTTGGTGTAGTTATTTTGTTCAACTACTTGGTTTATCAAGCTATCTTTAGCTAGTCCATCTGGTTTAGTTGATATTGTCTTATAGGGAACTGCTGGTGCTTTCTCAGATATTATTATTGTTGCTTTTGGTGGATGTATGTCAGCCACCTTTTCTCATAAGGATAATGAGAAGGTTTTGTAAATTTTCTCAAACTTTGGATCTCAGGAATATTGATTCCTTCTTCTTGGGAGTAGGCAATTATAAACTCAAAGAAATCTAATTTAGATTCTTAGCCTTTCTTTAAGGCAAACTTTAAAAATGCTTTATATTTGTCATAATACATTTTCTGTAAGTCTCTATTTAGAGATAAGTATATTTCTTTCTTTTCACTGTTAAGTGGATCTATAAGGGTTGATAAAACACGTTCATCAAATGTAAAACTCTTTTTAGAGTTTGCTAACATCATAATATTAGAAAAGCCTGGGTTGGATCTTGATTCAAAACCCATTTCTGATAAAGTTGGACTTTCTGGCTTTTGTGACTATTCTTTAACAAATCTTTCTGATGTATAGACTAGAAGACTTATTCCTATAGGAAGTCTTCTTACTCCTTCGAATGTTGATTCCCTACCTTTTGAGGTAATGGATAGGCTTGATGAGGCCATGAAAGAGCTTGATAAAGCTCTCATAGAAGCTCTTAGGCTTTCATTTTTTTTTTACTTTTCTTTTTGAGTCAAAAACTATTTCTACATATCCATCATCATATTCGATGATCTGTTCAAGTTCAATGTTTTGAGGAACTAATGAGCTCCTTGATTCTTGACTTAAGGACCATGATTCTGGTAGTGAGATTTCATCCCACTTAATCATCTTTGGAACAGCTAATTTTGTTTTATCTACATTTATTTGAAACAATGTTGTTTCTCCTTTTGGATCTTTAACAAAAGATCTAAGATTGATATTTGAGCAGATGGTGTTCATCACCTTGAAGTAGACTCTATAAATAAGAGCTAAGTTGCTTGTTACTTCTTCTATATTAAATCCATGTGTCTGTATATCAACTTTTAAAGATCTAAGGACGTTTGAGTCCTTGATACACACAAAAATGTTAGGAAAACAATTAAAATAGACAGGTCCAAAAGCTAGGGATGATTGTGCACAACCTATTCTTGAATCTTTAAATTTATTGTGTTGTTTGTCTTGAACGCACAATAGGACTGAAGTATTTAGCCCTTCTCTTGTTAAGGATTTTATAGCAATTTGGACTAATCCAATATGCAAATAATTAAATTGGTTTTTATATAAATCGATTATCTTTTGAGACAACAAATTAATATCTAAAGATTCTCCACTTGCTAAGGGGAGAGTATCCTCTACTATTTTTATAATATAATTAGACTTAAATTTAAATATGCCTTTATTATAAATTTGAGAACTACCATATTTAGGTATTTTTCAATTTTGAAGATTTTGTTCTACATTTCTACTCTAATAACTTCTTTGTTTTTGGAAGTCGAGGTTCTTAGAGCCTCAGAGTTATTACTAGAAGATGAAGATTTAGTAGAAAGATTTGAAAAAATTCTTACTAATCTTGCCATTTAAAAAGATTTAGAATATACCTCGAAGATCAGACAAAGTCTCACGCTTTATGCCTAGGCTGCCTCTCTTGGGTCTTACAATGGCTAGCTGCTCGTCGAAGTCTTCGTTTAGTACTTCTTAATCTTTCTTAACTTTAAGATTAATAATGATTTCTCTTATCTTACTTTTACTATATCACCTTTAGAATGGCTATGATACCAAGAACTTCTTTTCTATAGGAGTGAGTGGCAAAAGTCCTATAATAACAATCCCCCATTTTTGGAATGCTTAAGGACTAATTATCCCTCTCATTTCTAATGTGGACTAATGTGTAATTTTAGCATGCCTTTAACACTTGTCACACTTTTTGGCATGATTGGTACAATCATTTAACAATGTAGGCCAATAATATCCCTATCTCATTATTCTTTGCTATAAAGCTCTACCACCCTAGTGTACTCTGCAATCTCCATTATGTAGTTCAACAATAATCCCTTGGGTTCCTCTTTGCTTAAGCACTTCAACCATGGTCCTTTTGAATTTTTCCTATAAAGTACATCTCTTGTAATGTATAACCTTTTGATTTGGTGACCAACTTTTGAGCTTCATCTTTATGGGCTAGTAATGTCCTATCAAATAAATAATCCACATAAGGTTTCATCTAAGTTTATGCCTCATGGCTCACTAAGGTCTGGCTAGTTCAAGGTCTCTATTACTCTTAATGATGCTCAGAGTGGGTATGCTATTGGTGGGAACTGTTCTTTACAACTCCACGTTCACTTCTGCTACCAAACTTGCCAAAGAGTCTGGATGATTGTTTCCACTTCTTGGTACTTGCACCAAACCAAAACTTTCAAATTGGGTGCTCTCTTTTAATTACTTCAGGTACTTCTTCATTCTTTTCTCCTTTACCTCAAAGGTTCCTTTGATTTGATTAACTACCAGGCGTGAATCGCTATGCAAGATAACTCTCATAGCTCCAAAATTTTTAGTTGTCTTACGTCTAAGAACACTGCTTCATACTTAGCAACATTATTGGTTGCTGGAAAACTGATGCAAATACTTTGTTCTATCATGGCTCTCTAATCATAATTCCAATGCTTGATCCTTTGGAATTACACACGCCATCCACAAAAACATTCCACGACTTTGTTGTTTGCATGTTGTATACTACCATAGTAACTTGTGGTCAGTCTAAAAGAGGGTCTGATTCGAATGAGTTTCTCATCCACTCAGTTACAAACTTTGTTAAGGCTTGACCTTTTATTGCTGATTGTGGTTTGTACTAGATGTCGAACTCGCTAAGTTCAATTGCAATGTGAGATAAACGGTCAGATGTCTTCGGTTTTCCCAAGACAAAGGATGTGAAGTCACCAGCACTTTGATATGTCTACCAAAGTAGTGTCATAATTTTCTCACTGCCACTTTAAGGAAACTTTATCTAGCTTGGGGTACCTTTTTTGACATTGGGATAAAGCTTGACTCACATAATAAACTGGTTATTGTCTTCCTTCTCTTTCAAGTAATATAACTGTGCTAACTACGCCCTCTGTGACAACCAAGTACAAGTACAAAGTTTCCCCATGCTATGGGTTGGCCAACACTTGAGCTTGGTCCAGGTACCCTTTTATGGATTGGAACGCTCCTTCACAATCTTGGTTCCAAAAATAGTCTTTATTCTTCTTTAATAATTGGAAAAAGGGAGATACTTTTCTGTGCACTTGGAAATGAATCGACTCAAAGCAACAATTCAACCGTTTAATTGTTGGACTTCCTTTAAACATATTGGAGACCACATGTTAATTAACATTACAATTTTGTTTAGATTTTCTACAATGCCTCTCTTAGAGACCAAGTATTCAAGGAATTTTCTTGAAGAAATGCCAAAGATACATTTCTTTATGTTCAATTTCATCCTATACTTGGATAATATTGCAAATGCCTCTTTTAAATCAACGTACACCTTCATATTTCTACCTATTTGATCTTTAAACATTTTATTCACAAGTCTTTAGTAAGTTGCGCATGCATTTTTTAGTCCAAAAGGCATGCGAGTATAACAAAGGGTTCCTTTCTCCATAATATAAGCTATTTTTCTTCATCTATTAGTGCATGCAAATTTGATGGTATCCGAAATAAGAATCCATAAAACTCATGATTGCAAAATTGGAAGTGGCATCAACCAATTGATCTATGGTGGGTAACGGGAAACAATCCTTAGGGGTTGCACAATTTACATCAGTAAAGTCCACACACATACGATAAACATCTCTTACCTTATTTGCTAGAACAAAGTTAGATAGTCAGGTTGGGTAGTCAACTTCTCTTAACCACCCCACTCCTTTCAAAAAGTTAACCTACTTCTTGATTACTTCATTTTTCCCTCGAGTAAATTTCCTCTTCCTTTGTTGCACCAATTTTTTAGTGAAATCCACGTTGAGACAATGTACTATAATGTCGGGATCGACTCTTGGCATATCTTTTGGTTTTCAAGAAAATATTTAAATGATTGTTTATGAGCGTTATAAAGCCTCTTTCATTTCGTTTGGTAACTTGGCACTTAATTTAAAATTTCTCTCTTCTCTTCCTATTCCTATGGGGACCAACTTATAATCTTTCGGTGCTACTATTGAAATCCTGGTTAATGGGGCCGTGTTATTGGGGTACCCTGACTTTGATTGCTATTTTGGAGGAAAAAGCTTCTCTCAAGGCGGAATTGTAGCAACTCCTTGGCTTTTCTTAATCTGCTTTGATTTCCATTACCCCATCTTGTGTTGGGTACTTGAGCTATTTATGATACATTGATGGTACAGCCTTCATCTTATGTAACCATGTTCTTCCCAGTATGATATTATATGAGGTAGGTGTATTTAACATCAAAAGGTTTGTAGACACAATGGCTCTCTTCAGAGACACCTATAATCTTATTGTACCCATTGGCATTGTAGTGCTTCCATTAAACCCTACTAATAAGGCAGCCAAATATAATAGGTCCGAAGAGCTCCCATTATCTATTAGTACTCGCCAAAATTTGCAATGGGCTATCTCATAGTTACAACCAATGGGTCATCATGGAGAATCAATGCTTTATGTTATTCAAAAGAGATAGGAAATGTTGGTTCTTCCCATTTCAATGAGTATGTAGAACTACAAATGTCCCTAGCTTCTCTCATATTTCTTTTTCTTGCGTAACTGGTGGACCCTACCATTGTGGATCCTCAATGAATAGTGTGTATAATTTGAACATCAATTGGTTGGTTTGGTCTTGTCCTTCGACTCTCTATGTAAAACTTTGAAGAATGCTCTCTCCCTCCTAGGACTTATCTTTCTTATTCTTTCCTAAAGACTGCTCTTTCGTCCACCAATTCTCTCAACATTCCTTTGGATAAAACTTGTTCTAACTCCCACTTCAATTGTCAACAACATTTTTTTCAATGCCTGGTGTCTTTATGGAATGTACAATACTTGTTAGGATTGATAACTCTAATTTATTAAAGTATTATTAGCTTTTATTCATAAATACTTGCTTGTTTATTTGAGAATATTTGCATATTATACTCATTTATATCAACAGAATCTATCAGCTCCCATCCCTGAACATTGATTTCAGCAGTTACATTCATTCCATAGATGAATTGGGATGGAATGAAATGCTTCTTTGGGTTTGTGAACTCAGTACTCAGTGGGATAGCTTAACACAAGGCGTTCTTACAGTCCATAGGGCATCTCTTCTTCCAGCTGGGAAAATCTGGTACCACTTTCTAAAAATAAGACTTATGCCTTCCACACATGGACAAACCATGAGTAGGGATCGTCTTGCCCTTTTAGATGCTATCCTTTTGGGAAGGCCTATCAATGTGGGGGGTGTAATTGCAGAGCAGATCAGAATGTGTGCCACCAAAAAGCGAGGCAGTTTAATGTTTTCCTCACTCATCACTAGATTATGCAAGGCATTTGATGTCCCTATTGTTGAAGAGGAAGACAAACTTAAGGAAAAGTATGCTATCACAAAGAACATCATTGCTCAGATATTGCAAGAGAAGATTGAGGCATCTCCTACCACAAGCAATGAGGCACCCATCACAGAACCCCATGCCTCTTCCTCTAGTGTAGAAAGCCTCATGGAAAAACGACTCTCTGATTTAGAGGTTCAGCAATATGAATTCTTGGAGCAACAGAAACAATTTTGGAAATACACATATGAGAGCGATATTGCCCTGCAAAAGAACCTGTGGTCAAACTCTAAGAAATTCTTCTCATTTCTACAGTTTCCAACACACATTTTTTAGGACAAATAAGAGGCCAGCGCTGCTCCACAAGAACCACCCCTGCACTGTCCAACCTTTCCATGACAGCACATGAGAGCTCTAATTCTACAGATGAGATCCAAATTCTAGAGCAACCTGAATCTTTCGACACAAAGGGTAAAGGGAAGCTCTCTAGTCTCACCAAGACACTCACTGCTAGAAGAAGGGTGCTGAGAAGTGCTGAGAAGTGCGACTAACAACATCATTTTCACCTTTCTGTAGCTTTACTGCAACAACGTAATAGCAACAAAGGCATTTCTTTACTTTGTCACTTACTTTTGTCTCTTCCTTTTTGTTTGCTATCTTCTCTTTTCTTTTTCTCTTTATTTTACTATATTCATGAGCACTGAGGACATTGCTTGTCTTAAGTTTTGGGGAGGGAAATTTATCTGGTTACTATGCTGAAATCTGATTTTATGATGTGTGTGCTGCTATGTTTTTATAATGAACTACTTGTGAAAAAGATTAAGCTGCTCTTAATTTCTTATTGGTGTCTTTGTTTTCAACAGAAACTAGCCTATCAATTTGTTAGAAGAGATTTCTTGGTTTATGAAAAGAATTGATTTGATTGATTGAGTGTAAGTTGAAAATTTTTGAGAACTTCTTTTAAAATATACACCCCACAACTCATATGCACCATCATTTGGTTTGCTTGTCTGATATGGACCTTGAATGAGGAGAGTTTATAGGAGAGCTTATGCCTCTAGAATTTGTTTAGAGAGTTTCTTAAGACAAAATCCTAAAATTTTACTAGCAAAGGAAATGATGGAAGCCTTCTTTGGAATCAATTTTGTTGTTCAAGCTAACCTTGATTTATAGTTTGATTCCTTAGTACACCTGATTTGAGTAGTATTTAATCAACATTTGTTCATTTTAGCAGCTACATATTAGCCCGGCCTTGCTCTTATTGCATATCTTCCATTTTTGCCTCACAAGTGTTTTACTATTTTTGTGAATTGTTTTGGAAAATGAGGAATAGCTTGAGAAAAAAGAAAGTCATACTATTAAAAGGTCTTTTAGTGTGTGGAAGATCAGTTTTGCTTCATTATATTACCTCTTTTTATTACTGTTAAAAAAACAGAGCGAGAGCTTCGCTGCAAAAATGCCGCAGCAAAATCTCAAGTAAAACAATTTCATGCTTCATCAGGAGAGCAATTTGATGCTCAAAGTGTAGTTGTCTTATAGTTGATATTACAAAAAAAAAATTGAAGAAAAGTTTGGAGGTGTCCATTTAAATGAATAAAGGTTCCTGAATGGTATATGTACTTGTGAAATATGAACCCTACATATTACCTTCACCTCTCCCTAACCCAAGCCTCACATTTCAAGCTTTATTAAGTCCTTTTGATCTTTGGTTAGCAAATATCAACATTAGTGGAGAGGGATTGAAAAGACCAATATATGGAGGCATGAATTTAAGTTTGAAGAACATAGCTCACCTAAGTTTGGGGGAAGTATCAGATGACGAACTAGGAGACATCACACACACATGGGGTATACTTTGGGATGAGTTTGAAATATTTAAGGCTAGCATTAGAGAAAAATCAATTTGGATCATGAATTTGAGATTACTTCTTTCTAACTTTGAAACAAGTTTAGTTGATTTATTAGTTTACAATTATGTTTTTAGCGTAGGTTGAGACTCTTGTCTTCCTTTGGCACTTGCCAATCATCCTAGAATTTATTGCTTAAGGACAACCATGATGCTAAGTTTGGAGGAGTTGATAACTCTAATTTATTAGAGTATTATTTTTATTATCTTTTATTCATAAATACTTGCTTGTTTATTTAAGAATCTTTGCACATTATACTCATTTATACAATATTTGTGAAATTCGTGGGCTTAAGTAAATTCTTTGTTATTAAATCCAAATTAATAGTAAAGTTCATTAAAAAGAGTTATATGTCCATGATAAGTGCTCGAAAAGTACTTATATTTCGTGATTTATTTGCTTAATTGTGAAAAATAGATTTATTATAACTCGATTATTTGATTATTTACGTAAATCTATCAATTAGGAATCACGGGTATATGTTAGTGTATTTCAGGTGTTTTTAACTCCAAATGAGTTGATTAACGTAAACACGTTAAGACGGAACACATACGGCGCTCGGATCATAATTTAGGAGCAACACGATTCAAATTATGTAAGTCGTACATAACGAGCCAACCAGTATGTAAGGGATCCCTGTGAAGACTCAGAATATAACAAGCGCCGCGGCGAGGAAAATTTGTGCCGCCGCTAGAGCCTCTCGAGTTTGGCCATTGTTTTCAAAATTATTTCTGTACTACGGCAGAAAAATGTGTATGCTGCGGCGCGCCTATTCCTGGGACAACCAGGATTCTATGTAACCCTTACACATATAAATACCCCTTTAAGTCTCCCTTTCACAATACTTTAATTTTGCGAATCAAAAAGAGACTCAATCAGAATGTTAGAACTTTTCCACACTCAAAGAAGCAAGATAATCAATTCTAAGGATTCAAGAAGCCATTGAAGATCGATGATCAAGCTTTTGGAGAAGAACATCATTCAATCCAATTCTAGTATTTAGATCTAATTTTCTTGGTGTTATAGGATTTTTCCCTTTCTTCTTATTTCTTTGAGTTGCATGTTGAATTAAATTTATCAATGAATATTAATTCAAACATGGTTGCCTAATTTTATTATGGGTGTTTAATTTGTGTTGCCATGTTTTCTAAAATTATTATGGTGAATATTTTTATTACTTTAAGATAAATAAAATTACCTTTTGATTAAGAGCATGTTTAGATGTTTAATTGTGGATTTTCATGGGCTAATTTGAGATTCATAATTAGGTTCAAAAATATTAGAGTTTGGTTTTAAGAACTTCACCTTGACTTTACTTTGAAAAACTTAATCAAAACTTCAAATTGATGATCTAGTCATGGCATTGGTTTGATTGGCATATTTTTCCTTGTGCATAATTTGATTGCTATTTGGTATACCCAATCGTAGGATATTGGTTAGTTAATCAACAAAGAGAATTACCCGATCATAATAATTTTCGTAATTAAAAGAAAGTCAGTAATATTTGTTTATTAGAACGTTCATGTCAATTCACCATAACTTTTCGATGCAAGCATGGTCAACTAAACTAAACATCCATACATCCTCCAATGATACTTAAAACCTTGTTGAATTAATTTGAATTTGCATAATTATTTTCTTTATTTGTTCAACACCATTGATCTTGCTCACAAACCCAACTTCGTTTATAGTTTTATTAGATTTAGGATTCTAATTATTTAGAGTTTTAGTGTTACTAAAATTCTATTTAGTTAGTGTTTTAGTTAATTTAGGACTCTAATTAGATTAAGAAAAAGATTGTTTAAAACCATTTCAATTCCTTGAGAGATCGACCTCAGAGATTTGCTTTTCACTTGCTACAAGTGATTCATACACTTGCGAGTACTATAATTTGCACATCAAATTTTTGGCGCCATTGCTAGAGAATTTGTGTTTTAAATAATTTTCTTTTTAACCTTTTAGAGTTTCTAAATTATATTTATTTGTTTATTTACTTACTTAAATTTTATTTTTTTATCTTTTATTCAAAACAAAATTAAAAAATAAAAAAAAATTAAAAAATAGTGCTTTTCTTTGTTTACATTTTCTCTGCTGCCTTGATCTTTGTTTGCTTTTTGTTTGTGCATGCAGGGTAAGAGGTCGCTGAACAAGGAACTCACTCCTTTCATCGATAACATTCATAGGATCAAACACCTAACCAGGAAACTGGATACTCACACTGAAGAGGAAGACGAACAACAACAATTATAAGCAATAATGGGTGACAACATGGGTAGGCAGATGATGAATAAAGAATTTACAAGTCCTATCATTGGGACTGCCACATTGTGCATTCAATTGATAGAGGCAGCTAGGAATTATGAATTGAAAAATATTCATTATTCCATGCTTCCCTCGTTTTACGGTATTCCTAATGAGGATCCTCTAAATTTTATGCATGAACTTTATGTATTGTGCAAACTTTTCCATTGCAGGGACTTAGTGAAGATCAACTAAGGATGAGGTGTTTTTCTTATACTCTCAAAGATAGAGCTAAGTCTTGGCTCATAACCTTGGCACCTGGTTCTTTGGCCACTTGGGACGCTATTTATAACAAATTTATGGGTAAGTTCAATTCCCATAAAAAAACATATGACCTAAGAACCAAAATTGTTACTTTTTTATAGATGGAAGGAGAACCCTTTCATGAGGCTTGGGATAGGTTCAAGCTGCTCTTCATATAGTGTCTACATCACCACTTTTTGTTGCAGTTACAAAATCAGTTTTTCTATGATGGATTGACACTACAGTGTCAATTCACAGTTGACAATGCTGCAGGAGGAGCTTTGGGTGAGAAAACAGCAAATGAAACATACGAACTTTTTTAGATGTTGGGAGTCAATTCCTAATAAAAGAGTGCTATAGGAAGAAGAGCTGGAGTCCATGAATTAGGCTCCAACAATGAAATGGCCATGCACCTTGCTGAGTTGACTAAACAAGTGCAACTTCTTACTACCTCCAATATGAATCAAATTCCAAAACACGAGGTGTGTGGAGTTTGTGGTTCTTATGGACATGGGGCTAACGTTTGTTCTTTTGCAGGTGATTCTTATGCAGGTACTAATGAAGAGGTAAATTTAATGCAAGGGTACCAACCTAGACCTAGGAACAACCCTTATTTTAATACCTACAACCCTGGATGGAGAAATCACCCCAACTTTGCTTGGAAACAAAATAATAGCCAACCATTTACCCAAAATCAAACACAAGGCCAAAACATTAACCGACAATTTCTGCCAAATAAACCGACCGTAGAGGAAACCTTGAATACTTTCATGCAATCCTGTAGTGGAAGGCTGGATTCTATGGAAGCATCAATGAAAAGAGTGGAAATACAAGTGGGGCAGCTAGCTGAACAAATGCACAAACAAGAGACAGGAAAGCTTCTTAGTCAACCTAAACAAGCGAAAGCTGTCATGGTTCTTTGGAGTGGTAAGGTGGTTACAAAAGTTTTACCTGAAATTTCTAATGATTTACTTTATAGTACAGGTAACATGGAAGATGACAACTCAATTTCTAAGGAAGTGGGAGAAACAGGTGATAAACATGAAGAGCCTTCAAAGGCAACAATTGGAGAGTCATCTAGCTCCCTTAAATTACACAAGTCATCAAAGCCATACAGCCCACTAGTACCGTTCCCACACCGTTTAAAGGACAGTAAGCAAGATAAGCAATTTTTTGATTTATTTAACGTGCTTTCAAAAGTGAACATAAATCTGCCTCTATTAGATGTAATTAGAAACTTACCTTCTTATGCAAAAAATTTCAGAGAATTAAATACTAAGAAAAGAAGGTATGAGCTTAATGAAAGAGTTATAGTGTCTGAAATTGCTAGTGCAGTGCTTCAATAGAACCTACCCCCTAAGTTAAAAGATCCAAGTAGTTTTATTATTAATATTACTATGGGGGATAGGAAAGTAGCTAAGGCTATGCTTGATCTTGGCGCTAGTATTAATTTGATGCCTTAGTCCATTTTCTTGCAACTAGGTTTGGGAGAGCTAAAACAAACAACCATGTCCCTTCAACTTGCAGATAGATCTGTTAAATATCCGAAGGAAATGGTTGAGGACTTACTTGTACAGGTAGATAAGCTTATCATACCTGTTGATTTTGTGGTTTTAGATATGCAGGATAACCCATCATTGGACAAGGAGCATACAATTCTCTTGGGTAGACTATTTATGGCCACCACCCAAACCATCATTAATGTCCAAAGTGGGAAATTGACAATGACAGTCTTAGGAGAGACTATACATTTTAAGGTTTTTGATTCATCTCCTTACCCTTCTATATCTGCTATTGATGAGTGCTCATTTGTTGAATGTTTAGATCCTATTATTCATTATACTTTTGTGCAGGATAGATTAGATGATAAATTAGAGGTAGCACTAATAGTTGGAGAGGTAGATGACATTTTAGATTATGAGACTAAAGAGTACAATGATTTGTTAGACAATGCCCTACCTATAGAGGAAGCTAATATACCCTTAGACTTATTAGAAGTCCCACATGACAAAGAGATTGCTCCACCTAAACTAGAACTTAAAGAACTACCTAAGCATCTGAAATATATATTTTTGGGAGATAATGAGACTTATCCAGTTATTATTTCATCTACACTCACCCAAAAACAAGAAGACAAACTAGTTAGAGAGCTTAAGAAGTAAAGGAAAGCAATAGGATGGAGTATGGGGACATTAGAGGCATTAGTCCAGCAATGTGTATGCATAAGATCAATTTGGAGGACAATTTCAAACTAGTTAAAGAAGCAAAAAATAGACTAAACCCAATCATGCAAGAGGTGGTTAAAAAAGAAGTTTTAAAACTCCTAGCAGTAGAAGTAATTTATCCAAATGTTGATAGTGAGTGGGTTAGTCCAATTCATGTGGTACCAAAAAAATTTGGAATAACTGTGATTAAGAATGAGAAGGATGAATTAGTGCCCACTAGGATAATTACAGGTTGGAGGATGTGTATCGATTTTCGAAAATTGAATTTGTACACCAAAAAGGATCACTTTCCCCTTCCCTTCATTGATCAAATGTTAGAAAGACTAGATGGACATGATTTCTACTATTTTTTGGATGGTTTTTCAGGTTATTATCATGTACCCATAACTCTGGAGGATCAAGAGAAGACGACATTCACATGCCCATTTCGTACTATCGCTTTTAGGAGGATGCCATTTGGACTATGAAATGCACCCACCACCTTTTAGATATGCGTGATTCAATATTTTCAAACATGGTGGAGAAATTCATCAAGGTATTTATGGATGACTTTTCTATTTTTGGTAATTCCTTTGATGATAGCTTGCATAAATTGACTTTAGTGTTAGAACGTTGCATCGAGTGTAACTTGACACTTAGTTGGGAAAAAAGTCATTTTATGGTCCGACAGGGTATAGTTTTAGGACACATCATATCTAACAAGGGAATTGAGGTAGATAAGGCTAAGATAGATTTGATTGCAAAATTACCTCCCCTTACATCTGTTAAGGGGATACAGAGTTTCTTAGGACATGCAGGTTTCTAAAGACGATTTATTAAGGATTTTTCCAAAATAAGTCGTCCTTTATGTAATCTACTTTCCAAAGATCCATTTGATTTTACTAATGATTACCTTGTTGCTTTCAATGCTTTGAAAGATAAACTTACTTATGCACCTGTTATTGTGACACCTGATTGGTCTTTACCATTTGAGATCATGTGTGATGCATCTGATTATGCCATAGGAGTTGTTTTGGGACAAAGAGTGGATAAACGTTTACATGTTATATACTATGCTAGCAAAACACTCAATAATGCCCAAATTAATTATTCCACTGCTGAAAAGAGTTTTTGGCTGTTGTTTTCTCACTTGGTAAATTTAGGTCTCACTTGGTAGGAACTAAAGTTATTGTTCATTCGGATCATGCTTCTTTGAGATATTTATTGACTAAACCAAATGCTAAGCCTAGACTCATTAGGTGGGTCTTACTTTTACAAGAATTTGGTCTAGAGATCAAGGACAAAAAGGGTACTAAAAATGTAGCAGCTGATCATCTGTCTAGGTTGATTTTTGAGTATGATACTATTGAGAGTGAAAGTAAGGATACAATCATAGAAACCTTCCCTGATGAACAACTGTTTACAATAGGTCCAAACCCATGGTATGCTAACATTGTTAATTATCTTGCTAGTGGAATTTTGAGACATAACCTCACTTTTCAGGAAAAAAAAGATTTTTCAGTATTTATAGACAATACTTTTAGGATGACCCCTATTTGTTCAAGTTATGTCAAGATCAAGTCATCCGGAGATATGTGCTCGAAAAGGAACATGAGAGCATCCTAACTTTTTTCCATGAACTACACTGCAAGGGCCATTTTGGTGGTAAGAAAATGGCCCTAAAGGTATTACAATATAGATTCTTTTGGCCTACTTTGTTAAGTATGCTAACCTGTTTTGTTTGAGATGTGATAGATACCAATGGACCGGTAATATAGGCAAAGGCAATGAAATGCCTTTGACATCGAATCTTGTAGTCGAATTGTTTGACGTGTGGGGAATTAACGTCATGGGTCCATTTCCCCCATCTTTTGGCTTTACTTACATTTTAGTAGCAATCGACTATGTGTCAAAGTGGGTAGAAGCGATACCCACTATAACTAATGACACTAATGTTGTTGTTAAATTCTTGAAAGATATGATTTTTAGCAGGTTTGGAACACTGAGAGCGATTATTAGTGATGGAAGCAGCCACTTTTACAACAAGCTCTTTGATGGGCTTTTGAAAAGGTACATCTCTTATAGAGTGGCTACCACATACCATCCCCAAACGTCGGGCCAAGTGGAAGTAAGCAACAAACAAATCAAGGAAATATTGGAATGCATAGTGCGCCCCTCAAGGAAGTTTAAAGTTGAATGATACTTTGTGGGCATATTGCACAGCTTACAAGACACCCATTGGTATGAGCCCCTATCAGTTGATATTCGAAAAAGCATGTCACTTACTCGTTGAGCTAGAGCATAGAGCTTATTGGGCCATTAAAGAACTCAACATGGACACGACAAAAGCTGGGGAAAAATGACTACTCCAACTAAGCGAACTTGAAGAAATTCGGGATGAAGAGAATGCCAAGATCTATAAAGAGCATATTAAGCGCTATCACGATAAAGGGCTCATTAGTAAGTCTTTAGTTCCTAGAATAAAAGTAATTTTACATAATTCACGCTTGCATTTGTTTTCAGAAAAATTACATTCTAGGTGGAGTGGACCGTATACAATTGCTAATGTTTCCACATGGAGTGGTCGAGTTGCTAAATTCCAAAACACAAGAACCATTAAAAGTGAACGGGCATCGTGTTAAGCCGTACTTAGAAGGAGACACCAATATAAAAAGCATAGAAACCATACATCTCCAAGATTTTTAGACATGAGAGTGGCCACGTCTTGCTAAGACGTAAAACTAAGCCCTTAATAGGAGGCACCCATTCGGTATTGTATTCGTTACATTCTTTGTTCATTTTTCTTTCGTTCTTTTCTTTTATTTTATTTTTTAAAAAGTTTTTCATGCCAATGAGGACATTACCCAAATCTTGGTTGGGGGTCAATACTTTGCCCATGTTCTCTTTTTCAAAAATCCCAAAGAAATCAAATTTTTTAAAAAAAATTGTGCGCCGCGAAAGGAAATATGTGTGCCGCGGCAAGTGTGGTTCTATTTTAGGACAAATTTTTAAAATTCTTTGTGTGCTGTGGCAGGAAAAATTTGTTTTGCGGCGTGATAGTTCCTATTTTGGGACAAATTTTAAAAATTTTGTGAGTGCCGCGGCAGGAAAATATTTGTGCTGCGGCAGGGGTGGTTCTATTTCATGTGTATAGCCCAAAATTGATCTATGCTACAGCGCACGTTTAAAATTTTCCATAAAATGGGCAGCTCTTGAAATCAAAGTTCATTTCAAACTTTTCTTCCCTATTTTCCCTCACTTTACCTCATTTTATCCCAAACACTCACTCAATTTCTCTCCATTTCTCTCTCAATTTCTCACTAAAAACAAAACTTTACTCCATAATTTCTTCAATCTAACATTATTATCAATTATTTCCCTCTCAATTTTGACAAATTTGCTCAAGAAATCAAGAAATCTCTTCATCTTCTTCAACACAAGCTGGGGATTCGAAAAACAAATTGGGGTTTTTTCTTCAAGGCTTCAATCAAACTCCCAAGAGGTAAATTTCTTCACAATTCTAACTTAATTTGGCATTTATTATATGGAAATTGTGAATTGTGTTTGAAATTTTCTGGATTTAAGGGATTTGAGTTGGATAAGAAGGGATTTTTGGGAATTTTCTGAAATTAATTGATTTGTGTGAGATTATTTGGATAGCACAATCTATGGCTCCAAAAAGAAAAGCTAAAGAGGGAAGTTGTTCCAAAGGAAAAGGAAAAATGGTTGAGGAACACAACTTTGATGCCTCTAGGTTTGTTAGTACGAAGGCAAAAGAGTGGTACGAAGGTGCTGCCAAAAGAAACAAAGGATTTGTTAATGAGAAGGGGTTGGATTTTGGACAAGTAGGATTAATGGGAATTTTTGATAAGGTTGAGGCATTAGGGTGGAGGGAATTTGTACACCCACCGGAAGCGGGTGTGAGTTCGTTGGTCTAGGAATTCTATAGGATGGAATGGTTTGAGTAAGGGGTGTTGAAGTCCCCTTTAATAGGACTGTTATGAATGCATACTATGGGTTGAGGGACATACAAGATAGTGGGTATGAAACCTATTTAAAATAGGTGGATTACGAGGAAATTATAAACGCCCTTATCGATGGTTATGCGGAGTGGGAATATAAGGGGGACATGGTAAATACCTTTCAAGGAAAGCATCTTAGAACCCAATCCCGTATCTGGCAGTACTTTGTGTGCTCTAGATTAATGTCAACCCAGTATTACAGTACTGTTGATCAGGAGAGGGCAATCTTGCAATATGCAATAGAGACCAAGAGATCAATTGATGTAGGGATGATGATCCAACAACAAGTTATATACTCAGCTGAGCATCACAACCTCAATTACTTCTTTCCCCAGCTGATCACCACCCTATGTGTCAAACACGGAATACAATATGACATGGGCGAGGTACTTTTGCAACCGGGTAAAACATTGACTTTCGCTTACATGCAGCACCTAACCAGTTGTATTAAGGTGGGACAAGGTAGTAGGAAGGGTGATGGGACCTCTTCCAAGAACGCTACCACCAAAGATAGGTTGGTGAACTTGGAAGCAAAGGTGAATAAAATACAGGAATACCAAAGTCAACAACAAGCTTGGTTCAGTGAACAAATGAAATATTCACATGAATACCAAGCTCTACTCCACAGAATGATGAGCTTCCAGTGAAACAAAGCGAGTAGACCTCACCCAATTCGGCACAGTTCTGCAATATCCGGGCCACGATTTCATCTACAGACCACCGGAGAACCAACCCGAGAACGACAACGACAACGAACAACTTGATGATATGGAGGACTAAGCCTCCCCATTGTATTTTATCCTTTCTTTAATTTTTATTTTATTTTTTTATTATTTTGCTTAGTTTAATTTTTTTTTCTTTCATTTTTCTCCTTTATTTTTATTTTTATTTCGTTTTTATTTTATGTTGGATTAGTTAAGAACTTTAATTAACGTTGTTTAATGGTTTTTAATTTCATTTGTCTTTAGTTAATTTTTAAATTTGGCTTTGAGTTGTGATACACACATTTAGGTTTCATGCATATTTCTTACGAACTAAATGCTACATGATGAGAAGGGCGAGAAATGGTGAACTAAAGCGTAATTGTAATGTACACAATTTCATACAAAAGAGGAGTAACTTCTTCACTCTTTTACTTAATTTCTTTTTTTTTTTTTTTGAGACATTGAGGAGAATGTAAAAATTAGGTTGGAGGTGGGAAAAATATTTCATGAGCATGAATTTAAACCAAATTTTAAATTTTAACTTTTTGTAGGTTTTTCATTTGAATTTTGTTAGGATAGTATCGAGTCTACTTGAATCAATTTGGAAGTCTATGATATTAATGTGATTGTAATGAGGGTGACATGTGAAAGAAATTGATTTTCACCTAAGTGAAGAGGCACAAAAATGGTAGATTCATCTAGTTTGAGGATTTTCTGGTATATGTGGTAGTTTGTTTGGTTAGTATTACTATTTTTTGTTTGTGTAATGTATGCATGTTCTTGATATATTTTAAGTCTCAACAAACTCTAGAACTTTCTTGAAAATCCATTAAGGCAAAATAATAGAATCACATACCACTTAAAAAGTGATTTAGGCCATCTTTGGACCGTTTGAACTTTTCGAGCCTTCCCATACTGTTTTATCCATAGTGACACCCGTGATCTCAATATACATATATACATTGTACTACCTTAGTGATAAGAGTACTCAATGTAATACTTGATTTTCATGAGAATTTGAATTGAAGGAAATTATGTCTTACTTTGATTAAAAAAATATGAAAATAAAGAGCAAGAAGAGTAAAGAAAGAAAATTGAGCAAAAAATCTAAGGGACATATGAAGTTTATAAAATAGGAGGAAGGAAAAGAACATTTGGATAGAAAAGTTGAAATTTGTGAAGAAAAATGCAAAGTACTTTTATCATTTGAAGAAGAACCTTTCCGTACTTTCGTAACCACATATCTTAACACAACTTTACAAGCTTAATAAAGTCCTATTGATTCGAAGTTGTTTTGATTTCTATATTAGTAGAGATGGATTTGAAAAGTAAGCTTATGGAGTTTGTGAGTGCAATACTCATGTTTTACTTGTACAATTTTGAGATTTAAAATGTAATATGTGAATATCATGCATGGCACAATCCGATAGTGTAACTAACGGGCTTGTAATTTGATTGTTTGTTCAAAAGCTAATTACGAAAATAGATTTGATATTTTGACTGTTTTTGAGCTTAAGTAGTTTATAACTATTTCATATGCCATTCGTCATTAACAATTTTTGAGACATATGCATGGATTGATTCGAGTATGTATAGAGCCTTTAATAGTTTCAAGAGTTGTACGATGTTTGTGGGTATCATCACTGGAAACCCTCACGAAACTATAACTCGTCCACTAAGGCCACCTAGGGGTTTAAAGGCTTGTTGCATATGCTAAATGCAACCATGAAAATCTACGAAAATGGTTTAGGTTAGTTTAGTTTATTTTATTTGTTTTAGTTTTAAATAGCTTCACTTGCTAGAGGCTAACAAGAAGCTGGTTGGGGGTTGTGATAAGTGCTCGAAAAGCACTAATATTTCATGATTAATTGTGCTTAATTGTGAAAAATAAATTTGTTATAACTCATTTATTTGATTATTTACGTAAATCTATCAATTAAGAATCATGGGCATATGTTAGTATATTTCAGGTGTTTTTAGCGCCAAATGAGTTGAATAATGCAAACATACAAAGACGGAACACGTACGGGGCTCAGATCACAATTTAGGAACAACACGAGTCAAATTATGTAAGCCGTATATAACGAGCCAACTAGTCTGTAAGGGGTACTTGTAAAGACTCAAAATACAACGCGTGCCGCGGCGAGAGCCTCTCGGGTCTAGCCATTATTTTCAGAATTATTTCTGTGCCACGACGCGCCTATTTCTAGGGCAACCAGGATTCTATGTAACCCTTACACATATAAATACCCCTTTAAGTCTCTCTTTTACAACACTTCAATTTTGCGAATCAAAACGAGACTTAATCAGAATTTTGGAGCTTTTTCACACTCAAAGAAGTAAGAGAACCAATTCTAAGGATTCAAGAAGTCATTGAAGATCAACGATCAAGCTTTTGGAGAAGAACGTCATCCAATCTAATTGTGGTATTTAGATCTAAGTTTCTTGTTGTTATAAAAAATTTCCCTTTCTTCTTATTTCTTTGAGCTGTATGTTGAATTAAATTTGTCATTGAATATTAATTCAAACATGGTTGGCTAATTTTATTTTGGGTGCTTAGTTTGTGTTGTCATGTTTGCTAGAATTGTTGTGGTGAATATTTTTATTGCTTTAAGATAAATAAAATTACCTTTTGATTAAGAGCATGTTTAGATGTTTAATTGTGAATTTTCATGGGCCAATTTGAGATTCATAATTAGGTTGAAAAATATTAGAGTTTGGTTTTAGGAACGTCACCTTAACTTTACGTTGAAAAACTTAATCAAAACTTCAAATTGATGACCTAGTCATGGCATTGGTTTGATTGACATATTTTTCCTTGTGCATAATTTGATTGCTATTTGGTATACTTGATCGTAGGATATTGATTAGTTAATCAACAAAGAGAATTACCCAATCGTAGGAATTTTTGTAATTAAAAGAAAAGCCGATAATATTTGTTTATTAGAACATTTATGTTAATTCACCATAACTTTTCGATGCAAGCATAGTCAACCAAACTAAACGTCCATATATCCTCCATTGATACTTAAAACCTTGTTGAGTTAATTTGAATTTGCATAATTGTTTTCTTTATTTGTTCAACGCCATTGATCTTGCTCACAAACCCAACTTCGTTTACAGTTTTATTAGATTTAAGATTCTAATTATTTAGAGTTTTAGTGTTACTAGAATTCTATTTAGTTAGTGTTTTAGCTGATTTAGGACTCTAATTAGATTAAGAAAAAGATTGTTTAAAACCATTGCAATTCCTTGAGAGATCGACCTCAGAGATTTGCTTATCACTTACTACAAGTGATTCGTACACTTGCGAGTACTATAATTTTCACATCAGTCCACTCATTAGATTTTCATTGGCCCTTCGTAGAGAACAAAAAAATAGAAAAGAATGCATAACTCAACTTTGCCATAGCATTGCTGCAGCAATGTCGCAGCAAAGCCCATCAGGAAAGACAAGGTAGATTTAGAAATAAATAATAGAAACTGATTTGAACTTTCAACAAAAGGACAATATTGGGCATTTAATAACTCACCTTTTTAGGGATAATTTTGGAAGTCAACACAAGTAAACTACCTCAAATTAAACCTAGGGTTGAATATACAAGGGGCGGTAGATTAATTGAAACATACAGATCGGCACAGAAAAAAAGATCATGCAGCAGGCAAAATTCTGGGCAGAAATATCACACAAAAAATAGAGGAAGAACAGCGAGAACAAAGCAGTAGATTGGAATCTGGAAAGAGCCCAATTGAATGATTGATTTGCAAGGATTTTTAGTGAGGAAAGCAAGATATAGACAAAGATTTATAATCCAATTGATCTAAGGTTGATTAAAGGGGTTTATTGATTTATTCATTCTTTTATTATTATTTGATTGTTTTCAATTCTCCAAAACAAGATGGATTTGATTTTGAACAATTATAAATTGATGTTTAATCTCATAAAATGATTGGCTAATTTTATTACAGTTAGGGTTATGGATGTGCAAGTGTATGTAGTCTTTGTTCTTCAATTTTAAATATTGGTGCTTTGCTTGACAAAGGGTACTAGTTATTCAATGCTTAATTTATTGATTAATTTTTATTAATGGCTCGATCAACAATTTATAGGATAGTAAATTGAGATTAATTCTAGAAAG
The DNA here is from genome assembly GCA_029378325.1 of Elaeagnus macrophylla. Lineage (NCBI taxonomy): Eukaryota > Viridiplantae > Streptophyta > Magnoliopsida > Rosales > Elaeagnaceae > Elaeagnus > Elaeagnus macrophylla. Next base: position 45,250,577 of record CM055641.1, on the reverse strand, counting down.
GTTAGATTATGTTGGATGAAGCTTAAATAATGTGTAGCAATTAATATAGGAATATATAATTGTCTCACATAACCCAAAGAATTGGTGCATAAAACGTTGTTCTTAGATTCAGTTATGCATAGGAATGTGTTTCATTGAGTCGTAGGACATATAAACATTGTTGATTCGGAAGAATCCTTTGTAATTTTCGCAATTCTAGTTACTGGTGCACTTTGCCACAGCATTGCTATAGCAACGCATTCTGACTACATCACTTGTCACATTTGCAATCCTAACTGGTTTATCTACTTGCGATCCTTTATATCCTTCTCGTTAAACTTTATTTCAGTATTTTTACTCTTGTCTTCTCGTACTATTTATTTTATTTTATTTACTTTAATTTGATACACAAAAACACTAAATATTGATTTTAATAGTTAATTTTTACTATCTAGTATTCCAATCTTCGTGGGAACGATCTTTCTTATCATTATATTACTTGTTTGTGACACGTGCACTTGCGTAAAATCTTATACACCATTTAGAGCAACAAGGATCTCTTTTGTTTTGGTTTCCTCTCATTCATGGAGGCCATCTCACTTGTTCATTACCTTCCATGTGGTGGATGACGATAGATAGTGAAACTCTTAATGGAGGGCCTCTAAACAGAGATAAAGCCCTTCCCTATACTCCTATCAATTTTCACTGATTGTTGTTTTGGTTGAACTTTGGATGAAGAGGTCTTAATCCTTTGTATTGTTTCCTATTTTCATGTTTTCTTTGTCCTCTATTTTTATAATCTTGTCTTTTCTTCAAAAGGAGGCCTCTTGTACTAGATTTCAACTCTCCCTCCACATTGATGAATTTGTGGGCTTCCTCATAGAAAGCTTCTAAAGACTTGGGAGCTGTTTATGTGAGCTCAACATTCATAAGTCTCTTTTATTCCTTTACGAAAAGCTTCTATAGCGATTGAATTCGGATAGTCAAATATCTCTAATTTCTCCACTTTAAATATTTTCAAGTAATTCTTGATTGTCTTTTGAGCTTCTTGGAAGATGTAAAAGAGGTGGTTTTATACTTTTTTGATGAGATTTTTACTAGCGTAGTTGGTTATGAAGGTCTTAACAAAGTCTCCAAAGTTCTCAATGCTCCTACCAGGTAAATCATTAAACCACTTCTGAGCAAAGTCTTAAAGTGTGGCTGCAAAAGTCTTACATAACATCACTTCCCTCTTTTCACTAGTTAAGCATATTGGTGCCATAGCAGTTTTAAAATGCATGACATGGGATGCTGGGTCTTTTGTACCTTGATAAGACGAACATCTAGGTGTCAAAATTTTTTGAAGTGGTACAATGAACTCTATGTCATTTGAGAAAGGTGAAAATCCCAATTGATCGCAAACTTTTTCAATATCATAATGTATTTGGCCCTTTTCATGTTTTATCATTTGTTCTTCCATTTTCTTCATTCTTTCTTCTATCATGTTAGGGATAGGTTGTTCAATCAAACGAGGTTCCATTGGGGTTAAGTTGGGGGATGGTTTGGGATTGTCATAGGAATAATTAGAGGAGATATTGAATTTAGCACGGGAGGGTTCAAACCCTGTTCGTGGTATGGAGATGGGGGCTTTGAGTTCAATATGAACTTTTTGATTCTCCTTGGTATGATTCTGCCCTTCGACCTCCATATAAGTGGTGATTGTGGGTCATAGGTGGCATCTAAAAATTAGCAACATGATTTCACAAGTCTCTATTATGATCTTGGTGGAGAGAAGAGTTCTTTGTAAGTTCGTCAAGTAGCATTGTAAAAGAAGCATCATCGCTTGAACATTCGTATTTCGTTCCAAAGATCAGACTAGTGGAGTTGTCGACTGGGTAGAAGAATTGGAAGGAGTTGCTTCACTAATGAGATTTTCAGGAGGGTATCCCAAACCAAGGTGTTCTTTGGATGGTTCGATACGGGTTGGCAAACCATGATGGTTAGCATTGATAGTGGGATTTTGATCTCTTAATTTCCATGTATTCGGGGGACGAACTATCATGATTGAGATGAATAGTCAACAGTTGGAGTGACTTTCTCTGATGTGAGGTGATATCTCTTGGTAATTAAACTTAAGGTCTCAAATTTTAATAGCTGGCTAAAAACTCTGAGCCTCACGATAGGCACCAATTGTTTAGAGATCACATAACTCAAGGGTAGATTGTATTTAATGTTAGATCCTCTTTATAATCGATATCCATACATATATATAGATATAAAAATATACATGCGTCATGCAATGATTGGCTTGTTAGACAAGGATGTGACCTCTAAGGATGTGATTGATGTGAAGGTAGTGTCAAACTAAATGAAATGAAAGGATGGCTAGTAGCTCGAGTATTTCGACCTGCTTATGTCCTCGTTGAAATAAACAATCAAATGAGTTAAACAATGTGAAAATTGTGAAGCTGATGATGTTTCTGCGAACTATTAGTGGAATCACGAACTGTTTACAATGTTAAGGATAACAGGGTTAAGTTCATTATGTGTAACGGGGTTTAAAACATAGTGGATTGGGCTAAAAGTAGGCTTACATAGATGGTCCTAAGTACCAGTGGACTTATAGCATGTTTACCCAAACAATACATATGAATGACATGTAATTACAATAAGGTGTAAATTGTGTATATAGGATTTTATGTTCATTTAATATCTCTAAAAACTCATCATTCAAAATTATCTCATTCCAACTAAAATTCATCACATTTTATGCAAGCTCGTCACATATAAATTGATTAGGGGTGGATATAATAACCAATAAATCAACTTACCTGACCTATTCAACCAAAACCAATTCAAACCGAGTCGAGTTTTATGTTTTAAAGGTCTAAATGTGGTGGTTTCGGTTTTAAAAATGCAAAAACGTACACTAAACCAAACTAACCTATATATTGCTAATGCCCGTATTCATTCTTAAAATATATATATATATATATATATATATATATATATATATATATATATATATATATATATATATATATATATGTCAATAGAAAAAGTGAGAAAATGTTCATTTTTAAAAAATTTACTATGACTAATAAATAATTTAAATTATTTTTTTATTGAATTCTCAATAATTTACTTATTTTCAAGACTTCTTCTCTACCTAAAAATTGGTATACAATTTTAGCTTGAATAATAATACACAAATTTTTTGAATCTCATATTTATCAATTTAATATTAAAATAAAGTTAAAATAATTTTAATTCACTTTTAAAATAAATAGATCTAAACCGCAAAATGAACATATCAAACCAATATAAATAGGTTAGTCTAATCAACATATATCAGTTAAGTTAGGATTTTATGCAAAAATTGACCAAAATCGAACAACGCCCACCCTTAAAGCAAATGCATTGCACTTTAAACACAATGTATTATCATTTTTTTGAATTGAACAAATAATTCAATCAATCTACCTAATTCAATAAATCAAATCAAATTCGAAAGATCAAATCGATTGCGAAGTTATAATTAGATCGAAATTAGATTGAAAAGAACTCAATTCATTAAGATTCGAATTAAAAAATATACAATCCATTTGGATTTAGATTGAAAAGTATACAGTCAATTTAAATTCATATTAATAAATATTATAATATACTGCGATCTAATTTGGACTGAATTAATATTAAAATTACAAATTAATACATATTTTATTTTATACTACAATATATTTAAATATGATATATACCACAATCACATTAAATTCTTACTTTAATTTAAACAATAAAATATAAACTTTAAATTTTTATATTGTTTAATAAGTTTTCAATAATACTTTTTATTCTTGTAATTATCTTAATTATGACTATAAATCATAAATTTTGCTAAATATGTATTAATTTAAAAAATTAAAATTTTGTACGTATTGTGTTTTATATTTTATAATAATTCATAAGTGAGTTTCATGCCCAATCTAATTTTATTCTATTCAAAAAAGTTTAATCTAAATGAATTCATATTAATTTAGATCGATTAATTTATGGATTGATTTTGAATTGAAATATTCAAATATAATTCAAATTGTATTCAAATTTGTGGAAAACTCTTTGTAGCTTCTGTATTTTTGCTAACCCTATCATTTTCTTCCGATTAAATTTTGATATTATAAATAATTATGTTCTTTTTTCCTTTCTAATTTTTATATTTCTACTTTTTTTTTAGAACACATGGCATATCTCATTCTATTATCAACTACCGTCAGAATGCATCACAAAAATAATGAAATATAATTAATTAGTGTTGCCAATATTTTCCGCTTGATAACCGTAGAAAACAGTCAAAATTTTCAACGATGAAAAAAATCAACTTTGTATGTGAATTAGGAGATTACGTTCTTGGCCCATCAAATCCCCAAATCCGATTATCTTAAATTTTATATAAATATTAACTATTCTTAATTGAAAATAAAACTTTTCTCATTAAATGAAGTATTTAATTAAAAAATATATTATAATTAAAATATTTTTTTATTATTTAACAACTATCAAAACAAAAAATATAATCATATCTATAATTTATTCACTAAATATAATTTATATTAAACCTTAACAAATAAAAAATTGTCATAACAAATGAAAAATTGTTGAGATGATGACATATTTATCTGCATAATAATGTTTACTTATTATTTAATTTGTCAATAATTATAAGTATTAAGTAAAAATATTTGATTAATTAGGTATATTATTAACTCAACGTTTTGATTTAATTCTAATAAATATTAATATAATTAATAATAAATAGTTGTACGCTCTTTTAAAAAAATTGTTATTTCTTCAAAAATTAAAAGATGGAATCGTGTAATTTTAGAAAATTGGTGTATTATTTAAAAAACTTGCATACAATAAAATAAATTTGTGATAATTAAATTATTTTGTTAAAAAATAAAAGCAAATAAAAAATATTAATTTATCTTCAACTTTATTACCCCTTATCTACTTTCCTTTAATTTTAATATAATAATATAAATTGAAATAAATTTATCATTTTTAAAGCAAAGTGATTTAAAATGAGTCATTAAAAAAGAAAGCCACTTCTAATGCCCTTCATCCAAACATATTCCCAATAACTAATGGCGACACTTACATGAATATGATATCAAGTAGCATGCCCTCTTATCATTCTATTTTTATAAATTAAATATATTAATTATTTTTTTTAAATTAGTGTATATTGATCATTTACTTATTATAAATATAAATATTTTAATTATTTCTTGTCAATTAATTTTGATTTTTTTTGGATTTTTTTTATGGTAGAACTTAGGTCGATAAAACTAAATTTTACTAAGGAAACTGATAAATATAGAAAGAAGAAAACATGTCAAAAAGTTAAAAAATTTGAAAAATAAAGTAATTAAATGATAAAAATTGATTTAAAATAACTAAATTGTTAATATGTATAATAATTAGGTAATTAATACGCACTAATTTTAAAAAAAAAATCAATATATTCATTTTTTAAAAGCTAATAAATGATTTCAATTTTTTTATTATATTATATGAAAATTTTCATCAAAAGGTGAATACAAATTTACTAATGCCCTTCTTAGTGCATAAAATAAGCTTCGTTTTCTCACAACTGCTATTTATTTATCTCAATAAAATAGTAACGGACATGCTACATCTTCACCAAAAGCACTGTACGCAGTTAAAAAACATGCTACAATCATCCTTTCTAATTTTCCATGTTTTCTTTGTCAGAGAACAAACATCAATCATCAAACATCTAAAATGCAGCGTTCATTTTTTGTTGCAAAAATAAATAACATTAGATAGTTTGAATCTTAACAATTAAGGCGAATAATTAATTACCACAACCTTGTTCCGATCCCCTTTCCATTCTTTCCTCCTATGCCTTAGCTCCAGCTAACAGCAATCGGACTTCCAACAATGTGCTTCCCATCTGACCATTCAAGACGAGCAAAACTATTTGAATTGGGAACCATTGAACCCACAGAAGACAACGTCACCGTATAGCTTTTCTTCTCATTTGTCGCCTTAAAACTCAACGTTTCAGGCTCCACCAAAATCTTAACTAACCGACTATCAGATTTCACAGAAACCTTGTAAGTTCCGGGTGATCCCACATTTGTCACAGTCCGAGAGTACTTCACTGCAGTTGACCCACCTTTTCCCTCAAAATTGATTGCAAAAGAAGGGTAATTGAGATCGGTCACACTGTATTTTTTCCTAATGTCACATGAGAATTTTCTTCTCGCCAAACCACTAATTTGCTCCTCCGTGTAATTCAATGCACAGAGAAAGCTCAAATAATCGTCCACTGTTATGTCATAAACAAGACCTGGATTAAGGGCCGCAACGGGGTCCACGTGTCCAGCTCCATGATCAAACGGTGTTGATGGTTTCCCAGTAGAAACATCAAGTAATTCACTGCCGTTCTTGTAAAAGGTATAAGCGGTTGTCATCAGCGCCGATTTAATCGCCGCGGGACTCCAATCTGGATGAGCACCTTTGACAAGAGCCGCGAGGCCACTGACGTGTGGACAAGACATCGACGTGCCCGAAATAATGTTGAATGCGACGCGCCTTGAATCAATTGCTAAACCAGTGGGACCCAAGGCTCCTGTCCAACCAGCTAAGATATTGACACCTGGAGCGATTATGTCGGGCTTTACAATCTCCGGCGTAACTGAATTTGGGCCTCTTGAACTAAACGCCGCGACCACCGGTGAAGGTTGAATACCAACCTTTGTTCCTTCGAACAAAATTGTCACTGTTGGGTTTGGATCCGAAAACAAATACTTCTTTATAGCTTCTCCCGTTTTCTGACCCACGGCTGTCGCCGGCAATAAATGAGCGTCGGCGACGAGTTCTTCGCCGTTGGCTTCGGTGTTAGCTAAGACCATCCCAATTGCTCCGGCACCTTTGACAACGGCTCCTTTTTGAACCCTAGAGTTCACTCCTCTTTCACAAAATACAACTTTTCCTTTAACCATCTCCGGAATTAAAGTGCCCATCATGCACAAATTACCATTGGTAGAACTACTTGCATTGCCGGCATAAATAAACGGAGTGAGAGTGCTAGGTAATGAGTTGCCTCGAAAGAGTGAAACCCCTGAGTAATTTTGCCCGCTGCCGATGCTGACGTAATCTGGGAAATCACGATCCAGTGTTCCAGCTCCTACAGTAGTAATCCATGGTGCCATGTTTGACAAACTGTACGGACTAGGACCTCCATTTCCGGCGGAACAGGATACTAAGATTCCTTTCTCCATAGCCGAGAAAGTTCCCACTGCCACACTGTCTTTATAGTAATCCGACATTCCACCACCAAGCGACATAGAAAGAACGTTCACGTTGTCATCGATTGCTTTTTCAATTCCGGCTAAGATATCGGAACTGAAACAACCTCCTAACCAACAAACTTTGTAGGCAGAGATTCGAGCTCGTGTGGCCATACCACGCGCAGTTCCTGACGCGTAGCCAAATAAGTTCGCGTCTTGAACGACAGACCCAGCTGCTGTCGTTGCCGTATGAGTACCATGACCGTCATCGTCTCGTGGGGACTTTGATTCTTTAGATTCGTTAATTGGACCCATCGTGGCCTCATAGCCTTTGGAAAAGTACCTTGCTCCGATTAACTTCCGATTACAGTTTGATGTAGTGAAATTTGTACCCGTTTCACACGCGCCTTTCCAGCTAGTAGGCACTGGTCCAAGTCCAGTGTCGTCAAAGCTCTTACTCTCTGGCCAAATTCCGGTGTCTAAAACTCCGATAATGACTTCACTCTCCGAGTTAGACTCAGGGAACATCTGGCTATATGTACCGAGTCCGAGAAACTCAGGACTCCGGGTCGTGTGAAGTTGATATCTTTGTTCAAGCAAAACAGAGAGAACTCCAGATTTTTCTTGAAGAAACTGAGCTTCTTTAGCAGTCAACCTCGTGGAGAAACCATGGATGGCATTGTTGTAAGTGTAAAGCATTTCAGCCGAGTCAGATACCGATTTGAGAGACGAATCGTACCAATGTGTATGGTGTTCGAAGTTTGTAGGCATTTTAGATTTGGCCATGTGAACTATGTAAGTCTGTTTCTGATTCATTTCATTCTCTTCCAGTACCATTGCAATGGAAATTACATGGCAAAGACACAATATGGAAATAATCAAAAGAAAATAAAAAACTATCATTTTCTCAATATCTTTTCTCTAAGCTTCTCAGAGTTAAGAGAGAGAGTAGTAGAAAAAGAGCGATAGAAAAGAAGCTCACAACGCTGCATTTTAAAAGTGAGAAATGAGGCACATCTGGAACTGTGAAAATGAAATAAAGCAGAGATTAAGAGATAAGAGAAAGTAGGGTCGGTGAGTACTGAGTAGTTGTCTAATATGTTAATGATTGTCTGGCGCAAATTTTAGCTTTTCATCATGTGGATCACTGCACCTATTCTTTTTAAGTTTTAACTATCCGCAGAAAAATATGATTCCTCAGATTCTTTTTCTCGCTTAATAAATTAACTTTTTTGAAAAAAAAAAAATGTAATGATATTGCTCAAGTAGTTTTGATATTAACACAATAATAAATAAATATAAATAATTTATTTTATTTTTATTATTAATTATATTTTAATATTATTATTTTGTAAATTATTATTAATATATTATATATCACTGTTTAAAAAATAAATTAACTTTATTTTACGATATTATCACTTTCTGTCACAGTTTTACCACTTTTTATTTATTTATTTCCGCGATGTTTAACACACTTGTAAGCTGTAATTTATTAAAAGACAATACTTATAATAAATTATAATATGTGTATAATTTATGTAAAAGTTTCATGGAATTTATTTAATTTTTATTGAGGAAATATTCGTTAGAATTTTGAACCATTATAAAATTTGATACTCATTTAATATTTAAACTAATTTGAGTAATGAAAATAAAAAAGAAAACTAAAATCTAGTAAAGAGAAGAAGAGAAAACATAAAGATTATAAGTGTGTTGTATTTTTGTATTGTTGATAAATTAATTTAATATCAGAATTATTTCTACATAATTATTTTTTTTTGTATAATTAAAAGATATTTATTATTTATTTATTTATTTATTAAATAGTTAAATTTATTTGATGACTCAATACTTATTAAATTGGTTAATGAATCATAATATTAAACGCATTTTTTAAAACCTTCTTACATGAAAAAATCATCTATGGCGTATTTTTGATAGTTTTATTTCAATTTTATTTTTTCCACAAACCTTATCCTCTTCTTTTATTTTTAATTTTTATCATCTTTATAAATAATCGGTGTCCATTGCCATATGGCCATTTATCGCAATCTTCTAGTAATTTATAATATTTGTGGTACTTTAATCTTTTTATAATTAAAAAACAAAGTTATTAGACAAAAAAAAATAATTATCATCGACCCTTCTTATATTTTATTCAAATATTAACAAACTATGTCAACTTTTATTTTAATTTATTCATCACTCCACTGGTTTGAATTATAATTAAACACAACCAGCAGCAAAACTAAAACAAAAATTGTTAAAAAGGGTTAAATTTTATGTGACAAATAAAAAATAATTTATTATATAAATATAAATTTTGTATAAAAGTATAAATACATATTTTTGATATATTTTATTTTGTAGTGATATAAAATGAAATAAATAGATATTTTTTAACTAATGATCAGACACTTACGCATACACATATAATTTTTTTGAATAAAGGTTGAATCCATCACCAAAATATGAACAATAATTAATAATCAAAAAAATAATTTCAATATAACTAAATAATAATTGTACATATAAAAATTTAACTGAATTTTTTATAGAAAAGTATTAAATGTTCACAATTCTATGAATTCAACTTGTAAAATTGAATTATACAAAAGAACAAAATCATGATAATATAAATTTTATGAAGAAAAAAAAAATCATATACTTACTACATATATTTGATATTTTGTTTATTATATTATACTCATATATAAATAATATTGAGAGTTAAGGAGGGTTGGGGCTACACCAGTCCCCAACATGGCTTCGTCCATAAATTTATGAGAAAAATTTTGCACTTGTTATAAGCAATTCTGACAACAATGATCGACTGAACTTGTTATAAAGCAAAAGATGTGATTAAATTAAAATAAAACATGACATAAGTCAGGATCATATTTTGGAGAAAAAAAAACACATGGGAGTTTGATGATTTAAAATAATATATTTTATAATCATGTATTTAGCTTTTATCAAACTATTTTTTTATATAAATGGTTGTATTTAATAATAACTTAAAGTACATAAAATTTGATTAAATCAAAATCAAAATCTTGCACGAGTCATTAATACTTAGGCTAATCAAAGGAGTGGTGATTGATAATTATCCTTACACAAAATTATACCAATAATTTTGCCAATAACTTAGAAAATGAATTTTACAATGGAAACAAAAGAGATGGGTCACGATTATTAGCAAATTGGGTGTGAGTGTTGAAGTGTTTTTGGATTTATGGCTATCTGTCCTTTGTTATTATTATTGATAAAAGAGGAGTAAGGAAATGTTATGAAGTTTATCGCGGTGGGTGAGTGAAAATATGTGGTGGTTCTAACTTCTAACTGCCAACCATGAAGTATGAACTAACTCACATTTCTTTTCATAAAAACCATATTAGATCCTAAATACAATGCAGGACATGTTTATCATCATATTAGCCCTTAATTCAAAAATAATATGTTAGTTATACATAACATACATACATATATATATATATATATATATAAAAAGGTGTATATATTGTATGTAATTTATAAAGTCTACATAAATTAATATATAAATTTAATTTATAAGTTAATATGTTATTTTAAAATTAATTTATTTGTGCAAAAGTTAAGATACCAGGCCTACAAATCTAAAACACTGCCAAAAAACTCTCAAGTTATAATGAGGATGAATTTCCAAACTTCCAATATTAGCAACAAGAATAATTTCGGTACAATAGTAATATATATTATCTTTGAAGAGAGAATGACACATAAGTGAATCCAGGTAAGAAAAAGAAAACTAGAGAAACCTAAAAATATAGTTGGTGAGTCTGAGAAATTGAATTCTATATCGAATTCTATATCTTACATAGGATGTATCCACCCTTTTAATACTATTGTAGTGTATAAAAAAAATATCACGTTAGCAAGGATAAGAAACGCAAATTTATTGAAATCTAGTGTCATAAAATTAAAATTTTACTAATTTAGTTACAATATATATCGAATCAATATTTATTAATGATGATAATTTGTGAGTTGTGCTTATTGGAAACGACGAAAATTAACCCAGTTTGACTTGCACCATGAAAGTCAACATTTGGCATACACATAAAGAGATAGGTGATACTAACACCTCCATGACGCCTGCACTTTCGATCACAACAAAGAACAAGTAACCAACAATCTAGCAATAATCATAAATAAATAAATAGCCAATTACACCCTATTAATAAATAGCCCAAGAAAGCTTTACAATCACAATCAGGACTTCCTATGTACGAACATATTCAGTAGATTTATCAAACATAACATATAACATGGTAAATCCATACAAGCTCTAGCACCTATGTGCTAATATTCACAGGTTACAACAACAACCACCAACAACAAGCGATTCACTAAAAAGTAAATGAACAGTTTACAACACTAGACATAAATATGAACGCAAATATTTCTATTAGTCAGAACACCTTCCCTAATTGCACCTAAGATGCCAACTTGCTGTATCCACAACAATGCCATCCAAATGAACCCAAATAATGTGGTATAAACACCAACAACTCAATACAAAGGGAACAACCTAGGTTTGGGCTACTCCCATGCATATGAACCTAGATAATAATGTACGGCTTGGTTTTAATTCATTTAAATTAAACTCAACCAAAAAATGAGTTTTTCTAAAATTATTTTTAAATGTATTACTGACATACTGAGTCAGAAAAATAGTTTTTCAAAACCAAAATTTCAAACTACAAGAGTTTTTTTTTCCCCTTTTTTAAATAAGAAAACATGATAAATGAATGGGTATTTTTGAGGACTCACTAACCACTCAACAAGGATAATACCTGCCAAACCCCCTTGCTAGCCTAATCTCAACAAACTCCTGCTATTCTTGCTGAGTTTAGCCAAATGGTGCACTCTAGAGAGCTCAACAAACCTAAATAACTACTTAGTGAGGATTAAAAAAATGCAGTTTTAGTTTTGAAAAACGTTAAGTAATTTTTCATAAATACTTGCAAAATTGAAAAAGAATTCCCCCTTTTTGTGGAGGAGATGAAAGAAAAAGAAAATGTTAAAGACATAAGAAAAAGGAAAAGAGCATAGAGATATATGAGTAGAGCTTCTCTCTCCTCAATTCAAGGTATGCTATTATAATATTAGTGTAAGGTTTATGAGTATTGACAATTTTCATGGACAAAATGTTTGATTGTAATCTAGCATAAGCGTCCATCGTTTAATCAGATGATACATGATGATGGAGTTACCAAGCTTGCAATGCCCATATGACAGGTAAAATATTCTCTCATGCATACATTCTCACATAATTGAGCACTACACTTAGTATGAATAGAATTGTTGTGAAAGTAGAATTCTTATATGAGTAGAATTATTGTTAATAGAATTGTTGTGAAAGTAGAGTCCTTGTTTGAGTAGAATTGTTGTGAAAGCAAAATCCTAACATAAGTAGAATTATTGTGAAAGCAAAATCCTAGTATGAATAGAATTGTTGTGAAAGTAGAATCCTTATATGAGTAGAATTGTTGTTAATAGAATTGTTGTGAAAGTAGAGTCCTTGTTTGAGTAGAATTGTTGTGAAAGCAAAATCCTAACATGAGTAGAATTGTTGTAAAAGCTAAATCCTAATATGAGTAGAGTTGTACTATATTATTAATCCTCTTTCAAGTCAAATTGGACTCTATATAAGCAACACTTGTTTGTGCAAAATATCAACCCACACCGAAATAATATTTTCTACATCTATTGAAGCTTTCAAAGAAAAATCTTATTCTCTTCATCTATTAATCTTAGGCACTTTCTTATTTTTAATTGTTCAAACATATTGTGTGGTTATGTTTGAATAATTCATGTGCCTAATTGCTTTTCATGATATTGAGCTTTGCATGATATTTCTAGAGTTTACTAGCTGATTTGTTTTTACATCGTATGTTGTTGAATCTGCTAGTTAGGATTTTTCATTGTTTGAATCCGCTCTAGGACACACTTTACACTTGTGCTATTTGTGCTAACGTTTCAGGTGACGTGCTCGGTATTTTGTGTGACTCGAAATTACCGAATTTGACGGGTTCGATTGATCTTGTGGGACTCAAGTAGATCGGAACATTGGTCCGGATCCAGACACCTAGCTTGTGGAGGCTATGAAAAGAGCGGCGGCTCATAAGTAAATTACAGAAAGGGGATCTATCTGTGAAGGGTAGTTCTAGGACCTATAGTTGTAGTTGAACATTGATTTTCATAGTGGATAGTTAGGTGGTCCGGTGGACCGGTGATTTTCCTCTTAGGTCATTGGAGTGGCCTAGGTTGTTTCCACCTAAAAATGTCGTGTGTTATTTTTTATTCCGCATTTTATCTTTACACGCGATTGCATGTCTGACCGTTGTGATTAGGTTACATAATTAATATTTGTTAAAATTGAAAATAACCTATTCACCCCCCTCTAGGTATATTTGATCCGTAACTAAAAACTTTCAATTAGTATGTATAAAGTTATAAAAGTCATCCTCAGAAGCCAGAATGAATATCATTGAAGAGAAAAAATATATATTAATATTGTAAAAGAAAAGAAAAGCTAAGTTTAACAGCTTGAGAGAGCAAGAAATTCTTATTGTATGTGAGAGAGAAATTATCTTGTGATAAAAATTTAAGAGAGTGTTAAGCAACAATTATTGTGAGATTATTTTGAATTTTCATTAATTAGTACATACATAGTAGAAGACATTATATATTTTGTTAGCCTATTTTCATTACATAAGAGTTAGATAAGTTAGATTTAGGGGTGACAATTTTTGACACGATCTAAACACGACACAAAATTTTTATTGTAAGAATTTATCAATAATTTTTTCATGTTATTAAAGGTTTTGTTATTTTTTACTATTATAAATAGGCAACATGAAAAAAAGTCGAGTAAATTTTTTCATGTGTCAATTAACACTAAAACTCGACACGAATAACACGAAACGAACACGACACGGACACGACTAACACGACACGATTGCCACCCCTAGTTAGAACCAGGGACCAATATAATTTTGGGTAAATATCAGTGACCTTTTTAAGGTTTGGTTGATTATCAAACTGCCCTCAAATTTGAAAATAATATCACTAAGGAACATAATATTATTATTTTTTGGGTAATTATAATCAACCTCTCCTATGTTTTTCCCAAATATCAATGATCCATTCCAACTTTATGTTTGAATCATTCACCTCCCCTCCGTTTTGAGTAATTATCAAAGATAACTTTTTGAGTCATAAATCATAATTGATCAAAAAATTCTAACACCCATCATGATCAATTCTGACAATAGAGGGTTGACAAAACATGTAATAAAGTAGGAGAGAGGTAATTGAATTAAAATAAAACCTAGCGTGAGTCGGGACGATATTTAGGTAAAACCAAAAGGGTGATTCATGATATCAAAAATATATTTTTTAATCATGTGTCAAAATTTTTCAATCTTTGCTGACAGAAAGAGTTATTTTTGATAATAACTCAAAGTAGAGTGGACCTGAATGATTCAAACGGAAACCTGACGTGGGTCATTGATATTTGTGAAAAACATAGGGGTGGTCATTGATAATTACCCTTATTTTTGGTGTTGATTGATAATTGAAATATAATATTGTTAACGATAATGATATTTCTATGTTAATTTTAAAATCTCAAATACATTATTGATATAAAACATCATTTTTTAAAGCTAGTCAATAATTAACAAAACCTTATGAAATTGATTAATATATACCCCTATAATTTTCTATTTAGATACTATTTTTATTTGTTATCTTTCCTAATAAGTGGTCTCAAAGCCACTTCGACTAAGTATTAATTATTATAATCCTATGTATTATTCAAAAAGGAGGAGACAACATGAATTTCGTTTGCAACAATGATTAAATGAACTGATTAATCTATTTAATATGTAACCTATAAGGATGAACGACTTCTAATAAGTGCTTAAAAAGCACTAACATTCCTTGATTTATTAAGCTCATTTGTTACAAATAGATTTAATTATAATGCTATTATTTAATTATTTGCTTAAATCTATTATTTCAAAATCACGAGTTTAGGTGTATTTTGGGTATTTTTAGATTCAAAAAAGATAAATAATATAAACATAAGAAGATGAGACACTTGAAGCACTCAAATAGCAGCCTAGGAACAAAACGAATTAAGGCATGTAAGCCTTACATCATAAACCAACCAGTATGTAAGGGTTACGTACATAAATAAGAAAATCAGCTTGTGTCGTGGTGAAGGTTTTTGTGTGCCACGGCGGATTTGTCTCAGATTTTGTATGGGGAAATTTTGAGGCTTGTGCCACAGTGGATAAAAATTTGTACCACAGCGTTTGAATATTTTTTGAGACTTCTAATTACTTACATCTATAAAAAATTTCTTATGTTTTCATAATTACATACACGATAATACACAATTTAGAACCAACTTTTACACAAAACTTTTAGAATTTTTGGAGCTTTTCACATCCAAGGAAGCAAGGGAAACCAATCTCAAGGACACAAGACATAATAGAAGGTAGCGCTATAGCCTTTTAGTGAAAGAAACATCATCCAATCTAATTTGCGGGTGTTTAGTCCTTCTAGATTCTTGGAGGAGTTAGATTGTTCTTATTCTTCTTCTCTCCTTGTGATGTATGTTAAGATTATGTTTTTCTATAAATATTAATCAAAGTATGAGTGATTGATTTTAACTATGGATGTTTAGCTTTTGTTGCCATATTTTATTAGAACTATTTTGATGAATGATTTATTTGCAAAATAAATAAAGATTACTTTTTGATTAAGAATGTGTTTAACTATTTATCTATGAATGTTATGAGCCAATTTCATGTTCATAAATAGGTTGAAAAATATAATAATTTAATTTAAGGAAAATCACCTTGATTATATTTTGAAAAACTTAATAAAAAATTCAATAATGAACATCACCTTAACTATATTTTAAAAAATTTAATAAAAAAATTAATTTAATGATTTAGTCATGACATTTGTTTGATTGACATATTTTTCCTTGTGTACAATTTAATTGCTAGTTAATATACTCGATCCATAGGATATTGGTTAGTTAATTACCAAAGAAAATTACCCGATCTGTAAGAATTTTTGTAAATAAAAAGAAAGTCGGTAATCTTGATTTATTAGATTGCTTTTGTTAATTCACCATAATATTTCAATGCAAGCATGGTCAACTAAGCTAAGCATTCATAAATCCTCCATTGATTATTAGAAACCTATTTAAGTTAGTTTTAAATTGAAACTATATTTTGTGACTCGTTCTTTGCAATTATCGTACTCGTTCTCATTGTAATTTGATTTACGGTTTTTAATTAGTTTTTAGGATTTTAAAAAACATGAAAAATGTTATTTAAGACCACTGCATTTCCTTGAGAGATTGACTTCGAAAGTTTGCTTATTGCTTGCTACAAGTGATTCATACACTTGTGACTATTATAATTTGAACATCAAGTTTTGGGTACCGTTGTTGGGGAATTAACGTTTTAAATAATTTTTTTAAATTCCTAGAGATTCTAAATTAGATTTTTTTTGTATACATACATACATATATATCTTTAATTTTTGTTCTTACTTTTATTTTTATTTCTTTTGTTACTTATTTAATTTGTTTGTGGTATGTTTTTTGGTGCTTTAATTTCTTTGTTATTTTTGTTAGTATATAAAATGTACCATTTATAAATAAAATATACAAATTCAAAAGAGCACTTAATTAGGCTGGATACTGAAATCCATGGGCCAATAGATAAGCATTTTGAAGAGCCACAAGACATGGTAGACATAGAGATATGTGGCATCTGTTGTTTATATGGGTATGATTCTTGTGTTTGTGCTTTTATAGGTGATTATTATACATCTACCAGTTAGGACTTTGATCTTAATGAGGGATACCACTTTGAATCCTAGAATAATCCCTATTTTAATGCTTATAATCTTGAGTGAGAAAATGACCATAACTTTTAATAGGAAGCAAACACTAACCCACCTTATGCCCAATACCAAATGCAAGACTTACATTTTAATCAATACAAGCTACCTTACATCTAATTAACCAACCTTGGAGGATAACTTGAATGCTTTCGTTTAAGAAAGTAGAGATTCCAGCATGAAAAATAATCAAAGGGTGGAAAATCTATGTGGGAAAACAGTTGAGTAACTTCAAGAACTTCCAAGTCAACAAGAAGAATTGAACATTATAACAGTCCATCAAAGTGGTAAAAATTTTAACGATACTTATTTTCATAATATGTTTGATGATTTACTACTAGATATAGAAAATCGAGTATATTAAATAGCAATCAAACTATACACAAGAAGAAATATGCCAATCATACCAATGTTATGACTAGGTGATCAATTCGAAGTTTTGATTAAGTTTTTCAAAGTATAGTCAATGTGACTTTCCTAAAACTAAACCCTAATATTTTTCAATCTAATTATGAATCTTAAATTGGCCTATGAAAATTCACAAGTAAATATTTAAAAAAATTCTTAATCAAAAGGAACTTTATTTATTTTATGCAATAAAATTATTCACCATAACAAATCTAGAAAACATGGCAACATAAGCTAAACACCCATGATAAATTTAGCTAATCATGCTTTAATTAATATTCATAGACAAATTCAATTCAGCATACATTTTTAAGAGAAAAGAAGAAAAATCAAGATTCTAATAACACAAGAAGCTTAGATTTAAATACCATAAATGATTTGGATGACATTTCCTTTCCCAAAAGCTTGATCTTCAATCTTCAATGGCTTCTTGTATCTTTAGAATCGATTCTCTTGCCTTTTAGAATGTGAAAAAACTCTAAAAATTCTAATAAGTTTTGTAATAATTTGTAAATTGAGTTGTGTGTAAGTTGAAAACCTAATAGGGTATTTATAGGTGTAAGGATTATATAAAATTCGGACACCTAACATTATACACGCGTTGCGGTACAATCCTGTTGCAGCACAAATTTAAAGCTAAACCCCATAGTAAAAACATGGACATTGACGTCGTGACACAAATTTTTCTTTACTACAGTACAAGTTGAATTCTCAGTCCATACAAGAACATTTTGATCTTTTCAAGTTGAGATCCTACATATCTATTCAATCCGTACAACATCCAATGCATACATATACATGGAATGGAGAAGATGTCACCTATAATAATGTCTACACCAATCAGAACCCATCACACTTATACTATCAAAATTTGGATTGAGGGAGTCAATCTTATAACTCTTGCAGCTACAATCACCTTCTCATGGCCAACATATGCAATGGACCACCACCAACAACCACAACCACCCTTACAAGAGGAAGAATCATCCAATGAGGTACATGAGATAGTGAAGAGCACGGATGATCCTAAGCATGTAGTAAAAGATGAATCCAAGGACATACTTTCGAAGCATGTAGTAGCTCATGACGAGGAAGTAATGGCTCATGAGGAGGAAAGAGAATCCCCTATGATTGTAGACACACCAATAGAAATTTTCATAGGGCTTCACTTTGACATACAAAGTAGGGAGATCACTTGGAACATCAAGAATGAAAGGGTTACCTTTAAGATCCTAAAGATACCAGAAAAGACAATTGGTGGGATCTTAAGAGTGAGCTTGAAGAGTGCAAGCTTAATAAGGAAGCTTTAACTATTTTGTTTGACTTAGGCTTTAGGCAAGATTTGAGTGTTGGAAGTTTCAAACTTTTGAAAACAGGTCAAGATACTCCTACAAAGAGGAGGAGGGTTTGGAACCCAATTGGAAATCATGATGATCTTGGCCCAAAAATCATAAAAATGATCAATTGGTTGTTTACGAAATACTGTGTGTATTATCCACTTGATGGATACTGATGATCTAGTCAATGACCTAAAATGTGACGCTTCTTGGGAGGTAACCAAAGTAATTTAATTTTTTTTTTTGGTTTATGTTTTACAGTTATTCTTTTTTAGTTTTTTTTTTGGTTTTATGTTTTAGGTGAATAAAGCAAGAGAGGGAGACAATGGTGCTTATATTGACATATCAAGTTATGAAGGCTATGACATCATTGAGGGTATTTTTCTTTACCCTTTTATTTTATTATCTTTGTTTCTCTTTAAGTTTTGCATATTGAGGACAATGTGCAATTCAAGTGTGGGGGAGGGAACTCCGTTATTTTCTTTTGTGATTAGTCACAATTTTTAATTTTTTTAGGTTATTTTTAGTAATAAATTGTAGAAATTGATGAACACATGTAATCTAAATGTATGTATGCTTGATATTAAATCTATGAATCCAATGATAGAATTGGTTGTCATCACTAGAATAAGGAATTTAGCATGTTCATTGAGATACCTACATGAATCTTGTGTATGCTTGTAAATTTTTTATTACATTTATTCATTTTTATGCATATGCTATGTTTGATTTTGGCATTCTTATTGAGAGAAAATTTGGTGTGATTTATGCCACGTGATTATGTCTTTCATGCTTTAAAATTTATTTGATCACCCATTGAGGTGAAATCTTAAATAGTATTTAGCTTTAGAAGTGATTTAAGCCTTTATTTGATTCAATTGAGCCTTTCAAGCTAACCATGGTTTATGTCATTTGTTACCTATTTGAGCCTAAATAAATACCTTTCATGTATTTAAACCACATGTGAGCCTAATCAAAATTACGTATTACTACCCTTGCATTTTTAACTTGTGTGAAAATATAATCATGTGTTGTGATATAGAGTAGGTGAAATGTAATGCACCCTACATAAAAAAAATTCACAACACCAATATCCATATGAACAAAAAGAAAATAAAAGGGATGAGTTCAAAAAAATAAGTTTGGAGGTGTTGTGAAATTACAAAGAATGTACATGAATGAATGAAAAATAAAAAAAAGATGGGGTGTGCTAGAACATCAAATTAAAAGCTCAATTATTTCTTACATGTTGCATGATGAATAAAAAGAAGATAAGGTGTGGAATGAGCCTAAATGTCAATATTTATCTGCCCCCACCTAAGCCTAATATAACAAACATGCAAAGCATTTTTGATCTTTAGCTAAATGCATTTTTATAATAGTGGAGAGGGGTGTGAAAAGTAGACTTATGAAAATTGTTCTAAGACATAATCTATTGGTATGCTCTTATAAGTTAATGTATGGGTGCATTGGATGACATCATGTGCATAACACACACATATGAATCACTTCATCAAAGATCTTGCATACACTTGTATTGATAGAAAGTTGATTAACGACATGTGAACCACTTTACAATATGCATGTATTTGAGAAAGTGTGTTTGTGAATATTCTATCCATGTTAGTTAGTGTTTTATTATTCATTATTTAGCTTTGGCTTTGCTTAAGGACAAACAAATAGTTAAATTTAGGGGTGTGATAATTCTATAAAAGTAGAGTTGTTTAACCACTTCTAAGCTCACTACCTTATTTTAGGCCACAATGTGCGAAGTTTTCTGTACGTGAACTGCCAAATTTCTAGCATTCTCACTTAGACAAGTCTCATATTTGCACTATGATTCATAATTAGACTACAATTGCTTGTAACTTACAACTCCAAGCCTCTAAATACAACTTCTAGTAGCCAAGCAAATGGATTCACACATTCTACCACTTGCCTACATAATTTAGAGAAAAGGGGCAGCATTTTAGAGAATGAGCCATAGCAAGAGGAGGATTCAATATTGAAGGTGTTGGGTTTAGTTCCACTAAAGTGACAGTCGGCAGAGATCAATTTTTGGAGTGACAATGGAGATTGGTTTTATCTTTCTCTATCCTTTTGTGTTAATCTATTCTCTTGTATTAACTCATTGTTTGAGGATTTATTGAATATTTTGTGAAGCTAAACTTCTTGTTAGAATCCTCTTGAACCCGATCTTTTTATATAATAATTTAGTTAGTTCTGCTATTCCATTGTGATTTCTTTTTTAATTATATTATTCAATTTGATATACTTGCAATTAATTATCTAATTAACAATTATACCATAGAGGTAATTAGGTAGCTTTGAGAAAATTTTTTATTTGTTTGTCTTGATTGAATAGCATATATGGTTTCTAGGCTGAGAGGTATGATTCTTGTGTATATGATCTATAATTGATGTTCTTAATGAGTAGTAGTTTAATTTAATTGGTATGAAAGTATGATTAAGTTAGATTATTATATTGTGTGCAGTTTACTTGAAAGAGAAATGCACGTATAAGGTAGAGTTAATTGATCATATAATTTGTTTGGCAATTATTTAGGATAATGGATTCTATGACTCTTTTACTTAATGTGTTAGTGTGATCATGTTGGATCTATTATTGTAAATATTAGGAAATTATGGTTATTTTACCTATATTTATCTTAGCCTAAATAGTTTAGTGTAATTGTAGTTTGGTATTCAAATACCTATTAATCCAATCCTCTTGGGTATAACAACCCTTGTTCTTAAAAATACTTATTACTTGTATACTGATCCATGCACTTGCGATTTAGCGTGGTCATATGATAAGAACAACATGATTCCTTTATAATCCTACCATCTGATTCTTTCCATGAGATCTATTTCATTGTACTTGAGCTTTTATTCTTTATATGCATAAGTCAACCTATTTTCCTTCTTCTTTACATAATATTTTTTCATATATAATTTGTTGAGTGCATGAACCCCTAAGATAGGTGTGATATTAAGAGTGAATCTTGTGAGGCTTAGAGTCGAAGCAAATTTAAATTCTTGACATTGAGTTTAAGGAATTGATATAAATATGTTAGAGCATTGGGTTATGGATGAACGATATGAGTTTGATTTGCATGATAGGCTTTGATATATGTTAAGAGGTTGAACAAGATTATGCATGAAACTTGATTATAAATTATGGAGTAACTAAGGTATGAAAATTTTTGTTGATTTAAGTTAATAGTTTTGTTTGTTCATAGTTAATTTAGTTTTAATTTAGTAAGATGTTTGTGGGTATCATCATTGGAAACCCTCACTTGATTATAACTCGTTCACTAGGGCCACTTAGGGATTTAAAAGCTTGTTGCATATACTAAATGCAATTGTGAAAATCAATGAAAATGATTTAGGTTAGTTTATTTATTTATTTTTTAGTTTAGATCGCTTCACTTTCTAGAGACTAGCAAGAAGCTGGTTGAAGGGTTTGATAAGTGCTTGAAAAACACTAATATTCCGTGATTATTGTGCTCATTTGTTACAAATAGATTTAATTATAATGCTTCTATTTAATTATTTGCATAAATTTATTATTTCAGAATCACAAATTTGCTTTAGTGTATTTTAGGTGTTTTTAACTTCAAACTAGTAAATAATGTAAACACAAGAAGATAGGACACTTTATGTACTCAAATAGCAACTTAGGAGCAAAAATGATTAAGACTTATAAGGCTTACATAAAAAACCAACAACTATGTAAGGGTTATGTAGGTTGATAAGAAAATCAGCTTGTGCTGTGGCAGAGGATTTTGTGTGCCATGGCAGACTGGTCTCAGATTTTTGTATAAGGCAATTTTGAGCCTTGTGTCTCGATGCACGTATATTTTTAGAGACTCTTGATTCTATACAACCCTTATATCTATAGAAAATTCTTACATTTTTAGAATTACATACAAGAAAATACACAATTTGGAGCCAACTTTTACCCTAAATTTTTAAGATTTTTAAAGTTTTTCTACATCCAAGGAGGCAACGGAATCCAAGCTCAAGGACTCAAGACATAATAGAAGATAGGGCTACCAACTTTTGATGAAGGAAACATCTTCCAATCCAATTCGTAGGTATTTAGACCTCGATGTAAATAGATTATTCTTATTCTTCTTCTCTTCTTGTGATGCATGTTAAGATTATATTTGTCTATGAATATTAATCTAAATATGAGTGTCTAATTTTAACTATGAATGTTTAGTTTTTGTTACTATATTTTCTTAGAGCAATTTTGGGGAATGATTTAATTGCAAAATAAATAAAGATTTTTTTTAATTAAGAGTATGTTTAAATATTTATCTATGAATGTTATGGGCCAATTTAATGTTCATAAATAAGTTAAAAAATCTGAGAATTTAGTTTTGGGAATATTGCCTTGACTATATTTTAAAGAACTTAATCAAAAGATTGAATTTGACGACCTATTCATGGTATTGGTTTAATTGTTAGTTAATATACTCGATCCGTAGGATATTGGTTAGTTAATCACCAAAGAAAATTACCCGATCTGTAGGAATTTTGTAAATAAAGAGAAAGCTAGTAATCTTGATTTATTAGATCGTTCATGTTAATTCACCATAATATTTCGATGCAAGTATAGTCAACTAAGCTAAACATCCATAAATCCTTCATTTATTATTAAAAACCTGCTTAAGTTAATTTTAAGATGAAACAATATTTTGTGACTCGTTCTTTGCAATCATCGTTCTTGTTTTCATTGCAATTTGATTTACAGATTTTAATTAGTTTTTAGGATTTTTTAAAAAGTTGAAAAATGTTATTTAAGACCACCACAATTTGTTTATCGCTTGCTACAAGTAATTTATACACTTGCGAATCTATAATTTGCACATCAACATCCTTTATTGCAAAGGTTTGTGTGAGCTATTTCTAAAGGGAGGAGGAAAGCTAGAAGGAAAATCTGATGCCGCTTGGACTTGATGAACCAAAAAATTATCAAACAAATTCAACGGTGGATCAATCAGAGCATCTTTTATCATGTAGCAAGAAATTGTTATCTACTCATTATGGACGAAGTTGAAGTCCATGTATGAGAAAAAGACTGCTTAGAATAAAGCATCTCTTATCCGACTACTAGTTAACTTAAACTACAAAGACAATCAAAAGTGTTTCTATTCATTTAAGTGACTTCCAAGGAATGGTAAAAAATTTGAAAAATTTGAAATTGGTGCTTGATGATGAATTACAAGCATGATTGTTACTCAACTCCTTACCAGATAGCTGGAAAATATTGGTGGTATTATTAAGCAACTTGGCTCCTTAAGCTGTTCTTACATTGAATATAGTAAAAGATAACATATTTATTGAATAAGGAAGAAGTAAGGAATGTCAATTGAATCACAGGCACCTGTTACAATATTGTGGAAAAAGAGGTAATAAACAATTTCATAGTAGAGAAGAGTCAAGAGGCAAGTCAAGAGAGAGGTTCAAAGGCAGGTCTAGGACTAGAAGAGACTTAGAATATTATCCTTGTGGCAGAAAAATCCATATGAAATGAGGATACAAACATCTCAAAAGAGAGCAAAAAGTGGTGAACCGAAAGGCATGACTGTTACCTTGTCAAATGGAAATGAGGTTATTGTTATTTGCGATGGAAACATTGTTAATTTAGCAGAGAAAGATACATGTTGAATCACATGTAACCTTGGTATGGACTTTTTACATTCTATATCAATTTAGATTTCCGTAATGTTAGGATGAGAAATGATAAATTGTCCAATATCATAGGAAGAGGAGATATTTTCCTTGAAAGTAACACAAGTTGTCTCTGGGGTTCTCAAGGATGTGAGATATGTTCCAAGTATGCATCTTAATTTGATTTCTACTTGATTGCTCAATGATGATGATTACATCAGTGTATTTGGTGGTGGTAAATGGAAGCTCACTAGAAGTTCTTTAATAGTAGCCCGAGGAAAGAAAGAAAATACACTTTACATAACTCATGGAAAAGCCTATAATGGGTGTGTGAATGCTCTCAAACATATGATTGAAAAAGGACTTCAAATTCTAACCAAAAGAGAGGCATTAACAGGGGTGAAAGGAAAAAAATATGTCTCTTAAACTATGTACACAATGCTTGGCTGGTTTTATTATATAATCTCACAAACAAAATCCAATGTTTTGAATGTTGTGTATTCTGATGTTTATGGTCCAATGATTGTTAGTACTCTTGAAGGAGCAAGCAACTTTGTTATCTTTATTGATCATATTAGGAAGGTTTGGGCCTAAGTACTCAAAAGTAAAGACAAGTGTTTGATTATTTAATCAGTTTCATGCTAGTGTTGAATGAGAAATTGAAAATTTTTGAAGTGTATCTGTACATACAATGGGAGAGAATATATGGGAGTTTCAGGCATTATTGAATGAGAAATAGAATCAGTCATGAAATGGTTACAAGACCCCGCAACATAATAGCATAGCTAAAAGAATGAATAGAACTATTATTGAAAGGGTGAGAACAATGTTATCTTATACCAAGTTGCCTAAGAGCTTTACGGGTGAAGTTATCTTAGCTACGGTTGATTTCATTAATCTTTCTTAACTCCATTGAATGGTGATGTTCTAGGAAAGTTTTGAAAAAGTATAAATGTATCCTAATAATTTAAATGACTTGAGTTGTCTCCAAAAAGTGTCACATTTATAGTCTTTGACTAGACTTTTTCATTATCCATCAAGGTGGATAATATTTAAAATAATCCATGAATAGCTATTTTACAATTTTCATAAAGGTACGATCATGGGCTTCAATTTTATCCATAGGGTTTCAAACCAACATCCTTGTCATTGAGGTTTCCTTACCCTTGTTGAGAAAATGGAAACCCTCAACTCCAACACATAATCCAATGGCTTCATCAAAAGAATCGGTTGGGGTCTCCTTCAAGAACTTACACTCCTTGAGTTCTTGTCCAAAATTTAATTCATAGCAACCTCCATCATAGGAAAGATCCATGGTATTTAATACCTCAAATGTCACCACTCCAACCTCAATCCTCATGGTAAGCTCTCCCTTGTGTCTATCAAATTTGAGTTCATCGCTTGCTAAGACTTCTCTCCATATAGAATTAGGAATCTTCCTTACATCCTTTTGAACTACCACACCCTCATCAACTTCATCCTTGGGCTCATCTTCTATCAAATGCCGGATTTCTTCTTCTAAATCCCCACTTTAAACTACTTCTCTTTATCCTTCATTATAAATATCTCAAAGCCATGCTCGACTATGTATTTTTCAATCAACTCCTTAACAAAATATTTTTTCTATTGTGAAGTTGGTTATGGTGATTGTGCATAAGAACTCGATGCATATGTTGGTCATGTAGAAGATTCACCCTCTTGGTTGTAGCTCTAAGAGTAGTTGGATTAACTCCCCCAATCCATGTGTTGATAAGAGTGTGATGGCTCCAGAATTGTGTAGAATCTATCATACGTTTGGCCTCCTTCACTCCATCCATAGACATACAAAGGATTGTTACTAAACACAAAAGAAAAAAAAAATAGCAAAATAAAATAAAGTAAATTAAGAAAAATAAAGTAAAATAAAATAAATAAGACATTAAAAGAAAATAAATAAATAAAACATATTTTTATATATATATTTTTAAACTTTATATTTTTTTTTAATTTTATAAAACAAAGTGTCTAAATTAGTATTAGTTGTGCTTAGTATCAATATCAATTAACTAAATAATACCAATCCTTGGTAACAGCACAAAAAATTTGACATGAAACTGCAAGTACACGAATCAAGTTTAGTTTAAGTTAGTTTGCACAAGACTCATGCATCAGCAAAGCCAACCGAGTCATTTTAATTGCTGTATCTACTAAGTTTCCCACACGAGTAGTTAAGAGCTTGCGCTGTCCTCCTTGTCGTTCACTTACGTCGAACTCCTTGCCGTCATCCTTCCTCCTCCACCCAAGAGTTCCATGCCAAACATTGTGAAGAAATCGAGTGGAAATAGCCAGTCAATCACGGCACCCACTGTCCAACCACCTTCGTTTGCCGTTTCTTCTATTGTCGTTTATGACACCAGTCGTGCAACCACTAGCCGGCCACCTCACGACCACTGTTCTCCGTCTCCATTGCGAGCGCCGTTAGTAGTTTTCCAGTGTTTTCATCCCTCAGCCATCGAATATACCATTTTCAGCCACAATGGTACATTTTTTTTTTATATAATTTGTTCTCCTTCCTAATCTTGTTCGAATTTGTTACGTTTAAATCATTTTTTGGGTTATTTTGTGGTATTTCTTTTAGGTTTTGATTTTTCTGAGTGTGATAAGAATGTTGTTATTTATGTTACTTGTATTCTTGATTATGATTTGAGATTTCTCAGTTTCTTGAAGTATTTTTCTGAGTGTGAATTCTGGGTTTCTTGAAGTATCCTAAATCTGACTCAATTCTATTTGCTTTCTATGTCTTTGTTTCTGACCAGAGCTTGAGCATTCTGTTGGGCCACATAATGTTTTCAGTGAATATTGGTTTCATCTGTGTATTATCCAAAGATGGGTATTATAAATATTAAAGTGTCATGAGCATATGATCATTTATTACATGTTGGTCAGTTTGGTTTTATAGCTAAGCATTTAACAGACATAGGTTATATTTAGTTTAATTTCTCTGAGTAATCCATGAATTGGAATTTATTTAATTTTCTTACAAAAGTTAGAAAAATGACAAGTTTTGAATAGCCAGCTTTGTTTCTTTAGTTGAATATATGATTAGTTTTGTTGGCTTACGTTTCTAAACTTTTCTCTTTTATGACTTTATCTTCTTTGTTTTCTATTAGTCCTTTTCCATTTCAAGGGTTTTACAAAAGTAAGAATTGGTCCTATTTTGTTATCGTCCTTAATCTTTTCACCGCTTGTGTGAGCGTGTCTTTTGCTAGAGTTATACTCTACTCCAATGTTTCCCAATAGGAGCTAAAAGGTTATAATCCTCTTTTAATTGTTCTTTCGTTGACCTTTCATGTTATGTTTTAGGCTATGAATCAAACGAGTGAGAATCGTTAGCCATTTCTTTTTACCTAAATAAGATCTTATTGAATGACTTAATGTTAAGAATTTTGACTTTCTTCAAATTGAAATGATAGATTTAAGTCCTCGCAAAGAAGATTCGAAAAGGCAAGTAGGTAAAATTTTTAGAACAACGGTTCTATCAACGAGGATTCAAGACGTTATCTGATTTAGGAAGTACACTGTTAGAATAGTTTGCCCGTGAGACTTATTGAGGTAGGGGTTATTACTCCACTTTTTCTTCATGCATTATTTTTATGAAAATATCATGCATCATTATAGATAATTGAATGACTGAAATTGATGCCATGTTTATAAATATTTTTATAAAAGTGTTGATAATGATGTTATAATTAACATACCCGTTTGGAAACATTTTATATGTATATATGAGATTATGAAATAGGGGTATTAAAATATTTTATATGGCATATGATTTTTATGCATGCATCAAGAAATTATTTTATGGGGAGTATTACCTGTATAATGTCTTGCGAAGATATGGTACCCTGGGGCTACTGGTTGCAGCAGACTATTTTTCGATGGACTACAGGTACACATTCCATTTCACATGTATCTCGGAGTTTGATGCACAAAAACTTGATAGTCAAATTTTGTATTTTATATAAGCTCGCAAGTGCACGAGTCACTTATAGTAAGCGACAAGTATACTCCCAAGATCGTCTCTCAAAGGAATTGCTGTGGTTTTAAAACGTTATCTATTTTCTTATTTAGTCGAACAAACAATCCTAAACATTCTAACAGTTGTCAATTGAAGAACAGATCGTAAATTCGGAATTAAATTGAAAACTAAAATAAAATGAAAATAAAAGTGATCACAACCAAGGGGAGGATGATGGATGTAATTGGGAATATTAGTTTGCTATCCATTCAGGGCAAAAACAAATTAAGCATTCAATTAGAAGTTGGATTTAATGATTTTTCCGCTAAACCTAGAAAATCCCAAATCAATGGCAATTTTCACTACGATCAACTAATTAACGTCTTTGGCCCGGATCATTAACTAATCAATCGGAATTAGCTCAAGGAAATAATTCTAACCACCTAAACTAACACAAATCAATGCAATCAATTTAGGCTCTTGTTCATAATGCACAATTAAGCAAAGATGGCGTTTCTAATGCCTAATTCTAAAATATTCTTTCTAATCACAAACTAAGGTTTGGTCCACCATCAATTCACAATCAGAAAATAATAAGAACATGAACAAGAAATAAATCCAAATCATATATAATTAAATTACAAAATTGTTCTTCCAATCATTGGAAGCAATACTAACATCCCAATATACATATATTAGCCAACCATAACTAAATTGGTGTCAATCAATTTAGTCATGGAGGCAAACCACAAAATCAGAGAAGAAAAAGATATTACACTAAAAATACCCCAATGAATCTTCTAGCTCCAAATCTTTGAACTTGATTGATCCTCTTTCTCAAATCCTTGGAGTAGCTTCAACAATGGAGGGTCTCCTCTTGATTTTGGGTTGGTTTTTGGGTGGAAAACCCTTGCTGCAGTAGCAGCAGAGGTGGGAGAGAAATTGGCTGCAAAAACTTGTGTTTGGGAGAGGTATAATGTTGTATTTATAGGGGGAAGGAAGTGGAATACGCGTTTTAGGGTTTCTGGGCAATTTTGGCACCTCCCGCCGCGGCACAAGTTTTTCCCGCCGCGGCGCGTGTTGAATTTTGGCTCGTTGGTTCAAAACAGAAACATCCCCGCCACGGCGCACAATAATCATGCCGCGGCGCGCCATGTTTTCATGATTTTCCAGGATCAACCCGAGAGCCTCTCGCCGCGGCATAGGTTTTTCCCGCCGCGGCGCGCCTTGTTTTCTTGCGCTGTAAATGCCCTTACATAGTATGTTGATTCTCGATGTAAGGCTTACGTTGCTAAGCCTTTGTTTGTCCCCCTTACATAGTGAATGACATCCAATGTAAGGCTTACATTTTTAAACACTTTTGCTTCACTTTTGCTCTCTTTTTCCACATTTCTTCCCAAACCTACAAAACACAAAAAATACCTTCCAAAACACGAAAATAATAAAATAAAAGATAAAATGAATGCTTAAAAACATAACAAAATATAGGTCAAAAATGTGTTCATCAAATACCCCCAAACCTACATTTTGCTAGTCCTCTAGCAAAACTAAAATTAAACTATACTAACCTAAATCACTTCCGTAGATTGTCACGGTTGCATTTAACATATGCAACAAGCCTTTAAACCCCTAGGTTGCCCTAGTGGACGAGTTAAAGTCTCGTGAGGGTTTTCAGTGATGATTCCCACAAACATCCAACTAAAAGAAAAACTAAAATGACAAATAACAAAACTAAAATTGAAGTTAACAAAACTTGTCATGCTTTAGTTTCTTTCCAATTCATAACCAAAACTTTATACACAAATTTATCCAACATTTTAACACATCAAGGTTCACCATTTAGATCAATCTTGCTTCACAAATCTAAATCTCAATACTAAAAGCGTATCAACATTGACTCCCCCAAACCTAGTGTCAAGAATGTGAATTCGTTTCAACTCTAATCCTCACCAGATTTACTCTCTAAATCACACCGATCCTATGGGTTCAAGCACTCATCAAAGTATATGCGAATAGAAGTTATGTAAAGAAACGAGCTAATATGTTCGCATATGATTAAACAAGAAAGGCTCAAAAGTGCATAACATCAATCTCATGAAAGGAATCAAATGATAGGATTTATGAAGAAATCACATTACTAATCTCATGCAGTAATTAAAATCCTCAAGCAAAAATTTCAAGTGTGCCCTAGAATGAAAATGCTTTGACTTTAAGGGAACTTATTTCTTTTTTTTTTTTTTTATTTATGTATTAACCATTCATACTTGAAGAACTTAGGGTCATAAGAAACTTATTATCTTTTTTTTTTTTTTTTTTTTTTTTAATACAAAGACCCAAATACATATGTATTTTGTGAATGGATATAGTTTTTCCCTCATATCTTTTAAAGTCAAACATGGATGAGATAGGCAAACACTCCAAATTTTACTCAAATCATTTAATCTAAGCAATTCAATTAAGCACATGATCCTTCATTATATGTTTAAAATCCTATCATTCAATGCAAAAACCTATAGAGATCATCTAACAATTTGAAATGATATGAAAGGTGTTTAAAAGAGTAGAAGAATATTTATCTCTCAGAATAAAACGTTAAGGGCTCAATAATATACTCACAGGTAGTTTCCACTATTCAATTCCTAAACACAAGATTCGGGTTCATCTCAGTTCCAACATCAAAAGCATGAAACACAGATTGCAAATTAAAACTGATCCTTATAACGAACCTTAAACATTTCAAAAATCAGATAAACAATGCATAAAACTCGATTATTCATCAAAAATTGACCAAAAGCATGAAAATGTTGTTACCAACCAAAAATGCAAAATGCACCCCCAAACCTAAACTAAACATTGTCCTCAAGGTTTTCAACTACACACATGTTCAGAAAAGCATTTAAAAGGAACAAATAGAAAATTAACTAAACTAAAAGAAAAAGAAAAATATTACCTAAAATAGTGGGTTGCCTCCCACCAAGCGCCTTCTTTAATGTCTTAGCAAGACGTTGCTAATCCACTCCTATCCACCATCATCAAAAATCTTGAAGTGTGTGATATTGATTTTCCGAGCTAGTATGTCACTAAGCATATCCTTCCATCTCGGTAGTTGTTTCTGATGAAGCACAGCACACACTTTCTGGTGGAAGTGGTAGGGAAAAGGATTTGGGGACGTACAAGTCTTAGAAAAAGAAGGTGAAGATGATTCCTCCTCTGTCTCCTTAGAAGGTTGTAGAATGTGATGATCCTCAACTTGACCTTCTTGGAGAATTGCTTGCTCCCCATCTATATTTTCTGCACAAAGTGGTAAATCATCAAAAAATTCAGGAAAATAAATATCATTAAAAATCTTACCGCTTTGAAGGATTATGTCATCCTTTACTTGCTCATCTTGATTGGGCAACTCTTCTTGTGCTAAAAGTTGTTTCGCTAGTTGCCCAATTTGCATTTCAATCCTTATCATAGAGTCCTCTAAAGAATCCATCCTTTGATTATGTCTCTCATGGTTTTCTAAACTAACTTGAATAAAAGTATTCAAGGTCTCCTCCAAGGTTGGTTTCTTAGGTTGAATTGGTAGGTCATAAGGATTGAAATATGGGTATGAGGCATAGGGTGTGTTAGTGTTTGCTTCCCAATAAAATTTTTGGTGATTTCCCAACTCGGGAATATAAGTATAGGAATCACTCCAAGGTGGGTGATCATTCCAAGGTGGGTGACATCCCTCATTAAGATCGATATCTCGGTTGGTAGAGGTATAGAGATCACCTGTAAAAGCGCAAACATTAGCATTATGTCCATGTAAACCACAAATACCACATACCTCCATATTTGCTAGCTCTTGGATATCAGTATCCAGCCTGATTATGTGCTCTTTTGAATATGTTGATGTAGTCTATGAACGGTACCTTTCATACACTAACAAAAACAACAAAGAAATCAAAGCACCAAATATATTCCAGAAAAAGCAAATAAATAACAAAAGAAATAAATAAAAAAAATAAAAATAAAAATAAAACAAACAACTAAAACAAATGACTCAAACAAATAAAAACATTTAAGAAAATAAAAATAACAAAGCAAAACACAAATACTAACAAAAATCACAAAACTAAAAAGAAATCATAAAAATAAAGAAATACGAAAAACAAACTAAACAGAAAATAAATAAACACTTTAAAACGCCAATTCCCCGGCAGCGGCGCCAAAAACTTGATGCACAAAAACTTGATAGTCAAATTTTGTATTTTATATAAGCTCGCAAGTGCACGAGTCACTTATAGTAAGCGACAAGTATACTCCCAAGATCGTCTCTCAAAGGAATTGCTGTGGTTTTAAAACGTTATCTATTTTCTTATTTAGTCGAACAAACAATCCTAAACATTCTAACAGTTGTCAATTGAAGAACAGATCGTAAATTCGGAATTAAATTGAAAACTAAAATAAAATGAAAATAAAAGTGATCACAACCAAGGGGAGGATGATGGATGTAATTGGGAATATTAGTTTGCTATCCATTCAGGGCAAAAACAAATTAAGCATTCAATTAGAAGTTGGATTTAATGATTTTTCCGCTAAACCTAGAAAATCCCAAATCAATGGCAATTTTCACTACGATCAACTAATTAACGTCTTTGGCCCGGATCATTAACTAATCAATCGGAATTAGCTCAAGGAAATAATTCTAACCACCTAAACTAACACAAATCAATGCAATCAATTTAGGCTCTTGTTCATAATGCACAATTAAGCAAAGATGGCGTTTCTAATGCCTAATTCTAAAATATTCTTTCTAATCACAAACTAAGGTTTGGTCCACCATCAATTCACAATCAGAAAATAATAAGAACATGAACAAGAAATAAATCCAAATCATATATAATTAAATTACAAAATTGTTCTTCCAATCATTGGAAGCAATACTAACATCCCAATATACATATATTAGCCAACCATAACTAAATTGGTGTCAATCAATTTAGTCATGGAGGCAAACCACAAAATCAGAGAAGAAAAAGATATTACACTAAAAATACCCCAATGAATCTTCTAGCTCCAAATCTTTGAACTTGATTGATCCTCTTTCTCAAATCCTTGGAGTAGCTTCAACAATGGAGGGTCTCCTCTTGATTTTGGGTTGGTTTTTGGGTGGAAAACCCTTGCTGCAGTAGCAGCAGAGGTGGGAGAGAAATTGGCTGCAAAAACTTGTGTTTGGGAGAGGTATAATGTTGTATTTATAGGGGGAAGGAAGTGGAATACGCGTTTTAGGGTTTCTGGGCAATTTTGGCACCTCCCGCCGCGGCACAAGTTTTTCCCGCCGCGGCGCGTGTTGAATTTTGGCTCGTTGGTTCAAAACAGAAACATCCCCGCCGCGGCGCACAATAATCATGCCGCGGCGCGCCATTTTTTCATGATTTTCCAGGATCAACCCGAGAGCCTCTCGCCGCGGCATAGGTTTTTCCCGCCGCGGCGCGCCTTGTTTTCTTGCGCTGTAAATGCCCTTACATAGTATGTTGATTCTCGATGTAAGGCTTACGTTGCTAAGCCTTTGTTTGTCCCCCTTACATAGTGAATGACATCCAATGTAAGGCTTACATTTTTAAACACTTTTGCTTCACTTTTGCTCTCTTTTTCCACATTTCTTCCCAAACCTACAAAACACAAAAAATACCTTCCAAAACACGAAAATAATAAAATAAAAGATAAAATGAATGCTTAAAAACATAACAAAATATAGGTCAAAAATGTGTTCATCAGAGTTGTCCATACATGGGTCTTGGTATTAGACCGCACATCGGCCTCGGAGTTGGACCCCCCATTGTGTTTCGGAGTTGTCCGTCTTGGGTCTTGGTATTTGTTTCCGTCTATAGGTCTTGGAGTTGGACCGCCCATATGACGAGGACCCTTAAGGCGAGGACCCATGTACGTTGGAGTTGACCAATACATGTGCCATATGTATTTTAGAGTATGACCATACATGGGGTCGGAGGTTGACCGCGCATGTGCCCATGTATTTTGGAGTTGACCAATACATATGGATTTGGCATAGCATACATGAGTATTTTATATTAGACATTGCATATTTCATTATGATTGTATGAGCATGCATTGGGTACCTGGAATGTACACTCCACCCGGTTTCGGAAGTGAGGAAGTACAAGTATGCCTGAGTTTAAAAATGAAATCTCCCCATTACTGATACACTAATGATTTATTACTGGACATGCATGAAATATTTTAAATGTAGCATGCATCAAAGATTTCATTGAGAACTGTGCATGGAGTATACTCCTACTGAGCTAGGTAGTGGTTATTTGTACTGTTGTGACTTGAACGTGAGGTGCGTACTTCTAAGAAGTTCAATCAAAAGGTTTTTCCTTTACCCTTATTACTTTTATTAGTTATTTTGTATATTGAGTAGGCAGGCTGAGATCAATCTGATTTGTTAAAAAGTCAAATATTTGTTATTGTTTGAATTATAAGTTTATGAAGGTTTTATTGTGTTTTTATAAATATTAATTTATTTCAAGGGTGCCCAAATTATATTTAATTAATTTGTTTCATTTTAAATTGATATTTTATAATTAATGATTCTAAAACTAATAATTTTCTTTCAAATTTTATCTATTTTCTTAAATTTTCACATACTCAATATTGGGGCGTGATAGTGTGCAACTAAATACCCCACATG
This sequence comes from Elaeagnus macrophylla, assembly GCA_029378325.1. NCBI lineage: Eukaryota > Viridiplantae > Streptophyta > Magnoliopsida > Rosales > Elaeagnaceae > Elaeagnus > Elaeagnus macrophylla. The sequence continues at coordinate 45,215,216 of CM055641.1, read as the reverse complement.
TATTGTTGAGAGCTAGTGCTAATGTTAAATGTCTCCTCCGTATGCGACTAGATTCCTAAGTTCTCTTGGCAATTAAAATATAGTTCTCATATTTATACATTTTATTTGTATACTGATCATATCATTATTATATTGTAAAGATCATGGACATATTCATTTTTATCAAAATTTTATTGCATTATAGTCATGAGCATGCTATTCAATTTTTTACAGGTACTAAATTACAGTCATTTTATGAAACTTAGGTTATGCATGTAAGAGTATATCATTTTATCATAAAGACTATATGCTGATTATTGTTATTAGCATGTATATCATAATAATTCATAGCAAGGATTTGATGAGAGCTAAGTTGTCGTCTGACGAAAGTCAATCTTGTTAGTGAAGAGTCACATCATTTTAGAGAGTTTCTCTCATAGCTGAGTTTCCATATGTCTATAGATCTAGCTAGAAAAAGCCACATTCTTAACTAGTATCTTGAATTTTTGCGTGACAATATTTTGCCTTGTGTCGGCCGGGTGTTGTAAGGTTGCAACATTATGTATAGGTAGGGACCCTATGTGTTGGTGTGCCATGTGTCAACTGGGTGTTGCAAGGTAGCAACTGATTTACATGATAGTCTTTCGAAGAGCCATTAGTTGTCGATCACATCATGTGGTGATGGAGCTTTGGGGACATGCTTGGATCTACTTGGATCACAGTAGTTGTGCAGATAGCTGGCGAGAGCAGTATAGATAGTTAGGACATGTGGTCCCAACTGATATAGGTATAGGCATTTTACCTTATCGAGTTCTATGAATTGTTTATTTTTTTTGGTGAATTTGTTGCTGAGTGGTTGCCTTAAGCAACCCGTGGATGTTACCAGTTAGGATTGGAGCCTAAGTGGATTTACCACATTATATGCTGTGTTATGTGATGCGAACCGAATGATATGACTCCTATGACCCACAAACAATGGAGATTTGAGAACCATAAGAAATACGGCCTTAAGACCCGACACTATATTAGCATTCAAATTTCTACGAGAAACTTAGATTTTGGTTGCAAGGCTCACCTTAATGCATGTATATTACCCACCACGAATCAAGATGAGGGAAATGCTACAAAGGGTTGCAAATTCCTTTAATAAGTTTGGTTGATAAGCACTTGGAGCTTTTGAGCTCTCAAAGTTGAATTTTGAATTCAATCTCAAATTTGTGAACAAAGTTGTGTTTTTCAACTGCTACATTATCTACTTATATAAGAAATTAAACCTAGAAGCCTAAAAGAAATCTGAGCCATTGGTTGAAATCCAATGGTCCAAAACTTCATGTTGTGGCGGTCATGTTGAGGATCTGGTGTCAGCGCGCAGGTCTGGCACTGTCAGCTGGGGCATGTTCAGGATTTGGCCTGTCAGTGTGCGCACGTCCACTTATGCCGTGGCGCCTGAAATGCATGCTGTGGCGCGCATATGTCTTTGGTCCAAAATAGAATCTCCTGCACTGCGGTGCCCCATTGTCGTGCCGCGGAGCACATAGTTGATGGCAAATCCCCCTTCAAAACAGAACATCGCTAGTCGTGGCGGCTATAATTCCATGCCACGGTGCAAGTCTCTTTTTGAAAAATCTGCCTCCAATAGATTGGTTGATCTCTCACAAGCCTCAAGCTTCAATTTCAGCATCCCTTGTTCTTGAATTAACTCTTGGATTAGCCCGTTCATAGCTTCCTTGAGTTGCTTGGCTTTCGATCTTGTGATTGGCCTGTGTGGGATCCATAGTGGATGTTGTGGCAGATTATTAGTATTATGCCCCCTTCTTGAAAAGGATTCGACCTCAAATCGTCACTTGCATAATCAAAAGGATAAAGATTAGAAACGTTAAATGATGCGCTAACATTATACTCACCGGGAAGGTCAAGTTTGTAGGCGTTGTCGTTGATGCGCTCGATCACTTGGAATGGGCCATCTCCTCTCGGTTGAAGCTTTAACCTCCGTTTATCAGGAAAATGTTCTTTCCTCATATGCCCCCGAACCCAATCTTCGGGTTCAAAAATAACCTTTCGTCTCCCCTTGTTATCCTTGAAAGCATACTCCCTATTCTTCTTTTCAATGCACTCACATACGATTTCATGCAACCTTTTCACCATCTCAGCCTTTTTTGCACCTTCAAAATTAGTTCTTTCTGAAATAGGTAAAGGTAACAAATCCATAGGAGTTAGTGGATTAAAACCATATACAATCTCAAATGGAGAGTGATTTGTGGTTGAGTGCACACTCCTATTTTAAGCAAACTCAATAAAGGGTAGACAATCTTCCCAATTTTTCAAAATTTTTTGTATGACCGTACGTAATAAAGTAGACAATGTTCGCTTGACTACTTCCGTTTGGCCATCTGTTTGGGGATGACAAGTTGTAGAAAATAAAAGTTTTGTCCCCAACTTGGCCCACAAAGTTTTCCAAAAGTAACTAAGGAATTTAACATCCCTATCAGAAACAATACTTTTGGGAACTCCATGGAGCCGCACAATTTCTTTGAAAAAAAGATTGGCTACATTAGTTGCGTCATCGGTTTTGTGACAAGCAATAAAGTGTGCCATTTTTGAAAACCTATCAACAACTACAAAAATGGAGTCTCTACCCCCTCTAGACCTTGGTAATCCTAAAATAAAAGTCCATGGAAATATCCACCCAAGGTGAACTAGGCACCGGTAAGGGTGTATACAATCCTTGTGGTAGGACTTTGGACTTAGCTTGCCTACATGTGATGCATCTAGAGCAAATTCTCTCTACATCACGCCTCATCTTAGGCCAAAAGAAACGTTCGTGTAGAACATCCATGGTCTTGGTTACACCGAAGTGTCCCATTAGACCTCCCACATAGGCTTCCTTCACTAATAGCATTCTCATAAAGCAATTGGGTATGCACAAATGATTTTCTCTAAACAAATACTCATCTAACATATAAAATTTTCCAAAAGTAGATGTATGACATGCATTTTACATAGCAGAAAAATCATCATTAGTAGCATACATTTCCTTAATATATTCAAACCCTAACAATCTAGCATTTAAAGAAAGAGTAAGGTATACCTCCTTAATAGTGCATTTGCGACAATATTTTCCTTACCTTGCTTATATTGAATAATATAAGGGAAGGTTTCGATGAATTCCATCCACCTTGCATGTCGTTGGTTCAGTTTTCCTTGGCTCTTCAAATGCTTCAAGGATTTATGATCCGTGTGGATGACGAACTCTTTCGGCCAAAGGTAGTGCTGCCAAGTTTCCAGAGTTCTAACCAATGCGTAGAGCTCTTTGTCATATGTCGGGTAATTCATGGATGCTCCACCGAGCTTCTCACTGAAAGAGGTAATTGGTCACTTTTCCTGCATCAAAATAACCCCTATGCCTATACCTGAAGCATCACACTCAACTTCAAAAGTTTTAGTAAAATCAGGCAAAGATAAAACAGGCACAGTACACAATTTATCCTTCAACAGATTAAAAGCTTTCTCTTGCTCTTCTCCCCATTTAAAACCCAATGTTTTCTTAATTACCTTCGTTGGAAGTGTGGCTAAGGTGCTAAAGTCTCTAACAAATCTACGATAGAAATAGCTAAGCCATGAAAACTACAAACTTTCATAACCAATTTAGTCGAGGGCCAATCCCTAATCGCCTTTACCTTCTCAAGGTCAACCTCTATTCCCTTAGAGCTAATAACAAATCCAAGAAAGACTAACTTTCCATGCAAAAGTAACACTTTTTCAGATCGGCATAAAGTTTTTCTATTCTTAACAATTCTAGCACAAGTCTTAAATGTAATACTTGCTCTTCTAAGTTTTTACTATAAATGAGAATATCATCAAAGTAAACAACTACAAATTTTCCAATATAAGCATGCAATACATGGTTCATAAGCCTCATAAAGGTACTAGGGGCGTTAGTTAGCCCAAATGGCATGACTAACCATTCATACAGTCCATGTTTAGTTTTGAAAGTAGTTTTCCATTCATCACCCTCTTTCATTCTAATTTGATGGTAACCACTTTTCAAATCAATTTTAGAAAATATGCAAGTACCATGTAAGTCATCAAGCATGTCATCTAACTTAGGAATGGGATGCCTATACTTTATCGTAATATTGTTGATTGCCCGACAATCAACGCATATTCAACTAGTTCCATCCTTCTTAGGCATGAGAAACACTGGTATCGCACACGGACTCAAACTCTCCCTCACTTGTCCCTTGGACAAGAATTCTTCAACTTGTCATTGAATCTCCTTATTATCTTCCGAGTTGGTTCTATAAGTGGGTCGGTTCGGAAGCGATGCACCCAACACAAAATTAATTTGATGCTCGATTCCTTGGATTGGTGGTACTCCATCTGAAATCTCATCTGGAAAAACATCATCAAATTCCTACAACAAAGAAACGGTAGCAATTGGAAAAGATTTGTCAAGTTCGTTAGAAGAAAAATTGACCTCCTTGTACAAAAGTACAAGTATGGGTCATTTTGCCAAAATGGCTCTTTTCAAATCATGTTCTCTTGTATAAAAATTTGTTTTGCTCTTTTCCTTTTCCTCTCCTTCCTTCTTTCCCTTCTCCTTACTCATCCGCACTTGGTCCTCAAAGACTCATTTTGGAGTCAAGTGTACGAGAGCGATCTTCTTACCCACCTTCTCAAACGAATACTTATTCTTGAATCCATCATGAGTGACTCTCCTATCATATTGCCAAGGTCTCCCTAGCAATATATGTCCGGTTTGCATAGGAACAACATCACACATAACTTCATCCTTATATTTTCCAATAGAGAAGGACACTAGCTCTTGTTTATTGACCCTCACTTCCCCACTATCATTCAACCATTGTAATTTGTAGGGCTTCGGGTGTTTGAGCGTTGGCAACCCTAGTTTATCCACTAAGGTAGTACTAGCCACATTGGTGCAACTCCCATCATCAATGATAACATTGCAAACCTTGGAGAAGATGTTCTCCCTTTGTTTCTCTACATCATCATTCTTGTGCTGAATACTCAAGGATCTCATTATCATCAAGGCCTCTCCTTCTACTGGCCCAACTTGTTCATCACTAGCTTCCTCTAGTGGTTACATCTCCTCTTTCTCACTATCCTCTTCGGACTCAATATCACCATTAGATTGGGAGATCATTGCTTTCTTGTTAGGACATTGAGAAGCAATGTGACCCCGTCCAAGACATCGAAGACATACAATTTCACGGTTCCTAATTGGGATCTCAACATTAGCCTTACCCTTACTAACTTCCACCTCCTTGACTTTGTTAGGCTCAAATCTAGGCTTGGAACTAGTCTCTCCTTCCTTCCTCCAATTGGTCTTCCATGGTGGGGTAGGGTTCGGTTTCGGTGTCAGAAAAGTGGTCTTTGGTGGTATCATAAGACTACTCCTTTTTTTTTAACTACCTCTCCACCTTAATTTCCATATTCACCATGTCCTCCAACTTCACATAGTGATGCAATTCTACAATGTTCCCAATGTTGTAATTCAATCCACTTACAAACCGAGCCATGGTGGCCTCCCTATCTTCTTCCACATTCGCTCTCACCATTGTCATCTCCATTTTCTTAAAATACTCATCAACCGACCGATGACCTTTACTAAGCCTTTGTAACTTTTGATAGAGTTCTCGATAGTAATGACTTGGAATGAACCACTTTCCTATGATAGCCTTCATCTCTTCCCAACTATCAATTGCCCTCTCTCCACTTCTCCTCCTAAGGACCACTAGTTGATTCTACTAATTCAATGTGTAATCGCTAAACTCGATTACGGCCAACTTTACCTTCTTCTCCTCGGAATAGTTGTGACACTTAAAGACATGCTTGACCTTTTTCTCCCATTCCAATTATAATTTTGGATCATTCTTTCCTTGAAATATTGGCATCTTTATCTTTATGTTACGTAAATTCCGATCAACCCCGTCATAAGGCTGAGTTGGGAGCCTCCACATACCTCCCCTACCATTCCTACCTCCTCTATGCCCATTCCTTCCTCCATAAGGCATCCTCCTCTCTTCATCCTCGTACTCCTCGTCCCAATTCTCTTCCTCTACTTCCTCTTCTACAAAGGGTCTCCTAATAGGTCTCCTAACTTCCAAAGCCTCTTGGGGTACTCTTTGTTGTAAAGTGGCAATCGTAGCTTCTTGCCGTTCTACCTGCTCATTTATGTTTACCATGACGACATTCATCTGTTCCATGGATTGTTGCATTGCCCGTAACAAAAATGTGGTATCCGGACGCTCCTCTAAACTGTTCCTGTAAGACATTATCACCATAACTATCGCAAAAGAAGAATTAGTTAATCAATTCAAAATTGAAATTTCACTCCTTTACCTCACGTGTTTAATCACTCAGATTGCTTGCTCAAGTACTCCTCGTCCTTTAGCAAACCAAACTTCTAAAATTTCCAACCACAAGAAGAATTCCACACTCACCCAAAAGTAGTTTGCAATATCCAAGGAAACAAGAAACTAACTCAAAGTGTTTAGGAGACTCTAACTCAATGAAAGGAAAATTTTCATTCAAACAATTTTGAAACTTGTGACAAATTTAACGAGTAAAGGAAACGAAAATTTGTAAGATTTTCTTTGGATTGAAATTCCGCTCTTTTTTTTTCTTTCTTTCTTTTTTTTTAAATGATTTCCGAATACATAGATCTCTCTATTTTTTAAAATGATTTTCGAATGCATAGATCTCTCTTTGTTTTTTTTAATAAACTTTTGGAAATTTCAACACGAACACAACACGAGAGCATAGTAAAATTACCAAATTGCCCTTCACTTTACAAGCAAAGTTTTTAGCAAAATTTTTCAATACGAAAAACCTTCCAACACAGCCCAATTTCAGTTCAAACAATCAGGAAACACAACAACAAATCAGAAGATTCCAAGAATTGCAATAAACAATCAAAATTTTGCAAGAACAAGAAGAAAAATTCTAGAAAAATGAAGAACAACACAGATTTTGAAAAAGTACACAGATTTTTTTTTTGTGGAAACAAAAACAACAATAACAAGGATAGGAATCTAGATTCATAACCTAGAGCTCTGATACCAAATGATGCGAACTGAACAACACGAATCCTATGACCCACAAACAACGGAGATTTGAGAACCACATGAAATATGGCCTTAAGACCCGACACTATATTGCATGCAAATTTCTACGAGAAACTTAGATTTTGGTTGCAAGACTCACCTTAATGCATGGATATTACCCACCACGAATCAAGACGTGGGAAACGCTACAAAGGGTTGCAAATTCCTTTGATAAGTTTGGTTGATAAGCACTTGGAGCTTTTGAGCTCTCAAAGTTGAATTTTGAATTCAATCTGAAATTTGTGAACAAAGTTATGTTTTTTTAGCTGCTACATTATCTATTTATACAATAAATTAAACCTAGAAGCCTAAAAGAAATCTGAGCCATTGGTTGAAATCCAATGGTCCAAAAATTACAAATAATGTTTCTGTGCTGCGGCGGAGAAATTCATATGCCGTGGCGTGAGGTCCTCGGGTTGCCTAACAAATAATTGGGCCATGGAGGCCAAAAATTCATGTCACGGCGCACATTTTGAGAATTTGGTGTTAGTGCGTAGTTTTGGCATGGTCAGCCGAAGGTGTCTTGTGTCATTGCGCAGGTCTGGCCTGTCAACGGGAGCACGTCTGCTCATGCCGCGGTGCCTGAAATGTATGCCGCGGTGCGCATATGTCTTTGGTCCAAAATAGAATCTCCTGCCATGCAACGCCCCATTGTCGTGCCACGGCGTGCATAGTTGATGGAAAATCACCCTTCAAAACAGAATGTTGCTCACAATGGTATATAAGATTTTATGCAAGTGCACGTGTCGCAAACAAGTAATATAATGATAAGAAACATCGTTCTAATGGAGATTGGAATACTAAAAAATATCGTAAAAATTAACTATTAAAATCAATATTTTGTATTTTTGTTTATTAAAATAAAATTAATAAAATAAAATAAATAGAACGAGAGGACAAGAGTGAAAAAACTAAAATAACGTTCAACGAGAAGGATATCAAGAATCGCAAATAGATAAATCAATTAGGATTGCGAATGTGACAAGTGATGTAGACAAACTGCGTTACTGCAGCGTTGCTGTAGCAAAGTGCACCAGTAACTAGAATTGCGAAAATTACAAAGGATTCTTCCGAATCTACAATGTTTATATATTCTATGATTCAATGAAACATATTTCTATGCACAACTGGATCTAAGAACAACGTTTCATGCACAAATTCTATTAGGTTATGTATAATTATATATTCCTATATTAATTTCTTCACACTATTCTAGCTTCATCCAACCTAAATTAACCTTTCTAGATTCAATTTCAGTTTACTATCCTATCAATTGTTGATCAAGCAATCAATAAGAATAAATCAATAAATTAAGCATAGAATAACTAGCACCCTTTGTCAAGCAAAGCACAAGTTTTTAAAATTAAAGCATAAGGTCTACATACACTTGCACATCCACAACTCTAACTGAATGAAAATTTAGCCAAACATACTTATAAAATTAAACATCAAATCATTCATGTTCAACATCAGATCCATAGAGTTATAGAAATTTGAAAAACAATAAAAGAAGAATAGAAGAAGGAATAGATTAATAAAAACCCCTTTTATTGAATCTATCTCTGTTCTTTGTCCAAATCAGCTGCGTTCTTATTCTCCTCTGCGGCTGAATTTGTCTAATAAATTAGCCCAGAATTTTGCTGTGTTTTCCTCCTCTGATGCCCCCTGTTTCTGTCTAGAATTTATGTTCAGAATCTGCCCAGAAATTGTGCTGCTACCTGCTGTATTTTTCTCTCTTATTGTCGCCTGTTTCTCTTTAGTTTTGGTGCCCAGATCTGGGGTATATTTTCCTCTTCTTATGTCCTCTGGTTGCTGCCGCAAATCTGGTTGTTCCTCCCTGTTTTGCTGCTGCCCAGATTCTGCTATATATGTTATTTATTTGCTGCCGCAGTTACTCTAAAATCAGCCCTTGTTTTGCCTTTTAAACCCTAGGTTTAATTGGAGATAATTTTTCTTGTGTTATCTTCCAAAATTACCCCTAAAAAGGTGAGTTAGTAAGTGCCCAATATTATCTTTTTGTTGAGAGTCCAAATCAGCTCTTAAATTTTTATTTTCAGATCAGATTCTGATTTGGCGCTGTTTTCCTGGTGTGATTTTGCTGCAACAATGCTGTAGCAAAGCTGCAACAAGGTTGGATTCTTGCAATTTTTTGTTGTTTTCTTTATCTCCTACAAGGGCAATGAAAATCTAATGAGTGTACATCAAAATATAATTCTTTTTAACAGATTTCATAATTATTTTGAATTTATTATCAAAGAATTTACTTAAATCACAAAGTCTACAAATATTGTATTAATGAATATAATGTGCAAACATTCTCAAAAGAACAAACAATTATTTATGAATAAGAGCTAATAATATTCTAATAAATTAGAGTTATCAACTCCCTCAAACTTAGCATCTTGCTTGTCCTCAAGCAATAAATTACATGATGATTGACAAGTGGCAATTGAGAACAAAGGTTTCAACTCACGCTAAAAACATTATTATCAACTAATAAATAAACTAAATTTGTTTCAAAATTAGAAAGAAGAAATCTCAAATTCATGATCCAAATTGATTTTTCTCAAATGTTAGTTTCAATATCTCAAACTCATTCCACAATAACCCCATGTGTGTGTGTGATGTCTCATAATTCGTAATTTGATACTTCCCCCAAACTTAGATAATTTGTGTTCCTTAAGCTTAAGATCATGCCTCCATATGTTGGTCTTTTGAATCCCTCTCCACTAATGCAGATATTCACTAATCAAAGATCAAAAGGACTTAATAAAGCTTGAAATGTAAGGCTTGGGTTAGGGTGAGATGAAAGTTATATTTAGGCTTCATATTCCACAAGCACAACTACTATTCAAGATCTCTTTTAGACCATTTTTTTTAATATGAGTTGGTACCCTCAACTTTTCTTCAATTCCTTTTTTTTTTTTTTTTTATAAGCAGAGCCAATCTCAATAAAATCAAGCAAGAGTAGTTTTTAACATAATAACAACCCTTTTCAACAACATAACTTCCTTTCTCCAAAGAGGCACCACCCCTTCTAACAACAATTCATAAAAATAGTAGTGCATTTGTGAGGTGAAAATCAAAAGATATGCAAATAAAGAAAGGTTAAGTTGTGATGTGGGTATTAACAACAAAAGATTTTGGTCACTCATGGCTCAAATTAGGTGTACAAAGGGAACATGTTCTTAGTCAAGGTTAGCATGAAAAGCACAATCGAATCCAAAGAAGGCCTAAATCATTTCCTTGATTAATAAATTTTCTAAAATTTTGCCTTGAGAAACTCTCCAAACCAATTCTAGAAGCTTAAACTCTCCCATAAACTACCCTTATTCAAAGTTTATATCAAACAAACAAACAAGTTGACAGTGCATATGAGTTGTGGGTGTATATCATAAAATAAGTTCTCAACATTTTTCAACTAACACCTAATCAATTCAATTCTTCTCATAAAGCAAGATATCTCTTCTAATAAATTAACAAGTTAGCTTCTTTATAAAGCCAAGATAACAATCATGAAATTTGCAATTCATCATGAAAATACAGCAGACTGCGCATCATAAAATCAAAATTCAGCATAAAAATTTCATCAATTCCACAGTTCAATAGTAGACAGATTAGACAGTAAACCACAGTAAATAGATCAGATAGTAAACAGCAGATTCCTTCCCCCAAACTTAAAATAAGCACTGTCCTTAGTGCTCATAACTAAACAGATCAGACAGCAAACAAAAAGGTAGGGAAAGAAAATGACAAAGTAAAGAAACTGCCCTGTTGCTGTAACATTGGTGTGCAAATGAATTGGGGGGCACTTCTCTATAGCAATTGAATTGAATTGATTTGAAAGAAGAACATAACAGAACTTTACTGCAGCAAAATTTTCCAGTTTTTGTATTATGCTAATTTTTGGTTTTGGTGTATTTCTCCTCTGCTTTCTTCTCTTGTAATGACCTGAAAATGCAAGAAGAGAACTTCTAAGCAAAAAAAAAAAGCTCACACAATTTAACTGAATTAAAAATCATAAACTAAAAATTAAGAAAAACTAATAAAAATGAAGAAACATGGGTTGCCTCCTATGAGCGCTTGTGTTAAAGTCGACAGCCCGACTTTGTTTGTATTCATGGGTTTGGGAATGGAATGGAGGTCTGTTCCTTGTCAATACTTCCTCCCCAATAATGTTTGATGCATTGGCCATTAACTTGAAAGTTTATCTTGGACCAACATTTCCAATATTTTTGACTTAGACCAACAGTGTTCTTTAAGATCCTCTTAATTTCTTGATAGGACTGACATTGTTGCAAAATATTCACCATCTCATCTTCGGGAATACACCTTCTAATCTTTCGGTCTGTATATCGCTTGAACAAGAATGGTCTATCCCTGATGTGTTAAATTTAGTACTCGCAAGTGTACGAATCACTCGTAGAAAAGTGATAAGCAACTTCCAAGGTCGGTCTCTCAAGGAATTGCAGTGGTTCTAAATAACTAACTTTTTAATCTACATAGAGTTCTAATGAAAATAAAACACTAATTAAATAGAGTTCTAGTAAAACTACAACTCTAAGTAACTAGAATCCTAAAGCTAGTAAAACTGTAAAAAGGTGTTTGATTTGTAACGGGAACAAAGTACGAGCAATTAAACGAAAACAAAATTGCAATTTAACAATCAATTCAGATATATTTGAAGATCAATGGAGGATGTATGGACGTTTAGCTTGGTTGACCATGCTTGCATCGAAAATGTATGCTGAAATAACATGAACGTTCTATATAAACAAAATTACCGGCTTTCCTTTTAATTATGAGACTGCCTACGGTCGGGATAAATCCCTTTATTGATTAACTAATTAACTGCCTTCGATCGGGGTAAATCAAATAGTAATCAAATTACGCGCAAGGAAAAACATGCCAATCAAATTAATGCTATGACTAAATCACTAAATTGAAGCTTTGATTAAGTGTTTCGGAATAAAGTTAAGGTGACGTTCCTATAACTAAATTCTAAGATCTTTCATCCTAACTACGAATCTCAAATTGGCCCATGATAATTCATAATTAAATATCTAAACATGCTCTTAATCAAAAAGTAATTTGTTCCTATTAAATCAATAAAATATACACCATACACAGTTCTAGCAAACATGGCAACACAAACTAAACATCCATAATGAAATTAGCCACTCATGTTCATATTAATATTCATAGACAAATAAAATATGAACATACACTCCAACGAAAGAAGAAGAAAAATAGAATTCTATAACACCAAAGAAAACCTAGATCTAAATACCGCTTATGGATGGGATAGTGTTCTTCTCCAAAAGCTTTATCTTCGATTGTCGACGGCTTCCTTGGATCCTTAGAATGGTTTCTCTCGCTTCGTTTGAGTGTAGCAAAGCTCCCAAAGTTGATTGAATGTAGTGTTTGGTCGCAAAATTATAATGTCTAAGAGTTGTGTACGAGTTGGTCGAGTTCTGTTGTAAGAGGGGCTCTAAGGGGGTATTTATAGATGTAAGGGTTTACACAAATCCTGATTGCCATAGGAATAGGCGCGCCGCGGCATGCATTTTCCCCGCTGCGGCGCAACACAAATTCTGAAAATAATGTAAAAACCCGAGAGCTCCCCGCCGCGGCATGCATTTTCCTCGCCGCGGCGCGTGTTGCTTTCCTTTTCTTCACGTTTACCCCCTTACATATGTGATGGCACATTATGTAAGGCTTACATATTTGTCTCGTGTAGCCCGTAACTCGTGATCCGAGCGCCGTAAGTGTTCCGTCTTTGCGTGTTTTCATTATTTGACTCATTTGACGCTAAAAACACCTGAAATGTACCAAAACATACCCGTGACTTCGAATGGATAGATTTATGAAAATAATCAAATAAACAATCATAACAAATCTATATTTTAAACAATTAAGCACAATTAATCACGAAATATTAGTGCTTTTCGAGCACTCATCAATCCCAATAGTAGAGCTTCAAATTGTGGAAAAATTTCTTCTTTTGATGAAAATTTGAATCTGATGGCACATCAACTGAAGACTTAGGAAGATCCTGAGATGAAAAGTCTAGGAATTGAAGTTTATTTTCTGTTTTGTATGTATTAGAACCTGCTTCCAACCAGGGTAATTTCTCCTCAACTTCCTCTTCACAATCGGAATCATATTGCGATAAAATTTAAAGAGAATCATTGTAACTACATTTCTTAGGTTCTTTAGATATCACAGAATCTACAACTGAGATGGATGAGCACTCTTTAACATTATTGGGAGATTCCATGGTTTTAAACACATTGAAAGTGAGTTGTTCATCTTGAACTCTCATAGTTAATTCTCCTTTTTGAACGTTAATCAAAGTTTGGCCTGTAGCTAAGAATGGTCTTCCCAAAATAATAGGCACTTCTCTGTCCTCTTCATAGTCAAGGACAATAAAATCCACTGGGAAGATGAATTTGTCCACTTTCACCAAGACATCTTCAATTTTTCCTTCAGGATGAGCAATGGATCGATCTGCTAATTGTAAAGAGACTGTAGTAGGCCATGCTTCACCAATCCCCAACTTCTTAAAAATTGACAAAGGCATCAAATTGATACTTGCTCCCAAATCACATAAAGCCTTGCCAAAATATTGATTACCTATAGAACATGGAATTGTGAAACTCCCAGGATCCTTGAGCTTAGGAGGAAGTTTGTTCTATAGCATAGCACTACTTTCACTTGTTAAGGCAATTGTCTCAAATTCACCAAATCGTCTCTTTTTGGTCAGGATGTCTTTCATGAATTTGACATAATTTGGCATTTGTTCCAAGGCTTCCACCAATGGAATGTTGATATGAAGTTGCTTAAGAACATCCAAAAATTTCCTGAATTGAAGGTCTTGTTGCTGTTTCTGAAATCTTTGAGGGAATGGAGGAGGTGGTCTGTGTTGCTGGGAACTTTGCTGTAGCATTCTAGGTACTAGGATTTTCTACATTTTTTAAAATTGTCTCAGCTTTGTCTTGCTCTTTTTCCTCCTTATCTTGGGTTGAAATGCTTCCCTTTTTACTTATTTTATGCCCACTTGGTCCCTCTAATTCTTTTCCACTCCTTAGAGTAATGGCTTTGCAAATTCCTTTCTTTCTCTCATTGGGGTTTCGGTATCACTTGGAAGTGCACCTTGTGGACGGTTCCTAAGTTCATTAGCTAGCTGTCCCACTTGATTTTCTAGATTCCTCATTGAAGCACTTGACTTTGAAGGATTACATCATTCTTAGCCATGTATTCTTTGAGTAAAGATTCCAACGAGCTAGATGGTTCATTCGGTTGATTTCTTTGTGGTTGTTGCTGAAATCCTGGTGGGAATGTAGGTCGGTTAGGCATGGTATGATTAGCTTGACCACCACCTTGATTGTTCCAAGAGAAATTTGGGTGTTGCCTCCACCCTAGGTTATATGTGTTGGAGTACGGATTATGGTTCCTATTGACATCACTCACAAAACAAACTGATTCAGGATTTGAAGGGCAATTATCAAACACATGAGATCCTGAACAGTAGACACATGAAATTCTTGAATCTTGGATTGAATTCACATTTGCTATCACATGCTGATTCTTCAAGAGATTAACCAAAGATGAAACCTGAGCTGTAAGTGTCGTAACATCATTAACTTCATGCACACTAGCCACTCTTTTTGCAGTTGCTACTCTATCCATTGGCCATTGGTAATTATTGCTAGCCATCCTCTCAAGTAGATCATAGGCTTCATTGTAAGACTTGGCTAAAAAAGCTCCATTAGCATATGCATCAACAATAGTTCTTGTTTGGGCATTGAGACCATTGTAGAAAGTTTCCATTTGGATCCAATGAGGTATACCATGGTGAGGACACTTCCTTAACAATTATTTAAACCTTTCCCAAGCTTCATATAGAGATTCTTCATCTAATTGTTGATAGGAGGTGATGTCATTCCTCAATTTAGCATTCTTTGTTGGTGGGAAGTATATCATCAAAAAATTCTCAGTTAAATCATTCCAAGTTGCAATAGAGTCAGGTGGCAGGGAGTTAAGCCATGCTCTAGCACGATCTCTCAATGAATATGGAAATAATTTGAGCCTAAATGCTTCCTCGGTTACCCCTATCCATTTAAATGAGTCACTAACTTCAATAAATAACCTAAGATGCAGATGAGGATCTTCTGTAGGTAACCCAGTGAATTGCCCAACTGTTTGTAGCATCTGAAACATCACCGATTTTAACTCAAAGTGAGTTGCTTGAATATTTGGTCTTGTGATGCTTGGATTGAACCCTTCTAGCATAGGCAATGCATATTCATTCAAAGCTCTGTCCCTATCATCCATTGGAGGTATCAGATTGATTGCGTTGTTTACATTTAGCCCATTGCCATTGTTTCCGTCCCCTGCTTGTGCCATTCCTTCAATCTGAGTGAAACCTTGTTGTTCTCGAAATCTTCTCATACAAAAGACACAAGGGAGATATTAGATAAACAAAAATTAAATAAAAACAAAAGTCGATTTCTACGAATAATTTCTAACGTTGCCAATCCTCAACAACGGCGCCAAAAACTTGTTGCTCACAATGGTATATAAGATTTTACGCAAGTGCACATGTCGCAAACAAGTAATATAATGATAAGAAAGATCATTCCCACGGAGATTGGAATACTAGAAAATATCGTAAAAATTAACTATTAAAATCAATATTTTGTGTTTTTGTTTATTAAAATAAAATTAATAAAATAAAATAAATATAACGAGAGGACAAGAGTGAAAATACTAAAATAACGTTCAACGAGAAGGATATCAAGAATCTCAAATAGATAAATCAATTAGGATTACGAATGTGACAAGTGACGTAGACAAACTGCGTTGTTGAAGCGTTGCTGTAGCAAAGTGCACCAGTAACTAGAATTGCGAAAATTACAAAGGATTTTTCCGAATCTGCAATGTTTATATATTCTATGATTCAATGAAACATATTCCTATGCACAACTGGATCTAAGAACAATGTTTCATGCACAAATTCTATTAGGTCATGTGAGATAATTATATATTCCTATATTAATTTCTTCACACTATTCTAGCTTCATCCAACCTAAATTAACCTTTCCAGATTCAATTTCAGTTTACTATCCTATCAATTGTTGATCAAGCAATCAATAAGAATAAATCAATAAATTAAGCATAGAATAACTAGCATCCTTTGTCAAGCAAAGCACAAGTTTTGAAAATTAAAGCATAAGGTCTACATACACTTGCACATCCACAACCCTAACTGAATGAAAATTTAGCCAAACATATTTATAAAATTAAACATCAAATCATTCATGTTCAACATTAGATCCATAGAGTTATAGAAATTTGAAAAACAATAAAAGAAGAATAGAAGAAGGAATAAATTAATAAAACCCCCTTTTATTGAATCTATCTCTGTTCTCTGTCCAAATCTGCTGCGTTCTTATTCTCCTCTGCTGTCGAATCTGTCTAATAAATCAGCCCAGAATTCTGCTGTGTTTTCCTCCTCTGATGCCCCCTGTTTCTGTCTAGAATTTATGTTCAGAATCTGCCCAGAAATTGTGCTGCTACCTACTATATTTTTCTCTCTTACTGCCGCCTATTTCTCTTTAGTTTTGGTGCCCAGATCTGGGGTATATTTTCCTCTTCTTGTGTCCTCTGGTTGCTGCCGCAAATCTGGTTGTTCCTCCCTGTTTTGCTGCTGCCCAGATTCTGCTATATATGTTATTTATTTGCTGCCGCAGTTACTCTAAAATCAGCCCTTGTTTTGCCTTTTAAACCCTAGGTTTAATTGGAGATAATTTTTCTTGTGTTATCTTCCAAAATTACCCCTAAAAAGGTGAGTTAGTAAGTGCCCAATATTATCTTTTTGTTGAGAGTCCAAATCAGCTCTTAAATTTTTATTTTCAGATCAGATTCTGATTTGGCGCTGTTTTCCTGGTGTGATTTTGCTGCAACAATGCTGTAGCAAAGCTGCAGCAAAGTTGGATTCTTGCAATTTTTTGTTGTTTTCTTTATCTCCTACAAGGGCAATGAAAATCTAATGAGTGTACATCAAAATATAATTCTTTTTAACAGATTTTATAATTATTTTGAATTTATTATCAAAGAATTTACTTAAATCACAAAGTCCACAAATATTGTATAAATGAATATATAGTGTGTTTACTACAGATTACTCTTTCTTATCTGCTTGTTTTTGGGTTTGGTGTATTGATTTAAGCACGTTGTTATTACTTGTTCTTCTATGCTATTTGCTTATTTAACGTCTTGAAGCCTGCATGGTCGAGTTGGTATAGAGCTCATGTAAAGATTCCATGGCTTGGCATATCCACACCCTTTCTAGGTTTCTATTACCTATTTCGGTTGAAAGTTCAATTGATCTATGTGCAATTGTTCTGACGTATATGAAACTCTCAATTTTGTTATTTTTTGTTTCATTTAATTCATATTTTTAACATTCTTTTATCTATTTTGCATTTTACGTTAGTGGTTTGTTCATCCACATAACTGCGAACCCACCATGAGTTTTACCAATCTTCAACATCACATCAAGACAATGAGCTCTAAAAGACAACTTTTGAATAGTTTTTCTAGTATTTTGAATTTTCTTTTCCAGATCACAATACTTAGAGAGAGATTCGTCCATTTTAGATTTGTCCAACAAACAAGTCTCAAGGAGTTTAACAATATTTCTATCAACCTTCAGTTTGCTCTTAAGATCCAAAATCTCAACATCTCTGTCAACCAACAAGGAATCAAGATAGACTCTTTAATTTTTGAGAATAAAGATATCATGCGCCCATGGACCAACATCCTTGAAATCAATAGAACAGGAATCCAAACAAACTAAGACAAAACATCTTTTTAACTCTTTATAATGAATAGACTTTTCAAGGCTACCAATGGGAGTCACATACTTCTCATCATCTTGAAGAAGAATTTGAAGCAACTTTATAAGATTATCCAATCTCATTCTTTAGTCTTCAATAGCTTTTTCATCATCAAGATTAATATTTAGGAGTTGACTCAATAAATCTAAGAAGTCTTTATATGTTTCTTTTTGTTTAATATCAATCTTAGCTAAAATTCTCTTTTAACTTCAACTACTCTTAAACCAGTTGTTCATAAGCTTCGGGAAGAGAGAACTCAACATCAACAATTTCAATATTTTTCCAATGGGTAGCCTTTGAAACACTCACATCAGAATGAGAAGCCATGAGAGTAGATCACCTTGAGGTACCAACAAAAGTAATAGAAACATAGGCTTCAATGCAATAATAGACATCAAAATCGTACTTTCTTTCTAAAAAGTCCCAAGTCTCTTTGGAACTCTTAAAACTTTAAATAACTTCTTCATCACCAAGCAAAACAGCATGAAGAAAGGCATACAACCCTCTACAGTTCTGATCACTTGTACTTATCTTCATTCTAATCATCAAACCTCTTTTTCTCTATAGTGCCATCTTCAATAGTTTAAAAGGGAACATTCCATCCATGCTCAATCAAGCACCAACCACATTCATCGTTTATCTCAAATAAGACCACATTTGAGATATCTAGTAGGCATAACTTATGCCGTCAAATTGAGGAGGTTTACTAACAACACCTCTCATATCAGACATCATTTAAGAAATTAGGAGAGAGAAACACATGAGAGGGAAATAAAGAATCAACACTAGAGCAGTTAATCCCAATCGCGTATACTGATTCTAATACAACCTAAGATCGTCCAGCACTAGGTGTACAACCAAAGCAAGGTGATACCGACACGTTAGGACTCACAGCTCTTATACAAACAGAGAAAATAAAATAGGTAAAGAAATAAAAATAAACAATAAATGTTTTCCAATCATAGAGGTACTCTCATATGTTGGAACATATTGAATAACACTATGATTGTACTCACCAAAGTAGTAGAGCATACAAACATAGCAATGTAACATGGCAAACTCACTTAGGTACCATCCCTAAGTAGTAACATTCATGAGTTATTCAAGTCAACCACGATAGCAAGCAATTCACTAAAAGGTAGATCAATAGTATACAACCTAAAGATATATGCTAATACCTCTAATAGTTGATGCCACTCTCAATTGCGCCTAAGCTGACCTCATGTGTTGTCTCCACAACAACTGCAATCCACAAGCTAAATATGGTCTCCTCTAAAGCCTCACAACCACGTGATGTAGTACAATCACCAATGGTCAGTTAAGGAAAAACCTAGGGTGAAGGAAACTCTCATGAATATGTACCTATTATACAAATCTTAATCCAGGGTTTTAATTCATTAATTAAACAACCCACCTTTTCACTAAAACTATTTTCTCGTATCAACGATACAAAACTCTCAATATAGTGTATCATAAATACATAATAACATTGTACGTATTAATGATTTGGAAGTTAGAAAATAATTTTCTTCACTAAAAATTTGGGTTTTAAATTTGACAACATCTCCCTCATGTTTTATGATTCTTAATAAATTTTGGATTTGTGATGGTATTTATAAAAAAACCCTTGAGTTTTTGTGAGCTCGCCGATCCCTCACTGGAGTCCTTGCCAACCCCTTATTGGATATGTAGGAGATGTCATCAAACCCTATAGTGAGGGTAATAGTTGCCATAGCGAGGATAAAAGTTGCCAGCCTCATTGACTCCTTAATAGCTACCTCGTTGAAACCTTATTGATCAACAATAAGCGTTTGGCGAGACCTTCAGCGGGCACACAACAAGTGCACAAAAACAATAGTTTTAATTTCCAAAAATTTCTCAAGTCAATTTCAATAAATACTCAATTAGTGGAAAACGAATGCACGTAAACAGCATAACTTTGCATGCAAACTGCATGCTCCCATCCTTCACGTGATGTATTATCATAAAAACATACGAAGTGTCAAGTTCTATGTGAGTATGTATATGATTGAATCATCAGTAAAGTACCTTACATACAAGAAGACAAAACACTAAGTAAAATAATAGACTCCATGTATTGCACATGAGAATGCCATCAAATAACAAAAAGGACTTACAAACTCTAATATAGTTATATTTGTTGTAATGAAAATTCCTTTTAGGATCCCATTTACATACTCATTACTTCCATGTTTGAAAAATCCATTTCCCATTGTGTATGATAATTGTTCCAACCTTGGTTTGATCTATTATATAGTCTATTGAATATTTTATTTTAAAGCATATAAACTAATAATAATTAGCAAATAACAATGAATCAAATAAAATTTAAGTAATAAATCATTAATTTACCAGTAAACAAAGATTATATATATAACGTGTTATATTTATAATTTCTTACATTACATTTTCAATTTATGATGTAACATGTTACATCTACGTGTTACATCTATGTTGTTAATTAAGGCCATTTTTATGATGCAACGTGTTACATCCACGTCGACCTGTATGTACCTAGCAAACTTCATCAAGAGGCATGACACTGATGCTTAAGTGAAATACAAACAAGAACTTTAAGTTCAGAGAGGAATTTAGAGAGTTTTGGTATGAGTTTTCGCATACCTTTTTCAATTATAAGGCATTATTTATAAGGAAATGGGTGGATAACATTTTAGTAAATAAGCATATTAATTAATATTTATATTATTATAATAATATAAATATTTTACTATCAATACACCCTATTTAATGAAGATTTATATGACTATATGTTGACTGTACCATTTGACTTTTCTTGTGTTGATATAGACCAACCAAATGGTGTGATGCATACTTGGTTTAATTTCTACCCAACATATATATATAGATATGCATATTTAAGTGTTAATTATGCATCATTATTATCATTGTTATTATATATGTGTGTGATTGATGAGGAATTTTCAATGATCAGATCTACTCGCAGTTGTTTGTGTGATTTCTATTTACATTAGAGTTCTTCTATGATTGTTGCAAATTGTAATCAATTTTTAAAATCGAGTTTGCAAATTGATTTTGAATGTGATGGTGAATGTCGCGAATGCATCTTGATCTTGTATGTAACTATTCTTCTTCATGAGGTTGTTCAAAATTTTGTTAGATCTTGTTCTTAAGGCTCGTTCAAATAATATGTAGATTGATTTACTGTTTAGATTTCTTAAATGGTTGAATATTGGTGAATTGTACTTTATGATCTTTGATTATCTCTATAGTTGATATTGTTAGATTAGGTTTGAGGCTCATGCGAATAATATCTAGATTGATTTATTGTTTGGATTTGTTAAATGGTTGAATATTGATTGATTGTAGTTGATGATCTTCAATTATCTTTTATAGTTAATATTGTTAGAATAGGTTTCGGGTTGAAGGTGGTTGAAGGAATTGAAGGAATGCGTTGGATATTAGGGGGAACGGTGTTTTAGTAATTGTGTATTTTTTCTAGTTAAAACGCACATTTTTTGGTTGTGGTTTTTCTAGTTTAGAAAAATTGTTTTTCAAACTTATATTAATGCTATATAAGTCAATAATTGTTTTTTTTTTTTTTTTTTCATATTATTCGGGATAGCCTAAAAGGGGTTAATTTTAATGTGGTTGATGTTCAATTTGTGTTATGTTTGTACCATCGAATTTCAACCCAAATTATCACTCTTAATATTTAGCACATTATTTGAATTTTCACAAATACATGATATTTTAAATTATCTAAAAATAAAGTAAGAGATTTTTATAGCAAAAGAAATTTTAAATTTTACATTTTTATTTAAAAAAATTGTGTTGCCATGATCTATATATCTAACAATTGGATTACAAGATTAAATAGTAATGGCATTTTCAAATTGTTATTATTAAAATATCTTTTTAATAATGACAACTTTATTTAATAATATTGACAATAAAATGTAATTTATTTTAAGAATATAATGAATCATTCATACTTTTTTTTAATGAAAATAACAAGATTAATTGTGATAATATCATTATCAAATACAATTATACTTGGTTTTAGAAAAAAAAATTATACGTCATGAATTGATGTATGCATTGATCTCTAATTGGTAATTGAGCATGTATTAGTAAGTAATCTTACAATTATTTTAATATCTTACATTTTTAATAAGACATTGTATATAATATCAACATATTTCTTAATGCATGCATTTTAAAAAGAATAAATGTAATAAAAATGCATATAATAATATTACTATTAAGTTCACATGACATAAGTATATTAGGTGTTACTATTTAGTTTTATTAGTTTTTGGGCATATGTGATGATTTCAATTATCTTGTGATAGTTTGTGTATAATTATATATACGATAAATATATGGCATGAACAAAGTTATAAAACAAAAGTGAGTCTTTTGGTCCAAATGTGAATCTGATGACATATACAATGTTACACAAATTCTTAACATTTATCTATATAACTGAAAGCTCAAAGTCCAAGTAAAACAAAACCGATAGAATTGAAAAAGAAAAAATATTATAAGAAAGTATAAAAAATCCTTCAAAGTATGCTTGTAAACTTCATTAAAATCAAAGACTTTAACCATGGTGCTATGCGAGACATCAATCAATATTTGGCGAAGGGATATGCACCTAAACTGATGTTCTTGAATACAAAGACATATTAACCTCCATAGAAAGTGCGGCTCTTCCTGTATATAAATGAGGTGGAGGCTTTAAATACTTCTTAGGAGTTCTAATTTTTGCTGGATATTTATTACAATAAAAATTTTAAAATATATTAAAATTAAAAATATCATGCATTTAATTCAATATTATTGTACATATTATTAATTAATTAAAAATTATTGTTACATTGACTAAGTTTTTGTTGGATTAGATTTATCTGTAACCTTCGTTTTTCTCTACGTCGACCTACACATTACTAGCAAATCACTTAGGAGGCACAACACCGTGGGATGTCATATACTCGCTAATGCTTAAGTCAGATATGAACAAGAACTTTAAGTTCAAAGAGTAATTTAGAGAGCTAGGGTATGAGCTAACGTGTACCTTTTTCAGTTATGAGACCCTATTTATAAAAAAATTTATGGATTTCATTTTAGTAAATAAATCATATTAATTAGTATATATTAATAAATAATAACATAAATATCCTACTATTAATACGCCCTATTTAATGAAGATTTACCTGACTATAGGCTAACTATACCGTTTGGCTTTTCTCCTACTAACGTGGGCCAATCAAATGGTGCCACACGTATGGTTTAATTTATACACAACATAAGCCCTCTAGGTTTCCTGGGTTACTGGGGTAGGCAGTCTAGAATGTCACTTGGGGTATGGTGGCTCTGCTATAGTTAGCCTTGGGATGTCTTGATTGAACTAAACAGTTGGTTTCCCAAGGATCTTCAAACCATTGCATTTCATGGTCATAAGCTTTCTAATGCCTATTTCTGGGCCAGAATCTGAGTCTCGATTGGAAAGTTATGAGAGGTCAAACTTTTTGAAAGAAGACAACTACGCTAGCGGGGGTTTTTCTTCCCAAAATAGTTAGATTCTAAGCATGATTCTTTAGAAATCTTTTCATTATCAAACTCCTTGGATCCTTATCTAATGGGTGGTTGAGATCTGGCCTGCCAATCTATAGAAAGACTTGACCTTTCTCAAACCTCTTTACTTCGGAATCTATGAGAATGAACCTTGAGAGAAAAGGATATTGAGAATAGCAGTTGACCTCACTCCAACAAGGTAAGTGAAATACACTTCAACTTTTTTTTTTTTCCTTTTTTCTTTCAGTTTGATTTGAACATGCATCAACGTTAAGAACTAGGAGGAACAACATGGACCCTTGGGAAATTTTTATTTTACCTCCACCTTGATTCACTTGATAGGCTAGCAAAATTTCTAAAAGGCATTACTTTTTTCTCTTCTTCTTTTTTTTATATGTGTGGGCCATGACATAACTGTTCCTTGAGACTTTTATTGAGCCCAGGAACTCATAATTGGCAAGAGCGCACACATTACAGTAAAAAATCTCAACAGAGGAGCAGAGTTAGCATTGCTGACTGGTATACTGAAAAAACATTTTAAATGGGAACCGGAACCCAAGTGGAAGCATAACGAAGCATGGAGGTTAGAAATGAGGGTCCCATAGTCAAATCAAGATGAGACCAGACAAGTGGGATAGGGATGCAAAGCCATGCCAAAGCCAAGGCGAGGGTGAGTCGACGAGCCATTCAGCTGGCTTGTCGGACCGGTGGTGGTGCTTGTCGACAAATCCTTCCCCAATGACTCTGGTGCCGATCTGGGTTCTCTGTCTGATTTTCTCCCTGTTCTAGCTTTGCTGCTTCCATTGAGGCTCCCAGCTCCATTTATGGTGGAAATGCTTCTAATGGAGATGTTTTTGGTGGAGATCCAACTGATGACTTGACATTTAACATAGTTAAGAAGTGGCTTCTCTGTTGCCATTCACTACCCAACTTTATGTGGACAGGCTTAGGGAGATGTTTGGGATTCCTGACTCTATCGTCCTTATACTTCTTCGTGATGGTATTGTCTCTAGTTGACCCCCCTCTTGGAGGTATCACTATTTTTTGAGATCAATTGTTTGCTAGTCTTCAATTCCCATTCTCGCCATTGGTGTGAAAATTTCTTTGTAGGATTAGGGTGTCTCATGGTTAGGTGACCCTAAATGCTTGTAAGGTACTCTTTTCTTGTTATGTGTTGCGAAAGGAGAGGGGCAGAGAGATGAGCCTTGTTGAGTTCAGATACCTTTACCATCCATAGGGGATGGGTGGAGGCTGCTTTAGCCTTAAACACTGGTAATCGCAAGCTGATCCTTGAATTGCCTAAGTCCAACAAGGGTTGGAGGAATTTTTGGTTCATTGCTACTAGGGACTATGATATGGCTTGTCCCAACCTAGGACCCACACCCAAAGATTTCATTCCTAGTGGTGAGCAGCTCTTATATGCATGACCCATCCACTAAAATTTACTTTTCATTTTCTCTTGTTTGGCTTGCTAACCCTTTTCTGATTCCTTCTTTGCATAGTTCACTTGAAGAAGGCAAAGCTTGTTGATGACAACAAGAAGACATTCATTAAGGAGTTGTTTGCTTTACCCCTAGCAAATTGCTACATTTCAAGGTTTGTGCTTGATAAACCTGCAATTACTTGCATATCAATAGCCCTATCAATGTAGTAATGGACAAATAAGGGATCGTTAGGGACCGGGGACTGAAGGGACACCTACAATAAGTGTTAGTATAATAGATATTCACAAATATATAGTGTGTACAAGAATTTATGGGGTTTTGGAATCGGTTTTTAACTAAAAGAAAAACAAAAATTATATACAAGTGATCATCTCCATTCACACAACCATAAATAACCAAGCATTCAATCAGATTGTCATGACTAATAGCAATGAATTCAATCCCATAAGCATGCATAAGAATCGAACCCTTGAGAATAAGGCCAACGACCTCAAATACTCAACATATTCTTCTAAATTCTTTAAGATATAGGAAACGTCCATTACCTAGATATTTTACCCGATTTAAACATAGCAGAAACATCTAACCATGTGAAAATCAAAGTAGATCATTAAGCTTTCATGAATATAATTCGAATACAAGCTAAGACTACGGGTGTCAAACCATAAATAATTACCTTGCAATCCTCACACACACTTTTACAAGTTTCACCTTTTGATTAGAACCTCATAAGGATCGCCCTATGAGAATCCTAATAGGCAATATGATACTTTTCATCACCACATAGAAAACGTTCATATGTAGTACTACTAACTACCAATGATATATAAACCCTATATGTTTCGAACCATATAAGACTACATATCTAAATTAGAGTGAAAATTCTTACACATAATCATAGTTCATGAATTCATAACTACATATCATTAACAATCAAATTTAATGCTTTAATCAAATATGAAAATAAACAAGACATATAGCAAATAAATCATATTTCCAATAAAAGGATCCAAAACAAATACCTTCAATACAATAACAAAAATAATTAAAAACAATAAACATAAATATTACACTTTTGAAGCTTGAGAAGTCTTGATGATGATCCTTACGTCCTTGAGAAATCTTGATAATAATCTTTTACTCTAAAGTTAATGCAAATGAAGAGATGATTTTGAGAGGTGGAGCCTTGCTCCTTATATAGGAGAATTGGTTGGCTATCTTCTCTTCTTTTTCCAATGTGGGACTCATTATACCTCTTTATAGGATAATTTTCTGCTAATCTTTGCTCTAATTTCGATGTGGGACTTGGTGTGCTCTTTTGAATTGAATTCAAAATCCAAGTTTTTGGACATATTGAACCTCGATTACTAAAATGGGAATATCTCAGCCATCAAAATAGATATGATCAAGTTCTTGGAGGTTCTGGAAAGTAGACATGTAGGGCTTTCCAATGACACCACACTCATGATTTTTGGGCTTCTGAGTTTTCTAGTAGAGCCCTTCGAAGTTGGACTACGAAATCTGTCAAAATTCCGATTTCCTTCAAATTTAAGTTTTATTTTGATTGTCTCTTGGCCTCCACTCCTTCCTTTTCAAGTGTAACAAGCCCTAAAATCTCCAATTTGATGATGATAATGCAGATTCCCTACAAAATAATTAAGAATTTATAAGAAAGGAAAAGTTACATTAAACAAGAAAAGCTCAAAAACTTCATTTTTGCTCATTTTTACACACCAATGCTATACATGGACTCATTTCAACAAACTAAGTTAAAAGTAACACAATTAAGATTAAAGTGTAACCAAATAAGTAAGAAAATACATTAAAAATGTCACACAAAGTGTTCCTATCAAATTCCCCCACACTTAGCTTTTGCTAGTCCCTTAGCAAAACATCAACCAAGACCTTCATTTACTAACAAACTCAAAAAAATACTAATAAACTAACTTTATTGCCTTTAACATTTGTCTCAAAATCTGTACTCTTATGGCATCAAGATTTTAACACTTAATCAAAAATCAAAACAAGAAATTTGAAGTTTAATTGGCATGCATGATCCTCATATGAGCAAGTAAGACATGGTAGAACAATGGTGAATCAATGGAGCTCAACATGTTTCAGACAAGTTTAGATTTATCCTCACCAAGGTATGCACTCTATTTTCACTTAGATGTAAAGCCCATGCTTAAAAGCTTTTCACTCAATGATATGTGAGAGAACAAATTGTAAGGCAACACATATATAAGAAACAAAGGCACTTTAGTGAAAAAATAAAAAAATAAAAACTTTAATAAACCTCATGAAGGATATCAATTACGTGCACAAATAGACCTTAACCATATGCTCATTTCTGTGAATAATCTCCAACAGATCAAGGGTTGCCCATTTTAAGGATCAAAAAGGACTTGATAAGGGTTGTAATAGGGCTAGGGTAGGGTTTTATGAAATGAATGGATAAAGAATTCAAAGATCTAGCAGAGCACATATAAGCCATCTTATAACACCATTAAGGGCAAGATTTCATCATGTTAGGCACGAACATCATTCTTAAATATGGGAACAAACATACGTCGAAAATTAGGACATAGCTTTCATTTAGATGATACAATCTGATCCCACTATTTTTTTTTATAGCAAATACTTTTCTTTTCTGTTTCTTTTTTAAACTTCAAGGCCCACAATGAATTTTCTTTTTCTTTTTTCCTTTTCTTTTAACACCCCCACACTTGTTTTATAACACATCTCCACAAAGATAATAAAGTTACGCCCTACTTGATCAGGGTAGAGGTATACTACACTAAACTCATGGTAGAGAGATATTAAGGTTAATGAAACAAAGGTTCTTCACATGTAAAGCTCAATGGGGTTAAAACTAATGGGTGTGCATCTTGTGAACACAAATGGAGACCCATGGTAATTTAGCAATGGTGGATATCCTAGGTGCCTTTATCCTTTCCAAAATCAGGGCATATTATGATTCAAAGCTTTGAAAATCACAGAAACAAGTTCTAGTAAACTCTCTAGTCTATTGTAATTCTATGACATGCAATCGATTAAATTTGAAGGAACAATGAGGTTTAACAATAGATTATAGCTAAAGAATTTATGATTTCATATCAACTCTCAACGAAGAATGCATATATAGGCTCAAAAGCTCAGATAAGGGTCCATATGAATCAAAACAAGTCTTAGCATGCTCAAAATCTGTACCAAAGTTCAACTCCTCATCTACTACAAGTCATATGATTCCCAATTAACCAAAGAATAGCATGTAGAAATCATTTTGATCTTGTGTTCATCTTTCAACCATAATTTCAAAGATATGCTCATCCTAGACAGTTAAGGGCATTCTAAGACTCAACACGAAACAAATAGACTCAAAACTAACCTAAAAAGCAAGGATATTTTTTTTTTTTTTATAGATTTTGTTAAAAGATGAATTAAAAACATACTAACATATAAATCCCTCCCCCACACCTAAACTCTACATTGTCCTCAATGTAATAGAATAAAGCATGTTATATAGAATATAGAAATGGTGAAGATATTCACAATAAAACAAACACAATAAAAAGCAAATAAAATAATTGAATAACATATATAGTTCAATCAAAAGAAGTAGAGGGATAGAATTGCAAATCTGCTTTTGATGGCTCCTCCATAGCTTCTGAATGAATTGGGTTGCCTCCCAAGTAGCGCTTAATGTTTATAGTCTTTAGCCTAGACTCTTCATTCGCACTAATTAAATGGATGGTGGGTTTTTGAGATTCATTTCCTCCACAGCTTGCTCCTCAAAACTCTCATAGTAAGGTTTCAATCGATGGCCATTCAACTTGAATTCATTTCCTGTTGTTGTACTCTTTATCTGCACTACTCCATGGGGAAAAACGTTAGTAACAACAAACAGTCCAATCCATCTAGAACGCAACTTACCAGGAAAAAGTTTAAGTCTGGAATGGTAGAAAAGGACTTTCTGTCCTATGGTGAAATACTTTCTTCTAATCATCTTGTCATGAAATGCCTTAGTCCGTTCCTTGTACAACCATGCAGAGTCATAGGCTTCATTTCTTATCTTCTCAAGCTCATTCAGCTGAAGCTTTCTATGCAGACCGGCTTCATCAATATCCACATTAAATTTCTTCACCGCCCACCATGCTTTATGTTCAAGCTCAACTGGCAGATGACAAGCTTTCCCATAAACCACTCTGAATGGAGACATCCCAATTGGTGTTTTGTAAGCTGTCCGATATGCCCATAATGCATCATCAAGTCTGAAACTCCAATCCTTTCGTGTTGGCCCGACAGTCTTTTCCAAAATTCTCTTTATTTCTCGATTTGAAACTTTAGCTTGTCCACTAGTTTGTGGATGATAAGGCGTTCCAACCTTATGGGTGATGTGATATTTCTTAAGCAAAGCTTCAATCGTCAGATTGCAGAAGTGAGAACCACCATCACTAATGAGCACTCGGGGCATTCCAAACCTGCTAAATATGTTAGTCCTCAAAAATCCTGCAACAACTTTAGAATCATTAGTCCGAGTGGCTTTTGCTTCCACCCACTTTGAGACATAATCCACAGCTAACAAAATATACATGAAACCATTTGAGGAAGGGAAAGGTCCCATGAAATCAATTCCCCATATATCAAAAATTTCCACAGCACTCACATTATGCAGAGGCATTTGATCTCGTGGACCAATGTTTCCTATCCTTTGACATCGATCACACGTCATGCAATATTTATATGTATCCCTAAAAATGGTAGGCCAATAAAATCCACATCTAGCAACTTAAGGGCTGTCCTACGAGCTCCAAAGTGGCCACCACAAGATTCAGAATGGCAAAATGCAAGTATGGATCTTTGTTCAGGATCAGGGACACATCTCCTAATTATTTGATCAGCACAATGTTTCCACAAATAGGGTTCATCCCACATATAATGCCTAGCTTGAGACTTAAGTCTTTCTTTACTAGCATGAGATAAATCAGTAGGGAATTCTTTAGTTACAATATAATTGACAATGTCTGCATACCAAGGATCCATTACCTCAATCCTAAAGAGTTGTTCATCTGGGAATGATTCTTGCAATGGTAGGGCTTCTCCCTCATGAGTAATTCTACTTAAGTGATCAACCACGACGTTCTCACTTCCTTTCTTATCCTTGATCTCAAAATCGAACTCCTGAAGTAGAAGCACCCATCTGATTAGCCTTGGCTTTGAATCCTTCTTTGTCATGAGGTATTTAAGTGCTGCATGGCCAGTGTAAACAGTAACTTTAGTTTGCAACAAATAAGAACAAAATTTATCTAAAGCAAAAACAATAGCAAGGAGCTCTTTTTCTGTTGTTGAATAATTTAATTGTGCATCATCAAGAGTCCTGGAGGCATAATAGATAGCATAGGGCTTCTTGTCCTTCCTTTGTCCCAAAACTGTGCCAATAGCATAGTTTGAGGCATCACACATCAATTCAAAGAGTAATGACCAATCTGGAGGGCACATGATAGGAGCAATTGTTAATAACTCTTTGAGATTCTCAAAAGCTTCCTTGCACTTCTTATCAAACACAAAAGCTACATCCTTCTGAAGTAGTGAACACAAGGGTCTGGCTATCTTAGAAAAATCCTTGATAAACCTCCTATAGAAACCTGCATGACCAAGAAAGGAACGAACTTCCCTCACAGTTGTGGGCAAGGTAAGTGACGCATAAGATCAACTTTAGCCTTATCTACCTCAATCCCTCTAGCAGACACTATATGGCTCCCTTGTGTCACCATGAAGTGGCACTTTTCCCAATTTAAAACAAGGTTAGTTTCAATACATCTCTTGAGAATGAGTTCCAAATTCTCCAAACATGCATCAAAATTCTTACCAAAAACACTAAAGTCATCCATAAAAACTTCAATAATGCTTTCAACGTAGTCAGAGAAAATGGATAGCATACAACGTTGAAATGTACCTGGGGCATTGCACAAACCAAAGGGCATACAACGATAGGCAAACGTACCGAAAGGGCTAGTGAAAGTGGTCTGATCTTCTTGAGAGATACAAATCTGATTATAACCACTATAACCATCCAAGAAACAATAGAAAGGATAACCAGCTAACCTTTCGAGCATCTGATCAATGAAGGGTAAGGGAAAGTGGTCCTTCCTTGTGGTGGCATTGAGCTTCCTATAATCAATGCAAATAGGAAATCCAGTAATGACTCTTTGAGGCACAAGCTCATTATCAACATTCTTTACAACAGTCATGCCACTTTTCTTGGGAACAACTTGAATTGGAGAGACCCATTTGCTGTCAGAGATAGGGTAAATGACTCCACAATCTAAGAGCTTGATAATCTCCTTTTTCACTACCTCCATCATAGGGGGATAGAGACGTCTTTGGGCCTCTATGGTAGGCTTGGCGCCATCTTCAAGCAAAATTCTATGGACACAAGTTGTTGGACTAATTCCCTTGATATCTGCCAAGGTCCAACCAATTGCAGTTTTATACTTCTTTAACACTTCCACGAGCTTTGCTTCTTGTCTATCTTCCAATTTTGACGACACAATGACTGGTAAGGTCTCATTTTCTCCCAAATATGCATACTTCAAATGGTCAGGTAGAGGCTTGAGTTCAAGTTCTGGAGCCTGCTCAATTGAAGGTAACAACTTGTTAGTAGAAACAGGAACAGCTAAAGATAGAGAGCCATACCTTGGTATAGTTTGAACATGCTGATTCTCAAGGGAGGCTATAGTTTCAATCACAAATGGTTCAGTGTCCTCTAATAACTCATCTATTGGCATCATTTCGCCTTTCTCATTGTATCCAACTCCTTGAGAGATAATTGTTGCCAACTCATCTTCGTTCATGGCTTCAGAGAACCTTTGTGCCAGTTCATCTAGCATATCAACAGAACAACAGGGTTTAACCTCAGAAAGTGGATACCTCATAGCTTCAAAGATGTTGAAGTTTATTATTTCTTCCTCAAACTCCATGGTGAGTGATCCTTCATATACATCAATCTTTGTTCTTGCTGTTCTCATGAAAGGTCGCCCTAAGAGCATTGGAGTTGATTCCATAGGTGAGTCTTCCATGCCTAGAATGTAGAAATCTGTAGGAAAGATGAGTTCATTAACCTGCACAAGAACATCTTCTACATACCCCAATGGGTGTTTGTTAGATCGATCAGCCAATTGAATGATAACCTTATCTTTCTTTAA
The DNA here is from genome assembly GCA_029378325.1 of Elaeagnus macrophylla. Lineage (NCBI taxonomy): Eukaryota > Viridiplantae > Streptophyta > Magnoliopsida > Rosales > Elaeagnaceae > Elaeagnus > Elaeagnus macrophylla. Next base: position 45,182,973 of record CM055641.1, on the reverse strand, counting down.
TGCTCCTAGACCTAGAGATTGATAAATACTATAAGGCATAATATTGATGGATGCTCCTAAGTCTAGCATAACATTCTCAAACCTAGTGTTACCAATCACACAAGGGACAGAAAAACTCCCTGGATCCTTCAACTTAGGAGACAATTTCCTTTGCAAGATTGCAGGCACTGTTTCATTCATTTTTACCACCTCTTTCTCACGAGTTTTCCTCCTTGTGGTGCATAGATCCTTAAGAAACTTGGCACTCTTAGGTACTTGCTTGAGACATTCAATTAAGGGCATGTTCACTTCCACCTTTTTAAAAATTTCGAGAATGGCTTGATCAGACTCATCCTTCTTGGTCTTTGCAAATCTGTTGGGAAAGGGAACATGAGCAAACTCATTAGTGTTAACTGAATTCTCAGAGTTAACATTGTTACCTTTTGACACCCCAGAGTTCTTGGGTGGTTGAATTTCGACCTTTGAAGTAGCAGGGTCTACTTCTAGTCCATTCTGTCGGGCTTCAATGTTCTCATCGTTAATAAGGGTCACTTGGGATTTCTTCTGGGATTTTGAAAGATCTTGTAAAACTTTACCACTTCGAGTTTCCATCACCTTGGCGTGTTCTATGATAGGGTTGGATTCAGTTTGGATTGGTAGTTTCCCAGTCTCATGAATCTTCCCCATGAAATCCACTACTTGTCCCAATTGCTTCTTGATATCTGTAAGTTCAATGGAATGGGATTTCTGACCTGTAGCTAAAGCCTCAGTGACATTTGTTAGACTCTGTTGCCTTTGAGCACAACTAGCTCAGTAGGAGTATACTCCATGCACAGTTCTCAATTAAATCAATGATGCATGCTACATTTAAAATATTTCATGCATGTCCAGTAATAAATCATCAGTATAACAGTAATGGGGAGATTTTATTTTTAAACTCGAGCATACTTGTACTTCCTCACTTCCGAAACCGGGTGGAGTGTACAAGTACCCCATGCATGCTCATAGAATCATAATCAAATATGCAATGTTTAATATAAAACACTCATGAATTCTATGCCAAATCCATATGTATTGGTCAACTCTGAAATACATAGGCACGTGCGCAGTCAACCTCCGAGACGCACGTGCATCCACCTCCAACCCCATGTATAGTCAAACTCCAAAATACATATGGCACATGTATTGGTCAACTCTAAGGTATATGGGTCCTCGCCTTATGGGTCCTCGTCATATGGGCGATCCAACTTCAAGACCCATAGATGGAAACAAATACCAAGACCCAAGACGGACAACGCTGAAACACAATGGAGGGTCCAACTCCGAGGCCCATGTGCGGTCTAATACCAAGACCCATGTATGGACAACTCCGGGATACATGTGAAATGTAATGCGTACCTGTAGTCCATCGAAAAGTAGTCTGCTGCATCCAATAGCCCCGAGGTACCATATCTCCGCAAGACATTATACAGGTAATACTCCCCATAAAATAATTTCATGATGCATGCATAAAACTCAGATGCCATATAAAATATTTTATTACCTGTATTTCATAATCTCATATATACATATAAAATGTTTCCAAACGGGTATGTTAATTATAACATCATTATCAACACTTTTATAAAAATATTTATAAACATGGCATCAATTTCAATCATTCAATTATCCATAATGATGCATGACATTTTCATAAAATAATGCATGAAGAAAAAGTAGAGTAATAACCCCTACCTCAATAAGTTTCATGGGCAAACTATTCTAACAGTGTACTTCCTAAATCAGATAACGTCTCGAATCCTCGTTAGTAAAATTGTGGCTCTAGGTACGTTATCAACTCACCCTTTCGACGCCTCTTCCACAAGGACTTAGATCTGTAATTGCATTTCAAAGAATGTTATACATCTTAACATTACAATCACTTAATAAGACATCATTTAGATGAAAGTGACCAAAAGTTCTCACTAGATTGATTAATAACCTTAAACATAACATATTTTAAACACAACTTTTCCCCCAAAAGTACAGGTAAACAAATCGTAATTTACAAATTGATCAAATTCCAAACAAGAGTATCAAGTACATAGAGAAAAATGAAAGATCAATCCTTCACTAAAGAAAAGGTAGATATTGTATTCATGCAAAGCAAAGCAGAGCCATTCCAGAAATATAGACACATAAAACTAACTTGCCACTCATAGAAAAGCATACTACTCATGAATAAGTTCCATCTTCATCTGCATACATTGCAGCCTTAGGAACCAAGCACTATCCATCGCTATTACAACTAGCTATAAAATCTTCAAGAGAGTAAACCAATCATACACATTACACAACCATCTCCAGTTTCAATGTAGCTAAACTGGTCTACAAAACTGAAAACAGAAACTTCCTTTTGTTCTTTTTCTTTTCAATTTCCAACATCAATAATCATTGCTTTGAAAAAAAAACAAAAAAAAAAAGAATAGCAAAACGACACAAACTAATAAACAAAAACAGAGCAACTAATTGAAAATAACAAATGAACCCTACGATCTTCATCAACAACATAGGGCAACTAATTAAAAACGAAAGTCCATAAATTTGGGTATAGGTAACAATAGCAAAAATAGAGGTAATCCTTCATAATAGAGAAGGGAGACAACCAGAACAGCAAATATATCTGCCATTATCATCATGGAGATTGACCGACACAAATGCTAGAAATATTACCTCAAAAAAAAAAAAACAACTCTTGAAGAAGGTGTACTCATGTTGGAGGAAATGGAAATCGGCGATGGAGCATTGACGGTCAAATGGTGTGCCACGAACAGCGCCTGGGTTGTTTAACGCTGGCTTCTTCTCGGTGTTTGGGCGTTGAGCTCGTTGATGGAAATAAAGTCACGACGAGGAGGACGAAAGCAACGACGTGGCATTGGTGAGCTCATGCTGGAGGTAATGGGAGCTGACGGCCTTCGAGACGCTCCCGTGAAGGAAGGACGACGGTTGGGGAGAACGACGGCAACGGCTTTACTCCCCCTCCTCTCTCTCTCTCTCTCTCTTTCTCTCTCGCAGAGGTTGTGAAAACAGCCCTAAAGCTTTGCATGTTGGAGAAGAAGGAAAATTGGGTTTAAAAGGGTTAGTTTATAAAATGACCAAACTGCCCTTGGCTTTGGCTTTGAAAAGTTTAAAAGGGTAGGGGCAATTTGGTAATTCACAATTTTTTTTCAAAATTTCTAAAAATTAGTATAAAATTAAATAAATTATTTTTTTAAATCATTTTAAATTTTCTATAATTTAAATTTGTAGTACCAAAGTATTTATTTAAGTTAATTAAAGAAAATACAATTTAAAACACTAAATTTAATATATAAATTTAAATAATTTTCTAAATAACTGAGATTGGGGTCTCACAATGAGCCTCGATTATAAACTGAAAATAAACTGAAGCATGAGAGATTTTGTTGATTTAAGGTTGTAGTTTTTAGTTTGTAGTATTGTTATTTTTCGTTTTAGTTTTTCCTTTAGTATGATGTTTGTGGTTATCATCACTAGAAACCCTCATAAGAATTTAACTCGTCCACTAGGGCAACCTAGGGATTTAAAGGCGCGTTGCATATGCTAAATGCAACCGTGAAAATTCATGAAAGTAATGAACACTATTTTGACCTATATTTTGTTATGTTTTACTTCATTATTTTCATGTTTTGTAAAGTATTTATGTGTTTTGTAGGTTGTTGGGCTCATAGAAGAATATTTGATTAAAATGACTCAAAAAGAGTGAAAATGGGGTAAAAAGAGTCAAAGAATGTAAGCCTTACATTGGGAGTCAACAGTTATGTAAGGGTTACATACAAGGGGAGCACAACAAGGCGACCGCGGAAACAACCTCTCGGGTTTCTATTCTAGAGCCAAAATTCAACACGTTCCGCAGCAGAAGAAAAAGTATACCGTGGCCCACTTCCCATTTCAACACGCATCGTAGAAGGAGAAAATGTATGTCGCTGCACGCGTACCAAAAATGCCAAGAAACTCTAACACGAGTATGTCTCTTCACTCCTCCTATAAATACCACACTATACCTCTCCCAAACACAAGGTTTTGCAACCAATTTTATCTCCACCCTTTGCTACTATGGCAACAAGGGTTTCTACCCAAAATCAATAGAAGACACTCAATTGTTGAAGCTATTCGAAGGAATTGAGAAAATGGACCAACCAACTTCAAAGTTTTGGAGCTAGAGGATTCATTGGGGTATTTTTATTGTAATATATTTTTCCTCTCTCTAATTTTGTGTTTGCCACTCATGACTAAAACTAAATTGATTAACACCAATTTAGTTATGGTTTGCTAATTTATGTATTTAGGATATTAGTATTGCTTCCAATGATTGAAAGGACAATTTTGTAATTTAATGATATTTGAGTTTTGGATTTATTTCTTGTTCATATTTCTGATTACAAATTATTGATGAGCCAAATCTTGATTTGTAGTTAGAGAGAATATGTTAGAATTTAGGCATTAGAAATGTCATCTTTGCTTGAATGTGCATCATGAACAAGTGCCTAATTTATTACATTGATTTGTATTAGATTAGGTGATTATAATATTTTTTTACGCTAATTGCAATTAATTAATTAACGATCCAGATCAAAGAATTTAATTAATTGATTGTAGTGCAAATTGTCATTGATTTTGGATTTTCTAGGTCTAGCGAAAAAATCATTAAATCTAACTTTTAATTGAATTGCTTAATTTGTTCTTTCCATGAATGGATAGTGAACTAAGATTATCATATACATTCATAATTTTTCCCTTAGTTGTGATTTCTTTTATTTGCACTTTATTTTAATTATTGAATTAATTTAAAAATTTACAATATTTCCTGCAACCGACAATAATTAGAATGTTTAGGATTGTTTGTTTGACTGAATAAGAAAATAAATAACGTTTTAAAACCACCACAATTCATTGAGAGATGATCTTTGGAGTATATTTATCACTCATTACAAGTGATTCGTGCATTTGCGAGCTTTTTATAAAATACAAAATTTGACAATCAAGTATTTGTGCATCAATTCTCATCCCGTTAACTAGCACTAAGTAGTAATGTGTTTGACTTTTTCACATTCGTAACACCCGACCTGTCTAGTCTATCCTCTAGACTGAGGTTTATCTTCTTCATCATCGGAGTCTTCAACTATGGTTTTGGAATCTCGTTGACTAGTGCTTTCCCTTTTAGATTTACCAAGAAAGTTTCTTTTTCTCCTAAAGAATATCTTAAACTCATTATTAACAAAGCAAATTCTTCTTCATCCAAGCTAGATGAGTCATCACTGTCAATTGTGGATTTTCTTTTCCCTTTCTGACTCTTGGTGGTTTTTAAAGCAAGATTTTTTCCTTTATTAGTAGAAAACGTCCTTTTAGGGAGGAGGTGATGAATCTCAAAGGCTTGAAGATATCCAACAGTCTCATTAATCTTCAAAGGTTCTCCTTTAAATGATATTTCAATAGCAATAACCTTTTCACTGAAATGTTGAGGCAAGCAACACAGAATCATCTCAGATTGAAGTTATTCATCAATAGGATGGCTAAGGTTGTAAGAAGTGTTGATGGTGTTAGAAAAAAGCCATAGAAGTTGTCAATGGACTCATTTTCTTCCACTGAAAAAGGTCATAATCCCTTTTTAATCTCATTAACTTGGATTTCTTTATATAAGAGGTACCCTTATGTGTAATTTCCAAAATATCTCAAGCTTCCTTGGAAGTAGTTCAAGAAGAAATTCGTCGATGCTCTTCAGGGGTGATGGCTCGGGTAAGTACATACAAACCTTTACTGTTCCAATCATACACATGACTTTCTTCCTTAGTTCATTCAATCATAGGCTTGGGAACAACTGTTCCATCTTCAAGAGTTTTTCTAGGAGGTGTCCAGTCATTCTCTACCTGATACCAGACACGGTCTCCTATCGACTAGAAGAAAGCCCACATCTAAGACTTCTAATAAGCATAATTATGCCCAATTAGAAATGGAGGTCTACCTACGTTCCCTCCCTCATCGGAGTCCATCCCAGTGAAAAGTGAATGTGTGTGAAAAGTACAAGAAATAGATCAACACCATAGTGGTTAAGCCCAACAAAGGTGTACTTGATCTAATAACAATTGAGAGAAGTCACAACTTTATGAACAACCAAGTCTAGGTGATAAGGACGCCTAAAGACTTACCCTTCTAGTACAAGCAGCGGAGAGAAAATAACAATTAATAAGTAAATTTCAAAAGAAACAAATAAGACAATTAACAAACAATAAGGTAAAAGCAGTAAATGCTTTCCAATCTTAGTATAAACTATATATGTTGTCACATATATTGTGGATAGTTAGATTGTACTAACTCATGCAGCAGATCAAGCAAACGTAATGATATAACGTGGTAAACCCATTTATGCTCCAATTCTAAGTGGTAACATCCACAAGTTGGTTAAGGTAACCACTCAGTAGCCAAATTCACTAAAAGTAATAAACAATTAATACGGACTCGATAAGGTAAGACTCTGAATACCTCTATCTTTCAGGGATCATCTATCCTAACTTCCTAAGCTACTATTACTAGTTGTGTCCACAACTACTTCGATCCTAACTGAATCTAACTCACCACTAGAGCCATACCACCATGCAATGTGATGCAAATACCTGCAATCAGTATGCATGTACAACGATATATGCACTTTATCCAAAATATAATTTTAGGATAAAACACCTTGTATCAACAGTATGAAAATACACTCGACAATGTTAATACGAAAACTCCACTTTGTAATAACAATACAGAAATACACTCGATGTATTGTTATTATGGATGCTCTGTTTATAAGAGAGTCTAATAAACTCCACCACCACCACGTAGTTTAACATAAAAAAATACTCGATGTGTTAAAACTACAGAATCTCCTTTTGAAAATATTTAATCTTCAAGTGAATGAATTACCTCCAAATTACTAAAACGGAAACACACTCAACGTATTAGAATACGAGAAATAAAATATTTTTTAAACACACCAAACTATATTTTTCACATGTTATAAAGTACACAACACCAAATACCCAGTGTGATAAATATATGTGAACAATGTAAGTGAGAGAAGATAAGAGATGTGAGTAAAGGTGTGTTTAATAAGAGAGATGAGAGGAATATTTATAGCTGATATTTTTCAGCTTTTAGGACGCTCGCCGACCCCTTGATGTGCAACACCGCGAGGCATTGCTGAACACCTTGACAAACCCCCCTCGAGATGTCAACGAGGTCCAATGAGTCACAATTCTACCCTCTACACACTTCGCGGACCCTTTGCCAACCACATCGGCTAGTCCTCAATGAGACCCCAACAAGCCACTAAAAATAAGTTAGTCAGGGAAACACGTGCAAGTAAAAACACATTTCAACATGCAATAAATATGCTCCCAACCACCCCATGGTGTATGTATCATACAAACATATATTAGTGCTAAGAACTACGTAAATATGTGTGATACTGATCACAAACAAAGTATCGTATATAGAGGTAGATAAAATACTAAATAAAATAAACAGACTCCATGTTTTGCATACAAAAATGCTAACAAAAATACAAAAAGACTTAGAAAACTTACATTATTTAAGGGAAACTTAGATAATCTATATGTTAAATAATTTAAGACCATTTGTTTGAGAATAATAATTTTAAGAATTTAATTAATAAATTTCATGAAATTATATTACTCCTTAGTTATATTTTAATGTTGTCTCAATTTTTCTTCATTAATTAAAATTATAAAAATAAAAACTCATATTTACTATTAAAACATCTATTTTAATTTTTAAATTTTACCTTCTATATTTTTTTTTATTTGAAAATAAACATACAAACAATTCTAAAGTTTTGATTTCACTTCAATGCTTCTACCAAAACATTTACTAATTAATACATTGTCAAATCTCATATCCAATACGAATCAAAAGTAAATTGTAACCTTAATTTATGTGAGTTGCTCCTGGTATTTATAACAAAATTCAATGAAATATATTTAGTTATTCATATTTTATTTTTTAATTTATTTAAAAATATATAATATTTATTTATTTTTTATGTTATCTTTGATAGTGGATAAAAGAAAATAATATCAATTCTTATTTAACACTGTCAATTTTTATTTTTTAATATTTTTCCAATTTTGTGTATTAAGTGATAAGCTAATTATATATAATAATTTTTATTCTTTATTAAAGCCTTATACTTATTAATATGAGTAAAAAAAAAAAAAAAACTTTAATTAGTGAAAACAAAACAAAATATTTACTAATTATAAAATAAATCTAAATAAATTTTAAAAATAAAAGCAAAGATTTTGGATCTTAAATATATTTCATATTTATTTAAATTATTTTAATATAAAATATATTTATGATTTACTTTTATAGCTTTACAAATAATTATACTTTGCCATAGTATAGCTTTACAAGTAATTATACCTAGGTACAAATTGTATATTGTCTTTTTTATGTATTTTTTTTTTTCAAAGTATCTATTCCATTCATCGATTAGTCAGCGGAAACATAAATATAACACGGTCATTTTATTCGGAAAAGTCTAAACATATCATCCCACCAACGTGGTATTATACCACCGATGTATTTGCCCAACTCAAATAAACTTTATGAAAAACAATAAAAAGACTTCATGTGAATGATATTTTCTTTTTCTTTAATTTTGTTGATCTTTCAATTTTTTAAACTTAAATTTCTTATTTGCTTCTAAAAACCTTGTGTTGAAAATAAAATATCCTCGTCTTAATTAGTTTCATTTAAAAATAACAATTATGAAATTAAAAAGAAAATTCACATGTATAGTTGAAACGAACCAAATGCAAGTACTGGATATATAAAATTAAGCATTTATAAACTAGTAAAATACACCTACTATAGCACATGAAATATTTTAACTTTAAATTTCAGTAAATATGTATCATCTAATTGAAATAAAGAAAGTTATATTATGAACCTTTTTTTTGAACTAAATTGTTTATAAAATATTAAATCTTATTTATTAATTCAATATTAACATCAATTTAAAATAATTTAATTATGTTATAAATAAGTAGATTTAAATTAGAAATCGAACTTATCAAACCCACATAATAAGTAGATTTGCCTAATATTCTCTAACCACTATTTTATACATTGATTTCGATTATTGATTTAACGAACTCATACATGTCAATTTGGTTAGTATTAAAAAAAAAAAAAAACAACTTAAATTGAACTGAGCCCACCCTATAAGTGGATCTATAAAAAAAGGGGTAGACAAAAACATAAAATAAAAGAAAATGAAATAATTCTTTACATACTTGAAAGGTTATCATAAAATTGGAATTCATTTATTAGGTATATCATATTAGATATTTAGATAATTGTCACTATTATTATTCAAGTAATTATAGTCCATAAGATATATATTAAGCTCTAACATTTTATATTCCTATTATATTTATTTATCTTTGATTTAGTTTATATTTGTTAATGTTTCCTCTAATATCATCACCTAACTTTTCTACAGTAAAATGACAATAATTATCATATGATTCTTTTTCACATACTAGCAGATATCATAATAATTTTTTTAATATACTAGTAGATATCGTAATAATTTTTATCCATCTAGAAAGTAGCTTATGACCATAAACATCGCTACACACAATGATATACATGTCATACACAAAAGCATAAAGCTTCTTAGTCATAACTACTAGTCCACAAACACACCACCTGAATTTTTATACAAAAGGATAAAGAGATTAAACCATCTAAATTGTACAAAAAAAAGTTTGATCCTAAGCTCCAAAGTCACACTATGTTTCCTCATGCTGCTATCTGATGAGGATAATATAAATGGTGAGCTTGAAAGTTTATGAGTGGACAAGTTTTATAAATATCTGTATAACATGAAATTTATAAAATAACTATAATTTGGTATTTATAAATATTGTGAATGAAATAATATGCTGGTAAAAATAATCTTCCTATGATCTTTAGAATAAAATAAAATACTATTTTATGAGTTACCATGAAACAATATTCTAGTGAAAAAGGATCTATATGATCTTTAGAAAGTAATAATTTTTTTTTAATTCAAGAGAATAGAGTAACTTGCTATGAACTTTACTAATATAATCCATATGCATGAGTTTTATTAATATATTTTAATGAATAAGCTACTAAAATTAAATAGTCAAGTAAGAATGTCAACTCATATGATCTAGTTTTAATAATGTTGAATATCCACTCAGAGTAATGCATCACCATTATTGCATTAGTTGCACTATACCGTCTGCTAGATCAACCATTCTTATATGATCATACTTGTGTCAGAAACAAGAATAATACCATAGATAATTTGGCTAATTTAAAACTCAATAGTCTTGTATAGTTTCTAAACCATTAGTTATTAACATACAACAGCAAGTGTACAGGTCTTGCAAGTATTATAGTGTATCTAAGTATGGACACGATCCCATAGAAAGCTTAATTACTTGTAACAGAGTACCAACTTGACTATTACAAAAACTATTTGAACAAGAAAAAGCTCAATAAATAGCAAAAATATGGTAAATTAACAACTAAAATAACTAAATCACAAAGTATGAAAACTATCAAAACGAGCTTAGGAACCTTAATCCTCCAATTTTCTAAGCATGTGACCAACTAAAACCCTCATATTATTGTTACTACAATTATATGATCAATTGCATCAAAATTAGCACATATTTCTCTCTCAGGTAAACTATACTCCATACTATAACAAATCAGATGACACTCCCATGTCAATCAAGTTGCATACTATTCATTAAGTGCGTAATTATGGATCACACACATAAGAACCATACATCTTTGCTTAGAAATTATGCATGATGCTCAATCATGAAAAGCAATTAAACAATTATTTGAAATATATCTAATTATCTCCATAGATTAATTGATGACCAATCAACTAATAACATAGAAATAAGATCAAACAATATAATTGCATAACAATCACAATGATAACAATAATAAATCAATCATATACTTAAAAAGGTTCATAAGACTCCTAGATTGATAGTTTGATACTAAATATGTTCATTGATTTCAAAGAATCCCTACAAAAATACATAAATATCAATAGAAAATTAAAGAGAAGAAATAATACAACTAATTTTTTATATAAATAATGTTTGATTCTTCGATTTCCTTTAATTCTATGCTTCTTTTTTTCCAACTGTGCTCTTAATCTCTCTCTTTTCTAATCTTTCATTCGGCTCTAATGATTGCATTAGCTTCTCCAAATTGCTTCTAATTAGGTTAGAAATGACCTAAGTTGCTCTATTAAACATATCCCATGAGATCCCTAATTGAGATTGTAAAAAATGAGCTTATGTGTACATTCTTGGTCTACTCAATCGATCGAGAACCTTGGAAAAATTGATTAAGCAACGATAACATTTTAGCCCAAGAAGGCTAGATTGAAGCTCGATTGATCTAGCAAAGATTAGATCAATCTAAAAATAATAGTGAATTTACTCAAGAGCCCTTGATATAACTTCAATCAAAGTTAGATAGATCAAGGGTCGATAGATCGAGGTTATTGAGTAGATAGTTCGAATATGTGCTTAAAATGTCTAAATTGACTCGTTTTGACTTTGTTTGTTGTCATTCCACCTACATTAGCACTTTTAAATGTAAGATAAGGCTTTTTGATAATATTCAATCCAAACCAATGCAAATAGCTAACTTAGAGTGATTAAATAACTATACTTTCTTAGAATTGTCACACTCCTAAACTTAACTTTTTGCTTGTCCTCAAATAAAGCCAATGCTGAACATTGATTAACTAAATACTAGCAAGACATGGGCAACATATTCATAAACACATATCCTCTAATATATGTATTTAATAGAAATTATTTCCCTCAAAGATTGTACAATCCTATGCATATGACCATCAATCACATTCCATTAATACAAGAGTATGCAAGGTTTTTGACAAAATGATCCATGTTTATGTAACTTACACAAGTTGTTATCCAATGCACTTTTGAAACAAACTAATATAAGCATGCCAATAGATTAGAATCTTAGACAAGTTTCATAAGTTTACTTTTCACACTCCTCTCCACTAATGTAGATTATGCATTTAGCTAGAGATCAAAATGATTTTACATGCTTGTAATGTAAGGCTTAGATAGGGGTAGACAAGTGGATACTTAGGATCTTTCAATACCTTAGCTTGCGTTTTATTCATCATATAATATAATTGAGCTTTTTCTTTGATATTCTAGTACACCCATTTCTTATTCTTTTTCCATCTTTCATTCCACATTTTCTTTTAACCACATCGCAACACCCTAAACTTAATTTACGTCTATTCCTTTTATTTCTTTTTTTTTTTTATGACCATAGTCGTGTTTTGAATTTTTATTTAATTTTTTTGGATACATCACACTTTACCTTACTCTATAGCATAACATATTATTGCATTTTCATATAAGCTAAAAGTGTAAAGGAAAGGTAATCTAACTCTAGTTAGGTTCAAATGTGATTCCTTATCCTAGTCATGACTGTTAATTCTATCATTGGGTCCATATATTTTATATCGAGTATACATGCATTTGGTTTCAATATGTTCATCAATCTCTACTCATATTCCAATTAAAATATCCTAAAAAATTGAAAACAAGGACTAATCACTAAAGTTCCCTCCCCTACACTTGAGTTGCACATTAATGTAAAGTAGTGAAAGGAAAAGAAAACTCCCTTGACATTGTCATGACATTCCTTATAACCAAATATGTCCCAAATCTTGTGCTATTTCTCTTCACGCTTATTCACCTACAAAACAAATAAACAATAGTAATAAAATATCAGGTTGCCTCCCAACAAGCGCCACGTTTAACGTCCTTGGCTGAAGATCATACCAATTTCTTAAGGTGCATCCACCAATGTCATCAACGATACTTCACTGGGTAGTGGACCTCCTTAGTAGTGCTTTACTCGATGCCTATTGACCATAAACCATTCCTTGTTGTTGTTATCTAATTTAATGGCTCCCTGGTTTGACACCTTAGTAAAGACAAAAGGACCCGACCATCTACTCTTAAGTTTTCCTGAAAACAACTTGTGTCGTGAGTTGTACAATAATATCTTTTGTCATGCCACCATTTTTCCTTTTCTTATAAAGCTTAGTATATTCATAGGCAAATAATTGTAGTTCATCTAACTTATCTAAATAGAGCATTGTTTTCTCACCAACTGCATCCATGGACTTGTTTAAATTTTTCAAAGCCCAATAAGCTTTGTGTTCCAACTTTATTGGCAAGTGGAAAGCTTTACTAAAGATTAATCTATAAGGATTTGTAACAATGGGTGTTGTAAAACCTATTCTATATGCCCACAAAGTGTCATCTATCTTTGTTGCCCAATCCTTTCTAGACTCACTGGCTATTTTCTCCAAAATTCATCACTTCTCAGTTTGACACTTTTACTTGCCCACTTGTTTGGGGATGGTCAAGGGTGGATACCTTATGTTTAGTTCCACACTTAGATTGCGAATAATTAAATGCTCTGTTGCAAAAATGACTAATTCCATCACAAATAATGACTCTAGACATGTCGAACCTAGTAAAAATGTTTTTCTTCAAAAACTTTAGGACAACCTTAGAATCACATGCAGGATTAGATATGGCCTCTACCCATTTGGAAACATAGTCAACAGCTCATATGTATTGGTTACCAAAAGATGACAGGAATGGTTCCATAAATTCAATGCCCTATACATCAAACAATTTAACTGTGAGCATGTTGTTTAAGGGCATCTCATCTCTTTTAGAAATATCTCATATGATCTTATCTCATCCCTGGCAACAGCACCAAAAACTTGATGCAAATTTCCCGCAAGTATATGGTAGGTGCAAAAGTAGTAAAGTGTGTATAAGTACGAGTCGAACCTTGGGTACTTGATATAATTTTGTATATTAAAACAAGCTATTGAGTTTTTACGCTTTCTAGCTCTATTTGAATGATCGAATTTTTGAAAATATAATTTAAATTCCAAATTTACCAAGTGAAATTAAATAAAAGAAGTTTCAACACAATTAAAATAAGTATATGAATTCAACTTTCTCATTCTACTCCCATCATTTTCTACGTCTCATTAAGAGTAAAATAAAATGTAGGGATTTGCTCAAGTAATTATCACCCACATGTCTATGATCATGTTAATTCTAATCTATATAAACATAGCCCACATGTATATGGCTATCAAAGCATACATAGGTCATTAAACACCTAAAGTTTAAAAGTGATTACACACATAATAATGAAAATTTCTTGCCTCATTATATATATGTCAATTTAATGCATGTTCACAATTTCATATCAATCTTTCAATTGCACACCAAATTAACAAAACGCCTCAATAAGTGATCAGTTTATAAAGGAGTATTAAGTACATTAAATTAGATAATCTAAACACTTAATTTATATTAAATAAACATTAAGAAATCATTTTCATAGAATGAAATCCTTTGAATCCCTAGACAAAAGTTTCCACTCTATAGTATTCATCTTGGAATCAATAAAAACAAGAGAAAAATTTATAAGAAACATGAAAATTACACTTAGAATAGATAAATGGTAAATCCTTGTATGAAATCCCTCAAAAATCCTTCCAAGATGCCTTTTCATGCTCAAAAATGGAAAAAAATTCTCTCAAAGTGCTCTGCCTGTAGTTGCTCCCATACCCTCAAATGATCATCCTATGTTTAAGTTATTGAAAAATGACCTAATATGGACCCTTGAATCAAATCTTAAAAAATCCAAGGGCTGAGGTTAAAATTTGGAGTAAAATTGGATCCAATGTAAAGTTGTTTGCGCACCAAAACAACTTCGCGCAATGCGGCCCAAGAATGTTCACGCCGTGGCATTAGCTGCTCAGGCATTGGTGATGTTGGCATGTTGTGGCTTGGATAACGCACCGCCGTAGCCTAGATAAGTTACTACTTAGACCTGGGACTTCTTTTTAATTTTTGATTTTCAGGCATGATGCGGCCCTAATTGAAACACGTTGCGACTCAACTGTACTTATTTTTGACCATATTTCTAGACTTTTGGGTGTTGAGGCACAATATTTCCACCGTCACGGCCTGACCTGTCTTTCTTCCAGTTTGGTCCATTTTCACTCTGTTTGCTATCATTCTACCTACATTGATAAACTTGTTAAAGGGGCTGGGTCTCACTCCCAAAAGCTAGCTCAAAGAAAGAGGGTGCCCAATCACATATAAACATTAAAACAGCCAAGCAAATTGACAATGTGGGACACAAATGAAAATTCCACTTCAATACCCACCCTTATGCGTAGAGTGGGCTTGGGTCCAATTCCCATATTGCCTGCAAATTAACAACCTTGCTTTGATACCAGGTTAAATGAGATATTAAACTGGTATTTGCATTTATGTCCCACATTGTCAATTTTTTTGGTTGTTATAATGTTTATATGTGATTATGCACCATTCTCCTTTGAGCTAGCTTTTGGGGGTTAAACCCAGCCCATTTTATATTGAATTGAGATTTACATTTGTGTCCCACATTACTAATTTACTTGGCTATTATAATGTTTATATATGATTGGGCACCCTCCTCCTATGAGCTAGCTTTTGGGGGTGAGACCCATCCCATTTCACATGGTAATAGAGCAAGGTTGTTAATTTGCAGGCAATGTGAGAATTGGACCTAAGCCCACGCTAGGCGTGAGGGTGGGTATTGAATTGAAATTTGCATTTGTATCCCACATTGTCAATTTGCTTGGTTGTCATAATTTTATATGTAGTTTGGTACCCTCCTCCTTTGAGCTAGCTTTTGGGAGTGAGACCTATCCCATTTCACAAAACTTAAACACAAATTAAGCATTTTTATCCTATTTAACATGAAACAAGATGAATAGTTAGCCTAAAAATGAACAAACATATATACTTTCGTAGAGTTATCACACCTCTAAACTGCTGGGCGCTACGGCACAAGATTTCACCATCGCGGCCTAACCTACATTTCTTCCATTTTTATCTATTTTCACTTAATTTGCTATCATTGTACCTACATTAACAAACTTAAACACAAATTAAGCATTTTCACTATATTTTCACCTACATTAACTCTGCTTTCGTAGAGTTATCAAGCTCCTTTTCTTCCTTTAAAGTCTATCATTAACTTTCCCACTTGTTCCTTGGTGAGTGCCGAAGAAATGATTACTGGTAGTTTTTCACCGTCTCCCAAATAAGCATACTTGAGGTGAATAGGCAATGGCTTAAGCTCTAATTAAGGGGATTCTTTAATAGATGGCTTAAGTGAGGATTTTTCCTTCAACACTTCATCAAAGACATTAATACCTACATAAGGAAGCATAGCTACCATAAAATGCACAATATCCACAATATTATCATTCAAATCTATATTATCTCCATCATGGTCTTCAAAACAATTTTATCACTACTCTCGTGAACATAATCATCAACATGAAAATCAATGGTCTCAATGACCTCATGCATACTATCATCATCAAAATCATCAATGTCATCATCATAACTATCACCATTTTTTTTTATCCAAAATACATGATCTAATGATAACAAACTCTAAAGGGTCAATAGGATAGTCATTCTAAATATGTCATGTACACATTTGTCAAGAGTATCTATCCTTAAACAATCATCTATATCATTTGAAATGTCATGGATTTAAAAACATTAAATTTTACCTCCTCATTTTGCACCCTTATAGTCAGCTCTCATTTGTGAACATAAATCAAGACTCTTTCTATAGCAAATAATGACCTCTCGACAATAATAGGGATATCTCAATCTTCCTCTATGTCTAGTACTATAAAATTCACCTGAAAGATGAATTTATCAACCTTGACTAGCACATCCTCAACAATACCCCTTGGTCTTTTAAGTAACCTATTTTCCATTTGGAGTGTGGCGGAAGTTGGTCTTGGATCGCCTAACCCAAGCTTCTTAAAAATTAAGAATGACATAAATTAATTCTAGTTCCAAGATCACATAATGCCTTTCCAAATTCTAACTTCCTAATTGTACAAGGTATGTTAAAACTCCCAATATCATTTTGCTTTTCAACCATTCTGCTCTCCAAAATAGCACTACACTCCTCCGTGAGTGTTACCGTCTCATAGTCTCTCAAACGCCTCTTCTTGGTTAAAATATCCTTCATAAACTTTACAAAAGATGGAATTTGCTCAAGAGCATCAGCAAATGGAATATTGATATGTAATTTCTTAAAAATTTCAAGAAATTTCATTAATTGCTTATCCATCTTGCTTTTTTGAAACCTTTGGGGATAAGGTGGTGGAAGTGTGTATGCAAGACTTAACTTAGGTGCATAAGATTCCTCTTGTTCTTTCTCCTCCCTTACTTCAATCTTTCCTTCATCCACTTTTTCTTTCGCTTTGTCCTCACCTCCTCCTAACTCCTTACCACTCCAAAGAGTGATAGCTTATCATTGTTCTTTTTCATCTCTCCTAGGATTTGGTGGAGTATTACCAGGAAGAGAACCTTTTGGTCGGTTATGAAGTATTTGGGTTATTTGCCCCATTTGCATCTCTAAATTTTGTATTGAAGCTCCATGTATAGATTGATAGCTTAACAACTCTAGCTTCCAATTTTTTACCCATGGTGTCAAACCGAGAATCTATACAATTTTTCATACCCTTCATCATATTCATCATAACATCAAACTTGTCATTTAGGCTTGGCTTATTGTCTTGATTAGGTTGTTCAAAATTAGGTGATTTAAATGGTGGTCAGTTTTGAAACCCACTTCCTTAATTGTTGTTGTTGCTCCACAAGAAATTTGGGTGATTCTTCCACCCTAGATTGTAAGTTTTGAAATAAGGATTTCCTTGGCCATTGTAGTTCCCCACAAAGTTCACAAATTTTGGATTGTGCACACAAACATCACTTCCATGGTTTTCACAACATATGTCACACGCCAAGAATGGACTTTGGACCATATTGACCCCCACGGTTGCATATCCAATTTCTTAAATAATCCCAACAAAATTGCATTAGTTTGGGCTTACAATGCTGTGAAAGCATCCATGTCCACTGTACCACTTTGTTTCTTTGGAATTAACCTATCAACCGGCCATTGGCAATTGTTGGAAACTATTTCTTACAAGAGGGAAAATGCTTCATCTTTGGTTTTTCTCATAATTATTCCACCCACTACGGCATCCATAATAGTATGAGGTTTCCCAATCAAACCATTGTAGAAAGTTTGCACTAAAAGCCACTTTGGTAACCCATGAGGTGGACACATTCTCATAAGTTCCTTAAACCTTTCTCATTTTTCATAAAATGACTCCCCTTCAAATTGTTGGAATGAAGTGATGTCATTCCTTAACTTTGCGGTCTTGGCAAGAGGAAAATATCTGGCAAGAAACTTTTGGCTAAGTCATCTCATGTTGTGATGAACCTCGATGGTAGAGATTGAAGTTAACCCTTAATTTATCCCAAAGTGAGAATGGAGACAACTGAAGTCTAATAGCATCATCGGACACCCCATTTTCTTGAATGTATTACACAATTCCAAAGTAGATGCTAAATGAGTGTTCAGATCATCCTTGGCTAAACCCCTAAATTGGTTCCCTTGAACCATTTGTATGACCACTGGCTTCAATTCAAAATTGTTAGCATGAACACTGGGCCTCCAAATAGACATATGAATACCATCTACAGTTGGTGTGGCATACTCCCAAAAGAGCCTTAGGTCGAACCCTCTCATAGTGCTCTGCCTCCAACTATTCCCCAAACACTCAATTGATCATCCTATGTTTAAGTTATTAAAAATTGACTAATATAGACCCTTGGATCATAGCTTAAAAGGTCCAACGGCTGAGATTAAAAGTTGGAGTGAAATTGGATCCAATGTGAAGTTATTCTCGCACTAAAAAACCTTTGCACACTGAGGCGCATAAATGTCTATGCTATGGCACTAGCTGTTGGGGACATTGGTGATTTTCGTACGCTGCGGCTTTGATAACGCACCACCCTGGCCTAATACTTCTTGCTCATTTTTTCACAATGTCGCGCCACAGCCTAGATAAGTTACTACCACAACCTGGGCCTTTTTGTTGATTTTTGATTTCTAGGCTTGCCACGACCTGAATTGACACACGCCATAGCTCAACTCTCCCTATTTTTGACCACATTTCTAGACTTCTAGGCATTGCGGCACAATATTTCCACCACCTCGGCCTGATAAACTTAAATACAAATTAAGCATTTTCATCCTATTTAACATGAAAAAAGAAAAATAATTAGCCTAAAAATGAACAAATAACTCTAATTTTATAGAGTTATCAACAACCCTAGCATCACACGTAGGATTAGATATGGCCTTTACCCATTTGGAAACATAGTCAACAACCACTAATATGTATTGATTCCCAAAAAATGACATGAATGGTCCCATAAATTCAACGCCCCATACATCAAACAATTTAACTTCAAGCATGTTGTGTTAGGACATCTCATCTCTTTTAGAAATATTACCCATCCTTTGGCCCTTAACACATGTTTTAACATACAAGAAGGCACCTAAAAAAATAGTAGGCCAATAATAACAAGATTGAAGTGCCTTGGATGTTGTTCTTATGCTACCAAAATAGCCTCAATAATCCATGTTATTGTAGTGGTGAAGAATACACTCAACTTCCTCATAAGGGACACACTGTCTCAAAATATCATTATTGCATCTTTGAACAAGTAAGGATCATCCCAAAAATTAGATTTTGTGTCAAGGAAGAATTTCTTCTTTTCTTGTCAAGATAGCTCCAATGGAATAATATTGCAAGCAAGAAAGCTAGCTATGCTGGCAAACCATCACTAGAACAATGACCCTTTTAGGTACGGTTCAATTATTAAAAAATGAAAAATAACTATACATAAATAGCTTTAGGTACAGTTGTACTCATTTTTTGAAAGAATTAATTTTAGCTACACTTGTTAACCGTATCTAAAAGTGAAGCAAAACACAAAAAATTTCAAAAATTTACGGAAACTTTCAAGTACAGTTAAAACATGTTATTTAAGTACAGTTGTTAACCGTACCTAAAGACATTTAGTTACAACTATCATCAGTACCTAAATTGTTTTTAAAAACTTATAGGTGCAGTTGTTAACCTTACCTAAAGGCATTGAGGTACATCTAACAGCCATACTTAAATCTCAGGCAAGGCAAATCATTGTTGGAGCTCCATGCGAAGGGCTCTACAAAATCTATCACTTTTTTCTCTTCTTTCCCACAACTCGAGTGACCCACAGCGTTGTCTCCTCCTCTTCAATGTCACCCACATGTTGCTGCTGCTTCCAGTCCCATTGCCACTCTCTGTTGTTGCCGTCACAACCTTCACCACTGTCCATTGGTTGAGTGTAAGTATATTTTCATCTGCTTTTATGAATCTATTATTGCTATCATTGTTGGTGATCATTTAGTGATTAGTTTTGCAGTTTCAATATGGAAACCCAGATAAACTATGCTCACCTCTCGTTCAAGCAAAGAAGAAGGGATAGGATTTTGTGGTATGCTTCTCTTTCTTGCATCCCATTATTTCTTTGAGACATTCTGTGGAGGTCTCCATTGATTACCTTTACGAACTATGAAAATATTTTCATGTTTTACCAGGTCTCATTAAGTGTCTTATAAATCTATAGATAGGAATGGCCTTTTCTTCCTTTTTCTTATTGTCTTATAGGTATTATTAGATGAGACTGATGAGTTTCATATTTTTTATTTTTTTTGTAAGTTGTTCTGAATCAGAATTCAAAATTGGATTTCTTTAAGAATAAATTTGCACTGTTTGATATTTTCCCTTCAATAAGATTACTAGCTGCTATTGGTTTTCAACTTTCGATATTACACTCTACTCTCTCTCTCCATGAATGTTCTGTCATTTGCCTTTAACTTATGGTGTGTGCATTGGGTAGTAAATAAATAGACTCGCTGAGTCTGAAGGTCGATATTTCGCACAAACAGCCAAAAGGTGGGCAGTGCGCTCTTGTATTTGCACTGCTTAATGGGAAACATCACGACCAGTCTGGTTGAAGTAGGAATTGATATCTTTATTTTTATAACAATTTGGTAATTAGCCCATGTTGAGATAAATCCCTATCCGGTCTTTTAAATCCTTTTTGCTCAAGAAATTTTTACGTTAGTAGTTCTCAATTTGGATTTTTTCAATATTTGGATTCTGGAAACAATTTGGTGGGTCTCCAGTTTTTTTTTTTTTAATTATAATCCTCTGACTTTATGTTCTTTATCTCTTTTGCTCATCTAAGGCTTAATTGTTTTCTAAACAAAGTTTTTTGCTTTTATTTTAAATGTTTCTTAGTTGGGTTTATCTACAACTTTAATTGCATGCACGGGAGATTCTTCTGCAATTGCCATGATTTTTTGCTGAGGTTTGGTTTTATTTTTGTCATTTGATAAAGAGGATATTGTACCAATTATGGAGATTCTTTTCATGTGATCGATTATTGCAGCATTTCTAATCTTTTTTGTTTTGTTTTTTTATCAAAATCTTTGGAAAATAAGTGATAACTCTATGACAATAAAATTATTATATCATTTTTATACTTAATAATAACTTGTCTATATGTACATGAAATAGAGTTATCAAAATCATTTTTTATTAATGATATATATATATATATATGAATTTCTGATCACATTCTTTCTTGTATATATAGTATGATATGAGCAGGGATATAAATAGGTAACAAAAATATTTACAAAAAATTAATATTAAAAAAAATTAACTTATAGGTACGATTGCTAACTATACTTAAAATAATATAAAATAATAATTAAAAAAGGACAACCATACCTAAAACTATTTAAGTATAGTTGTTAACCGTATATAAAAAGTTTTAGATACGGTTAGTAAACCGTAGCTAAATAGTTTTAGGTACGGTTGTTAACTGTATCTAAAAAATTTTAGGTATAATGCAACCTATGGTGTCAGTAGCTACTAGTACTATTACGAGTCCGAAGACAACCGTTAGGTACAATTATTAACTACTTGATAGATACGATGATTGGATTAATAGAACTTGGGTATTGAACTATAGTTATACTAAATTATTTAGAATAAAGAAAAACTTGATAGATAAAAATAATAAAAATCAAATATTTACACTACTTGATCCAACATAAATACACTAACCAATTAAGCACAAAAAAGTTATAGGAATCCATTATCCCTTAATCACCTAAACAAGAATTAATTTACCATCGCAAGCAATTCATAATATGATACTTGATCCAAATGCCCTCCACTAGCATGCATTCTTCTATCAAGTAAACTACATGCATATAATAATTCACCTAATTGTCCCAATCACTTGTCACGCTAATTATGTGGCACATTATTCATTAAGACTGCATTTATGAACCACAAGCAAAAGAATCTGCTAAGAAACTATGCATGTTATTTAATCAAAATAAATCACTAGATACTTCTCTTAAAGCTACCTAATTGCCACTATAGTGCGGCATACAAATCAGATTAAAAAAAGAATCCAATGTCTATTAATCATAACTAATTAATAATTATATGGTCTCTCGACATTTATCACCTAATTATCTCACTAGATTGAAAGTAGTAAGAAAGATTAATGAAATATGATAAATCACTAAAGAATGGAAAAACAAATTCATTCATTAAATAAAAATATTGAGTTCAAGAGGATTCTAACAAGTTTAGCTAATCATAATCATGTTAAAACCAGAAAAGCTACCTAATTACTTCTATGGTATAGAATGCAAATCAAATTAAATAAAGAATCCAATATCCATTAATCATAACTAATAATTATATGATCTCTCGACATTCATCACCTAATTATCTCACTAGATAGTAAGAATAGATTAATAAAATATAACAAATCACAAAATAGTGGAAAAACAAATTAATTCATTACATAAAAAATTGAATTCAAGAGGATTCTAAAATCAAGTTTAGTTAATCATAATTATGTCAAAGCCAGAAATTACAAGAGAAAAAATAAAATACAAAAGAGAAGAGAAACGATACACCCAATCTCTTGAAAAGTACCAATTCTAGAACCTTCAATCTACAATCTTTCTCTTGATGTGTTTCTCTCTAAATCTGCTGCCTATTTCTCTAAATATTTTTGTTAGTGTATAAAAGTGTTGAATCCTTTGTGCAAGTCCTGTAAGTCGCTCTGTGTCTTTGTTGGTGTTCTCATGAGTAAAACACAAATTCTATTTATTTTACTTAATACTTTTGTCTACCTCTATGTAAGGTGCTTTGCTTGTAATCAATATCACACACACTCACTTAGATCTTAACACTATTGTATATTTTTATGATACACACTACACAAGGTGGTTGGGAGCAATAGATTGCATGTTAAAATGTGTATTTTACTTGCATTTGTTTTTTTTAAGTTGGTGGGTGTTTATGGCTTTTTATTGGTGAAGTTAAGCCTTAAAAAACTTATTTTTGTGGTTCATCAAAGCCTCATAAATGTCTCGCAGCTGGCTCGACGAAGTGGTAAGCAAAGCATCTACGAGTGTGTACAGGATGGATCTATGGCTCATTGGATCTTGCTAATAGTTTGCAAAGGGTTCACTGAGGTAGTCAACAAGGCATTGTGAAGGTGCTCAGTGAGGTATCGGTAAGAGGTTAGCAAGGGTCCAAGAAATTGAAAAAATTAGCCATAAATACCCCCATCTTTCCTTATTAATTATACTTTTCTACACACTTTCTTATTCTCTCTCACCACTTCTACTTATTTTTCTTACACTACATATTTGGTGTCGCGTATTTTTTAATCGAGTGAAAAATATTTTTGGTGTGTTTAAAAAATCATTTTATAATTTCAGTATCACTAATATGTTAAGTGTTGTTCTATATTAATATTTCAGATGTGATAATTCACTTGGAGATTTTTGTGAATTAATTATTGAAAAAGAGAGATTTCGTATTCTCAATACATTGAGTGTTGTTTTTGTATTAAGATACGAGATGGTGGTGAAGTTAGTTAATACTATTTTATCTAACGGAGATTCCGTAATAAAAATACATCTATAGTATTTTTATATTATTATTACGGTGGAGATTCCATGTCAATAATACATCGAGTATTTTTTCATATTGTTGATACGAGGTTTTTTATTCTAAAAGTCTTATTTTGTACATGCATATTGATTATAGGTATTTGTAGCACATTATGTGGTGGTGTGGCTCTGTAGATGAGTTAGATCCAATGAGAATCAAAGTAGTTGTGGTGACAGTTGGCAATAGCAGCCTAGGCAATTAGGGCAGGTGATCTCAAAGTAGTTGTAGTGACAGCTGATGATAGCGGCCTAGGCAGCTAAGACAGATGATCCCAATGTAGGTGTGCTGACAGCTGGTGATAGTAGCCTAGGCTGTTACGATAGATGGTCCCTAACTAATAGAGTTATTTGGCATCTTACCTTATTGAGTTTGTATTAACTATTTATTTTTATTTAGTAAATTTTGCTGCTGAATGGTTGTGTTAAACAACCCGTGGATGTTACCATTGAATGTTGGAGTCTAAGTAGGTTTACCACGTTATATTGCTATGTTTTTATACTCTATTGCATAAGTTAGTACAATCTAAGTATTATCGGTATATGTGACAACATATATAGTCTATATTGAGATTGGAAAGCATTTACTGCTTTATCTTGTTGTTTGTTTCCTATCTTTTCTACTTATTTGCAAATTACTTATTATTTATTTTTTCTTTCTGCTGCTTGTATGAGAAAGGCGAGTACTTAAGTGTTCATATCACCTAGACATAGTTGTTCATCGAGTTGGAATTCTCTCGCTTTATTTGGTGGCTAAAAGGTCTATTTATAGGCTAAATGTTTTACTTTATTTTTTTTTTAATTGAAATAGGCTAATTTTTTAGGTTACAAATAATTGTAGTTCATGTACGAAACTTCTCCAAATGGGTGAATAGAGATTCTAGCCATATTTCATGGATATGTCAGCACGTGTGTTGCGACCCAAATATGTGAGCACCGCAACCTAAACTGCTTGGATTGCCTAAAAATGAGCTGTGGCCTAAAACATGTGCGCCACAGCTTGGAGCTCTCGAACTGCCATTTTGGGACGTGTGTCGTGGTTCAACTTTTTTCTTTGCCTCGTCTTAAAATTTTACTGTAGCAATTGTGTCTTGACTGCATAGCTTGGGCCTGGCCATTTGACTTATTTTTTCTCCTTCTGCTACCGTTTAACCAACATTGGCACAATTAAACATAAATTAGGTCATTTTTATGATATTAAGCATAAAATAAGACAAATAATTAGCTTAAAAATGACTAAATAACTCTAATTTCTTTGAGTTATTATGTATCAACCGTAGTTTGGCATCTTTCTTTGTCATGAGGTATTTTATGATCGAATGGTCCGAGTAGACTACAATCTTAGTTTCCACTAAATAGGCTCTAAACTTATCAAAAGCTTATAGGATGGCTAAGTAATAAATGGCATGGAACACTTTGTCTCTTTGCTGACCCAAAATAGCTCCAATAGAAAAGTCAATAGTATCACACATTAATTCAAAGGATTTGCTCCATTTTGAGGCTACTATTATAGGTGTTGTCATAAGTTTATCTTTTCACACCAAAAATGCATCCACTACTTCAAAAAGGGTAAAATAGGATGGTTATTAATCGTCATATCACTGAAATTTATTTATGACTATTAAAAAGTCAAATTTATGGAACATGTCTATTTTGTTTCTGATTTTAGCATATCTTGTGTTTCATTTTGTTAGTACTTTTTCATCCCTTTCAAAAGCCAAAGATGAACTAAATGGCAAGATGGAACTAGTGGATGACCACGATAATCATAAGTATGTGCACAGTCCTTTAGTGATCTCTATTGTAAGAACATGATGTTTGGTGGTTCAGTTAGGTCTTAAGACAAGTTCACAACAACGAGTTGTTTGAGTTTTCTTCTAACAAGAAATTGATTTAAGAAAAATAGTACAAAGTCGTGATTTTCTTCTTTTTGAGAGGAATATTGATGTACTTGTTGTGAGATGAATTGACAAAATATGATACTTATATATATACTTTGGATTTTTTGATTTTATTTGTACACACTACAAGAAAAAAGGATTTTAGGTACAGTTATTTTTGCACTTGTAACCGTACTAGTAGCCACTGTTGCCATAGGTTCATCTTTTAGGTACGATTGTTAACCATACCTAAAATATTTTCAGTATGGTTAACAACCGTACCTAAAAGTCTATAGGTACAGTTGTTAACATTACCTAAATAGTTTTAAGTACGATTAACAACCTAAAAGTTTTAGTAATCGAACCTAAAAGTCTATAGGTAAAGTTGTTAACCGTACCTAAATAGTTTTAGGTACGATTAACAATCGTACCTAAAAAAGAATAACCGTACCTAAAAAATTTTAGGTACGGTTAGTATTAGGTACTGTTAACAACTATACCTAAAACCTTTTAGTTTTATAACTTTTAGGTACAAGTGATAAGATTTTCAATTCTCCCACAAGAACCCAAGTTCGAATCTTACTTGAGTTTGTGAGTGTATTTTCTCTTTATTAATAAAAAAGAAGGGAACTTTAAAGCCTCTTTTAAAAAAAAATAACTGTATCTAAAAGTTAATTTTTTTTAATATATTAACTTTTGCTACTAATATTTTTGACATGTTTATATGCCCTGCTCATTTCATAATTTGATTAAAAATTCATATATATAAATACACATACAATGATATATATTTCATTAATCAAAAAATACAAATATACATGTTACTTAATTATATCAGTAATATTAAAATATACGAGCTAATGCCACTAACAAAAACCAACTATATATACATATAAGTTAAATCTAATTAATATCAAAATGTTAATTATATAATTAACTAGCTATTGCATGTGTCCAATACTATTAATAAGAAATTGACATACTTGTCTTCAACAAACATTAAGTTCTTTTCGTGTATATGTTTTCTTTTCTGCAAACTAAAAAAAATGTAATTAGATATATAGTTATAAGAAACTACAAGATAATTAATATGATGATTTAAAAAACTTATATTAAACTATCTATATATTGTATATAAATGCATGAATTATTTTTTTAACTTATTAGCAGTGATCGAAACTTTTTTAATTGATATATAATATTTTTCATATATTTTATCATAAAAAAATCACACTCGATATCATTATTATTAACGAATGTCGTCTTAGCACACATAAAAAAGCAATTCATGACAATCTGTAATCATAGAAATTCAAACAAAATAAATCCCACGTTTTGAAAACGTAACTGGATCAGTCCTCTGGTTATAAAACACCGAACAGTGAAATCTAAAACTGATTTAGACTCCACCTAAACTAATTGAGTTGAAGCACAAAGTTGTCTTTTATATTATACAAAAATGATAAAAATAAATAAATAAATAATGAGTCGTAGAGTTGCATATACACGAATATTCAAATAGATATGATGGACCCATAAAAGCGAATATCATAAGACATATACAATAAAAGTAGTAAATGAAAATTTTAAAAAATAAATATTATCGTATCATGTGATGTGAATTTTGAAGAAAACCAACCCGACCAAACAAATCAGAGAATTGAAGAAGCTTAAAAGAGCATTATCAAAGCACTTAACACCTTCCCATAAGACTCTGATCCATTAGATGCCAAAACAATAAACTCCTCCCATCACAGACTCACTGTTAAATCTAACAATTCATAAAAGAAGAACAAGATCGAGATATCTCACTGAGTTAAATCACTAATAATGCTAAAAACTTATCCAGAAACACGTAGAAAAGTTTTTATCCAGATATCTCTTGAAAAAAAATATTAAGAGAAAGAGAGATGAAAAACAATTATAAAATAAATAAAAAATTACAACACCAGAGCAAAGAAAGACATTGCTAAGAAAAATTAAGAAAAAGTGAAAAAAAAAAAGTAATACATTCCAAGAATAGACTAGAAAAAAGGGAGTTGTGCGGCGTTGTAGGTGAGCGTGAAAACAAGAGGCAGCGCGCAAGGAGGCCAATGCAACACCATACAAGGCTGATGGAACGGCTACGAAAGAGACTGACGAAGAGGGATCGACGGCATTGGGTTGTGTGGGTATGGTGGGCGACGGCGCAAGGAGTGGTTCACTTTTGCTAGGGTGGGGGAGGACTAATCGATAATACAAAGATTTTGTGGAGCCGTGGCAGAGCCCTAATTATTTGTCTTAATAACTTTCAGGTACAGTTAACAACCGTACTTGAAAATTTTTTACTGAAAATTTAGGTACAGTTGTTAACAGTACTTATATTTCAGGTACGACAATCGTACCTTAATCTAATGTTTTAGGTACGGTTGTTAACCGTACTTGAAAGTTTTTTTAAATTTTCGAAATATGTTCTGTGTTTTGGTTCACTTTTAGGTACGATTAACAACTGTACCTAAAATTTTTTTTTTTTTTAAATGCAGCCAACCGTATTTAAAGTTATTTAGGTATTGTTATTTTCAATTTTTTAATTACAACCGTATCTGAATGAGTTTATTGTTGTAGTGACAGGTATTAATAAAGTAAGGAATAATGAGGAAATTTAAAACTCAAAAACTTATAGAATGGTCTAGGATCGTCTTATGTAAGTTTTATAGGTTAGCCATTGGCTGTCTTATAAAATGTATAGGACGGCTACTATGCATTCTATAATTATCAATCCTAAAAGAATTAAACAAATAAGACAGTTAATAGGCTTCCTATAAAAATTATTTTTAGACAATCAATATACATACTACCAATGACCATTATATATAATTTTAATAAAATTGTTATAAGCCGTCCTATAAAATTTATGGACCGTTCTTTAAAAGTTATTTATGGTGATCTTAGACTGTCATAGAAGTTTTTTGTTTTTAATTTTATGCATTATTCTCAGCTTTATTAATACTTGGCTTTGTACTATTTGTACTACTTTTCTTGCATCAATTTCCTGTTAGAACACAACTCACTGTTGTGAACTTGTCTTAAGACCTAACTCAACCACCAAACATCATGTTCTAACAGCAGAGATCGCTAAAGGACTGCGCACATACCTATGATTGTCGTGGACATCCACTAGTTCCATCTTCACATTTTGTTCTTCTTTCGCTTTTGAAAGGGGTGAAAAGTACTGACAAAATGAAACACAAGGTATACCAAAATCAGAAACAAAATAAACTTGTTCCATAAATTTGACTTTTTAATAGTCATAAATAAATTTGAGTGATTTGACTTGGAAACACCAATTTTAAATTACCTAGTGCATTGAAATGAACACGATAGAAATTCCTAATAAAAAGTTGACTGTCAAAGTATGGCCAAAAAGTACAGCGGATGCTATGCCTGTAAAGATTGTGGCAGCTATTGACGAGTACTTCTTGAGAATTGTATCTAAACTTATCAAATGAAGCATCTAATCAAGTGCCAAAACCAACCATGGAAAAATGTATATATTTAGAGGACAACTTATTCATGCGTTAAAAATAATGGTCATCGTTATTAATGACTTTTATTAATAAAAAAAACCCGACAAAAAGTTCCTAATATATCTTTTGATAGCATATATTCAGCATGTCATAAAAGAGTAGCACATATTCTTTACTTAGCAAAGTATAGAATGGAAACGCTTTTGGAAATATACACATTGGAGCAACAATTTTCTTTTACTATTAAGACAGTTTCAATCAGAAAGTGTGCCCCCAAAATCCAAATTACAAAAGCCAATTGCTGATCATAAACTGGTTATTTAATCCATCTCATAAGCATTATATTTGAATTAAAATTAACCATGCGATACTCTTAAACAACGAGGTTATTTCAACACGTCTTACTATTTAAAACTGTCTTCTTAAATAGCATCATGTATTTTGTAGCATGATGTTTGTAATCTTTCTAATTTCTTACCAGAAATCATCTATTGGATTGGGCTATAACTTGTGAATATTGCAAACACCAAAATGGGACTCACCAAAACTAGATTCGCGACAGCAAAAGATCAACAGATAATATGTTCCATCATTCCTGTGAGTGATTGTGTGAATTATTTTCTTCTATTTTTTATTTACGTGCCCACCTAGAAAAAGAAGCATAGTGTGTTCTCTATAATTGTTAGTGGATTTCATGCTAGGAACTTGGGTGTGAAAATAGCTCAATCTTGATTAAACCACATTAAATCATTGTGTTCATCTTCTATTTTATTTTTCTACATGAGATACTTTAGCTGTTGACTTTTGTTGAAGCTTATTTTTATTGATTTGTTGATTGGTTTATTGTTTAATAACTACCTAAACCACAACATGATTCAATTCTGTTCTTTTTGACTTTAAGAGAAAGTAAACATACTCCTACATTTTAATTTAGTGCCCACACTATTTGGGTTGTTGTTCAAGCCTCATTGAAGCTTAGATTTTGGAGAGCTCTATTAGTTTGTTCAAGCTTAGAAGATTTCTCTTGAACATTCATAGACTACATTAGGCTTAAGATTAACATTAGAAAAAAGTAGTACATCCTTTTGATTTATAGACATAGGCTTAGCAAAATCACCATTTATTAAGAAGCATCATCTCTTCCTAAGTTATAACATGCCAGTGAAATGAAGAATTAAAGTTAATACCAGTCAATGACTTCTCCAAATATAGTAGAGCCCATTCCTTCCCATACCTCAATAAAGCCCACTTCTTCATTGTCAATTTCCTCCATGTCACAATCCCACCAACCATAGCCATTTGCGTTTATAAATAAACAATCATTAATAGACCATAAACAAAAGGAACATTGAACACAAAAACAGAACTTTAGTGAAGTTAGTAAGTATATTAAATGTTACTGATTTAAATTGTAAAATGGTCTTGGCTTTTCAATCTTCCAGAATTCTTCTCTTTCCATTGTTGCTTGGGCTTTAGATCACGGCCAAAAACTACGTAATTCTTTTGAGCACTGTGTTGTTCATTCCTACCTATAGAATCACATTTATAAAGAAAACACAAATGATTAGATTAACAATGCCAAAGAGGAAAAAGTATTAAACAATCAAAAACAGCAGCAAAAAAAAAATTCAGCAGATACGTGGCGTGGCAGAGGGAGGCTTCGCGGCGGAGAAACCAGGTGGAGGAACGTCAGCTGGTCATAGAAGAACAAAGAAGAAACCATGTGAAGGAATGTCGGCTTGTGGTGGTGGACGAGATACGTATGTAGGGGCGGACCGACGAAGTGGGTTAAGGACAACGACGGAGCGGGCTGAGGAAGGGGTAGTAGGCTGGTGGTTTTCGATAAAAAGCTAGATGGTTAGAGTCATCAAAGAATGAGGATGAGAGAAATTTGGTACTTTAAAACTTGATTTTCATTCTTACAAGGTGGCTTACAGCCATTTTATATGTTTTCAGTGGTTTTGACCATCCTCCGTGTCAACATTCCTTATGACTAATAGTCATTCTATAAAGAAAAGTTTTTAATGCGGTCAACAGTCGTCCTCCGTGTCAACATTCCTTATGACTAATAGTCATTCTATAAGAAAAGTTTTTAATGCGGTCAACAATTGTCCCAAAAAGTTCGCAAATTTTTTCCTATAATAACCGTCCAATAAACTATATAGGACAACGTAAACTTATGACTGCGCAATTTATTTCTCACTCTATATTAGTAATCGTTCTATATTACCCAAATTCTTGTAGTGATCTAAACATTTATCTTCAAATTTAAACTCTAATAGATTAAATAAAGGTTTGGCAATTTTTGAGAAGTCTTTGATGAATCTTAGGTAAAACTTTCATGTCCAAGAAAACTTCTCACTCGTCTCACATTTTTATGTGGTGACAATTTCTCAATTACTTCAATTTTTGCTCTATGCACCTCAGTACTCTTGGCAGACACCTTTGGCTCCAAAATTACACCTTGCACCATGAAATGACACCTTTTCAATTCAAAACCAAGTTAGTTTCTTACATCTTTGTAACACTAAAGAGAGGTAGTGTAGACATTCATTAAAATTATCTCAAAAGACCGAGAACTTATCCATAAATTTCTCCAAGTGCTTGAAAATCACTCATATCTTGTGATTTAATTTATTTATTTGGAATTAATAGGTTTGGTTAGAGAATTTTTACTCAATTATTTATGTAATTTTTTTAGAATCATGGGTATGTTTTGAAGTATTTTAGATATTTTTAGCTTCAAAAGAGTTAAAAGATGTCAAGATACAAAGATTCAACACTTGTAGCGCTCAAATAGCATATTAGGAGCTAAAGAAGGCTAAGGCACGTAAGCCTTATATGAAGAAACAACCAGCATGTAAGGGTTACATAAGGGAGCATGTTGTAGCACCAAAGCCCCAAATTTCACAATTGGAATTAGGATCAAGGAGCGCACTAAGGCAAAGACTTTGGTGCACTGTGAGATAACAAAATCTACACTACAACGGCCATGTGTCGGTTGCAATATAGGAGCCTCAATCAACCTATGCATCGTTACATAAAAAAATATGCACCCCTTCCAGCATATATTTTTGTAAAATTTTGAATTTTTTAACATCATTTTGTTTAAATAGGGGTTTAAGAGTTTATTTTGAAGTGTGAGACTTAGAACAAATCATAGAGCAATTTTGGGAGATTTTCCAGATATTGAAAGAGAAAAGAATCCATTCTAGAAATACAAAAGCCCTTTGAATATCAAACTTTTGGAGAAAGAAACATCATTCATTCCATAGTTGGTGTTAGATCTAATTAGGATCGTTTTAGTTTTAGATTCATTTTCTTCCTCTTCTCTAGGATGAATACTTTTTAAACTCGATCATGAATTTTAATTTATGTTTGGCTAATTCAATTATGGGGATTTAGCTTTGCTTTCACGATTTCTTAGATTAATTAGGTGAATATTTTTCTTGATTCATTGTTTTTGCAATATTTATTTTTGATTAATTTATTGGCCATTTATTATTTATAAATAGATTGAATATTTGAGAATTAGGTTATAAACACATCATCTAAACCTAATTTGGACAACTTGAACAAGAGTTTAAATTGAATACTTGACCATTGCATTGATTTAAACGGTTGCCAGTTCCTTGGGCATAATTTAATCAATTAGTTAAACGTCTCTTATTAATTGGTTGATTGACAAATAAAATAATCCTTAACTTAGGAGTTTTCTTATTTTAAAAGGGAAACCAATAATCTTAATTTATATGTTCATTCACTTTAATTCACTTAAGTCTTTTGAACCAAGCATGATTAACTGGCCAAATTTCTCATAAATCCTCCATTGATTTTACAACCTTTCTTGATTGTGTTTTAAGTTGAGTCATTTTTAATTGATCGTTCTACTTCTAGGATTTTCGACCCAATGATTTTGATAGAGGTTTAGGTTTATTTTTCAATAATAATTACTTGTTTAAGTTTTTAAGAAAGGTGAAAATTATCTAAAATCACTGCAATTTCTTAAGAGACCGACCTTGAGAGTATACTTGTTGCTTACTATAGGTGACTTGTGCACTTGTGAGCTTTTAAAACAAAATTTGTGCATCACTATGCCATATATGAGAAGATGGCCATCTTACAATGTTGAGAGGTAGCAGGGGCATTGCACAACCAAAAAGGCATTTTTCTAAAAGCTAAAGTTCCATAAGGACAAATGAAGGTAGTCTTTTCTTAGTCTTCAAGTGCCACAGCTATTTCATCGTAGCTGGAGTACAAATCAAGGAGGAAAAAGAAGGAATGCCTAGCTAATCTATTGAGCATTTGGTCTATGAATGGAAGAGGGAAGTGATATTTCCTTGTTGCTTTATTCACTTTGCAGAAATCCATGCATACTCTTCAACCTATGACTGTTTAAATAGGTATATAAACTCATTTGATTCATTTACCACCATAGTCATCTCTCCTTTCGTAGGCATACAATGCACAAGGCTCACCCTTCACTATCTGATATTGGGTAAATGATGCCTATATCAAACCACTTAACCACTTCTATCTTCACCACCTTTCTCATGATGGGGTTTAGTTTGCATTGAGCGTCTCTTGTGGATTTAACACCATCCTCTAGTAAAATTTTGTGCATGCATGTGGATATGCTTATGCCTTTGATGACGAAAATAGACCAACCCATAGCTCTTTTAAATCTCCTTAGCACATTCAACAACATTCTCTTATGCTCCATACTTAAAGTGGATGAAATAATGACTTGGTAGTTGACACGCTAAATCTGCAAGTGCACAAGTCAGGTACAAGTGATAAGTATTTAAATTATGAGTGTCAAACCCACAAGGAATATTATAGCTTATAAGTAAGTATCAATTAGAACCCACTACTACTATTTGGATAGTAGAAGGATAAATGAAATATTAAACCTAAATTCACAATCTAGCGACAACTAAATATATGAGATAAGAACCTAGGAATCATTAATCCCCTAACCTTCTAACATGTGAATCACTAAAATTACCCCAATGTAATTGCTACCGATTATATGATCAATTGATACTAAACTATGCATGAATTCCTCTATCAAGTAAACTACATATAATGCTATAATTCAACCTAATCACACTCTTATGCCAACTAGATCAAATTAATATTTATTAAGAACATCAATTGTTAATCACATGCATAAAAATCATACCTCTCAACTTAGATCCTACACATATTATTTGATCAAAACAAACATACAAGCACTTCTCTCAAAGCTACTTATATGCCTCTATTGTGTAATTATTGGCCAAACAATTACTAGAATTCAAAGCAGATCAAATAATATAAACTTATAAAGCAAGACAATGGGTTAATTAATAAATCATCACATGAAGAAAGTTGGGTTCATAAGAACCCTAGATTAAATGAAATTAGCTACTCATGTCCATAAAAACAAAATCCCAAGTATTTATAGAAGAACACATCAGATTATAAAAAAGCAAAAGGAAAAGTAGTACAAACAATCTCTTGTATTATGCCACCAATCCTTCTTAAATCTTCATAAACTTCAGCACCTCCTTTGAACTCTTGACCTTTTTCTGATTTCGTCTCAAAATTGGCTACTAGAAAATTGAGTTTTTGAGTTCTAGTTTGGGTGTTTTCTAAATATATGGTTTGAGTTCTGAACCTATCTCAAAACACTCCACAACTGCATTAGAAACACGCATGGCAGGCCTAGCCTCTAAAAAGTTTACACAATCAACTATATCAAATTTCATCAAGGATTCTACATTCTTAGAATTAAAACAAATTGCATTGCTCTTGTGTGAATCCAATCCATAATTCATAGCATAATGTGTAAGGGTCTTGAGTGCATATGCAGGTGTCACATTACTGTTGCTCGATCAATCTACCTTAGGGTCTCAATCGATCGAGTAACGTGGTTCAATATATAAAGCCAAATCAGCAGGTGTGTGCACGCCTAAGTGAGTATCATGGAATTCATCAAAATGTGTATTAATAGAATTAACAAGCAGATAT
Organism: Elaeagnus macrophylla; assembly: GCA_029378325.1. Taxonomy (NCBI): domain Eukaryota; kingdom Viridiplantae; phylum Streptophyta; class Magnoliopsida; order Rosales; family Elaeagnaceae; genus Elaeagnus; species Elaeagnus macrophylla. Next base: position 45,147,395 of record CM055641.1, on the reverse strand, counting down.
TGTAAGGGATCATCAAGGCAGATCTCAACAAGCACATTATTAGCTAACTTATCTATATATTCTAAAGTAATGATTAATGTTATCAAAATTAGAAAATTTAATTGCTTTGAAGACATTAAATGTTACTTTTCATCTTTCACTATCATGGTAAGTTAATCTTTTTGTACATCAATGAGAGATCACTTGGTGGCTAAGAATGGGCGACTAAGAATGATAGGAATGGCACGGTCCTCTTCTATATCAAGTACAATGAAATCTACTGGAAAGATAAACTTGTCCACTTTAACCAAAACATTTTCTACGACACCTTGCAGTCTCTTATTGATATGTCTGCCATTTGCAATGTCACGGATGTGGGTTTAGCATCACCAACTCCTAACCTCTTCAAAATTGAAAATGGCATGAGGTTTATGCTACCACCCAAGTCACAAAGTTCTTTCCCAAAGTGAATGTCTCCAATAATGCAAGGGATGTTAAAGCTACCCGAATTAGTCAATTATTGTGGAAATTTTCTATCAAGGATGGTATCATGGTATGTGCTTGAAAAGCGTGAATATTTTCTGATTATTTGGGACATAAATGAGATTTTAGGAACTATTTAAGCTCTTTTTATTGAAAAAATGCACAATTGTCATTTTCCAAATTAAGAGATATGTTTTGATGTATTTCAGGTAATTACTAGTGTAAAGCATTACATGCATGCAAACGACACATCAAGTGAAGGGTGAGCAAGTAAAATGCCAAAAAAGTATGCACAAAGAGGCTCCAACATATGTGAGCCACGGCCCAACCCTCTTAGATGAAATTTTGGAATCCTTAAAGAACCACGTGGGTTACAGCTTGAAGTGTGTTGAGCAAAGGTGAAGCTCTCTTGGGTTGCAAAGTGTTTTCTAGAATTTTTTGTGCACAGCGGGTGTGGAATGTTTGAGCCACTTCCCGCTTAGGTTTTTGTACAAATACTGGACCTTATTTTCAGCACCATGTTTGGACACAAATCATAACTTATCTTAACCACTGTGGTGCAATAAATATTCTTGTAGGGTCCTAAGCCTAGAGTGCACATAATTATATAGAGAATTAGTTTAGAAATAGAATTAGTTATGAGTTTTATGAACCTTCAAGTGTCATATTTTCTAGTAGAGGTCTTGAGAGATTCAAGAGCACAAGAACAAGTGGAGAAGACACTACCTTGGTGAAGATTCAAGTTGAATTTGACTGTAAATCTTTCTTTGCTTTCATTTTAATCATTTGTAATGTTTTTCTTCATGAATATTCTGAATTTTTTTAATATAATGAGAAGTTAATTTCATTTAATCTAGGGGTCTTATGAACCCAATTTTCTAACATGTGTTGATCTATTTTATTCCCCTCTTATGATTGCAAGTTATGATTATATTATTTTATTTTATTTTGATTGTTAATTAATAGCTTGATCACAAATTAATATATAGAGGCAAGTAGGTAGCTTTGAGATAAGTTCTTATTTTTTTATCTTGATCGAATAGCATACATAGTTTCTAGGATGAGAGGTACAATTCGTATGTATATGGTCCATAATTGATGGTCTTCGTGAATAATAGTTTAATCTAATAAGCATGACAGTGTGATTAGGTTAGGTTAGGTTATTATATTGTGTGTAGTTTACTTGAGAGAGGAATACATGCATAGTATAGAGTCAAATGATCATGTAACTTATTGCTAATTGCTTGGGGAGGAATTTAGTGATTCACATGCTTAGGAGATTGGAAGATTAATGATTTCTAGGTTTTATCTCTCATATATATATGTTTGTTGCATTTTTTTGTCTTGTTGAAGTGTTTAGTTATTTATTCTATAGCTTATTATTTTTTTTATTTTCCAAATTGTAGTTACAATATTTGCCTTGGTACTCATTTATAAGTTGTACTTTTTCTATGGGTTCGACACACTTTCTAAATATTTATCACTTCTATGCGTCCCGTGCACTTGCAGTTTAGCATGAACACATAACAACCTTTGGTTAAAGTTATTGTTTCTTGATCACCAAGTCTCCTTTTCCTTGAGAGTATGTCCTTCATGAACTTGGCATAGGATGACATTTGTTCTAGTGCATCAGCAAAGGGTATGCTAATGTGAAACTTTTGAAAATTGCTTGTCCAACTTATGTTTTTGCAATCTTTGTGGAAAAGGTACAGTTGAGGTGTAGAGATTACCCTTTTTTGGTGGAGTTACTTTATCAATAATTTTCTCTTTTTCAACTTTCTCCACCTTAGCTTCTTCTTCTACTTATTTATCGTCCGAGATCTTCCCACTTCTTAAGGCTATAGCTTTGTAATGCTTTTTACCTTCCCATTTTTGGTTCACTTCTGTGTCAAATGGGAGGTTGCCTTGGGGTCTTTGACTGCAGCTTAAGCTAGTTTTCCCATTTGAATCTCTAAATTTTGAATATAAGCTCAATGAGTGGCTTCTAGATGGTCCACTTCTGTATTCATAGATTGGATAAAATCTTTCATCTTCCCCATCAAGACACTTATGTTATCCTTATTAGTGGGTTTCTTGTTGTAAGTTTTGTAATTCCTTTTGTGTCTTTGTGGGCATTCTCTAAGCAAAACACGTAGTTTGTTTTATTTTGAATATTGATTTTTTACCTCCTTGTACTCTACTTTGTTTGTGATCAGTATCACACAGTCACATATATTCTACAGTTCGTATGTTGGCATGATACACACACCATGGGGTGGTTAAGTGATACGAATCCTTCGTCACAACCACCGTCGCAACACCCTCTCCGGATCCCGCACGGGCCGATCACGAGGTCAAGAGCCAAACAACTTGAAAAGGCTCTAAATGGACTGGTCCGAGAGTCGATTAAAGACCAAGGGGGCATGGGAATGGAGGTTGAGGCATGTGGGAGATCAACCAACCTGCTGGAGGCAAATTTGGAGCAAAGGGGCTTGCGCCGCGGCATGGAAATATAGCCGCCGCGGCGAGGGAGTTTCTGTTTTGAAGGGCAAAATGGTGAACTTGGCACGCCGCGGCACAGGAATTGCACGCCGCGGCGAGGGAGTTTCTATTTTGAAAGGCAAATGGCGAAGTTGGTGCTCGCCGCAGCACAGACATTGCACGCCGCGGCGAAGGAGTTTCTGTTTGGAACCGAAAACATGTGCGCGCCGCGGCATACATTTTGGGCGCCGCAGTACGAGTGGACGTGTGGGTACTGACAGGCCAGACCTGAGCGCTGACACGGACACACCTCGATAGACGACGCCAGACCTGCGCGCCTGGCACCAGACCCATACCGTGCGCGCCGCGGCGGGGATTCAAATTTTTGTAATTTTTGGACCATTGATTTCAGATCAATGGCCAGGATGCTTTGCCCATTTTTAATGTTTTATTTCTTGTATATATGAACCCTAGCAGCTGAAAATATGTAACTAAGTTCATTTCATTTGTGAGAAATATAAATTTCCTCTTTGAGAGCTCAAAGCTCCAAGTGCATTTTCAACCGAAACTTATCAAAAGAGCTTGCAATCCCTTTGTGGCGTTTCACCTCGTCTTAGCTTGTGGTGCGTAATATCCATTCGTTTAAGGTGAGTTTTCGTGCAATCAAAATCTAGTTCTTCTCGTAGGATTTGCGTGCTAATATTGGTGTCGGGTTTCTATCCGTATTTTTTGTGGTTGCCAAAGTGCGTGATTTGGAGGTCATAGGAATCGTGGCGAGCGGTTCGCATCATTAAGAGCATGTAGTTTGCATCTAAATTGTGTTTATACTTGCATTTGTTATCCAGAATTGGGGGTGTTTGTGGTTTTTTATTGGTTAAGTTTTACCTTGAAAAAACTTATTTTTAGTGGCTCACTAGGGACCTCGCTAGGTTCCTTGTAGGTGGCTTGCCGAGATGGTTGGCCAACATGTACAAAGAGAATTTGTGGCTAGTTAGACCCGTGACAAGGTCCGTATGAGGGGTTAGCGATGGTCTGAAAAGTTGAAAAATTAGCTATAAATACACCCTATCTTTCTCTCTTAAGTACACATTTTCTCATACTTCTTTCTATCCATTTTTTGAGCTGATTTTTGTATCGTGTAAAACCTATTTTTTGAAAAATATTTTCTTGACCATTTACAAAATATTTTACATATCCCGTATTACTAATACGATGAGTGTTATTTCGTATTAGTCATTCGCAGTTGGAAAAAATATAAGTTGTATATTTTGGGATAAATATATTTTAAATGGTGTTTCCATAATCTCAATACATCAAGTGTTTTTCTACTTGAGATACAAGGTGGTGGTGGAGTTGGTTAAATCTTTTACCAAATGGAGTTACCATAATAATAATACATAGAGTATTTTTTTATATTGTAATTACGAGGTGAAGTTTTTCTGTAAAATTATTTTTGGGTGAATTTTATTTCATTTCAAATTAACACTAATCTGATCGCAGATATTAGTACCAAACTGCATGGTGTTGTGGTTCTAAAGGTGAGCTTGATCCTGTGAGGAACAAAGTAGTTATGGTGACGGTTGGCAACTACAACCTAGGTAGTTAGGATAAGTAGTCACTACTGATAAATGTATTGGCACTTTATGTTATCCAGTGTGTATAACATTTTATTGAATTTGGTTGCTGAGTGGTTGCTAAAGTGATGTTATCACTTAATATTAGAGCCTAAGTGGGTTTACCACGTTATATTGCTTTGTTTGAATGCTTTGTTGTATGAGTTAGTACAATCACTGTGTGCCAACATATAAAATCATACTATGATTGGAAAATATTTACTACTTTATTCTATTTCTGTTATCTCTCTTATTGTTTACCTACAATTATTTGTTATTTGTTATACGAGAAGGGCGAATCTTTAGATGTTCGTATCTAGCACTAAATTCGTAAGTGCACAGATCATGTACAAGTGATAAATATTGTAAGAACGGGGATGTCATACCTATGAGAAACTTATTAAAGTGTGTTTTAGAAATAAGTACAAAATATATACCTTCTCTTTCTAAAATAATTAAAGAAATAAAAATATATTTACTATACAATGAAGAAAACCTAGGAAAGTCAACTTCTCCCATTTTAATCCCATGATTTTACAAATATCTCTAATATCAAAATAAAATGCTCGGATTATTAATCAAATTCAACTCAAAATAATTACTACCTATATGTCTGTGGTCATAGTAATCCTAATCCATAAATACTTAGCCCACACATCTATGGTCATCTAAGCATACATGGGTCGTTAAGCACCTAGAATTTATGATTGATTACACACATAATAGCAATAATTTCTAGCCTCATTACATATATGCTAATGTAATGTATGTTCACAATTTCATACCAATCTTTCAATTGTACACAAAATTAACAAATCACCTAATTAAATGGTCAATTTAAATAGAAGCATTAAGCACATTAAATTAAATAATCCATATAGTCATAAAATACTACATTAATACAATAAAATCATGTTCATAAAATATGCTTCCATTGAATCCTTAGAGAGAGTTCTAGCATAAAATACTCGATTTGAATATAATAAAATCAAGAGTAACAACCATAAGCAATACAAAATTTAAAACTAAAGGAGTAAAAAAATGTAACCCCAATGAGGATTCCTCAAGTTCTCCTCTCCAAGAAGCTCCCTTATCCAAAAAGCTCCCTTTATGCTCTAATGGTAGTTCTCTTGTGTCTTTTCCAAAACCTTCTTTATATTTTCAAAATAGTGTGGAGAATCTAAAAGGAAAGATTAAAATAGTATTTTGGTGGATAAAAATGGTGAATGGAATGATGGAATGGATGGAGGATGAATATGGAGGTAAAAAAGGGTAAAAAATGGTGAATGGATGCTGAAAAGCAAAAAGAGATAAATAGGTCTAAAATGCTCAAATTAATTTATTGCAATTTAATCATTGATAAAACAAGGATTGAGATGAAAATGAGTTAAAAACAAGTGATGGCCAGTAGGATCATGACATGTGGCATAATAAATAGGTGGGACGAATGGGTACTCGTCACATGGAACAAAGAAAAGGTAAAGTGAGCTACACTCTCAACATAGGGCCCACAAAGAAAGGCTGCGTGTATCAGATCACTGAGCTGGTGCCACACAATAAGGTGCAATTATCTGGAGTTGCTTGCATTGGATGACACATGATGCATGCAGACAGTTCGACAATTTTTGGAAACAATGTCGTGCTGACACGTGGCTCGATGAGTGGGTAAGTATGGACACCTGGTGCAAACTGATTGGTTTTAATTGCTTGCATAGCACCCAGCTACTTTTCATGTGTCTTTTGGTATTTTTATGGTCATCTTAAATACTTCTATCTACATAAAAAAAATCATAAAAATTCCTCAAAATTCCAAAAACTTATGTTATTTTAATATTTTAACCCCAAAAAATTTATTTGTTCAATTAGATAAATTAATATTAAGCATGAAAATCATATAATAACTCTATTTTTATAGAGTTATCACACACCCAAGCTTAATATTTTGCTTGTCCCAAGCAAAACAAACGCTTCAACTAAACAACTTGCAATTAATATCTAAATATGGTATAAATAAAAAACTCATAACTATAAGTGATATTAGTTTCAAGTATGCTCAATAAATTAGAGGACCCTAAAAGATTAACTAATATATTCAACATTCAACCTAGATATCCATATAATTATCAATTTATAATGCATTCATTTAAGAGTACGACCAATTTTTTCGACGGCATGCTCAACTTGCATGTGTGTTATGCTAAACTAGTTTACATCATATGCTATCAAAATAAGATCATGTGAACCATACAAATAGAAGAATAGTCTACAATAGTACTAAATTTTATAAGCCCACATTTAGTTTCTCTCTCCACTAATGTAAATACAAACTTAGATTGAAACAATAGGTCTTTTAAAGCTTGTAATGATTGGCTAAGATATGAGTAGGTGAGATAGAAAATATTTAGGCTCATTTATACTTGCTAATAAAATATATACAATAAATTAATGAGCTTGTAACCACAAATAGTGTAAACTTAGTTCCTTTTTTATTTTATTTTCCTTAACTTTATTCAGTATTATTTTTTTTTAGAACTACACCCTAAATTCAATCATTTCTTGATTAATTTAGTTTTTTACTCTTTTTTTTTTCTTTTGTAATACAAAAAAGATATAGCTTTCATTTTCAACTACTTAAAATTTTTTTACACCCAAGAAGATAACCATACATTCCCAAAATATATAAGCTCGATAATAAATAACATAATATACATTCAACTAAGGGTGTCATGAGTAAGTGGAATTTATCATTTAAGTTAGGATAATCACATAGGTAAATTGAAATAAAAAGTCAACATAAAAGCTCAAAATAAGGTAACTAAGGTCATAAATAATCATGTTAGCTTGGAAAGCTCAAACGGTCCAAAGTAAGCTTAAATCATTTCTTAACCTAAGTAGCACATATGATTTCACCTCAAAAGACACCAAAGTGGATTATAAAGCTTGTTATATACACATAAATCATCAATGCATGAAATACACACAAACTTCTCAAAAGAAGTATAAAAATTCACAACGTTATGGCATGTGCATATAGATTGGAGCATTTCAAATAAAAAAATTTAGTCATACATACTCTCAATGAATACACATGTCATGGTTACCACATTTCAATCCAAGACAAATGCATGCCAACCATTTATCATTATTGGGTCCCTAATAAATTCATTTAACATATGATTCACCCATACCAACATAGTTATAAAAAGTCATTTTACCATAATACTACTAATTAAAAGCATAAAAGCAACATAAGCTAACTATAATTTAACAAGAGAAATGAAAGTTTTCCACCACCAAATTAATATGCATATTGTCCCTACTATGTGAAAAAGAAAACAAAAGCAAACAAAGGATTAGAAAACTCCCTCAACACATGAAGCTTTATAATATTTGATTTGTGTCTCCTCCAAGCTCCAAGGCTTCTTATTATTAACCTACAAAATTCAAACAAAATTATTAATTAGTACTTTAAACACTTTGGTTGTCTCCCAAGAAGGGTCATGTTTTAGGTCCTTGACTAGAATTTCCTTGAACATATCAAGGTAGATAATATAAAAAATATTCCTTAAATAACCCATTTAATATTTTCATTTTAGTTGGGACAAGGTTATCAATGTTACTCTTGGGGTCCCATGCCCTCTTCCTCTTCTTCGAGGAACCTAGACCCTTCTTCAAGAAGTGGAAGTCTCCAACACCAAAGTCTTGCTTGAATCCAAATCAAAGGGGTTGGTTGGAACTTCCATTGTGAACTTGGACTCCTCAAGCTCATCTTCAAAATTTAACTCATAGCTCAAACCGGTATCAATGGAGAGGTCCATAGTTCTTATGACTTTAAAAGGTCACTAACCCACCTAAGCTTTTCATGGTGAACTCCCTTTCTTTTATATTGAAGTTAAGTACCTCAATGGCTTAGAGTTGTATCTCCTCTTTCTTAGGAGTTTCATTTTTCTTCTCTTGAGCTACGTCATGATTCTCTTTGTCATCTATAAAAATTTCTTCCACTTCGTGACAGAATTCCTCTTCTAATTCTTGATTCTCACACACCTCTTCTTCATCATTCCTAACAAAAATCTCATAGCCATGCTCGACTATATAATTCTTGATTAACTCCTTCATGGAAGGCTTCTTTTCTTGTGAGGGATGGAGGTGGTTGCACACAAATGTTCATGGAATATGACGACTAAGTAGAATAGTCATCCTCTTGATTATAACTCCAAGAGTAACTAGATTGACTCCCCCAATCTGAATATTGGTGGTAGGCTCCGGATCGTTGTACATGTTATGGTAGGTGTATCTCCCTCCACTCCATCCTTAAGTATGCAACAAATTTTGTACGACTCTAGTATCTATGAAAGACTTCAACAACAAAAGATGGTAATGTTCTTATAGTGTGAGATTCCTCAAAGCACTATTCTGTTCACTACAAATTATGAGGTTGATAGCCTCCTTAAATGTTATCCGTACATTCTTGAGACTTTCATATTCAAATGGGTCCATCACCTAAGAAGTAAAAGTCAAGAAAAACATAAAATATGAAAAATAAAATAAATTTTACAAAAACATAACTAAATAATAATAATAATAAAAATAAACAAGAAAAATCAACTAAAAAGCTAATAAAAATGTTAGAAAAAATTAAGCTAAATAAAATAAATTAAAAAAATAAAATAATTAAAATTGAAAAAAAAAATCAAATAAGACAATAAAAAATATCAAACTAAATAAAGTAACAAAAACAAATAAAAAACTATTTTTGAATTTTTGCATTTCTCAAAAAAATTTAATTTGATAAAAAAAAAAAGCTCAAATTAAAGGAGAAAGCCTTGTATCAATATTAATCCTAATACACTATCAAGTGCCCTTGCAACGGTACTAAAAACTTTGCATGAAATCCCCAAGTGATTGATCGTGTACAAGTAATAAGTATTTTTAAGAATAGGGTTGTCATACCCACGAGAAACTTGTTAAATCGTGTTTTAGAACTAACTACCAAAATATATACTTTATCTTTCTATTTGAACTATCGAAAATGAATGGTAAATTAAAATAAAGAAATAAAAATAAATTTACTACACAATGAAGAAAACCTAAGAAATTCAATTTTTTTCATTTTAATTGCATGATATTACAAATCTCTCTAATATTAAAATAAAAAGCTCGAATTATTAATCAAATTCTACTCAAATAATTACTACCCAAATATATATGGTCATAGTAATCCTAATCCATATATACCTTGCCTACATGTCTATAGCCATCTAAGCATACATGGGTTATTAAGCACCTGAAATTTATGATTGATTACACACATAATAATAGAAATTTCTTGTCTCATTACATATATGCTAATTTAATGCATATTCCTAATTTCATACCAAACTTTAAAGTGTGTACAAAAATTAACAAATCACTTAATGAAATGACCAACTAAAATAGGAGCATTAAGCACATTAAATTAAATAATCCAAACACTCATAAAATACTAAATTAGTAGAATAAAATCATATTTATAAAATGTGTTCCATTGAATCCCTAGAGAGCGTTCTAGTATAAAATACTCATTTTAAATATAATAAAATCAAGAGTAACAACCATATGTAATACAAAATTTACAACTAAAGGAGTAAGAAAATGTAAACTCAACAAGGTTTCCTCAAGCTCTCCTCTCCAAGAAGTTCCTTTTGTGCTCTAATGGTGGTTCTCTAGTGTCTTTTCCAAAACCTTTTTATATTTTCAAAATAGTGTAGAGACTCCAAAAAGAAAAATTAAAATAGTGTGTTGTAGGATAAAAATGGTGAATGGAGTGATGGAATGGATGGAGGATGGATATGGAGGTGTGTGAAAGTGAAAGAGGTTGAAAAATAAAGAATGGGTGCCGAAAATTCACGCAAAAGGAGATAAAATAAGCCTAAAATGCTCATATCAATTTGTGGCCATTAGAACATCTAAAAAAACAAGGGTTGAGATGAAAATGAGTTAAGAACAAGCATTGGCCAACAGGATCATGACATATTGCACAAAAATAGGTGGAATCGACATGTGGAACGAAGAAGAGGCATAGTTGATAACTCTATAAAAATAGAGTTATTATATCATTTTCATACTTAATATTAATTTCTCTAATTGAATAAATAATATTTTTAAGGTTAAAATATTAAAATAAGCTAAGTTTTGGGTCAAATTATAAAAATGGATGACAATATAATTTGTTTGAAATTTTTTTGGAAGTTTTAGGAAATTTTTATTGATTTTTTAATGCAGGTGGATGCATATGAAGTATCTTGGATAACCTTAGAAATATCCAGACACACGTGGAAACCAGTTGGGTGCCACGCAAGTGAAATCAATGAATCAATGACGCTGGGTGTCAAAGCGTCCCAATTAGCGACATCCTTGTCAACATGGCCTTCATTTCATAAATCGTAGAATGGTCCACGCGTCATGCCACGCCAAAACAGCTCTTGGGTTTCTCTGTGCCACGTGTTGCTATCCAATTTGTCCCGCTTTTTTTTAGTGCAAAATGTCATCCACCTATTAGCCAGCACTTTTTTTAATCTCAATTTTCATCTCAGCCTTCGTTTGTTTAGATGATCCAATGGCCATAAATTGATCTAAGAATTTTAGACCTATTTATCTCCTTTGCACGAAATTTCAACAACTTATTCACCATTTTTACCCTCTTTCACCTCCATACCTCCATACCTCCATTTCCATCCTCCATCCACTCTTTCAGTCCATTCACCATTTTTAACCACTAAAATACTACTTTTAATCTTTCTTTTTAAATTTCTCTACACATTTCATTGACATTTTACATAGAAAAAGAGTAAAAATGGAGCAAAAGGAGCACTTGGAGCATAGAATGTGACCAACTCTTTTGGGTTTCTTCTTTTCCTTTTTCTCTTTTTGTTTCTTTTGTATTTTTAATGTTAATTTCTCTAAGATTTTGTGCATAAATATTATAGAGTAGAGATTTTGTTCTAAGAATTTTAATGAAATCAATTCTATGAACATGATTATTTAATGTTTATTTAATATTATTAAAGTGTTTGAATTATCTAATTTAATGTACTTAATGCTCTTAATTAAATTGGTTATTTAATTAAGTGATTTGTTAATTTTGTGTGCAATTGAAAAATTGATATGAGATTGTGAACATGCATTAAATTGGCACATGTATAATGAGGAAGAAATTTCTATTATTTTGTATGTAATCACTTTTAAACTCTAGGTGCTTAATGAGTCATGTGTGCTTAGATGGCCATAAACATGTGGGCTAGGTTTAAATAAATTAGGATTAACATGACCATAAACATGTGGGTAATAGTTATTTGAGTAGATTTGATTAATAATCTATACATTTTAGTTACTAATAATGAGACATGAAAATTCTTTGAAGTAGAATGGAGGAAGTTGAATTCCTAGACTTTTCTTCATTGTGTAGTGAATCTATTTTTTTTTATTTCTTTAATTAGTTTAGTTTTGTTATTTTAATTTGCCACTCATTTTTGATAATTCAAATAGAAAGGAAAAATGTATATTTCGGTGCATAGTCATAGTACACGCCTTAATAAGTTTCTCGTGAATACGACAACCCCATTCTTAAAAATACTTATCACTTGTACACGACCAAGCATTTGCAGATTTTATGCCAAATTCTTGGCACCGTTGCCTGGGAACTTGCTATTGTATTAGGATTAATATTGATACAAAGTTGTCTCCTCTAATTTGAACATTTTTTTATCAAATTAAAAAAAACTAAAAATTTCAAAAATTAAAAAGTATTTATTTTTGTTATATTATTTAGCTTATTTTCTTTTTATTTTCTTATTTTTTTTATGTTTATTTTTGTTAGATTTTAAGTTAATTTTTCTTTTTTTATTTTTATTATCATTATGTAGTTAATTTTTTCTATAATTTCTTTTATTTTTCATATTTTATATTTTTCTTGAGTTTTGTTTATTAGGTGATGATCCCATCTGAATATGAAAGTTTCAAGGATGCAAGGATAACATTTGAGGAGGCTACCAACCTCATAGCTCGTATTAAATGGAGTAGTGCCTTAAGAGATCTCACGATACAAGAATATTACCATCTTTCGTTGTTGAGGTTTTCATAGAGACTAGTGCCGCACAAAATCCATTGCATACTTATGAATGAAGTGAAAGGGCATACACCTACTATGAATTTTGCACCGATCCGAAGCCATCACACTCCTACTATCAATATCCAAATTTGGGGAGTCATTCTAGTTACTCTTTGAGCTATAATCAAGAGGGTGATTATTCTACTTGGTCTTCGTATTCCATGAACACTTATGTGCAACCACCACCACCCCTATAAGAAAAAAAGCCTTCCATGAAGGAGTTAATCAAGAACTATATAGCCAAGCATGGCTATGAGATTTTTGTTAGGAAGAATAAAGAAACAATGTATGGGAATCAAGAATTTGAAGAAGAATTCAGTCACGAAGTAGAAGAACATCCTAAGGATAACATAGAAAATCATGAAATAGCTTAAGCGAAGCAAAATGAGACTCCTAAGGAAGAGGCAATACAACTCCAAGCCACTAGGGTACTAAACTTTAATATAGAAGAAAGGGAGGTCACCATGAGGAGTTTAGGTGGGTTAATGACCTTCAAGTTCATATGAACCATGGATCTCCCTATTGATACCGATTTGAGCTATGAGTTAAATTTTGAAGATGAGCTTGAGGGGTGCAAGTTCACAATGGAAGTTCCAACTGACCCATTTGATTGAATTTCAAGTAAGACCTTGGTGTTGGAGACTTTCACTTCTTCAATATGGGTTTAGGTGCCTCGAAAAAGAGGACGAGGGCATGAGACCCCAAAAGTAATATTGATGACCTTGGCCCAACCAACATGAAAAACCATTAAGCTATTATTCATGGAATATTTTTTATACCATCCACCTTGATATGCTCAAGGAAGGTCTAGTGGAGGACGTGATGCTTCTTGAAAGGCAGCCCAAGTTTTTAAAGTACTAATGAATAATTTTGATTGAATTTTATATGGTAATAATGAGAAGCCTTGGAGCTTCGAGCTAACACAAATCAAAATGTTGTTTCAAGTTTTGAGAGAGTTTTCTCATCCTTTATTTTCTTTTGTTTCCTTTATTGCATATTGGGACAATATGCATGTTAAGTTTGGGGTGGAAAACTTTTGTTTCTTTGGTGAGATTATAGTTTTGTGGTAAAAATGACTAGTTATGACTATGGTTATGTTGGTGAATTGCTTGTGAAATGAATTTAATAGGAACCAATGATGATTTGTGGTTGACATGCATTAGACTTGGATTGAAATGCGGTAGTTATGAACATGTGTATTCATTGAGGCATGTATGGCTAAATTTGTTTCATTTGAAAATGCTCCATTCTATATGCACATGTCATAACTTTGTGAATTTGTATGCTTATTTTGAGAAGTTTGTGTGAATTTCATGCATTGATGATTTATGTGTCTATAACAAACTTTAGAATCTACTTTGGTGTCTCTTGAGGCAAAATTATATGTGCTACTTAGGTTGAGAAATGATTTAGGCCTTCTTTAGACCGTTTGAGCTTTTCAAGCCACCATGATTATTTATATCCTTAGTTACCTCATTATGAGCCTTTATGTTGACATTTCATTTCATTTTACCCATGTGATTGCCTACCCTAAATGATAAATTTCACATGTATTATGTTATCTATTGTTGAGCTTGTATGTTATAGAAAGTATGGTTTACCTTGTTGGGTTAGAAAAAAACAAAAATTAAAAAAAAATGAAATAAATGATTGAATTTGGGGGGTAGTTCTCACAAAACAATGAAGTGAAAAGACCTAAATTTGAGTGTACACTACTTGTAGCTATAAGCTCATTATTTATTTTATATATTTGGTTAGTTAATTGTGTATTTAAGCTTAAATATTTTCTATCTCACCTACCTATATCTTAACCTATCATTACAAGCTTTGAAAGACCTATTGATTTCAATCTAAGCTTGCATTTTCATTAGTGAAGAGAGAGACTAAATGAAGCTTGGTACTATTGTAGACTATTCTTATAATTTCATGGTTCATATGGTACTAATGTAAACTAGTTTGGCATAACACACACGCACATGGAGCATATCATTAAAAAATTTAGTCATACCCTTAAATAAATGCATTATGGATTGATAACAATATAGATATCTAAGTTGAGTGTATTTGTTTATTTTTTAGGGTTCCTTAATTTATTGAACATACTTGAAACTAATATCACTTATTTTTATGAAGTTGTTATTTATACCATGTTTAAATGTTAATTTTGAGTTGTTTAGTTTGTGTTTATGTTTTGCTTGGGACAAGCAAAATATTAAGTTTGTGGATATGATAACTCTATGAAAATAGAGTTATTATATCATTTTCATACTTAATATTAACTTCTCTAATTGAATAAATAATATTTTTGGGGTTAAAATATTAAAATAAAATAAGTTTTGGGTCAAATGGAAAAAATAGATGAAAATATAATTTTTTGGAATGTTTAGGGAATTTATATTAACTTTTTAATGCAAGTGGATGCATATAAAAGTATGCGGGATGTCCTTAGAAATACAAGACACATGTGAAAGCTAGCTGGTCACCATGAAAGCAAAATCAACGAATCAACGAGCATCGGGTGTTAAAGCTTCCCAGTCAGCGAGACATGTGTCAGCACGGCCTTCATTTCGAAAATCACCGAACAGTCCACGTGTCTCGCCACGTCAGAAACTCTAGCAAATCATAGAGAGCCGTGTGGCCCCAACTCAACAGACTGGTCCACGTTAGCATCCTATAGAGTGCCACGTGTTGCACGCGCATAGCTCCAATGTTTCTTCTTGCCACGTGTCACACTCCTATTAGTCACACCTATTTTCAGTGCCAAATGTCATCCTCCTATTGGCCAACCCTTTTATCTCAATTTTCATCTCAACCCTTGTTTTTTAAGATTATCTAATGGCCAGAAATTGATCTGAGCATTTTAGACCTATTTATCTCCTTTGCACAAAATTTTAGCAACCCATTCACTATTTTTATCCTCTTCCACCTCCATACACCTCCATTCCATCCTCCATCCACTCTTTCACTCCATTCAACATTTTTAACCACTAAAATACTAGTTTTAATCTTTCTTTTTAGATTTTTCTACAAATTTCATTGAAATTTTAGATAGAGAAAAAGCAAAAATGGAGTAAAATGAGCACTTGGAGCATAATATTTGACCAACTCTTTTGGGTTTCTTCTTTTCCTTTTTCTCTTTTTGTTTATTTTGTATTTTTAATGTTAATTTCTCCAAGATTTTGTGCATAAATATTATGGAGTAGAGATTCTGTTCTACGAGTTTTAATAAAACCCATTCTATGAATATGATTGTTTAATGTTTATTTAATATTATTAAAGTATTTGAATTATCTAATTGAATGTACTTAATGCCCTTAATTAAATTGGTCATTTAATTAAGTAATTTTTTAATTTTGTGTGCAATTGAAAAATTAATATGAAATTGTGAACATGTATTAAATTGACATATGTGTAATAAGGAAGAAATTTTCATTATTTTGTATGTAATCACTTTTAAACTCTAGGTGCTTAATGACCCATGTGTGCTTAGATGGCCATAACATGTGTGCTAGGTTTATTTGAATTAGGATTGACATGACCGTAGACATATGGGTGATAATTATTTGAGTAGAGTTGATTAATACTCCATACATATTAGTTACTAATAATTAGACATGAAAATTCATGGGAGTAGAATGGGAGAAGTTAAATTCCTAGACTTTTCTTCATTGTGTAATGAATCTATTTATTTTATTTCTTTAATTAGTTTAGTTTCGTTATTTTAATTTTTCACTCACTTTCGATAGTTCAAATAGAAAGGAAAAGTTTATATTTCGGTACTTAGTCCTAGTACACACCTGAATAAGTTCATCGTGGATACGACAACCCCATTCTCAAAAATACTCACCACTTGTACACGACCTGTGCACTTGCAGATTTCATGCTAAGAGTGAGTTGTGCTCTCGAAACGTGAACCCTTGAAGAGGCTGAGTGGGCAGGATCATTAAGCTGGCACCACACTACAAGGTACGATTGGCTAGAGTTGCTTGCGTTGTACGAGACATGGCACATGTGGACCATTTGGCAATTTTTGGAAACAACGCCATGCAAACACGTGGCTTGATGGCTGGGGCTAAGTATTGACGCCCAGTGCACACTAATTAGTTTTCGTTGCTTTCGTGGCATCTAGCTACTTTCCACGTGTCTCTAGGTATTTCTAAGGCATCTTGGATACTTCTATGTGCTTCCACATACCTAAAAAAGTTCATAAAAATTCCTAAAAATTTTAGAAAATTCCTAAAAATTATATTTTCATCCCATTTTACCATTTCACCTAAAACTTATGTTATTTTAATATTTTAACCCCAAAAATATTATTTATTCAATTAGACAAGTTAATATTAAGTATGAAAATAATGTAATAACTCTATTTTCATAGAGTTATCAATATCACCTTGACTTGTTAGCTTGTTGGGTTAGGATTTTGTCAACTGGTATCAGAGTTGGTACACACTTTTTGGGCTTAACTGCTCTAACGTTGATTTGTTTTCTTGTACTTTTCACACAAACTACTTTTCACTAAGTTGGGCTCCAGTGAAAAAGGGAACATTGGTAGCCCTCCACTCCTTAATAGCATAACTATGCTAATTGAAACTTGTAGACATGAGCCTTTTTCGGTTTATGAGAGACCAAGTCTGGTATCAGGTAGATAATGGTTGGACACCTCTAACTAAAAGTATTGAATATGGGACAATGTTTCCAAAGCCCATGATTGAATGGATGAAAGTAGAAAGTCGTGAGTGCAATTGGAATAGTAAGGGACTATATGCACTAACCAAAGTCATCACACTTGAAAAATAGACACAAATTTCTGCTTGCACCACTTCTAAAGAAGTTTGGGATATTTTAGAAATTACACATAAGGGTACCTTTGCTATTAAGAGGTCCAAGTTAATGAGACTGACAAGAGACTAGGAGCTTCTTTAGATGGAGAAAGACAAGACATTTGATAATTTCTACAGTCACTTCTCTAACATCGTCAATACTTTCTACAACTTTGGCCATCATATTGATGAAGAACTTCAAGCTGAGAAGATTCTTTGTAGTCTACCTTCTTCTTTCAGAGAAAAGGTTATTTCCATTGAAACTGCTTTCAAAGGTGAATCTTTAAAGGTCAACGAGATCGTTGGCGATCTCCAAGCTTTCAAAATTCATCACCTTATCCCTAAAAGAACTTCTTATACTAATAAAGGAAAGAGTCTTGCGCTAAAGACTACCAAGACTCTAAAAGGAAAAGAAAGAGCATCTGTCGATAGTTATGACTTATCTAGTTTGGATGGGGAAGAATTTTCTTTGTTGTCAAAACATTTCAAGAAATTCTTTTGGAGCAAAAAGAATGCTTCAAGTAAATCAAGAAAAGAAAGCTCTAGCCGAAGAGACTCCTAAGCCACAGTGGAAAACTCAAAACAAGAAGAGGAGAGACCTCAGTCTAAAGGTCAGGTTGGTCAAATTAAATGCTATGAGTCAGGAAAACTTGGACATATTACTACACAATGCCACTTGAAGAAGCAAGAATCTAGCAAGAAGGTCATGATAGAAGAGGTTACTACTTCCGATAGTCAAATATCACAAATACGGAACAACACTCTATGTATTAATGATTCAAAAGTTAGAAAACAATTTTTCTCACTAAAAATCTAGATTTTCAATTTGACAGCATCTCCCCTACATTTTCTAATTCTTAATAAATTTCAAATTTAAGGAGGCATTTATATAAAATCCTTTAGCTTCTAGTGAGCTCGCTGATCCCTTGTTGGATAAATGATGATTGTACTCTCACAATAAGTAATCATACATAACACAACATGGTAAACCCACATATGCTTCATCCCTATGGCGTAAGATTCACAAGTTACTTAAGGCAACCAAATAGCAACAACTAATTCAATGATCCAAATAGATCCAAGTTCGTCCCTAAAGCTTCATAACCACATGATGTGATCAACTTATGATTGCTCAACCAAAACTAGAAAGGAAATATGTTGCAACCTCACAACACCCAATTGACACACGACCCACTAACACATAAGCTCCTCATTTATACACAATGTTGCTACCTCACAACACCAAATAAGCTCCTCACCTATGGAACAAGTTTCAAAATTGCAACTAATAGCTAACACACGGCACCTCAACTCTGAGAGAAACTCCTCAACAGATAAGGCTCCTCCAAGTCAACCAAACATTTTCTATCTCATCAAATTAACTCTTACTCAGTTTACATTTTTTACACTTACCCTAGTTTTTGAATATATAAGAGAGACTCCTCTTTGATTTCCTACATTCTAAGGTGACATTGTTTCTCAAACCTGATGTGATAAATTTAATACTCGCAAGTATACGAATCACTCGTAGAAAAGTGATAAGCAACTTCCAAGATCGGTCTCTCAAGGAATTGCAGTGGTTCTAAATAACTGTCTTCTTAATCTAAATAGAGTTCTAACAAAAATAAAACACTAATTAAATCGAGTTATAGTAAAACTAAAACTCTAAGTAACTAGAATCCTAAAGCAACTAAAATACTAATTAAATAGAGTTTTAATAAAACTAAAACTCTAAATAACTAGAATCCTAAATCTAATAAAACTGCAAACAAGTTGGAATTGTGACGAGATCAATGGTACGAACAATTAACGAAAACAATATTGCAAGTTCACAATCAATTCAAATAGATTTGAAGATCAATGGAGGATGTATGGATGTTTAGCTTGGTTGACCATGCTTGCATCGAAAAGGTATGGTGAAACATCATGAACGTTCTAAATAAACAATATTACCGGCTTTCCTTTTAATTACGAGACTGCCTTCGGTCGGGGTAAATCTCTTTGTTGATTAACTAATTAACTGCCTTCAGTCGGGGTAAATCAAATAGCAATCAAATTATGCGCAAGGAAATAAATGCCAATCAAACTAATGCTATGACTAAGTCACTAATTTGAAACTTTGATTAAGTGTTTCAGCATTAAGTTAAGGTGACGTTCCTATAACTAGATTCTAAGATCTTTCAACCTAACTACGAATCTCAAATTGGCCCATGATAATTCATAATTAAATATCTAAACATGCTCTTAATCAAAAGGTAATTCATTTATATTAAATTAATTAAAATACACCATACACAATTCTAGCAAACATGGCAACACAAACTAAACATCCATAATAAAACTAGCCGCTCATGTTCATATTAATATTCATAGATAAATAAAATATGATCATACACTTCAACGAAAGAAGAAGAAAATAAAATTCTATAACAACAAGGAAAACCTAGATCTAAATACCGCTTATGGATGGGATAGCGTTCTTCTCCAAAAGCTTTATCTTCGATCATTGATGGCTTCCTTGGATCCTTAGAATGGTTTCTCTCGCTTTGTTAGGTGTGGTAAAGCTCCCAAAATTGAATGAATCTCTTGTTTGGTTGCAAAATTGTAAAGTGTAAAGTTGTATCAAAGTTGTTCGAGTTGTCTGTAAGGGGGAGTCTAAGGGGGTATTTATAGATGTAAGAGTTTACACAAATCCTGATTGCAATAGGAATAGGCGCGCCGCGGCATACATTTTGCCACCGCGGCGCAACACAAATTTTAGAAATAATGTCAAAACCCGAGTGCTCCCCACCGCGGCATGACTTTTCCTCGCCGCAGCGGGCGTTGTCTTCAGTTTCTTTACATGTACCCCCTTACATATGTGCTGGCTCGACATGTACGGCTTACATATTTGACTCATTTTGTCGGTAACTCGTGATCCGAGCGCCATAAGTGTTCCGTCTTTGCGTGTTTGCATTATTTGACTCATTTGACGCTAAAAATACCTGAAATGCACTAAAACATACCCGTGATTCCGAATTGATAGATTTATGAAATTAATCGAATAAAAAACAAATAATAAATCTATTTCTAAACAATTAAGTGCAATAAACCACGAAATATTAGTGCTTTTCGAGCACTCATCACAACCCCCAACCAGCTTCTTGCTAGTCTCTAGCAAGTGAAGCGATCTAAAAACTAAAATAAAAACAAATAAAATAAACTAACCTAACCTAAATCACTTCCATAGATTGTCACAGTTGCATTTAGCATATGCAACAAGCCTTTAAACCCCTAGGTGGCCCTAGTGGACGAGTTATAGTCTCGTGAGGGTTTCCAGTGATGACACCCACAAACATCGTACGACTCTCAAAACTAATAAAGACTCTAAACATACTTGAATCAATCCATGCATATGTCTCAAAAATTGTTAACAACAAATGGCATATAAAATAGTTAAAAATCACTTAAACTCAAAAACAGTCCAAACATCAAACTCATCTTAGTAATCGAATTTCGAACAACCAATCAAACCACAAACCCATTAGTTACACTATCTGATCGTGTCATGCATGATATTCATAGATTACATTTTAATATCTCATAAATGTGCAAGTAAAATATGAATGAGAATTTTGCACTTCCAACCTCCATATGCTCACTTTTCAAATCCATCTCCATTAATATAGAAATCAAACTACCTAGAATCAATAGGACTTCATTAAGCTTGTAAAGTTGTGGTTAGGTGTGTGATTATGAAAGTACGGAAATAATATTTTCACTAGGATAAGAATACTTCTCATTTCACAAACTTATTTTCAACTTTTTCCATCAAGTGTTCTTATTCATCCTCCTATAAATTCCATATGTCCCTTGGATCTTTTTGCTTGATTTTCTTTCTTTACTTTTCTTGCTTATTATTTCAATCATCATCATTTTTTTTATTGTTTTTTTTTTTATTGTGATGAAGCAAGATAAATACATCATAATTGCTCATGAAAATCAAATATTACATTGAGTACTCTTATCACTAAGGGTATTACAACGTATGTCAATGTTGAGTTCAAGGGTGTACTATGGATAAAATAATACGGGGAGGCTTGAAAAGTCCAAACGGTCCAAAGATGGCCTAAATCACTTTCTAAGTGGCATTTGATTCTATTATTTCGCTTCAATGGGTTTTCAAATGAGTTCTAGAGCTTGTTGAGACTTAAAATATATCATAAACATACACACATTACACAAACCAAAATAGTCATACTAACCATACAAACTACCACATATACCACAAAATCCTCAAATTAGATGAATCTAACATTTATGTGCTTCGTTGCTTAGGTAAAAATTTAATTTCTTTCATATATCACCATCATTACAATCATGTTAATATCATAGACTTCCGGATTGACTCAAGTAGACACGACACTATCCTAACAAAATTCAAGTGACAAAAGTTAAAAATTTAAATTTGGTCAATTTCATGCTCATGGAATATTTTTCCCACCCCCAACCTAATTCCTACATTGTCCTCAATGTTAAAAAGAAAAACAAAAGAAATTAAGAAAAGAAGTGAGAGAAATTACCCCCCTTTCGTATGAGATTGTGTGTACTACACGTACGCTCCGGTTCATTATTCCTCGCTTTTCTCATGATGAAGCATTTGATGTGCAAGAAATATGTATGAAACCTCAAAGTATATTCATCACAACTCAAATCCAATTTTAAATTATAACTAAATCAAATGAAAAACAAAGACTTTAAACAAAGTTAGAAATCTTAAACAATCCAAAGAAAAATAAAAATAAAATAAAATAAAGGAAAAACTGAAAAAGAAAATTAAACTAAATAAAAAAAATAAAAAGAAAAAAAAAAAAAAAAAAAAGAAGTTGATACTACCGAATATGGTGGGCTGCCTCCCACCAAGCGCTTTCTTTAACGTTTTAGCAAGACGTTGCTAATTCGTTTCTATCCACCATCATCAAAGATCTTGAAGTGTGATATATCAATTTTCCGAGCTAATATGTCATTAAGCTTGTCCTTCCATCTCGATAGTTGTTTCCTATGAAGTACAGCACACACTCTTTCGTGGAAGTGGTATGAAAAATGATTTGGGGATTTGCAAGTCTTAGGTGCCTTGTGCGGCATGGGAGATAATTCCTCCTTGTTCTCCTTAGAAGTTTGTAGAATTTGATATTCCTTAGCTTGACATTCTTTGAGAATTGCTTGCTCCCCATCTGTATTTTCTACATAAAGTGGTAAATCATCAAAAGTTTCAGGAAAATAAATATTTTCAAAATTTTTACCACTTTGAAGGATTGTGTCATCCTTCACTTGCTCAATCTGAGTGGGCAACTCTTCTCGTTTTTTAATTTGTTCCGCTAGTTGCCCAACTTGCCTCCATAGACTCCATCCTTTCATTAGTAGATTGTATGAAAGAATTCAAAGTTTCCTCTAAGGTTGGCTTCCTAGGTTGATTAGAAGCTCTACTTCTTTGTATGAAAGAATTCAAGCTCTCCTCCAAGGTGGGCTTCCTAGATGGATAGGGTGGGTCATACGGATGAAAATTTGAGCCTTGCATTTGATATTGGGCATAAGGTGGGGTAGAGTTTGCTTCCCAAGAAAAATTATAGTGATTTTCCCACTCAAGATTATAGGTATTAAAATAGGGATCATTCCAAGGTGGGTGACATCCCTCATTAAGATCAAAGTTTGAATTAGTGGATGTATAGTAATCACCTGCAAAAGTGCAAACATTAGCATAATGCCCATATAAACCACAAATGCTACATACCTCCATGTCTGTCATATCATGCAGTTCTTCAAAAGGCTTTGTATTGGCTCATGGATTTCAGTATCCAGCCTAATTAGGTGCATTTTAAAATTTGTTGATGCTGTCTATGAATGGTACCTTTCAAAAACTAACAAAAACAACAAAGAAATCAAAGCACCATAAAATATACCACAGATTAAGCAAATAAAAGCACTATATTTTTTTTTTGTATTTTTGAATTTAAAATTTTTTTTTTTGTATTTTTGAAATTTTTTTTTAAATAAAATAAAAATAAAATAAATAAACAAATAAAAGATAACAAATAAAAATAAAATAAATAAACAAATAAAAATAATTAAGAAACTCTAAAAAGTTAAAAAGAAAATTATTTAAAACGCCAATTCTCCGGCAACGGGGCCAAAAACTTGATGTGATAAATTTAGTACTCGCAAGTATACGAATCACTCGTAGAAAAGTGATAAGCAACTTCCAAGATCGGTCTCTCAAGGAATTGCAGTGGTTCTAAATAACTGTCTTCTTAATCTAAATAGAGTTCTAACAAAAATAAAACACTAATTAAATAGAGTTCTAGTGAAACTAAAACTCTAAGTAACTAGAATCCTAAAGCGACTAAAATACTAATTAAATAGAGTTCTAGTAAAACTAAAACTCTAAATAACTAGTTAATAAAACTGTAAACAAGTTGGAATTATGACGAGATTAATGGTACAAACAATTAACGAAAACAATATTGCAAGTTCACAATCAATTCAAATAGATTTGAAGATCAATGGCGGATGTATGGACGTTTAGCTTGGTTGACCATGCTTGCATCGAAAAGGTATGGTGAAACATCATGAACGTTCTAAATAAACAATATTACCGGCTTTCCTTTTAATTACGAGACTGCCTTCGGTCGGGAAAAATCTCTTTGTTGATTAACTAATTAACTGCCTTCGGTCGGGGTAAATCAAATAGCAATCAAATTATACGCAAGAAAATAAATGCCAATCAAACTAATGCTATGACTAAGTCACTAATTTGAAACTTTGATTAAGTGTTTCAGAATTAAGTTAAGGTGACGTTCCTATAACTAGATTCTAAGATCTTTCAACCTAACTACGAATCTCAAATTGGCCCATGATAATTCATAATTAAATATCTAAACATGCTCTTAATCAAAAGGTAATTCATTCATATTAAATTAATTAAAATACACCATACACAATTCTAGCAAACATGGCAACACAAACTAAACATCCATAATAAAACTAGCCGCTCATGTTCATATTAATATTCATAGACAAATAAAATATGATCATACACTTCAACGAAAGAAGAAGAAAATAGAATTCTATAACAACAAGGAAAACCTAGATCTAAATACCGCTTATGGATGGGATAGCGTTCTTCTCCAAAAGCTTTATCTTCGATCGTTGACGGCTTCCTTGGATCCTTAGAATGGTTTCTCTCGCTTCGTTGAGTGTGGCAAAGCTCCCAAAATTGAATGAATCTCTTGTTTGGTTGCAAAATTGTAAAGTGTAAAGTTGTATCAAAGTTGTTCGAGTTGTCTGTAAGGGGGAGTCTAAGGGGGTATTTATAGATGTAAGTGTTTCACAAATCCTGATTGCAATAGGAATAGGCGCGCCGCGGCATACATTTTTCCAGCCGCGGCGCAACACAAATTTTGGAAATAATGTCAAAACCCGAGAGCTCCCCGCCGCGGCATGACTTTTCCTCGCCGCGGCGCGCGTTGTCTTCAGTTTCTTCACATGTACCCCCTTACATATGTGCTGGCTCGACATGTACGGCTTACATATTTGACTCATTTTGCCCGTAACTCGTGATCCGAGCGCCGTAAGTGTTCCATCTTTGCGTGTTTGCATTATTTGACTCATTTAACGCTAAAAACACCTGAAATGCACTAAAACATACCTGTGATTCCAAAGGGATAGATTTATGAAATTAATCGAATAAACAACAAATAATAAATCTATTTCTAAACAATTAAGTGCAATAAACCACGAAATATTAGTGCTTTTCGAGCACTCATCAAAACTCCAATACTCAAATGGAAAACCAGACCAAAACGGACAAAAAAAATACTAGAAAGCCCGAAAACACATAGGTAGAGGTTCTCCCTCTCTTGTTCAAAAAAAAGAGGGAGAATTGGGTACTATTTTTAAAGAAATAAAGTCCTCTCCAACCCCCTCATTGACTTGGTTGGGGAGCTTGCAACAAGGAAAAATGTCAAAAAACTTGCCAATCACCTTGATGAGCCTTTGGCGAGCACAAGTCAGTGAGCCAAAGAATCTGACAAGAACCGTCCAAAATACTAAATATCACTAAAATCGATTGCTCCAATATTTGTTAAACTTTATATGCACACATAAAATTATGGTTATAATATATAAAAATACTTCTTAAATCCTTATGTAATAATCCAAAAATGCTTTAAATATTTAACTTTAGATTAAACATTATAAAAACTAAAACTTAAGAAAAGAAACATGATCACAAGCTTTAGAAAAAAGCTTTTAAGGTTTAATTATTCATATCACAAAAATTTATCATATTTTATTTCACTCTAAATTTTAACTTTATTTAATATTATATTATTTTATAATTTTTTATGATATTTTTTATTTATTTAAAAAAATTATATAATTTTTTTAATATTTTTCTTTTTTAATTCATTTTTGTTTTTAGTTTATTAACATGTACTTTTAAATATAGTCTTAAGCTTAAAATTCGAAATCATATATTATTTTTTACATTAGCTTTAATGTTAACACTATAATTTTGTCTTTAATTAAACTTCATATTTGCTTAATTTTTTTAGTTAATAAATTTATTTTATACATACTCAAATCAATGCTTGTGAACTTATTATTATTATTTTTACTAAATAGTTTTTGTTATATGTTGGTTATAATGTGCCAATTTTAGAATATTTTTAGTGTTAACTCTATGTCTCTATTGTAATATGACATGAAAAATTTAGAGTAGATTGACGAGAGTCCACCATAAATCTTATTAATTCTATATTATTATGTATTTTTTTTTAATACTTAAATAAAATTATATAAAAAATTTAAATTTCAAAGTTCAGCCCCCTTAATAATTTATTCATGGCTCCACCCCTGCTTCCAGGTCGTCTTCATCACCATTTTTCATATAGTCAACCACAAGAGAACCAAGCACAAAAGAAAATGAGCCCACTAGAAGTCTAGGAGAAAGGAGCTTGAGAATTTCGATAAAGCTGTGACCAACCGATGAAGGTGGCTTGCAAAAAACATAGGATCGAGACCGGGACTTGGAAGCGAAGTATTGGATTGCGAAAATGGACGGTGGGTGTGAGAGCAATTAACGGGAGTGGGATGGATGGTCATAGGGGGGGTCCTTTTTTTCAAAAATCGGCCAACAAATCCAAAGCCATGATCAAATAGGTCTAAAAATTATGTAAACCGACTTTGTGGGTTGGATTATAGATTTCAAAAAGGACAAAATCAATAAAATTAAATCAAACCTATACTTACAATACACTGATTTTTTAAATATTTTTTTAATATTTATTCATACATTTACATATTATAATTTCTATTATTATTAAATTTAATTATAATTATATTAATATTTATTTAAACCATAGGTAAAAGTAAAAATGTTAAAAAAAAAGAAGTTGGTTTAGGGTGTTATATTAAAAATATGCAGCTTTGACACTTCACTTAAGTATTAATAAATCCTTTAGTAAGGTATTTTTAGCTTACCGTGAAATGCTCTTTAAATGAAGTTGATATAAACAATGATAATTATAAAATAAATTTTTTTTTTTCTTTTTTTTTTTTCTCCAGAGAATTATGTGGTATGTTCTTTATTTTAATCAAGGTATGTTTTTATATTATATTATGATTATAGGTCTAAAACAGCAAAATTAATTGTCCTCGATCTGTTCTTATAGGTTGACTTGAAAGTTAATTGTTTTTCTTGGGTCAAAAGTCCACTGGTTTTGGATTTTCTAAAATAAAGTTCCCAAAAGTCCACTGGTTTTGGATTTTCTAAAATAAAGTTTGTATGTGGAACGGTTCAATAACAGACCTAGTCAACTTATACGGTGGTCAAATGGGGAAGAGAGATTGGGCGTGGTAAGCTGGGGTGGGAGTGTATGAGGATGATGGCTAATATAGTAGAGGGGTAAAGATGAACGTGAAACCCTACAAAGAAGCTGGAGAGTCGATACCAATTCACGCATTTTCATTTTCACCAAGTCCCAAGATTGAGTCCCGCTTGGTGGCTTTAAGATTTTTTGGATTTTGTAGATATTTTGTAGATAATGTTAAATTGGGTTTTTAAACTTGACTTTGTGGTATGCAAGTGAAGGTTTTTGGCGCTGCACAAAACATGAATATGCAAATGAAATTACAAAAGATGTGTTCCAAACATACAGTCCGATGTGATTAACCATGACTCCCAAACATTTGGACCCGTCCGGCTTTCCTTCAACAATCCTAACAATGAACATTTTTCGATATTTAATTAAGTTAATATTTTATATATTTTATAATTATTAGTTCTATAATTGTTTCATTCTCTATTATTTTTTACTCTAGTACATACTCAATATAAAATAATTATATCATTCATATTTTTAAATATTTTTTTTTTGAAGAAAGAATAAAAAAATTGATAATAAAAATACATAAAATTTACCGTTAGTCTAACAAAGTTTATAAAGACCTTAAAATATAAAAAGTCTATTATAATCTAAAAAAATCTATAAAATTTCATATGAATTCTTAAAAAATTTATATAAATCCAAAAAAAAATTCTAAGATTTAAAATCCATAAAATTTTATAAAAAAATCTAGATCAAATATTTTATGAGCATTAGCGGTCCTAAAAGGAAAGAAGCTCAATAAATTCAGAACATGCTAAAAGCCAATATTAACTTCACATAGATTTAGATAATTCATCTTATCAAAATCTAGCATATACTAGTGTCAGAACTTCGCCACTTTCAGACGACTAAAAATAAAGCTCCATCAATTTTAAGCTAATAACACAAATTATAAGAAAGATAAACAAGAACAATTTGCAAGAAGCTGCAGTGAGCAAGGATCAACAAAGATTGTAACAAAAAGTCTGGAGTGCGGGCAAAGCACGTGCACTTGTAACTTTAACTGTCCTATTAATTACTTCAACGTCTTGATAAATTACTTCTCTCGTACGGTCTTCCACAATAATACCCAACATGAAAAATTGCAATATATAACTCCATCCAGCAAACTGCCTTTACTGAAAGAAAAGGTAGGGTTTATGATACATTTCCCAAAGCGCATCAACTCTGGTTTATACAAGGACGTGATAATTATCAGGTTATTATGTCCGCATTCTGCTATTCTCAGCTGCTCTCACTTGAGAAAAGAACGGATGAGCCTGCAATAAAAATCATGATTTAAACTTTATTCACACAAATAATAAGTTTGTTATACTAGCATTTTATGATCGTGTAAGAAGTACTTGTCTGTATTTCAGATTTTAAAAAATACGGGAAAAATGACAGATAGGTCAGGTAGTTATTGGAAAAGTGTCAATTAAGTCCAGCAGTTGTTTTTTTATTACAATCATATTTTTATTAAAAAGTGAACGCACAAGAATAAAGTAAATTATTTATTTTTATTTTTACAACTACATTACATGAAGACTGTTTTTCTTTGAATAAGTGCAGTCCAAAAAGTTCGAAAAAAATTAAATAAAGAAAAACAAATAAAAACGTAAAAAATAGTTGTATGTCCTATTATGGTCACTTTTTCACAACAATATGTTTATACTGCAAAAAAAAAAAAAAACATAGGAGACTTACGTGTCACTTTTGAAATAAGTATGAAACCTCTTTCCCAAAAAATAAATCCAAAATAATATAAATGAAAAAGAAAAGCGTGAATATAGAATTGTTGTGGGTGCACGTGGATAGAACAAGGTGCCCTTTGAAGGTGATCCATCAATAGAAATCAAATATATCACTTTAATAAGGAGAAGGAATCAAACAGCCCTTTGAAGAATTAAATTATTTTAACTACAATTATGAGGGTCCATATCCAAGCAGTGCATGCTTACCATTGCTTCTCTTGCAGTCAATCTGTCCTGATGATCATATCGAAGGAGCTTATCTAGAAAATCAATGGCCTGGGCATTAAGATACAGACAATATCAGTAAAAATATAGGTATTCTAACTGAGAATCTCATATGCAAATAGAAAAATGTTTAGAGTTGTGTTAGAAAACCAACCTCAGAAGAAACTAGATGCTGGTTATCTGCATTCATAAATTTTGACCATGGCTTCCTGCTGTGCCTGCAGAACAAAAATATACAAAAAACATAACAATATCTGTAGAGCAATTCTTGTTTAGTGCAATTTATCATGCTTTATCTGGACAGTTTTCATTTATATTTGAAAGCTGCATGCTTCAGAGGAAGATGAAACAATGATTTTGGCAAACCTACACCTAGTTACTCAACTAGTTTCATTCTTAAGCCCCTAAAAAAAATCTGTTTATCAAGTTATAAGAAAAGCAAATGTTAGTGCATTTATGTAGATGCATTAAACATATGTTCATCAAGCTATTTAAAAAAACAAGAAGAAGAAGAAGAATGTGACAGAACAGGAAATCAAATGCTCAGAGTCCAAAGATTGACAAACTGATGTAAGAAGCAGCAGCAAATCCATACTTACCTCCCAACAAGTGCATCAAGTTGTGGGTCAAGCTCTAATTGATATTTATTTAGATATGCATTCAACTCATCAGTTCCTAGTACCTGGGATAACATAAATAAAACCTGAATCATTATGCAGTGGCGATTAAGATGGAAAAGGGTAAATAATAATTTGTTTACCTGACTATCCTACACTGTTTATGTAAAACTCAAATATAGTAATAATACATTTTAATTTGCTATAGGGCCAAAAAAAAAATTCAATAATCTCTGTAGCATTCATTACTCTGTAAGGGTCATTTCAGCTATAAAAAAAAAAAAGAATTCAAACATTACCTTAGCAATTTTCACAAGCTGATCGTGGTTGTCATGACCATAAAAGAATGGCTCCTTACGAAATATCTGTGCATATGGTACATTGCTAGCATAATTACCAAAGCATGCAGAGAAAACTTATTCACTGCATTTTGAGATCACTAAACTATGACACAATAACAAACATAGTGCGGGTTTTGGGATTACCATGGCTTTCTAAAAAATCAGCTGTAGCTATGTGGTAGAAAAAAAGTAGCTGTAATAAAAATCTATATGTTATTTGGTAAAAAAAACATTTCAAAAATAATAAATAGTATAAATATGTAATTAGAGTATTTAGTAAATTAAATATTAAAGTGTTGTGGCACATTCAAATTACTAAAATTTAGTAGTTTGATATGATTAAGGGTAAAAATGGAAAAATAACTAGGAAAAATAACAAATATAATACCCGTAAAACTCATAACGACAAAAATAGCACTCGTGACATTAATCCAACAGTAACTCATATCCTCTAAATTTAAAAAAATATGCTATTTTTGTTATTATGAGTTTTAAAATGTGTTATTTTAAGTAATTTTTCAAAAACTATTCCCCCAATTCTATCAGTTTACAAAGGGGCAAAAACTACTATCTCTTAACTTCTAAACGTAGCTGTGTAACTACCAAACTTTTAAAAAAGCTATCAACTACTTGTTATACACCATAATTTACAAAACTAAACACGACCACTTTTTTCAAAATCTAAGGCAATCCCAAACCCATCCATGATCAATGTAGAAAGTGTTGTTACCATTCCAGCAAACATGCAACCAAGACTCCACATGTCCAAAGAATAGTCATAATCCTGCAAATCGACCAAAAGTTCAGGACCCTTAAAGTACCTGCAAGACAAGGAAACTAAATTTCAATTTTTCAAAAAAGAAATTTCTGCAAAAGGGCATTTTCAAAATGCTAAAACATTGCATGCTTCTTTCAATGTACCTTGAAGCAACACGAACATTATATTCCTTTCCTGGATGGTAAAATTCTGCAAGACCCCAGTCTATCAAGCGTAGTTTTCGTAGCTCATGGTCAATCATAACATTGTGAGGCTTGACATCTCTATGCATTATACCTTGTGAATGGCAATAATCTAATGCCTGCAATTTAAAGATGATAGAATTTATTTAGGAGCATTTACAATCAATTAAGATTAAGGTGTTAATCTCTCAGCTGTAGATTCCAGCAGTTTGAAATATGATACTTGTTTTGATAAATAAATCTTAAAAATTGACAAGTTCCGAAATAGGAATCTATATGGTAAAAGCACTAAAAGTCTAAAACAGCTAAAGATATTCACAAAAGGTACCAATCCAGCTGGCAGGCATCCCCATCAGACATAAAATTGATACTTGTGAGCCGCCTACCAAAGCAGTTAACAACAATTTAGACATCATGTGCCCACGTAATGAAAATGGGGAACTGAGCAGACAAACACCACAGAAAATGGATGGCGAATGAGGAATACAAAGAATATTACACTAGTTTCTAGCATGGAAATTTGATAAGTTCAAAAAATTCATGAGTTTTTTACATCCATAAAAGCAAATGCATACTACATGGACTAAATTTCAGAAATCTCTCTCTCCGTTTTATAAGAACTTTCAGAAATCTCCATGTCTTGAATTGTTACATACTTGAACTTCTTAAGAGCTGTTAAATCCCTTCTAGTTGACCCCCAAGTTTCTAAGCTATCAACGAAGCTAATCAAGAATATACACATTAATTCAGCCTATGACAGAAGATAGAGCCTTTAACTATTACACTTTTATTGTCTTCCAACAAATTAAAAAAATTGACCTATCCATATCTTAATGTCTCACTGCTGTAAGCCTTGTCAGCATCCAACAAATCGCAGCACCATGAAAACTACAAATTGAGAAGAAAAGGAAAACGCAGAAACTAGTAAGTTATATTGAAGCAAATTCAAATATTACCTTGAGAAGCTCATAAATGTAGTAACGAATGTCATAATCTGTCAGTGTGGGGTACAGAACTTTAAAATCTGTACTGTTTACATACTCAAATATCAAGCTAGGGGTTTTAGAGTGCTGATCTCTGACAATATCAAGAAGCTTGACGATGTTTGGACCCCCACAAAGGTTTTGGAGTATCTTGATCTCTCTCTTTATCTGAACATTGATCATCATAAACATGAAAGTTTAATTCTAACATTATGCTGCAGAATTTATAGTAGTTAACTCATGGAGCAGGGGATCGAAAAGAAGCATATATATTAACTAAAGGACCAAACGCATATTGTATGCACTGACAGACCAAAAGGCAACACACATGTAGAAACTGTAAGATTCTGAAGGTCCTATTTGATCATCGAAGTTATTATCACACCTAAAAGGGATACATACTTTTCTTTGTACAGATCAACAGTTCTAATCATATTTTTGTACATTAAAGTCATGGAAATCAAATGAAAAGAGTTATAATCATATGATTACATGATACCTTTTTTTTCTTAACTGGCTTGAGGATCTTGATAATGCATCGCTCACTCGTATTAACATTTATGCCTTCAAAAACCTCGCTGTATTTTCCCCTTCCTACTTTTCGGACAACCTCATAATCGTCTTGGTCACTGAAAAGAAGCAGAGTAAAAGATAACAATAAAACCCAAGGAAAAAAAATTAGTAGCATAAGCATAAGTAGATTAACTGAGCAATAGTACTAATTCTCAGCTCTCTGAAAACCTCGTAAAGGTCTATCCTGATCAAGCAACATTCAATTCGCTCAACCAAAACAACAAAGAAAGATACACCCTTCTCAGTTCTCCTCAATAGTGAGATAATTATAGATCCAACCGATTAACTAGCCTAAGCATCACACTATTTGCCTCAAAAGTAGAAGCTCCAAGTTTTGCAAACCGAGCTAAGCCAAATGCACTAAATCAGAGGATCTTGAATATCTTTTATGTTCCAATATCTTCAAAGAGATCAAGCAAAAAACAATCCAGTAATAAAACGAAATGCATCCAGAAAAATCAACGATTTCAATCAAAGAAATAGATAAGGATTTAAGGTTTAGGGTTAATAAATCTTACCCCCACTGAACGGTGAGGGACTCATAATCCCAGTACTCCTTTGGGCGAATGACGTTGACGTCGGTATAGACTCGAGCTTTCGACATAGTAGCTCGAGAATTCGAAACAAAGATCTCGGCAGGTTTGGTTTTGTCGATCACAGCGAAGCGATTATAGGAAGTAAGCTGAGGTTGGTTTCGAAGTGAAGGGATGCGCAGGGTAGGAGAATGCGCAACCGGAGTACGGGAGGCGAGTAAGGCGCACACTAAGACGAAGAAGCGGAGGAAGAGTAAAAGTGAGTTGTGGGCGTATATCATGTGGCGCACCACAGTCCCTTTTCGTTCAACTTGGAACGTGGCTTCCCTGCAGTTTCCTCCTGCGTACGGATCTGGGACTTTCCTATATTCGTATTTGTTGAGATGTTTGTTGTTTGTTAGCTACGAGGAGTAATTTCTTCTGGGAGGAGTTAAATCCACTTTCTCAAACGCCTTTTAACTTAATTGTATTCTGTGACAATTTTGCACATATTATTAAACCATTATTTTCTATACATATTTTTTATTGATTTAAATTCGATTTGATTTAAAGTAGATTTAAAGATTTTTAATTCAAATCTGATTCGATAATGTAATTAATCCGAATTCGAGTAGATCGAATTTTTCGGATCATAACGGATAGGATCAAATTGAAATTATAATTTATTTTTTATTATTATTATATATAAAACACAATAACACTAACATTTGAATTTTAAATTTGTATATTTTTTAGTAAAATTTATTTATTTATAGTCACAACTTAGATAATTTAAATAATAAGAAGTATATTGTTTAATATTATTAAATTATTATAAAGAATTTAACATTTTTATTTATTTTTAAAACTAAAATAATAATTTAATGTAATTGTGGTATGTATAAAATTTAAATATAACACATTAAAAATATATATGCATTTATTTATAATTTTAATAGTAATTCGGTCCAAATCGAATTGCAGCGAATTATAAAATCAGTCAATCCGAATTCAAACGAATTGTATACTTTTCAATCTGAATCCGATCCGACTATAAAATATGTCAATTTAAGTGGATTGATCGAATTATTTGCCCACCCTTACTTTTTGTTAATGTAAAATTACTTTTTATTCCTATATATGATCCGGACCAAACATTCTTCATTATTTTCTTTACTTTTTATTTCGAAGGACTCTATCACTGTAGCTCCACTCCTTGTAGCTCCAATTGCTAAGAGCTCTAGCTCCCCACAGGAGGCTAGGGGAGTTATTTGATCCATTTCTATTAACTGAAGTCTTCTCATACTTTTTTTTAAATCATTTCATAGTATTGTCTTTTATCAATATGTGATATTCATTTTTATTAAACACTTTTCCTCAAAATGTGCGTTGTTTGTCCCTACACTCTGTATTTTTGACCTATTTTATTATATTTTAATTCTTATAGGTTACTTGTCTCTTTCTTTTAGCAAGGCCCATGTATTTTCTTTTTTCTTTTTTATGAG
This sequence comes from Elaeagnus macrophylla, assembly GCA_029378325.1. NCBI lineage: Eukaryota > Viridiplantae > Streptophyta > Magnoliopsida > Rosales > Elaeagnaceae > Elaeagnus > Elaeagnus macrophylla. The sequence continues at coordinate 45,112,516 of CM055641.1, read as the reverse complement.
AGAGACTATTAGTTTCTTTTTGCCCATTGATCAACTAAAGTTCTAATATCGTATGAATTTTATATAGTGTCTAAGCAACATGAGTCATCCACTTCTAAAAAATTAACCTCAAAAGAAGGTAAGTCTCATGCTATTTATAAACACTACATTAGTATCGTTGTTTACCAATGGACATTCTTTCAATATTCTAAAAAAATTTCTCAAAGTGTGAGTCATTTAGCCCAATACTTTATATTTTTAACCTATTTTGTTATATTCTAAATCTATTGAATCACTTCTTTTTATTTTATTCTCCAATGCCCATATATATTGTTTTTACGAGGAGACCCATTAGATTTTTTTCACCTATTTGATCGACTAAAGATTTGATATTATGTAAATGTCTACAAAAATCACAAGCCCTCAAATCCTAAAAGGTTAACTCAAATAGTAGAAATAATCATATTTTTTTATAATCTCTTTCATAGTATTATTTTTTATCAATATGTGATTCATTTTTCTCAAACACTTTTTCTCAAAGTGTGTGTTGTTTGTCCCTATACTCTGTAGTTTTTAACCTATTTTAGTATATTTTAATTCTTATGGGTTACTTGTCTCTTTCTTTCAGCAAGACCCATGCATTTTCTTTTTTCTTTTTTTGTGAGAGAGACTATTAGTTTTTTTTCCCATGTTCAACTAAAGTTATGATATCATATGAATTTTATATAGTGTATAAGTAATATGGGTCATCAACTTCTAAAAGATTAACCTCAAAAGTAGGTAAGGCTCATGATATTTATAAATACTACATTAGTATTATTATTTAGCAATGTGGGATATTTTTTTAATACCCTAAAATATTTCCTCAAAATGTGAATCATTTAGCCCAATACTTTATATTTTTAACCTATTTTATTATATTTTAAATATATTGAGTCACTTCTTTTATTTTATTTCTGCAATGCCCATATATATTGTTTTTACGAGGAGGTCCAATAGATTTTTTTTGAACCATTTGATTGACTTAAGCTCTGATATCAAGTAAATGTCTAAAAATCACAAGCTCTTCAATCCTAAAAGACTAACCCAAAGGTAGAGACATTCATAATTTTATAATCTCTTTCATAGTATTGTCTTTTATCATGGTATTACTGTGTTTGGTTTGACTATACTATGTTATGGAATGTAAAGGGATTACAACAGTAGCAGTAATCCTCATTATGCTTGTAACCCTTAGGTAGGGGTGGCATTTCGTGCGAGTTGGGCTAGTTCGGGCTGACACAAATAAACCTAGCCCGAAATCACCTAACCTTAAAGCAGCTCGAATTTGATTTAGGCTGATATTATGAGCCCGAACACGAAATGGTCCAATTCATGCTGGCCTGAATTGGCCCGAATTATCCAACTCTTATTTGCTCTGTTAAATTCAACAATACTAATAACATTTAGTGCAAAAATCAATCATGAGTTCAATGAATGAGGGTCTGTTTATGTTTGACTATGTGACATAAAAAACAATTACTTCCAAGTAAGGTATGAGGTTATCACAATAGATCATATTTGGTACTAATAAACATTCAATCACTCCAAGTACTTAAATTACATACAAAACAATCACAAAAGTGAACAAAATGACTAGTAGTAACATGTCTTTTTTGTGCCAACATAAAATATGGAAGATCACAAACAACAAGCTACAAAGAATTCCAACTGCAACAGGAATAATATCCAAAGCCTCTTGAGTTTGATGTCTTGGCATTGGATAAAAGCAACCCAAATCATTCTTGTCCCTTAAAGCCACTGCACCAAACACTAAAAAAGACAAAACTACATGAACCTAATTAATAAACTTAATATACCAACCAAATGACCAAACTCAATATTTGATCACTTCCAAGTAATTGAAGATTATAAATTCGCAGATTAAATATAATTCATCTGCTACATGAATTACAAATCACATAAAATTGTTGTGCTCGATCACTACATGAATTATATTTCACATTTTACAGATCATAAAAATTGGAAACCACATAATCAAATATTATAATTAAAGGAGTTGCATGAAAACATATCATGTGAGTGCCAACTAATTTTTTCTTTGTAAGAACATAACTCATTTATGATCAACTAAGATGCGGCCAAACACCCTTAATTTAATATGTTAATACACTAACAACCACCACACACCTCTTGAATGAAACATAATTAGAGTCTATATAATATTCAATTCTCAATTGTACATACTTTTCTGCAACAATTTTGTTTTCATGCAATACTTTTTCTATACTGCAAATAATAACAATTTATTAGAATTTATACCTCAAAATTCGAATATCAATACCTCAATTTATCACCTTAATTCCTAGCATCATTGTTCTTATAATTTTGAGTGCCAACTTCGGTGGTCACTTCACTTGCGATATCTTCACAAAGTTCCTCACGACTTTTTTTCTACATATAAATTCAAAAAGAGTTTATGTTAATGATATGAAAATCACCAACATATAATAAAAATAATAAAGTTACATTTGTCACTAAATAACCAATCTGTGGTGCAAACAATTACCTCAACTATACTAGGCAAGAGTTGGGTACAATATTGATCAAGAACTCTTCCTCCAACACTAAAAGCAGCTTCTGAAGCAACCGTAGTAACATGAATACTTAAGATATCACGCTCCATTCTAGCAACAACAAGATATCGATATTGGTATGACTTCCAATGGGCAAGAATATCAAGATTAGAATTTTGTTTCAAATTTAGTTTTAGTTCCTTCAAGTATAATTCCAATTCATTTTAGGTAGAACAAAATTCTCGTCAAATGTACTACATTCCTACAAAAATAATAAAAATAAATAAATTATTACAAATATTGCCGATAAAAATTAGCCAAAAATGAAAAGAATTAAGAATTTTACCTTAACTACAATATCATTCTACCCAGTAGGAATTCCACCAACATTTGAATTGTTCACATTTATATTTGTGTTTGTAGGAACTTAAGAAAGAGTAGACCCTTACCTTTGGAATATTCACTAAACAATTGAAACAACTTTGTCTTAAGATTTTGGTATGAATTAGAATTAGAATGCTCATATATTTGTTTATAGATAAAATCTACAAATTGAAACTTATAGCATGGACTAAAAATTACTGTTATGGACAAAATAATGCTGAATTCAGACCAATATTTCTCAAATTTTAGAAGCATCTGTGCAGCCATTTTTCTTATGTACTCATTGCTGTCACTTGTCTTTGACTTCAAAACCACATAACTGATAACTCTATGAAAATAGAGTTATTATATCATTTTTTATGCTTAAATATTTCTTGTTTTATTTAATAAATTAATGTTTTGGAGGGTATTTCATTATTTTGTAGGTAAAATTAGGTTTAAGAAGAAATGTGGAAAAAGAGAGTAAAAATGAAGTAAAAAGTGTGAAAAGATGTAAGCTTTACATTGGGAGCCATTCACTGTGTAAGGGGGACAAACAAAGGCTTAACCACGTAAGCCCTTACATTGAGAATCACCAATTTATGTAAGGGCACTTACATGGCACCAATAGCAACGCGCGCCGCGGCGAAGAAAACAAGTGCAGCGGCGAGAGGCTCTCGGGTTGCACCTGAAAAATCATGAAAACAAGGCGCGCCGCGGCATGAGTATTGTGCGCCGCGGCGGGGAGGTTTCTGTTTTTGTTCGAAGTTCAGAAAATCAAACCGCGCCGCAGCATGGAAAACGCGCGCCGCGGCGCGCGCGCGCTGAATGGATTCCTTCACGTCTCAGCACCCCCACACACACACTCTCTCCCTCTCTAAAACCCTATCATATAAATACCTAATTTTAACACTCTACACAACAATTAGGGTGAAAACCAGCCTCCACTTCCTCTTCCACATTTTGAGAGAGCAATTTGAAGCACAAAGAATCAATTTTTGGAGCAATTTGGAGCAATTCTTCTCTAAGGGTTTACCAATTCTCTCTTTAATTGTATTTCTCTATGTTTCTCTTAGCTTTTACTCTTGAATTTTATGTTTCCAAAATAAATATTATGGAGTAGAAATTTTGTTCTAGGGATTTTTATGGAACCCATTCTATGAAAATGATTGTGTAATATTTATTTGATATTATTAATGTGTGGATTATCTAATTTAATGTGTAATTTGATTTTAATTAAATTGGCTATTTAATTATATGAATTGTTAATTTTATATGCAATTGAAAAATTGATGTGAAATTGTGAACATAGATTAAATTAGCATATGTGTAATGAGAAAGAAATTTCCATTATTGTGTATGAAATCAATTTTAAAACCTTAGGTGATTAATGATCCATGTATGTTTAGATGATCAAAGACATTTGAGCTAAATTTATATGAAAATGATAATCATGACCATAGACATGTGGGTGATAATTATTTAAGTAAGGTTTGATTTATAATCCATACATTTTAATTCAATGTTAATGAGATATGAAAACGATCATGGAAGTAGAATGGGGGAAATTGAATCCCTAGATTTCCTTAATATTGTTAAAACAAAAATCTGTTTATTTAAATTTATTTAGTTAAATTTGGCATTTCAAATTCAAAACAAAACCAATTTCGATCGTTCAAATAGAGCAAGTAAGCTTAAAACCTTAATAGCTAGTTCTAATATACAACAAATATCTCAAGTCTCTGAGGTTCGACTCGTGCTTTGGCACACTTTACTACTTTTGCACTTACCGTATACTTGCGAGAAATTTTGCAACAATAACAATTAGTCACTTCAGGAAAATATAAATTCGCAATTGGGTATTTTGTTCCTTAAACAACATTGGTGACACTGTAAAACAAATAGAGAAATCCACAAATATTTTCAACCTTTTCCCATTCATCCCTTGTAGGACAATGCTTATAACTTTCATCAATGAAAGTCATGTGCTCAAATGCCTTGCGGTAAAATAAAGCACTCTTAAGCACGTGGTAAGTAGAATTCCACCTTGTAGGAACATCTTGTCTTAAGCCTTTATTAGTCTTTAAGGTAGAGTTCATATCCATTTGAACACAATTTAACCACTTTTGCTTTCGTGCACTTGACCCTTTCATAAACTTAATGCAATCGCGAATTTTTGCAACTACAACATCAATATCTTTTAATCCATCTTGAGCCACTAGATTAATGATATGCACACAACGGAGATGAAAAAACTCTCCCTTACCCATGAGTGCATCATTATCATTCAAGAGTTTAATCAACTTATCAACACAACTATCAGTGGATGAAGCATTATCCAATGTTAACCCAAACAACTTCTTCTCAATGCCCCACTCACAACACATATCATATATCTTTTCACTAAGTGTTTTGCCATTGTGTGGAGGAGGCATGAAAGAGAAATTCAAAATTCTCTTTTGTAAGATCCAATCATTATCAATGAAATGACATGTCAAAGATATATAATCATAAGTTTTAATAGAAGTCCAACAGTCAGATGTGAGATTGATCATACTAGAACTTATGGATATCATATGTTTCATTCTTAACTTTTCCCTATTGTAGATCTTAACAGCATCAATTTTTACTGTATTTCTTGATACTATGTAAATTCCTAGATGCAAATAGTCAATAAGTGTTTTAATCCCCTCATATTCCACAAATTGAAATGGCAAGTCATGCAAAATAATAGCCTATACTAATAATTCTCTAAACCTTTCAGGGTTAAATTCATGACGACATGAAACAACATTACTATTTTTCTAAAGAATCAACTGACCAACATCGCATGTCTTCTTCATAACACACCTATTATAGTGGCGATCTAAAGTACCTGTTGCATTTTTAGACTTAGATTGGTAGATATGACTACAATAATTGCACTTCACTTTTTTAGTCTTATCTAAACCCAAAGGCAACTCATCTAAGTGATTCCATACCCATGATCTTTTTCCCATCGTCTTTTGCTTCTTTTCTTTTGGAATTGTATCATCTTTATCAGTTGCGTCCTCCGTTGTAGTAGGTGTCTCATCTATGTCCTCATAGATGTCCTCCATGTTCATATTAACCTTCATATGAAAATCATTATTATTAAATTTCTATGAAAAACTAACCTTACAACTAGGGATGGGCATGGGGACGAGCGGGGATGGTTTTTGCTATATCTGTCCTCGAAATCGAACAATTAACTATCTAACTGAAACTATCCAAAAATTGTTCCGATTCAGGTACGGTTATAACCTAACGGGGATCGGGCGGAGACGGGTACAACAAAAAAATCATCCCATATCCGATGTGAAAAAAAAACAACACATATTCGTGTGAGCTTTTGCAGTTTCTACTTTGTTCACCCATGTGTTTGCAGAAAATAGGAGAGAAAATTTTCCAATTAAATTCACAAAATTTGATTATGATTTTGAAAAAAATTAGTGTTGCTGCAGACTTACCGTTGCCATAACAATTATCAAGCAAATCAAAATACAATTATCCATAACATAAAATTCATAAATCCTAATTCACAAATAACAATAAAACTTAAAAATACCACAAGTCTTTAAAATGCAACTACAATCTTCAATACCACAAATTTAAAATAAGAAATTAAAGCTTAAAAATAAAAATGCAATTATGCAACCACGAGTATTTAATAGCTACCATATTTCCTTCAATCTTCAACAACACGAATATCCTGAAATCATCAATATCAAAATTAAAAATGAATACTCAAACCTTTAAATATTCAATATAATACCATGCTTAGCTAGCTAGGAATTTTACACTTTCTACTCAATCAAAAATATAATACCTCGACATCATCTTCTGCAAAAGTAATTGGGTTAGCTAATGAACCAAAAACTTGTAAATTTGTACAAGTTACAAATTATTTAAATATTTAATAAATATTGTCTACATTTGTATATCATATATGTAATTAGTAATCAATATAACTAAATTTAACATAAGTATCTTGCTTTTGAATATTAGCCCATAGCCAATCTTGGGCACACATTAAAGCTTCTATTGTATTTTCTTTGAGTCTACTACGATGTTTGCTCACCATTCTACCACTTGTGCTAAATGCAGACTCTTAAACAACCGTGGTTACAGGAATAGCTAATATATCCCTCGTAATGTCATGCATAATTGGATACTTGTGTTTGTTACATTTCCACCAAGATAAAATATCAAATTCTTCTTCAAAATTTCCATATAAACTTCCTCTACATAAGAGTCAAACTCAGATCTCAAAGGGTCCTATTTTGCATTTTTCATTGTTTATACTCAAGTATACCACTAGGATTTAAATGATTAATACCCTTTCGAACTTTTAGACATAGTGGAGCTGAGTGAAGAAAACTCTATTTGTCTATCTTCCTCTTGAATTCATTTCTTTTGGTACATCTTTACCAAATCATAACATTTATCTCGCACCTTTTTTTATTTCAATATTAGCATAATCTCCATAAATTTTTGGAAAGTAGAATTCAAGATAATTCATCTTAAACCTAGGATCCAACACAACTCCTATAGCCATAACAAGATTGACTTCAAACCAATACTTGTCAAGCTTAACAAGCATATTTTTAGCCATCCCCCTAATTATCTCATCATCATCAAACCTCCACTGATATAGTGCCAACTTAATGTCACAAACATGAGAAAATAACATATTCACAGTAGGATAATTTGTGCCAGAAAGTAATTCAGTAACCTTGTGAAATAACTCTAACTTAATACAAATTTTTTTTTTTGCCATTTCCCATTCTAAGTCGTCAAGAAGACTCTTATAATTCTTATCCAATTGCTTCAAACGAGGGAATACTTTCTAATAAAATATGGCATCTTTAAGCATTAAAAAAGTAGAATTATAATGAGTTTGACAATCAAGAGATAAATTCTTATTAGAAGACTTTATCTCTTGAGATGCAACCATTTTAAACTTCTCTTCCCTCTTTTGAGTTGCTGTCTAATATGCAACACTATCTCTAACTTTAGAGATGCATTCAATAATCACGTTTAAACCATCTTTCACAACCAAATTAATTATGTGTGCAGCACAACGCATATGAAAAATATCCCAATCCAACATCAATGAAGTACTATCTAAATTATCTAACAAATTAGGCAGCATTGAAATATTGCTAGAACAATTATCTAAAGTGAGAGTCAATATTTTACAATCAATGTTCCAATCCAATAAGCAATTCTTCAACTCATGGCCTATAACTTGAGCGGTGTGTGGAGCGGGGACATATATGAACCTAAAAATAAACCAAAAGATAGAAAGTGAGCATTTAAAATTAAACCAATTTTAAAAAACGTGAATATATAATTACAAAAAAATTAAAAATAATAGAAAAGTCACCTAATTATTCTACTATGTAAAGACCAAGTGTCGTTAATAAAATAACAAGTAACAGCCATAAAGCCTTTGTTTTGGTTACTAGACTTCCACATGTCACTAGTGATTGCAAATCGACTTCTATTGTTATCCAACATGTCCATCATTTTTCTTTTCTCAACATCATATATCTTCATGATGTCTCTCTTTAAAGTAGTACGTGAAATAGGTTTCCACATTGGCTGGAGCGAAAAAGAATACTCTCGAAATCCATGGTGCTCAATAATGCTAAGAGGGTATTCATGTAGAATGATCATCTTTGCACATTTTTGTCGAGAAACTTCAGCATCAAAATTCCAAGTTACTAACTCAATTCTATCTCTCTTCCTATTAGAATTGAGCAATGATTGTCGTATATCCCTTTCCTTTCACTTGAATGGGCATGATTTTGTATGACCTTTCAAGTGAGATGTTCCATATTTTGTATCCCCTCCTAACTTCTTTTCGCAATATTTACATATTGCCTTCCATACCCTATCAATTTTCTTTCTGTCAAAGTGTTTCCATGCTTCAGACTTCAAATTAGACTTTCTATCATCATCTTCACCACAAACTTCATGTAATGGTTGTGCCATTGTAATCTCATTTGGTGATATTGGTGTCGAGACATTAGTACTTGTATGTTCACCGGCTTTACTAGAAGTCCGACCACTTGTTACATCCACATTACCCAAGAGATTAACCTCAATATCCATGCTATTCTCATTTCTTCCTTGTGATGGTTCAGTGGTAAGCACAACCTAAAATTCAATATAGTCATATTAGATTGAAAGAGATAAGAGAAATAATAAATATTTATTATTAAGAGTATAATTTTTAATCTAAAAAATTAAGTACTGTAAGGTTTATTTTGTATTGGCAATTTTCGTGGACAAAATATTTGATTGTAATCTAGAGTAAGAGTTCACCGTTTAATCAGACGATACATGATGATGGAGTCACCAAGCTTGCAATGCCCATATGACAGGTAAAATATTCTATCATGCATACATCTTCACACAATTGTGCACTATACTTAGTATGGATCATAACGAAAAATAAATTGTGCACATGTTGGTCGATCGATCGAGTGTATAGTTCGATCGATCGAGTTATAGATCGATCGAGCGTGAAACGACTTCGATCTAGGTGCTCTCGGGTTGAACTAGATCGATCGAGAAAATTGATCGATCGATCGAGTCATGCATTGATCGATCGATCGAATGAGGTCTTAGATCGATCGAGGCATGTGCGATCAATCGAGTATAGACCGACTTCAATCTAACTGCTCTTGGGTTTGAAATTGCATGGTTAGATCGATCGAAGTTTTTGGATCGATCGATCGAGGCTTTGGATCGATCGATCGAGATCTGGTTAGATCGATCGAGTCTCTTTTTCAGTTCTTCTACAACTCTTTTTAATTTGACCCATATGTTACTTTTACTCATTTAATATTAAATGCAAAATCCTTATATGAGTAGAATTGTTGTGAAAGTTGGAATCCTTGTATGAGTAGAATTCTTGTCAAAGCAAAATCCTGATATGAATAGAATCATTGTATGAGTAGAATTCTTTTGAGAACTAAATCCTGATATGAGTAGAGTTGTAATCTATTGCAAATCCTTTTTCAAGTCAAATTGGACTCTATATAAGTGATGCTTGTTTGTGCAAAATACAACCCACACCGAAATAATATTTTCTACATCTGTTAAAGCTTTCAACGAAAAATCTTATTCTCTTCATCTATTAATCTTAGGCACTTTCTTGTTTTTAATTGTTTAAACATATTATGTGGTTATGTTTGAATAATTCACGTGCCTAATTGTCTTTCATGATATTTAGAATTGCATGATAGTTCTAGAGTTTATTAGCTGATTTGTTTTTACATCATATGCTGTTGAATCTGCTAGTTAGGATTTTTCATTGTTTGAATCCGCTCTAGGACACACTTTGCACTTGTGCTATTTGTGCTAACGTTTCAGGTGACGTGCTCGGTATTTCGTGTGACTCGAAATTACCGAAGTTGACGGGTTCGATTGATCTTGTGGGACTCAAGTAGATCGGAACGTTGGTCCGGATCCAGACACCTAGCTTGTGGAGGCTATGAAAGGAGTGGCGGCTCGTAAGTAAATTACAGAAAGGGGGATCTATCTGTGAAGGGTAGTTCTAGGACCTATGGTTGTAATTGAACATTGATTTTCATAGTGGATAGTTAGGTGGTCCGGTGGACCGGTGGTTTTCCTCTTAGGTCATTGGAGTGGCCTAGGTTGTTTCCACCTAAAAATATCGTGTGTTATTTTTTATTCCGCATTTTATCTTTACACGCGATTGCATGTCTGGCCGTTGTGATTAGGTTACATAATTAATATTTGTTAAAATTGAAAATAACCTATTTACCCCCCTCTAGGTATATTTGATCCGTAATTAAAAACTTTCAAGTACTATTATTTACTTTCTTACTTGACATGGTAGTACAACCCTAAACCTGAAGTTTGTAAAGCTATGAAGAACAACTCTGTAAAAAAAGTAAGTATTTATTATTATTATTATTGACAGAAAGTGAATAATTTATAAAATTAGCATTAAAATAATTTGCAACAAACAAAAAAGTCTAAAAGATAGAACGCTTATTATAGGAAGGGAAATAATACTTAACAAGACAAGAAGAAAGAAATACAATGACGCACTGAAACAAACAAAAATATAATGTGCCAAACATCGAATAAATAGAATGTGTTTAAAATACTATTTTCAAAGGCATTCCTGAAGTTGCTTCATTGTTTATTTGGGTTTAAAATACTATTTTCAAAGGCATTCTTATTATTTCTTTTTGCTTTTTCCAAAAGTTTCTCATTAGCTTGTACCAATCTTACAAGATAAAAACAATAGATCCATTAACAAAAAATTATACCAATGACCCCTAAGCAAAAAAATTTAAATAAAATTACATACAGACACCCTTCACAATACTTATCATACTTTCTATTAGAACTCATATTAAATAGGAAATTATAATTAAAAGTACTCATAAATGTTAATAGAAGTAAAAGCTTTAAGCTCACAGTGCAATACTGCAAGTTTTCAATGGAACCTATAACAATATACAATTTGTTAAATATCTTGTAGTATACAATGGAACCCACTCATTTTGAAATATCTTGAAGTATACAATGCAATACTGCAATGGAACCCACTCATTTTGAAACAAGAAGCTAATAACCCGAATAACAAAATCAAAATATGAGTTAGAGAGAGGTAGCTTACATATTACAGAAGAGGGGATGGAGAACGGGAAATGGTGAACGGGGAACAACGAGAGAGATTGGGAAATGGTACTGTTGTTAGTGTGGCCGTGTGGGAGAGGCAGACGGCTTTGAGGCCATGTGGGGGTGCCAGAAAGGTGGAGAGGCACTCACTTTCGGAGAAGAGGATCGCGGGTTTGAAAGTGTGGGGATTGGGGAATGGCATCGTTATTGGTGTGGCCGTGTGGGAGAGGTAGACTGCTTTGAGGCCGTGTGGGAGAGCTAGAGAGGCAGAGATCCCGAGGAGAGGCAGACACTTTCGGAGAAGAAGATCGCGCCATGGGTTGGAGCTGGAGACTGAAAAAAATAGTAGGAAAGAAATGAAAATGATTTAGGGATTAGGGTTACTTTAACATGTTTTCTATGTATTTAACTAATAACTAATTTTAATAAAAAAATACATTTAAATGTTATAATAGATACAAAACAAAAAGTGGTCTGGTAGATATAACAAGGGGTGTTGGCACTGCTACCCCAAATTCGAGTCCCCCGGTAAGCATTTTTAAGAATAAATTTTTATATATATTTAGATTAAATTTGTAAAATATATTTCGGGTACGGGTGGGAAAGGTTTTAAGTATAACTGTCCTCGTTCCGTCCCCAACAATTTATATCCGAGTATTACCTGTCCCCGTCCCCTTCCCCGCCCCCAAAATTAGCAAATATTAACCGTTCCAACGTTTTGGTTAACCGCAATTACTCGAACCTGCAGATAAAATGCCTCCCTAGCTATTGCAAATCATTTTAATACTTATGGCATGCAATGATGCAATTCAAAAAATAATTCAACCTCATTACCTATTTACAATTATTCAAAAAATAATTCAACCTCATTACCTATTTACAATTTCACATACTTTTTAAATTAAAATTTTAATTAACTAAGAAAATAATTTTACTTCTGAAAAAGATACCATGTTAGCTTGGTAGCTAAAGGGGTTAACAAATTCAGTAAATGATTAGTAAGGGAATTTATTAGAAGGCAACATGTCAGTAGTACTAACTAACCATAATAGAAGTTGAAACCCATATATGATTAACATGTCAAAACGCATGTTAGAAATTGATAAACCAGTTATAGTTAAATACTATACCCAACACCACTTGTCTATATTCCAATCTGAACCCATCTTAATACGAACCAAAGAACAATACTATCAAACAAATAAATATCATGGACTAAAAAAAAATCTGATTCCCAATTAAAAGAGCACCAACAGTAAGAGACACACAAATTAATTACTATCAGCCATTTTACTAAACACCTCCTGCATGTTAATATATGCATCTTTTTAAATGCTACAAGTTACACAACTATTAATCATAGTCTTTGATGTCATCACATGTCAATGTAACTTTGTATGCAAAAATCTCCTTCCTCAAAACCCATAAGACCAAAACTTCATTAAAATGTAATAAAAAGCTCTTTTCTCACTGTGTTTAATTAATTTTTTAGTACTATATATTAGTAAATTTTATTTAATTAAATAAGATTTTTTATAGTATTTTTTAAATTTAAATATGTAAGGTTTATGAGTGTTGACAATTTTCGTGGACAAAACAATTAATTGTAATCTAGTATCTAGAATCGTTGTCAAGTCAATTAATCAAAGTTGAAGAAATTACTGAGCTCTCAATATGTATGTATCAAGTAAAAATATATGTTTCAAGCATACACCATCTCACAATAATACACATACACTTAGAAGAATTTTTGTGCGCACAGTTAGATAGATCGAAGTGTTTTGATAATTTGTTTCACTTATCTTGCTTACTAATTTGATCTCGTTTAATATTGAAAGCAGAATCCTTAAATGAGTAGAATTGTTGTGAAAGCAGAATTCTTATATGAGGAGAATTGTTGTGAAAGTAGAATTCTTGTATGAGTAGAGTTATTGTGAAAGTAGAATCCTTATATGAGTATAATTGTTGTGAAAGCAAAATTCTGATATGAGAAATCCTTGTATGAGTAGAGTTATTGTGAAAGTATAATCCTTATATAAGTAGAATTGTTGTGAAAGCAAAATTCTGATATGAGTAGAATTGTTGTGAAAGATAAATCCTGGTATGAGTAGAATTGTTGTGAAAGCAAAATTCTGGTATGAGTAGAATTGTACTTTATTATCAATTCTCTCTTAGGTCAAATTGGACTCTATATAAACAACCTTTGTTAGAGAAAAAGGTACCACACTGCACATAATATTTTCTACATTTGGTGGAGCTTTCAAATAAAATTGTTTTTTCTTCATCTATTAATCTTAGGCTTTTTCTTGATTTATTTGTTCAAACATATTGTGTGATTATGTTTGAATAATTCATATGCCTAATTGATTTTCATGATATTGAGTTTTACATGATTGTTTTAGAGTTTGCTAGCTGATTTGGTTTTTACGTTGTATGCTATTGAATTTGCTAGTTAAGGTTTTTCATTGTTGAATCTACTCTAGGACACACTTTGTACTTGTGTTATTTGTGCTAATATTTCAGGTACTGAGGTGCCATGTTTGGTATTTCGTGTGACTCAAAATTATCGAAGTTGACGGGTTTGATTGATCTTGTGGGACTTAAGTAGATCGGAACGTTGGTCCGAATCCAGACACCTAGCTTGTAGAGGTTGTGAAAGGAGCAACGACACGTAAGTAAATTACATAAGGGGATCTATCTGTGAAGGATAGTCTAAGATTTGAGGTTGTAATTGAACATTGATTTTCATAGTAGATAGTTAGGTGATCCGGTGGACCGGTGGTTTTCCTCTTAGGTCATTATTGTGACCTAGGTTGTTTCCACCTAAAACTCTCGTGTGTTATTCTTTATTTCTGCATTTTATTTTTACACGCAATTGCATGTCTGGCCATTGTGTTTAGGTTACATAATTAAAATTTGATAAAATTAAAAATAACCTATTCATCCCCCTTCTAGGTATATTTGATCCGTAACTAAAAACTTTCAAAATATAATAAAATATCACCATGCTATAAAATAAAAAAAATAAAAAACATGCTTTCATAGAGAAGCAACTATAAATTTTAACAAACAACAAAAAGATGAAATAAGTGAAACTTCGAATACTTACTCTCTCTCGAATGAGGAACTGGAACGAGTTCACTGGAGCGACAAGCGATCTAACTTATCTACTGCTATCTTTCTTTTACCTTTTTTCTTAATTTGGTAAGACAAGCAATAAGATCGTAAAGAAAAAAAATAACAAAAGCAAGTGAAAAGAAGAGTAAGAAGAAATCAACTCACTCCTTTTTACCTTTATTTATTTTCGATATCTTTCCTCTGTAAGCAAGTCATTGTTTCAACTTTCAATGGCTAGGGTTTTTCATTTAAGGGAAAAACAAATCACTCATAAGAAGAGGTGAAAAACAAATCATTCATAATCCCTCTTACCTAAATCTGCTATGGTGACTACTGACTGGCTTCGCGGCGCATGTGACTAGTAGTGGCCAGTGGGCACTGGTTGACAGGGGACCTGGGGTGGACGGCCGCGATGATGCTCTTGGCTTGTCGAAGAAGAAGAGGTGAAAAATCTAGGTATATAACTTTAGGTTTATGATTTTCATTTTCCCCTTTTCTGCTTTTCCGTATGGGTACTTTACCCTTTTTTCTTTTTCTTTTAAACAAAAAAATTCGAGTTTAACGGGCTGATCAGACAAAGCCCGAATCTAGACCGAATTTTTTCGTGTTATTTGGGCCAACTCAATTTTGACCCAAATTTGAATCGTTTATGTTTGTTTCATGTTTTTTTGGTTTTTTTCAATTCGTTTATTTGGGTTTCGACACGAATTTCCACCCCTACTCTTAGGAATACACTGTAATGCTCTATTTTTTCTCACAATTTGTATAATCATTTATGATTTTTTACTTATTTTATCTCTTTTAGTAATAAAAAAATTTATTTTTTAATTTTACTTCATTTATAATTTTATAATCTTTATTTTAATATTATTATTTATTTTGATTACAATGCTTAAACAAACTTCGTAATAGTAATATTGTTTTATTTACATTCAACTCCATTATAATTACCATATACATTATTTTTACATTCAACGAACCAAACACCACCTTAGTATCTTCTACCATCGATTACGATTATAGCATCTATCACCAACATGAGATTCTTACGAAGTCTAATTTCTTAACAATTATAGAAATTTCAATAAACAATGGCCTTAAGGACATTCTTATTTGAGAATGCAAGTAACAAATATAAAGCTACTAAAGATATTGGATTTGTTTGAAAAATTACATAAAATTATATTCCTAAAATTTATAACAACAAAATAGCACAATAATAATATTAAATGTGATTGTTAACAAAAAAAAAAAAAAAGTGGTTGAATTGGACCAAGTTCATAATTAAAATTTTCACACTTTTTTGTCATATATAAAACCATTAATTAATTCTGTAATTTTATTCCAATTTGTCAAGTTTTCATTTTTTAGCAAAAAAGTTTAGAATTCCTAAAACTATAAAAAAAAAAAAAAAAAAAAAAAAAAATTAAATGCATAAATTTTTATAAGAATTTTAAAGCCAAAAATTTTCATATTGTGCCTAGTTATAAAAATAAGATTTTCATGTTCAAATTGTGTTAGTAAGATATATAAAATAATCCTAAATCTCGAGTTATTCAAAAATTGACATATTCAAAACATGTACTTCAAAAATTTATAACAAATTTAACATAATTTAATATAATTAAGTTTTTAACAAATAAATATTCGTTGAATTCGTCAAGAAATCTAGTTTAATATAAAAATAATTTAAAATTTATTTGAGCAGTATAAAAGTTCTAAAATAATTTCTTTTCAAGCTTCTAAAAAAATTATGTAAACAATTACCTTATAAAATTTTTAAAATTCCTATCAATATTAAATTTAAGACTTACAATCACCCAAAATTATATTATTAAATTATTCTTATTATTATTAATTAATTAAGATTAAAAAAAGATTAAATACAATACGAATATTATGAGAAATAGAAAATAGACATTACTTTTGTTGTAAGCCTTTGTAATAAGAAGATTGCTAATTTATAAATTATCTATGAAAAGTTTTAATTTTTTTTTCTTTTTTCTTTTCTAAATTGAAAAGAAGGATAGAGGGTGTTTTCATATAAATACTAAAATCTTATTATTTTATTTAATTACTTATTTTTTTAATATCTAAATTAAAAAAATCACATATCTTTTGGTGGAGGATTCCAAATCTTCCGAACACGTTATCTCCTTTTTATTTATTTATTTATAATTAATTACCCAACTATATTATTCTTATAATATAATAATAATATTTACACTTTTTTCTCTCTATATTTTTTTTTTAATATTACAAAGATACTTTGATTTTATTATGCCAAGAGTATTTGAATCCGGTCACACATGTAGAATATATTTTGCATATGCTCTCAACTATTCGTGTGAAAAACTTACTTGATAAAGCTAATAAAATGACTTAATTGACTTTTCTGATACATGAGTCATATATGCATCAACTTAACTTAACTGATACATAACATGCTGAACTTGTAACATCATATTAACCTGAATTAATATCATATTGATATGAATTAGACTGATAAATATCATGTTGAATTTGTAACATCATACTAAACTAAACTGATATCATATTGAGTTGTTAAACATTATACTAAGCTAAACTATACCAAATTTATTGGTCAGGATGTCTTACCAAGTCAATTGAATATTTTGAATATTGAGTAGAGCTAACTATCATGAATATTGAAGGGAAAGTACTCTGACAGTTCTAAAATATTTACTAAATTTGCAAACTTGATTAGAAACAAGTATAAGTAATGTTGGATCAAATTTTTTGTCCAACCTTCGTTTCCTGCCACGTCGATCTACACATCACTAGCAAACCACCCTAGAAGGTACAACACCGTGGGGTGTCATATCTTCTCTGATGCTTAATTTAAGTTCTTGAGAGAATTATCAAGATTAGAGAAGAGTTTTAGTAGTTTTGAGAAAGAGCTTATGCGTACCTTATTAGGTTTTGAGACCCTATTTAAAAGGTTTGGATGTATGAAATTTTGCCAAAGAAACCATATTAATTAATATTTATATTATTTAATAAAAATATAAATATGCTAGCCATTAATATACCTTATTTAATGAAAATTTACCTGACTGTGCGTTGATTGTATCATTTGAATTTTCTCCTGTTGACGTGGACTAATCAAATGATGACACACATACCTAGTTTAATTTTTACCCCGCACAAGCCCATTAGGCCACTTGGGCCACTTTAGCAGGGTAGGTGGTCTAGATTTTCTCTAGAGGTATGGTGGTTCAATGACAGTTGGCTTTGGGACGTCTTTATTAAGACAAGCAACTAGTATCCAAAATGTTTTCATGCCATTGTATTCTCATGGTCATAATCTTTCCACCATCTATTTTTGTGCCACAATCTAAGTCTCTGTTGGAAAATTACGAGAGGTCAAACTTTGGGAAAAATTCAACTATGGGGTACACGAGTTTGACTTCACAAAAGAGTTTGATGTTGAGCATGATTCTCCAAAATCTTTTCCTTATTTGACTTCTTGGATTCTTATTTGATGGGTGATTGACATCTGACCTTCCAACCTATATAAAGACTTGGTCACTCTAAACCAATTCACTTCAAAATCCAAGAATTAGAGCTTTGAGAGAAAAAAAGTTTTGAGAATAATAATTGACAGCACTCCAACAAGGTAAGTGGATGAAAATTCACTTTTCTTTTTACCTTTTTTCTTTAAGTTTGCTTTGAATATATGCATAGACTTAAGAATTAGGTAGAGCAGCATGGACCCTTAGAATTTTTTTTACCTTTCCTCTTGATCCACCTTGGTAGACCAGAAAATTTTCTAAACAATTTGGAACAATATATATATATATATTTTGCATATGTGGGCCAGGAGATAATTGTTCATTGGGAATATTGTTTACCCTATGAAATCATGACTGGTAAGATAGCACACACTCACAGCAAAATGGCTGACTAGTATGCTAAAAACATAAAAAACGGGAACAAAAACCCAAGCAGGAGCAGGACACAACACAGAGGTCAAAACTGGGGGGTTTTGCAGTCAGATCAAGAAAAGGAGAAGGAAAGAAAAGCTCCTATAACTTTAGACACACCATTAGAACTTACCGAAAGACTTTACTTTGACATACAAAATAGGGAGATCACCTTAAGCACCAAGAATGAAAGGTTCACCTTTAAGTTTTATCTAAATAAGGACTTACCTAGAAAAGCCGGTGAAGACTATTAATTGAATTTTAAGAGTGAATTTGAGGAGAGCAAGATCAACAATGAAACTCCAACTGTTTTGTTTGACTTAACCTTTAGGCAAGAATTGGGTGTTGGAAGCTTCCAAATTCTAAAATTAGGTCTTGATGCCTCAATAAAGAGGGAGAGGGCTTGGAACCCAATAATTAAACAAGATGATCTTGGCCCAACAACCATAAAAATCGTCAAGCAGTTGTTTGTAGAATATTATGTGTATTATCTACCTTTATGGATAAGAAGGGTCTAGTCAATGACCTAAAATGTGACACTTATTAGGAGACAACCCAAGTAATTAAAATTTTCTATTTATGTTTTACACTTAATTTTTTTAATTTCATATTTGAAGTGAATAAAGCAAGAGAGCAAGACAATGATGCTTAGATGGACATATCAAGTTGTGAAGACTATTGCATCATTGAGGGAGTTTTTCTTTACCTTATTTATTTTTATGTTGTTTCTCTATGTGTTTTGCACATTGAGGACAATATGCAATTCAAGTGTGGGAGAGGGAACTTTATTCTCTTCTTTTGTGATCAGTAGCTATTTTTAATATTTTAGGATAATTTTATAATAATTGGGTAGAAGTTGATGAGCATATAGAATCTAAATGCATGTATACTTGATATGAAATATATGACTCCAATGATAGAATTGGTTGGCATGACTAGGATAAGGAATTTAGCATGTTTATTGAGATACCTACATGAATCTTGTGTATGCTTGCTAGTTTTTATTAGATTGATTCATTTTATGAACAAGCTCATAAATTAATTTTTGTGTTCTTATTAGGAGAAATTTTTTTGTAATTTATGCTAGTTGATTAGGTCTTCCATGCTTTAAAATTTATTTGATCATCCCTTGAAGCGAAATCATAAATAGTATTTAGCTTTGGAAGTGATTTAAGCATTCATTGAATTGATTGAGTCTTTCAAGCTAACCTAAGAACATGCCCATAGTCACTAATTTGAGCATAAATAGACACATTCATATCTTTAAACCACATCTTAAGCCTAACCAAATAAGCACCAGCTTTACCCTTACACCTTTAGCTTGTGAGAAAATATTATCATATGTATATGCTATAGAGTAAGATGCAATATAGTGCACCCTATTAAAAAAATTAAAATAAAATAAAATTTAACTCACAACACCATCCTTATGAACAAAAGGGAAATAAAAGAGATGAATTCGAAAAAATAAGTTTGGAGGTGTTGTAAAGTTTTACAAAGAATATGGAATAAAAAATGGAAAAAAAATATAATAAGATAGGGTGTACCAAACATCAAATGAAAGCTAAATTGTGCCTTACATGTTGCATGAAGAATAAAAAGTAAGCTAAAGTGTGGAATAAGCCTAAATGTCACTATTTATCTACCCCCACCTAAGCCTTACATTACAAGCATGTAAGTCCTTTTGATCTTTAGTTAAATGCATGATTTATATTAGTCGAAGGGGTGTGAAAAATAGACATATGATATGTATTTTAAGACTTAATCTATTGGCATGCTGATATAAGTTAATTTCATGAGTACATTGAATACAACATGTGAAATTCACACACACACACATAAACCACTTCACCAAAAATCTTCCATACACTTGTATTGATGGAAAGTTGATTAATGGCATGTGAACTCTTATATGATAGTTGTACAATTTTTGAGGGGGATAATTTTTATTAAATATGCATGTATTAGATGAAAAATATTTGTGAATATTCTACCCATATTGGTTAGTGTTTTGTTGTTCATTGTTTGGGGTTTGCTTGAGGACTAGCAAATAGTTATGTTTGGGAGTGTGATAACTCTTCAAAAGTAGAGTATTTATCCACTTTTAAGCTAGATATTTGGATTATTTTGTACTTAAAATTGTTAAAATGACTCAATTTATATTTAATTATGTCAATGTAGCAGAAGGATGGCAAACAGAGTGAAAACGAGCCAAAACATGCAAAAATTAGTCTAAACTGTGGTGCACACATTATTGGACACAAATCAACACTGTCAGCTTTGCACTTAGGCGGAGAATTATTTGGGCTGCTGTGCAACCATGCACCTAGGCTGAGAAAAGTTGAGTTGTGGAGTGCATTTCTACACTGGTGATCTAAGATCCTTGAGTCGCAGCGTGCGTTGTTTGCCTGTGTGTGTAATATGCCAAATTTTTAGCTTTCTATTTGGACTAGTTTCCTATTTGGACCATGTTTCGTACTTTGATTATGATTGCTTGTGACCTAAAACACTTAGCCTATAAATATAATTCTTAACAACCAAACAATTCATTCAACAATTTTTACATTAACCTAAATATTTAAAGAAAGAGGCAATAATTCAGAGAATCAGAAATCAAGAGAATGATTCAAGATTGAAGGTGTTGGAGTTTAAGTCCTCCCTGGTGACAGTTGGGAGATTAGTGTCCCACGTGACAGTTGGAATATTGGTTGTATCTTTCTCTACCCTTGGATTTTATCTATTTTCTTGAATTTACTAATTGTCTTGTGATTTTATTGAATATGTGAGGACTTACCCCAACTCAACAATAGAGCATGTGACATGTCTAGAGAGAAGATAAGAACTAGCATTCTAAATTGACCTTGGTTTAACTTGAAAATTTTGTGTAAGAAATTTATAAAAATTTGGGCAAAATTTTCCCTAATTATTGAACTATATTTCCTGCAATAAATGACCATGATTATAAAAGATAAATATTTTGACAATCCAACAAACTTTATATAAATTTACATATCTAGAAAGTGGCTCATGACCAAGCAATACTACATACTATTAGATACATACAATACAACACAAAAGACTTCTTGCCTTGGTCACTAGTCAAAAACACGAAGTCAGAAAACATTGTACATGGTGGAAAGGAGATAAAAGCAACAACCTAGACTGCACAATAAAAGATGGATCCTAAGCCTCAAAACTAAAGGCCTTAAAACTTGTTACTTGAGGGAGGAAAATAAATATAAAGAGTGAGGTTGAAAGCTCAATAAGTGGATAAGTTTTATAAAATAACATAGTATGCATGTAAATTGTGTATGAACTGTCTCTAAATTATCATGAAATGCATGCTAAAAATAAAAACCTGTACATTGTCTTTATGGTAAAATAATGAACTCATAAATGTAACCTGAGTTTCATGAAATAATCATAATTTGATACTTGTGAAACTATGCATGACATGCTCATGACTTATAATGAAATAAGATTCTAATAAATATTTATATGTCCATGATCTTCAGAATATAAAATGTTATGATTAATATGTAAATAAAATGTAGAACCATAAGAACAATTTTTTTTTATTACAACGAAAACTTGCAGATCTGGTCTCACATGGAGTCTCATTTAGCCCTAGCACTAGCTCTCAATTACACACATGGGATATTTAATCAATCATGGAGGAGATATTTAGTACTAGTGCTAGTGCTAGCTCTCAACTACTCATGTGGGGAACTTGCTTGATACAACCATTAAAATGTCTCAGTTGGCTCTGCTGATACATGAATCATGTGCGCAATGACTTAATTGAACTTGTCATCACACTGAACTTATAACTTGATACTGAACTTGTAATATCATATTGAGTTGGTAGACACCATAGTAAGCTGAACTAGACCAAATATGTTGGTCACGATGTCTTACCATATTATTGCATATCTGAATTCTGAGTAGAGCCAATTATCATGAATACATAAGGGAAAGTACTCTAGCAGCTATAAAATATTTACTAAACTTGTAAGAAGAAATAAAAACTAGCATATGTAATAAAATTGATTTAATCTTAATTTGCTTGCAACTAGCTTACATATATTTGACTGATTCTAATAATGAAAATAAGATATATTCTCATGGTGTACAAGTTATTGAAGTTCATTGAAAATTGATATATGTTTTTCCAGTACTAGTTAACATTGTTTAGACACCGACCTGTTGGTCATACTAGACATTCAACTTACCGACTTGAAGCTCGTACTATGTAAGCCCAGCAAATCATTCAGCCCGATTTTGACCTGTCTGACTAAATTAAAGATCAGGCCGGTCTCATTAGAGGTTGTATTTCATTTTATTTATATATTTTATGTATAGATTACATATGTACCCCCATTAAAAAGTATAACACCTATAAATATCCAATAAAAGGCCATCAAGCCACCAGCATTTATCACATCATTTATTACTTTCTCGATTCTCTCTCTACTCTCTCTTAAACCTGATCTATCTCCCAACATTTTGGCACCCACTGTGGGCCTTAAGAAAAACAGACACGTCAATTTACTTTGATCCCCTCCAATAGTAAGATCAAATCAGGTTCTCACAATAATCTCACCTAGACAATGAATAAGATCAAACCCTAAAATCTTGATCGACAACATGGTTGGAACCTGAGCTGTAGATCGTAGTCGACCTAATGCTTGTGACGAGTATGTCGAGCCAGATGTACCTGAGGGAATGGCCGAGGTAAAAGTTTGGACTTTCAATAACCCCCAAGAGCAGTTGTTGCAACAACTCTTAGATATTCAGAAGTCGATGTTGGAAATGAAGGATGAGATGATAAAAGAAAATCTCGAGCTGAGAAGGCAGGTAGAAGCATTATCTGACAGATTTCAAAAATCTCAAGACGCCGAGATTCTATGAAATATGGGAGCTGGTGTCGACGAGGGAGATGACGAGATCGAGCGAGGTGTTCGGAGAAATTTTGGGTTGTTTATTGAACTTACTAAAACAAAACCACGGACCTTAGAGGAAGCTTATGAAGAAGCAAGGAAATTTGTCAATGTTGAAGGGTAATTAAGGTCAAATCAAAGTGAGAGCTCGACCTTCGATCACACTCTCAAAAGGAAAGGGAAATGTGAACTAGTCCTGACCGGGATAGGATGAGTAGCGGCTCTGCACAAAAAAGAATAATGGGCCCATCATTCAGGAGGAAAAATAGCTGGATAAGAAGTATTGAACCTTGGGGAAGGTCTTTATCACTGCTACAACTAAAAGATTGCAATACCCAAGTGTAGGTTGTCTCAAGTAATAAAACTCGGGATTCCGAGTGTCGATCCTCAAGGAATTGGAAGGAACTGTATTAGATCAATAGAAATATGCAATGTTAACTATTTGACAATAAACAAAGTTTCAGTAAACGAAAGCACTAGAGCTTCTAGGATCCTCTTTGACAAACTTGTAATTAATGTTCTCCATTCACAATATAACTCAATTAAGAATCATCTAGGAAGTGATCTTAATTGGAAGATGGAGAGGTTATTGCATGACTATATTAAAAAGATAACCCATTCTTAACTATAATATGTAATAAAACCTATGAACTTGAAATGTTGAGATAGTCTAAGCATTCAATGTACCATGCACAATGTTAACAATGAATTAAAGTCTCAAACAAACCAAATACAATTTTAGTACATATGATTTAATTAATTGAAGGATTTCATTGAAGAACAAAAGAAGAAATGAAGAACAACATTACAAATTTATCAAAGTATCACCCTTAGCTCTAGCTAAGGTTCTAGCAAGACATATTGTAAATTACACACAATAAAACTAAAAATGAACAAGACAATATGAAACTCTCAAATTCTAGCTTCCCTCCTCTCGTTTGTTGTGTAAATGCCCTCCTTTTATAGGCAATAAAACGAGCATATGCTAGTGTGAATGTGAGTTGTCATTGTGGGCTCATGATTCAATTAAGCATCTCCATGTCGGCCATTTTTTGCTCTTTACACTCCGAATTGGACAATATGGTCAACATGAACGTTGTAGAGTATTAAGTTAGCTTTACAACGCAACTTGAATCATATCATTCCAACATCTACAGCTCAAGATATGATTATTTTACTGAACCATGTGCAGTGATGGAGTTGTAATGATTCAATTAAGCATCTTAATGTCGGCCATTGTCTGCTTTTCTACACGCCGATTTGGTCAACATGGTCAAAATGAAAATTGTAGATAATTAAGTTATTGTTACAACACAACTTGAATCAGATCATTCCAACATCTACAACTCAAGATATGAGTATTTTACTGAACTATGTGCAGTAGAGGCTGAAAAACGCATTTTTCATGCAAGTTGCTTGAATGGTCAATACACATCAAGTTGAATGCACCTAAATTCATTCATAATAAATATAAGTCTCTCATATCATATTAAATCAACATTTATTCATATAGATATGTTTAATTAAAATAATGTGATGAGACTTCTTAATTGGTGCATAAGATAGCTTAATTAACAAAATAATATGTATAAATGTCTATGAAAATATATGCAAGTAATGCAATTTTAGACATTTATCACACCCCCCAACTAACATTTTGCTAGTCCCTAGCAATCTTTGTGATGGTCAATAAAGAGTTTTAAATTCAACTTAATCTTTGGCATAAACTTAGTTGAGTGAAAAATTTCTTCCAAATCAAGTTATTAAAACTAGCAAAGAATTAGAAAAATAATATATGCATATTAACTAGGAAAACACATTCAATGTTATTAATTTATACGAAAAATACTTGTTATCAAAGCTAAATAAAATTTATCATTGCTTAGAAATAACATGTCTATAGGTTTCTCAAATAGGATTGGTAAGTTTGACATTAGAAAATGTTTATAGAAGATTAAATGAGATAATGTCTCTTACCATACTAAAATAATAAACTGGAATAAGAATGAAATGATAGCAGGATTTGTTTACGCACAAGAAAAATGGAAGAGTGGTTTGAAAGAATGTGATGTGATATGAAATTGTAAAACTTGTACCTCTTTATTTTCTTTACCTTTTTTTTTTTTTTTTTGATTTTTTTTTTTTTTTTTTTTGATTCAATTTTTTTTTATATGTGTTATGAAACATAAAACAATACTAGTATTTATTTCAAACTATAGTTCTCTTAGATTCAAAAAGAAGCTTTGATTGGGATGTAACCATAGCTAACAAAATAACAATCAATATAAATAGAGGCTTCTTCTTCTTTCTTCTTTTTTTTTTTTTTTTTTTTTCTTTTTCTTTTTTTCAATTATAACAAGGCTCTGGTTCAATTGTCTTTCCAAAAAGGAAATAATTTGAATGTTGGCTAGCAAAGCTCAAATGGTTCAAGAATTGTTTCCCAATTATTTTCTAGAGAACTTGAATAGTTATTCATATCTACTAGCAGTTAGAGTTTCAATAAACACTTCTCTCTTTTTTTTTTTTTTTTTTTTGAGGTATTGGTTACTTAAGATCATAGATTATCATCACATATATAACAGAAGTACATGAGTTCTAAGAATGGTAGGGAAATAAATATTCACTCTAAGAAAAATTGAAAGGCTCAAACACTCACTTGAAAATTTATTCAACTTGACATGAAATTTATCAAATAATATATTTCATTTTTGCTTTTCAAACTTGTACCTTCATATTCATCAACAACTATGACATGCTATCATAAGAAAAAGTATATGTTATTTGTCTAAGCCAAGATAATTTTTACTACTTGATGGTGGAAGATTTTTTTTTTTCAACAAATGTTTTGCCAAAAATAAATTAAACTTAAACTTCTTTACCCCCCAACTTAAATGAGACATTGTCCTCAATGTTAAAAGAAGGCAAAATGAGAGAATACAAGATAGGCTAAAGTAAAGAGAGTTTAGATATCACCTTGATGGATGTAGAAGCTTTTATTGAACACTGCATTAAACACACTAACAAAATATCAAAGAGAACATGTGAAAGAAAATTACACACAAAACATAAAAATGAAAGAAAATTCCTACACAACAAGAAAAATGATCTTAATCCTTATATGTAGGGTTCTCCAAAACAATGGACTCATTCTCTTTTGAAAAATTCTCAAAAAATGGTTTCAATCGTTGCCCATTAACCTTAAAGACATTACCATTCTTTGAATTTTCAATTTCTATAGCCCCATTTGGATAAACTTGTTTAACAATGAAGGGTCCAGTCCATTTTGAACGTAACTTTCCAGGAAATAAATGTAACCTTGAATTATACAAGAGAACTTTTTGTAAAGGTTGAAAAGATCTTCTAAGAATGTGTTTATCATGAAATTCCTTTGTTCGTTCTTTGTAAATTCGAGAATTCTCATAAGCTTCATTTCGTATTTCCTCAAGTTCATTCAATTGAAGTTTTCTTAGTGAGCCTGCCTTATCTAAATTGAAATTAAACATTTTAACAGCCCAAAAAGCTTTATGTTCCAATTCAACAGGCAAGTGACAAGCTTTTCCAAAAACAAGTCTATAAGGAGACATGCCAAGTGGTGACTTAAAAGCTGTTCTGTAAGCCCAAAGTGCATCAGTTAGTCTTAGAGACCAATCTTTACGATTTGGATTTACTGTTTTTTCCAAAATATGTTTTATTTCTCTGTTTGCAAGTTCAGCTTGTCCACTTGTTTGTGGGTGATAAGGGGTTGACACTTTGTGTGTAATTCCATATTTTTTCATCAAAGCCTCAAAAGGTCTATTACAAAAATGTAAACCCCCATCACTGATAATGGCTCGAGGTATTCCAAATCTTGATAAAATATTTTCTTTTAAAAATTTTAAAACAATTTTGTGGTCATTAGTTCTACAGGGAATAGCCTCAATCCATTTGGAAACATAATCAACTGCCACTAAGATATATACATAACTGAAAGAAGAAGGAAATGGACCCATGAAGTCAATGCCCCAGCAATCAAAAATTTCAATGGTTAAAATAGGGTGCAATGGCATCATGTTTCTACGAGTTATTCCTCCCAACTTTTGACAACGATCACAAGATTTGCAAAATTCATATGTATCTTTAAAAAGAGTTGGCCAATAAAATCCACACTGCAAGATTTTTGCAGAGGTTTTTTTCGATGAAAAATGGCCACCACATGCTTGAGAATGACAAAAGGAGATTACATTATGAAATTCCTCATCAGGCACACATCTTCTTATGATTTGATCTGAACAATATTTAAAGAGATAAGGGTCATCCCAATAGAATTTTTTTACCTCACATAAGAATTTTTTCTTGTCTTGTGTACTCCAATATGATAGAATTTTTCTTGTGACAAGAAAATTAGCAATATCAGCAAACCAAGGTAATTTAGAGATATTAAAAAGTTGTTCATCTGGAAAAGTGTCCTTGATTGGTGTAGCCACAACTGATTCATCAAACACAAGTCTTGATAAGTGATCTGCCACCACATTATCTACTCCTTTCTTGTCTTGAATGGTGAGATCAAATTCTTGGAGTAAGAGAATCCACCTAATGAGTCTAGGTTTGGCATCTTTCTTTGACAAAAGATATTTCAAAGCTGCATGATCACTAAAGATAACAATTGGTGAGCCAACAAGATAAGATCTAAATTTATCTAATGCAAATACCACTGCAAGTAGTTCCTTCTCAGTAGTGGAATAATTCATTTGTGCACTATTCAAGGTTCTACTTGCATATGAAATTACAAAAGGCTTCTTATCCTTTCTTTGACCTAACACAGCTCCAACTGCAAAATCACTTGCATCACACATAATCTCAAAAGGTAAAGACCAATCAGGAGGTTGCATAATTGGAGAAGAAGTAAGCATGGATTTAAAAGTCACAAATGCTTCTTGGCACTTATCAGTCCACTCAAAAGAAGTTTCTTTTACTAAGAGATTACACAATGGTCTAGATATAACACTAAAGTTTTTGATAAATCTCCTGTAAAATCCAGCATGTCCTAAAAATGATCTCACATCTTTAACACACTTAGGAGTGGGAAGGTTTGCAATTAATTCAATCTTAGATTTATCAACTTCAATTCCTTTAGAAGAAACTATATGACCAAGAACAATACCATGATTCACCATAAAATGACATTTCTCCCAATTGAGCACAAGATTATTTTCTTCACATCTAATTAAAACTTTCTCCAAATTTGATAAACAATCATCAAATGAATCACCAAAAACAGAAAAATCATCCATGAAAACTTCAAGATAATGTTCAATCATATCACTAAAAATACTAAGCATGCATCTTTGAAATGTAGCTGGTGCATTACATAATCCAAATGGCATCCTACGGTAAGCAAATGTACCAAAAGGACATGTGAAAGTTGTCTTTTCTTGATCTTCAAATGCAATTACAATTTGGTTATATCCAGAATACCCATCAAGGAAACAATAAAATTCATGTCCAGCCACTCTTTCTAGAATTTGATCCAAAAAAGGTAAAGGAAAATGATCTTTCCTAGTCATTGAGTTAAGTTTCCTATAGTCAATGCACATGCGCCAACCAGAGATGGTTCTAGTTGGAATCAACTCATTATTTTCATTTTTGACTACAGTAACACCAGATTTCTTTGGAACAACTTGTGTAGGGCTAACCCACTTACTATCAGAAATAGGATAAATAATTCCAGCATCTAAAAGTTTAAGAATTTCATTTCTTACCACCTCTTTCATCTTAGGATTGAGCCTTCGTTGCATTTCTCTAGAGGGCTTAGAATTTTCCTCTAGATATATATTATGTGTGCAAATCAAGGGGCTAATTCCTTTTATGTCAGCTATGGTCCATCCTATTGAATTTTTGTGCAATAACAAAATTTCCAGTAACTTACTTTCTTGAGATTCATTTAGTTTAGAAGAAATTATTACCGGAAATGTGTTGTTTTCACCCAAGAAGGAATATTTAAGATCTGAAGGTAGTGTCTTTAGTTCTAAATTTGGATGTTGAACACTTGATGGTACAGGAGCATCTTTTCTTTGTGGTAAATCTTCAAATTTTTGCCTCCAGACACCTTTTTTTGGTTCCTTAGAAAAATTAAACAAAGAAGACATGTTAGGAATTTCAAGCTTAGTATCATTACAGCTAGCTAAACTATCTTCCAAAATATCAAGAGAAGTAAAATGATCATACACAATTTCCTCAATCAAATCTATTTCATGCACATTGTCATTATCTTGAGGTTGTTTACAAATATTAAACACATTTAATTCCAATGTCATGTTTCCAAAAGAAAGTTTTAAAACACCATTTCTACAATTTATTAAGGCATTAGAAGTTGCAAGAAACGGTCTTCCTAAAATGACAGGAATTTGAAAATCAGTATTCAACACAGGATGTGTATCCAAAACAATGAAGTCAACAGGATAATAAAATTTGTCAATTTGAACTAACACATCTTTTACAATACCCCTTGGAATTTTAATAGAACGATCAGCAAGTTGAAGTGTTGTTGTTGTTGGCATAAGTTCGCCTAACCCTAGTTGGTCATACACATTATATGGCAACAAATTAACACTTGCACCTAAATCAAGTAAAGCACGTTCTATTTTAGTATTTCCAATAACACATGTGATTGTTGGACAACCAGGATCTTTGTATTTAATTGGGGTATTTTGTTGAATAATTGCACTCACATTTTCAGTCAAAAATGCTTTCTTTTGCACATTAAGTTTTCTCTTGACAGTGCACAAGTCTTTCAAAAATTTTGCATATGATGGAATTTGCTTAATTGCATCCAACAAAGGGATGTTGATTTTGACTTGCTTAAAAAGTTCAAAAATTTCAGAATTTTGATTCAACTTTTGAAGTGGCTGTAATCTTTGAGGGAATGGTGCAAGAATGGGGCCTTTTTCAACATCACAAGACTTAGACTTATCATCTTCATCAAGGTTTTTTAACTTTGGTGTTTCATTTGATTCTTGCTTCTTTGAAAAAATGGTTTTGTCAATAACTTTGCCACTACGAAGAGTAGAAATAGAATTGGCATTTTCAGGTGGTGTATCACAAGAACTAGAATCACTTACATGAAATTGACCTGAAGGATTTGGTTGAGGTTGAGCTGGAAATTTACCTTTTTCTTGAATGCGCAAAGAAGAGGTCAATGTTGAGAGTGTATTTTTGATCTCATTTAAGGCTTGTGAAGTTTGATTGTTTATGCTTGTTTGTCCTTGCATGAATGTTTGCAATGTTTCCTCAAGATTTTTTGACTTTGATTGTGTATGATATGGAGAAAAATTTGAATTCCCTTGAGAAGGCACAACATGAGCATTATTATCATTTTTTCAACTAAAATTGGGATGATTTCTCCATTCAGGATTATAAGTGTTAGAATAAGGAGAAGAAAATGGCTTTTTGAAAACATTCATAGCATTTGCTTGGTCATGTAACACTTCTTTGAAAACTGGAATATTTGGACAATTTGTTGTGGAATGTCCCACGACTTCACAAATGCTACAAATTTCATCATTTTGCATAGATTTGACTTCTTTAACTTTTCTTAATTCCATGGCTTCAACTTTTCTAGTTAAATTTGCAATCCTAGCATTCAAATCATCTTCTTGATTAAGGTGATATTTTCCTCCATTAGAACTAGAAATATTGGATCTTATAGAATTTTCAAAAGTACTTGTTGTTTGCCAAGATTGAGAATTTTCTGCCAAATGAT
Source organism: Elaeagnus macrophylla (assembly GCA_029378325.1). NCBI lineage: Eukaryota > Viridiplantae > Streptophyta > Magnoliopsida > Rosales > Elaeagnaceae > Elaeagnus > Elaeagnus macrophylla. Next base: position 45,081,168 of record CM055641.1, on the reverse strand, counting down.
CTAAAAATTCAAAAGCTTCTTCAGGTTCTTTATCAAGAAATTCACCATTGCACATTGTTTCAACAAATTGTTTTGTTTCAGGTGCTAAACCTTCATAGAAAAAGCTTATAGTCCTCCATTTTTCAAAACCATGATGTGGACAAGAATTTAACAAATCCTTAAAACGTTCCCAACATTGAAAAAATTGTTCATTTAATTTTTGGGAAAAATTTTGAATTTGTCTTTTCAAAGCATTAGTCCTATGGCTTGGAAAGAATTTTTTTAAAAATTCAGTTTGCATTTCTTGCCATGTGCCAATGGATCTTGGTTTTAAAGAATTCAACCATGTTTTTGCTTTATCTTTTAAAGAAAAAGGAAACAATTTTAGCCTAACAATTTCATCACTACATGTTTGGTCATTGAAAGTAGAACACACTTCCTCAAAATCCTTAAGATGCAAATATGGACTTTCAGATTCTAAACCATGAAAATTTGGAAGTAGTGGAATCATACCTGGCTTAAATTTAAAATTATTAGCATTAAGAGGAAAAATAAAGCAAGAAGGAGAAGAATTTCTTGGAGGTTGTAAATAATCACGCATGGTTCTTATAGGTTCATTTTCATCATGCACACTTTCATTTTCAGCCATGGTGTTAATTGTGTGTGAGTGTTGAGGTAAATCCAAAAGATTGTCAAACAAGTTTTCAGTATTAACTTTAATTAAACGACCAGAATTTTTGTCCCTGCACCAAACTATCATATATCAACAAAACATAAATTATAATAATAGTAAATAATCTATATACTTTCCTTGACGCAATTCCCCGGCAACGGCGCCAAAAACTTGCTACAACTAAAAGATTGCAATACCCAAGTGTAGGTTGTCTCAAGTAATAAAACTCGGGATTCCGAGTGTCGATCCTCAAGGAATTGGAAGGAACTGTATTAGATCAATAGAAATATGCAATGTTAATTATTTGACAATAAACAAAGTTTCAGTAAACGAAAGCACTAGAGCTTCTAGGATCCTCTTTGACAAACTTGTAATTAATGTTCTCCATTCACAATATAACTCAATTAAGAATCATCTAGGAAGTGATCTTAATTGGAAGATGGAGAGGTTATTGCATGACTATATTAAAAAGATAACCCATTCTTAACTATAATATGTAATAAAACCTATGAACTTGAAATGTTGAGATAGTCTAAGCATTCAATGTACCATGCACAATGTTCACAATGAATCAAAGTCTCAAACAAACCAAATACAATTTTAGTACATATGATTTAATTAATTGAAGGATTTCATTGAAGAACAAAAGAAGAAATGAAGAACAACATTACAAATTTATCAAAGTATCACCCTTAGCTCTAGCTAAGGTTCTAGCAAGACATATTGTAAATTACACACAATAAAACTAAAAATGAACAAGACAATATGAAACTCTCAAATTCTAGCTTCCCTCCTCTCGTTTGTTGTGTAAATGCCCTCCTTTTATAGGCAATAAAACGAGCATATGCTAGTGTGAATGTGAGTTGTCATTGTGGGCTCATGATTCAATTAAGCATCTCCATGTCGGCCATTTTATGCTCTTTACACTCCGAATTGGACAATATGGTCAACATGAACGTTGTAGAGAATTAAGTTAGCTTTACAACGCAACTTGAATCATATCATTCCAACATCTACAACTCAAGATATGATTATTTTACTGAACCATGTGCAGTGATGGAGTTGTAATGATTCAATTAAGCATCTTAATGTCGGCCATTGTCTGCTTTTCTACACGCCGATTTGGTCAACATGGTCAACATGAAAATTGTAGATAATTAAGTTATTGTTACAACGCAACTTGAATCAGATCATTCCAACATCTACAACTCAAGATATGAGTATTTTACTGAACTATGTGCAGTAGAGGCTGAAAAACGCATTTTTCATGCAAGTTGCTTGAATGGTCAATACACATCAAGTTGAATGCACCTAAATTCATTCATAATAAATATAAGTCTCTCATATCATATTAAATCAACATTTATTCATATAGATATGTTTAATTAAAATAATGTGATGAGACTTCTTAATTGGTGCATAAGATAGCTTAATTAACAAAATAATATGTATAAATGTCTATGAAAATATATGCAAGTAATGCAATTTTAGACATTTATCAATCACCCTTTAGAGGACCTCCTCTAAGGGTAAGCCTGGCCGAGGCTGTACTCGAAATGGAGCGTGAGCAAAATGTAAGGTGGCCACAACAAATGAGGACATTAGGAAGGGATATTGCTAAGTGGTGTGCATTCCACAAAGACATCGGTCATTAAACACACGACTGCAGGCATCAAAAAAACGAACTGGAAGATTTACTTTCGAAGGGGTATTTGAGACATTTGGTCAACGAAAATGGTAAAGGTGTCGGTCCTCGCCAACAAGGAAGCAAGCCTATTTTTCCAACATCTCAACCGGGAAACAAAAATGCTCACACGACACCAACAACATAAGAACAATATACTCAATACATGGAGGACCAGGCTATCGCAGAGATTCAAATAATGCTCGAAAAAGATATGCCTAAGCTATAGTTAATCGTGAAGGGCTCGAAATTTATGGCAAAAAAGGAGGGTCAAAATCGGAAGCAATCATGTTTAACAAGGAAGATGAAGTTTCTAGCTCACATGAACCCCCTGGTCATCACTTTGAAAGTAAGCTCGTGCATTGTTTGCGAAATACTTGTCAATACCGGTAGTTCAGTTGACCAGCTCTTTCTGTCCACTTTACATGCCTTAGGGTTGGGAACCGAAGACATGATTAATAGAGAAATTCCCTTAATAGGTTTCAATAATAGCACCTCCAATGCAGTAGGCACTATCAAGTTGCCTGTTGATGCACCCGAATCAATGGTAATGTCCAACTTTGTTCGTCGATTGTCCTACTCACTACAACATAATCCTGGCACGACCATAGATGCACAAAATGATAGCATTTCCCTCAACATATCACCAAGTCGTGAAATACCCCACTAATAACAGTATCCTTGAAGTTCGAGGAGATCAAGGTAAAGCTCAGAGTTGTTACAATGCAACCATGAAAGGAATTCAGACCAAATAGCAACTACAGAATAGTCCAGTTAATGGGTCTAAGAAACATGATAACTGAGTGGGGGTCATCAACTCTGACAAAGTTGAACTAATCCCTATAGAAGAAGGGAGTGACGGATATTAAAGGTGAGTACTGACCTACCGGAGAATACAAATGCTATCTTGTCTCCTTCTTAAGAAGTAATATTGACATCTTTGCTTGGAAGCTAGAAGATATGCTCGAAATAAACCTGGGATTCATCACCCACTGGTTAAATGTTGATCCCGAAAGGAAACTTGTCCAACAAAAGAAGAGAAAGTTTCCCCAAGAAAAGAACGAGGTCATTAAAGCAGTGGATACTTTGATTCGCATGAATGTCATAAGAGAGGTGCGTTAGCCCACCTAGCTCTCAAATGTTGTCCTCGTCAAAATTTGAATGGAGATCCAAGAATGTGTGTCACATTCATCGACCTAAATGACGCTTGTCCGAAGGATTGTTATCCGTTACTGAGAATAGATCAATTGGTTGATGCTACCTTAGCTACAGTTTGATGAGCTTCTTGGATGCATACTTGGGCTACCATCTAATTTATATGGACAAAGAGGATGAGGGAAAAACATCCTTCATCATTGAGGTAGGTACTTTTTGGTATAACAGAATGCCATTTGGTTTGAAAAATGCAAGCATGACGTATCAATGGATAGTAAATGATATGTTCAAGCCCATGCTCGTAAAGAATATGGAAGTATATGTTGACGATATGGTGGTCAAAACGGTGAATAAGAACGAACACATCAAAGACCAAGGAGAGGCATTCAGTATCATGAGGTGGTATGGGATGAAGTTGAACCCAAGAAAATGTACTTTCAGGGTCAACGACGGAAGGGTCTTAGGATATCTGGAATCATCCCGAGGAATTGAAGCCAATCTTGACAAAATAAAGGCATTGCTCGACATGAAACCACCCACAAATCTGAAAGGGATCCAAAACTCAATGGGGGGGATTACAACCCATAATCGTTTCATCTCGAGATGTACAAACAAATGTATGCCATTCTTCAAACTTTTGAGAAAAAACACCACCTCATTTTCGAACGAAGAATGTGATCTGGCATTCACAAAAATCAAAGATTACCTTGGGTGCCCACTGATCATCATGAGCCCATTAGAAAATGAGATTTTGTACCTCTATGAAAGCTCAAGCAGTCATAGAATTTGTAGCCGAGTTCACCAAATGTCTAGAAAAACCACAGGGGTCTAAGATCAATGAGAATCATTAAGAGAGCGTGTTCGGTAAATGGTGCGCTTGTGTTGATGGAGCTAATAACTTCAAAGGAGTAGGCATCGGAGTTGTCATTACCGATCCAGAGGGACATGTTTATGAATACTTCGTCAAGATAGCATACCAAGTTACCAACAATGTGGCCGAGTATGAGGTCGCAATTTTCAGGGTTATGACTGCTAAAGAGTTCAGTGCTAGAAAATTGGACCTACTTAGTGACTTAAGGCTCGTTGTTATTCAATTTCAGGCTCGTTCGAAGCCAAAGATGATAAGATGAAGAGGTACCTAGAAAGACTAAAATTGGGCAACTGTCCAGAAGTAGCAACAGTCATGCCAACGCATTAGCAACTTGGGCTTCCTTACACAATACCTGCGAAAGCAGAGTCATCAATGTTACCATATTGTCCAAGGCCAACCCAGTTGAAGCCATCAAAGTTGTTAGTCAGGTCGAGCAAGTCAACAAAACTTGGTTCACCCCCTTTTTGAAGTATCTAACCGAAGAATCTCTACCGGATGAGAAAAAGAAAAGTCGAGCAATTATTTTTAAGAGCGTCAATTATTTTATACGAAATGGGTTGCTATACAAGAAAACTACCCCGAGCTTTGGACTATTATGTGTCAACGAACTATCTGTAGTACAAATCCTCAAAGAAGCACATGAAGGAGAATGCGAGTCGCATTCTGGGGGCATAAGTTGTCACAAAGGATAATATGACAAGGATACTGTTGGCCGACTATGCAAAATTTTCTCAATATTGCGATAAATGTCAGCATTTTGGCTCGCTCACACACACTGCGGTAAAACATATGACCGGAGTCATAAGTCCGTGGCCTTTCTACAGATAGGGATTGGATATTGTCAGACCCTTACCACAAGCAATTGGACAGAAAAAGTTTCTATTAGTTGCCACAAATTATTTTACTAAATGGATTGAGGCGGAGGCCTTAAGTCAAATCTGTGAGATTGAAATCATCAACTTCCTTTAAAAATCCATAATTTGTCGGTTCAGTCTTCCTAGGTAGCTGGTTATCGATAATGGGAAATAATTTGTAGGGAAAAAGGTAAAAGATTTCACCTTAAAGTACAGAATAGAGCTCAACCATTCATCACCCTATTATCCACAAGCCAATGGTCAGGCCGAGGCATCAAATAAGTTAATACTTACTCTTTTGAAAAAAAGCTCTCGTCGTCGAAAGGAAATGGGTTGAAGAATTACTCGAAGTGTTATGGTCGATCCGAAATAGTCATCAGGAGGCAACAAACGAGTCACCAATTGCCTTGGTCTATGGGATAGAAGTGGTGAGTGATACCTACGGAAGTTATCTTCCCTACACCTCGGTCTAGTATCAATGAAGAGCAAAACAGTGTAGAGTGAACACTAGATTTGGTTTTATTTGAGGAACATCGAAGCAAAGCTATGTTACTAATAGAAGATAACAAGCAAAAAGTTGCCACCTTTTACGACAAAGTAGTCCGATTCAAAATGTTTGCGGTAAAGGACTGGGTCTTATGGAGAGTCCTCCCAAGTCACATGGACTAGAAGTTCGGTAAATTAGGGGCAAATTGGGAAGGCTCATATGAGATTGAAGACATCACATATGGTGGTGCTTTAGTTCTTAAACATCCTACAAGCGAAGTGAAATCTCAAAGATGGAATGCTAAACATCTGAATAAGTATTATTTCTAGTTTTCCTTTGATGTAATTTAAAGACCGATTCACAGCCAACATTTTGTAATGAAAACAATGTATATATGCAGACAGTTATGCAAGTCATTTATCATCTATGTAACTAACGTACGTACATTTGCGTGCAAAAACATGTCATTTTTTTATTTTTTGTAGGATCTACAATTTGGCCGCGCGAGTTGATTATCTGTGCTAAAAAGCAGCCAGGCAGAGCGTTCGAGCCATGAGAGGCTGGCATTGTCCAGCTCTGGACTGATGAGGATCAACGATTAGGTGGCACAAGTTGATCGCCTGTGTTAAAAACTAGCCAGGTAGAGCGCTTGGGCCCACCCTTCCTGCCACTAGAGGCTGGCATTGTCCAACTCTAGGCCAATGAGAATCAATGATTAGGCTATGCAAGTTGATTGCCTGTGCTAAAAAGTGTCCAGGTAGAGCTCTCGGGCCCACCCATCATGACATGAGAGGCTGGCATTGTCCAGCTTTGGGTTGATGGGGATTAACGATTAGGCCACGTGAGTTGATTGCTTGTGCTAAAAAGCAGCCAGGCAGAGCATTCAGGCCCACCCTTCGTGCCATGAGAGCTGGCATTGTCCAACTCCGAGCTAATGACGATCAACAATTAGGCCGCATGAGTTGATTGCTTGCGATAAAAAGCAGCCAGGCAGAGTGCTCAAGCCCACCCTTCACTCCATGAGAGGCTGGCATTGTCTAGCTCTGGGCAAATAAGGATCAATAATTAGGTCGCGCAAGTAGATCACCTATGCTAAAAGTAGCTAGCAGAGCGCTCGGGTCGATGAGGAGTCCCACTCAAGTCAAACGAGCTGATTTCTTGTGCTAGAGAGCAGTCATATGAAGCGCTCGACGACCACATATTGGTTGTTCGTGATTAATTAGAATAGTCTTTATTTTCCATTGATTCTTAATATAGTAGTATAAATGACAAAGTGACCTCACAACATGAATACACACTCCAACCTCTTACACCTTGATTTTTACATGCCGCTTGATCGTTTTAATGTCAAACCTAAATTCATATCCATGGGTTTCGGTTGAACTAATGGATACAATTAGCTTGCAAGACATTCACATAGTCTAGTACATAACGACGAACGGCCTCACCCATCGTTATGCCATCTTTTAACAAATTTTCCAACTCCAAGGTCAACTGCATAATATCGAGGAAAACATCTTCTCCTTGTGTTAAGTATGTGTTTGCCCACGACGACTCCTCTTTAATTATGTTGGACATTTCCTTCAAAACTATTTCTTGATGTGTCCCACATGCCAAGTTACTCTCGAGCAAACTATCGTTCTCGTGTTTCTATCGACGAACTTCCTCGTTTAGTGTCGAGTTTTCCTTTTTTAAGGCCCAGACCTTTATCCTTAAAACTCGATTAGACGATATTGTTTTCAATCGCTCATTATACATTCACATTAAATGATCAAAATCAATGTTCCTCGCCTTCCTTTTATAACTTACATTTGCGAACTGTTTCCTTACACGTGTACCACTCAAGACACTATGCGACAAAATGCACATGCTGTCATGTTCAAAATGTATCATGCCATAAACCATAAACATTTCCTTTTTTATTAAAATATTCTATTTAAAATACAGTTTGGACAATACAAGTGGGGGACTCAATGCTACAAAATATTTGGATCCCTATTCGACTATTCAAGAACACTAATACAAACTTGCCGGCGTATTCACACTTGGTCGGGATCCTATCCTACCTCTTCCTCTTCCCCGACCTCCTCTGTTTCGTCTTCCATACAGGTCTGACTGGAGTCCGCTGTGGTTGGTGTAATTTCAAGAATAATATTGTATTCCTCTAATTTCCCTTTCTCTACAGCCTTATCCTTGAAAGCCTTCATCACCTTGTTATACCTTGCCTGGGCAAACTTCATATTGTTCGCCTTTGCTAGCTCTAGGTCCTCCTGGACCTTAGCTCGAGTAACCCTTTCCTTTGCAAGCTCATCTTTGACAGACCTTAGGTCAATCTTAAGCTCTTTGCCAACTCCAGATTCTTTGCATGCAAAGAGGTGACTTTGGACAGAACCGCTTGGTGGCCAACCTTTTTGGCCTTCAGCTCCCCCCTTATCTTTTCCAGTAGACACACCTTAAAATATCGGATTAGCACCATCAACTGCATGAACACACCATTAATACCCATAATCATAATAAACCAATGTCCCAATAATACTAATAACATACCTCGACCAGTTTTCGGTTTGCCAGCGTTAAAGCATTGACGTCCTTGCAAAGGTCGTCAAGCACGTCTTCATCTGGCTCGTTCGGTAACATCTGGACAAACTTGACCATAGCTACCGGATTCCCAACAACAGGCTCGAATATTTTGAGCCATGGTAGACAATTAGTACTGCTTTCCTCTTGTCCAATGTCTAGCGATCTTGGTGCATGAAGAGAGGCAATATAGGAGAGCCAGCACTCTCCTCTTTTGTTGTGGCTTGGGAAGGCGAGGCAGGTGGTTAGATCTATTTTCTCAGAACGATCTTCCTTTTCTTCAGACCTTGAGAGGATGAGGTCTCCTGCACAGACGCACGAAACCCGCTGAATAGTGCACTAGCATCGATCTCGTTTGGATCCATCTTTGCAAAAACAACAACAACAACAACAACAAAGAAAAATGAGCAAACAGTAAGTCATTCAAAATATACAAGCATCAATTTTGGATGTGCTTTGAGAACCTTCGTCGACCAGCTCAAAGTTCTCCTCGAACTCGGAGGTCGATCGTCATCTCTTATGGGGCTGCTGCTCGGTCTTTTTTATTCTTGTGGTAGGCAGTTTGGCTCTAGGCCTTCGCAAACCCGCCTCTATTAATCATGGAGTGGACATAAGTTTCTTCCATAAGGTTGGTTTGCTTACGGACCCTTGAGTTGAGCCAATCGAGCCTTTGCCCTCTCATTTAATGTGAAGGGGTGAAAACACGTGCGCTTCAACACGTTCTTTATGTTTACCCAAATCAAGGGAATCACACTCCTTCCCTCCTCAGACTCCCATTGACCAAACACATAAAAAGGAACTATGCTAATCTCGTTCATTGTCCGACAAGATTGCGTTTATACCCTCGTCTTGTTTTGTGGATATGTACACACGCCGTTCATCTGAAGGGCTCTACTTTAGCGCATATGCTTCATTAAACTTAGGCATCCCTATTTGGATCCTGACCTCTCTACACAAAATGGTTATACACATCAGGTATCGCCAACTTTTGGGAAGGATTTGCCCGGACGATATCTGTGTTCGGCTCAAAAATCCCTAATGAATTCGGGAAGTGAAAATCTTATCCTAAACATTATAGGTTTCTCATGAAAAATCGTCCAACCAGAGGGCAGCTGGTTTCTATCTATTGAACCCAGACTAGGAACTCTTATTTATATGTTCTCGGGAATATCGTATGCATTTTGGAGCCGAAATGCGTCCTCTAGGGAGAATTCACAAGGTTTGGGCTGGGGTCACCATCCTTTTATCCTATGAGTCGATTTCTCCTTGCCTTTACCAACCCTTGTCTTTTTTCGCCACGACCTAGGGACTACAAAATTCATCCCTACTGGAATTCTAATTGCAGAGCCCATTGTCGACAGAGGAGGAACGACCACCGTAAACTCTTGAGCATCTGAAGGAATCTCCGAAGAACTTGTGGTCGAACTAGACCCAGTCAGAGACGTAAACGAGCTTGGTAGTTCCATGTCTTCTCTAACCACTGAGGTACTTGCCAAAACCTCAACTACACATTTTATCTCCTTATCGGTCATGCTAATAGAATACAAAATACAACCTAATACAATGAAAATTAAAAATTAGATATTATCACATGAAAGAGCAATACCTACGTATATAGTAAACTAAAAGAGGACGTTGAGAAGATACCGACCTGAAAGGAAAAGAGCTCGAGATAAAGCTAACTTTAAAGTTCACTCTAAAAGGAAAATTTACAGACAATAGCTCTCAAAAGGGAAAAGTCACAGTAATTCTAAATGTTGGGCATACAAGAATGATTTGTGGAATCACTCACGAAGAATGTTTGAAAAGTAGAAAAGGACCCCTCTAAACTACTGTTCTTATATAGTAGGACTCATCCCAGTGGCCATTCAACACGTGGCGCTCGAAATACCAAGGGTCAAATCGCGAAACGTTACGAAAAACCTTTCGCTGTCCTTCAAGTGCGAGAAACATTTCAAAAACCTTTCACTGCCCTACTAATACGAGAAATGTTACGAGAGACCTTTCACTACTCTTACAGTTTGTATCAGGCCGAACTATAAGAGTGGGGGACTTGATGTTTATACATCGACCTGTTGGTCATACAAGACATTCAACTTACCAACCTGAAGCTCATAATATGTAACCTCAGGAAATCATTCAGCACGATTTTGACTTGTCTGACTAAATTGAAGATCAGGTGGGTCTCGTTAGCGGTTGTATTCCATGTTATTTATATTATTATGTATAGATTACATATGTACCCCCATTAAAAATTTTAACACCTATAAATATCCAATAAAGGCCATCAAGCCACGAGCATTTATCACATCATTTATTGCTGTCTCTATTCTCTCTCTACTCTCTCTCTTAAACCTAATATATCTCCAACAAACATAAATGTACTTTTCATAAATATGCAACTTGTACAAATTGGATTACTTGAACTTGAATGTAGTTCAAAATAATACTATCCATGCTTAGAAATAATTGGATATCCACTCACAGTACTATGTCACTGATGGTTCTCTATGTGTACCGTAGGGTCCGCTTTCTCGACTCTTCCTAAATAACCATATTTGTGTTAGAACATGAGTAACAACATAGCTTGCTTATTTAGCGCAAAAAAAAGGCACTTTAAGATTTCCAAAATAGGGGTTAATAAAAGTTGATTGTCGTATTTAAGAATTTTTAGGGTACTCATAAACCTACATTTGTATATTCACGTATAACTTTTGGTATAAATATTTAAATTTATTTTTGTAAAAACATACAAGAAAATAGATATTTCAAAATTTAAAATCAAATATTACACACTAAACATCATATATAAAATCCTTTCAAATCCATAGGAAACCAATTCTTCCAAAACAATTTTTCTCAGTATAATTGAAGCTAGACGTACCATTAGTTAAGTTGCGATAAATTTATCTAGAAAACTCGGAATAACACACCATAAAATCCATATTAAATTAGACATCTTAAGCTTTAAAACAAGAAATAAAATATTCAATTTCCATCAGTAAAACTATTTCAAATAACAAAAATCCTATTTTTTTTTCAAACAGTTTGCCCAGCTCTCGTTTCACTTAACATATCCTTGGTTAAACAGGCATAACTTTGTCTAGAAATATCAAAATAATAAACCATAAAATGTTTCTAACAATAGACATGTCAAGATTTAATAAAAGGTATAATTTACTCTTATCCAAATTTTATAACCATTTCAAATACCAAAAATACTAAGGGTTCTTGCAGTTTGTATTTCATAAAACAACCTTCATTTAAATTGGTATAACTTTGTGTAGAAAACTCCGAATTACAAACCGTAAAATTTGTGATAAACTAGACATCCATAGATTTAAAAAAATATAATTTCTAAACTCTATTTCATTGTGGAATTTTCTCGAACTTCAATTCAATTTTATGAAAACTGTTTTCAAATACATAACACTATTGTTTTATTTAAAATTAGTTCATACTTTTAGGAAAAATTTGAAACCCCTAATCAACTGAATCAACAACATCAGATTTATATTTATAATGACATAGTTTAGAACTTTGTGACATCCACCCAAATTTGAGAATAATATAAGTGCTAATTTTTGTTAGAATAAAGAAGAAAATAAATAGTTTGAAAACTCACCATGTTTGATTATGATGGAATCCTCTTAAAATAGTTTTTACTCTTATGTTCTTTTGAAAAATCTGGTAGAAGAGGAGAGCTAAAGAGATAGGGAATGGCTTAAGAGAAGAGGTCTTATCTTGGGTGTGGAGGTTCCTCACGTTAATATGGATTTTAAGCAAACGGTGTCACATGAGGACAAGTGTCCTCAAGCAACAGCTCAGCCACCACCTTTTTTTTTTTATTTTTTATTTTGGATGACATGTGTTACTAAGAGGAGAAAAATAGGAAGCTACTGATGATAATTCTTCTTAAGGTGAAAAGACTAAAATATCCTTGTCCCATAACAATACAAGTTTTAAGAGTTAGGGGCATTTTGGTAACTTTGCTCAAAATTTACAAAATTTAATTTAAACACTTTTTGACTATTAAAAAATCTTCACCTCACAAATTAAGCTCATAGATTTTGTTTTCTAAATATTTTAGGGTAAGTTCATAACAATTTTTGAAATATAAGTTTGACTCAAATTTTAGTTCGTGTAAGAATGGGGTGTTACAATTCTCCCCCCTTTAAATAATTTTGTCCCCGAAATTCACATACCTTGGTTAAATAAATTAGGGTATTAAGTGCGCATTTGATCTTTAGGTTCCAATGTCGCCTCTTCTACTGCATGGTTTCTTCATAAGACCTTGACTAATGGAATAGTTTAGTTTTGCAACACTTGTTGTTTATGATCAAGTATTTCCACTAGTTTTTCTTCGTAGGTCAAATTTTATTTTACTTGAACTAGTTGGGTTTCAATGATATGAGAAGGGTTTGTATCTACAAAGCATTGAAATATGAAATACATCATGGATCCTAGAGAGTACTGATGGTAGAGCTAAACGGTATGTCACATGACCAATTTTCTCTGTAATCTTGTAAGGACCAATGTAACGCGGGCTTAGTTTGCCTTGTCTCCCAAATCGAACAACATCTTTCCATGGTGATAACTTTAAGAATACTTGATCTTCAACTTTATATTCACACTCCTTAATATTATTATCTGCATAACTCTTTTGTCTATCTTGTGCTGTCTTTAATTTTTCTTTGACAATCAGTATTTTATCTTTGAGCTTTTCTATATACTTTGTGCCCAAAATCTTTCTTTCACCTACCTCATCTCAATATATTGGTGTTCTACATTTCCTACCATATGATGCTTTATATGGGGCCAATTCAATGCTCGAATCGTAGCTATTGTTGTATGCAAACTCCATTAATTGTAAATGATCATCCCAATTACCCTTAAATTACAAAACACAAGAGTGTAACATTTTTTCAAGGGTTTGAATTGTTCGTTCTGACTATCTGTCGGTTTGAGGATGAAAAGCATTACTAAAGCATAACTTCGATACCAGAGCATCTTGTAATTTAGACCATAATTGAGAAGTAAATCTTGAATCTCTATTAGAAACAATAGATATTGGAGCTCCATGTAATCTCACAATTTCATCCACATATAGTTTGGCAAGTTTTACCAATGGAAATGTTTGTTTAATAGGGAAAAAGTGTGCAGATTTGGTTAAGCGATCCATAATTACCCATATCCCATCATGGCCACGTTGGGTACGAGGAAGACTGTAGAGAAAATCCATTGTTATGTGTTCCCATTTCTATTCAAGAATGGGAACTGGCTAAAGAGGTCCAGAGGGTTTCTGGTGCTCAAATTTCACTTGTTGGAAAATTAAATACCTTGCTACAAATCTGCAATTTCTCATTTCATTCCACGCCACTAGTAATATTCCTTTAGAGTTTGGTACATCTTAGTACTACCTAGATGCATAGCATAAGCTAACCTATGTGCTTCTTTTAATATTTCTCTATCAAGGCTTTCATCATTTGGTACACATAACCTATTGTTGAAAGCCAAGGTTCCATCTTCTCGAATTGAAAAATCTATTTGGTTCCACTTTCTATTTTGCCCTTCAATTTTAACAAAAAAGAGTCTTGCGGTTGAGCTTCACTAATTCTATCAATCAAAATAGGTCTCACTCTAAAGCATGCAAGTAGAACTCTTGAATGATCTATTGACAAGTCCACATTCAATTTTCTTAACTTCACAAGGAGTGAACGATGAACTGCATGTAGACTTGATAATGAACCTATTGATTTCCTACTAAGAGTGTCTGTGACCGCATTTGCTTTTCCTGGGTGATAGTCAATAATGCAATCATAATCTTTGATTAACTCCAATCATCTTCTTTGTCTCAAGTTAAGCTCCTTTTGAGTTAATAAGTACTTTAAACTATTGTGGTCTGTGAATATTTGACATTTTTCACCATATAGATAATGTCTCCAAATTTTTAAGGCAAAAACTACCGCTGCTAATTCCAAATCATGGTTGGGTAATTCAATTCATGCTTTTTGAGTTGTCTAGAAGCATAGGCAATTACCTTACCATCTTGCATTAACACACATCCTAATCCTTGATGAGAAGCATCACTATAAACCACAAATCCCCCACCACTGGAAGGAAGTGTAAGCACAGGTGTAGATGTTAACTGCCTCTTAAGCTGTTGGAAACTTTCCTCACATTCACTTGACCAATCAAACTTAGCATTTCTCCTAGTAAGACAGGTCAAAGGTAAAGCAACTTTGGAAAAATCTTTAACAAAATAACGGTAGTATCCTACTATCCCAAGAAAACTCCATATTTATGTTATATTTTTAGGTCTTTACCAATTTACCACTGCTTCCACCTTTTGTGAATCAACATAGATGCCTTCAGCTGAAATAACATGTCTAAGAAAAACCACCCCATCTAGCCAAAATTGGCACTTACTAAATTTTGCATATAATTGCTTTTGCCATAAAATTTCTAAGACAATGCGGAGGTGTTCTTCATGTTCCCTCTCACTATGAGAGTACACCAAAATTTCATCAATAAAAATAATAACAAATCTATCCAAGAAAGGTTGGAACACCCAATTCATTATATCCATGAATGCTGCTGGGGCATTAGTAAGTCCAAATGGCATGACAAGAAACTTATAATGCCTACAACGAGTTCTAAATGTAGCCTTTGACACATTCAAATCCTTGATGCGAAGTTGGTGATATCTTGATCTTAGATCAATTTTTGAGAATACCCATGCACCTTTCAATTGATCAAACAAATCATCGATACGAGGTAAAGGATATTTGTTACGTACAGTCACCTTACTAAGTTGTCTAAAATCAATACACAATCTCATGGTGCCATCCTTTTTCTTTAAAAAGAGAACAGGAGCACCCCAAGGTGATACACTGGGCCTAATGAAGCCTTTATCCACTAACTCTTGTAATTGAGTTTTCAACTCTATTAACTCCTTTAGGGCCATTCTGTATGGTTGTTGCGATATTTGAGTTGTGCTTGGTAGTAAGTTAGTGGTGAACTCCACCTCACGATCGGGTGGTAACCCTGGAAGATTCTTTGGAAAGACATTTAGAAATTCTCAAACCACTAGAATATCCTCCAACTTCAATTCACTCACTCGAGTATCAATGACATGAGCTAAATATGTTGTACAATTCTTTCTAAGCATTCACTTAGCAGTAAGGGCAGATACTATGCACTGTGGGAGAATTTGACGTTCTCCTTGAAAGGTGATTTTAGGTTGATTAGGACTTCTAAATAATACCTCCTTTCTAAAACAATCAATGGAGGCATGATAAGTAGCTAACCAATCCATCCCTAATATTGCATCGAAATCACAAATGTCGAGGGGAATTAAGTTGGCTTTTAATTGAAGGTCACCGACCTTTACAACACATTCCTTAAAACATTTCTTACTAATACTGAATCACCAACCGGAGTGGCTACCTCCATTGGAATTTCTAATGGCTCTAGATTTTTGTTTGCATGCATTGAAGAGATTCTTGATACAAAAGAATGTGTTGAACCAAGATCAATTAAAACATGAGCATCTTGATTAAAGATAGATAATGTACCCATTACAACATCAGGCAATACTTGTGCTTCTTGGTTGGTCAACGCAAACACTCTACCTCGGGTCCTAGGGCGACCAGGTTGACCTTGTTGCCAGCTTGCATTTGGTTTGACAAGTTCAGCTCAACTAGTAGATGCTTTTAACCCACTTGATTGATTGTGTGTGTGTTTTGCCCTTGAGAAGACACTACCCCTTGTACCTGATTATTGGACTAAGTAAAAGATAGACAATTCTTCTTCATGTGTCCAAACTGACCACAATGATAACATTCACCACTACCCATCCTGTAGGGGCCTTTATATCTTTTACCACATGTTGTGCACTATGGATAAGTAAACTAGCTTTGTTGTTGATTCTGATTTATTTTTCTATAAAAAGGCTTTGAATCTTGATTTTGGTTGCCAGCTCTATTGCATTATAGCTTGGATAAAACTAGTACCCTGAATCGTGTGGTCATGGGGTCTAAAACTGCTCTTGCTACCTCCTGTCCCTACTTGACTTATAACTTGTTTCTTTGATGGTCTACTACTCGAGGAACCTTTTGATTAACTCTTACATATATTTCTCTACCTTTGTATATCTCTATAATGTTTTCCTTCTAAAATACTACGCTTCACTCTTAATGCAGCCTGAACTAATGCCCCATATTGGGTGTATTCAGATGAGGAGAGTGGGGTTCTAGTTACTTCTTGAAGGCCTTGCAAAAAATGATTACAATTATACGATTCAACTTCTACTAACAGAGGAGCATAATGGGACAACTCAGTAAATCTTTGCTCATATTTTGCAATCCCCATAGGTCCTTGAACAAGTCTTAAAAATTTAGCTTGTTTCATGTCACGGTAAACACTAGAAAATATTGATCATCATAAGCTTTTAGAAAATTAGCCCAACTGATAGTTGTAGGATCAATGTCTTGTCTTTGAAAAAAATCCCACCAATTGTAAGCACTACTTCCAATAAGTATGACGCCAACAAAACTTTGTGATTCTCTAGACAAACCATAACAGTAAACATCCTTTCAATCTTTGTAATCCAGTCATTTGTAACTGTAGCATCTAAGGTACTAGAAAATCTTGTAGCACCAAGCTTGATAGCACGCTCAATGTTGTAATCTCTATCAATAGGATTACGGTTTCTATTCTTCATTAGAGTTTTAAGAACACAAGTTAGCTCACGAATAACATCACGTATTTCTGGCACATTATTTTGATGAGGAGTAACATTTTTTAAATGTGGTAAATCTTGTCCCATATTTGGGTGTTGTGGCACCCCAAGCGAGTCAGTATGTACTGGGGGTGCATAACATGTGCTTTTGCTATGGACTCTATATGTGTGTCAGTGTCACTGTCATTGTCATTTCTCCTAATAGCAGTTGGTCTATTTTGAAGAGGTTTCTTAGGACTTGCACGATCTTGACCACGTGGAGACATACTTCAATCTAAACTGTAAAACAAAGAAAAAAGAAACAATAATAAGTGGGTACTATCAAACATAATATCTATCTATACATAATAGACTCGACCTGCTCTGATCTCTGATACCAAATTGTCAGGACCCACCTGATGTGATAAATTTAGTACTCGCAAGTGTACGAATCACTCGTAATTAAAAGTGATAAGCAACTTCCAAGGTCGGTCTCTCAAGGAATTGCAGTGGTTCTAAATAACCCTCTTCCTAATCTAAATAGAGTTCTAACAAAAATAAAACACTAATTAAATAGAGTTCTAGTGAAACTAAAACTCTAAGTAACTAGAATTCTAAAGCAACTAAAATACTAATTAAATAGAGTTCTAGTAAAACTAAAACTCTAAAAAACTAGAATCCTAAATCTAATAAAACTGTAAACAAGTTGGAATTGTGACGAGATCAATGGTACGAACAATTAACGAAAACAATATTGCAAGTTCACAATCAATTCAAATAGATTTGAAGATCAATGGAGGATGTATGGACGTTTAATTTGGTTGACCATGCTTGCATCGAAAAGGTATGGTGAAACAACATGAACGTTCTAAATAAACAATATTACCGGCTTTCCTTTTAATTACGAGACTGCTTTCGGTCGGGGTAAATCTCTTTGTTGATTAACTAATTAACTGCCTTGGGTCTGGGTAAATCAAATAGCAATCAAATTATGCGCAAATAAATACATGCCAATCAAACTAATGCTATGACTAAGTCACTAATTTGAAGCTTTGATTAAGTGTTTCGGAATAAAGTTAAGGTGACGTTCCTATAACTAAATTCTCAGATTTTTTCAACCTAACCACGAATCTCAAATTGGCCCATGATAATTCATAATTAAATATCTAAACATGCTCTTAATCAAAAGGTTATTCATTTATATTAAATCAATAAAATATACACCATACACAATTCTAGCAAACATGGCAACACAAACTATATGATCATACACTTCAATGAAAGAAGAAGAAAATAGAATTCTATAACAACAAGGAAAACCTAGATCTAAATAACACTTATGGATGGGATAGCGTTCTTCTCCAAACGCTTTATCTTCGATCGTCGATGGCTTCTTTGGATCCTTAGAATGGTTTCTATCACTTCGTTGAGTGTGGCAAAGCTCCCAAAATTGAATGAATCTCTTGTTTGGTCGCAAAATTGTAAAGTGTAAAGTTGTATCAAAGTTGTTCGAGTTGTTCTGTAAGGGGGAGTCTAAGGGGGTATTTATAGATGTAAGGGTTTACACAAATCCTGATTGCCATAGGAATAGGCGCGCCGCGGCATATATTTTCCCCGCCGCGGCGCGACACAAATTCTGAAAATAATGTAAAAACTCGAGAGCTCCCCGCCGCGGCATGACTTTTCCTCGCCGCGGCGCGCATTGTCTTCAGTTTCTTCACATGTACCCCCTTACATATGTGCTGGCTCGACATGTACGGCTTACATATTTGACTCGTTTTGCCCGTAACTCGTGATCCGAGCGCCGTAAGTGTTCCGTCTTTGCGTGTTTGCATTATTTGACTCATTTGACGCTAAAAACACCTGAAATACACTAAAACATACCCGTGATTCCGAATGGATAAATTTATGAAATTAATCGAATAAACAACAAATAATAAATCTATTTCTAAACAATTAAGTGCAATAAATCACGAAATATTAGTACTTTTCAAGCACTCATCACCACCCTAGCTCAACACTAGAACATGTGACGTGTCCTGAGAGAATATAAGAACTAGCATTCTGAATTGACCTTAGTTTAACTTGAAAATTTTGTGTAACAAATTTATAAAAATTTTGGCAGAGTTTCCCCTAATTATTGAATTATCATCTTTGCAATAATTGACCACAATTCTAGAGGATAAACATTTCCACAATCTAGCAAACTTCATATAACTTTGAATATCCAGAAAGTGGCTCATGACCAAAAAATACTACATAATATTAGATACATACAATACAACACAAAAGACTTCCTGTCTTGGTCACTAGTCAAAAACACGAAGCCAGAAAACACTGTACAAGGTGGAAAAGAGATAAAAGCAACAACCTAGACTGAACAACAAAAAGGGATCCTAAGCCTCCAAACTGAAGTGAAGTGGCCTCAAAACCTGTTACTTAGGGGAGGAAAATAAATATAAAGGGTGAGCTTGAAAGCTTAGTGAGTGGATAAGTTTTATAAAATAACATAGTACTCATGTAAACTATGTATGAATGGTCTCTGAATTATCATGAAATGCATGTTGATAATAAAAAGATGTACATTGTCTTTATGGTAAAATAATGAACTCATAAATGTATAACCTGAGTTTCATATGAAATAATCATAATTTGATACCTGTGAAACTATGAATGACATGCTCATGACTTATAATGAAATAAGATTATAATAAATATTTATATTTCCATGATCTTTAGAATATAAAATGTTATGATGAGTACGTAAATAAAATGTAGAACCATAAGAACAATATTTTTTTTATTGCCAAGAGAAATTGGGGATCTGGTTACACATGGAGGAGACAATTATTCCTAACACTAGCTCTCAACTACACACGTGTGATATTTAATCACTCACAGAGGAGACATTTAGTACTAGTGCTAGCTCTCAACTACTCATGTGGGGAACTTGCTTGATACATTCATTAAAATGTCTCAGTTGGCTATGCTGATACATGAGTCATGTGCGCTCTGACTTAACTGAACTTGTCATCATATTGAACTTGTAACTTGATACTGAACTTGTAATATCATTCTGAGTTGGTAGACACCATAGTAAGTTGAACTAGACCAAATCTATTGGTCATGATGTCTTACCCTATTATTGCATAATTGAATTTTGAGTAGAGCCAATTATCATGAATACATGAGGGAAAGTACTTTAGCAACTATAACATATTTAATAAACTTGCAAGATGATATAAAAAACTAGCATATGTAATAAAATTTAATCTTAATTTTCTTGCAACTTAGCTTACATATATTCGACTGATTCTAATAATTAAAATAAGATATATTCTCATGGTGTACAAGTTCTTGAGGTGCATTGAAATTGATATATGTTTTTCCAATACTAGTTAACATGAATGCACTTTAATAAATATGAAACTTGTACAAATTGGATTACTTGAACATGAATGCTGTTCAAAACAATACTATCCATGCTTAGAAATAATTGGATGTCCACTCACAGTACTATGTCATTGATGGTTCTCTACATGTACTGTAGGGTCTGCTTGCTCGACTCTTCTTAGATAACCATACTTGTGTTAGAACAAGAGTAATGACATAGCTTGCTTATTTAGTGAAAAAAAAAAAAGGCACTTTAAGATTTCCAAAATAGGGTTGCTAAAAGTTGATTGTCGTATTTGAGTAGTTTTAGGGTACTCGTAGACCTACCTTTGAATATTAACGTATAACTTTTGGTATAAATGTTTAAATTTATTTCTATAAAAGCATACAAGAAAATAGATATTTTAAACTTTAAACTAATATATTACATACTCAAACATCATATATAAAACCCTTTTAAATCTATAGGAAACCAATTATTCCAAAACAATTTTTCTCAGCACAATTGTAGCAGGACATACTGTTGTTAAGCTACTATAAATTTGTTTAGAAAAATTGGAACAACACACCATAAAATCCATATTAAACTAGACATATTAAGCTTTAAAACAAGACATAAAATGTCCAATTCCAATTAGTAAAACTATTTCAAATAACAAAAATTTGATTGGTTTTTCAAACAGTTTTTCCAGCACTTCTTTCACTTGACATATCCTTGGTTAAACAGGCATAACTTTGTCTAGAAATATTGAAAATAACAAACCATAAAATGTTTCTAACACTAGACATGTCAAGATTTTAAAAAAGGTATAATTTATTCTAATCCAAATTTTATAACCATTTCAAATACCAAAAATACCGAGGGTTCTTGTAGTTTGTGTTTGATAAAATAACCTTCATTTAAATTGGTATAACTTTGCGTAGAAAACTCCGAATTACAAACCGTAAATTTATAATAAACTAGACATCCATATATTTTCATAAATATAATTTCTAAACTCTATTTCATTGTGGAAGTTTCTCAGTTTTAAATTCAATTTTATGAAAACTGTTTTCAAATACTTGACACTATTGTTTTATTTGAAATTAGTTCATACTGTTAGGAAAAATTTGAAACCCCTAATTAATTGAATCAACAACATCAGATTTATATTTATAATGGCATAGTTTAGAACTTAGTGACATCCACACAAATTTGAGAATAATACAAGTGCTAATTTTTGTTAGAACAAAGAAGAAGATAAATAGTTTTGAAAACTCACCATGTTTGATTATGATGAAATCCTCTTAATATAGTTTTTACTCTTATGTTTTCTTGAAAAATCTGGTAGAAGAAGGAGAGTAGAGGAGATAGGGATTGGGCTTAAGAAGTAGGTCTTATCTTGTGTGTGGATGTTCCTCATGGTCGTGAGGATTTTAAGCAAATGGTCACGTGAGGACAAGTGTCCTCAAGCAGCAGCTCAGCCACCTCCTTTTTTTTTTTTTTTTTTTAAATTTTGGATGACATGTGTCACTAAGAGGAGAAAAAGAGGAAGCTACTGATGATAATTCTTTTTAAGGTGAAAGACTAAAATACCCTTGTCCCATAACAATACAAGTTTTAAGAGTTAGGGACATTTTGGTAACTATGCTCAAAATTTACAAAATTTAATTTAAACACTTTTTGACTATTAAAACATCTCACCTCATAAATTAAGCTCATAAATTTTGTTTTCTAAATATTAAGGGTAAGTTCTTAACAATTTTTAAAATATAAGTTTGACTCAAATTTAAGTTCGTGTAAGAATGAGGTGTTACTAAATATGATTAGCTAAATTTATTGTTAGGATTCTCTTAAACTCAATCTTTTTATACAATAAATTAATTGGTTTATCCATTGTGTTGTGATTGCAAATTAAATTATAGCATGCAATTTGAATTTCGTATCATTAATTGTCTAATTAATAATTATACTATAAAAGTAATTAGGTAACTTTAAGAAAATTATTTAATTGTATGTCTTGATTGAATTGCATACATGGTTTTTAAGCTGAGAACGATTCTAGTGTATGTGATACATAATTGATGTTCGTAATGAATAGTAGTGTAATTTAGTTGGCATGTGAATTTGATTAGGTTAGATTACTATATTGTATGCAGTTTACTTAAGAGAGGAATGCATGCAAAGGCTAGATTACTCTTCTTTAAAAGAGTGAGTACAATTTTATTCGAGGCCTCTACCTGACTGGTTGCTTGTGGATAATAAGGATTAAGCTTGATCCCATACCTTTGGGAGAACTCCTTTACCCTACGTCCGACAAATTGGTTCCCATTATTTGTCACCAATTCTTTAGAAAGACTGAACCGAAAAATTATTGATTTCCAAAGAAAATTTATGACCTTAATTTCTCGAATTCGACTTAAGGCCTCCGCTTCTATCCATTTAGTGAAGTAATCTGTGGCAACCAACAGAATTTTTTTTGTACGACTGCATGTGGCAAGGGCCCAACGATGTCCAACCCCCATTTATTAAAAGGCTATTGACTTACAACCTTGGTCATCGGAGTCACGGTGACATGCATAAACGGGTTGAAACGTTGACATTTGTCACAATATCAGGAAAACTTCACACTATTTGCCAGCAAAATCAAGCAATAGTATCCATGTTGCATTATCCTCTATGATAGTTTCGACCTCCAGAGTGAGACTCGCATTCTCCTTTGTGAGCTTCCTTGAGGATGTTTGTTGTTGAGAGTTTGTCGACACACAATAGTCTGGAACCCATGGGAGTTTTCTTGTATAACAATCCATTTTGTACAAAATAGTTGACCCTTTTAACAACGATTGCTCGACCCCTCTTATTCTCAGCGGGGAGGGATTTGTTCGTTAGATATCTCAAAAGAGGCTCAAACCAAGTGTCTTTGTCACACTCGATTTGGTTAACAACTTTGGTAGCTTCCACTAGGCTGGCCTCGGACAATATGGTAACCTCGACGACTCTATTTTGGGTCATATTATGTACTGAACCTATGGTTGCTAGTGCATCTACGTGACTGTTGCTACTTCTAGATATCTGTTTGACTTGTATTTCTTCTAGAACTTGACATTCCAATTCAAAACTCTCGAGGTACTTTTTCATCTTGTTATCTTTTGCTTCAAATGAGCCTGCGAATTGATTAAAAACATGCCTCAAGTCACTAAATAGGTCCAATTTTCTAGCCTCAAGCTATTTAGCGATCATAACACCAAAAATAGTGGCCTTATACTCCGCCACATTGTTAGTAACTTGAAATGCTATCTTGACAGAGTATTCATAAATATTTCCCTAAGGATCGATAATGACATCCCCGATTCCCACTTCATTGAAGTTATTAGCCTTGTCGACACAGGCTTTCCATTTTCCAGCTACATTCCCTTAGCGATTTGCATTGATCTCAGACCCTTGTACCACTTCCAAGCAATCCGTATATTCAGCTACAAATTCTACAACTACTTAAGCTTTCATAGCCGTTCATGGTTAGATCCTAATTGGATCCAAGCTCACCTCCAGAGCCACACACCACGTAGTGTAATGCTAATACCTGCAATTAGTATGCGTGTACAACAATATATGTTGTTTACCCAAATTATGATTTTAGGATAAAATACCTCATATCAACAATACGGAAATACACTCAATGTATGTTGATATGGAGGCTCTACCTCATAATAACAACACAAAAAAACACTTGATGTATAGATTACAGAAACTCCATTTGATAAAAATGTTTTTAACAAATAGCATCACCACCTTGTATCTTAATACAGAAACAACACTCGATGTATTGTGAATATGAAATCTCCTTTTTAAATTAAATCACCAAAATCTCCAAGTGATAAACCACACCTGAATCACTAATATGAAACCACACTCAACTTATTATTAATACAGGAAAAATATATTTTCGATAAAAAATGTATACACAAAGAAAGTTTTATGCAATAGACAAATCAGCTCAAAAGTATGAGAAAGGGGGATTAAAGAAGTGTAAAAAATGTGTATTAATTAAGAGACAGGAAGGGGTATCAGTGAGGTCTTTGCACCCCTATGAGTCTTTGCTAACCACCTCAATGAACCCCTCGCGAGGTATCAGTGAGGTCTAACGAGTCACAGTTCCACCTTGTGCACCCTGGCAGCCCTTTTGTCGACCACCTCTGCGAGACCCCAGTGAGCCAATCAAAATAAAAGTTCACCAAATAAAATGTCATAGATACCCAGCAACTAAGGAAAATACATGCAAGCAAAAACACATTTTAATAAGCAATAAATATGCTCACAACCACCCCGTGGTGTATGCATTATACAAACATACATTAGTGTTAAGTACTATGTGAGTGTGTGCGATATTGATTACAAGCAAAGCACCACACAAAGAGGTAGAAAAAAATACTAAGTAAAATATACAAACTTTGTGTTTTGAACACGAGAATGCCAACAAAGACACAAAGGGACTTACAGGACTTACAATCTCACCCTTTGGCTTTTCGTGAGAAAACACTGCACAATCTATACAAGGTAAGCTTAAAAAATAATATATTCATGCAAGGTTATCTATCAAAGTTCATTTCCATGAACAAACTCTTACATAGACAAGACACTCGCAACACACCTACATTCCAAGTGAGTTCATCCTGTAGTACTCCATACATATACATAAAACAAGACATCTGTCTTGATGCTAAAATTGGCACCAAGTGAGCTACAAAGTCAAAAGACTACATCTATAACCTGCATACACAAAACAAACACAGACCCTTGACGTTTCATGCAGAACTATGTGTAGTTTGACCAAATATTATCATGTTACCCCTACACAGATACACACTAATAGGCTAAACACAAGTAGTCAAATAAACTCCCCTAACTTCATGCAACACTACCCTTGAATGCATGAAAGTAAGATAAAACGATATGATGCAAACCTGCACTCACATCCCACACACAGAAAATAGGAGTAAACACAAAAAAACTTCTTCCTTTTTTGACACGGAAAGTCAAAGGAACACCCCTATATGAGGGACAGAAGGCATAAAACATGCAATAATCCTATACACTTATGCAACACATGTAGAGAGGAAATAAAGCATAAGTACGGAAACAAAAGTAAGCACACAACCAAGAAAATAAATTTTATTAAAATTCAAAGTTTTTATTACAATAGTTTAGAAAAAGTAATAAAATATAAAGAAATAAAGACAAACTAAGATTCTCCTCTCCCTTCATCTCTATCAGGGTCACACTGAGAATCATTGCCGAACTCCCTAGAGTCAAGAGGGTGGGAAGAAGGCTACATGAGGTCAAAAAACTCAGCACCAAAGTTAGCAAGCTGACCAAACATTTGGACAAAGGAATGAGAAGACTAGGCCAGCTGAATGTCGTAATCTCTAAACAAGGCTCCAATGCTCACACCAATAGAGTGAATCTGGGAGCAATCCACCCTACCAAAGGGTTGAATAGATGGTCTAGAGCTAGAGGAATGCGGAGAGCCATGATGAGTCTCCTGTGAACGTTTAAGTCTACTCATCTTGTCATTAAGGGACATCAACAACTGTCTATAAAGTCTGTGTTCCTCACACTCTTCAGTAAGATCTTCAAGTACCTTGTCCAACCACTGAGTCAAAGCATCTACCTTTGCGGTGAGTGAGACAAACTCTCAAGATTGAGGAGGAGTAACAAAAAGAGAAGTAGAAGAGGTAGAATGAGAGGAACTTTGAGAAGAAGAAGAAAAAGGCTCACAATTTTTCGAAGAAGGGCATGCTCCTTAAAGCTGTCTAACAAAAATGGGAGTACGACGAAACACAAATTCATTAATTCCATCGCTAAAGATAGATTGTCCATAGCTAATAATTAACAAAGGATAATGATAAGTAGAAGAAGTAGGAGAGAAAGAGCAAAAGATGATGGCCCTAAAGATCATATCAACAAGATCTATAGAGTCACTATCAAGGATAGCACAAAAAAAGTGTCCTCTAGCATTAGACGCAAAGGAGAGATGAGTACAAGGAAAAATGCAAGCATATACAACTTGCAGAAGAAGGGGACAAGAAGAACTGTTAAGAGATACAATCCTTCAAGTGAAAGTATTGTCAAGTCCACATTCAGAAGAGATAAGAAGTCTAAGACATTATCTCTAGATAATGTGACTTCATGTCCCCTTAAAGTAAAATAAATAGAGAAACGATGAGTGCATGTAGTACTATCACAGAATAGAACTCTGCGACAAAAGTAGGGTCACAAGAGTAAACAAGAGAGCAAAGTGTAAGCTAAGAAAAGTAAGCAAACCTTTCCTAGAAAGCAGGAAAATTCTCAATTTTCACAGCACTCTCACACAAGCAAGAGGGAGACTTCTTAGGTTGGTTGGCAGAACCACTAGGAGAAGAAGAAGGACTAGCTTCATCTTAAGTAGAATGGGATCTATTGGTTTGGGAAGGCATTTTGTGAGAGAAGATGGGGTAAAAGTGTTTAAATGTGGATAAAAGTAGTTTAAAAGTTAGTAGGAAAAAGTACTTGAGGGTAGAAGTATTTAGAAAATTTTGTGGTTTGAAACAAATGAGGAAAAGGGATTTATATAGGAAATCTGTACACCTTACTAACCCATCGTTGACCCTTTGGCAAGGGAGTCGGTAAAACAAAACCTCGACAAGACCTCAACGAGGGAGCTCGAAGAGCTACCCTAAACGGGTGAAGAGAGAGACAAATCCTTTTAAAAAAATTTACAAAAAAATAGGAAAATTATTTTAAGAAAATTAAAATAAAGAAGAAGAATACAAGAAAATATAAAAAAAAAAAAAAAAAAAAAAGAAGAAACACATAAATAAACGCATACAAAAAATGCTACAAATAGAGATAGATAAGAAGAAACAACTCAAACCAAACTAACCCACACCCAAAAAAAGTGTGTTTAAATTGCATCCCTCCATCTAAAAAAGAAGTTATGAGGGGCAACAAGGGTAGAATGTAATCTCTAGTTCATATGAGCATAAGGAGTATGAACCACTCGAGTGTCTCATTTTAGAAATTCTCGAATGACCGATTGAGTGATCATACATGCAACTGGGAAGGCTAATAGAAAGTTTAGCCCTTTCGTTACTATGTCATCGGTGCATAATACACCAAGAAACAAAATGTTTAGTTGAACCATAGTATATACATCCTGAGAAGTCAGATTGAGAAGAGTGAGGAGGAGATTTCTTAGTAGTACTTTGAGCATATCTTGGACATTGGTTGGCAAAGTGGCCAATAGTACCGTAAGAAAGACCATAACACATCAGAGAATGAGAATAAGTAGGTCTTTGTCTCCGAGGAGTAACATGAGTAGGAAAGGGAGTGGTAGAAGTGCCTACATTGAGTCTCATACGAGGATAAGAACTCAACCTCTCACAATGAGGTCTGATATGCCCACACTCACCACAGTGGTGACAAGAACAGATGAAGCATATAGGCAGTGGCAATAGACCATCACTAGCATGATGAGAAGAAGAAGCAGGAGGTGAGATGTTCACCTTGCTATAAGAGACTGGCTGAAATGACACCTGTGACTTACCTTTTGTAGCAACTTTACCTTTACTTTTTCCAACAAAAGTCTTTTGATGAGGATCTTCTATAACAGGTTTAATAAAGAGAGGAGCAGTAATAGAAACTAAAGCAGTAGTGAGAGCAGTAGCAGTAGAAGTCATAGACTTTACAAAGAGAGAAGCAGAAGCAGAAATAGAAGGAGAAGAGGCTACACAACCATCATTAGTAAAACTAAGCCTGCGTCGGTCACCTAGCGCCTTGATGCCAACAAGGATATCATGAAGCTTCTATGTACCCATCAAAAGTTTCTTGACATTAGTCCTAGAGTGTTCCAATGATAGACCTGCAATTACTTGCATATCAATAACCCTATCAATGTAGTAATGGACAAATAAGGGATCGTTAGGGACCGGGGACTGAAGGGACACCTACAATAAGTGTTAGTATAATAAATATTCACAAATATACAATGTGTACAAGAATTCATGGGGTTTGTAATTGTTTTCTAATTAACTAAAAACAAAACAAAAATTATATACAAGTGATCATCTCCATTCACACAACCATAGATAATCAAACATTCAATTAGATTGTCATGACAAATAGCAACAAATTCACTCCCACAAGCATGCATAAGAATCGAACCCTTGAGTATAAGGGCAACGACCTCAAATACCCAATATATTCTTCTAAAGTCTCTAAGATTTAGGAAACGTCCATCACTTAGATATTTTACCCAGCTTAAACATAGCAGAAACGTCTAACCATGTAAAAATCAAAGTAAATCATTATGCTTTCATGAATATAGTTCAAATACAAGCTAAGACTATGGATGTCAAACCATAAATAATAACCTTGCAATCTTCAAACACACTTTTACAAGTTTTACCTCTTGATTATCCTCCAATTTTGATGACACAATAACTGGTAAGGTCTCATTTTCTCCCAGATATGCATACTTCAAGTGGTCAGGTAAAGGCTTGAGTTCAAGTTCTGGTGCCTGCTCAATTGAAGGTAACAGCTTGTTAGTAGAAACAGGAACAGCTGAAGATAGAGAGCCATACCTTGGTATAGTTCGAACATGCTGAGTCTCAAGGGAGGCTATAGTTTCAATCACAAATGGTTCAGTGTCCTCCAATAGCTCATCTATTGGCATCATTTCACCTTTCTCATTGTATCCAACTCCTTGAGAGATAATTGTTGCCAACTCATCTTCATTCATGGCTTCAGAAAACCTTTGTGCCAGTTCATCTAGCATATCAACAGAAAAACAAGATTTAACCTCAGAAAGTGGATACCTCATAGCTTCGAAGATGTTAAAGTTTATTATTTCTCCCTCAAACTCCATGGTGAGTGATCCTTCATATACATCGATCTTTGTTCTTGCTGTTCTCATGAAAGGTCGCCCTAAGAGCATTGGAGTTGATTCCATAGGCGAGTCTTCCATGTCTAGAATGTAGAAATCTGCAGGAAAGATGAGTTCATTAACCTGCACAAGAACATCTTCTACATACCCCAATGGGTGTTTGTTGGATCGATCAGCCAATTGAATGATAACCTTATCTTTCTTTAATGCTCCTAGACCTAGAGATTGATAAATACTATAAGGCATAACATTGATGGATGCTCCTAAGTCTAGCATAACATTCTCAAACCTAGTGTTACCAATCACACAAGGGACAGAAAAACTCCCTGGATCCTTCAACTTAGGAGGCAGTTTCCTTTGCAAGATTGCAGACACTGTTTCATTCATTTTTACCACCTCTTTCTCACGAGTTTGTCTCCTTGTGGTGCATAGATCCTTAAGAAACTTGGCATACTTAGGTACTTGCTTAAGACATTCAATCAAGGGCATGTTCACTTCCACTTTTTTAAAAATTTCGAGAATGGCTTTATCAGACTCATCCTTCTTGGTCTTTGCAAACCTGTTGGGAAAGGGAACACGAGCAAACTTGTTAGTGTTAACTAAATTCTCAGAGTTAACATTGTTACCTTTTGACACTTCAGAGTTCTTGGGTGGTTGAGTTTCGGCCTTTGAAGTAGCAGGGTCTGCTTCTAGTCCATTCTGTTGGGCTTCAATGTTCTCGTCGTTAATAAGGGTCACTTGGGATTTCTTCTGGGATTTTGAAAGATCTTGTAAAACTTTACCACTTCTAGTTTCCATCGCCTTGGCATGTTCTATGATAGGATTGGGTTCAGTTTGGCTTGGTAGTTTCCCAGTCTCATGAATCTTTCCCATGAAATCCACTACTTGTCCCAATTGCTTCTTGATATCTGTAAGTTCAATAGAATGGGCTTTCTGACCTGCAGCTAAAGCCTCAGTGACATTTGTTAGATTTTGTTGCCCTTGAGCAAGAGACTTTAAGATATCATCATAGTTAACTTTACTAGAATTTATAGGACCAAAAGTTTGAGGTACCTGAGGCCTTGTATACAAACCTGAATGGCGTGAGAAGGGTTGTCCTTGTTGTTGAGGGTTCAAAACATTATCATTGTTGGACCATCTAAAGTTGGGGTGATCTTTGAGCCCTGGATTGTAAGTGTTTGAGAAGGGATTGTACCTTTGTCCTCCATGATTCCCTTGAAAGCCAATAGCATTTAAGGTCTCCCATCCTCCATTCTGAATCAGTTGAGGGCATTGATCTGTTGGATGCCCTTGTATAGAACACACACCACACACTTGTGCCATGGGGACTCCTTGGTTTGTTTTCATCATTTGGGCTAACATGGTAGAGATTTCATTCACCTTCTTTTCAAGATTAGAGTTAGAGTTCACCTTAATACCATCCCTAGTAGAGTTGGCTCCCTCATATTGTTGACAATTTAGAGCACGTTGAGCCAAAAGTTCCTTAGCATCTGCTGGTGTCTTATCTAGAAAAGATCCTTGAGCAGCAGCATCTAAGAGACTCCTTTCAGAAGGGTCAAGTCCTTCATAGAAATATGTGAGGAGAGCATCTTCTCTATATCCATGGTTAGGGCATGCTGCTGACAATGCCTTAAATCTCTCCCAATAAGTGTAGAAGGTTTCATCAGAACTTTGCTGAATTCCACTTATTTTCTTCCTCAAGATAGTGACCTTAGAAGCTGGGAAGTACTTGGTTAGAAATTTAGCCTTCATCCTCTCCCAAGTGTTGATAGTGTTAGACTCTAGCTCGAACAACCATGTCCTAGCCTTGCCTTCCAAAGAGAATGGGAAGGCTTTCATCCTTAGAATATTAGGGTCAGCTGCCTTAGGACACATGCTTCCACATATGAACTCAAACTCTTTCAAATGGTAATTTGGATCTTCATTGTTGAGTCCATGAAACTTGGGTAGATGATGCAAGAATCCACTCTTCAATTCTATCTCAGCTGTAAGTCCATTGCCAGGATTAGGATAAGTGATACAAAGAGGTGCATCTCCTCCTTCAACTGGATTGGATAAAGCTCGAATTGTTTGAGCCATTGGAATTTGAATTACTACTTGTTCCTCCTCTTCTTCTTCTTCAATCTCTACTAATACGTGCTCTTCTTGATGTACCCTTGAACTCTCAGATTCACCCATACAAACACTTTCTTCTTGAGATGTGACTACTCGCCTTTGTGTGTTCTTGCTTTTCTGAATTGTCCTTTCTAACTCGTTGTCCAGAGGCCTTAGTTCACCTTGTGGGTTCCTTCTTGTGTGCATGAACTAGCTCTTCTGGTTCAAGGATTCTTCCTCTCCTTCTGATAAGGCATGGAGAGTTAAACCTACAAAACTAAATAAGTTAGTAACAAAAATCACTATGAAAAGAAAACAATGATCCCGCATTTAGACATTTAAACCATTTTTGAAATGAGATGAAGGATCTTTGCTCCTATGTCTATTTTAGTTAACTTTAACACTTAGGTACTAGAATAGAGAACTTCATTGTGCAATTGGACTACAGAACAACTACCCTTGATATAACTTAAGTATACAAACAACAATTTTTACATGAAATGAACTTAGTTAATATCCTTATTGATTCCAAGTTGTAAGTCGAGCCCAATAGAATCCACTACTATTGGTGAGCTACGATATAGGGATAGTTGCCTAGACATAAGTTTCTTTCCTTTGTTTCAGAGAGCATGAATGGCCAGATCAGGAATAAGCGAGAGGGATGACTCATTATGCTACGGAGGCTACTCAATTAATTGAGGTCAAAGCCCCGATTGGCTACTCCCACATAGTGGTTTTGGCACGGTCTATAGCATCTCTGAGATCCAATTTAAAACCTGTCACCAAGGGTCCTTTTCTAGACACCACCCATATGTGCTCCTTACTCAGCTCAGAAATCAACTTATGTGTTAGACTATTCTCCAAGTGTTAATAAAGGCCGCCCTCAACCTCAAAAGTCCTTAGAAGGGTACAAATGAAGGGTTAAGGCCAATATTAACAAAAGGGCCCTTGTCTACTCATACAATTTTACACACTTGCAATAATAAAATATTTAACTAAACTCACAACAAGAAATAAAAATAAGATGATACAATTTACATATGATATCGAAATTTAGGCTAGCATGTTACAAAATAATCAAAAACTCTGATAACAACACAATAATCAATTACACTTAAAGTTAGAGATTTTTCAATCCCCGGCAACGGCGCCATTTGATAGACCTGCAATTACTTGCATATCAATAACCCTATCAATGTAGTAATGGACAAATAAGGGATCGTTAGGGACCGGGGACTGAAGGGACACCTACAATAAGTGTTAGTATAATAAATATTCACAAATATACAATGTGTACAAGAATTCATGGGGTTTGTAATTGGTTTCTAATTAACTAAAAACAAAACAAAAATTATATACAAGTGATCATCTCCATTCACACAACCATAGATAATCAAACATTCAATTAGATTGTCATGACAAATAGCAACAAATTCACTCCCACAAGCATGCATAAGAATCGAACCCTTGAGTATAAGGGCAACGACCTCAAATACCCAATATATTCTTCTAAAGTCTCTAAGATTTAGGAAACGTCCATCACTTAGATATTTTACCCAGCTTAAACATAGCAGAAACGTCTAACCATGTAAAAATCAAAGTAAATCATTATGCTTTCATGAATATAGTTCAAATACAAGCTAAGACTATGGATGTCAAACCATAAATAATAACCTTGCAATCTTCAAACACACTTTTACAAGTTTTACCTCTTGATTAGAACCTCATAAGGATCGCCCTATAAGAATCCTAATAAGCAATATGATACTTTTCGCCACCACATAGAAAACGTTCATATGTAGTACTACTAACTAACAATGATATATAAACCTTATATGTTTTGAACCATATAAGATTACATATTTAAATTAGAGTGAAAATTCTTACACATAATCATAATTTATGAATTCATAACTACATATCATTAACAATCCAATTTCATGCTTTAATCAAATATAAAAATAAACAAGACTTATAGAAAATAGATCATATTTCCAATAAAAGAATCCAAAACAAATAACTTTAATACAATAACAAAAATAATTAAAAACAATAAACATAAATATTACACTTTTGAAGCTTGAGAAGTCTTGATGATAATCCTTTGCTCCAAGGTTAATGAAAATGAAGAGATGATTTTGAGAGGTGAAGCCTTGCTCCTTATATAGGAGCATTGGTTGCCTATCTTCTCTTCATTTTTCAATGTGGGACTAAAACCTCTTATATAGGATAATTATTTTGCTAATTTTTGCTTCAATTTCGATGTGGGACTTGATGTGCTCCTTTGAATTGAATTCAAGTTTACGGCCAGACTGACCTTCGATCACTAAAACAGGAATATCTCAGCCATCAAAATAGATATGATCAAGTTCTTGGATGTTCTGGAAACTAGACACATAGGGCTTTCCAATGACACCTCATTTATGATTTTTGGACTTCTGAGCTGTCTGGTAGAGCCCTGCGAATTTGGACTACGAAATCTGGCAGAATTCTAGTTTCCTTCCAATTTGAGTTTTATTCTAATTTTGATTGTTTATTGGCCTCCACTCCTTCCTTTTAGGTGTAGCACGTCCTAAACTCTCAATTTTAAATGATGATAATGCAAATTTCCTACAAAAGAATTAAGAATTTATAAGCAAATGAAAGTTCCATTCTTATAAGAGGAAAGTTACTATAAACAAGGAAAGCTCAAAAACTTCATTCATGTTCATTTTTGCACACCAATGTCATCTAGGGACTTATTTCAACAAACTAAGCCAAAACTAGCACAATTAAGATTAAAGCATAACCAAATGAGTAAGGAAATACACTAAAAATGTCACACAAAGTGTTCCTATCATCCAACTCCTTCTCCAAGTCAGACTGATTTGCATTCAAAGTAGTGAGCAAGTCATCCTTTTCCTTAATGGATGTCTCAAGAAATTTGGGAAAACTTCCTAGATTTTTAACTTTATCCTGAAGTGCTAACAGCTCCTCATCCTTTTCAGATCAAGCATGAGCAAGATATACCTTTTCACTTTCCAATATCTCAACCTTCTTTCGTATAAGTGAGATTTTTTCAATATCATCTTCAAATAGATATGGACTAACTATCTGCTAATCTCCTGCATCTTGAAGTCTCTTCAAGGTTTGCTCGAGAAACCTCATTCTTGATTTATTAGACTATACCTCAATAACCATGTTGTTGATCCTTTTTTGCATAATCTCACATTTCTTAGAGAGATCGTCTCTGTCTTGGATGTGAATGGACTACTTATTATCAAAATTATTTATGTTTGCATTCAGTTCTTTTTCTTTAAACACTATTTTGGACTTATTATTTGTTAGTTTTTAAGTATTTATTTCGGTATTACTTTGATTTGGAGGGTATTTTCATGTTTTGTAGGTTCAAGAAATGTGAGATGAAAAGTGGAGTTAACTTTCAAAAAGAGTTGAAAAATGTAACCCTCATATTTTATTCCATTTACTATGTAAGGGAGGATAAATTAGAGCTAAAGAATGTAAGGCTTATGTTAGAAATTAGCAACTTTGTAAGGACCTTTATAAAGCATGTATAATAGGTTGTGCAGTAGTAGAAGAAAATGCGTGCTGCGACGGGGAGCTCTCGGGTTGAATTATGAAAACCATAATATCAACTCGCGCCAACGCAGGATTAAACGAGCGCCGCGGCAGAAGACCCTTGGGTTGTCCAGGATTCAATGCACACTGCGGTAGAAGAAAATACGCACCGTAGCTCGCGTACCCAAATTCCACTTACACACCAACCAGCCCACACACTCACACACACTCCTAACCTAACCTATGAATACATCACAAAAACCCTCTCAAAACCCATTCGTGAACACTAGTCAATTTTCGTCACCTACAATCCTTATTCTCCATTTCCTAGAGAGAGAAACCTCCATTGATGCTCCATTGAAGTTCCTTCAAGAACCAAATTGGAAGAAATGACCATCCAACTCTAAGAAGGGTATTATAAGAGTAGAAATAGGGGTATCTCATTTGTTTGTAATTTCTTTTCTCCCTTGGATTTTATATATTTTCTTATAAGATTTTATATTATATCTATAGTTTTCTGGCATTTTAAAATCTCTTGTATCACAATAAACTTTATTATTTTCTCTTATTCGTTAATATTTTTCTGTTTCTTGACATTTAATGATTATCCAATTCTTAATAATTTTTATTCTGCCTCTTAGGATATCAGGTACATTTTCTCTATTCCAATTATTTCATCCTTCTGTTATTGTCTTATGTAGTCAGTATAGTTTTTGGTAAAACATTTCTTTATAGGTTTCTTGCATACAAGGCGGTAACTTGTGGTAATATATTTCATATTCACATATGAAAGAGTCTATATACTACATGTTTCAAATTTTCATATTTTTATTTTCATATTTTTTTATGCCATTTGGCTTCCTCAATTTCATATTTACTAAATTCAGTGATATGCCTACTTTTATGTTAGTTCTTGAGCCTCATAATTACTATTGCGGACATATGGATCTGGCCTATCATAATAAAAAGGCCCATTATCACATTATAGATGACGTGCATCAAAAGTTCCTAAGATATTGGTAGGAATTCATTAGGGCCCAACGAGATTGGAATGAAAATTATAAATATGCAAAACAAAAAAAAATTAAAGGTGGAATTCTAGCAATCATTCTCTGCAACCTTGGGCCCTCTTACAAAAAAATATGGAAATAACAAATCATTGATGAACACATTTGTGACCTATATTTTGTTATGTTTTTAAGCATTAATTTTATCTTTTATTTTATTATTTTCGTGTTTTGGAAGGTATTTCATTGTTTTGTAGGTCAAAGTAGGTTAGGGAAGAAATGTGGAAAAAGAGAGCAAAAGTGAAGCAAAAGTGCTTAAAAATGTAAGGCTTACATAAGAAGTCAAAAGCTATGTAAGGGTTACATACAATACAAAAGGAACACGCACCGAGGCATGAAAAACCTGCGCCGAGGCGGGGAGGTTGCTGATTTCAAAAGCCAAAAAATGTAAGGCTTACATAAGCTGTCAAAAACTATGTAAGGGTTACATACAAGACGAACCAAACGCGCGCCGCGGCATGAAAAACCTGCGCCGCGGCGGGGAGGTTTCTGTTTTCAATTCTGGAGCCAAAATAGAACGCGCGCCGAGGCATGAAAAACCTGTGCCGCGGCGGGAGGTGCCAAAACTGCCCAGAAACCCTAAAACGCGTATTCCACTTCCTTCCTCCTATAAATACCACATTATACCTCTCCAAAACACAAGTTTTTGCAGCCCAAATTCTCTCCCACCTCTGCTGCTACTGCAGCAAGGGTTTTCCACCCATTTTCAACCCAAAATCAAGAGGAGAACCTCCATTGTTGAAGCTACTCCAAGGATTTGAAGAAGAGGATCAATCAACTTCAAGGATTTGGAGCTAGAAGATTCATTGGGGTAATTTTATTGTAATATCATTTTCTTCTCTGATTTTGTGGTTTGCCTCTATGACTAAATTGATTGACACCAATTTAGTTATGGTTGGCTAATTTATGTATTTAGGATGTTAGTATTGCTTCCAATGATTGGAAGAACAATTTCGTAATTTGATTATATATGATTTGGATTTATTTCTTGTTCATGTTCTTATGAATTTCTGATTGTGAATTAATGGTGGACCAAACCTTAGTTTGTGGTTAGGAAGAATATTTTAGAATTAGGTATTAGAGAATCCCTCTTTGCTTAATTGTGCATTATGAACAAGAGCCTAAATTGATTGCATTGATTTGTGTTGGTTTAGGTGGTTAGAAATATTTCCTTGAGCTAATTCCAATTGATTAGTTAATGATCCGGACCAAAGACGTTAATTAGTTGATTGTAGTGAAAATTGCCATTGATTTGGGATTTTCTAGGTTTAGCGGAAAAATCATTAAATACAACAATTAATTGAATGCTTAATCTGTTTTCGCCATGAATGGATAGCGAACTAATATAATCCCATTTACATCCATCATCTTCCCCTTTGGTTGTGATTACTTTTATTTGCATTCTATTTTAGTTTTCAATTTAATTCCGAATTTACGATCTATTCCGCAAAGTGACAATTGTAGAATGTTTAGGATTGTTTGTTCGACTAAATAAGAAAATAAATAACGTTTTAGAACTACCGCAATTCCTTGAGAGACGATCTTGGGAGTATACTTGTCGCTTACTATAAGTGACTCGTGCACTTGCGAGCTTTTTACAAATATATAAAATTTGACTATCAAGTATTTGTGCATCAAGTTTTTGGCGCCGTTGCCGGGGAATTGGCGTTTTAAAGTGTTTGTTTATTTTCTGTTTAGTTTGTTTTTCGTATTTCTTTATTTTTGTGATTTCTTTTAAGTTTTGTGATTTTTGTTAATATTTGTGTTTTGCTTTGTTATTTTTAGTTTCTTAAATGTTTGTATTTGTTTGAGTCATTTGATTTAGTTGTTTGTTTTATTTTATTCCTTTTGTTATTTATTTGCTTTTTCTGGAATATATTGTGGTGCTTTGATTTCTTTGTTGTTTTTGTTAGTATATGAAAGGTACCGTTCATAGACTACATCAACATATTCAAAAGAGCACTTGATCAGGCTGGATACTAATATCCAAGAGCTAGCAAGTATGAAGGTATGTGGTATTTGTGGTTTATATGGACATAATGCCAATGTTTGCACTTTTGTAGGTGATTACCATATGTCTACTAACCGGAACTTCGAACCTAATGAGGGATGTCGCCTACCTTGGAATGATCCCTATACCTATATTCCCGAGTTAGAAAATCACCAAAATTTTTATTGGCAAGCAAACACTAACCCACCCTATGCCTCATACCCATATTTCGATCCTTATGACCTACCCATTTACCCTAAGAAACCAACCTTGGAGGATACCTTGAATACTTTTATTCAAGAAAGTTTAGAAAACCAAGAGAAACATAATCAAAGGATGGATTTCTTAGAGGATTCTACGATAAGGATTATAATGCAAATTGGGCAACTAGCGGAAGAACTTCTAGCACAACAAGAGTTGCCCAATCAAGATCATCAAGTTTTTAATCCTTATAACCTACCCATTGACCCTAAGAAACCAACCTTGGAGGATACCTTGAATACTTTTATTCAAGAGAGTTTAGAAAACCAAGAGAAAAATAATCAAAGGATGGATTTCTTAGAAGATTCTACGATAAGGATTGCAATGCAAATTGGGCAACTAGCGGAACAACTTCTAGCACAAGAAGAGTTGCCCAATCAAGATGAGCAAGTAAAGGATGACATCATCCTTCAAAGTGGTAAGGTTTTTAATGATATTAATTTTCCTGAAATTATTGATGATTTACCACTTTGTGCAGAAATTATAGATGGGGAACAAGCAATTCTC
Organism: Elaeagnus macrophylla; assembly: GCA_029378325.1. Lineage (NCBI taxonomy): Eukaryota > Viridiplantae > Streptophyta > Magnoliopsida > Rosales > Elaeagnaceae > Elaeagnus > Elaeagnus macrophylla. The sequence goes on along the minus strand of CM055641.1, from coordinate 45,042,396 downwards.
CAAGAAGGTCAAGTTGCGAATCATCACATTCTACAACCTTCTATGGAGAACAAGGAGGAATCATCTTCACCTCCTTTATCTAAGACTTGTAAGTCCCCAAATCCTTCTCCTTACTACTTCCACCTCAAGAAAGTGTGTGCTGTGCTTCATGGGAAACAACTACCGAGATGGAAGGATAGGCTAAATGACATACTACCTCGGAAAATCAATATCACACACTTCAAGATCTTTGATGATGGTGGATAGGAGTGGATTAGCAACGTCTTGCTAAGACGTTAAAGAAAGCGCTTGGTGGGAGGCAACCCACTATTTTAGGTAATATTTTTCTTTTTCTTATAGTTTAGTTAATTTTCTATTTGTTCCTTTTAAATGCTTTTCTGAACATGTGCGTAGTTGAAAACATTGAGGACAATGTTTAGTTTAGGTTTGGGGGTACAAATAGGTCCAATAAAAACTTTTTGATATAAAACTATCATGCCTTCTTGTTAATTTAAAGTGAGTAATTGAATCTTTATACATGTCTTGTTTGATTTCTTGTACATATTCAAGGTTAGTTGTAAAAGTTGGTTTGTGTTCATACTTCATACTTCATGCTTTTTAATATTGAAATTGAGATGAACCCAAATTTTGTGTTTAAGAATCAAATAGTGGAGACTACCTTGTGAGAGGATTGTTGAGCTATTAACGTTTTATTCTGAGAGTTAATCATTATTCTACTCTTTTAAACACTTTTCTTATTATTTCAAATTGTTAGAAGATCTCTATAGGTTTTTGCATTGAATGATAGGATTTTAAACATCTAATGAAGAATCATGTGCTTAATTGTATTGCTTAGATTAAATGATTTGAGTAAAATGTAGAGTGTTTGCCTATCTCATTCATGCTTGACTTTAAAAGATTTAAGGGAAAATAAAAAAAAAATATAAATAAATAAAGTTTGCCATTCACAAAATACACATGTATGTGGGTCCATAAAAAAAAAAATCATGACCCTTAAGTTCTTCAAATGGTGAAATGGTTAATACAAAAAGAAAAAAATAAAAATAAAAATAAAAATAAGTTCCCTTAAAGTCAAAGCATTTTCCTTCTAGTGCACACTTGAAATTTTTGCTTAAAGATTTTAATTGATGCATAAGATTAGTAATGTGATTTCTTCATAAATCCTATCATTTGATTCCTTTCATGAGATTAATGTTATACACTTTTGAGCCTTTCTTGTTTAATCATATGCGAATCTATTAGCTCATTTCTTTACATAACTTCTATTCGCATATACTTTGTTGAGTGTTTGAACCCATAGGATCAGTGTGATATGAAGAGTGAATTTTTTATCTTGTAAGGAGTAGAGTTGAAACGAATTTAGATTTCTTAACACTAGGTTTGGGGGAATCAATGTTGATATATATTTTTTTTTTAGTATTGGAGTATGCACTTGTGATACAAAATTGATTTGCATGATGAATCCTTAATATGTTGAGATAATTGGATGAAATTATGTATGAGTTTCGATTATAAACTAAGAATAAACTGAAGCATGAGAAATTTTATTGAATTAAGTTTGTAGTCTTTATTTGTAGCATTGTTATTTGTCTTTTTAGTTTTTCTCTTAGTTGGATGTTTGTGGGAATCATCACTGAAAACCCTCACGAGACTTTAACTCGTCCACTAGGGCAACCTAGGGGTTTAAAGGCTTGTTGCATATGCTAAATGCAACCGTGATAATCTACGGAAGTGATTTAGGTTAGTATAGTTTAATTTTAGTTTTGCTAGAGGACTAGCAAAATGTAGGTTTGGGGGTATTTGATGAACACATTTGTGACCTATATTTTGTTATGTTTTTAAGCATTAATTTTATCTTTTATTTTATTATTTTCGTGTTTTGGAAGGTATTTCATTGTTTTGTAGGTCAAAGTAGGTTAGGGAAGAAATGTGGAAAAAGAGAGCAAAAGTGAAGCAAAAGTGCTTAAAAATGTAAGGCTTACATAAGAAGTCAAAAGCTATGTAAGGGTTACATACAATACAAAAGGAACACGCGCCGAGGCATGAAAAACCTGCGCCGAGGCGGGGAGGTTGCTGATTTCAAAAGCCAAAAAATGTAAGGCTTACATAAGCTGTCAAAAACTATGTAAGGGTTACATACAAGACGAACCAAACGCGCGCCGCGGCATGAAAAACCTGCGCCGCGGCGGGGAGGTTTCTGTTTTCAATTCTGGAGCCAAAATAGAACGCGCGCCGAGGCATGAAAAACCTGTGCCGCGGCGGGAGGTGCCAAAACTGCCCAGAAACCCTAAAACGCGTATTCCACTTCCTTCCTCCTATAAATACCACATTATACCTCTCCAAAACACAAGTTTTTGCAGCCCAAATTCTCTCCCACCTCTGCTGCTACTGCAGCAAGGGTTTTCCACCCATTTTCAACCCAAAATCAAGAGGAGAACCTCCATTGTTGAAGCTACTCCAAGGATTTGAAGAAGAGGATCAATCAACTTCAAGGATTTGGAGCTAGAAGATTCATTGGGGTAATTTTATTGTAATATCATTTTCTTCTCTGATTTTGTGGTTTGCCTCTATGACTAAATTGATTGACACCAATTTAGTTATGGTTGGCTAATTTATGTATTTAGGATGTTAGTATTGCTTCCAATGATTGGAAGAACAATTTCGTAATTTGATTATATATGATTTGGATTTATTTCTTGTTCATGTTCTTATGAATTTCTGATTGTGAATTAATGGTGGACCAAACCTTAGTTTGTGGTTAGGAAGAATATTTTAGAATTAGGTATTAGAGAATCCCTCTTTGCTTAATTGTGCATTATGAACAAGAGCCTAAATTGATTGCATTGATTTGTGTTGGTTTAGGTGGTTAGAAATATTTCCTTGAGCTAATTCCAATTGATTAGTTAATGATCCGGACCAAAGACGTTAATTAGTTGATTGTAGTGAAAATTGCCATTGATTTGGGATTTTCTAGGTTTAGCGGAAAAATCATTAAATACAACAATTAATTGAATGCTTAATCTGTTTTCGCCATGAATGGATAGCGAACTAATATAATCCCATTTACATCCATCATCTTCCCCTTTGGTTGTGATTACTTTTATTTGCATTCTATTTTAGTTTTCAATTTAATTCCGAATTTACGATCTATTCCGCAAAGTGACAATTGTAGAATGTTTAGGATTGTTTGTTCGACTAAATAAGAAAATAAATAACGTTTTAGAACTACCGCAATTCCTTGAGAGACGATCTTGGGAGTATACTTGTCGCTTACTATAAGTGACTCGTGCACTTGCGAGCTTTTTACAAATATATAAAATTTGACTATCAAGTATTTGTGCATCAATCATATTTCCTTAAATGAGTGTACCAAAAAAATGAAATTTTCGTCAACATCAACAACTCATTCTACTCCACCGAACACAAATCTACAACAAGTAATGACCAAGAAGAGCAAGCGCAAGAAAACATTTAAATTTTCATGCAGTTGTACATTACTACACGTCAATGAATGCCTCCAACATCACAATTTACAACAGATAGATGCAATCAGTGGTCTTTAACCACACATTGAAGAACTTCCTAGAATTTCGTTCAAAGAATGGGTGGAACAGCCAAATGTTCACGATAATGATACATTTCTACTACAATCTACGCAAATCCTTAAAGATCAAGACTTCCATAATTATTGCCATAACCTCCAATTTTCCCAAAAATGCATTAGAGACTATCCTTATAAAGCGTATTACTACAAGAATACTTTTTGTTTTAATTAATTTTGGTTTAATTTCCCAATATTTAGTTATTAAGTCCGTAATAACTACACTAGAATAGTAACAATTATTTTTCCAATTCAATTTAAATTACAAAGGAATAATATTTTATGATTAATAAAAATTCCATTTAATTTTTTATTCTATCTTTGATACAAGTATCTCTACCATCAATACATTTTATTACAATTATCACAAGTATCTTACACATTCCCATTTTTTTGCTTTGGTAACTTCCTCATCAATTCTACTAGCAACAACTTTGTTTGTAATGCAAGCATCCGTATTAACGTTAACTTCTTCATTACGAAGTTCGTCATTGGATGAACAAGAACAGGCAATGAGAGCCAAAAATATCCTCTCCTCCTTGTACTTTACATCATTTATCCACGTAACAAATGCACTAGCATATGTAGCACAAGCTAATGATATAATGTGCAACAGTAATCCAACTTCAATTTGTCCAACAAGAAGAACATTCACGATTAGAAAAAGCCCCTACCTATAACAAAAGGGAGGGAGGACAAAACAACAGGAAGAAAGATGCATGCATGCATCAAGAAAAAGGGGCCCCATGTACATTACTTTTTCTTACTAAATTAGAGATTTTTCTTTAATGTCTAAATCTTATTCATTAGGTATTTTATATTCTGTTAATATTTCTTGTTTTATCATTTGTCCTACTTGTTGGAATGTTTTATCTATTTCTATAAAAAAAAATTGTCTATATATTGAATTATTATGTTTGTTTGTTAGTGAATATCGTACTATGTAATGTATAAAAAATGGATGATTTTTTTGTTTGTTAGTAAGTATCCTACAATGTAATGTATTAAATGTGGATTATTTTCATATTTCATTAGATCTTCTCTATCAAAATCAAAAATCAGGCTTAATATTTAGTTTAAATTTGTATCATTAATGTTTATAGCAAACTTAGGATATGCTATAAATTTTAATTTTTTGTATCTTAATTTTCCATTGATCATTCCTAATAAAACATATTTTTTTATTTTTTTTATCCTATTATCTAATAAAACTAATTATATTATTGTATGTATTCCTTCTCTAAAATGTGCTTTTATTAAAATTTGTATTCCTTCTAGGTGAATGTATCCAAATTTTTTTATCTTTTTATGAAATTTTTGATAGTTTTTTCAAAATAGTTTCTTTATCAATTAATAGTATATTAAATATTCATTTTACGTCTGCTATCGTAATACTTATTTCTCTATTATTTATTCCATAATATATTATATCTTTCCTTGAAAATAGTTTTCTTATTTTTGAGAATGAAGTTTTCTTAAATCCATCCTACTCTTTAAAATTAGCTTTAATTTTTGAATTTCTTTAAAAAAAATTTACTAAATATCATTTATTGTGAGAAATATCTTGAGATATCTTGTATTTCTATTTCTATTATTTTATTTGAACTATTACTTTATATGGGTTGTTAATTGTGTATTTTTACAAAGTTTTTGTTATATCTCATAAGGCTTTGATAAAAATTCTATATCCTATGAACTATTAAAGGATAGGGAAAAGTGCTGCATAATTCTTATAGATTAATACTAAGTGTTTAAAAGTTCTTTAGAATAGAAAAAGATTTTTTATCCTATTGTTATCAAAAAAGGAGTCAACAAAGAATAAAAAGTATAAAAAAATGCAATTTTGAAATAAAATATTATTATTTAGTAAAAACAATTTTATTAGTATTTTTTTTAAATGGTAAAAGTGAAAATAAAACATCATGTAACAATTTTAGATTGCCCCTTATTGCACCCAATTTTAGATTGCCCTAACCCCCATCATGATTTTAGATCGTCACACCCCCATCCCCCACATCACCATGACATAGGATCTTCGCTTACCTACTCTTTGTCACCCACCCATGATATCGTCGCCTTTGCCTAATTTGTTTGTCACTCTTCAAATTGCTACAGTTTATGGTTACATATGAAATTGTATAATTTTTTAGTATATTCTTTTAACTTTTTCCGTAATAATAAATAAATAAACTAATAGGAATTATTCCCACAAATTGCTATCAAAAAACATAGACACAAAAAGAGGGGAGGAGGGAATTATAAGCAAAATAAATGGGTAGGTGAGCTACTGACTTTAAGCCAACAAATGTTTCGTGTTTTGGTGCCAAAAATAAGTTTGTGTTTGAAATGGAAGGAAGGAATAGTAAAACGACACTTTTGAGCTCCCTTTAAATGAATATATGATTAAAATAATACTCAAATATTTAAATTATTTTTCTTCAGCTCCTTTCTTAAAAGTTAGGAATAAACAACACAAATAACATAGTAAATTGTATATGCTAAAAATCCCACTACTTTGAGTCCTTATTACAACTAATGAAGGTGAGTGATTTGTATAGTATCGTTATTTTGTTTGTTTCTTCGATTTAACATATATGGCTCTTGTACTTCTTTACAGAACCACTTCTTCTACATGATGGATTCAAGGACAGAGTATTACTACACTTTAAATTCAAGTCCCAACATGTTATACATCCACGGTGGACATGTGAAGATCCATTTTAATGTTATTTCTCTACTTATTATGTCCAATGAAAATTAATTTAGTCAACATGCCACCACAAACTAACCAATGAAAACTTTTGTCTTTGAATATGCATATATGTTTATATGACCCAATTATAATAGTAATGCTACATCTTATCCAGTGGCTCAAAACACTCATGTAAGTAGTGATTGCCCTGTGACTGTTCAAAAAATTGTATTTTGTTCGTAAGAATCGTACAACTTCAAATTTGATTTTTATATTTATGTATGTCACATTTTATAATTTTACTAACCAAAATATGGCTCTACGATCATGCCTTGGCCAAAGGCAACCATCTTAGTAGTTACAAGAATTGAGCATTATGGCCATAAACCTTAAATGCCGAACTAATATAAAGAAGGTTTTACTGATCAGGCAATTGCTTTTATCGCTTTCGAAAATTATATCAAGTGCAAACAAGACTAAATTAAATATTAAAACCTTAATGAACAAGTCATGTACAAAAAAAAAAAATCACATGGGCTTTTCAAGCCAAACAAACAAGTCATCTTTACAAATTAAAAACCTCATCACCTACTACATTAGAAACTAATTAGAAATTTCCACCCCCAATCAAACATCATCAATCATTAAAAAAAAGAAAAAAAAGGTTAGTTGAAAAGAAGTTGTCATTATCAATCTCTAACTCATGTTTAGTCTCAAGAATTGACAGTTAAACCAAGGAGGTTGTTGTTTTAGCCCCTACTCAATTTCATGGCTAGTTTTAATTAAACTTTGACGTCTTGAACTCATTTCATGAGGAGCTTGAAGGAGTCGGAATAGATCACAATCATTAATAGATCTTCATGTGGCTAGATCCAGTGCAAGAATATATGAAAAAATACTGGTTGCTGAGTCTGAAGTTATAATAACTACTTGGACCAAGAGACAGCTTAATTTCTCTGAAACCTCATTATCACCATCCATGTCTGCAATGATATTGTTATTGTAATCATCTAGAGGCTGCTCTAAATTTAGTTTCTTTATTTTGTTGGGTTCCACTATTTCGTTGTCTTCTATGATCAATTTGTCTGAAGCTATTTTTATCTTTATGCTTTATCTCTCTTCATCACTCTGCCTATTTGATCTAGTTTTATCAATGTTCTTCATCAATATTTTTTGTATTTGATATAGACGATGAAGATCATAGACCTGCTAAATGTAAAAAGAGATTGAGTCTTATCAGCTTAGAGACCAATATGTTATAATATAAACAGATCGAATGCAAAAAAACAAAGAATGTTAAAACATCCCCAGTTGTTTACACAATTTTTCACTCTCCTTATTTAAATCGTTTATTAAAAAAATTGCTTATTTAAATGTAAATATTGATATATAAAAACATAAACAATTATGCGATATTTTATACCTGTGCTGAACCTATCACAATTAATAAATAAATAGTTACTTGTTCCTTGAATGTTTCTTCATGCTTTAACATGGCCATCCTCATGTTTTCCTTATGCTTCTCCATTTAACTTCTCAGACTTGAACCTGTTGAAAGAAGAGAAACAGGAAGTATTAAAGACCAATAAGAAGTGTTATATCTTGTTTTTAGCAGAACTCGTCTGTTTTTAAAGTAAATGCTTCAAGTTCTACTTTTCGACTAAATTATTTTGAGCCACAATAAAACAAAAACATATACAGCATGTAATCGCCATTCACAAAAAACAATAACGTCATCATAAGATGTGTGGCCCTTTTTTGCAATTTCATAACTGATCTTTTTGACCTGTCTGCAGCTCAGGTACAAAATGATGTCTGAAATTTTGTTATATATTTCCGTTTGCAGCCTCTATTTATCATGTTCTTTGGACACATCGATCCTCATTAGCAAACCACGTCAAGAGGGACAAACCACGTCAGAAGGGACGACATTGCAGGATGTTGTATCCCTCCGTTCCTTACGGGCACTGTGTTTAACTACTACCCAATAATTTCATTTCATACGTTTATGAAACTTTTATTTTGTCCTAACACAACCTCATACACGTTTGAGAGCATTTCAAAATAGTTTTGAAAATAAAAAATTAATCAATATTCTTTCATCAAAATTCTGCCAAGTATATCACATTATAATTGACGTAAATGGTTATATAAACATGAGTCTGTCACGTATGAAACTTGAGATATATATATATATATATATTGTAACTAACTATGCTTTTTCCTCAGGAATTATGGAACATGACCTTATTCAGTAACTCAGCTAGCTTGAGCTAAAACAAACCAAGAAAATTCCAAACTAATTTGTAAAAAAGCAGAATTATCATTTGCTACTTAAGGAGAAGGAGGATCAGAGAAGTAATAGGGATTTAATTATGAATTTATGAGAATGAGAAAATAAGTATGATATTTTCTTACCTGTATTCAAAACTGTCTTTGTTTTGTTGAGAAGATGAGGATAATGAAAGTAGTTAAAGCTAAATTGGGAAATTTTTCAAGAAAAAGGCCAAATGATTCTTTCTCTTGAAATTTCAACGAGCTTGTTTGTTATTCAAAGGCCATGCCTTGACATTATCTATCAGTGTGTAATATATACTGTAATATATAAACAGGGACTTTTTTTTTTTTTTTTTTCGTACTTATTTCCACACAGAAGCCAAAGTTAATGTTGAACTTGGGGTTTGTGGCATGCCAGAAAAATCTGAGTGCTTTAGACAATGAGAATCATGTTTTGTGGAAGAGATGCCTCAGACAAGGCCATCATATTGCAGTTATATTTAAACTAGATTCAGTTCTAAATTAATATTAAGACTAAATAATTGTTTGAGGATAACAAAGCTTTTATCAATTAAGTTGCTCTCAGCTCTAGATGTTCATTAAAATAACACCTTAGCTTCTTCCCATTAAAAAAAAAAAATTTTGACGATAACTAATTTTGTTGTTATTATGGCAATAGTTCATTAATGCAACTTTATTTAAGAATAATAACATTAAAAATAATTAATTGTAAAGACAAAAAAGATAATTTATACAATGTTTGTTGTAACAATATCATTACCAAAAATTAACATCAGCTTAGCTAGCCGGCTTAGGTGAATCACATGCACCCAAGAATTATATATCAGCTCAATAGCTATGTTGTATTTCGTGATACTTAATCATCCAAGTCACACTACATTACCTGAACGTGAATGTGAATACTAGATATTGAAATTTAAATTAGTTTAGAGGCATTCAAGAAAAATGAAAGTGTCTAACACATGAACATGTATTAGTTAAATACAATGAGAATGAATAATTATTATATTTTTAGCTCACAGTGGAGATATATATAGAAAATTACAAGAGTCCTATTTAAACTAGAGTCATATATAAATTAGAGTTCTATTACAGATAGACAAGTATTAATTACAACATATTACATACTAATTATACGACTAATGCTAACACTTTCCCACAAGTTAGTGCATACATATCGACCATGCCCAACTTACTTAGTAAGTCATAAAACACCTTCCTAGAAACTCCTTTGGTGAGCACATCTGCAAGTTACTTTTCAGTGAGAACAAAAGGAAAGCTAATAAGTTTGGCACCTAGCTTCTCTTTTATAAAGCGACGATCAACCTTTACATGCTTAGTCCAATCATGTTGTATTGAATTTTGTCATATATCAATGGCTGCTCAGTTGTCGCAATACAACTACATAGTATTTTTGAGTTTGAAACCTAAATCAAACAGTAAATTTCTTATCTATAGCAATTCACACACCCAATGAGCCATATCTCTATACTGGGCCTCAGCACTAGATCGCGCCACAAACTTCAAGAGTATTGTTTTGTTTAGAAAGCATTGCTCTTCTTTCACTCGGGTTATGCATGAACTAACTTACCACATTTAATGCATATGCAAAATATGGTCTAGTATACGCCAAATAAATTAAGCACCCAACCAACCTCTGATAGCGACTTCAATCATTTGGTACTTGATTTGGATACTCTGCTAAACAATAGTTTTGCTCAATAGGTTTGCAATCTAACATACCTGTCTCAGTTAGCAAGTCAAGAATGTATGTTCTCTGACATAGATAAATCCCTTCTCTACCCCTAGCTACCTCAATCCCTAAAAAGTACTTCAGTTCATCCAAGTCATTTATCTCAAATTCAAAGGCTAGTTGTCTTTGTATTCTTTCCATCTCAACAGTATCACTGTCAATAATTACCATATTATCAACATAAATAATTAGAGTTATTACCTTCCTTTGTTTATATTTGAGAAACAACATATGATCTGAATTACTCTATCTGTAACCAACATTTTGTATGAATTGTGAAAACCTTCCAAACTAGGCACGAGAGGACTACTTGAGACCATACAGAGACTCCCTCATTTTGCATACAAAATAACCAAGAGAAGCAGCTACATACCTAGGTGGAAGACTCAGGTACACCTCCTCGGCTAACTCTCCATAAAGGAACACATTCTAGACATCAAACTGCCTAAGTGGCTAATCTAAGCTAACGACAAGCAAGAGTAAGACCCAAATAGTGTTCATTTTGGCAACAGGAGTAAAAGTCTCATCATAGTCTATACCATACGTCTAAGTAAACCCTTTTGCTACAAGGCGAGCTTTATACCGATTCACAGATTCATCAGCATTATGTTTCAAAGTAAATACCCAGAGACAACCAACAACCTTATTTCCTTGTAGTGGAGGCACAAGTTGACAAGTAATGTTCTTCTATAAAGACTCCATCTCTTCCTCCATTGTCTTTCTCCACTTTGGATCTCTCAACGCATCCTATAGTTTGTTAGGTACTGATACAACAAATATTTGATTTACAAATGATTCATATGGCTTAGACAATCTTTTAGTGGACGTGTAGTTGACTACTAGATATTTTGATTTTGCATGAATATTTGGTTCATATCTTTTGGCTAGTTGACCCCAAGTAGACCTATTTGGTAACACATACTGTCCAACACTAGACTCAATACTATTAGTATCGGTGGGTGTACTTACCTCAGATGAGTGACCTTTAGTACTAAGGAGCTGTTGATCAGGGGTAGGAGTGATGCTTGAGGGAACAGTTGTGTCTTCATATTCATATTCAGTGATCGAAACTGGTGCTTGGATACTTGGAGCATTTGCTTCTTCGACTACTGGATTCAGTGGATTAAAAATCTCAACTGGACCTATTGAAATATCATTAGGTGATTGTGTTACTTCTTCACTTTCATCTAACTCCTCCCCCTCACCATGATAAAGCTCTTCAAAATATGAATTCTCCCCCTGAAGAGTAGTATTAGATGAGGAAAAAAAAAGTAACATCGATAGTGACATAATACTTTTTGGTAGGTGGATGGAAGCACTTGTACCCTTTCTGATAACTTTCATAACCAACAAACACACACTTAATTGCCAGGGCAGTCAACTTAGATCTTTGATTTTTAGGAACATGGACAAAAGCAATATAGCCAAAAATATGGGCAAAAAGATTATGAAAAGATGGCAAGGATACATAAGATGTGAGAACCTCGAATGGTATTTGTCCGTAAAGGACACTAGATGGGAATGATTGATGAGATGGAAGGAAGCTTGTATAGCATCTCCCCAATGATATTTCGACATATGAGCACTAAATAGAAGGGCACGAGTCATATCAAGTAAGTGACGATTTTTCTTTTCTCACACCCCATTTTGTTCTGGTGTTTGTGGGCAAGTAGTTTGGTGAACAATCTCATGTGTTCGAAAAAAATCTTGAAAAAAATGATTAACATATTCTCCCCCATTGTCAAACATAGGATCCTAATGGTGCTATTGTATTGTGTTTGAACAAGAGTATGAAAATTTTGAAAAGCTAGAAAGACTTCATTTTTGGTTTTAAGAAGAGCCACCCATGACAATCTTGTACAGTCATCAATAAACAACACAAATATTAGAAATATCTCACAACCGATACAATGGGCTCTCTAGATGATCCCCAAATATTAGAAATACTAGGAGAATAAACAGTACGATAGTTCTTAGCCAAGATACATGTCTCACAACGTAAAATAGACTCATTCACACCAATAAACAAAGTAGGCATGGATTTTTTCATAAGACTGAAAGACGGATGCCCTAAGCGGCGATGCCACAACCAAATTTCACTCAAGTTGTTAGAACTCAAAATCAAAGCAGTGCAGGACTGTGCGCCTAGTTTTTTTCACTGTGTAGGTTTGATCCCGACGAAAAAATCTGCCCCCAAATAGCTCCAACCAATTATTTTCCTGTTAAGAAGATCCTGAAAAATCATACACATAGGATAAAAGGTTACTGAACATTTAGACTCAGTATTTAACTGTGAGACATATATTAAGTGATGAGACAAGTCAAGTACATATAAAAAGATTATGGAGCTGTAAGGTTGGAGTAATACAGACTGACCCCATCCCTAAGATAGAAAAAGTTTCACCATTGGAATTTGTAACATAAGACACTGGTGAGGAAGATAACTCGGTAAAATAAGATTTATCATAAGTCATGTGATCAGACGCACCAAAATCAATAATCTAAGTATTAGATCCAACAAAGTGAGAAACGTTTAAGGCCATACTAATCTTACCACGACCCGCTATTGAAGCTATAGGGGTACCTCCATATGTCGCATGATGATCATATCCAGTCACTCCATAGAAATCTAGTTCTTGGACAACTTGCACCACAATTTGATGCGAACCGCTCGCCACGACTCCTATGACCTCCAAATCACGCGGTTTGGCAACCACAAGAAATACGGACAGAAACCCGACACCAATATTAGCACGCAAATCCTACGAGAAGAACTAGATTTTGATTGCACGAAAACTCACCTTAAACGAATGGATATTACGCACCACAAGCTAAGACGAGGTGAAACGCCACAAAGGGATTGCAAGCTCCTTTGATAAGTTTCGGTTGAAAATGCACTTGGAGCTTTGAGCTCTCAAAGAGGGAATTTGTATTTCTCACAAATGAAATGAACTTAGTTACATATTTTCAGCTGATAGGGTTCATATATACAAGAAATAAAACATTAAAAACGGGCAAAGCATCCTGGCCATTGATCTGAAATCAATGGTCCAAAAATTACAAAAATTTGAATCCCCGCCGCGGCGGCCAAATATCCATGCCGCGGCGCGCACGGTATGGGTCTGGTGCCAGGCGCGCAGGTCTGGCGTCGTCTGTCGAGGGGTGTCCGTGTCAACGCGCAGGTCTGGCCTGTCAGCACCCGCACGTCCACTCGTGCCACGGCGCCCAAAATGTATGCTGCGGTGCGCACATGTTTTCGGTTCCAAACAGAAACTCCTTCGCCGCGGCGTGCAATGTCTGTGCCGCTGCGCGCACCAACTTCGCCATTTGCCTTTCAAAACAGAAACTCCCTCGCCGCGGCGTGCAATTCCTGTGCCGCGGCGCGTCAAGCTCGCCATTTTTCCCTTCAAAACAGAAACTCCCTCGCCGCGGCGGCTATATTTTCATGCCGCGGCGCAAGTCCCTTTGCTCCAAATTTGCCTCCAGCAGGTTGGTTGATCTCCCACATGCCTCAACCTCCATTCCCATGCCCCCTTGGTCTTTAATCGACTCTCGGACCAGTCCATTTAGAGCCTCTTCAAGTTATTTGGCTCTTGACCTCGTGATCGGCCCGTGCGGGATCCAGAGAGGGTGTTGCGACGGTGGTTGTGACGAAGGATTCGTATCATTCCCTCCTTCTTGAAAAGGATTCGACCTCGAATCGTCACCTGCATAATCAAAAAGAGACAAATCAGCAACATTAAATGAGGCACTAACACTATACTCACCGGGAAGGTCAAGTTTGTAGGCGTTATCGTTGATGCGCTCGATCACTTGGAACGGCCGATCTCCTCTCGGTTGAAGTTTTGACCTCCGCTTCTCAGGAAAGCGTTCTTTCCTTAGGTGCACCGAAACCCAATCTCCGGGTTCAAAAATAACTTGTTGCCTCCCCTTGTTGGCTTTGAGGGCATTCTCTCTATTCTTCTTCGCAATGCTCTCACTAACCCGCTCATGCATCCTCTTAACCACCTCAGCCTTCCTTGCTCCTTCCAAATTAGTTCTTTCTGAAATAGGTAAAGGTAACAAGTCCATAGGGGTTAGTGGATTAAAGCCATATACAACCTCAAATGGGGAGTGATCCGTGGTTGAGTGTACACTCCTATTGTAAGCAAATTCTACAAAAGGTAAACACTCTTCCCAGTTTTTCAAATTGCTTTTTATAATGGCCCGTAACAAAGTAGACAATGTGCGATTGACTACTTCCGTTTGGCCATCGGTTTGGGGGTGGCAAGTGGTAGAAAATAAAAGTTTTGTCCCCAACTTAGCCCACAAGGTTTTCCAAAAATAGCTAAGGAACTTAACGTCCCTATCTGACACTATATTTTTGGGGACTCCATGGAGCCGCACAATTTCTTTGAAAAACAGATTGGCCACATTAGTTGCGTCATCAATTTTGTGACATGCAATAAAATGTGCCATTTTTGAAAACCTGTCAACAACCACAAAAATGGAGTCCTTTCTCCCCTTAGACCTAAGCAACCCCAAAATGAAGTCCATTGATATATCCACCCACGGTGAGCTTGGCACCGGTAAGGGTGTATACAGTCTTTGAGGTAGGACTTTGGACTTCGCTTGCCTACATGTGATGCACCGAGAGCAAATTCTCTCTACATCACGCCTCATCTTGGGCCAAAAGAAATGTTCACGTAGAACATCCAAAGTTTTGGCAACACCGAAGTGTCCCATTAGGCCTCCCCCATGGGCCTCCCTCACTAACAACTCTCTCATAGAGCAATTAGGTATGCACAAAAGATCTTCCCTAAACAGATACCCATCTAACATGTAAAATTTCTCAAAAGCAGATATTTGACACGCATTGTACAAAGCAGAAAACTCATCATCATCAGCATATAAATCTTTAATATACTCAAACCCTAATAATCTAGCATTTAGAGTAGAGAGTAAGGTATACCTCCTTGACAATGCATCCGCGACAATGTTTTCCTTACCTCGCTTATACTGAATAATATAAGGGAAGGTCTCAATGAACTCCATCCACCTCGCGTGTCGTCGGTTCAACTTTCCTTGGCTTCTCAAATGCTTCAAGGACTCGTGATCCGTGTGGATAACGAACTCTTTCGACCACAGGTAATGCTGCCAAGTTTCCAAAGTTTTGACCAAGGCGTAGAGCTCCTTGTCGTACGTTGGGTAATTAAGGGATGCTCCTCCAAGCTTTTCACTGAAATAGGCTATCGGTCGTTTTTCCTGCATCAAAACAGCCCCTATGCCTATACCTGATGCATCACACTCAACTTCAAAAGTTTTAGTAAAATCAGGTAAGGATAAAACAGGCGCAGTACACAACTTATCCTTTAACAGATTAAAAGCATTTTCTTGTTCCTTTCCCCATTTAAATCCCACTGTTTTCTTTATGACCTCAGTGAGAGGTGCGGCTATAGTGCTAAAATCTTTAACGAATCTACGATAGAAATTAGCTAAGCCATGAAAACTACGTACCTCCGTGACAGTTTTAGGCGAGGGCCAATCCCTAATCGCCTTGACCTTCTCAAGGTCAACCTCTATACCCCTTGAGCTAACAACAAATCCCAAAAAGACTAACTTTTCCATGCAAAAATGACATTTGTTCAAGTTGGCATAAAGTTTTTCCTTTCTAAGCAATTCTAGCACACACCTTAAATGTATCACATGCTCTTCTAAGTTTTTACTATAAATGAGGATGTCATCAAAGTAAACAACTACAAATTTTCCAATATAGGCACGCAACACATGATTCATAAGTCTCATAAAAGTGCTAGGGGCGTTGGCTAGCCCAAATGGCATGACCAATCATTCATACAGTCCGTACTTAGTTTTGAAAGCGGTTTTCCATTCATCACCTTCTTTCATCCTAATCTGATGATAACCACCTTTCAAATCTATTTTGGAAAATATGCATGCACCATGTAATTCATCAAGCATGTCATCTAGTCTAGGAATAGGATGTCGATATTTTACTGTAATATTGTTGATTGCTCGACAATCAACGCACATTCGGCTGGATCCATCCTTCTTAGGCACTAGCAAGACTGGTACTGCACACGGACTCATGCTCTCTCTTACTTGCCCCTTGGACAAGAACTCTTCAACTTGTCATTGAATCTCCAGGGTGTCTTCCGGGTTGGTCCTGTAAGCGGGTCGGTTTGGAAGCGATGCACCCGGAATAAGATCAATTTGATGCTCGATCCCCCGAATTGGTGGCACTCCATCCGGTATCTCCTCCGGGAACACATCATCAAATTCCTGCAACAAGGAAACAGTTTCACTTGACAAAGGTTTGTCAAGTGGGTTAGATGAAAAGTTGACCTCCTTGTACAAGAGTACAAGTACCGATCGTTTTGCCAAAATGGCTCGTTTTAAATCTCGTTCCCTTGCATAAAAATTTGTTTTCTTTCTCTCCATTGTTTCCTCCTTCTCCTCCCCTTCCTTTTTCCCCTTTTCCTTGTTCATCCTTACTTGGTCCTCATATACTTGCTTTGGAGTCAAGGGTGCTAGGGTGATCTTCTTACCCTCCTTCTCAAACGAATACTTATTCTTAAATCCGTCATGGGTGACCTTCCTGTCATATTGCCAAGGTCTACCGAGCAATATGTGTCCTGCTTGCATTGGTACCACATCACACATGACTTCGTCCTTGTACTTTCCAATTGAGAAGGACACTAGCACTTGCTTACTAACCTTCACTTCCCCACTATCATTCAACCATTGTAATCGGTAGGGCTTCGGGTGTTTGAGCGTTGGTAACCCTAGCTTCTCTACTAAGGTAGTGCTAGCCACATTGGTGCAACTCCCACCATCTATGATCACATTACACACCTTGGAGTTCACATGGCACCTTGTGTGAAAAATATTTTCCCTTTGCAACTCCACATCATCATCCTTGTGTTGGATGCTCAAAGATCTCATTATGACCAAGGCCTCTCCTTCAACCGGCCCAATCTCTTCCTCACTAGCTTCGTCTAGTGGGGGCATCTCCTCTTCTCCACTCTCTTCCTCAGATTCTATGTCTCCATTAGCCAAGGCAATCATGGTTTTCTTATTAGGGCATTGATGAGCAATGTGCCCTCGTCCAAGACACCGAAAACATACAATCTCTCGGTTCTTAATTGGGACCTCAACATTGGCCTTCCCTTTGCCAACTTCCACTTCCTTGCCTTTGTAAGAATCAATCCTAGGCTTGGAGCTAGTCTCCCCTTCCTTCCTCCAATTGGTCTTCCATGGTGAGGTAAGGTTCGGTTTTGGTACCGGGAAAGCGGGTTTTGGTGGCATCATAGAACTACTCCTCCTCTTCAATTGCCTCTCCACCTTAATGGCCATTCGCACCATATCCTCCAACTCCACATAATGATGCAACTCCACAATGTTGGCAATGTTAGAGTTCAACCCACTTATAAACCGAGCCATGGTTGCCTCTCTATCCTCCTCCACATTCGCCTTTACCATGGTCATCTCCATTTCTTTGAAGTATTCATCCACTGATCGGGACCCTTGGTTAAGTCTTTGAAGCTTCTGATAGAGCTCCCGGTAATAATGACTCGGGACGAACCGTTTCCTCATGACAGCCTTCATCTCCCTCCAACTGTCAATGGCTCTCTCACCACTCCTCCTCCTAAGGACTACTAGTTGATCCCACCAATTCAAGGCGTAATCGCTAAACTCGATTACCGCCAACTTCACCTTCTTCTCCTCGGAGTAATTATGACACTCAAAAACATGTTCTACCTTCTTCTCCCACTCCAAGTACAACTCCGGATCGTTCTTGCCTTGGAATGTTGGCATCTTAATCTTTATATTGCCCAAATTCCGATCAACCCCGTCATAGGGTCGAGGTGGGGGTCTCCACATACCACCCCGTCCATTTCTTCCTCCTCCATGCCCATTCCTACCACCATAGGGCATCCTCCTATCTTCATCTTCATACTCTTCTTCCCAATTTTCTTCATCTAACTCCTCTTCCACTATAGGTCTCCTAACTTCCGGAGCCTCTTGGGGTGCTCGTTGTTGCAAGGCGGCGATTGTAGCCTCTTGTCTTTCTACCCGATCACTTAGGTTTACCATGACGGCATTCATCCGTTCCATGGATTGTTGCAATGCTCGCAACAAAAATGCGGTATCCGGGCGCTCTTCGGGACTGTTCCTGTCAGAAATTTTCACAACAACTTTCGCAAGCAGAGAATTAGTTAATCAAGTAAAAACTGAAAATATATTTCTTTACCTCACGTGTTTCAATCACTCGGGTTTGATTGCTCAAGCACTCCTCGTCCTTTTACAAACCAAAACCTCAAGAATCTTTCCAATCACCAATAGCGTTTCACACACACTCAAGTTGTGACGATTAGATTTTTATCATATATATGTAAAGCAAGTAATTTAATTTATCAGTATAAGTGGTATTTATTGAATTAATATTCTTGTTAGATATTTCACATAATTAATAAATTTGTTACTTTTTTAACTAGTATTTTTACATTATCATTAAATAATTTACTTGGTGGGCAAGTCCTCCTTTTATTAATTAAATAATTTACTTGGTGGGCAAGTCCTTCTTTTATTAATTAAATATTTTACTTGGTGGGCAAGTCCTCCTTTTATTAATTAAATAATTTACTTGGTGGGCAAGTTCTCCTTTTATTAATTAAATAATTTACTTGGTGGGCAAGTCCTCCTTTTATTAATTAAATATTTTACTTGGTGGGCAAGTCCTCCTTTTATTAATTAAATAATTTACTTGGTGGGCAAGTTCTTCTTTTATTAATTAAATATTTTACTTGGTGGGCAAGTTCCTTTGTCTCCAAGAATGTTAAGTATGGTCCAAGTTTTTGAAGCACTATATATATGGGTGTTAGGCTCATCCATTCCTAAAATCTCTTCTCAAAGTCCTTCTCTCTACCACATATTCTTAATCCTTATTCCTCAAATCTATTCTTTCTTCTTGGATTTTTTAAGAGATTTAGGGTGTGAGCTATTGAAGGATACATTTATTAAGACAATTCATCTAAAGGTTTAATGTAAGTAAATCCCAATCTTTTTGCATTAGAGTAAGTTATGTGTATGTTATATGTTACGTGAAATTTATATGCTTCTAAAGTTATTTTACATAATAATATATGCTCATGCATACATGTTCATTATTAATTGTCCAAACCATACATGAACATTTATATATTAAATATATTTTAAGCATATTGATTAAGAAACAAGAAAAGTGATAATGATGTTTTGTCATAAATATATGAAATAAGAAGTTCAAAGTCTGTGTGTGCCTATGTTTTGAGGGCTGAGTGGGCAAGGGACGCGGGGGACCGGCGGACCCACCATAGTTAAATGAATGATTGATCGTATGCAGGGAGGTTTCCCTTATGTTTAGTTGGCCACAGGGAACGATAGGCCCTTAATGGGATCACCAATGTGTGTGTGGCGACTTCAGTTGGTCCACACTCATGTTATGCCCCAAGTACGATACTACCAAGGATCCGGTAGTTGGAACAGGTTCCGAAAACCATGGCCCACTGGTTACCAATGGCATAGGTATCACACAAGGGCCCTACTATAAAGATTAAAAATATGTATATATTTATATATGAAAACCATATTTGAACCAACATTTGAAGAAAAGTACAAAGAAAAGAGGACATGTGTAAATGAAGAGAAATATGTAAATAAATAAATCTGTCATCATGATGCATGTTGCATGTGGATTTACTTACTGAGCGTTAGTTCATTCGTGTTTACTTTAATATTTTTAGATAATGAGCAGAAGCTTTGGACGACATAAAGAAGACATCTAAGAGTGTGGCTTTGAAGTGGTCCCAGTTTAAGATCTTTTAAAAGTCAATGATTGTTTATAAATAAGTATTTAATAAGTTTACTGTATTGAAACACGAACAATATTTTCTATCCTAATTAGTTCATGCTCTTTTATTTATGAAGAAAGCTAAACTTTAAGATTATTTCAAAGTTTGAGAGACCTGACAAGTTAGTACCTATTTTTCAAATAAACTATCTTTTCAAAAAAAAAAAAAAAAAAAAAAAAAAGGTAACACTTCCTAGTCTACCCCCAAGGTAGGCTCGGGGGCGTTACAGTTTGGTATCAGAGCAAAGGTTTTAGTTCCTGTAGACTTAAGGGACCACAAAATCATACCACTAGATGTCTACCAAATGTCGTCCGGTAAGTTATAATGTATTGAACTTTTAATTTATTGTCTTACGATTGTATGACTTTTTAAGAAACTTATGAGAAATAGTAGTGAGTATAGTTTGTTCTTGGAAATTAGAGTATGGCCAGTCGTAATACTAGATCACGTGACAACTGCAATAATGGGGATAATCTTAATGAAGAAACACTTCAACCAAATGCTCCACTTACTATAGGCATGTTTATGCAAGCAATGGCTACTTTCGGGCAAGCACAACAACAACATCCTCCAAGACCCCAACCAGAACGAAGTAGCTTCTCTGATTTTAAGAAATTGTTACCACCGACCTTTGAGGGTACTATAGATCCCCAAGAGGCAGAAAAGTGGATAGCTGAGATGGAAAAGGCTTTTACTGTTGTACGATGTACCGAGACAGAAAAGGTGGCAAACGCCGCATACATGCTTCAAGGAGACGCCCTTGACTGGTGGAAGATGATGGGACGACAACATGAAGGCAACATGGATTTATTTACTTGGGAGATGTTTCGAAACTCCTTCTATGAGAAATACTTTCAAAAAAGTGTTCAAAGACAGAAGGAATGCGAGTTTCTTCAACTACAACAAGGAAACAAAACTGTTACTGAGTATGAGGCAGAGTTCGCTCGACTTGCAAAATTTGCCCCTACTTTTGTGGCAGCTGAGGAATGTAGAGCCCAACGCTTCGAGGAAGGATTGAAACCACGAATTAAGGAAGCTGTTTTACCGTTTGAATTAACCACTTACATTGAAGTGGTGAATAAGGCACTAGTGATTGAAATGGCCCAACAATTGGTCCATGGAACAAGTAAAACTCCTTTTGGAGGTGCTGGAAATGACTCAAGGGGGAAGTTTTGGCAAGACAAGGGACAAAAGCGAAAACACCAGTATAAAAACAAGGATAACAACAATGGAAATTGGGATGATCAAAATAAGCAACCTAGGGCTATGTGTCCCAAATGTGGCAAGGACCATCGAGGAGAATGTCGCATGGGGAGTAGTGTTTGCTTTAGATGTGGAAAGGTTGGACACATTGCTCGTGATTGCTATGGAGGCCCAAGGCCAAATAATATCAACAACAATGCTCAAAAGAGGACTGAAGCTCGTGTGTATACCCTAACTCAACAAGAAGCCAATGACACTTCAACTGTCATAACAGGTATGGTGAACATACATAATTGTTTAGCTAGGGTACTTATAGATCCTGGTGCAACACAGTCATTTGTTAGTTATGCCTTTACCAAGCAACTTAACAAAAAACCAATTCTTATGAATGAATTTTTCAACGTCTCAACCCCATCTAGTGAAATCATGAAATTGAGTTTTAGCTTGAAGGCTTCTCCTGTTAAAATTGGAAACCGTTTACTACCTGCTAACTTAATAATCTTAGGAATCCATGACTTCGATGTTATCCTTGGCATGGATTGGTTGGCTACGCACCATGCTATCCTTGATTGTCATCATAAGATTGTAACCTTCCAACCTCCAAACGAACCTAGCTTTACCTTTATTGGTACAAAACAAAAGTTAAGTGTCCCGTTAATCTCTGCAATGAAGGCCCGAAAAATGTTGAATAAAGGTTGTAGAGGATACTTAGCTTCTATTGTTGAAGTACCAAAGGAGGAAATAAATATGGTCCAATTACCAGTTGTTTGTGAGTACCCAGATGTTTTTCCAGATGATTTGTTAGGTCTGCCTCCTGATAGAGAAATGGAATTTTCCATTGATTTGGTTCCTGGTACTGCCCCAATTTCTAAGGCACCTTATCGTATGGCCCCTATTGAATTAAAAGAACTTAAGGTGCAATTACAAGAGTTGTTGGATAAGAACTTCATCCGACCTAGTCATTCTCCTTGGGGAGCCCCAGTACTATTTGTAAAGAAGAAAGATGGGACTATGCGATTATGTATGGACTATCGTGAGTTGAATAAAGTCACGATTAAGAACAAATATCCGTTGCCCCGAATTGATGACTTATTTGACCAACTTCAAGGTTCCAATCATTTCTCTAAAATAGATTTACGATCAGGGTACCATCAGCTTAAGATAAAAGAGGAAGACATTCCTAAGACGGCTTTTCGTACTAGATATGGTCATTATGAATTTCTTGTTATGCCTTTCGGATTAACAAATGCACCAGCTGCATTCATGGATTTGATGAACAGAGTATTCAAAGAATATTTGGATCAATTTGTAATCGTTTTCATTGATGACATTCTCATTTACTCACGATCAAAGGAGGATCATGAGAAACACTTAAGACTTGTCTTAGACATCCTTCGGGAGAAAAGATTGTACGCAAAGCTTAAGAAGTGTGAATTTTGGTTGGATCATGTTGTTTTCCTTGGCCATATTGTTTCTAAGGAAGGCATCGCTGTGGACCCCAGCAAAGTTGAAGCGGTACAAGGATGGCCAACTCCTAAGAATGCGAAAGAAGTTCGAAGCTTCTTAGGATTAGCTGGCTATTATAGACGTTTTGTCGAGGGATTTTCACGTACTGCTTTACCACTAACTCGACTAACGAGAAAAAATGTTAATTTTCTTTGGTCTTGTGAATGTGAGTACAGTTTCCAAGAGTTGAAGAAGCACTTGACCTCAGCACCTGTCTTAGCTATACCATCAGGAATAGAGGGATTTGTCATTTATAGTGATGCCTCTAAGAAAGGGTTGGGTTGTGTGTTAATGCAATATGGGAGAGTAATTGCTTATGCCTCAAGACAATTAAAAGACTATGAAAAGAACTACGCAACTCATGATCTTGAATTGGCTGCAGTGGTATTTGCCTTGAAAATATGGAGACATTATCTTTATGGTGTAAAATGTGAGATATTTACCGATCACAAAAGCTTAAAATACATCTTCACTCAAAAGGAGCTAAATATGAGACAACGTCGGTGGCTGGAGTTGGTAAAAGATTATGACTGCAGCATTAACTATCACCCTGGGAAGGCAAATGTAGTTGCTGATGCATTGAGCAGGAAGTCCTCAGGAGTTCTAGCATCTATAAGGCATATACCCACTCCTCTTAAATCTGACATCCAAAGGTTTGAACTTGAAATTGTTTCCAAAAATGATGTAGCCTTTTTAGCTACATTAAAGGTCCAACCTATTCTTTTAGACAAAATCAAAGTAGCCCAGAATGAAGATCAAGTCATTAAAAAGATCAAAATCGAAGTTGAGGCTGGCAAGCAGTCAGAGTTTGTTCTATCAAAAGATGGAGTATTGAGATATAGGAATCGATTATGCATTCCTAATGATCAAGAGTTGAAGAAAGAAATCATGTATGAAGCTCACAACACTCCATATTCAATCCATCCAGGGAGCACAAAGATGTATAAGGACTTAAGTAAGCACTACTGGTGGATAAGGATGAAGAGAGAAATAGCTGATTATGTTGAACATTGTTTAACATGTCAACAAGTCAAAGCAGAACATCAGCGACCTTCGGGTCTTTTACAACCACTAATGGTACCAGAGTGGAAATGGGAGCATGTGGGAATGGACTTTGTTCTTGGTTTACCCAGGACAAAGAAGGGTTACGATTCAATTTGGGTAATTGTAGATAGACTCACAAAATCAGCGCATTTCGTACCAGTTAAGAAAACATACAATGCAGACCAATATGCCCAACTCTATATTAAAGAGATTGTAAGACTTCATGGAGTTCCAGTATCCATTGTGTCAGATAGAGATCCAAAGTTTAAATCTATTTTCTGGGAAAGCTTACACAAGGCCATGGGTACACAATTAAGATTTAGCACCGCTTTTCATCCTCAAACCAATGGTCAATCAGAAAGGACAATCCAAATTTTGGAGGATTTGTTAAGGGCTTGTGTGATTGATTTCCAAGGTTCTTGGGATGAGTTCTTACCATTGGTAGAATTTTCCTATAATAACAGCTATCAAGCAACTATTGGGATGGCACCATATGAGGCTTTGTATGGAAGGAAGTGTAGGTCACCAATCCATTGGGATGAAATAGGAGAGAGGAGACTACTTGGGCCAGAAATTGTACGACAAACAGCTGAAGTGGTAACTCATATTCGCCAGCGCATGCTTACAGCACAAAGTAGACAAAAAAAAGTTATGCTGATAAGACGAGGAGGTCGTTAGAATTTGAAGTTGGTAATAAGGTGTTTCTTAAGATATCACCCATGAAGGGAGTAATGAGATTTGGACAGAAAGGTAAATTGAGTCCTCGCTTCATTGGACCTTTCGAGATTTTAGAGCGAATAGGCAATCTAGCTTATAGGTTGGCACTACCACCAACCTTATCAGAAGTGCACAATGTTTTTCATGTGTCTTTGCTTAGAAAATATTTGACGGACCCCTCCCATGTTTTGAGTTATGAATCATTAGATGTTCGCAAGGATCTTTCGTATGAAGAGGCACCAGTGAAAATATTGGATTTTGAAGTGAAAAACCTAAGGAACAAAAGCATTCGATTGGTTAAAGTTCTGTGGAGAAACCATGCAGTCGAAGAAGCAACGTGGGAAAGTGAAGATGAGATGCGTTCTAAGTACCCTTACCTATTCAGTATGTCTAGTTTCGAGGACGAAACTTTTTCTTAGGGGAAGGGAATTGTGACGATTAGATTTTTATCATATATATGTAAAGCAAGTAATTTAATTTATCAGTATAAGTGGTATTTATTGAATTAATATTCTTGTTAGATATTTCACATAATTAATAAATTTGTTACTTTTTTAACTAGTATTTTTACATTATCATTAAATAATTTACTTGGTGGGCAAGTCCTCCTTTTATTAATTAAATAATTTACTTGGTGGGCAAGTCCTTCTTTTATTAATTAAATATTTTACTTGGTGGGCAAGTCCTCCTTTTATTAATTAAATAATTTACTTGGTGGGCAAGTTCTCCTTTTATTAATTAAATAATTTACTTGGTGGGCAAGTCCTCCTTTTATTAATTAAATATTTTACTTGGTGGGCAAGTCCTCCTTTTATTAATTAAATAATTTACTTGGTGGGCAAGTTCTTCTTTTATTAATTAAATATTTTACTTGGTGGGCAAGTTCCTTTGTCTCCAAGAATGTTAAGTATGGTCCAAGTTTTTGAAGCACTATATATATGGGTGTTAGGCTCATCCATTCCTAAAATCTCTTCTCAAAGTCCTTCTCTCTACCACATATTCTTAATCCTTATTCCTCAAATCTATTCTTTCTTCTTGGATTTTTTAAGAGATTTAGGGTGTGAGCTATTGAAGGATACATTTATTAAGACAATTCATCTAAAGGTTTAATGTAAGTAAATCCCAATCTTTTTGCATTAGAGTAAGTTATGTGTATGTTATATGTTACGTGAAATTTATATGCTTCTAAAGTTATTTTACATAATAATATATGCTCATGCATACATGTTCATTATTAATTGTCCAAACCATACATGAACATTTATATATTAAATATATTTTAAGCATATTGATTAAGAAACAAGAAAAGTGATAATGATGTTTTGTCATAAATATATGAAATAAGAAGTTCAAAGTCTGTGTGTGCCTATGTTTTGAGGGCTGAGTGGGCAAGGGACGCGGGGGACCGGCGGACCCACCATAGTTAAATGAATGATTGATCGTATGCAGGGAGGTTTCCCTTATGTTTAGTTGGCCACAGGGAACGATAGGCCCTTAATGGGATCACCAATGTGTGTGTGGCGACTTCAGTTGGTCCACACTCATGTTATGCCCCAAGTACGATACTACCAAGGATCCGGTAGTTGGAACAGGTTCCGAAAACCATGGCCCACTGGTTACCAATGGCATAGGTATCACACAAGGGCCCTACTATAAAGATTAAAAATATGTATATATTTATATATGAAAACCATATTTGAACCAACATTTGAAGAAAAGTACAAAGAAAAGAGGACATGTGTAAATGAAGAGAAATATGTAAATAAATAAATCTGTCATCATGATGCATGTTGCATGTGGATTTACTTACTGAGCGTTAGTTCATTCGTGTTTACTTTAATTTTTTAGATAATGAGCAGAAGCTTTGGACGACATAAAGAAGACATCTAAGAGTGTGGCTTTGAAGTGGTCCCAGTTTAAGATCTTTTAAAAGTCAATGATTGTTTATAAATAAGTATTTAATAAGTTTACTGTATTGAAACACGAACAATATTTTCTATCCTAATTAGTTCATGCTCTTTTATTTATGAAGAAAGCTAAACTTTAAGATTATTTCAAAGTTTGAGAGACCTGACAAGTTAGTACCTATTTTTCAAATAAACTATCTTTTCAAAAAAAAAAAAAAAAAAAAAAAAAGGTAACACTTCCTAGTCTACCCCTAAGGTAGGCTCGGGGGCGTTACACAAGTAATTTGCAATATCCAATCAAGGCTAAAACAAGAAACTAACTCAAAGTGTTTGACAAACTCTAACTCAATGAAAAGAATATTTCTTTCAAGCAATTCAAATCAAACTCGTGAAGAATTAACGAGTAATAAACGAGAATTTGTAAACTTTTCTTGGGCTTCAAATTTTCTTCCCTTTTTTTTTTTTTTTTTTTTTTTAAATTTTCAGAAATTTTCAACACGAACAAAACACGAGACTTTTGTTAAATGACCAAAATGCCCTTCACTTAACGAGCAGTTTTTAGAAAAAATTTTCAACACGAAAAACTTTCCACACAGCCCACAAATTCAGAATTCAACAACACACAATCTGAAATTCTTCAACAACAATAAGGAAATCTCAGAATTAGAAGGAAACAATCAGGAACAACAACAACAATGCAGAATTTGACAAATTTCAAGAAGAAGCAAACAAGAAACACAACACAATTCAGAGTGAATTTTCAGGAACACATACACAATCAGAATTTTGCAAGAGCAACAAGAAAAATTCTGGAAAATGATGAACAACACAGAATTTGAAAAGATGCACAGAATTTATTTATTTTTTTTTAGAAGAAAACAACAACACAAAGGGATAGGAATCTAGAGTCACAACCTAGGCTCTGATACTCCAAATCACGCGGTTTGGCAACCACAAGAAATACGGACAGAAACTCGACACCAATATTAGCACGCAAATCCTACGAGAAGAACTAGATTTTGATTGCACGAAAACTCACCCTAAACGAATGGATATTACGCACCACAAGCTAAGACGAGGTGAAACGCCACAAAGGGATTGCAAGCTCCTTTGATAAGTTTCGGTTGAAAATGCACTTGGAGCTTTGAGCTCTCAAAGAGGAAATTTGTATTTCTCACAAATGAAATGAACTTAGTTACATATTTTCAGCTGCTAGGGTTCATATATACAAGAAATAAAACATTAAAAACGGGCAAAGCATCCTGGCCATTGATCTGAAATCAATGGTCCAAAAATTACAAAAATTTAAATCCCCGCCGCGGCGGCCAAATATCCATGCCGCGGCGCGCACGGTATGGGTCTGGTGCCAGGCGCGCAGGTCTGGCGTCGTCTGTCGAGGGGTGTCCGTGTCAGCGCGCAGGTCTGGCCTGTCAGCACCCGCACGTCCACTCGTGCCGCGGCGCCCAAAATGTATGCCGCGGCGCGCACATGTTTTCGGTTCCAAACAGAAACTCCTTCGCCGCGGCGTGCAATGTCTGTACCGCGGCGCGCGCCAACTTCGCCATTTGCCTTTCAAAACAGAAACTCCCTCGTTGCGGCGTGCAATTCCTGTGTCGCGGCGCGCCAAGCTCGCCATTTTGCCCTTCAAAATAGAAACTCCCTCGCCGCGGCGGCTATATTTTCATGCCGCGGCGCAAGTCCCTTTGCTCCAAATTTGCCTCCAGCAGGTTGGTTGATCTCCCACATGCCTTAACCTCAATTCCCATGCCCCCTTGGTCTTTAATCGACTCTCGGACCAGTCCATTTAGAGCCTCTTCAAGTTGTTTGGCTCTTGACCTCGTGATCGGCCCGTGCGGGATCCGGAGAGGGTGTTGCGACGGTGGTTGTGACGAAGGATTCGTATCACAATTGCTTTCGCTTTAAGACGATAATTCTACCTTTTAGGTTTCAGGTGTGGGTTTAGTTTCCAACAAGTCTCTCAGAGATGCCCAACTTTATTGCAATAAGAGCATTGAGGACAAGGGCGATTGGTAAAGCCTGGTGGAGGCCCTTACAAATGAAGTGGAATTAAACTTTGCTGCTAGAAGAAGGGTACTTTTGATTTGGCTTGAATGGCTAGGCTAGATACTTCAACTTGTGCCTGATTAAGACTTTCTTGTTGAGATTCATCCTTACGGATGTATGTAAAAGCTATGGTCAAGCTTGGAAGGTCTGGCATTCGAAGTAATTCACCCTTGGCACTATTATGTTTTGCATCAAGTCCTCTCAAGAATGCATGAACTCACTTTAGTTCCTTCTCTTTTTGGTACCATATAAGGTCCTTTTGATTTTTAATTTTTAATGGACGCTTCTGATCAGTTTTAGCCCATACATTCTTTAACTTGGTAAAAAATATAGCTATTGATTGCCCATTCTGTTGCCCGCCGACAGCTTTGCACATTAATTCGTAGACCTGTATAAAGTCAGACTCATTAGTATAGAGGTCTCCCAAATTTTTTCGTATTGCCTCAGTTGTTTCACACCCTTCCACCATCTCTAGTACATCATCGGTGATGGCTCTAAATAAAATTGACATTATAAGATCATCATCATCTTTCCACTTACTATAGGTCTCCACATCATCTTCCCATTTACTATAAGCCTCCACATCATCCTCCCAAGGAGTTTTGATTGTTCTAGTCACATGTCCTATCTTGTGCATCCCATGGAGATAATCGGACATAACCCTTTTACATGTTCCAAAGTTGGTACCCCCAAAAGAGCCACCTTCCAAACGGACATAACCCTTTTACATGTTTCAAATTTTGGAACTATAATCTTAGGACCCAAATTTTCTCTCATATCTTCCATTGAAATAGATAGTAATGTGCAGTGCAAATAAAATTTTTTATTTTTTTTGGGCTAAAGGGATGGTGATTGGGCCTGAATTGTTGAATCCACTGTTGATTGGGCTGCAGTTGTTAGGTTGGAAATTGGGCACTTGATTTTAGGCTTGATAATCAATCACTTGATTGGGCCTGAATTAGAAGGAAGTGAGCTTGATGGCCACAGTTGTGAGGATTTCCTTGGATGGTTTTACCCCTGTTGGTGAACTGGTGCACAGTTGGAGCTGGTGGACTCAATAGTGAGTCACACAGAGCTGTGTGATGGGTCGAGATTGGTACGATGGCTGAGACAGGTGCGACGGGCAAGATTGGGGCGACGGGCTGAGACTAGGGCGATGGGTCGAGACTGATGTGAAGGGTCGAGACCGGTGCAACTGGCAATGACTGGTACGACGATTGAGATAGGTGCGACCAGTCGAGATTGGTGTGACAGTGGTGAGCTAGTCGTACGAGGAAGACTGTATCTGGCAACCTTGGGTTAAGACAGATCTGGAAAATCGATGGTAGATCACGATGGATATGGCAAAGAGCGACCACAATGGCAGTAGAGACGACTGCTGCAAGGCAGGAAAAAAAAAGGAGAAAAAAAGACAGTCTTTTTTTAAATATTTGCTCTAATACCAAGTTAAATATAATGAGAATGAATAATTATTATATTCTTACTTCACAGTAGAGGTATATATAGAAAATTACAAGAGTAATGTATAAAGTAGAGTTCTATTACAAATAGACAAGTATTAATTACAACATATTACACATTAATTACACTACTCACGTTAACAGTATCAATAATTTTAAGATTTTATGTGTAACATAGCTGATCAATAATTGTCTCAGCCTCCCTTGGTAGAGGGAGAGTCACCATCTTTCATCCTCAATTTCATCTACTATTATGAGGGTATCGTTGTGAGCTAACACTAAAGGCTTTCATTAATGAATCTAAGTAACCATTACGTATATTTTCACCACCTTTTACTCAATTATGGTACGAACAGAGTTATCTCACTTCAGTAATATTAATACTCTAGTTTTTTTTTTTTAACAATGTTACATTTTCTTGAGAAATTTTTTAATGTATGTTATCATGCTTGACCAGCCGACAATTACATCAAGACCTTACGATTAGGTAATCTCAAATCCAACATTACTAATTATAATAATAAACAATAAGCTTATTCCTAAAATAGAAAGAATAAATCATTTCATTTTATAAAATGATAAAATAACATTAAATATAATTAGTGGTATAAATATACCAATACACTTGCTATATTTTTTGTGATAGATTTGTACGATTAATAAGAAATTTAGTGAAAATTTTGTACTACTAATAAGAAATTGTGGTAAATTTGTACAAATAATAAAAATTTTGGTGATAAATTTATTATAAAATACCATTAATTATATTTAAGTATTATTTTTGTTTAAATAATATGTTTATAACTTTCACTATTGTGATATTAATTCACTCAAACAAATAAACAATAAGCTTTTAATTATTGTTTATAGCTTCTTCTTTTTCCTTGTATTTGTAAAGAGCAGATTAAGGATTAAAAAAATAAACATAAGAAAAAAGCATGCGTTTGTTTAATGTATAATGTATGTATGAGATACTGAGATGGTCTGGTGGGTTGAGTTATGTAGTATTTTTATTAAAGTGTAATTTTATTTATTTTAATTTAAGATGAGTTAATAATTTATATAATTAAATTTAATTGGATTAAAAAATGTGTTGAATAATTTCATTCAATTAAGATATGCCACATATTTGAAAACTCGTGTCAAAATTTTGACGAAATGACTTTTTCTTAATCAAAACCTACAAGAGGATAGATTCAACATGCAATGATTATAAGGTCTTTTTTTTTTTTTTTGTTTAGCAAAAAAATAAAAAAAAGGATTGTTTGTTTTGGGTCATAAATAATTGTAAGGATATTGGCCATGTGAAAAGTGGGAAAACAAGTCAGATATCAACATCAACGGTGCAAATTAGTCGACCCAAGTGCCAAAAAAGAAAACCTCAAATCTAACATAAAATTGTTAAAATAAATATGAATTAAACTCAATAATAAGAAAGCTTATATAAAATTCATTCTCTTTCTTTATATTTGTTAAATACCCTTTTAAAATTAAGTGTAAATATCAATAACAACACCAAAATTTTCCCTGATAGTATATTAATCCCAATGTTAAAATTAATATCAATAAAGTCCATTCCCATAATCAATGTTAAAAAATGGCTTAAGCATAATGTTAAAGTATGATGATATTTATTGTTTAGATTATAAAAATTAATCTTTAAAAGAACAATAAACACTTTTTTAATTATTAAATAATATAAAAATAGGTTAAATTAATAAATAAAATAAAAAGGTAAAAAAAAAAAAAACAATTATAAAAAAATGTATCAAAAATTTAAAAACCTTTCTCTTTTTTATCATCCCTGCTATATCTGTAAAGAAAATTGAAATGCAAACATTAAGATTTGCTTGCTGGTAAAAATGTCCATATTTTACTGTTGGAGCTTGATTGTAAACATTTTCATTCCCTTACTTAGTTGACTAATTGATGGAAACACTATTACAACAATATGAAGGTTTTGGAGGTTATCAGAAGATTTGAATGTTTCTGCTTGATTCAGAAAGGAAGATAAAAGTATTCATTCTCGGTATGGGAATTTTTTATACCAGCAAGAAAAATGACTATTTTATCATTTTTAGTTTACTGTATTAAAAATAAAATTGAACTTACGTATATATTTTTATAAAATAAGAGACTTAAGATGTATCACCTAAATATAAAAGAGTTAGAGTGTGTTTTTTTTAAATAGTAAGTAACTAAAAATAAAAGAGCTAGAGTGTACATTTAAGTAAAGTAGTAAGTAGGGTAGTGGGGACTTCAGCTCAAACGATTTCTATTTTTAAAAGTGTCTAAGTACGGTATGTTTCATATAAAAGTGGTACTCAAACCATGGTTGCTGATTATTGGCTTGAGCGCAACCTTGTTGGAAACGACTAGGTTGTACATTATTGGTAATTACATTCCTTCAGAAGGGAGGTTCAAAACTTGGAATCCTCCCTCCCCTCCGCATTCAGACTGGGTAGCACTAGCAGGCTATTAATTAGTTGATGCATACATCATGAAGTAGCTTAATTGGACTTTTAGTCTCAAAATCAATTCATCATTTCACACAGGGCGAAGCCATAAATTTTTTTGAAGGGCTGTAATCAAATTTTTTCATTTTTCAAAGTAAAATTTTTATTAAAATATTAAAAAATAAAAAATACATCATAATGTATAATTAGTAGGAGCTACGGTGGACTTTCTTCAATCTAATACTGAATTTTTTATATCATGTTACAATAAGAACATAAAATTAGTACTAAAAAATAGAATTAATACATTATAATTAATTTATAACAAAAATTAAATAAAAATATTATAAGTTAATAAATGTGAATATCATTAATGTATAAAATAAGTTTACCAACTAAAAAATTTAAGCTAATAGAAAGCTCAATCAAATACATCAAAATTTGTAAGTGTTAAAATTGAAACTAAAAGAAATATATGAAAATGTAAAAATAAAATATGATTTAAAATTTTAATCTTGAGACTATATTTAAAAATATATGTTGATAAATAATATAAAAATGACTAATAAAAATAAAAATGGATGAAAAATTAAGCACAAAGAAGTATTGCAATTTTAATATAAAAAAATTTCAAAAAAAATCAAAATTAAAATAAAATATCAAATAATATAATATTAGATAAAGTTAAAATTTGAGTTGAAATAAAATTTGAAAATTTTTGAATATATGAATTATAGAAACTTAAAAGCTTTAGTATGAAGCTTATCCTATGCTTATTTTTTTAATTATTAATTTTTATAATGTTGAATCTAAGTTAAATGTTTTAATGTTTTTTTTTGAATTATCACATTTAAGAAAAGTTTTTATAAAATATACTGGAATATTTTTATTTGTGTCACTAATAGTTAGCAAATATATTAAAAATGTGTATATATTTAACAACTTTACTCAAAATTCGTGCAATTTTTAACCAAATATTTGTTAAATATTGTTAATATATACTAAAATATATATACAAAAATTAGACACAATGTACTAATACAAATAAAATATTTATTTAATATTAAAAATATATATTTAATTAATTTTTTGTACCAAAATTGGTCTGGGCTACAATTGCGTGTAGCCTCTAGACCCAACTTTATATTTTATCAATAATAAATAAATCATTTAATATTTATATCAACTTAATTCATACAACACTGTTATATTATATTTATAATAATAAAAAGAGAGGGATTATGCAGGTATCTCTTTATCAAGCATTTTTTTTCTTTGAAGAAATAGCCACATCAATTGACTCTTGGGGTTTTTTGGTAAAAAATTTTCTTCTAACAATTTTTTAAACTTCGTATCAATTCCTTTCTCAAAATAACTTGGGGAAATGTTTTTTATGAAAATTGTGCATCGATAGTGTTATCAACTTGCAGATTAGAAATTTGACATTCTAATATGCATGATACATATATTCTCCATAAATATTGGAAAAATAGGCTAGAATAGATCCAATTTAATATTTGTAATCTATGATGACCCCACTTGAAATTTTTATTTGAAATTACAAGTTTACCCTTAATACATATTCTTAGGATTTTTTCACTTCACAATTGTTCAATTTTGACCCCAGACTATAATCCCCTCATACGACAACCTTCCGTTCTCAACCTCTACCTTCGTCAGAGCCGCTTCCATTCTCAGCCTCTTCATTCATTAGAGTTGGTTGCTACCATCAGTCTTATTTGTGCCACTACCTCTCTGAAGCCCCTTGGTAAATTTTAAGAGTAATATATATAATTGATTTGCTAACTTTCTATCTAAGTACTTATATGATGTTTTCTATCTCTTTGATTGGGAGGCTCGTTTGGTTTACAAACTGCAATGTCTGTTGTTTGTTAATTTGGTAGATGATAAAGTATGATTGTTTTTGTATCTTATGTTGATGATTTCATTATTTGACCCTCACAACTCCCAAAAAAGGGTTCAAAATCCAATAGTTTGTAAACCCCTGATTAGTGAGAAGTTTTATTTTTATAAAACTATATATGTCTGCTTTTTTGTGAACTTTTAGATAATATAAATACATGAATGGTCGTAATGGCTATGTTTTCCAATTACGGATTTTTTCATTACAATATATATCAACAATAATTTATTCCCATTCCTCACTTAACAGGCTTTCATATGGTTTTGGTATTTAAGGTAATCTATACTTGAGATTTATTACTTATTTTTCTTCTTCAATCAACTTGAAAATCTCTACTTGAGCCAAATAGCTTGGTATTTAATGTTTTCATTTGATTTTTTCCCTCTTCCATTATTATGAAAATGTATTTTGTGGATCTTTTGAGTGAAATCAAGGCCTTGTAGAAGAGGAACTTAATTCGAAATAAGTTCACAGGCAAAATGTCAAAACACTCTCATTGGTCACGAGATATACATTATTACTTGAAGTTACAGTGCATTGTTTGTTTACATATGAAATGATGGAATCATTGTTCTTATTTTCATGTTTTGAGTTGAAATAAGTTCGCTAGTTTTTAGTTGGACGTATGTTGTTTTAAGTTGGATGTATGTTGAACTAAATATGTCCCAAATGAGCTAAATGATTTTTAGTTGAACACATATCCAACTTCATTGGTTTAAGTTCGATGTATTTGTTGTTGTTATATTAATATATAATGCATAATCTTTTCTTTTCATTTGTGTTGTAGCAATGGTTAGAAAGTCAAAAGAAGTAGCAGCCGTTCGTATTGAGGAATCATCAGAAAGTGATTTTGACTAGGTTTGAATTTACTCTCTGTTTATGGATTTGACATTGGTTTTCGTATTATGAAATAATTATGTTTTCATTTAATTATTTTAGGAAGTGAAATTTAACTTTAAAATAGATCCTAGAGATGAATTTTGTTCTCATATCTCTTTTTCAAGCAACTATCATGAAGCGATGAAAGTTATAAAGCAATCATTGACAAGGATTCAATTAGAAAAGTTTAAGAGTCGTTGCTTTGGTATGTTTATTGATATTTAACCACTTCAATTTTATGCTCAACTTGTGCATCATCTCATAATTTGGTAGTGTGAGTTTAAAAGATATGGTAGAATATGGTTTAAGGTGAATGATAAAGTGTTACAATTTTCAAAAAGGAAATTTTCCCTTATTATTGGATTGAAATTTGGAGGGATGGAAATGGAGGAAGGTAATAATAAAACTTTCCGTAAGAGATATTTTGATGATAGTACACAAGTCAAATTACCAACTTTGAGGGAAAAATTAGAAAAAATTAATAAAAAAAAGTAATAGATTGTTCTGGAGATCGATCAAAAAGAAGCAAATGTAAGACAATATTTGAGAATGAGGAGATTAATTTGGACGAGGATGCATTTAGACTAGCGTTATTTTATTTTTATTGTGATGGATAGTAAGGGTTATCTTATTTTCTTGATATTGATAATACCCTACTTTATCTGGTATGACATTTGGATGAGTTTAATTAAACATCTTGGGTGATAAGTTGTTTGATAGGACAATTAAGGATTGCATATTAATTTGGTTGACAAGTTAAAAAAGCATAAAGAACTTGTTAGCCAAGGTGCAAAAAACTCGTCCAAATATTCATTTAGTCGATTTTATTCATGCTTTTTAAGTGTGGATTTATGGGGGGATTCTTAAGATGACAATATTTTATGCAGATCATTATCGTCATGTTGTCCCAAGATATAGTAATTGGAGAAGTTCTATGGTTCCTAGAGCAAATAAGATTCAAAGAGCCATATTTGATCGTGCTGATGTATTTTACTTTTTTTTAATGCTGTATTAATTTGATTTATAATTTGATTATTTTGGAAACAATCTTCTAGTGAGTTGGATGTTTATCTTGTTTTTTTTTTCTCTTTTTCTTTTTGGCAGGTTGAATTGTATTATTTAT
The DNA here is from genome assembly GCA_029378325.1 of Elaeagnus macrophylla. Classification (NCBI taxonomy): domain Eukaryota; kingdom Viridiplantae; phylum Streptophyta; class Magnoliopsida; order Rosales; family Elaeagnaceae; genus Elaeagnus; species Elaeagnus macrophylla. Next base: position 45,005,879 of record CM055641.1, on the reverse strand, counting down.
TGATACTTGATGAACTTGAGAAGAATGAGAATTTTGTTTAGATGATCTGTTCCTTCGCATCGACATATCAGATCCTTTAATCATTGTTAAGTGAAGAAAAAAATAGTTTGGTTGGTCATGATAAAGAGCAAACTGATGTTCATAGTATGGGTAACAATAGTTTGTCGAGTAATGATTGTGACGTTAGATGTGATCATAGTGTTGTTCCCAATGATAATGTTAGATAAAGTAGTGTTGATAAGGAGAAAAAAGTGTTTGTGATGAGGAGAATGTGTTGTCCAGTCGATTGTTAAGATTCGTAAGATGTTTCAAGAGAAAAATCAAAGTATTGATGCAAAGTTAAAAGCATTTAATGAGGTTATTGATCAAAAGTTTAAGGAACAAAATGAGTACTATGATGATAAGCTTAGATTCATGGTTGCTGCAAAGGTAGAAGCATTTCTTATTTAGCAAATTAAATTAAAATTAGTTGAAAATTACCAAAAATAGCACCCCTAAAAATTATAGGGAAAACAACAAAACTAACACCCCCTAAAAATTATAATAACAAAACTAGCACCCCTGTGTTCAATTAAAATTGAACGACGATAATTTAGACTCGTTCAATATTGAACGTTCAATATTATCCGTTCAATTAGAATTGAATGACGACAATTAGACCTATTTAATATTGAACGTTCAATATTTTACGTTCAAATTGAATATTGAACGTTCAATATTAAACGTTCAATTCTAATTGAACACAAAGGGGTGCTAGTTTGGTTATTATAATTTTGGGGGGTGTTATTTTTGGTAATTTCCCAAAATTATAATAACAAAACTAGCACCCCCTTGTGTTCAATTAGAATTGAACGTTTAATATTGAACGTTCAATATTCAATTTGAACGTAAAATATTGAACGTTCAATATTTAGGTCTAATTGTCGTCATTCAATTCTAATTGAACGGATAATATTGAATGTTCAATATTGAACGAGTCTAAATTATCGTCGTTCAATTTTAATTGAACACAGGGGTGCTAGTTTTGTTATTATAATTTTTAGGGGTGTTAGTTTTGTTATTTTCCCAAATTAGTTTATGGATATGTAACAATTTTTGACTTTTACTTATTTTATTGTTTTGAGTAGTAATTAGCTTGTTGGTTTTTAGTTTGACACACATTCAACTTTGTTGTGTTAAGTAGGATGTATGTCCAACTAAATATATCCCAAAGTAAGCTTGCTGGTTTTTAGATGGACACACGTCCAACTCTCTATTGTGTTAAGTTGGACATATGTCCAACAAAATATGTCCCAAAATAAGCTAGCTAGTTTTTAATTGGAGACATCTCCAACTCTGTTGTGTTAAGTTGGAAGTATGTCCAACTACATATGTCCCAAAATAAGCTTGTTGGTTTTTAGTTGGACACGTATCCAACTATATTATGTTAGTTTAATGTATGTCCAACTAGATATGTCCCAAAATAAGCTCTCTAGTTTTAGTTGAACACACGTCCAACTTTATTGTGTTAGATTCGACATATGTCCAACTTTGTTGTGTTGAGTTGGACATGTGTCCAACTATGTTCTGTATATGTCCAACTATGTTAGCATGAATGTGTAGTCTAGTGCATTGTTGTATTAACATTCCATTTTCTTATTACAGGTGAATAAGTCTAATTCCTCTAATTTCGGTATGACTAATTTGTAGTAATCTAAAGATGAAGATCATGGGTTGGATTTTGGAAAGGCTAGTTTAGAAGATCAAGCTCCTATGGTCAATGATGAAGAACCTTCACAAAATATTTATAGTCACGTTTGTATCATGATGTTAATCCTCTTTGGTTAGACCTTAGCGGCTGGTTCAAGAATGCTCCTCCAAAAGATCCAAAATGTTGCACTCATAAGGTTACAGTGTCTATGAGTATGGCTGAAATCGATGATGCATTAGCATTTACTATGGAGGGGTGCTGATAAACAAATGCGAAAGAAGTCAAGAAATTGGACTAAACCTTTTGTGAATTTTGGGAAGAAGAAGATAAATAATGAGTCAAAAGGGGCTTATGACCTTTCTCCTAAAGGTCCCAATGTTCCATTGAACCAATCTTATGATGAAGATGCAGAACCATTCAAGCTTTGTAATCAATTTGTCGAAGTTATTATAATAGATGGATGGAAGATGATAATCTGTTTGAAGTTAAATTTAATTATAATTGTATAATCTATTTGTGAGCTTTTTTTCGTTTGTGCTACTAATTAAGTTTGTTTTCCTTTTTTTTTTTACAGCAAATATACTCATGAAATTGAATAATTCAAGGTGGATAAATGGTTTTTTAAAGACTATGAGTCTCCTACTAGCCTTATTGGTGATATGTGATAGTGTCTTAACTAGGTGAATAACCAAGTCTAGGTGATATAGACATCTAAGGACTTGATGAGTGTTTGAAATAAGCAAATATTCTATGATTATTTGGGACTTAAATAAGATTTTAGGATCTAATTATAATCGTTTTCATTAGATTTTTACACAATTATTGTTTGCGTAGTCACGGGCATATGTATTTTGAATGAAAACGACACACAAACGTGAAAAGCAACATTAAATAGGTGCAAATAGCAAGCAAATTGGCACACAAGAATGCAAGCCCCAGCCTAAAAAAATTAGCACTACAACCTGACCCTCTAGGATCAAAACTGGGAAACTATGAATATCAATGCAAGCCATGGCGTGAAGTATGTTGATCAGCGGCAGTGACCTCTAGGGTTACAATTATGTTCCCATAATTCAACTTGCACCGCGGTAGTGGATTGTTTAAGCCGTGGCCCAGGAAGAGTCCTTCCAATTCCTAGAACATATTTTTAGCATCCCACTTGTAACCAAATCCTATTGTTCCTAGCTTTTGTGTGTGCTTATAAATACATTGTTAGAGTCCTAAAGAGAGATATAGAGAATTTTAGAGATACATTGTGAATATATTTTCATAGAATTATATTAGTTGCATTAAACCTTCAACAAACAAATTTCAAGTAAAGAATATTGAGAGAATCAAGAGAAAATCAAGAGTACAAGTGAAGAAGGAAAAACTTTTGGTGAAGGTTCAAGTGAAGAATTGGTTGTAATCTTTCTTATCCTTTTCTTTCATCAATTGTAATATTTTTCTTCATGAATATTATGGATTATATTAATGCAATGAATAGCTAATTTTTCATTAATTTAGGGGTCTTATGAACCCAATTTTCTAACATGTGTTGGTCTAAATTATTCACCTCTTGTGAGTGCAATTCTTGTTATATTATTTGATCTGAATTTAATTGTTAATTAATTATTTGATCATCAATTAATCTATAAAGGCATATAGGTAGCTTTGAGGGTAGTATTTATATGCTTGTCTTGATCAAATAGCATGCATAATTTCTAGGCCGAGAGGTACGATTCATATGTGTGTGATCTATAATTGATGCTCTTCATGAGTAATGATTTAATTTGATTAGCATGAGAGTGTGATTAGGTTAGGTTGTTATAATGTGTGTAGTTTACTTGAGGAATGAATACATGCATAATTTAGGGTCAATTAATCATATAATTTGTTGCTAGTCACTTATGGAGGAATTTATGAATGTACATGCTTAGGAGATTGGGGGATTAATGACTTCCTTGATTATTTCTCTCGTTCATATTTCTCCACTGTAATCTACGTTCTTGAGGCTTAGCTATTAGTTATTTAATTTTGGTCATTATCTTTCATTTTCCAAATAGTAGTCTTAATATTCTTATTAGCACTCGGTTAATAGTTGTACTTTTTCTCGTGGGTTCAACATCCAGTAATTTAAATACTTATCACTTGTATGCAGCTCGTATACTTGCCGTTATCGTGGTCAAGTTTTTGGCACTGTTGCCAGGGAAATTTATAACACGTAACGAATATTAAACTAGGGTATTAGCATTACTAATTTAAACGCTTAAATTTTTGTTTTAGTATTTTTGTTATATGCCCAATTTTTGTTTTAGTATTTTTGTTATATGCCCAGGTTGATAGGTGACCATTTAGTTCCTTAGGATCCTAAAATTGAGAAAACTGTACATCACTTGAGAAGGGAACAATTGGCACACCAATCTAGGGCTATGGTAGAGCACGGGTATTAACAAACTTTGTTTGCTCTCAAATCTCTAAGGGATTTTGTAGTCCCTCAAGTACATGAAGCCCAATCATCAATTATGAGATGATACGCATATAAAATATGCTATTATTCCATGATTATTTGAGATTAAATTAGGATTTAGGACCTAAATATGTTCATTTTATTGAATTATCGTACAAATATTGTTTTTAGAGTTATCAGGTATGTTTTGATGTATTTAAGATATTTTGGGCTTAAACTTCAAATATGCACGTCACGAGACAAGGCATGTGTGGTGCAAGATAGGAAAATTGGTGCATACGCCCTAGTGCCCCAGCCTAACCCTATTGGCACTGCGGTCTAACCCTCTCCGATCAATTTGTGCAATTTTGAAAATCAACTCACACCGCGTCGTGAAGTACCTTGAGCTATGACGGTGACCTCTCGGGTTGCATTTGTGTTTCTAGATTTTAGCCTATATCGCGGTAGTGATTGTTTAAATTCGTGGCCAACGTTGAGTTCGTGCAAATTTTGGACCTGATTTCCAACATCTCAATTGTGATCAAATCCTATTACGACTAGGTTTTGTATGTGTGCTTATAAATACAATATTAGAGTCCTAAATGAATGTGTAGAAAAATATAGAGAAATGTAGAGAGAAAAATACATAGATTTTGAGAATCAGATGAACCTTCATAGGCCACAAGTCCAGCAGAGATTGTAGTGAAAAATTATGAATAACAAGATCAAGAGTAGAAGCATGGAAGATTGGGTAATATTCATCAAGAGATTGAGCGTGTTATTTATATTCTTCTTTGTTCTAGAAATTTTAATGTTTTCTTTAATTGTAAATATGAATTTAATGAATATAATGTCTAGCTAATTTTTTTTTAATCTAGGAGTCTTATGATTCTAATTTTCTAACATGTGATGAACTAAATTATCTCCCCTCCTTTCATTGCAATATTCAATTATATTGTTTCATTTGATTTGTTAATTGCTTGATCCACAATTAAAGTATAGAGGTATATAGGTAGCTTTGAGATAAGTATTTATATATTTTTCTTGATCAAATAGCATACATATTTTATAGGCTGAAAGGTACGATTCGTATGCATGTGATTCATGATTGATGTTCATCATGACTAATGATTTAATCTAACAAGCATGAGGGTGTGATTATATTAGGTTATTATATTTTATGTAGTTTACTTGAGAGAGGAATGCATGCATAGTTTAGAATCAATTAATCATATAATTTGTTGTTAATTATTTGGGAGGAATTCAGGGATTCACATGCTCAGGAGATTGAGAAATTAATGACTACCTAAGTTATCTCTCTCATAAATAGTTCTTCATTGCGATTAGTTTAGTTTCGTAATTTTAGCTTTTATCTCTTATCGTCCAAATAGTAATAGTAATATTTGCTTTGGTACTATGCTATTAATTTTTCCCTATGGTTTCAATACTCTATCTTTAAATATTTATTACTTGTACATGTCCCGTGTATTTGCGGTTTTGCGTGGTCAAGTTTTTGGCGCCATTCCTAGGGAGATTGATAATTGTAATGGATATCAAATTAGGATATCGGTATTACTAATTTGGACTTCTAATTTTTTATTTTAATGTTTTTGTTATATGCCCAGGTTGACAGGTGAAGATTTTCTACCTTTTAGATCTTGAAATTGAAAGAACTGTACATCGACTAAGAAGGGAATAATTAACATAACAAGCTAGGGATATGGAAGAACACAGGGATCAATAAATTTTGGTTGCTCCCAAATATCTACGAGATTATGTAGTCCCCCAAGTAAATAAAGTCCAATTTTCAATAGCTAGATCGAGTATCAATGCTAACAATTTTAAGCTTAAACAGGGCGTCATACAAATGGTGCAAGCTGGAGGATTAGTTAGTGACAATCCCAATCTACATTTAGCTTCATTCTTGGAAATATACGACCATTCAAGATGAATGGTGTCTAGGATGATGCAATCTGCCTTCATATTTTTTCTTTCTCATTGAGAGATAAGGCTAAAGCTTGGTTAAAATCACTACCAACTTGGTCAATAACTACTTGGAATCAATTGGCTCAAAAGTTTCTATCTAAATATTTCCCATGATCAAAGATTGCAAAGCTCCAAAACAAAATTACATCCTATCAGCAACATGATGGAGAATCATTGTATGAAACTTGGGAACACTTCAAGGAGTTGCTTAGAAGATGCCCACACCATGGCCTACCTACTTGGCTTCAAGTTCAAACATTTTACAATGTGTTAATGGGCCAACAAAGGAAAATTATAGATGCAGCAGCAGGTGAGGCCTTAATGAGTAAGATTGAGGATGAAGCCTTTGCTCTATTGGATGAGATGACATCAAACAATTGCCAATGGCTAGTCGATAGGTTAAACCATAAGAGGGTAGTTAGAGTGATAGATGTAGAAATCCTAGCAACCATGCAGCTTAAACAAATGCTTTGCTGCTAAGTTTGACAAAGAAATTAGATGAGGCATGGTAGGAGTAAACATGGTACAAAATTCGTTTTTGGTGTGTGATATTTGCAATGGACCACACTCTACTAAGGTATGTGGGAACTCTTTGGAAGCAATTAACTATGTGAACAACCCTGAATGCAGGAATCACCCCAACTTCTCATGGAACAACAATCAAGGGGGTAATCAAAACAACCATCCTAATTTTCCACCCGAATTTCATCAACCACCACCTTTGGATAAAATGCCCGCCACTGAGCATAACATAAATGCTTTGATGATGGTGATGAAGGATTTTATGCAAAACTTGAACATAAAGGTGGATTATGTAAAAACAACTCATGGTGCTTCTATTCATAATTTAGAGGTGCAAATAGGACAACTTGCCCAAGCTTTAAGCCAAAGAACTCAAGGAACCCTTCCTAATGATACTCAAGTAAACCCTAAAGAACCCAATAAAGGAGCAATGCAATGCACTTACAATAATGAGTGAATCTTTAGTTGAAGATGAAAGGAAGAAGTAGTTGAGAAACCAGTCAAAAGAAGTAAAGCTTATACTGCATGCATTCCTTTCCCTCAACAACTTAATAAAAGCAGTTTCAATGCTCAAGTGCTCAACAATTTAGATATCTTTGAAGACTTAAACATCCATGATCCAATGATAAAAATAGTTTTTGGAGAAAGTAATTGAAAGAAATAAGCATTTGGAAAAATTCAGCAAAGCTTGTGCAATTGAGGAGACCCAAATGCCACTCAAACAAAAGGATCCCATAAGCTTCATCATCCCATGTACAATTAGAGGCTTACAATTGAAGAATGCACTTTGTGACTTAGGAGCTAGTATAAACCTCATGCCATTGTCCATATTTGAGAAACTTGGGATAGAGGAACCAAAGGCCACACCAATAATCTTTCAAATAGCTGATGAAACAATTAAGAAACTAGTAGGAATGGTGGAAAATATCATGGTAAAAGTGGAGAATTTTACATTCCTTATTGATTTTATTATCCTTGACATGGACAACAAAGAAATTCCACTGTTTCTTTGGAGACATTTTCTAGCAACCTAAAGAACATTGATAGATGTAGAAAAATGTGAGCTAGTTATGAGGATACAAAACAAAGAAGTCACATTCAAGGATTTTAAACCACCAAACAATTCATATACCTCTAAGGAGGAAGTGAACATCATCACAACCCAAGCACAAGAGTGGAAACAAGGAAGAAACAAGTAAAAATAATGGAAAGCATAAGAAGGAAATAGAAAAAGAATTCAAGCAAGTGTGGATATCCAAAAAGCCCCCACTTTTAGAGAAAATACAAGTACAAGTGGATCCAAGCCGAAGCAAGTGTGGATGCCCTAACAACCTTACTTAGGAACCAAGGAAACGACTATGGTAATCAAAGAAAATATCAAAATGGTCAACAAACATGCAAACTAGACCAAGCACAACAAGGACAAAAAGGGGTCTTCTCTTAGAAGAAAAACAAAGATAACAACATTCCAACCCCCAAATAATCCATTTGTAGGTTTGTCTAGCCAAGGATGTAAAACATGGCTCTTGTTGGGAGGCAACCCACTGAATTTTTACTTTTTTTTTTATTTATTTTATTGTGTTTAATTCATGCATGTCTAACATAGATTAACTTTTGTTTACTAACAATTTTTTTTGAGTTTTACAGGTTGAGTCGGGGCTCATATAAGTCACAGCCGCAGTGCCATGCTCTCGGGTTGTTCTACAAAATTCAACATCTAAGTTAAGCCGCGACAATGAATACTTTAGGCCATAGAGCAAGTCTCTTGGGTAAAAATTGAAAATTACTAAATTGATTAGAGCTACTGCGGTAAATACATTAGGCCACAATGTGATGCTCTCAGGTTGAAATTGGAAAATATAAAAACTTACACGAGCCACTGCAGTGAATACTTTGGACTGTGGTGAAGGGCTCTTAGGTTGCAAATTGGGAATACACACAAGCTTGTGTTGCGGCTTGAAATAACCAGGGCCGTAGCTCGAGAAAATTTTTAACACTAAAAACCTTCCTCCAATGCATTTTTGGATCAAAACATCACTTTTCAAATTTTTTCAACTTCCCCCATTTCCTCTGCACTAACACACCCTACCCTAATCACCAAAAATCCCAAATTTTTCACACAAATCACCTAAATTTTTCACCTATTATTACACCCTCATCACTATTGGAGTAATTTTTTGAGTTTTCACAGAGTTTCAACAAGGGTTACAAGAATTTGGGGGGTTTTCATCTTCATATTTTTCAAATCAAATTCTCAAGTAAGTGACTCCATTATCCTTTTTCTTGGCTAGTTGTGTGTATTTTTGGATTTTAATTGAGAGAAATTGTGGAGTATTTTTGTATTGAACACAAACCCCAAATTGGAGTGTTTAAGTATTTTCAAGGTTTAAGTGGAATTATAAGATTTTGTTGAAGTTGTTAGGGTAGTGGTGAATTTTTTGCTGAAAAATTTTGATTTGGAATTAAATTGGTAAACCAACCTAGCAATGGCCCCTGAGAGAAAACCAAGTGACAAAGGTAAAGCATCCATGACTAGTTAAGAGTGTGATAGTGATGAACACCATTTTGATCTACTATTTGTTATGTTTTTAAGTGTTTATTTTGCGTTTAATCTCGATATAATCTTGTTTTGGAGGGTATTCTATTGTTTTGCAGGTCAAAGTAGATTTGGAAAGAAATGTGGAAAAGAGAGCAAAAATGAAGTAAAAATGTCTAAATATGTAAGCCTTACATTAGGTGCCATTTCATTCTGTAAGCCTTACATCGATAACCAACAAAGTATGTACAACGCATGTACATAAATGTACATACCATGTACACTGTTACATGCAAGGCGCGCCGCGGCGAAGGAATTGTGTGCCGCGGCGAGAGGCTCTCGGGTTGCAATTTGGAAATCATGAAAACATCGCGCGCCGCGGCGAGGAAGTTTCTGTTTTGGCTCATAAATTGTAAAAACATTGTGCGCCGCGGCATGGAAAATGTGCGCCGCGGCGCGCGCGCGCGGACTGGACTCCTCCTGGGCCATGACACTTACAGAATATATGGAAACCCTTACAAGAAAGGAAAACCTAATTTTGGACACAATATATATTCAGCCTCCAAGAAGATTATTGAGACCTTAGACATACTTTTCAGCCTCCATCAGATTTTAATCATCTCCAGCCTCCATACAACATCTCCAGCCTCCACATTCTTGAGGGAGAAAATTACTCCATTAATGCTCCTCCATTGAAGCTCCATCAACAATCTTGAAGAAGGTGATCATCCAACATCAAGATCTTGTTTCAAGAGTGGAAGGGGGGTAATTTATTGTTTGTAATCTCTTTTCTCTTTAAGAATTCATAGAATGTTATTTGTAATGGAAAATATTGATTTGGATTTCATTATGAGTAGCTAAGCTCTTTATGTGTGGGATTTTGGTGATGTAACTATAATTGGATGATTGATTATATGGATATTTTTATGATTAAGTAATTTAATACATGTCATTGTTCTTAATACGTATGTTCATCAATTATTTCTGGCCAATTTGATTTGTGAATGTATGAAACATTTTAGGGTTGAGTTTTAGAAACGCCATCTGAATTCAATTGAGCGCTCTTGAGCATGAGCCTAATTTAAGTGCATTGATTTGTCTTGAATTAGGTGATTAAACTATTTTCTTAGGTTTAAGGCTGATTAACTAATTAACGGTCCGGATCAAAGAAGTTAATTAGTTAATTAAGGGAAAATCACCATTGATTTGGGATTTTCTAGGGTTAGAGAAAATAATCATTAAATTCTACTTTTTCGTACTAAATTGTCAAAACCACATAAATCAACTCATCCATGATTAGTCTACAAACCAATTTCCCACACTCATTCATCTCATCATTTCAACAAAACTTTCACGCATTTACTTTTATTGTTTTAGTATTTTTATTATTTTAGAGACCATTTTCAGAACCAACCTTTGATAGAGTGTTTAGGATTTATTTTATTGTCACGTTTTAGATTGCAATTAACTCTTTCGAAAACCACCGCAATTCCTTTGAGAGACGATCTTGGGAGTATACTTGTCGCTTACTACAAGTGACTCGTGCACTTGCGAGCTTTTATAAATTACAAAATTTGGTTATCAAGTTTTTGTGCATCAGATAGGACAAAATTTGTGAGCTCCCAAGCTCAAGAGCATTTCCATAAAGCTGCATCATATCATAGGAATTGCATTCCTCGAGAGAGGAGTGGAATTTGGCACGGTAATATACAAAGATGTCATTGATGCAATAGAAGCACTAGGTTGGGAATACTATGTCAAAACCTTGAAATTGGGGTATAGAGAGCCTTGTAAGGGAATTTTATGTAAATGTACCTGAGGTAATAGGTGATAAAATAAAGGTTAGGGGGAAAGTGGTCTCTTTAGATGCTAAGACAATAAACAAGTGCTATAACATGAGGTTGGGACTAGGGGCTAATGAAGAGTTCCTACAATCTTTAATTGATTACGATGAGGTCATTGGGGCTTTAACAATTGAGGGAAAAATATGGGAAACAAATACTGAAGGCCCAAAAGAATTTGATGCTAAAGGACTTACTTACAATGCCCGTATATGGCAATACTTTTTGTGTTCAAAATTGATGCCCACTACCCACTATAGCACTGTGACAAGACAACGGGCATTGGTGATTTATGCCATCCTAAGTGGCAAACAAATAAATGTGGGTGTCATTATAAATGCCAAAATCAAATTAGGTGGCACCAAGTTGAGATCGGGTTATTCATTCCCACAACTTATTACACAGCTATGTGCCAAAGCTAAATTTCAGACAAGAAAGGGTGAAATAATTGTGCCACTTGGTGACCCACTAACCCTTTCATTCATAAACAACCATACAAATGCCTCCAAAATCACCAAAGTTGGCAAGAAACCCACAACCTCATCCTTAAAAGCACCAATGAAAGAGAAACTACATGCCCTATGATAAGATAGTAATCACATGAAGGCATTCCTTGCTCAACACCAACAATGGCTAAATGGGCACATACATTACCAATCATACTGCATGCAAGCTTTGAACATGCAATAGAGAATTCACCTCATGTACCATGGCTGTGATTGTAGCCAATTTTGCAATTTCCCCATTTATCAAGGAGGTGACTTCAATTTTAGGCCACCAGTGTAGAATGAGAACGATGGAAATGACAACATGGAAGATTGAGAGTAAGGAACAATAGGTAAAAGCTAACTTATTATTTTTCTTTTCTTTTCTTTTCTCTTCCTTTCTTTTATTTTATTTTCTTTTAGTATTGCAATTTTCTTTTATTTTGAATTTTTTTTCCTTACTTTTGGTTTTAACTTAGTTAGTTTGAATTGCATGTTATAATCTCATTGTGCATTGTGCTTAGTATGTTTTTGGTGAAGTGACATATCTTGTGAATGTACATAAGTTCTAACAAATTTTGCAAATTATACATAATGGCAAGGAGCAATTTTGAGTGTGACATACGTAGCACAGTTCACCATTAAAAAGGAGGGTAATTTTTTATTTTTCCTTTTATTTTTCTTTTTACTTACTCATAGCATAGCACATTGGGGACAATATGCATTTTAGGTTGGGGTGGGGAAAATTGCCTTTTCTAATTTTTGCATGTGCAATTTTTTAGTTTGTTTTTCCTTTTATTTTTCTTAGGATAATTACCCATAATTAATTCAAATATGAATCAATAAAATGATAATTAAACCCAACATATAGAGAAATATAAACTTGCTTTACTTGAAAAATTGATCGAGATATGAATTGAACATTGCGTGAAACTCTTATGGTTTGTGGTATGAAAGCATGTTAATTTGAGTATTTGGACCCTATTATGCATAAATTTTATGAGCATGTCAATATTAGCAAACTATAGAACCTATTCTAAATGAATTCAAAGCAAAATCATAGAGTATACTTTGCTTAGGAAGTGATCTAAGCCATTCTTGGAACATTTGAACATTTCAAGCCAACCAAAGAAATTATATCATTAGTTAGCCTTTTAAGCCTTAATAATTGTAACCAAATCTTTTGTATCATATCTACTATAATCAATCCCATAAGCCATATCTTTTTTATTTATTGACCACCTTTTAATGTTTTCAAGAGACTTTACCATGCACACTCATAGTTGGAATGTAAAAGGCAAGACAACCCTAAATGACAATATATAATATGAAAGGTTGTAGGTTATATTTGGTGAAAAAGGAGAAGGTAATAGTGAGCCATATTCTTATTACTACATCAAAAAATTTTGTGCCAAGAGCTGCAATGATAAAAGTTGTAAAAAGTACTTACAAATGGGTGAATGAAGGATTAAATTGTATGTGAAAAGGCTTGATATCTTGATGTTTTTAAGAGACATGTGCTTTTGTGCTCACAAGTACGTAAGTCTCTTGTTTGGATTTTTCTCTCCATTCCTTCATGATCCTATACTTTTGCCTTACACTACAACCTTGTTAAATACCTATTGATCCTAGGTAAAGTAGTTACGCTATATTAGTAGAGAGTGAGTTGAAAAGTAGACATATGAAGTTTGTAGATAGTTGCACTCTCATTCATATATATTGCATTCATATAATCTTGAAATATCTGTATTATGAATGTCATGAATGAGAATGTCCAATGCAAATATTTGAGTTAGTGGATTAAATAGATGTTTGGCCAGCTTGCTACCTTTGGTGCTAAGTTTCCAGACCTTTGGCAGCCTTCTTCCCAACCTCCTGATCGTAGGGAGTCCGGTATAATTTCTTAGTGTGAGGTTGATAGAGATAAAGGGAGAGGAGAATCTTGATTTCTTTTTATTTTCTTTTCTTTCTTTCAAATGTAATAAAAACTTTGAATTTAATAAAATATGATTTCTTTGTTGTGTGCTTACTTTTGTTTCTTTTACTTATGCTTTATTTCCTCTTTGCATATGTTACATAAGTGTATAGGATTATTGCATACTGTATGACTTCTCTCCCTCATATAGGGGTGTTCCTTTAACTTTCTATGTGAAAAAAGGGGGAGAAGTTTGTGTGTTGCACAACGTGTCTACTTCTATTTTCTATTTTCTATTTTGTGGAATGTAAGAGTAGATTTGCATCACATCTTTTTATCTGGCTTGCATGCATTCACTGGGAGTGTTGGATGAAGTCAGGGTGAGTTTTTTTGACTACTTGTGTTTAGCCTATAAGTGTGTACCCTATTAGTGTGTCCTATGTAGAGGTAACTTGATGGCATTTGGTTAGACAACACATAGTTCTACATGATATGTTCACGGGTATATGTTTGTTTCGTGTGTGCAGGTTACAGATGTAGTTTTGGACCTTGTAGCTCACTTGGAGTTGGTGTTAGCATCAAGACGGATGTATTGATTCATGAAAACGGATGAAGCACCATAGATTGAAACACTTGGAATGTAGGTGTATTGGGGGTTTCTTGTCTATGTCGGAGTTTGTTCAAGGGAATGAACTTCATTATATCATCTTGTCTATATAGTGTTTTGCCACTAAAAACCAAAGGGGGAGATTGTAAGTCCTGTAAGTCCTTTTATGTCTTTATTGGCATTCCCTTGTGTAAAACACATAATCTATTTATTTTACTTAGTGTTTCATCTACCTCTTTGTACTGTACATTGCTTGCGATTAGAATCGTACACACTTAAGTAGATCTGAATGCTATTGTATGTTTGTATGATTGATGTGCAAATTATAGTACTCACAAGTGTACGAATCACTCGTAGCAAGTGATAAGCAAACCTCCGAGGTCGATCTCTCAAGGAATTGCAGTGGTTTTAAATAACCTTTTTCTTAAACTAATTAAAGTCTTAAAGCAACTAAAACACTAATTAAATAGAGTTCTAGTAACACAAAAATTCTAAATAACTAAAATCCTAAATCTAATAAAACTGTAAACAAGTTGGAATTGTGAGCAAGATCAATGATAGTGAACAACTAAAGAAAACAATTACGCAAATTTAAATCAACTCAAAAGGGTTTTCAAATAACAATGGAGGATGTATGGATGTTTAGTTTGGTTGACCATGCTTGCATTGAAAAGTTATGGTGAATTAACATGAACGTTCTAATAAATTAATATTACCGACTTTTCTTTTATTTATGAAAATTCCTACCATCGGGTAAATCTCTTTGTTGATTAACTAATTAACATCCTATGATCGGGTATATCAAATAGCAATCAAATTATGCATAAGGAAAAATATGCTCATCAAACCAATGCCATGACTAGGTCATTGATTTGAAGTTTTGATTAAGTTTTTCAAAGTAAAGTTAAAGTGACGTTCCTAAAATCAAACTCTAATATTTTTCAACTTAATTATGAATCTCAAATTAGCCCATGAAAATCCACATTTAAACTTCTAAACACGCTCTTAATCAAAAGGTAATTTAATTTATATTAAAGCAATAAAAAACATTCACCACAACAGTTCTAGCAAACATGGCAACATAAACTAAACATCCATAGTTAAGTTCAGCCAAACATGTTTAGATTAATATTCATAGACAAATATAATCTAACATACATTCTAGAGAGGAAAGAAGAAGAAGAACTATCTAACAACAACAAGTAACCTAAATCTAGATACCACAATTGGCTTGGATGACGTTTCCTTCCCCAAAAGCTTGATTTTCCATCCTAAAAGGCTTCTTGTCTCCTTTAGATGTTCCTCTCTTTCCTCCCAAGGATGTGGCAAATCTCCAAAACTTAGTTTAGTTTTGTAGAAAATTGTCCCCAAATTGTGTGAAAAATTGTACGTAATGCTGAAAACGTAAGGGGGGGTTTTATAGATGTAAGGGTTGTACAGAATTGGGACTCTCCAAAAATACAAGTGCGCAGCGCCACAACTTTTTTCCCGCCGCATCGCAAGCCAAAAAATTGCTCCCTTACAGAGAGTAGCACGCCGCAGCACACAAAAATCTCCGCCAAGGCACAATTGATTATGTAATCCTTACAAATTGGTTGGTTTCTAATATAAAGCTTACATGCCTTAGTCTTTTTTTTGCTCCTAGGTTGCTATTTGAGTGTTCCAATTGTCCGATCTTCATGTGCTTACATTATTCATCTCTTTTGAAGCTAAAAACACCTGAAATACATAAAAAATATACCGTGATTCTGAATTGATAGATTTATGCAAATAATTAAATAAAAGAGTTATAATCAAATCTATTTGTCACAATTAAACACAATAAATCACAGAATATTAGTACTTTTTAAGCACTCATCAATGATACACACACCATGGGGTGGTTAGGAGTATATTTATTACATGCTAAAATGTGTTTTTACTTGCATGCATTTCCTTGGGTTGGTGGGTGTTTATGGCTTTTTATTTGGTGAAGTTTTGACTTGAAAAAACTTATTTTTAGTTGCTTGTCAAGGTCTCGCCAGTGACTTGCCGACATCATCGGTGAATGGTCTACGAGTGTGTACAAGGTGGAACTGTGACTTAGTGGACCTCACTGACATCTCGTGGGGGGTTCGCTGGGATGGTCAGCGAAGCCACACAGGGGTGCACGACAAGATGTCAGCATGTGTCCTAGAAGCTAAAAAATTAGATATAAATACCCCTCCTCTCACTTATTAAATACACCTTTACACACATCTCTCATCCTCTCTCGTACCTCTTTTATGTATATTTCTCACACTGCATATTTAATGTTGCGTATTTTTATGACGAGTGAAAATTATATTTTGGTGTAGTTGGAAAATATTTTATTTTCTTTATTACTAATACATTGACTATATTTCCATATTAGCAATTTAGAAGTGATTCGTTCATTGGAGTTTAAACATTTTCAAAAGGTGATTCCGTAGTTTTAACACATAGTGTTTTTAATAGTGTTAAACTATGTTATGGTGGTGAAGTTTATTAAACTCATGTATAAATAGAGTGTTTGTAATAATAATACATCAAGTATATTTCTGTATTGTTATTACGAGGTAGAGTTTCCGTATCAACATACGTTGAGTGTGTTTTCATATTGTTGATACGACGTATTTTATCCTAAAATCATACTTTGGCTAAATTGTATATATTGTTGTACATACATACTTGATGCACAAAATCTTGATAACCAAATTTTGTATTTTTAAAAGCTCGCAAGTGTACGAGTCACTTGTAATAAGCAACATATATACTCTCAATATCATCTCTCAAGAAATTTGCAGTGGTTTTAAAACTTCAATGTTTTCTAAATTAGCTGCGAAAAATAAATCCTAAATACTCTAACAAAGTTGGTTGTGAGAACGGTTGCTAAAATTATAAAATCTTAGGAAAATTAAAATAAATGAGTGGAAAGTTTGCCGAAAAGATATGATGAATGAATGTGAAAAATTAGCTAGCTAATCATTCATGGATAGAATAATTTACGTGATGTTCACAATTAAGCATAGAAAGTAAGATTTATTGATTTCTTCTACTAAATCTAAAAAATCTCAATTCAATGGAAATTTTTCCTTAATTAACTAATTAACTTATTTGATCTTGACTGTTAATTAATTAATTAATTAGCAAAAATTCTAGGAAATAATTTAATCACCTAATATAAGACAAGTTAATGCATTTATATCAGGCTTTTATTCAAAAGTGCACAATTAAACTTAGATGACATTTGTAAAGATCAATTTTAAAATATTCTCTTGTGTTCATAAATTAAGTTGGCCAAAAGCAATTCATAAACAAAGATATTAAAAACAATGAACAAGAATTTCTTTAATTCGAAATAAACCACATAAATATTCATTTATTTATGGTAGCATCACTAAATCCCACATAAAAGCTTAGCTACTCTTAACAAAATTCAAATCAATGTTTTCTATTACAAGAGACATTCTATAGAATCCTATAGAGAATAGATTAAAAATAATAAAGATACCCTACTTCTACTCTAGAAATAATCATATTGAAGTTAGATAGTCACCTCTCTCAAAAATCTTGATAGAACTTTAATGGATGTGTTTTTCTCTCTAGAATGTGGAGAAGATGATGATTTTTTGCTACTATTCATGCTTGTTCCTGTTGGGAGGATTTTTGAGTTGTATTTATTGGTTAGGTTAGATGTGAGGATGAGTGTGTAATTTCTAGGCACTCATAGAGGGTGTAAGTGACTACTTGGTACACGAGCTGCGGTGCAAAATTTGTTATGCCGCATTGCAATACAATCTGTTGGTGTTGGTACAACAAACTTGAGGCTATTCCATGGTGGCACACAATGCTTTCTGCTATGGCATAAATTGATTTAAGTTTCTCACATAAAACCTGAGAGTGTACTGCCGCGGTACACATATTTCTTTGCCACAACTAGTTTCCAATGTTAAGCTTACATTCCTTAGCCCCTTTTTGTTTCATTTTCACTCCTTTTTATCCTTTAAGTTCAACAATCACTCCAAAATTACTTTGACCTACAACACAAGAAAATATCCTCCAAAACAAGGTAATACCGAAATAAAACATAAAATAAATACTTAAAAATATAACAAATAATAAGTCAAAATAGTGTCATCAATACTAATTGCAAGTATTTGCATCATATGGCGTGGTAGTGTGGCTTTGGAGGTGAGCTCGATCAAGTGAGGATCAAATCAACTATGGTGACAGTTGGTGATAACAACTTTATCGATTCTATAATAACTATTTTATTTCTTTTAGTGAATTTGACTACTAAGTGGTTGCTTTAAGCAACTCATGGATGTTACCACTTAGGATTGGAGTCTAAGTGAATTTACAATATTATATCGTTGCGTTTGTATGCTCTATTGCATGAATTAGTACAATCTAGGTATTCACATTTATGTGATAACATATATAGTATTTATTAAGATTGAAAAGTGTTGCTCACAATAGTGTATATGATTTTACGCAAGTGCACGTGTCGCAAACAAGTAATATAATGATAAGAAAGATCGTTCCCACGGAGATTGGAATACTAGAAAATATCGTAAAAATTAACTATTAAAATCAATATTTTGTGTTTTTGTTTATTAAAATAAAATAAATAAAATAAAATAAATAATACGAGAGAACAAGAGTGAAAATACTGAAACAAAGTTTAACGAGAGAGATATCAAGAATCGCAAGTAGATAAATCAGTTAGGATTGCGAATGTGACAAGTGATGTAGACAAACTGCGTTGCTGCAGCAAAGTATACCAGTGACTAGAATTGCAAAAATTCACAAAGGATTCTTCCGAATCTGCAATGTTTATATATTCTATGACTCAATGAAACATATTCCTATGCAAAACTGAATCTAAGAACAACGTTCATGCACAAATTCTTTTGAGTTATGTGAGATAATTATATATTCCTATATTAATTTCTTCACACTATTCTAGCTTTATCCAACTTAAATTAACCTTTCCAGATTCAATTTTAGTCTACCAACCTATCAATTGTTGATCAAACAATCAATAAGAATAAATTAATTAATCAAGCATAGAATAACTAGCACCCTTTACCAAGCAAAGCACAAGTTTATAAAATTAAAGCACAAAGTCTACATACGCTCGCACATCCACAACCCTAACTGAATGAAAATTTAGCCAAGCATATTTATAAAATTAAACATCAAATCATATCCATGGTCAACATCAGATTCATAGAGTTATAGAGATTTGGAAAAACAATAAAAGAAAAATAGAAGAAGGAATAAATTAATAAAACCCCCTTTTATTGAATCTCAATCAATTGGATTCAAAATCTCTAATCTCTATTGCTTTCTTCAATGATTGTCCTTGCAAATCAAGCCTTCAATTGGTCTCTTTCCAGATCCCTCTTGCTTCCTCTGTTTTGTGTCCCAAATCTGATCTGAAATTGTGCTCTGTTCCTCTCTGTTTTGCTGTTTGTTTTTCTGCAATTTTGGTGCCCAAATCTGCCTTGTATTTGCTGCCTCACGTCTCCCCCCTTTGCTGCCGCAAATCTGCTCTTTTTATATGTTTATTTGCTACCCAGATTTGCTTCCTTTGCTGCCCAGTTTTTGCCCTCACTGTTGCCGCACAAAACTGCTTAAATTCAGCCCTCATGTTGTGTATTTAGCTTTAGGTTTAATTGGAGACAATTTTTGGTGTGTTAATTTCCGATATTATCCCTAAAAAGGTGAGTTAATGAAGGCCCAAAATTGTCCTTTTGTTGAGGGTCCAAATCAGCCCTTAAATTCTTAATTCCAAATCAGCCTCTGTTTTGGCATTGTTTTCCTGGTATGGTTTTGCTGCAGCAATGCTGTAGCAAAGCTGCAGCAAAGTTGTATTTTTGCATTTTCTTTGTTGTTTTCTTTATTTCCTGCAAGGGCAATGAAAATATAATGAGTGCACATCAAAATATAATTCTTTTTGACACATTTCATAATTATTTTGAATTTATTATCAAAGAATTCATTTAAATCACAAAATCCACAAATAGTGTATAAATGATTATAATGTGTGGATATTCCCAAATTAACAAGCAAGTATTTATGAATAAGAGTTAATAATACTCTAATAAATTAGAGTTATCAAAAAGTATTTACTACTTTTACTTCTTTATCTATTATTTGCCTTATTTATTTATTTATTTATCTGCAATTATGTTTTTTCTTTTAATTTCTTTTTGCTGCTTGTACGAGAGGGGCGAGTCCTTAAGTGTTCATATTACCTTGCCTTGGTCATGTAACCAGGTTAAGACTCTCTCAGAAATAATAACCAGGTACGTATCCTCCTCTCCCAAAAACACATACTTGAGATACTTTGGTAACTCTTTAAGCTCAATATTTGGTGCAATGGTGGTGTCTTACCCAAGTGTGGTCTTAGGTAATTCTAACGGTATACTAGGCTCTTCTAAAGGTTCAACACTATCTAAAAAATTAATGTACCCGTTAGTCTCCTCATCTAAGTCATCATCAATCCTACCAACAGCTAAAGCGTACTAAAGTTTATCCTTCATCTCATCCTATGAAAATGTGTTATGAGCAAAAGCATAAACATGATCAATATAAGAGCACTCATGAAGAGTAAAAATAGAAGGTATAGGATAGGAATCAAAAACTTTAAAATAAAAAGTCTCTTCCAAAATTGTCATAGTTAAACCCCCATTATGGACATCTATAATAGTCTTGGTTGTGGCCACGAATGGCCTACCAAGAAGAATAGTATGCTCCTTGTCCATAGGTGGGTTTTCCTGCATATCCAAGACAATAAAATCAACAAGTATAATCAGCTTATCTACTTGTACAAGCAAATCTTCAACCATCCCTTTTAGGTATTTAACAGACCTATCAGCTAACTGAAGGGACATGGTCGTGGGCTTGAACTACCCCAAACTTTGTTGCAAGTAAATTGATTAAGACATTAAATCTATACTAGCACCTAAATCTAGCATAGCCTTAACCACCTTTTTATCCCCCATGGTAATGTTAATAGTAAAACTGCACATGCAATTTATGACACAACAACTCTTTCATTAAGTTCATATTTTCTCTTCTTAGTAAAAGAAGTCATATTTCTAAATACATCTAAGAGAGGTAAATTAATTTGAACTTTAGAAAGCATGTTAAATAAGTCAAAAAAAATTTTATCATGTTTATAGTCCTTTAGACTATGTGAGAGTGGTATATGCCAGTATAGATCCTATGATTGGTGCAATTGAGGAGTAGAAGATGACTCTCCAGTTGCTTCTTTGGGAGGTTCATCATGTTTTTCATTTGACTCATCACCACCCTTGGAAATTGTATGCTCACCTTCTTTGCATTAAATGTAAGTCATTGGAAATATCAAGTAAATTTTTAGTGACCCCTTATCACTTCAAAAGATTGTGACAGCCTTTGCTTGTTCTAGTTGACTAGGCAACTTTCCTTTTTTCTTTTTTCTTTTTTGTCTTTGGAGGTGTTTTAATAATTTCCCAAATAGACCTTCACTCCTCTTCATAGAAGCTTCCAAAGAATCTAATCTTTAATTATTTTTCATGTGCTTGTCTCAACTCACTTGAATGAAAGCATTCAAGTTATCCGTCAAGGTTGGATTGTTTGGTGGATTGTATTGCAAGTTGTTAGGAGGATTGTTTGAAAGTGTTTCTAAGCATAGGTGGGGTTGTTGTTTCCCTTCCATGAGAAGTTGGGGTGATTTCTCCAACCCAAATTGTAGGTGTTAGCATAAGGGTCATTCCTTGGTTGAGGATGGTAACTATCCATTGCATTCACCTTCTATTGACTTGTACTTACATGAGAATCACAAACAAATATACAAGTATTAGCTCCATGCCCATGACTAGTACAAATGTCATATATCTCTTGAGGCGATGCACTCTTAGAGGCAAGGAGTGTAGTTTTCTTAGTTAGCTCCACAATTTTCATTGCCATCTCATTGCTTAAACCTATCTCATCTAGACTAGCTCTCCTCACTTTGGCACTATTTTGTTGGAAATTGGCACCCAACATCTCATATAGTTCATAAGTTTCAGCGGCAGTCTTTTCCCCCATGGCTCCTGATGCACAAATACTTGATAACCAAATTTTATATTTGTAAAAGCTCGCAAGTGCACGAGTCACTTGTAGTAAGCGACAAGTATACTCCCAAGATCGTCTCTCAAAGGAATTGCGGTGGTTTTAAAAAAAAAGTTAAATGTAATCTAAAACTTAGCAATGAAATAAATCCTAAACTCTCTATCAAAGTTGGTTTTGTAAACTGTTTCTAAAATTCTAAATTCTTAAAACAAATAAAGTGAATACGTGAAAATATTACCGCAACGATGAGATGCACGAGTGTGGGAAATTAGCTAGTTAACTAATCATGGATAGATTGATTTATGTGGTTTTCACAATTAAGCATAAAAAAGTAGAATTTAATGATTGTTTTCACTAACCCTAGAAAATCCCAAATCAATGGTGATTTCCCCTTAATCAACTAGTTAGCTTCTTTGATCCGGACCATTAATTAGTTAATTAGCATTAAACCTAGGAAAATAATTTAATCATCTAATTCAAGACAAATCAATGCACTTAAATTAGGCTCATGCTCAAAAATGCCCAATTGAATTTAGATAGTGTTTCCAAAACTTAACCCTAAAATATTCCATACATTCATAAATTAAATTGGCCAAACGTAATTAATGAACATAAGTGTTAAGAACAATGAACATGAAATAAATCACTTTAATATAAAATAATCCACACAAACAATCATCCATTCATGGTCACATTACCAAAATCCCACACACAAAGAGTTTAGCTACTCATGATAGAATCCAAATCAATATTTTCCATTACAAATAACATTCTATGAGTTCTTAAAGAGAAAAGGGATTACAAACAATAAAATACCCCACTTCCACTCTTGAAACAAGCTCTTGATGTTAGATGGTCACCTTCTTCAAGATTGTTGATGGAGCTTCAATGGAGGAGCATTAATGGAATAATCCCTTTCTCAAAAATGTGGAGAAGAAGAAGAATCGGCACTGTTCACGCTACTGTTCACTTTGGATATGTGGGGAGTGTTCAAACTGGGTATTTATATGTTAGGGTTTTAGAGTGTGTGTGTGTTGGGGTTGAAAGGCTGGAAATAAAATCCGAGTACGCGCGCCACGGCGCACGTTTTATATGCCTCGGCGCGCTATATTTTCCTGGAATTCAAATCAAGATAGAAACCTCCTCGCCGGCGCACATTTTCTATGCCTCGGCGCGCGTTGTTGTAATGCCCTGTAAATGCCCTTACATAATTTGCTGATTCTTGATGTAAGGCTTAAGTTCCTAAGCTTTTGTTTGTCCCCCTTACATAGTGAATGGCACCCAATGTAAGGCTTACATTCTTTAACACATTTTGCTTCATTTTTACTCTCTTTTTCCACATTTCTTCCCAAACCTACTTTGACCTACAAAACAATAGAATACCCTCCAAAACAAAATTATATCGAAATTAAATGCAAAATAAATACTTAAAAACATAACAAATAGTAGGTCAAAATAGTGTTCATTAGCTCCACTTGTAGCATTGTCCACTGTAAACTAACATTATTGTGTCAACCCATCATAGAAGAACTAGAAAATGGAGTGGAAAGTGGTATATGGAAAATGGATCAGAAGCAACTTGAACCTATCTCATGCTTCATCTAAAAGGTCTCCTCTATTCTGTGAGACTATGGCAATTTTTGTCCTTATATTAGAAGTCTTTTGGTGGGAATAGAACTTCCCCATTGTAAACTGCCTCCTAAGTGGAGAAGGAACCAATGGGAGAGTCATAAGCCACAACTTTGCTTTGTCTTTAAGCATATATAGGAAACATCTCATCCTCAATTGATTCTCATCCTCAATTGATTCTCATCAAGCTCCTGTAACAGAAAAGTTTGAACATTGGAATATAAATCATGAATATAAGTTAGTGGATCTTCATTAAGAATGCCATAAAAAGAAGGCAACATAGAATAATGAATGTTCCTTAATTCATAATTCCTGGCTACTTCTCTCAATTATTTACAAGAAGTAGTAGTATCGATGATTGGCCTTGAATACTCCTTCATAACCATCTCTCTAGGTAGAGGGTCTCTCATGCCTCAAGTGCTCCCTCAACCTGCTAATATTTTCTATGAAAGGTGCTAATCGATTTCCAAGGGATCTCCTACCATGCATATACTAACAAAAACAACAATAATATCAAAGCACAAGAAACTAATTGACTAAAAGAAAATAACAAAAAATAAATAAAGATAGACACAAAACAAAATAAATGAAAGAACTAAACAAAAACATGAAAACAAAGAAAATCACAAAAATAAAAAATTATGAAAATTAACTATAAAGAAAACAAATAAGCAATTTAAAATGCCAAATTCCCTGGCCACAGTGCCAAAAACTTGATGTACAAATTTTAAACTCTCGCAAGTGCACGAGTCACCTATAGCAAGTGACAAGTAACCCCGTGGTCGGTCTCTCAAGAAATTTACAATAGTTTTAAAGCGTTATTTTTTTTCTAAATTAATTACGATAAATAAATGCTAAACATACTCACAAGTGTTTCTTGTGAGAACTGTTCCAAAATTCTAAAATCTTAAAACAATTAAAATAAACGAGTAAATTGTTTGTAGAAGTGATATGATGAATGAATATGGGATGTTAGCTACCTAACCATTCATGGATGGAACAATTCAAATGAATGCCACAATTAAGCTTTGAAAGCTAAATTTATTGATTTTTTTTTCACTAAAATAGAAAATCTCAAATCAATGGTAATTTTTCCTTACAATTAACTAAGTAACTTCTTTGATCCATATCATTAATTAACTAATTAGAATAAAGCCTTAGGAAAATAAAATAGGGAAAACAACAAAACTAGCACTCTTTAAAACTTGTAATAACAAAACTAGCAACCTTGTGTTCAAACTTATATTTTCACAATTAGAAAAATGATTAATATGTCATTTTTTTGAACACCCATTCAATTAGAATTGAACGATGACAATTTAGACCCGTTCAATATTTCACGTTCAATATTTCGTTCAATAGTATTGGAGGTGCTAGTTTTGTTATTATAAGTTTTAGGGGTGCTATTTTGATAAATTCCCAATAAAATAACTACCTAATTTAATACAAATTAATGCAATTAAATTAACCTCTTGTTCAAAAATGTAGAATCAAACAAAAATGGCATTTATATTGCTCAATTCTAAGATATTCACTTATGCTCATAAATTAAATTGGTCAAAATTAATTCATAAACAAATATATGAAGAATAATAAATAAGTAATAAATCACTTTAATTCAAATCAAACAAAATAAATGTTCATCCATTGATGGTAGCATCACTAAAATTCACACAAAAAGTCTAGCCATTCATAAAAAAAAAACAAAATCAATGTATTCCATTACAAAAGACACGCTTAAAAACCTAGAGAGGAAAGAAAATAAATCAATAAAAATACCCCACTTTCATTCTTGAATCAAGGCTCTTGATCTTGGATGATCACATTTCTCAAAAATCCTTGAAAGAGCTTCAATGGAGGTTTCTCTCTAGAAATTATGATGGAGAAGAGAGCATTTATTGGTACTATTCACTTGTAGTATTTGACTGGATTTTTAAGCTATATTTATAGGCTAGGTTTAGGGTAGGATGAGTGTTGCATGTTTTCAGCGAGCAAGGGGGTTTTTGGTGAATATAGGTGCATCGGTCATGGCCTGAATTTAGTGGTGCTATGAGTCGAGTTAAAAATCTGATCCGTCATGAGGTTGCCACCTAGGCATAAATTTTTTGGCACCATAGTGCATGTTGAATTTCATTTCTCCAGTTTTGGTCCGAGAGCATTGAGCAGTGACGTGACAAATTTTGGGCCATGGCGTGACTTCAAATTCCAAAATGTACACTTTTGAACAAGGAGACTTGGGCCACAGTGTGGAATGTTTTGAGCTACAGCACGAATTGAAATTGTGTTCTTTGGTATTTTTGTTCGTTCCAAGTCTTTTTAGTCTCTATTTTTTGCCCCATTTTCACCCTTTCTGATCTTTTAATTATAAATTCCTTTCAAAGTCACCTTAACTTACAAAACACAAAAATACCCTCCAAAACATGAAAATACTGAAATAAAACATAAAATAAATACTTAAACACATAACAAATAATATGTCAAAACAATGTTTATCACTAACTACTAAGGTAAGGTGGTAAGGAAACCTTGAGACTCAATCCACTCATACAAAAAGTAGAAGACAAATTAAATGCAGTAAAGAAACATAAGTAAGCACACTATAGTAAGCAATAAAAGTTTTTCAATTACTGTGTAATTCTTATATGGTGACACAAATTAGAATAAATCACTAATTGTACTTACACAAATATTCAAACATAGCAATATAACGTGATAAACCTATTTAAGCTCTAATCTTAAGTGGTAACATTCAAGGGTTGTTTAAGGAAACCACTTAATAGCCAAATTCACTAAAATGAAATAAGCAGTTAATACAACTAGATAAGGTAAAATGCCTATACCTCTATCAGTTGGGACCACCCATCTTAATTGCCTATGTTGTCTTACCAACTGTCTCTACAGCTACTTTGATTCATAATGGATTTGACTCACCTCTAGAGCCACACCACCATGTAGTTTGGTACTAGTAAATATAATTAGCAATCATGATAACTAAACAAGATAGAATTCTCCTAAGATATGATTTTTGTAAAATCTCCTTATATCAATAATACAGAAACACACTCCACAAATTATCGACACAAAATCTTAAAATAACACAAACTGTGTTTTATAAAAACCCTCATATTGCAATACAAAACAACACTCAATGTATTGCAACTACGGAATAAAACTTTTTAAAAATAAGAAGTTTTATTTTTAGAACATTAAATCACTAATATAGAAAAGAAC
This sequence comes from Elaeagnus macrophylla, assembly GCA_029378325.1. Taxonomy (NCBI): domain Eukaryota; kingdom Viridiplantae; phylum Streptophyta; class Magnoliopsida; order Rosales; family Elaeagnaceae; genus Elaeagnus; species Elaeagnus macrophylla. The sequence continues at coordinate 44,978,903 of CM055641.1, read as the reverse complement.
ACTCAACGTATTAATTATTTGAAAAAACAAGTGATTTTCAAAATTTACTAACTGAGATTTGAAAATAATATAATTTTTGCTCTTAAAATCCTTAAGAAAACAAAAAAAAATGAGGGGGGGTATTTTTTTTTAGAGATTTTTGCAAGCTCCATGACCCTCAACGAGGTACCAACAAGGCCACTACAAGGTCCAATGGTAAAAAAAATGAAAAAATTTTGTCAACCCCTTGCAGACCTACCTTGGCGAGTACATATCAAGGGCTTGATAACTTTACAAAAATAGAGTTATTTAGCCACTTTTAAGTTAGATATTTGTCTTTTTTTCACTTGAAATGGTTAAAATGGCTTAATTTATATTAATTATCAATGTAGGTAGAAGGATGGAAAACGAAGTAAAAAAGAGCCAAAACGTGCAAAAATTAGTCTAGGCCACGGCGGGGATTTATTTGGGCCACAGTGCACACATTGTTTAACACAAATAAAAAAACTCAAATTTCTGCGAAGATGGAGAATTATTTGGGCTATAGCGTAGATTTGCGCCTAAGTGGAGAAAAAGTTGAGCCACAGTGCACATTGTTCCATTAGTGATTTGAGAACCTTGTGCCACAACACTCGTTATTTTAGGCCACGGCGTTCTATTTTCCTATGCAAAAAATATGTCAAATGGCCAGTTTCCTACTTTGACCACAATCCTTTGACCCTACAACTCTTAAGCAACCAAGCAATTTGTATTAAAGACTTTTCCACCACTAACCTACAAGTATAGAAAAAGAGGCAGCATATTTTGATAGAAACACATCAAGGGAAGGATTGAAGGTTGAAGGTTTTTGAATTAGTATTTGCTAAAAGATTGGGTGTATCATTTATGTTCTCCTTTGTATTATATTTCTCTCATATAATTTTTGGTTTTGATATGATTATGATTAACTAAATTTATTGTTAGGATCCTCTTTAATTTCTATCTTTTATGTAATGAATTAATTTGTTTTTCCATTCTTTTGTGATTTGTGGTATTTCATTAATCTATTCTTACTACTTTCAATCTAGTGAGATAATTAGGTAATGAATGTTGAGAGACTATTTAATTATTAATTATGATTAATTGACATTGGATACTTTATTTAATCTAAATTGTATGCCATACTATAGAGGCAATTAAGTAGCTTTGAGAAAAGTATATAGTTGTTTGTCTTGATTAAATAATATGCATAGTTTCTAGGCAGATTCTTATGTTTGTAGTTCATAAATGTGATTTTAATGAGTAATATGCAACTTAATTGGCATGACAAGTGACAGGGGCAGTTAGGTAAATTATTATATGCATGTAGTTTACTTGAGAGAGGAATGCATGCTAGTGTAGGGCATTTGGTCAAGTATCATATCATGAATTGCATGAGATGGTAGATTAATTCATATGTAGTAAATTGGGAGATGATGAACTCCTAGGAATCTTTTGTGCTTAATTTATTAGTATGGTTATGTTGGATCAAGTAGTGTAAATATTATGTTTTTATTATTTTTGTTATTTTTACCTATCAATTATCGTTAGCCTAAATAGTTTAATGTAATAGCAGTTTGGTACTCAACTCCTTATTAATCCAATCTTTGTGGGTATGATAACTCAATTTTTAAATACTTATTACTTGTACATTGACTTGTACACTTACGGTTTAGTGTGAACAAGACCTTAGGGAGGACCTTGGTGAACTACAAAAAAATTATTTTTAAAGTTCAAGACTTAGTAAATAAAAATTCCAAAAATACCCACCAATTGTAAAAAAAATAAATGTAAGTAAACAAACACACTTTAACATTCAAACTACATGCTCCCAACCACCCTGTTGGGTGTGTAATATGCAAACATACAAAGGGTTAAAATTTATGTGAGTGTGTGTGATACTGATCACAAGTAAAATATCGTACAAAGAGATAGACAAAAATACAAAGTAAAAGAAAACAGACTTTGTGTTCTACACATAAGAATGCTAACAAAGACTCAAAGGGCTCACAAGACTTACAATATTATATATAGGGTTCTCTTAGACAAAAGAGCTAAAATAGCTACTTACCAAAAGAATACTACATAAATGTGTGGGGTTAAAAAAAATATTAAAAGTATTAATGTGGCTATTGTAATCTATAAGAAAGCACCCCTTGAAGTCAAAAGCATTTTCATTCATCTATAGGCACATACTTGATATTGTTTGCTTAATGAGTTTGATTGGATTATGATATAACCAATGTGCTTCCTTCATAATTCTAGAATCTGATTCCTTTTATGCGAATCTATTTGCTTTCTTCTTTACATAACATATTTTCGCAAATACTTTGTTGAGTGCTTAAATCCTTAGGGTCATTGTAATACTAAGAGTTAGAGCGAATTCAGATTCTTGATATTGAGTTTATGGCATTTGATATGAAAATGTTGGAGCATTGGGATATGATGAACAATATCAATCTTATTTGCATGATACAGTTTGATATATTTAGAGGTTGAATATGATTATGCATGAAACTTGATTATGAACTGTGAACAAACTGAAGCATAACAAATTTTGTTGATTTAAGTTAAAAGTTTGGTTTGTTTGTAGTTTGTTTTAGTTTTTGCTTAATAGGATGTTTGTGGATCATTACTGGAAGCCCTCGCAAGACTACAACTCATCTACTAAGGCCACCTAGAAATTTAAAGGTTTGTTACATATGCTAAATGCAACCATCATAATCTACGAAAGTGATTTAGGTTAGTATAATTTAGTTTTTTTTATGTTTTTAAATCACTTCACTTGCTACAGATTAGCAAGAAGCTGGTTAGGGCTTGTGATAAGCTTTTGAAAAGCACTAATATTTCGTGATTTATTTAGCCCATTTGTTAGAAATATCTTTAATTTAAAACTTTTATTTAATTATTTTCATAAATATATCCATTTAAAATCACGGGTATATTGTAGTCCCTTTTGGGTGTTTTTAGTTCAAAAGAGTTATGATACTTAAAAAAATCAAATAGAAACCTAGGAGAAAAAGAACTAAGGCATACATCATAAACCAACCGGCATGTAAGTGGTACATACGAAGACTGGCAAAACAACTCGTGTAGCAACACCCAACGCTCGAGTTTCAATGTTGAGCATGAATAATAATTTATGCTGCGGGCCTTTTGCGTGCCGCGACGAGTGACTCTCTATTTTCACTATGGGGTTCATTTTCAACCTTGTTCCAAGGCTAGTGTATTTTCATAAGGAGTCCTACTTCTATACAACTTTTACATCTATAAAAGACCTCCTAGGTTTCTAGCTTACACACACGACTTTTATGAAACTTAATCAAGTTTTTCATTTTTTTTTTCACATCTAAAGAGACAAGGGAAGCTAATCTAAGGATACAAGAGACCATTGAAGGTATAGGTGCAAACTTTTGGTGAAGGAAACATTATCCAAACCAACTGTGGGTATTTAGATCTCATTTTAGTACTTGTCATAATTAGATTCTTCTTCTTCTTCTCTCTTTAAGATGAATGTTAGATTATGTTTGATCATGAAGATTAATCTAAGAATATGTGGCTAATTTCATTATGGATGTTTAGCTTTTGTTTCCATATTTACTTAGATTTTTTTAGCTGAATATTTTATATGCATAAATAAATAAAGATTCCATTTTGATAAAAAGTGTGTTTAGAGATCTATTTTATGAATGTTATGGGCCAACTTAATCTTCATAAATAGGCTAGAAATCCAGAAATTAGGTTTTAGAAACATCATCTTGATTTAATTTGGAAAAACTTAATTAAAGCTTTAAATCGATGACCTAATCATGGCATTGATTTGAATGTTTATTTTTCCTTATGCACAATTTAATTGATTAATTTATATACTCGATGGTAGGATATTTAAGTCAAATATCAAAGAAAATTACCCGATTGTAATAATTTTCACAATTAAAAGAAAAACCAACAATCTTAGTTTATTTGTTTATTTATGTTATTTCACCTAAATATTTCAATGCAAAGATGGTTAATTGAATTAAATGTCCATAAACATTCCATTGATATTTGCAACCTCTTTAAAGTTAGTTTTAACTTGATCCATCATTTATCATTTGTTCTATAACAACCATCATTCATGTTCTCGTTCTTGATTGATTTATAGTTTTCGATATTTTTAGGATTTTTAAGAGGTGTGAAAAGGTTATTTAGAATCACTGTATTCCTTGAGAGACCGACCATGAAAGTTTACTTGTCACTAACTACAAGTAATTTGTACAATTGCAAGTACAATAATAGGCACATCACTTACCATGTGAGAACTAAATTTACAACTTGAGAAAAGCATGGGGGTAGTGAGATGAAGCTCAATTCAATATGCACACATAATGTCGTTCAGAAATATTGTAACTTCTTTACTCTTTAAATCAATTTCTTTTTTTTTTTTTTAATTGATACAATGAGAATAATATAGGAATTAGGTTGGGGTGGTTAAGCATGAATTAAAGCCAATTTTTTTCTTTTTATTTTTACCATTTTCACTTAATTTTGTAGGATAGTGTTTAGTTTGCTCAAGTTAATTCGGAAGTTTATGATATTAACATGATTGTAATGGAAATGACATGTGAAAAAGTATTGATTTTCGCTTAAAGCAAAAAAGTCATACACATGTTAGGTTCATCTAGTTTGAGACGTTTGTAGTTTGATGTAGTTTGTTTGGTTAGTGTCAATATTTTGGATTATTGCAATGTATGCATGTTCATGACATATTTAAAATCTCAACAAACTCTAGAACTTATTAGAAAATCCATTGAAGCAAAATAATAGAACTACACGTTACATAGAAAATAATTTAGGCATTCTTTGGACCGATTAAACTTTCCAAGCCTTCCTATACAATCTCATCCATAGTAAACCTTATTGAGCTTCATTATGATATAATTTGGCCTTAGAATTTTTCTTTCTTAAACCTATCACCCACCCTTATGAGCCAAAAGTACACATTTACCTACCCTTAGTGATAAGAGTACTCAATTTAACACAAGCTTGTCAAGGGCACTTCAATATAAGGGGAGTTAGGTATCTCTTGATTTTTGATTAAAAAGAAAAGATAAACAAATAAAATGTATGCATTTATGTATAGGAATCAAAAAGGGCGAGAGATACAAAAGAAAAGAGAAAATAGAGTTCATAGGTAAAAAGGAAACATGAGATCTAATGGAGAGAATAGGTTGGAAAAGTTGGGTGAACTTATGAATTATTGAAGAACTTCAAATAGTTGTGTTACTCTAAAAATATTAAGTTCTCTTACTTTTTTGAGAATAACTTTCTTGTTCTTTCATAACACCATACCTTAATTAGCTTTATATTACAAGCTTAATTAAGTCCTATTAATTTAAAGTAATTTGTGATTTCTATATTAGTGGAGATTGATTTTAATGTTAAGAATATGGAGTTTGTGATTGTAATCTTTATTCATACTTTATATGCACAGTCTTGGGATAAAAAATGGGATCTATGAATATCATGCATGACACAATTTGGTGTTAAAACTAACAAGGTTGTGGTTTGTTGATATTCAAGAGCTAATTACGAAAATGAATTTAATGTTTGGACTATTTTTTTAGCTTTAGTAATTTTCAACTATTTCGTATGCCATTTTCCATAAGCAATTTTTGAGACAAATGCATGAATTGATTTGAGTATGTCTAGAGTTATTTTAGTTTTAGCTTGTTGAGTATTATCACTGAAAGTCCTCATAAGACTACAACTCGTCTACTAAGACAACCAAGGGGTTTAAGAGCTTGTTGCATATACAAAATGCAATCGTGATAATCTACAAAAATGATTTAGGTTAGTATGGTTTTGTTTATTTATTTTTCTTTAAGATTTTTAGATCGTGTCACTTACTAGAAACTTGCAAGAAGTTGGTTGGGGGTTGTGATAAGTGCTTGAAAAGCAAACATATTCTGTGATTTAATACGCTCATTTTAGACAATCCTGTTTAATTATTAAGCTTCTAGTTGATTATATGTAAAAATCTATTTCTTCGAAATCACGGATATATTTTGATATATTTCAGGTTTTTTTTACTTCAAAATAGATAAATAAACAAGTGAAGATCCCTACTTGGAGCACTTTAATAGAAATCAAGAGCAAAAGGACTGGGGCATGTTAGCCTTACATAAAAAATCAACCACTATGTAAGGGGTAAAAACGAAGGCACAAAAAACATCACTTGCTATAGTGTAGGAAAATGTGTGTCGAGGTACCCCACCCTTTGATTCTAATACTGGACATAAAATCAACATGTGTAGTAACGAGAATAAAAGTGTGCTGCAGTGGCCTGACCTCGCGTTTTCACTATGGGGTGATTTTTAGTTTTGTGCCTTGGCGGGATAAATTGTGTCATAGTCGGCGTATATTTTTGGAGACTCCTAATTCTATACCACTCTTACACTTATAAAAGACCCCTTAGGTTTTCATCTTACAAACACGACTTTTATGAAACTTCTAAAGATTTTTGAAGCTTTTTCACATCCAAGGAGACAAGAGAGGCAATTCTAAGGATACAAGAGGTCATTGAAGATCAATCAACAAAATGGCTACCATATTATCAGAGAAGACCAAATGGCTACCATATTATCATCATTTACTTGAACAGGAAATTAGGTTTCCATAGAATATCGCCTGCAGTTAATTGAGATCAAAAGCATCTACTAATTACTTCAACGGTGATATACTAATGTCAGTTGTACACTATAGCATGTTCAACACATTCATATGTTTCACAAAATATGAAACTATTTCAGAAAATAATTTTAGATTTATCTCAATTTGGATATGTTTTTGGCAGCCTGTTGTTCCTTAAGGTAATGGTACAAGATGAAGAGGAACTTTCTTATAAATAGTAAGCCCATACACTTCACTCATATCCAAGTCCTGCCTCACCCTATCTCCCAAAGTAGTATCACCAGGTAACTTCCAATCAAAGAAATACAAAATATTATCAATAACATATTCAACAGAAGCAACCTAAAATGTCAAGCCAGGACATCCTCTTATCCCAGAACCAAATGGTATAAATTGGAAGTCCTAACCCTTGAAATCAATTGGGTTATTCTCAAACCTCTCCGGGAAAAACTCCCTTGGTTTATCCCATAGTCTTGGGTCCCTATGACTTGCCCATGCATTTATGATAACTTTTGTTTTTGCAGGAATATGATAGCCTCCAATTTCAATGCTTCTTGATGTTTCTAGAGGAGCTGGTGCACGCAGTCTTAGAATTTCATTTATGCACCAAAGGGTTTACATTATTGCTTGTTGAGCTTAAAAGCAAAAATTCACAAATAACAATATGGAAACACTTTGAACAATGAAGTGTTACCTCCTTCCGTATTCAGAAATTCAGCTAGGGCTTCTGCAGTACGTGGTCCTTCATACCTAAAACAGAGAGAGAGAAAAAACGTAATTAGTTTGTAGTTCTCTAAATGAAAACTTCAAACTAAGAGCAACAAAATTGAAACAAAATATTTGACAAATATGGGAACTCTTTGAAATAATTTTTTATTAAGTTTTTGGGTTCCAAAGATCCTATGGGAAAATATTGGATTGTTGGGTAGCCAAAAACTCCATACTTGTTGAACACGCTCTTATGCTCATCACAATCCACCTACCCCATATCAAAGAATACAAATTCATGGAAAAAAGAATCTCAATTCCAATCAATAATACATCAAACAAACAAAAATTTGTTTAATTCTTCAATTATCCAAATATTTACCGATCACCAGGTACATTCAAAAAATAAGTATCAATAAGTAGAAAGCTTATTTTTTCGATCAAAAATTATTTTTCTTCTTATAGATTGTCCCCAATTTCTCATATTCTGGAGCTAACTTCTTACAGTGCCCACAGCTACCATTCAAAGCAGATCACAAAATACATGTAGAACTACCTATAGAACAGATGTGAGGGACGAAGATTTCACAATTTGGAAACAAGTTCTCAAAACTATAATAGAACAAGTGTTGGAATTATTGTGAATTTAAATAAAAAGAAATGAGAAAAAAGTGCAAAAGTTTACACTCCCAAATGTTAGTCCCACTTTGCTTTTTTACATCTCTTAGGAGGTGTTTATATAGAAAAGGATTTACAAATTGGATTGGGCCCCAAGGGGCACCCACTTTTGTGGAAGGGGAGAGGACCTAGGTAATTTTGTGAGTTCACACACCAGAACGCGCCGCCGCCGACCAGCCGAGCGCGTGTGCGGTGGCACTTTATTTTTTTTTGGAAAAATTTTATTTATTAAAATTATTTTTTCCAATAGTTCCATTCTTATCCGTTACCCACATTATGACCGTTATTTTTTGATCGTTTCATTCCATTCAGACTGAGTCTTACGGAACCGTTTCCTTGTGAACGTTGCAGCACGTTCTCATCCACTGATCCCATTTTTTTGACAATCAGCTACGATCCTTAGCTGTAAATGGAGCACTTGTGCTCACAGTTCAACATAGCTCTCAGCACTCAACTCTCTCTCAATTTCTCTCCTCTTTGATCTTACTCCAAGCAACTAGCGGCTATATATTTAGCATTGCTGGTGGAGCTATTTCTTGGAAGTCTAAGAAACAAACAATTTTGGCTCAATCTACGATGGAGTCTAAAATGATAGCACTAGCTAATGCTAGTGAAGAAGTAGGCTAGTTAAGAAGTTTGTTAGCTGAGATCCCTTTATGGGAAAGACTGATACTAGCTATCTTGATCCACTGCAATAGTACTACGACTATTGTAAAGATTCAAAACCGTTATTACAACGGCAAGAGATGATAGATACGTTGTAAGCACAGTACTGTTAGAGAATTTCTCTCAATAGGAGCTGTAAGAGTAGATCATGTACGTACTGATGATAATTTGGCTGATCTTTTGATGAAAGGATTAACAAGAGAGAAGGTTTTCAAAACCTCAAAAGGAATGAGACTAATGCCCTTACAATAAAGAGTCACTTATGATGGTAACCCAACTTATAGACTAGAGATCTTAAGAAAAAAGTTCAATGGGTAATAACAAAGTCATGAAGTGATATGAGATTAATCATGATATTATAAAGTCCCATTCTATATTGTTAGAAGTATGAAGTCCTGAAGCGACAGAAAGGATGAGTTAATTATTGACACTTAATGTGTTCTATACTCTATGTGGAGTGGAGTACATAGCTATAGAAGTATTCTTGATAGACTCACCTATGTAAATGTGGAAGTGTGGCCACTTCCTATGAAAATTTTGGGCAAAATTTACTAGAGCATTCACTATACTAGGATACACGTGCATGATCGTAAAGCACGGGCTTTTCGAACTACACCTTGGAAAGGTTGTATGTGTAATGTTGTTAGAGATAGAGTTCAAAACTACGAGTTACTCTAGTATATTCTAAAGTATCAACACTATGCAAAGGTTCAGGTCGATAGACACCTTCTGCTTATGCACAATCTTATATCTTTAATTGATCGGTTGCTCGATGAAAACTATTTTTATATAAAATTCAAGTGGGTGATTGTTGAAATTATTGTGAATTTAAATAAAAAGGAATGAGAAAAAAGTGCAAAAGTTTACACTCCCAAATGTTAGTCCTACATTGCTTTTTTACATCTCTTAGGAGGTGTTTATATAGAAAATGATTTACAAATGGGATTGGGCCCCAAGAGGCACACACTTTTGTGGAAGGGGAGAGGACCTAGGCAACTGTGGGTCCACACACATGCACGAACGGGCGCCGCTACCGCCGTCTTTCCGACTGGCCGGCCGTGGCAAGCCAAGCTGAGCGTGAGTGCGTGTGTGTGAGGTGAGGTGGCACTTTATTTTTTTTGGAAAAATTTTATTTATTAAAATTATTTTTTCCAATAGTTCTGTTCTTATCTGTTACCCACATTATGACCGTTATTTTTTGATCGTTCTGTTCCTTATAAACTGAGTCTTACAGAACCATTTCCTTGTGAACGTTGCACGTTCTCGACCGTATCCTTGTGAATGTTGCACATTCTTGACCGTTTCCTTGTGAAAGTTGCAGCACGTTCTCATCCACTAGTCCCCTTTTTTGTGACAATCAGCTACGATCCTCAGTTATAAATAGAGCCCTTAAGCTCACAATTCAACACACCTCTCAATTCTCAACTCTCTCTCAATTTCTCTCCTCTCTGCTCTTACTTACGAGCTTCCTTTACAGAAACCTAGAAATACAGAAACTCAGAAATACAAAAACCCAGAAATATTTTCCAAATACAAATATAATTTTTAGTTTTCGAGCAACATTAATTATAAGTGTAGCATTCCGAATTCCATCAATGCAGTGAGATTCCAAGACAGAAAAAAGATTTTGGGTTGCTTTATCCTGGGGACGACGAGGCTGTATTTGCAAAACATTTTAAAGAGAGCGACTTAGTCCACGACTCATCCCAAACATAATATTTCAATTTATTGGTAACTTCGTTCCTATCTATTATTTACATATCTGCAGCAACAATAAGCATCTCATTATAAAAATTAAAACAAAATAAATAATAAAAATTATAGAACCTATCAAACAAACAAACGCAATAATAAAAGTTATAGCACCAATTAATTTTTGAAACATACACTTCCAAGACCAATAGAGGTTTTCATCAACCCTTGGCAAGAAACTCTTGTAAAAAAGAGGCATCAAGGAGTCCCAAAAAGGCAATAGGAAGCCAAGCGATTAGGCTGGAGGGAAAGGGTTGGCCTTTCTAGGCAGCAAAGGCTACGAAATGGAAGCTAGCTAGGATTCATAACACAAGCTGCTAGAGAACAAGGGCTATCGAGTGCTTGAGGATGGAGGAATCAAGTGGCCAGCAACTTAAAGGCCAAAAGAAGGGATCGAAGTGGTTGAACTAGAGGTGGCTGACGGTGAAGTGTTGAACTGTGGTGGCTATGGGGGCTTGGTTCGATTATGGCGTGAAAGAAGCTATCCCCTTTTTGCCCGAGGAGATGGGCGTAGTGAGAAATGAGAAGGGCACAGCAAGGGAATTAGGTTTAGTTAGATTTCATTTTTTTTAATAAATATAACACACACTATTTAGTCTCATTTTAAAAAGACCAAGACACATTATAATTAGATCACGCTTATTAAATAACCGTGACTATAAATTTATTGATTTATTAATATTTTTTGTAGTTTAATTTATGGCCACGATTATTACTTAAAGCCGAGATTATATGTATATACTATGGACATAGTTTTAACTTGACCGTGATCATAAACTTATGGCCTCAGTTTTTAGAAAGACCATGGCTAATTTTGCGAGACCAAATGTCAGTTTTGTAGTAGTGATTCATGTTACTTCACTTAAATATTTCAACGCAAGTATGGTTAATAAGCTAAACGTTCATAAATTTTTCATTGATATTTTACAACCTTTTTGTTGGTTTTGAGTTGTTCCACAATTATCATTTGTTCTTTAGCAATTTTCACCATTCTTATCACTGATTTAATTTTCAATTTTTAGGATTTTTAAGAAGTGTAAAAGATTATTTATAACTACTGCAATTCGTTATGATTTTGAACTTGAAAGTATACTTATTATTTGCTACATATAATTTGTACTCTTACGAATACTATAATTTATACATCAATAACAATGGTCTGGTATTTGGATATAGGTATTTTTATTCCCCTTTTTTTTTTTTTCGATTTTTGGGTATTGGATTTGGGTTTTGTTTAATTTGGAGGATGAATCATATTTAGGATTTATTATGGGTTTTTGAATTTGGGTTTTGTTTAATATTTATGAACTTATCTGGGTGAGTTTCTGGGTATTCAAATATGGTGTTTTTGAAGTAAATGGATCAAATAATCAACTCTGATACCATCTATAAACTGATGAATTCATATATTTTTTCATACTTTGCCTGTATATGTTCAATGTATATATAGAGAGAATTCACACAGTTCCTCCATTAAAACCTACAATCAAGATATACAAAATTCCTAAAATAGGAAAGGAAAGAGAACAACCAGTACAGCATAATTCACAGCTAATTACAGCATAATTCAACAGTTATAAATGACCACTCATACCCTTCAAAAATGGAAATATTTTCTTTGTATTGGTTTATAATGTACATATAATTATAAATAAGGGTAAATTCAACATTTGGCACCTTCAAACTATATTTTTAATTTCGTCTCTATCCCAATATGTCATATCTTTAACTCCAATTCAATATAAACACATAAATTAATGCAAATAATATTACTCTTACAAAACAATTATCAAATTTTAGTGAATTATCTCTAAAACCCATCTCTCAAAGTTTATAAAATTACAGTTAAATACTTTGGTGAATTATAGGAGAGGGTACATGGGAAACTTAAATGGTGGTTACTTATTCATCTCTAGTTGAATAAGAAATATGAAAATTTACATAATTACATCAACAACTAAAGCTTTTTATTTGGAAGTTGGAACAAATTAAATTAGTCAATGAAACAATTCCAAATAATACTTTATTATTACTATTATCATTATTATTATTATTATTATAAAGAGTTAGGCATTAAAGCTTTCTTTTTTAATTAATAAAAAAAAATACATTCATATATTCGATGAAATTCAAACTTAAATTTTTGATCAAATATTAAAAATCTTACTACCTAAACTCTACGTAAATTTATTTTATTACTTTTTTTCATCAAATGGTAATAAATGTCTTTCGAATACTTAAAATAAGAGAGGCATATCTCATCATAAAATCGTTAAGTAAACTTTTTAATTTTATTATTACAAAAGAATATAAGAAATATTCCGTATAATACTTGTTATTATACAAGTTAAGCAATGCATCAGAGTATAGCCCGAGTCATCCTTAAACTCTTGTCAGTGAAATTATTATTTTTTTTTATAAAATGACAATTAGTGTCTTTCAAATACTTAAAATAAAAAAGGTATATCTTACTGTAAAATCATTAAGTAAATCAAAATCAAGAAAATTAATTGCCATCACATAAAATTGACTTTTGTAGTACATAATGTTATAAATTTGCAAAGCTAAAGCTAGGAGCGATTCAGATTGTGAAAATAATTAATAGTCGGTTAAAGACAAAATAATTGACAATAAAATAAATCAACGACACACAAATATTTGAATGATTCGATCTTTTAATGTAAAAACCTTACTCTAAAAGCTAAATCACCACCCAAAAAAAATTCACAAAAAAATGCAGTAACAAAAAAAAACAATGTGACAAATTCTACCAAGAGAGTTCAACTGCAAAAGGCTGACTATACGATATTGGAGACAAACTGGCGGCTTAGCAGTGATATCAGATCTGTGGCTGCTCTCATGTTGCGGTTTGCCTTTATTTCAAATACCCCACACAAACAACACCCTTCATCACCTTATCCTTATGTATATTAATTGAATTAGCACTAATTCAAAATAAGGACTTGGGCTATGTAGACGTAATGAGAGAATGCTCACGCTGAATACAGTCCTATTCTAATTAATAATTAGTACTTAGAGATTATATATCATGTTTTGAAGTCAAATAAATAACCCATAATAAAAAATAAAAAAATAGACTTCAAATTAGGCCCAAGAACATTTTCGTACGTTAATTTGTCCAAGGAGTTTTGTCTGATAACTAACTTTTGAACATGTGTAAGAGAAAATGAGCAGAATAGCACAGCTCTATTAAGTAACAAGGAATAATGAAGAACGAAACGAAAATAAAATATAAGATATTATTATAATTTTTATTAAAAAAGAGAAAGAACAAGGACCACCGACCTACTTTCACTTTTCTCTCTTTTACTCCATCAAGACTAAGAAAAGAGAGAAATCCTGTGCCAGTGTTTCGAAAAACTAACCGGAATTTCAATTCCGGGAAAATCCCTTCCTTCATAGACTTACAGCAGAAATTTTGTGAACGGCAGATTCCACAAAATTTATATAAATATAATAAATAAATAAATAAAAAGACAGAGCACCCTCAAAAGAAGAGGTTTAAGATCTTTTCCTCTCCTTCATTTGCATGTGTATTAACCAAACTACTTTCAAAGCAAGTTGTCATCGTCACCACCGATTCTTCAGAATTCATCGACGGTGAACCAGGGAGATATGATTTGTATGGCGGAACTTTGGCTAGAAAGACTGGGTTGAGTCGAAGATCGTGATCAGCGGCAGTTTTAATCGGTTCGTCAGTAGTAAACTTACGCTTCTGTGATGTCCTTGATCTCGTTGTAGAGAATCTGGAGTTCGAATTCGGATCTCTAAGCATCCACATATCAGTACAAGTAATCTCAGCCTCAAAAATATCATCTGAAGTTTGAACTGGAGAACCACCTCCTCCAGCCAAGAGTTCCGGCATCGGCCTCAGAGTTCCACCTCGTAAAACGGTCTCAACCGCCGCTTGGCAAACGTGCCAATTACCGGTCCAGAGTAACCCTATGGCCCCGTGAACGGGGTTCACCGTACGTCCACACGCTTCAAATAAAAGTGACTGAAACAAAGCTGAACGACAAAAAAAAAAAAAAAAAACACTTACAAAGCAGTCAGAATCAGTAAGAGACGATTAAAAAAAAAAACGAAAATTAAGGTGTGTCGTATTATATACAAGGTCGCTGAGATTCGGGGACGGCGGAGATAAAGGACATGAGACCAGCACGGCCGAAGAACTTGGCAACAAAAACGGTGGCGCGGCCTTGGGCTTCGGGGCGCTCGATCCATTGCAAACATGGGCGCAAAATACACATCTCGCTGCACCCTTTTCGAAGAACACGGCATCCATTGCAACTCATATCTCACTAACTCAATAAGGTAATAAGACTCTATTGTCTTTCTTTCCTTTTCTTGTATATTAGTTCCCAAAACTAAAAAAATCAGAATCGAATTACATGAACCCTAAGAAATGATATTAAATCCCAGATATTAATTTCTTTGAATGCAAGGAAAAAGATAATTAATAATAAGATCGAAGAGAGATATAGAATAAAAATTAAGGCGATGAGGTAGAGAGAAAGATATTATATAAACAGGGGGAAAGGAAGAACGCGGGTTAAGGTTAACTAGAGGTTGGGTTAGGGTTTAGTTATTTTAATTTGTAGAGTGAGAGGTCGAGGGTGGGTAGAGTGTTTGGGAAGTGGCAAGTGGGTAATGT
Organism: Elaeagnus macrophylla; assembly: GCA_029378325.1. Taxonomy (NCBI): domain Eukaryota; kingdom Viridiplantae; phylum Streptophyta; class Magnoliopsida; order Rosales; family Elaeagnaceae; genus Elaeagnus; species Elaeagnus macrophylla. Next base: position 44,963,755 of record CM055641.1, on the reverse strand, counting down.
TTTGTATGTTAGTGGGTGATGTTTGGAGGGTAAGGAGGGATGAGATGAGATTCCAAAGTCTTGGGTGCAAGCGGCTGCGTGTTTCCGCGTATGGATGTCCCTCCACCGTTGAATATTTTTTTCTCTCTCTTGATTTTTTTATTTTTTTTTATATTTCTCTTGATATTGATATTGAAAAATTATTGCGGTGATACAGAGGTTGCCTTTCACTTTTATGATACGTATTTTTAAATGTATATATATTTAAAAAAATTATAGTCAGAAAATCGTTTCGTATATACGAATAAGTAATTAGAAAGGAAAAAGGTGAAAAATGCTGTAATAGCATCAGCATGGCATGCACATGTGTGGAAAAATATTCACATTATTGGTGGCACTCAGGATTATTATTATTATTATTATTTGTAATTTTTCATGTACGAAAATATCTTGATTTTTCATTCGAAATTTCGTTAAAGTTAATGAATTGATGTGGATATGGTGCTTTCAAAATATTTTTCACGGTATTCCAAAATTTCCCGATCGAAATACCCAAATTTTTTGATATTTTTGTAAATTATATTGTAATTTGTTAAAATCTTGATGAAAATATTAGAAATATTATATGAATACATCTCGATATATCAGTTCTTAATTTATTCCGTTTTGTCAAATTAAAGATACTCATACATAACTTATTATTTATATTAAAAATTAAGGTAATATTCATTTAAATTTAATCAATTTTAGTTTTTCAAAAACTTTCACTTTATTTAAACGGTAAGTATTTATAACTTAAAATTCATTTTAACTATGATTTATTTGTATATAATTAATTACATATTTTTTTTTAATTATGTTTCTCTCATTCTCTCAAGCTATTTCTTATTTATGGTCTATGTAATTCTTATTCTTAAAATAATTTTGTACTTTATTATTCACTTCTTATTAATTTTAATATAAATTTTATATATAGATATTGATGATCTTCCCGTTGACTCTGAATGTCTGGCTAACTATCCTTTTCCCCTAACCTTAGAGTTAATGGATCTAGACCCCGTAAAGCAGCTCCAAATGGAGAGGATGAGCTAATTCTTGATTTCTTATTTTGATTTTGAATTCTTTTACTTCTATTATTTTTGTTGTTCTTCAAAATCTTCATTAATAAAAAGGAGTTGTTTTGTTAAGCATTCTTATAACTTCGTCTCTATTCGTGCTTACTTTTATGTTCTTTGTTTTCATGTATTGTATTGTTGTTTATTATATGCTTTAATTATTCTCGGCTGTGTTGCACGAGTTTATAGGATTGATGCATACTTATTTTCCTTTTCTCTTTCATATAGGGGTATTCCTTTAACTTTATGTATCAAAAAGGGAAAAAGTTTGTGTTACACAGCATGTTCACTACACTGCATGGATTATTACTGTACTATATGGGATTGTGAGTGTAGGTTTCATTGCATATGTTTTCTTACTTGCATGCATTCAAGGGAGCGTTTTGTGAAGTCGGGGAGTTTTGCATGTTTATTTGTGCTTAGCCTATAAGTGTGTACTTGTGTAGGAGTAACATGATAGTATTTGGTTAGGCTGCATGATATGTTCACAAGTATATGTCTCATGTGTGTAGAATATTGGTGTAGCTAGAGACCTTGAAGCTCAAACATGCAGTTTGGAGTGCACATCACAACGAATGTGTTGATTCATGAAGATTGATGGAGCATAACGAAACGGATGCACTTGGAGTAGTTGTGTTTGGAGTGTCTGGGTTGTGTTAGAGTTTGTTCATGGGAATAAACTTCTTTAGGTAATTTTGCAAGAATATATTATGTTTGATGCGTGTTTGTATAAGTTATGCAATGTTTTGCCACAAAAAGCCAAAGAGAGAGATTGTAAGTCCTGTAAGTCATTTGCGTCTTTCTTGGAATTCCCGTATGCAAAACACGGAGTCTATTTATTTTACTTAATATGTTATCTTTTGCTATGTAAGGTTAATTATTGTCGAATTAGCATTGTATACACTTACATAGAATGCTCATTATGAAGTCAATAAGGTATCAATGAGGCAATGGCGATGGGTTAGTGAGGCGGTAGCCTTTACCCTTATAGTGGTGGCTGTTATCCTCACTGATGTATTCAGCGAGGGTTCGCTGATGGCTCGCCAGACATCCAACAAGGGGTCAGCAAGGACTCTAGCGAGGGGTTAGTGAGGACTCTAACAAGGGGTCAGTTAGCTTACTAGAAGCTCAAGAGTTTTCTATAAATATCCCTATAAATTCAACTTTTTCAGTAATTAGAAAAATGTGGGAAAACTCTTGTCAATTATGAACTTGATATTTTTTAGTGAGGAAATTATTTTTTTAACATTTGGATCATTAATACCTTTTCGATGCAAGCATGGTCAACCAAGCTAAACGTTCATACATCCTCCATTGATTTTTAATCCATTTGAATTGATTGTTAAATTGCGATTTTATTTTTGTTTAATTGTTCGTACCTTGTTCTCGTCACAAATCAAACACATTTTTACAGTTTTACTAGATTTAGGACTCTAGTTGCTTAGAGTTTTAGTTTCACTAGAACTCTATTTAATTAGTGTTTTATTTGCATTAGAACTCTATTTAGATTAGAAAGAAGTTATTTGGAACCACTGCAGTTCCTTGAGAGACCGACCTTGAAAGTTTCTTATCACTTTTCTACGAGAGATTCGTACACTTGCGAGTACTAAATTTATCACATTAAGTTTTTGTGTGATGAGTGCTCGAAAAGTACTAATATTTCGTGGTTTATTGCACTTAATTGTTTAGAAATAGATTTATTATTTGTTGTTTATTCGATTAATTTCATAAATCTATCCATTCGGAATCATGGGTATGTTTTGGTGCATTTCAGGTGTTTTTAGCGTCAAATGAGTCAAATAATGCAAACACGCAAAAACGGAACACTTACGGTACTCGGATCACGAGTTACGGGTAAAACAAGTCAAATATGTAAGCCGTACATGTCGAGCCAGCACATATGTAAGGGGGTACATGTGAAGAAACTGAAGACAACGCGCGCCGCGGCGAGGAAAAGTCATGTCGCGGTGAGGAGCTCTCGGGTTTTGACATTATTTCCAGAATTTGTGTTGCGCCGTGGCGGAAAAAATGTATGCCGCGGCGCGCCTATTCCTATGGCAATCAGGATTTTTGTAAACCCTTACATCTATAAATACCCCTTTCTCTCCCTTACAAAAACTCGAACAACTCGAATACAACTTTACACTTTACAATTTTGCGACCAAACACTACATTCAATCAGTTTTGGGAGTTTTGCTACACTACAACGAAGCGAGAGAAACTATTCTAAGGATCCAAGGAAGCTGTCGACAATCGAAAATAAAGCTTTTGGAGAAGAACGCTATCCCATCCATAAGCGGTATTTAGATCTAGGTTTTCCTTATTGTTATAGAATTATATTTTCTTCTTCTTTCGTTGAAGAGTATGATCATATTTTATTTGTCTATGAATATTAATATGAACATGAGCGGCTAATTTCATTATGGATGTTTAGTTTGTGTTGCCATGTTTGCTAGAATTGTGTATGGTGTATATTTTATGAATTTAATATAAATGAATTACCTTTTAATTAAGAGCATGTTTAGATATTTAATTATGAATTATTGTGCGCCAATTTGAGATTCGTAGTTAGGTTGAATAATCTAAGAATATAGTTTTAGAACGTCACCTTGACTTTATTCCGAAACACTTAATCAAAGCTTCAAATTAGTGACTTAGTCATAGCATTAGTTTGATTGGCATTTATTTCCTTGCGCATAATTTGATTGCTATTTGATTTACCCCGACCGAAGGCAGTTAATTAGTTAATCAACAAAGATATTTACCTCGACCGAAGGCAGTCTCGTAATTAAAAGGAAAGTCGATAATATTGTTTATTTAGAACGTTCATGTTATTTCACCATACCTTTTCGATGCAAGCATGGTCAACCAAGCTAAACGTCCATACATCCTCCATTGATCTTCAAATCTATTTGAATTGATTGTGAATCTGCAATATTTTTTTCGTTTAATTGTTCGTATAAATGTTCTCGTCACAAAACAAACACCCTTTTTACAGTTTTACTAGGTTTAGGACTCTAGTTACTTAGAGTTTTAGTTTCACTAGAACTCTATTTAATTAGTGTTTTATTTTTGTTATAACTCTATTTAGATTAAGAAAATAGTTATTTAGAACCACTGCAATTCCTTGAGAGACCGACCTTGGAAGTTTCTTATCACTTTTCTACGAATGATTCGTACACTTGCGAGTACTAAATTTATCACATCAAGTTTTTGGCGCCGTTGCTGGGAAATTGGCGTTTTAAATAATTTTCTTTTTAACTTTTTAGAGTTTCTTAATTATTTTTATTTGTTTATTTATTTTATTTGTTTATTTATTCTATTTTTATTTTTATTTTTATTCAAAAATACAAAAAAATTAAAAAATTAAAAAATCAAAAAATAGTACTTAATTTCCAATTTAACTGTTGTCTTGATCTTTGTTTGCTTTTTATTTGTGCATGCAGGGTAGGAGATCACTTAACAAGAAACTCTCTCCTTTCATTGACAACATTCATAGAGTCAAATACCGATCAAAGAAGCTGGATAATCAATTTCAAGAGGAAGAAGTCCAACAACAATTGCAAGCAGCAATGGGTGATAACGTAGCTAGGTAGATGATGAACAAAGAGTTTGCAAGACCTATCATTGGGACTGCCACATCGTGCATTCGACTTACAGAGGCAACTAGGAATTATGAGTTGAAAAATATTCATTATTCCAAGCTTCCCTCCTTTTACGGTATCCCTAATGAAGATCCTTTAAATTTTATGCGTGAATTATATGCTACTGTGCAAACCTTTCCACTGCAGGGACTTAGTGAAGATCAACTACGCATGGGGTGTTTTCCATACACTCTCAAGGATAGAGCTAAGTCTTGGCTAATGACATTGGCACCCGATTCTTTGGCCATTTGGGACAATGTTTACAACAAATTTATGGGTAAGTTCTATTCCCATCAAAAGACGTCTGACCTAAGAACAAAAATTGCTACTTTTTTGCAGATGGACGGAGAACCCTTCCACGAGGCTTGGGACAGATTCAAATTGCTATTGATACAATGTCCACATCACCACTTCCCGTTGCAGCTACAGAATCAGTTTTTCTACGACGAATTGAAGCTACAATGTCAATTCACAGTTGACAACGCTGCAGGAGGAGCTATGGGTGAGAAAACAGCGGATGAAACTTACGAATTATTCGAGATGTTGGGAGACAATTCCCAACAAAAGAGCGCTAGAGGAAGAAGAGCTGGAGTCCACGAATTAGGCTCCAACAATGAAATGGCCATGCAACTTGCTGAATTAACGAAACAAGTGCAACTTCTCACAACCTCCAATGTTAATCAGATGCCAAAACACGAGGTATGTGGAGTTTGTGGTTCATATGGACATGGTGCTAATGTTTGTTCTTTTGCAGGTGATCCTTATACAGGTACTACTGAAGAGGCAAATTTAATGCAAGGGTACCAACCTAGATCTAGGAACGACCCTTATTCAAATACCTACAACCCTGGATGGAGGAATCACCCTAACTTCGCTTGGAAACAAAACAATAGCCAATCATTCGTCCAAAACCAAACTCAAGGCCAAAATATAAACCGACAATTTTCCACAAAATAAACAGACCGTAGAGGAAACCCTAAACAATTTCATGCACTTCTGTAGTGGAAGGATGGACTCTATGGAAGCTTCAATAAAAGAGTGGAAAATGCAAGTGGGACAGCTAGTTGAACAAATGCACAAACAAGAGACAAGAAGGCTGCCTAGTCAACCTGAACAAGCGATTGCTATCACGGTTCTTCAGAGTGGTAAGGTTGTTACTAAAAATTTACCTGAATTTTCTAATGATTTATCTTATAGCACAGGTAACATGGAAGATGACAACAATGTTTCTAAGGAATTGGAGGAAAGCGGTGACAAGCATGAAGAGCCTTCAAAGGCGACAATTGGAGAGTCATCTAATCCACCTAAATTACACAAGTCATCAAAGCCATACCGACCACCAATACCATTTCCAAACCGTTTAAAGGACAGTAAGCAAGATAAGTAGTTTTCTAATTTATTTAACATGCTTTCAAAAGTAAATATTAACTTGCCTCTGTTAGATATAATTAGAAACGTACCTTCTTATGCAAAAATTTTCAAAGAATTAATCACAAAAAAAAGAAGGTATGAGGTTAATGAAAGAGTCATGGTGTCTCAAATTGCTAGTGCAATGCTTCAACGAAACCTACCCCCTAAGTTAAAAGATCCAGGTAGTTTTATCATTAATATTACTATGGGGGATAGGAAAGTAGCTAAGGCTATGCTTGATTTAGGTGCTAGTATCAATTTGATGTTTTACTCGATTTTCTTGCAGTTAGGTTTGGGAGAGCTAAAACCAACAACCATGTCCCTTCAACTTGCGGATAGATCTGTTAAATATCTGAAGGGCATGGTTGAGGACTTACTTGTACAGGTAGATAAGCTTATCATACCTGTTGATTTTGTGGTTTTAGATATGCAGGATAATCCATCTTTGGACAAGGAGCATACAATTCTTTTAGGTAGACCATTTATGGCCACTACTCGAACCATCATTGATGTCCAAAGTGGGAAGTTAACAATGACAGTCTTAGGAGAGACCGTCCATTTTAAGGTTTTTGATTCATCTACTTACCCCTCTATATCTGCTATTGATGAATGCTCATTTATTGAAAGTTTAGATCCTATCATTCATGATACATTTGTGCAGGATAAATTAGATGATAAGTTAGAGGTAACACTTACAATTGGAGAGGTAAATGACATCTTAGACTATGAGGCTAGGGAGTACAGTGATTTATTAGACAATACCATATCATTAGATGACACTAGTACACCCTTGGATTTATTGGATGTCCCACATGATGATGAGATTGCTCCACCTGAATTGGAACTTAAGGAACTACCTAAGCATCTTAAATATGTATTTTTGGGAGAGAACGAGACTTATCCGGTTATTATTTAATCTACACTCACCCAAAAACAAGAGGAGAAATTAGTGAGAGAGCTTAGGAAGTATAGAAAAGCAATAGGATGGAGTATTGGGGACGTAAGAGGCTTTAATCTAGAGACGTGTATGCATAAGATCAATTTGGAGGACAATGTTGAACTTGTTAAAGAAGCAATGATGACACTACCCCAATCTTGGTTGGGGGTGAATGCATTACCCATTTTCAAAAATCCCAAAAAAATTTTAAAATTTTGTGTGTGCCGTGGCAGGGACAAATTATGCCGCGGCAAGGACGTTTCTGTTTTAGAATGAATTGTAAAAGAAAATTGTGCGCCGTGGCGGGAAAAAGTTGTGCCGCTGCTAGAATGGTTCTGTTTTGGGACAAATTTTTGAAATTTTATGCGTGCCGTGGCAGGAAAATATTTGTACCGCGGCGAGTGTGGTTCTGTTTCACGCATTTTTTTTCAAAATTGATCTGTGCCGCGGCGGGAAAAAACTTGTGTCGCAGCGCATCTATAAATTTTTTTAGAAAATGGGCAGTTCGTGGATTGAAATTTTTTTTCCTCAAATTTCCCTCACCTTCTCTCACTTTCTCTCAAACACTCTCTAATTTTCTCTCTACTTTCCTCCTATTTTCTCACAAAAATCAACCTGAGGACGACAACAAGCAGAATGATGATATGGAGGACTAAGCCTCCTAATTTTATTTTCGTTTATTTTCATTTTCTACTTTAATTTTCTTTTTTCTTTCATTTTATTTTATTTTATTTTTATTTTATTTTTCTTTGGATTGTTTAAGATTTCTAACTTTGTTTAATGTCTTTGTTTTTCATTTGATTTAGTTATAATTTAAATTTGGATTTGAGTTGTGATGCACACATTTAGAGGTTTCATACATGTTTCTTGCACACTAATTACTTCATCATGAGAAAAGCGAGGAACAATGAACAAGAGCGTACGTTGTGTACACAATCTCATACGAAAGGGGGGTAACTTCTCTCACTTTTTCTTAATTTCTTTTGTCTTTCTTTTTAACATTGAGGACAATGTAGAAATTAGGTTGGGGGTGGGAAAAATATTCCATGAGCATGAAATGACCAAATTTTAAATTTTTAACTTTTGTCACTTGAATTGTGTTAGGTTAGTGTCGTGTCTACTTGAGTCAATCCAGAAGTCTATGATATTAACATGATTGTAATGACGGTGACATATGAGAGAGATTAGATTTTTACCTAAGTAAAGAAGCACATAAATGTTAAATTCATCTAGTTTGAGAATTTTGTGGTATATGTGGTAGTTTGCATGGTTAGTATGACTATTTTGGTTTTTGTAATGTATGCATGTTCGTGATATATTTTAAATCTCAACAAACTCTAAAACTCATTTGAAAACCCATTGAAGCGAAATGATAGAATCAAATGCCACTTAGAAAGTGATTTAGACCATCTTTGGACCGTTTGGACTTTTCATGCCTCCCGTATTATTTTATCCATAGTACACCCTTGAACTCAACATTGACATATGTTGTACTACCCTTAGTGGTAAGAGTACTCAATGTAATATTTGGTTTTCATGAGCAATTATGTTGTATTTATCTTGCTTCATCACAATAAAAAAAATGATGATGATGATTGAAATAATAACCAAGAAAAGTAAAGAAAGAAAATCAAGCAAAAAGATCCAAGGGACATATGAAATTTATAGGAGGATAAAAAAAAGAACACTTGGTAGAGAAAGTTGAAAATAAGTTTGTGAAATAAAAAGTACTCTTATCCTAGTGAAAATATCATTTCCGTACTTTCATAATCACACACCTAACCACAACTTTACAAGCTTAATGAAGTCCTATTGATTCTAGGTAGTTTGATTTATATATTAGTGGAGATGGATTTGAAAAATGAGCATATGGAGGTTGGAAGTGCAAAATTCTCATTCATATTTTACTTGCACATTTATGAGATATTAAAATGTAATCTATGAATATCATGCATGACACGATCAGATAGTGTAACAAATGGGTTTGTGGTTTGATTGGTTGTTCGAAATTCGATTACTAAGATGAGTTTGATATTTGGACTGTTTTTGAGCTTAAGTGATTTTTAACTATTTTGTATGCCATTTGTTGTTAACAATTTTTGAGACATATGCATGGATTGATTCAAGCATGTTTAGAGTCTTTACTTAGTTTTGTTAGTTACGATGTTTGCGGGTATCATCACTAGAAACCCTCACGAGACTATAACTCGTCCACTAGGGCCACCTAGGGGTTTAAAGGCTTGTTGCATATGCTAAATGCAACCGTGACAATCTATGGAAGTGATTTAGGTTAGGTTAGTTTATTTTATTTATTTTTATTTTAGTTTTTAGATCGCTTCACTTGCTAGAGACTAGCAAGAAGCTGGTTGGGGGTTGTGATGAGTGCTCGAAAAACACTAATATTTCGTGGTTTATTGCACTTAATTGTTTAGAAATAGATTTATTATTTGTTGTTTATTCGATTAATTTCATAAATCTATCCATTCGGAATCACGGGTATGTTTTGGTGCATTTTAGGTGTTTTTAGAGTCAAATGAGTCAAATAATGCAAACACGCAAAGACGGAACACTTATGGCACTCGGATCATGAGTTACGGGCAAAACAAGTCAAATATGTAAGCCGTACATGTTGAGCCCGCACATATGTAAGGGGGTACATGTGAAGAAACTAAAGACAACGTGCGCCGTGGCGAGGAAAAGTCATGCCGCGACGGGGAGCTCTCGGGTTTTGAAATTATTTCCAGAATTTGTGTTGCGCTGCAGCGGGAAAAATGTATGCCGCGGTGCGCCTATTCCTATGGCAATCAGGATTTGTGTAAACCCTTACATCTATAAATACCCCCTTAGACTCTCCCTTACAAAAACTCGAACAACTCGAACACAACTCTTACACATTACAATTTTGCGACCAAACACTACATTCAATCAGCTTTGGGAGTTTTGCTACACTAAAACTATTCTAAGGATCCAAGGAAGCTGTTGACGATCGAACACTACATTCAATCAGCTTTGGAGAAGAACGTTATCCCATCCATAAGCGGTACTTAGATCTAGGTTTTTCTTGTTGTTATAGAATTCTATTTTCTTCTTCTTTCGTTGAAGTGTATGATTATATTTTATTTGTCTATGAATATTAATATGAACATGAGCGGCTAATTTCATTATGGATGTTTAGTTTGTGTTGCCATGTTTGCTAGAATTGGGTATGGTGTATATTTTATTGATTTAATATAAATGAATTTCCTTTTGATTAAGAGCATGTTTAGATATTTAATAAAATATGAATTATTATGGGCCAATTTGAGATTCGTAGTTAGGTTGAAAAATCTAAGAATATAGTTTTAGGAACGTCACCTTGACTTTATTCCGAAACACTTAATCAAAGCTTCAAATTAGTGACTTAGTCATAGCATTAGTTTGATTGGCATGTATTTCCTTGCCCATAATTTGATTGCTATTTTATTTACCCCGACCGAAGGCAGTTAATTAGTTAATCAACAAGGAGATTTACCCCGACCGAAGGCAGTCTCGTAATTAAAAGGAAAGCCGGTAATATTGTTTATATAGAACGTTCATGTTATTTCACCATACCTTTTCGATGCAAGCATGGTCAACCAAGCTAAACGTCCATACATCCTCCATTGATTTTTAATCCATTTGAATTGATTGTTAAATTGCGATTTTGTTTTTGTTTAATTGTCCGTACCTTGTTCCCGTCACAAATCAAACATCTTCTTACAGTTTTACTAGATTTAGGACTCTAGTTGCTTAGAGTTTAGTTTCACTAGAACTCTATTTAATTAGTGTTTTATTTGCATTAGAACTCTATTTAGATTAGAAAGAAGTTATTTAGAACCACTGCAATTCCTTGAGAGACCGACCTTGGAAGTTGCTTATCACTTTTCTACAAGTGATTCGTACACTTGCGAGTACTAAATTTATCACATCACCAGACACCTGATTGATGGTGGTAGGCACTACTGAAGTTTAAAGAAGTTTCAAACTTCTTCCATAACTCCTTACAAAAGTGGCTCATGAATTTAACATCCTTGTCAAAGGTGATGCTTTTAGGAGTTCCATAGAGTTTAACAACTTCTTTGAAAAAAAATAGTTGTTATGTTGATAGCCTCATGGAAATTTTACAAGCTACAAGGTGGACATCTTCGAGAGCCTATCCACCACAACTAGAATTGAGTCCACCCTTCTTGGAGTTAATGGTAACTGTCACGACCCAAATAGCGGGTACGTGAGATATAAATATGAATAAAAATATATATAAAAATATAGTAATAGATAAATAGAAAATATAATTTTCCTTAAACAAAAATAAAATCTCGGAATATCCCTTTTTAAAAGAACGTTAAATAATTCAACAAAATATTTTATCTAAGAAAAACTTTAACATAATATAACAAATAAATTTAAACATAGACAAATTATACATATTATACTTTAGTCTCAGCAATGTCTCCTAAGTTACAGAATACAAATGAAAATATTGAATTGGACATAAGCCTTGAATTAGTTGTCTTCCTTTTCAGAAGAACAACGATCGCTCAACACAAACCTAATCTAGAAATTATAGGGAAACGGGGTGAGTTACAACTAGTTCAGTTGGAGTATACTCCATGCAAAATTCTTAAATAATCAATGATACATGCTACATTACAAATATTCAATGTATAACCTTTACTAAATCATCAACAATGCACCTTTAGTGGGGAGATTTTATTTTAAAACTCGGGCATACCTGTACTTCCTTACTTCCGAAATTGGGTGGAGTGTACATTCCAGGTACCCTATGCATGCTCATACAATCATAATGAAATATGCAATGTTCAATAAATAAATTAAAAAAATACACATGTATGCCAAATCCATATGTATTGGTCAACTTCGAAATACATGGGCGCGGGCACGGTCAACCTCCGAGACGCATGTGGGTCGACCTCTGACCCCATGTATCGTCATACTCTGAAATACATATGGCACATGTATTGGTCAATTCCAAAGTATATGGGTCAACGGACAACTCCGAAACACAATGGGGGGTCCAACTCCGAGGCCCATGTGCGGTCTAATACCAAGACCCATGTATGAACAACTCCAAGATACATGTGAAATGTAATGCGTACCTGTAGTCCATAAAAAAAATAGTCTGCTGCAACCAGTAGCCCCGTGGCACCATATCTCCAAAAGACATCTATACAGGTAATACTCCCCACAAAAATAATTTCATGATGCATGCACAAAAACTTAGATGCCATATAAAATATTTTAATACCCATATTTCATAATCTCATATATACATAAAAATGTTTCCAAATGGGTATCTTAATTATAACATCATTATCAACACTTTTATAAAAACATTTATAAACATGGCATCAATTTCGGTCATTCGAATATCTATGATGATGCATGATATTTTCATAAAAATAATGCATGAAGAAAAAGTGGAGTAATGACCCCTACCTAAAGAGGAATTTGCTCACACACTCTTATCGTTAAACTAGTGGAACGGTCTTTGACCTTCAAAACATAACATTTAAAGAAGCTCCAAATCTTTCAATAGTTTGAAAGAAGAAATCAAGATCGTAAAGAGATAATTTGAAATATCATTGATATCAAGCTCAGTCTTTATCTAATTGAAAATCGATGTTAATATCTCAAATTTATACATATTCTCGCAAAAGTCACATTCGAACCAAACTTTACCCTATAACCAAATCGGTGATTAAGTAAATAAGACCCAAAAATAATTAAAAATTACATCAAAATAACATGATGAAATCTGGTCCATTTAGTAAATGAAACATTATGATAAAACAATTTCATAACTTTTCAAAACTTAGTTTGATACTACAAACATAACTTTATCTAACCTACCTAAAAAAATTGAGTATAACTTTTTGTAAACATAATCAATTTAAATTCCGTAAAGAGGTTTTTAAACTAAACACTCCATTCTTCGAAACAATATATCACACACACAATTTACACTAGAAAAACCTGCTCAAAACAGAGAAATACCGAGCATTTAAAAAAACAGTTTTCACATTAAAATTTCAGCAGGGCATACAATGGTAAAATATGTATAACTTTTTGTAGAAATTTCCAAATTTAATTTTGTAAAAACCCACATAAACTAGACATTCCCTTCTTGAAAATAATTTATTATCCACTCACTAAAAGTTCAAGAAACAGCCCAGAAAAATTAAAACAAAGATCAGATTTTTACAAGAAAACTGCAGTCCAAAAATTTTAGACATACTCCAGAAAATCGTGTATAACTTTATGTAGAAAAATCCAAATTAAATTCTGTAAAAAGATTCAAAAACTAGACATCCATACCTTTCTAGAAATGTATGGCACGAAACCTAAATCAGAGAGAGCATGCACAGTTTTTGTTTGAAGTTTCAGAAAACAGTTTTTCAAAAGTGAAGGAAACAGTTTTTGAATCAACTTTAACTTGAGTTTTCCAACAAAATTTCTGCAGAATTTCAGTCCAAAAGCTTTATCAAAGAAGTTTTTAGAGTTTACCTAAGCAAAGAACAAGAAGGAGGAGGAGGAGATCAACCACCACCCAAGGAGCAGCTCTCTTCCACTCACTCTAGGTTTGGAAGTAAATGGGCTGCCAAACAAAGGAAAAGGAGAAGGAAAAGCGAAGAAGAAAGAAAGAAAAGAGAAGGCTGCGTGCGTGAAAGGAAGAAGAGGAGAGGAAATTGGGTATATGGGGTTTTGGATGAAAAAAAAAGACTAAAATGACCTTCCCACATTTAAAGAGCTTTCTTAAGAAATAGGGGCAATTTGGTAATTTTCACCCAAATAGTCCAAAATTTGCCAATAATTGAATAAAATAAAAGAGATTATCTTAAGAAGTTAAAAATATTTACAAACAAATTTTTAATATTCAGAATATTTATTTTCGTTACTTAAGAAAGAACAAAAATTTAATAGCTTTATAAAATGAAATAAATTTTTTTTTGAAATAAATAATAATATTTATTATTATTATTATATTATTATTTTTTTTCTTCCGAAAATATTAATTAAAAAAAATTTGGGTCTTACAACCTTACTGATGAGTGCTCGAAAAGTACTAATATTTCGTGATTAATTGTGCTTAATTGTTTGATATATAGATTTATTATTATTGTTTATTCAATTAATTTCATAAATCTATCCATTCGGAGTCACGGGTATATTTTAGTGTATTTCAGGTGTTTTTAGCGTCAAATGAGTCAAATAATGAAAACACGCAAAGACGGAACACTTACGGCGCTCGGATCACGAGTTACGGGCTAAACGAGACAAATATGTAAGCCTTACATAACGAGCCATCACATGTGTAAGGGGGTAACGTGAAGAAAAGCAAAGCAACACGCGCCGCGGCGAGGGAATTGCATGCCGCGGCGGGGAGCTCTCGGGTTTTTGCATATTTTCCAATTTTTGTGTTGCGCCGCGGCGGGGAAAATGCATGCCGCGGCGCGCCTATTCCTATTGCAATCAGGAATCCCTTACATCTATAAATACCCCCTTAGACCCCCCTTACAAAAACAACTCGACCAATTCGTACACAACTCTCATTCTTCTCAATTTTGCGACCCAAACACTACATTCAATCAGTTTTGAGAGCGTTGCCACACTCTAACGAAGCGAGAGACAATATTCTAAGGATTCAAGGAAGCCAACGACGATCGAAGATAAAGCTTACGGAGAAGAACGTCATCCAATCCATAAGCGGTATTTAGATCTAGGATTTTCTTGTTGTTATAGAATTAATTTCTCTTCTCTATTTGTTAAAGTGTATGATCATATATTATTTGTCTATGAATAATAATATGAACATGAGCGGCTAGTCTAATTATGGATGTTTAGTTTGTGTTGCCATGTTTGCTAGAATTGTGTATGGTGTATTTTATTGATTTATGAATGAATTACTTTTTAATTAAGAGCATGTTTAGATATTTGATTATGAATAATCATAGGCCCATTTGATGTTCGTAGTTAGGTTGAAAAATATGAGAATTTAGTTATAGGAACGTCACCTTAACTTTATTCCGAAACACTTAATCAAAGCTTCAAGTTAGTGACTTAGTCATAGCATTAATTTGATTGGCATGTTTTCCTTGCGCCTAATTTGATTGCTATTTAATTTACCCCCGCCAAAGGCAGTTAATTAGTTAATTAACAAAGAGACCTACCCCCGCCAAAAGGAGTTTCGTAATTAAAAGAAAAGCCGGTAGTTTTGTTTATATAGGACGTTCATGTTTTCTCACCATACCTTTTCGATGCAAGCATGGTCAACCAAGCTAAACGTCCATACATCCTCTATTGATATTTGATTTAATTGATTGTTTGATTGCGATTTTGTTTTCATTTGAGTGTCGTATGATTGTTCTCGTTACCAAAAACAAACCACCTTTTTACAGTTTTAGTTGCATTAGAATTCTAGTTACTTAGAGTTTTAGTTTCACTAGAACTCTATTTAATTAGTCTTTTAGTTTCATTAGAACTCGATTTAGATTAAAAAGTTAGTTATTTAAACCACTGCAATTCCTTGAGAGACCGACCTTGGAAGTTGCTTGTCACTTTACAACGAGTGATTCGTACACTTGCGAGTACACATTTTAACACATCAAGTTTTTGGCGCCGTTGCCGGGGAATTGGCGTTTTAAATAATTTTCTTTTTAACTTTTTCGAGTTTCTGATTTATTTTTATTTGTTTGTTTATTTTATTTATTTCTTTATTTTATTTATTTATTTTATTCGAAAAAAAAAATAGTGCTTTTAATTGCTTAATTTGTGGTGCTTTGATTTCTATGTTGTTTTTGTTAGTTTTTGAAAGGTACCGTTCATAGACAACATCAACAAATTTTAAAATGCACCTAATCAGGCTGGATACTGAAATCCATGAGCCAATACGAAGCCTTTTGCAGAGCTGCATGATATGACAGACATGGAGGTATGTAGCATTTGTGGTTTATATGGGCATTATGCTAATGTTTGCACTTTTGCAGGTGATTACTATGCATCTACCAATTCAAACTTTGATCTTAATGAGGGATGCCACCCACCTTGGAATGATCCTTATTTCAGTACCTATAGTCCTGAGTGGGAAAATCATCATAATTCTTCATGGCAAGCAAACTCTACCCCACCTTATGCCCAATACAACATGCAAAGCTCAAATTTTCAATCATATGACCCACCTTATGCCCAATACAACATGCAAAGCTCAAATTTTCAACCATATGACCCACCTTATGCACAATACCAAATGCAAAGCTCAAGTTTTCATCCATATCCATCTAGGGCCACCTTTGAAGAGAGCTTGAATTCTTTCATACAAGGAAGTAGAGATTCTAAGCCAACTTTAGAGGAAACCTTGAATTCTTTCATACAATCTACTAATGAAAGGATGGAGTCTATGGAGGCATCAATGAAAAGAATAGAAATGCAAGTTGGGCAATTAGCGGAACAAATTCAAAAACAAGAAGAGTTGCCCACTCAGATTGAGCAAGTGAAGGATGACACAATCCTTCAAAGTGGTAAAAATTTTGAAAATATTTATTTTCCTGAAACTTTTGATGATTTACCATTTTATGTAGAAAATACAGATGGGGAGCAAGCAATTCTCAAAGAATGCCAAGCTAAGGAATATCAAATTCTACAAACTTCTATGGAGAACGAGGAGGAATTATCTTCACCTCCCATGCCGCACAAGGGACCTAAGACTTGCAAATCCCCAAATCATTTTCCATACCACTTCCACAAAAGAGTGTGTGCTGTAATTCATAGGAAACAACTACCGAGATGGAAGGACAAGCTTAATGACATATTAGCTCGAAAAATTGATATCACACACTTAAAGATCTTTGATGATGGTGGATAGAAATGAATTAGCAACGTCTTGCTAAGACGTTAAAGAAAGCGCTTGGTGGGAGGCAACCCACCATATTCGGTAGTATCAACTTATTTTCTTTTTATTTAGTTTAATTTTCTTTTTCAGTTTTTCTTTTATTTTATTTATTTTGGATTGTTTAACTTAGTTTAATATTTTTCTGTTTTCATCTGACTTAGTTATAATCTAAAATTGGGTTTGAGTTTGAATTGTGTTGCATACACTTTGAGGTTCAATATATGTTCATACACATAAATTCTTCATGAGAAAAGCGAGGAACAGTGAACCGGAGCATAACGAGTAATAACACAATCTCATACGAAAGGGGGGTAACTTCTCACACTTTTTCTTATTTCTTTTGTTCTTCTTTTTCAACATTGAGGACAATGCAGAAATTAGGTTGGGGGTGGGAAGGATATTCCATGAGCATGAAATATGACCAATTTTAAATTTTTAACTTTTGTCACTTGAAGTGTTTTAGGTTAGTGTCGTGTTTACTTGAGTCAATCCGGAAATCTATGATATTAACATGATTGTAATGACGGTGACATATGAGAGATGTTAGATTTTTACCTAAGCAACGAAGCACATAAATGTTGGATTTATCTAATTTGAGGATTTTGTGGTATATGTGGTAGTTTGCATGGTTAGTATGACTATTTTGATTTGTGTAATGTATGCATGTTCATGATATGTTTTAAGTCTCAACAATCTCTAGAACTCATTTGAAAACACGTTGAAGCGAAATAATAGAAACAAACACCACTTAGAAAATGATTTTGGCCATCTTTGAACCGTTTGAACTTTTCATGCTTCCCCGCAATATTTTATCAATAGCACACCCTTGAACTCAACATTGACATACATTGAACTACCCTTAGTGATAAGAGTACTTAATGTAATATTTGATTTTCATGAGCAATTATGTTGTGTTTATCTTGCTTCATCATAAAAAAAAAAATAAAAAAAAATGATGATGATTGAAACAGTAAGCAAGAATATATAAAAAAAAAAGAAGAAAATCAAGCAAAAGATCCAAAGGACATTTGAATTGAAGGGAGGATGGAAAAGAACACTTGGTAGAAAAAGTTGAAAATATGTTTGTGAAATAAAAAGTACTCTTATCATATGAAAACATCATTTTTGTACTTTCATGATCACACACCTAGCCACAACTTTACAAGCTTAATGAAGTCCTATTGATTCTAGGTAGTTTAGTTTCTATATTAGTGGAGATGAGTTTGAAAAATGAGCATATGGAGTTTATAAGTGCAAAAATTCACATTCATATTTTACTTGCACATTTATGAGACATTGAAATGTAATCTATGAATATCATGCATGACACGGTCAGATAGTATAACTAACGGGTTTGTGGTGTGATTGGTTGTTCAAAATTCGATTACCATGATGAGTTTGATGTTTGGACTATTTTTGAGCTTAGGTGATGTTTAACTATTTCATGTATCATTCGTTGTTAACAATTTTTGAGATGTATGCATGGATTGATTCAAGTATGTTTAGAGTCTTTATTAGTTTTGAGAGTCGTACGATGTTTGTGGGTGTCATCACTGGAAACCCTCACGAGACTATAACTCGTCCACTAGGGCCACCTAGGGGTTTAAAGGCTTGTTGCATATGCTAAATGCAACCGTGACAATCTACGGAAGTGATTTAGGTTAGGTTAATTTATTTTATTTATTTTATTTTAGTTTTTAGATCACTTCACTTGCTAGAGACTAGCAAGAAGCTGGTTGGGGGTTGTGATGAGTGCTCGAAAAGTACTAATATTTCGTGATTAATTGTGCTTAATTGTTTGATATATAGATTTATTATTATTGTTTATTCAATTAATTTCATAAATCTATCCATTCGGAGTCACGGGTATATTTTAGTGTATTTCAGGTGTTTTTAGCGTCAAATGAGTCAAATAATGAAAACACGCAAAGACGGAACACTTACGGCGCTCGGATCACGAGTTACGGGCTAAACGAGACAAATATGTAAGCCTTACATAACGAGCCATCACATGTGTAAGGGGGTAACGTGAAGAAAAGCAAAGCAACACGCGCCGCGGCGAGGGAATTGCATGCCGCGGCGGGGAGCTCTCGGGTTTTTGCATATTTTCCAATTTTTGTGTTGCGCCGCGGCGGGGAAAATGCATGTCGCGGCGCGCCTATTCCTATTGCAATCAGGAATCCCTTACATCTATAAATACCCCCTTAGACCCCCCTTACAAAAACAACTCGACCAATTCGTACACAACTCTCATTCTTCTCAATTTTGCGACCCAAACACTACATTCAATCAGTTTTGAGAGCGTTGCCACACTCTAACGAAGCGAGAGACAATATTCTAAGGATTCAAGGAAGCCAACGACGATCGAAGATAAAGCTTACGGAGAAGAACGCCATAAGCGGTATTTAGATCTAGGATTTTCTTGTTGTTATAGAATTAATTTCTCTTCTCTATTTGTTGAAGTGTATGATCATATATTATTTGTCTATGAATAATAATATGAACATGAGCGACTAGTTTAATTATGGATGTTTAGTTTGTGTTGCCATGTTTGCTAGAATTGTGTATGGTGTATTTTATGGATTTATGAATAAATTACTTTTTAATTAAGAGCATGTTTAGATATTTGATTATGAATAATCATGGGCCCATTTGATGTTCTTAGTTAGGTTGAAAAATATGAGAATTTAGTTATAGGAACGTCACCTTAACTTTATTCCGAAACACTTAATCAAAGCTTCAAGTTAGTGACTTAGTCATAGCATTAATTTGATTGGCATGTTTTCCTTGCGCCTAATTTGATTGCTATTTAATTTACCCCCGCCAAAGGCAGTTAATTAGTTAATTAACAAAGAGACCTACCCCCGCCAAAAGGAGTTTCGTAATTAAAAGGAAAGCCGATAGTTTTGTTTATATAGGACGTTCATGTTTTCTCACCATACCTTTTCGATGCAAGCATGGTCAACCAAGCTAAACGTCCATACATCCTCTATTGATATTTGATTTAATTGATTGTTTGATTGCGATTTTGTTTTCGTTTGAGTGTCGTATGATTGTTCTCGTTACCAAAAACAAACCACCTTTTTACAGTTTTAGTTGCATTAGAATTCTAGTTACTTAGAGTTTTAGTTTCACTAGAACTCTATTTAATTAGTCTTTTAGTTTCATTAGAACTCGATTTAGATTAAAAAGTTAGTTATTTAAACCACTGCAATTCCTTGAGAGACCGACCTTGGAAGTTGCTTGTCACTTTACTACGAGTGATTCGTACACTTGCGAGTACACATTTTAACACATCACTTACCCCCTTTAAGAAATTTCGTCCACGAAATTTTGTTGTTATTTCAAAACAAGTAGGGATACTTTGAGCGAACTTCAAATTCTAACTCCCAAGTAGCATCTTCAATGTCATAATGTCTCCATTGAACTTTGACTAATGGTATCATTCTTCTCCTTAAGTTTCTAATTTGGAAGTCAATTATTGCTATTGGTCCTTCTTCGTATGATGCATCTTCTTGTAAAGGCAACTCCATCCAATCCAGTATCGTATTTTGATTTCTTTGAAACTTTTGTAGAGCAGAAACATGAAAAAAATCATGAACTTGTGACAACTCTGGAGGTAAATCCAATAGATACGCTACATCACCAATTCTTTTAGCGATTCAAAACGGTCCGATGTAACGTGGTGCTAACTTGCCCTTAATTCTAAAGCGAGTTACTCCCTTTCGAGGTTGTTCTTTGAGAAAAACATAATCATTCACTTCAAAATTTAAAGGTCGTCGTCCATGATCAGCATAACTCTTGTATCGACTCTGAGCTATACGAAGTTTGTCTTGCGCAATTCTGACCTTTTCAGTAGTCTCTTGAATAAGGTCAGTCCTTAATGTACTAAAATCTTCACATTCAGCCCAACACATACGAGACCTACATGGTCGTCCATACAAAGCTTCGTAAGGCAGACTATTATTGTAGGCAAACTCCACTAACGGCAAATGTTCATTCCAATTTCCTCTAAATTCCATAACACAAGCTCGCAACATGTCTTCTAACACTTGGATAACCTTTTCAGATTGTCCATCTGTTTCTGGATGATAAGCTATGCTATGTAACAATTTTGTACCGAAAGCTTCTTGCACACAGTTCCATAAACGAGCGGTAAATTTTGGATCTCGATCTGATACAATCGACTTTGGTATGCCATGAAGCCGTATAATTTCTTGAATATACAATTTACTTAAAACATTCATAGAATACCAAGTCTTTATTGGGATGAAATGAGCATATTTTGTGAGACGATCAACAATTACCCAAATAGAATCATGACCTTGAGAAGTACGGGTAAAGTGGTAAACCTTGTACAAAGTCCATGGTTATGTTGTCCCATTTTCATTCTGGCACTGGAAGTGGTTGAAGTAGTCCTGTAGGTTTTTGATGCTCAGCCTTGACCTGTTGACACAACATGCAACTTGCTACAAACTGAGCTACGTCTTTCTTCATTCTTTTCCACCAATATGTCCTCTTTAAATAGTGATACCTCTCTGTACTTCTAGGATGTACCTTAAATTTTGATCTATGCCCTTCTCCCATAATTGCTTGCCTTAAAGAATCATCTTTTGGCACTGCTATCTTCCCATGGAAACGGAAAGCTCCATCATAATATGTCTATCCATCTACAGTTTCTCCTTCTGACATTCTACACCACACTTCACAGATCTCAGGGTCGTTTGATTGTGCCTCTTTTACATTCTCTAGTAGTGTAGGACTAATTATAAGATTGTAGAAGAATATTTGTTGTCCATCATCAAAAAAATTTAGCTCGTAACCTTCAATTGTTCGAATGTTCTACCAGGTATCCAATACCATTTGTGCAACAAAACCTGACTTGCGACTCAAAGCATCTGCAACTACATTTGCCTTACCAGGATGATACTGTAGAGTGAAGATATTCTACCCATCTTCTTTGTCTCAAATTAAGATCCTTTTGAGTAAATAGATACTTGAGACTTTATGATCCAAAAAGATTTGAAATTAGGAGCCATATAAGTAACACCTCCACATTTTTAAAGCAAAAACAACTGCTGCCAATTACAAATTGTGTGTTAGGTAGTTCCGTTCATAGACTTTGAGTTGTCGTGACCCATATGCAACCACTCGATCATTTTGCATTACAACACATCCAAGGCCTTGTAATGAAGCATCTGCAAAGACTACATAAGGTTTCGTACTATCTAGAACAGTAAGAATTAGTGCAGAAGTTAGTCGCAGTTTTAATTCTTGAAATGCATCTTCACAAGTTTTGTCCCAGATAAATTTAACCCCCTTTCGAGTAAGGTGAGACAAAGGTGCAGCAATTTTTGAGAAATCTTTTACGAAGCGCCGATAATAACCTGCCAATCCAAGAAACTTCGTATTTCAGTCACGTTTTTTGGCTGTTCCCAACTCAATACTGCTTCAATTTTAGAGGGATCCACATTAATACCTCTTCCGAATATAACGTGCCCTAAATACCTTCCTCTGTGATAAAAGATGTTTTTGGTGGGCCTGAGCGTTCTACCTGGCTACCATTTAGCATAGGCGATCAACTCGTGTGGCCTAGATGGTCGTCCTTTAGATGAAATGAGAGCACAAAATTTTACATTCAAAAGTGCGAACAAGAGTTACATTACATGGGTGAACAATCAAAAGTGCAAACACATTACATGTTTGTTAAATAATTTACATGATTTGTATTACAAAGCAGCACCCAATATCTTGACAGTGCCCCACCATAACTAGAAGTAATATTTCTTTAGATGTTTTGCATTCCAACTTTGGGTGTCCACTCTACCCGATATACTTTTAAGAAAAAAAAAAAAAAAAGCTCCTCCAGAAGTAATTTCTTTGATTTTATACGGACCCTCCCAATTGGCTCCTCATTTACCTGCCTTCCATTCTTTATGACTGGGAAAAATTCTTCGTAGGACCCAGTCTTTAACCAAAAAGGTTTTGAAACTCATTGCTTGCTCATAAAAGGTGTCCACTTTTCGTTTGTTATCCTTCACTAGTAACATTGCTTTATCTTGACGTTCTTCGGACAAAACCAAATCTAGTGCCGTTGCGAATTATTTTGGCTTTCGCGTATACTATAACGCAATGTAGGAAGGATAATTTCTGTAGGTATCACTACTTCAGTACCATAAACCAAAGGAAATGGTGTTTCATTTGTTGACTCCTGGGGACTCGTTCGGATTGATCATAACCCATCGGGCAATTCTCCAACTCATTTTCCTTTTGTTGATGCAAGCATTTTCTTCAAAAGGGTGAGTACCAACTTATTCGATGCCTCGGCTTGGCCGTTTGGTTATGGATAATAAGGAGATGAATGATTAAGTTTGATTCCATACTTCTGGGAGAATTCCTTCTCTCTTTGTCCCGTTATCCATCACTAGCTCCTTGGGAAGACTGAACCTACAGATTATAAATTTCCATAGAAAGTTTATGATCTCAGTTTCTCAGATTTGACTTAAGGCCTCCACTTTAATCCATTTAGTGAAGTAATCTGTAGCGACCAGGAGAAATTTTTTATGTCCGGCTGCTTGTGGCAAAGGTCCAACAATGTCCAACCCCCATTTATAAAAAGGCCATAGGCTCACTACCCCCATCATAGGGCCTACAGGGATATGTGTAAGAGGGCTAAAATGTTGACATTATTCACAATGCCAAGAAAACTTCACATCAGTCAGCATAGTTAGCCAATAATACCCCTGCCACATTATTCTTTGTGACAACTTGTGACCTCCAGAGTGCAATTCGCACTCACCCCATGGGAGTTTTCTTGTATAAAAACCATTTTGTACAAAATAGTTGTTACTTTTAAAGTTGATGGCCTGACTTTTTTAATCTCAGGAGGGAGGGTTTGTCAGTCAGATATTTTAAGAGAGGTTCAAACCAAGAATCCTTATCATGCTTGACCTGACTAAATTTTTTTAGCTTCAACAGGACTGGCCTCAGATAATATAGTGACACTGATGGTCCTATTTCGGGTCGTATTATGCACTGATACTAGGGTTGCATGGGTGTCTGCATGACTATTATTACTTCTTGATATTTGTTTGACCTGCACTTCTTCCAAAGCTTCGTACTCCAATTTAAACCTCTTAAGGCACCTCTTCATCTTGTTGTCCTTTGCTTTGAAAGAGCCTACGTATTGATTGACAATAAGCCTCAAATCACTAGACAATTCAAATTTTTTAGCCCCAAGCCATTTAGCGGTCATTACACCAAAAATGGCGACCTCATACTCGACAACATTATTAATAACCTGAAAGGCTATCTGGACAGAATATTCATATACATTTCCCTCAAGGTCAGTAATAATGACCCCTATGTCCACCCCTTTGAAGTTATTAGCTCCATCCACATAGGCTTGCCATTTGCTAGCCACGTTCACTTGTTAATTCACATTGATCTCAGATCCTTGTACTATTTTCAAACAATCTATATATTCAGCTACAAACTCTACAACTGCTTGAGCTTTCATAGACATTCAAGGTTGAAATTTGATGTCGAATTCTCCTAACTCGATAAATATACTCGCCAGTCTTCCTGTTATTTTCGGAATGGATAGTACACTTTTCAGCGGGCTAGAGGTAAGAACAATGATTTTGTGGGCTAAAAAATAGTGTTGTAGCTTTCTCGGGGTAACTTTGAGTGTGAAAGCCAACTTTTCCAATGTAAGATATTTCCTTTGTGATTCGGTCAAGATTTGACCACATAGTACAAGGGGTACTATACTTTTTCACGCTCGACCAGAAGAACAACACTAATAGTTTTTATCATGACTGCTAAATATTGATACAAGGTCTCGCTTAAGGAAGGGCTGGTGAAGACCGGTGCACATCTGAGATAATCTTTAATCTTTATGAACACTAGATTGCATTCTTCATTCCAGAACAAGGTTGTATTCTTTTTCAAGAGTTTGAAAAATGGTAGACACTTGTTCGTGATCTTGATATGAAGCGATTGAGGGTAGTAATCCTCCCGTTAAGTTGTTGAATCTCTTTCAAACTCGTGGGTGGCTTCATGTCAAGTAGTGCTTCAATTTTGTCGGTGTTAGCTTCAATTCCTCTAGCTGAAATCAAATAACTGAGGAACTTTCTAGCATTGACCTTGAACGTACATTTCCTTGGGTTCAACTTCATCCCATATTGCCTCATGAACATCCCATTAACCATGCGTTGATAAGTTGCACCTACATTTTTCAAACCAAAAGGCATTTGGTTATAGCAAAAAATACCTTCCTATGTGATAAAAGATGTTTTTCTTCATTCTCTTTGTCCATATGGATTTGATGGTAACCTAAGTATGCATCCAAGAAGCTCATTAACATGAATCTAGAGGTCACATCTACATGTTGGTTTATACTTAGTAGTGGGTAACAATCTTTTGGGCATGCATCATTCAAATCGGTATAAGCAACGCACATTCTTGGTTCTCCATTTTCTTTTTTAATGAGGACAATGTTTTAAAGCCAAGTGGGGTAATAAACCTGTCTTATCACATTGGTGAGGATCAGAGTTTCCACTTGTGCTTTAATGACTTTATTTTTTTCTCTAGGGAATCTCCTCTTCTTTTTCTCTAGGGAATCTCCAAGCAAAGATATCTACATTACCCCTTAGAATAGGAGGAGTTCGCATTTGACTTCTTTTGGTAGGTCGACATTTATTCTCTACAACCGGTCACCACCTTCTTCTAGGGGAATCAACTCGACTTTATCTACATTGATAATTTCCACTCGGGTAAGTCTTTTTTGGGTCGACCTATGCGGCCCTCTCTATAGTTGCTATTTGGATTGAACTCCTTTCATGGTTGCATTGTAACAACTCTGTGCTCTTCCTTCATCTCCTCGCATTTCGAGGGACACCACTATTGGTCGGATACTTCACGACTTAGTGGTATGTTGAGGGTACAGCTCTCATTTTATGTATCCAAGGTCTTCCTAAGATTATGTTGTAATGAGCAGGATAATCAACGATTGTAAAATTAGATATTACCATCGACCCTGGGGCATTGACGGGTAATTTGATCATACCAATGCATATGATGTGCTATTATTGAACCTGACTAGAGGCATCTCCTTTCATATCATATCTTCTTCCCCTAATCCTAAGGCATGTAAAGTGGAGAGGAAAAGCAGGTTGACTGAGCACCCAGTGTCGACTAGTATACGAGAAATGTTGCACGAGCTAATTCTCAGTGTGATGACTAAGGGATCTTCATGCGGACTAGAAACTTCGTTTTCCTCATTAAACATAATAACATCCCATTCTGATCTCCTTTTTGCGTAACAAGCAACAGCTCTCTAGATGCTGATTGCCGCTCTGGCATATCTTTTTCGGGCATTACTTGAGTCGTCGCCATAACCAGGTCCTCCGTGTATCAAATATATTGTTCTAACATTGTTTACTTCATGTGGTCTATTAGTTTGAGTATTCCTGTGGTCTTATAGTTGTGTAGAGAAAGTCAGTTTACTTCTTTCTTGTTGAGGACCAATACCTTTGTTATTTTTGCTCACTAGGTCCCTTAAGTATCCTTTCGAAAGTAAGTCATCTAGCTCCTTTTTTAAGTTCGTACAATCGTGTGTTTCATGACCAATGTCTTCATGAAAAGCGCACCACTTAGTAGTATCTCTTCCTAATGCTCTCATTTGCTATGGCCACTTCACATTCTGCTCTCCCACTATTTTAAGTACGGCCTTGGCCAAGCTTACTTGCAAGCGAGGTCCTCTGAAGGGTGATATATACTTTCCCCAAGGTTTAGAATTTCTTATCCAACTATTCTTCTTTCTGAATGATAGTCCTGCCAATCTTTTGATGCCATTACTCAATCTTGTTCTGTCTAGACTAAACTCGCATTTTTCTTTCCACTTGAAGGCGTGACCGACACTTGGACCATCATCCCTATTTGACCTTAGTTCTCTTTCTAAATTGACAAATTTTCTCGCTTCTTCATAAGCTTCCTCCATGGTTTGTGGGGTGGTTTTGGTAAGTTCAGTAAATAAGCCATAATTTCTTCGAACCTCTCTTCGAAAAGCTTGCATGGCTATTGAATTAAGGCAGTCAAAAATTTCAACCTTTTAATGTATGCTTTAATGGATTCTCCTGCCCCCTGATAAGTGAAAACAAGTGATGGGGTTCCTTTTTCAAGGGTTTGTTACTAGCATAATTAGTGACAAACAATTTGACCAAATCAGCAAATGACTTAACACTCCAGCGCTATAGGTCACTAAACCATTTTTGTACGGCGTCATTTAACGTGCTACAAAGGATTTACACAATTGCCTTCTTTTATCATGAGACATGTTGATGGGAGCCATTGTTGTTTTGGAAAGAAGCGCATAGGCAATGGGGTCTTTGGTTCCTTTATAGCTCAGGCACTTTGGCTTAGTGAAATTTTCAGAAGGCAAGCTCAACTCGATCTCATCTGTGAAAGGCAACCCAATTAGTTGATTACAAACCTTATCCAAATCTGACTATGCTCTTCTTGCTCTTTGTTTTTTAACTTGTTCTTCTAGTACTGTCACTTTATTTTGCCACATCAGTTTTTCTTCAAGAGCTACACTAGCTTACTTTTTTGAGGTCACTAGTTCATTTTCTTTCGTCGTGTTCTTCGGATCTAGAAAAGCTACGATTATGAGCTATTTGATTGCGGGACTCCCTTTCTTGTTCAGCAATAATTCGTTCAACCTCGTCATCTCCTTTGTCACCACCAGCTCCTATATTTCGTAAAAGTTAGGCCTCTTGAGGCTTTTGAAGTCCTCCTGATAGAGCTTCTACTAGTCTCTTTAACTCAAGGTTTTCTTTTTTCATTTCATCTTTCCTTTCCATCATCGACCTCTGCATTTCCAAAAGTTGTCACAACAATTGTTTTGGGGAGTTGACATGTTGAACTTCTACTTCATCCATTCTGACATTTACATCAGGCAAGTTTGGTACCATGCGCTTATCATGACCCTTAGGTCGATTCTGGTTTACCACTCTGGTTCCAAACATTTCGTCGGGCTAAATCCGTAAGGTATCGTCTTAACCATCTTTCTAGATAGGATTATTATAGAAACCCAATCTAATCTGTAAGGTATCGTCTTAACCATCTTTCTAGATAGGATTATTATAGAAACCATTTCGTCGGGCTAAATTCGTAAGGTATCGTCTTAACCATCTTTCTAGATAGGATTATTATAGAAACCCAATCTAATCTTGGTGTTTGAGGGGAGTAAAAAAAAATATTTTTTCTATTTGTCTTGGGCCCTACGGTGGGTGCCAAAATGTTGGGAGATAGATCAAGTTTAAGAGAGAGAGAGTAGAGAGATGCTAGAGAAATCAATAAATGATATGATTAATGCTTGCGGCTCAATGACTTTTTATTGGGTACTTATAAGTGTTACATTTTTAATAGGGGTATATTTGTAATCTATATATAAAAACAAATACAACACTGGATGAACAAGTATGTGGTCTGTTTTGGGTCCAAAACAAGTCAACATGTTCTCTGATTTTTATTACATTCGACATAAACTGGGCAGCAATACTTATCATTAGGGTTAGCATGATCGGTCTTTAGGTCGATAGGTTAAGGCATCATCCAGGCACTAGGTCGGTGTCTAAACAGATTCGTCTATGTCGATTTGTTTCAACAAAATGATAATAATGAATTTCTTATGGAGGCCATATATTAGAAGGGATTATATATATATATTTTTTTATATAATCATTGTATATTAAGAGTGATAAACTTGCTTAATTTTACATATAATCATAAGTCGTATACCATTCTTCTTATTTCAAATTTTATCACAAACAATATAATTAGTTTTTTCGAACTATAATTAGGATTGTGTTAATTAGAAATTATGTATTCTTTTAGGATAACTTGATAGAATTAATATTAAATACATAGGAGTTCTAAATAAATAATATTTACCCTAATTATAATAAAAAATCATAAAATAAAAATAAAAGTAATGTTAAGAAGATAGAAAAAAGGGTGAGATAATTAAAAAAAATTGACCATATACTTTGAATACACAATATTAATTATTATTAAGCTTATAATAAAAGTGACATTTATAACCACTTAACATATCTTAAAAAATAAATAATAAGGTTTTAATATTAAATTTAGCACATTAGTATTCCTATTTCCAAAGGTAGCATGGATACTTTGAAAAAACCCTAGCCAATTTTTTTTTTTTCCTAAAGCCTTCAGGAATTTAATTTATTTTTTGGGAGGCATCTCCTTTAACATGAGCCTCTATTGGAACTTATATTCATTTTGTTGTTATTAGTTATTTTGAATGAAAACACATATTTGTGTTATTTCACCTGGATCTTGCTCTAGAATGTTTTTTTTTTCTCATCTAGATATTCATATATGATGATATATGTCATATTTATGCCTATAAAGTTTGTATTTTGTTGTTAATATCTATATACGTAGTGCAAAGATCATGAAGATTACAATATGGTATAAGATTTTAGTTTTTTTCTCAAAAATGATCAATCTATCAGTTGAAGAAACAAAATAGTCGATTAAAGAACATTACAATAGAGTGAAAGGTAAAAGCTCAAGTTTTTCTCCGTGTACTTAAGAAATCTTATACTTTTGGTTTAACAATTTTGATTGTTGATAAATTTAGATTTATCATTTTTTATCTAGAATGTAACTTTTGATTTTTAACGAAATTCTATTATCTCAAAAAATTTTAGCACATTAGATAAAGAAATTTCTTAATTTTTGTCTTTTATTTGATAGAGGATATTTTATACTCCTTCAAATTGTGCTTTTATTATAGGCTAAAAAATTAAAATATGCATTCATACTCATCTATATAAACTTAACTCTTAATATTTATGATAAAATATCAAAAATTAGAATACTATCTATTCGATAATATTTTTAATTTTTTAATAATACATTTAAAAAGTCCAAGACCCAGTGCATAACCACAATAAGAAGATACTAATTCTTAATAACTCAGCCCACTCTTGAAAATAGCAAAAACAAGAATAAACACAAACAATACAAACAGATAAACAAAGAAATAATGGCAAACATAAATATTTAAACAGTCTAACAAATAGTTTAAATCACAATAGCATGTAATATGAAGAAAACATTTAAAAAAGAAAAATGCTTTCCAACCACCACCTAAGAAGCCTCATATCATTTGGAGTAGAACCCATACTTATGAACCATTACAATCTTTCTTTCTTAAGCAATATGAGACTACATAGCTTACCCTATCTTGTCCAAGCTCAAGAGATTGATGACTCGTACAAACACCTCCTGTGGAGGGCTTGACGTCCTCATTAGCCACATTTCTAGTTGTGTCAAGTTCTGATAACATTTTTAACGCCCCACTCTAACACTTGGTATGATATTATCCACTTTAGGGTCGAAGTTTGCATGGTTTTGCTGTTGGGTTTCCACACAAAAGGCCTCATACCATTAAGAGTAGAACTCATACTTATGAACCATTAAAATCTTTATTTCCTAAGCAATGTGGGATTGACAACAATAACAATCACCCCTCGTAGAAGGCCTGACGCCATGTCAGACACATATATGGTTGGGTAATGCTTTGATACCATCAGTAATGCCCCACTCCAACACATGGAATGATATTGTCTACTTGGGCCTAAGCCCTCATGATTTTGCTCTTGGGCTTTAACCCAAAAGGACTCGTACCATTTATAGTAGAAAAAAATTTATGAACGATTACATTCTTCCTTCCACAAGCAATGTATAACTATGCAACTTACCTATCTTGCCCAATCTCAAGGGAATGATGATTGTCACAATCACCCCTCATAGGGGCCTAATGTCCTCATCAGCCACATTTTTGGTTGGGTCATACTTTAATACCATCTATGACATCCCACTCTAACACATGATATGATATTATCCACTTTGGGTCTAAGCCTTCATGGTTTTGCTCTTGAGTTTTCATCCAAAAGGCCTCATACCATTTAGAGTAGAAGTTATACTTATGAATCATTACATTATTTCTTTCCCATGTAACGTGGGCCTATACATCTGACCCTATCTTGCCCAAGATCAAGGGATTGTTGACTGTCATAACAACTATAAAACCCAGATAATACGGTTATTAAATTAACCAAAAAATAATATTTATTACTAATAATAAATAAAAACATTGTAGTCCATTACAAAAAAAAGTTATTCACCAAGCATTTGAAAAGCCACACGTTTGAATCTTAAAACTAAGAGTCGTAATTATTTATTATTTAGTTAACTAAAAACCTAATAACAAGAAGTTCAACTTCCTAAGAGGACCCTCAAGGACTAAAGAATGTGTCAAATCCTCCTCATGTGTTACCTAAAAGATGGTGAATAAATATTTGGGTGAATGATACCACTTAGTAACCAAAATTCATCATACATGAAATAATAAGCATTTACAACAACAATTATTTAACATCATGTTATACTCAAGTTATAAATGAGCATGAAAATGAATATGCAAAACATAGTCATGACCCAATCAAAATTTTTTTTTTTCTTCTCACATGTTATGTGTATGCACAAGATTATTTTGGAGGACAATACCAAACCTGTGAGAGAAGCCCAAAGGAGACTTAACACAATTATACAAGAGATAATGAAAACCAAGGCTTTAAAATTGCTTGAAGTTGGAGTCATTTATCCTATCTCCGATAGCAAGTGGGTTAGTCTGGTACATATGGCATCTAATATATTGGGAATCACTGTGGTGAAATATGACAATAATGAGTTAGTGCCTACTAGAACGATCACAGGTTGGAGTGTGTGTATTGATTTCCATAAACTTAATTTGACATTAAAAAATATCATTTTTCTCTTCCTTTTATTGATCAAGTGTTTGAATGATTAGTAGGGCATGACTTTTATTATTTTCTTGATGGTCTCTTAGGATATTATCAAGTACCTATTACACCAGCAGATCAAGAGAAAACCATATACACTTGCCCATTCAAGACATTTTCCTTAAGGAGGATGCATTTGGTTTTTGCAATGCTCCTGTCACATTCCACAGATGTATGATGTCTATATTCTCGAATATGGTGGTGAAATTTATTGAGGTATTCATGAATGAATTTTCAGTCTTTGGAAACACTTTTGATAATTGATGAACACATTTGTGACCTATATTTTGTTATGTTTTTAAGCATTCATTTTATCTTTTATTGTATTATTTTCGTGTTTTGGAAGGTATTTTTGTGTTTTGTAGGTTTGGGAAGAAATGTGGAGAAAGAGAGCAAAAGTGAAGCAAAAGTGTCTAAAAATGTAAGCCTTACATTGGATGTCGTTCACTATGTAAGGGGGACAAACAAAGGCTTATCAACGTAAGCCTTACATTGAGAATCAACATACTATGTAAGGGCATTTACAGCGCAAGAAAACAAGGCGCGCCGCGGCGAGAAAATTGTGCGCCGCGGCGAGAGGCTCTCGGGTTGATTCTGGGAAAATCACAAATTCAACGTGCGCCGCGGCGGGCAAAACCTGCGCCGCGGCGGGGATGGTTCTGCTTTGGCTCGAACATTTGAAATTCAATGCGCGCCGCGGCGGGAAAAACCTGTGCCGCGGCGGGAGGTGCCAAAACTGCCCAGAAACCCTAAAACGCGTCTTCCACTTCTCTCCCCCTATAAATACAACATTATAACTCTCCCAAACACAAGTTTTCACACCCAATTTTCTCTCCACCCTAGCTGCTACTGCAGCAAGGGTTTTCCATCCATTTTCAACCCAAAATCAAGAGGAGAACCTCCATTGTTGAAGCTACTCCAAGGATTTGAGGAAGAGGATCAATCAACCTTCAAGGATTTGGAGCTAGAAGATTCATTGGGGTAATTTTATTGTAATATCTTTTCTCTTCTCTGATTTTGTGGTTTGCCTTCATGACTAAATTGATTGACACCAATTTAGTTATGGTTGGCTAATTTATGTATTTGGGATGTTAGTATTGCTTCCAATTGATTGGAAGAACAATTTTGTAATTTGATTATATATGATTTGGATTTATTTCTTGTTCATGTTCTTATGAATTTCTGATTGTGAATTAATGGTGGACCAAACCTTAATTTGTGGTTAGGAAGAATATTTAAGAATTAGGCATTAGAGAAGCCCTCTTTGCTTAATTGTGCATTATGAACAAGAGCCTAAATTGATTGCATTGATTTGTGTTGGTTTAGGTGGTTAGAAATATTTCCTTGAGCTAATTCCGATTGATTAATTAATGATCCGGACCAAAGACGTTAATTAGTTGTTCGTAGTGAAAATTGCCATTGATTTGGGATTTTCTAGGTTTAGCGGAAAAATCATTAAATCCAACATTTAATTGAATGCTTAATTTGTTCTTGCCATGAATGGATAGCGAACTAATATATTCCCATTTACATCCATCATCCTCCCTTTGGGTTGTGACTACTTTTATTTGCATTCTATTTTAGTTTTCCATTTAATTTCCGAATTTACGATCTTTTCTGCAAACGTGACAATTGTTAGAATGTTTAGGATTGTTTGTTCGACTAAATAAGAAAATAAATAACGTTTTAGAACCACCGCAATTCCTTGAGAGACGATCTTGGGAGTATACTTGTCGCTTACTATAAGTGACTCGTGCACTTGCGAGCTTTTTTACAAATATATAAAATTTGACTATCAAGTATTTGTGCATCAAGTTTTTGGCGCCGTTGCCGGGGAATTGGCGTTTTAAAGTGTTTGTTTATTTTCTGTTTAGTTTGTTTTTCGTATTTCTTTATTTTTGTGATTTCTTTTAAGTTTTGTGATTTTTGTTAATATTTGTGTTTTGCTTTGTTATTTTTAGTTTCTTAAATGTTTGTATTTGTTTGAGTCATTTGATTTAGTTGTTTGTTTTATTTTATTCCTTTTGTTATTTATTTGCTTTTTCTGGAATATATTGTGGTGCTTTGATTTCTTTGTTGTTTTTGTTAGTATATGAAAGGTACCGTTCATAGACTACATCAACATATTTAAAAGAGCACTTAATCAAGCTGGATACTGATATCCAAGAGCTAACAAATATGGAGAAAATATAGATGGGGAGCAAGCAATTCTCCAAGAAGGTCAAGTTGCGGATCATCACATTCTACAACCTTCTATGGAGAACAAGGAGGAATCATCTTCACCTCCTTTATCTAAGACTTGTAAGTCCCCAAATCCTTCTCCTTACTACTTCCACCAGGAAGTGTGTGCTGTGCTTAATAGGAAACAACCACCGAGATGGAAGCATACGCTTAATGACATATTAGCTCGGAAAATCAACATCACACACTTCAAGATTTTTGATGACGGTGGATAGGAGTGGATTAGCAACGTCTTGCTAAGACGTTAAACTAGGCGCTTGGTGGGAGGCAACCCACTATTTTAGGTAATATTTTTCCTTTTCTTATAGTTTAGTTAATTTTCTATTTGTTCCTTTTAAATGCTTTTCTGAACATGTGCGTAGTTGAAAACATTGAGGACAATGTTTAGTTTAGGTTTGGGGGTACAAATAGGTCTAATAAAAACTTTTTGATATAAAACTATCATGCCTTCTTGTTAATTTAAAGTGAGTAATTGAATCTTTATACATGTTTTGTTTGATTTCTTGTACATATTCAAGGTTAGTTGTAAAAGTTGGTTTGTGTTCATAGTTCATACTTCATGCTTTTTAATATTGAAATTGAGATGAACCCAATTTTGTGTTTAAGAATCAAATAGTGGAGACTACCTTGTGAGATGATTGTTGAGCCATTAACGTTTTATTCTGAGAGTTAATCATTATTCTACTCTTTTAAACACTTTTCTTATTATTTCAAATTGCTAGAAGATCTCTATAGGTTTTTGCATTGAATGTTAGGATTTTAAACATCTAATGAAGAATCATGTGCTTAATTGTATTGCTTAGATTAAATGATTTGAGTAAAATGTAGAGTGTTTGCCTATCTCATTCATGCTTGACTTTAAAAGATTTAAGGGGAAAATAAAAAAAATATATATATATATAAATAAATAAAGTTTGCCATTCACAAAATACACATGTATTTGGGTCTTTGTATAAAAAAAAAAAAGAGAAAAGAAAAGAAAAGATAATAAGTTTTTTATGACCCTAAGTTCTTCAAGTATGAATGGTTAATAAAAAAAATAAGTTCCCTTAAAGTCAAAGCATTTTCATTCTAGGGCACACTTGAAATTTTTGCTTAAAGATTTTAATTGATGCATGAGATTAGTAATGTGATTTCTTCATAAATCCTATCATTTGATTCCTTTCATGAGATCAATGTTATGCACTTTTGAGCCTTTCTTGTTTAATCATATGCGAATCTATTAGCTCATTTCTTTACATAACTTCTATTCGCATATACTTTGTTGAGTGTTTGAACCCATAGGATCAGTGTGATATGAAGAGTGAATTTTTTATCTTGTGAGGAGTAGAGTTGAAACGAATTTAGATTTTTAACACTTGATTTGGGGGAATTAATGTTGATATATATTTTTTTTAGTATTGGAGTATGCACTTGTGATACAAAATTGATTTGCATGATGAATCCTTAATATGTTGAGATAATTGGATGAATTTATGTATGAGCTTTGATTATAAACTAAGAATAAACTGAAGCATGAGAAATTTTGTTGAAATAAGTTTGTAGGTTTTATTTGTAGTTTTGTTATTTGTCTTTTTAGTTTTTCTCTTAGTTGGATGTTTGTGGGAATCATCACTGAAAACCCTCACGAGACTTAAACTCGTCCACTAGGGCAACCTAGGGGTTTAAAGGCTTGTTGCATATGCTAAATGCAACCGTGACAATCTACGGAAGTGATTTAGGTTAGTATAGTTTAATTTTAGTTTTGCTAGAGGACTAGCAAAATGTAGGTTTGGGGGTATTTGATGAACACATTTGTGACCTATATTTTGTTATGTTT
The DNA here is from genome assembly GCA_029378325.1 of Elaeagnus macrophylla. Taxonomy (NCBI): domain Eukaryota; kingdom Viridiplantae; phylum Streptophyta; class Magnoliopsida; order Rosales; family Elaeagnaceae; genus Elaeagnus; species Elaeagnus macrophylla. The sequence goes on along the minus strand of CM055641.1, from coordinate 44,927,782 downwards.
TTAAGCATTCATTTTATCTTTTATTGTATTATTTTCGTGTTTTGGAAGGTATTTTTGTGTTTTGTAGGTTTGGGAAGAAATGTGGAGAAAGAGAGCAAAAGTGAAGCAAAAGTGTCTAAAAATGTAAGCCTTACATTGGATGTCGTTCACTATGTAAGGGGGACAAACAAAGGCTTATCAACGTAAGCCTTACATCGAGAATCAACATACTATGTAAGGGCATTTACAGCGCAAGAAAACAAGGCGCGCCACGGCGAGAAAATTGTGCGCTGCGGCGAGAGGCTCTCGGGTTGATTCTGGGAAAATCACAAATTCAACGTGCGCCGCGGCGGGCAAAACCTGCGCCGCGGCGGGGATGGTTCTGCTTTGGCTCGAACATTTGAAATTCAATGCGCGCCGCGGCGGGAAAAACCTGTGCCGCGGCGGGAGGTGCCAAAACTGCCCAGAAACCCTAAAACGCGTCTTCCACTTCTCTCCCCCTATAAATACAACATTATAACTCTCCCAAACACAAGTTTTCACACCCAATTTTCTCTCCACCCTAGCTGCTACTGCAGCAAGGGTTTTCCATCCATTTTCAACCCAAAATCAAGAGGAGAACCTCCATTGTTGAAGCTACTCCAAGGATTTGAGGAAGAGGATCAATCAACCTTCAAGGATTTGGAGCTAGAAGATTCATTGGGGTAATTTTATTGTAATATCTTTTCTCTTCTCTGATTTTGTGGTTTGCCTTCATGACTAAATTGATTGACACCAATTTAGTTATGGTTGGCTAATTTATGTATTTGGGATGTTAGTATTGCTTCCAATTGATTGGAAGAACAATTTTGTAATTTGATTATATATGATTTGGATTTATTTCTTGTTCATGTTCTTATGAATTTCTGATTGTGAATTAATGGTGGACCAAACCTTAATTTGTGGTTAGGAAGAATATTTAAGAATTAGGCATTAGAGAAGCCCTCTTTGCTTAATTGTGCATTATGAACAAGAGCCTAAATTGATTGCATTGATTTGTGTTGGTTTAGGTGGTTAGAAATATTTCCTTGAGCTAATTCCGATTGATTAATTAATGATCCGGACCAAAGACGTTAATTAGTTGTTCGTAGTGAAAATTGCCATTGATTTGGGATTTTCTAGGTTTAGCGGAAAAATCATTAAATCCAACATTTAATTGAATGCTTAATTTGTTCTTGCCATGAATGGATAGCGAACTAATATATTCCCATTTACATCCATCATCCTCCCTTTGGGTTGTGACTACTTTTATTTGCATTCTATTTTAGTTTTCCATTTAATTTCCGAATTTACGATCTTTTCTGCAAACGTGACAATTGTTAGAATGTTTAGGATTGTTTGTTCGACTAAATAAGAAAATAAATAACGTTTTAGAACCACCGCAATTCCTTGAGAGACGATCTTGGGAGTATACTTGTCGCTTACTATAAGTGACTCGTGCACTTGCGAGCTTTTTTACAAATATATAAAATTTGACTATCAAGTATTTGTGCATCAATAATTGTTTACATAATTTGACTCTAGTGCTTGAAAGATGCATTGAATGCAATTTAACTCTTAGTTGGGAGAAGAGTCATTTCATGGTCAAATAAGGCGTTGTAAAAGGACATGATATCTCTAATAAATGTATAGAGGTAGATAAGGCCAAAATTGAATTCATGGCCAAAATTGAATTCATAGCCAAATTGCCTCCTCCTATCAATGTTAAGGGTATTAGGAGGTTTCTAGGTCATACAAGTTTCTATAAGAGATTTATTAAAGATTTTTCTAAAATAAGTCATTCCTTATGTGATTGGTTGGCTAAGGATGTCTCATTTGTGTTTGATGATGATTGCCTTGTTGATTTTAATACTTTGGAAGAGAAATCAACATCTACACCTATTATTACGGCACCTGATTGGTCTTTACTTTTTGAAATAATGTGTCATGCTTCTGATTTTGGTATTGGGGTTCTTTTTGGGGCAAAGAGTGGATAAGCGTTTACATGTCATTTATTATGCTAGTAAAACACTTTATGATGCCCAACTTAATTATTCCACTACCGAAAAAGAATTCTTAGCTATTGTGTTTTCATGGGATAAATTTAAATCTTATTTGGTAAGGTCTAAAATTATTGTGCATTCTGATCATGTTGCCTTGAGATATTTGTTAAGTAAATCATATGCTAAGCCAAGATTAATTAGGTGGGTGTTTCTTTTGCAAGAATTTGACTTAGATATCAGAGATAAGGAAGGAACTAAAAATGTGGTAGTTGATCATCTGTCTAGGTTAATTTTTGATTTTGACACTACTAAGAGTGAAAATGAAATGGACATTGTTAAAACTTTTCCAAACGAACAATTGTTTACAGTAGGTCCCAATCCTTGGTATGTTTACATAGTAAATTATCTTGCTAGTGGTATTTTGAGGGAAACATTTCTTTTCTGGAAAAGAAAAGATTTTTCCAAAATTGCAGGCGCTATTTTTGGAATAACCCCTATCTATTCAAGCTTTGCCAAGATCAAGTCATCAGGAGATGTTTGTATGAGGTCATGAGAGCATTTTGGCTTTTCTCCATGAGCTTCAATATGGGGGCCATTTTGGTGGTAAGAAAACTATCCTCAAGGTATTACAATCTGGTTTTTACTAGCAAACTTTGTTTAAAGATGATTATAATTTTTGCATGCAATGTGATAGATGTTAGAGGACTAGTAATATAGGAAAACGTAATGAGACGCCTTTGAAATTTAATTTGGTTGTTGAGTTATTTGATGTTGGAAGAATTGACTTTATGGGTCCTTTTCCCCCTACTTCTATTTTTTAATGTATTTTGGTTGCTATTGATTATGTGTCTAAGTGGGTAAAGGCTAACTGTGTTGTCAAACTTTTGAAGGATGTGATATTTAGCAGGTTCGGGACACCTAGGGCCATAATTGGTGAAGGGAGACAATTTTGCAATAAATTGTTTGATGGTTTATTGAAAAAGTATAGCATCACACATAAGGTGGTCACTCCATATCATCCACAAACTTCCAGTCAAGTTGAGGTTAGCAACAGACAAATCAAAGGAATCTTGGAACATACGGTGTGACCTTCAAGAAAGGATTGGGTATCCAAGCTTAATGATGCATTATGGGCTTATCGTACAACTTACAAGACTCTTATTGGGATGGGCCCATATCGGTTGGTTTATGGAAAGGCATGTCATTTGCTAGTTGAGCTTGAGCATAGGGCATTTTGGGCAATCAAGCAGTTGAATATGGACTATGAACAAGCATGAGAGAAACGCTTGCTTCAACTTGATGAACTTGAAGAGATTAGGAATCAAGCCTATGAAAATGCAAAGATCTACGAATAATGCACCAAGCATTACCATGACAAAGGCCTTATTCATAAGTCTCTTTATCCTAGAATGAAAGTACTTTTACTTAACTGTCGTTTTAAATTGTTTCTAGGAAAGTTGAAATCAAGATGGAGTGGACTTTATCAAATTGTTCAAACCTCTCATCATAGAGCTATAGAATTTTTGAATCCAAAGACTCAAATGACATTCAAAGTGAACAGACACCGTATGAAGCCTTATTTAGAAGGAGTCATTAATAATGGGGATGTTGAGTGCATTGACGTTCAAACACCTTAGCCTCAAGCAACGTCTTAGCACACCATATGAAGCCTTATTTAGAAGGAGTCATTAATAATGGGGATGTTGAGTGCATTGACGTTCAAACACCTTAGCCTCAAGCAACGTCTTGCTAAGACGTTAAACTAAGCGCTTGGTGGGAGGTAACCCACTATTTTAGATAATATCTTTCTTTTCTTTTAGTTTAATTAGTTTTCTATTTTCCCTTTTAAATGCTTTTCTGAACTTTTGTGTACTTGAAAACCTTGAGGACAATATTTAGTTTAGGTTTGGGGGGTGCAAATAGATCCAATAAAAATCTTTTTGATACAAAATTATCATGATTTTGGTCAATTTTTGATGAAAAGTCAAGTCTTTATGCAATGTTTGTTTGATTTTTTTAAACATATTTAAGATTTGCTGTGAAGATTGGTTTTATTTACAATATATGTTCCATGCTTTAAATGTTGAATTTGAGATGGACCTAAATCTTGTGTTCCGAAATCAAATAGTGGAGACCACCTTGTGAGATGATTATTGAGCCAATAGCATTTTATTTTGAGAGATAATCGTTCTTCTACTCTTTTAAACACTTTTCTTATTATTTTGAATTGTTAGATGATCTCTATAGGTTTTTGCATTGAATGTTAGGATTTTTAACGTTTGATAAAGAATCATATACTTATTTGTATTTCTTTGATTAAATGATTTAAGTAAAATTTAGAGTATAAGCCTATGTCAATCATGCTTGACTTAAAAAGAGATATATGGGGATTCTTAAGCCAACACAAAAAGAGCAGAAACTTTGTCATTCACAAAATACATATGTATATGAGTCCATGTTAAATATATATATATATGACCCTAAAGTTCTACAAGTAGTAAAATGGTTATTACAAAAGAAGATAAGAAATTGAATCCCCTTGAAGTCAATGCATTTTCATTCATTTTAGGGCATATGCTTGAAATATTTGCTTAATGATTTTAATTGATGCATGAGAATAGTAATGTGATTTCTTCATAGATCCTATCATTTGATTCCTTTCATGAGATCAATGTTATGAACTTTTTGAGCTTTCCTTGTTTAATCATATGCGAACTTTTAGCTCATTTATTTACATAACTTCTATTCATATATACTTTGTTAAGTGTTTGAATCCATAGAATCAGTATGATATTAAGAGTGAACCTTGTGAGAATAGAGTTAAAGCGAATTTGAATTCTTAACACTAAGTTTGGGGGAATTAATGTTAGTATGTTTTTAGTAAAGGAACTTAGATTTGTGATGCATAAGTAATTTGCATGGTGAACCTTGATGTGTTGAGATGTTGGATGAATTTGTGTATAAATTTTGATGATGATTTGTAAAGAAATTGAAGCATGAAGAAGTTTGTTGATTTAAGTTTATAGTTTGTTAATTGTCGTTTTAGTCTGTTTAATTGTAGTTTTGCTTGAGAACTTGTAAAAATTAGATTTGAGGGTTTTTGATAAACACTATTTTGACCTATTATTTTGTCATGTTTTTAAAAAAAAATTATATTTTATTTCAATATGATCTTGTTTTGGAAGGCATTTTCTTGTTTTATAGGTTCACATGATTTTGAAAAGATTTTTGGATTTAAACAATCAAATAGGGTGAACAAAAATGGATAAGGAATGTAAGCCTTACATTGAGAACTAGCCATTATGTAAGGGGCATGTATAAGGTTTGTACAACAAGGCGCTCCGTGGTGATGAAATATGTATGCCACGGCAGGACACTCTAGAGTTTTTATATTGGGATGCAAATTCAACATGTGCCACGGTAGAGAAAGTTGTGTGTCGTGGCAACTGTACCCCTTGCATTACAACAAAAATAATTTTGTGCTACAGCAGACAAGCCTTAAGTTTTTGTACTACGACCACTATACCCCTTGTGCCAAGGCAGGAAGAATTTTGTGCCATGGCCTAAGTACCTAAAATGCACCAAATACCCTTCTTTATGTTTTAAATGTGCCACACTCCTTTTACCCAAAACCTAACCTATAAATACAACTTAAAAACTCTCCCAAACACAGGCAATGAACAGTAGCTAGAAATTTCATGTTCTCCACTATTTTCTAGAGAGAGAAATCTCCATTGAAGCTCCTCCAAGGTTATATTGAGAAAGGTGACCATCCAAGTTCAAGAGTGGAAGTGGGATGTATTTATTGTTTTCTTTTGTCTCTAGATTTTTAAGTATGTCTCTTGTAATGAAAAATATTAATTTTGATTTTGTTATGAAAGGCTAAGTATTTTGTGTGGGATTTTGGCCAAGCTACTATGAATGGATAAATGTTTACGTATTTTTATTTATATTAAAGTGATTTATTTCTTGTTCATTATTTTTCATGTCTTTGTTCATGGATTATTTTTTATTAAATTGGTTTATGAGCATAAAAGAATATTTTGGAATTGAGCATTAGAAATATTATCTTTGTTTGATTGAACACTTTTGAGCAAGAACCTAATTACGGTTCATTGACTTGTCTTTGACTCATCTAAAATTAGGTGATTAAATTATTTTCCTAGCGTTTATGCTAATTAATTAATTAATGATTTGGATCAAAGAAGTTAATTAGTTAATTAAGGAAAAATCTCCATTAATTTGGAATGTTTTAGGTTCATTGGAAAAAAAATCAATAAATCTAACTTTTTATGCTTAATTGTAAAAATCACTTAAATAGTTATATACATGAATGATTAGCTAGCAAATTTTTCACACTCGTTCATCATATCATTTCGGCAAACTTTTATAACTTTGCAATTGTTCTCTCAACTGACAGTTGATAGAATGTTTATGACTTATTTTTCTCAACTAATTTAGAAAACAACTAACATTTGAAAACCACTGTAAATTCCTTGAGAGACTGACCTTGGGGTAACTTGTCATTTGCTATAGGCGAGTCGTGCATTTGCAAGTAATCAAAATTTGTGCATCACTAATTTTCGTGTCATTTAAAATTTTTTGATCGTTTGAAAAATATTTTACTTTTCTAGTATCACTAATACCTCGAGTTTGTTTTTGTTTTAGTGCTTCAAATGTGATAATTTTACTTGAAGATTTTGTGAATTATTTGGAGTTTTTGTATCCTTAATACATCGAGTGTTGTTTATGTATTAAGATACGAGATGGTGGTAAAGTTTATTAAATTATTTTATCAAACAGAGTTGTCATAATAACAATACTTTGAGTGTTTTTTTGTATTGTTATTACAAGGTGGAGTTTGCATGTCAATAATACGTTGAATGTATTTCTGAAATGTTGATATGAGGTGTTTATTCTAAAATCATATTTTGGGTAAAACATTATATATATTATACTTGCATATTGATTATAGGTATTTGTATCACACTGCGTAGTGGTGTGGCTTTGGAGGTGAGCCAAATCTATTAAGGAATAAAGTAGCTGTGGAGACTACTAGTGATAGCAGCTTAAGCAGTTATGAAAGTTGGTCTCTAACTGATAGAGGTATTTGACATTTTATCTTTATCAATTCTGTAGTAACTATTTTATATTCTTTAGTGAATTTGGCTGCTTAGTGGTTGCTATTACCACTTAGGATTAGAACCTAAGTGGGTTTACCACACTATATTGGTGTATTTGATTGATCTGTTGCATGAGTTAGTATAATCAATGTATCCTCAATATATGTGCCAACATATTGAGACTATACAGTGATTAAAAGCATTTATTGATTTGTTTTGTTTTTGCATTTTGCCTTTTTTTATACTTGTGATTATTCTCTATTTGTTATGTTTTGTTCCATTTCCTGTATGAGAAGGGCGAGTCCTTAGGTGTCAATATCACCTATACTTATATTTACCAAGTTGGGACTCTCTCAATTGATATTAAAACTAGTACACCCTTTTTGGGCTTAACTGCTCTGGTGTTGATCTATTTCTCGTACTTTTCATACACCTTCACTTTTCACCAGGATGGACTCCAGTGAATGAGGAAATGTATGTAGACCTCCACTCCTTAATAGGCATAACTATGACTATAGGAAGTCACAAATGAAAGCTTGTTTTTAGTCCATGGGAGACCGGGTTTGGTATCAGGTAGAGAATGGTGGATGCCTCCTACAAAACACTTGAAGACTGAACAATTATTCAGAAGCCAATAATTGAATGGACAAAAGGGTTATATGCACTCACTCGAGCCTCCACCCCTAAAAAGAATCGTTACATCTTAACTTGCACTACTTATAAGGAAGCATGGGATATCTTGAAGATTACGCATGAGGGTACCTTTGAGGTAAAGGAGTCCAAGTTAATGAGACTGAAAAAAGATTACGAACTTCTTCTGATGGAAGAAGAAGAGACATTTGAAAATTTCTATGGTCTATTCTCTGACATTAAAGACACTTCTTACAATTTGGGCCATCCATATGATGAAGAATTACAAATAGAGAATATTCTTTGCAGCCTTCTTCTCTGTCAAGAGAAAAAGTTATCACTATAGAGATAGCGTTTAAAAGAGACATGAAGGCCAATGAGATCGTTGGTGATCTCCAAGCTTTTGAAATGCACTACCTTCTCCCAAAAAGAACTTCTTCTGATAAAGGTAAGAGTCTTGCGTTGAAAACCACCAAGACTCATAAAGGAAAATAAAGTATTTTTGCTGATAGTGATGACACATCTACCTTGGATAAGGAAGAATTTGCTTTATTAGCAAGGTAGTTTAAGAAATTCTTTAGGAGAAAAAGGATTCCTTCTTGTAATTCTAAAAAGGAAAGCTCTAGTTGAAGAGATTCCAAGACCAGATTGAAGACTCTAATGATGAAGAAAAAGGCATATCTTTTTCATGCCTTATTAGAAAAATAAGACGTGCTGCTAGCTCTTCATTATAAAATAAAAGTTTAGGCAATTATGCCAGTTTTCTTAAGGAATCCATTAAGGAAAAGGATGACTTGCTCACTACTTCGAGTGCAAAGCAGTTTGACCATGAGAAGGAGTTAGAACACTTCAGAGCCACTGTTAAGAAACTTCTAATGGGAACTCAAAAGCTGGATGAGATTCTTATTTGTATCAAGGCACCCAGTGACAGACGCAAAATAGGTTTTTTTTATTGATGATTGTGTAGCCTCTTCTCCTGTTGCTTATACGTATATCTTTGTTAAGGCTACAACTTCTACTACTATTTATCTCTTCATTAGATTGATTATAGAAAATCCTCTTCACAAGACTATTGTTGCCAAAAGAAAAGGTACAGCTGTTGCGAAAGGTAAGTCGAAGGGGTCGTTTCAGCCAGTCTCTACTAACAGGGTGAATGTCTCACCTCCTACTTCTTCCCCTCATCGTGCCAGTGTCGGTCTATTTCCATTACCTACATGCTTCATCCCCTCTTGTCACCATTGTGGTGAGTATGGGCATATCAGACCTCACTATGAGAAGTTGAGTTATCATCCTCTTATTAGACTCATTGTTGGCACTTCTACCACTCCCTCTCCTCCTCATGTTACTCCTCAGAGACAAAGACCCAATTTCTTACATTCTTATGCTCATGCTTGTCAAACTTGTGGTACTGTTAGCCACCTTCCCAACTAGTGTCCAAATATATGCTCGAAGTAGTCCTAGTATATCTCCCCCTCGCTCTTCTCATTTTGACTTCTTAGGATGCACCTACTGCGGTTCATCTGAGCATTTTTTTTTCTAGGTGTATTATGCACCAGTAATATAGTGAAGAAAGGGCAAAACTTTCCAAAAGCCCACTGATGTGTTAAATTGTGTACTCGCAAGTGTACGAATCACTCGTAGAAAAGTGATAAGCAACTTCCAAGGTCGGTCTCTTAAGGAATTGCAGTGGTTCTAAATAACTAACTTTTTAATCTAAATAGAGTTCTAATGAAAATAAAATACTAATTAAATAGAGTTCTAGTGAAACTAAAACTCTAAGTAACTAGAATCCTAAAGCTAGTAAAACTGTAAAAAGGTGTTTGATTTGTAACGGGAACAAAGTACGAGCAATTAAACGAAAACAAAATCGCAAGTAACAATCAATTCAGATAAATTTGATAATCAATGGAAGATGTATGGACGTTTAGCTTGGTTGACCATGCTTGCATCGAAAAGGTATGGTGAAATAACATGAACGTTCTATATAAACAAAATTACCGGCTTTCCTTTTAATTATGAGACTGCCTGTGGTCGGGGTAAATCTCTTTGTTGATTAACTAATTAATTGCCTTCGGTCGGGGTAAATCAAATAGTAATCAAATTACGCACAAGAAAAAACATGCTAATCAAATTAATGCTATGACTAAGTCACTAAATTGAAGCTTTGATTAAGTGTTTTGGAATAAAGTTAAGGTGACGTTCCTATAACTAAATTCTAAGATCTTTCAACCTAAGTACGAATCTCAAATTGGCCCATGATAATTCATAATTAAATATCTAAACATGCTCTTAATCAAAAAGCAATTTGTTTATATTAAATCAATAAAATATACACCATACACAGTTCTAGCAAACATGGCAACACAAACTAAACATCCATAATGAAATTAGCCACTCATGTTCATATTAATATTCATAGACAAATAAAACATGAACATACACTCCAACGAAAGAAGAAGAAAAATAGAATTCTATAACACCAAAGAAAACCTAGATCTAAATACCGCTTATGGATGGGATAGCGTTCTTCTCCAAAAGCTTTATCTTCGATTGTCGACGGCTTCCTTGAATGTAGTGTTTGGTCGCAAAATTGTAATGTGTAAAGTTGTGTACAAGTTGTTCGAGTTTTTTTTGTAAAGGGGGCTCTAAGGGGGTATTTATAGAGGTAAGGGTTTACACAAATCCTGATTGCCATAGGAATAGGCGGGACGTGGCATGCATTTTTCCCGCCGCAGTGCAACACAAATTCTGAAAATAATGTAAAAATCCGAGAGCTCCCCGCCGCGGCATGACTTTTCCTCGCCACGGCGCGCGTTGTCTTCAGTTTCTTCACGTTTACCCCCTTACATATGTGATGGCTCGTTATGTAAGGCTTACATATTTGTCTCGTTTAGCCCGTAACTCGTGATCCGAGCGCTGTAAGTGTTCCGTCTTTGCGTGTTTTCATTATATGACTCATTTGATGCTAAAAACACCTGAAATGCACTAAAACATACCTGTGACTTCGAATGGATAGATTTATGAAAATAATCAAATAAAAAATCATAACAAATCTATATTTTAAACAATTAAGCACAATTAATCACGAAATATTAGTGCTTTTCAAGCACTCATCACCCACATGGTCGTATGTATGACTACTCGATAGGTCATTCAAAAATTTCTAAAATAAAGAATTCTCGAGTGGTTCATACTTCACATGCTCATTTGGACCAAACATTACATTCTGCTCCTGTTGCCCCTCATCACTTCTTTTTAAAACTGAGGGATGTAGTTTGATCCCCCTATTTTCGGGTATGAGTTTGATTTGAGTTATTTTTTCTCTTCTCTCTCTTGTAGTATTTGTAAGGTTTATTTTGTATTGGCAATTTTCGTGGACAAAATGTTTGATTGTAATCTAGAATAGGAATTCAACAATTATTCAGACCACACGTGATGATGGAGTCACCAAGCTTGCAACGCCCATATGACAGGTATAATATTCCATCATGCATACATCTGCACACAATTGAGCACGACACTTAGTATGGATTGTAACGAAAAATGTATTGTGCACATGTTGGTCGATCGATCGAGAGTATTGTTCGATCGATCGAGTGGTCGATCGATCGAGACTGAGACAACTTCGATCTAGGTGCTCTCTGTTTGGACTGGATCGATCGAGCAATTAGATCGATCGATCGAACCCTTTTCGATCGATCGAGTATAGAACAACTTCGATCCAGGTTCTCTCTATTTGAGTTAGATCGATCGAGTTTTGTGTATCGATCGATCGAGACCTTCTCGATCGATCGAGACGGCCTGTCGATCGATCGAGCCAGTATTATATTCCTACTCAAACTCTATTTCTTAATTCGACCCTTATGTTTCTTTTACCTAATTGACCACATTTAATGTTAAGAACAGAATTCTTATTTGAGGATAATTGTGGTAATTGGTAAATCCTGATAGGAAAAGAGTTATAGTGAATTGCAAATCCTATTTGAACTAGGATTGGACTCTATATAAGTGAAGGGATGTTTGTGCATAATCAATTAACTTGAGCATTTAGAATTATACAGCACTAATACTTTCTAGCATCTGAATTGTGCTTATTCTCTTCATCTATTGTTCTTAGGCTTTCTCATGTTATATTCATATGCCTAATTGATTTGCATGATATTGAGCTTAATTGAATGTTCTAGGGTTTGCTAGCTGATATTGTTTTTACATCGCATGTTAGTATATTTGCTAGTTAGGATTATTCATTGTTTGAATCCGCTCTAGGACACGCATTGCACTTGTGTTATTGTGCTAACGTTACAGGTGACGGCTTCAGTATTTCGTGTGACTCGAAATTACTGAAGGTGACGGGTTCGGTTGATCTTGTGTGACTCAAGTAGATCGGAACGTTGGTCCGGATCCAGACATCTAACTATTGGAGGCTGTGAAAGGAGCAAGCGGCTCGTAAGTAAATTACAGAAAGGGGGATCTATCTGCGACGGGTAGTTCTGGACTCTATGGTTGTAATTGAACATTATTTTCATAGTGGATAGTTAGGTGGTCCGGTGGACCGGTGGTTTTCCTCTTAGGTCATTGTTGTGGCCTAGGTTGTTTCCACCTAAAAATATCGTGTGTTGTTTTATTATTCCGCATTTATCTTTACACGCGATTGCATGTCTGGCCGTTGTGATTAGATTATATAATATTTGTTGAAAATTGAAAATAACCTATTCATCCCCCTCTAGGCTTATTAGATCCGTAATTAAAAACTTTTTTCAATTGGTATCAGAGCGGGTCACTAGATATACTTAGTGTTGCCTAGGACCTTATTATGGATCATTTTAGAGAGGGTTCTTCTACAATCCGTCCACCTTATTTTAATGGGTCTAACTACCCATATTGGAAGGCTCGTATGAGAGCCTTTTTACGTTCCTTAGATGAAAGTGTATGGAATTCTGTGCTTTATGGTTGGGAACCACCTACGGTTACCAAGGATGGTGTAGTCACACTTAAACCTAGAATTGATTGGACTTCTCAAGATAAAATTGGTAGTGGCTGGAACCAAAAGGGCATCAATGCTATTTTTAGTGCTGTGTCTCCGGATGAATTCCGACGTATTTCTGATATTGAAACTGCTAAGGCTGCTTGGGACACTCTAGAGGTTGCCCATGAGGGCACGTCCCAAGTTAAACGAACAAAACTTCGCATGCTAGCTACTAAGTTTGAAAATCTTAGAATGAAGGAGGATGAAACGTTTTCTGATTTTTATGCTAATTTATGTGATATTGCTAACTCTTCTTCAAATCTCGGAGATAAAATTGATGAACGCAGGTTGGTTCGAAAAGTCTTATGCTCATTACCAGAACGCTTTGAAGCAAAGGTTACAGCGATAGAGGAAAGCAAAGACATTGACACCATGAAGATTGAAGAACTAGTTGGGTCAATTCAAACATTTGAGATGAACTTTCCAGCACCCAAAAAGAACATTGGAATTGCTCTCAAAATCACCGAAGCTGACGATAGTGATGATGATGTAGAAGATGAAGATCTACTCACTCTAGCTAGAAAACTCAAGAAAATGTTCAACAAAAAGGATCTACAGATTAAAGAAAAATCAAGATATCGTAAGGGAAGAGAATTCACGCCAATGAGTTCAGAAGGTAAGAAATCTAAACCCACTGGTCCTAAATGTTTTGAATGCAATGGTTTTGGACACTATGCAGCAGATTGTGCCAACAAGAAGAAGAAAACAAGAAACGCTTTCAATGCTACCCTTAGTGACACAGAAAGTGATGAAGACCAAGCTAGTGGTTCAGAAAATGTCAACTCTAACTACGTAGCTTTTACATCAACTGTTGGTGGATACTCCAGTGAGTCAGACTTTGACTCAGATGAAGAGGGAAGTAAACGAATCCTTGATAAATTTAATGCAAACAGTTTTGAGGAGTTATTTATTGATTTAATTAAATGCAAGAAAGAAAAAGATAAACTACTCATAACTGTAACAAAGCTGAATGAACAGATCAATTTGCAAGACCTTAATTTATCAGTTTTAGAAAAAGAAAAAGTTGAACTGTCTGAGCATTTTGACAAGTTAAGTTTAAGTCTTGCAGGTATTGAACAGGAAAATTCAAAGCTTGTGCAGGAGTTGGAGCAATCAAAGGAAACTGTCAAGAGATTAACAATTGGAGCTGAACGACTTGATAAGATGTTGAGCATTGGTAAGCCTTTCGGTGATACTCGTGGACTTGGTTTCCAAGATGAAAACTGTACACCTTCCACTTCAAAAACTACATTTGTAAGGTCTTCTAACTTTATCTCTACTGCTACAAATTCTGCACAAACACCCACTAAAACTGTAGGAGCTAAAACTGTTAAGTTTGTGCCTGTTTGTCATCATTGTGGTAGAAAAGGCCATATTCGACCTAACTGTAGATTTTTGATGAATGCTTTTCGATTTAATGATCATCTTCATGCTTATAGGTATAGAACTCATAATTATCATCATACCATGCCTATGTTGAATTTGAATAGGAAATATGAGCCTAAGAGTATGCCTTTAAAATCTAATGCAATTAAGTCTCAACCCAAAAACATAAAGAAATCAAAATTCATGAAAATTTGGGTTAGGAAAGATTGCATGTTTCCTATCAATTGATCACTATTGCTAGACCACCTAGGTACTTTTGTTTGAGTGCTTAAATGACCCTAGGTGAGTATTTTTTTTTGATTTATTTCGTTTTTTGTTGTTATTTTTTTTGGATTAAAAAAAAAAAAAAAAAAAAAAAAGGTCTACAAGGTTTTGGATTCAAATGATGCTTATACTTTTACAACCTTATCTTTTGTGGCTTATTTTGATTCTCATTGTATATTCTATGCTAAAATTCAAAATTCTGCACATATTTACTTTATTACCATATGATGACACTATTGACTGAACTTATGCACACACCCACTGAACACTCATGCATGTCATCTATGAAGTTTATGATTAATTCTGAAAGACTCTAAGACTTGAGCTAATCTTGATTGCGAAATTATATTGAGCTCTATTTCTTATTTTTTAAATATTTCATCTTAGGGAGATAACTAGTATTGAGAGGGCTACCTACTATGATGTGTGAAGCTACCGTAGTGAGCGGAGAGGGCTACCTCATAACTAGTGTGAAAGTCATCGTATTAGATTTATGGCTCGTACATGTTTAAAAAAAAAAAAAAATTGGTAAAAATTTAGTTGAGAAATTTTATTTGGCATGTACAAAAAGAAAGAGCAAAAAAAAAAAAAAAAAAAAAAAAAATTAAAAAATTATAAGAAATTTCTTTTGATAGACATATTTTATTATGTAAGAATGAAGACTCAATTATAATTTAGCATGATAGATGAATTTATATTCTTTTGAGTCTCTTAAAATTGGTCATAAATGAAATTATTGAAATACAAGTGGAGTTCACAATGTATACTACTTTTAGTGAATGTCAATATGCCATTATATGTGTTAGTGTGCTTGTGTGACCTACTTATATTGCTAATACAATGAATGATCAAAATCTAAGCAAAAATATTTTTTCAATTGGTTATATGCTTATTCGTATTAAATGAGTTTATTGCTTTGTGTGATCAAAAATTAAAAAAAAAAAAAAAAAATGTTTTCTTTTAAATTTGTTTTTCGTCTAGAGAGTCATAGAACTTAGGGGGAGTCATTGCATACATATTTCATTATTCTTCTTTTGACTTAATGCAATTCCTCCTACATGCTTTGGACATATACATGTGTGCTCTTATACATTTTTAGCCCACCTTTTTGAGAGTGACCCTTATCATCTTTAGTGTTTCATGATTTGTCAATTTCGTATGCCAAAAAGGGGGAGAAAGATTCATGTTATTCATGTTGCTATGGAGATTGAATTTAGGGGGAGATGTTGCATTTATTAGTTGTGGGGGAGAAAGATTCATGTCCACATACACTACATATCTTTCGCACTTTTATGTACACTGAACTAATAAGCAATGAGGCTTTCAAGCCACATTTGTGTGCTATTTGTTTGTCTAATTTCAGTGGACCGAGCGTATCAAGTATCAAGCGAAGATGGTCCACCAGATCATAGACAGTCCACTATGTAATTGATGTAATGATATTTTAACCTTGAGCGTTATGTAGTGAGAGAGTGATTTTGTCACACGAAAATGCCAAAGGGGGAGATTGTAAGGTTTATTTTGTATTGGCAATTTTCGTGGACAAAATGTTTGATTGTAATCTAGAATAGGAATTCAACAATTATTCAGACCACACGTGATGATGGAGTCACCAAGCTTGCAACGCCCATATGACAGGTATAATATTCCATCATGCATACATCTGCACACAATTGAGCACGACACTTAGTATGGATTGTAACGAAAAATGTATTGTGCACATGTTGGTCGATCGATCGAGAGTATTGTTCGATCGATCGAGTGGTCGATCGATCGAGACTGAGACAACTTCGATCTAGGTGCTCTCTGTTTGGACTGGATCGATCGAGCAATTAGATCGATCGATCGAACCCTTTTCGATCGATCGAGTATAGAACAACTTCGATCCAGGTTCTCTCTATTTGAGTTAGATCGATCGAGTTTTGTGTATCGATCGATCGAGACCTTCTCGATCGATCGAGACGGCCTGTCGATCGATCGAGCCAGTATTATATTCCTACTCAAACTCTATTTCTTAATTCGACCCTTATGTTTCTTTTACCTAATTGACCACATTTAATGTTAAGAACAGAATTCTTATTTGAGGATAATTGTGGTAATTGGTAAATCCTGATAGGAAAAGAGTTATAGTGAATTGCAAATCCTATTTGAACTAGGATTGGACTCTATATAAGTGAAGGGATGTTTGTGCATAATCAATTAACTTGAGCATTTAGAATTATACAGCACTAATACTTTCTAGCATCTGAATTGTGCTTATTCTCTTCATCTATTGTTCTTAGGCTTTCTCATGTTATATTCATATGCCTAATTGATTTGCATGATATTGAGCTTAATTGAATGTTCTAGGGTTTGCTAGCTGATATTGTTTTTACATCGCATGTTAGTATATTTGCTAGTTAGGATTATTCATTGTTTGAATCCGCTCTAGGACACGCATTGCACTTGTGTTATTGTGCTAACGTTACAGGTGACGGCTTCAGTATTTCGTGTGACTCGAAATTACTGAAGGTGACGGGTTCGGTTGATCTTGTGTGACTCAAGTAGATCGGAACGTTGGTCCGGATCCAGACATCTAACTATTGGAGGCTGTGAAAGGAGCAAGCGGCTCGTAAGTAAATTACAGAAAGGGGGATCTATCTGCGACGGGTAGTTCTGGACTCTATGGTTGTAATTGAACATTATTTTCATAGTGGATAGTTAGGTGGTCCGGTGGACCGGTGGTTTTCCTCTTAGGTCATTGTTGTGGCCTAGGTTGTTTCCACCTAAAAATATCGTGTGTTGTTTTATTATTCCGCATTTATCTTTACACGCGATTGCATGTCTGGCCGTTGTGATTAGATTATATAATATTTGTTGAAAATTGAAAATAACCTATTCACCCCCCTCTAGGCTTATTAGATCCGTAATTAAAAACTTTTTTCAGTATTTTATGTATTTGGTTTTTCTATGTTTATTTACTTAAATTTCTTACTCCATTAATTTTTTTTCTTTGTTACTTACACTTCTTATTGTTGAAAGAAATGTCTCTAAAAATAAAAATAAATTTTTATGTTATTTTTCTAAAATATTTTTAAGGATATTTCTTTCTCCTCACCCTTTAGGGTTGCTCGCCAAGCACCCTCACCGAGGTAGTGTTTTTGCACACACGCAAGTACCATGCCAACCCCCCTTCATGAAGGGTCTATTAGGGGTCAGTGAAGTGTACGGACTTTCTTTATAAACCCCTTTCCTCCATTCTTTCAAACCACAAAAATTTCTAAACTCTTCCTACCCGCAAATATTTTTGCTTACAACCTCTTAAACTACTTTTTCCTACTCCTATACACTTTAAACCATCTTTTATCCACAAAAATTCCTAGAAAACAAAAGATTTTGCACCAACCAAGATGAAACTAGTCCCTCTTCTCAATCTTCGGTATGCTAGTGGTACTATTCCACTTAATAGTTCTTCTTCTAGTTGCTTTCTTTTACAAGTTGTTTATGCTTGAGTCTTTCCTTATACTCATTTATCCTATGTGCCTAATGTCAGAGGTCATTTTCTTTGTGTCTTTCTTGATGGTATGCCTATAAATCTCGTTGGTATGATCTTCAGGACCATCATTTTTTGTTCTTTCTCTCCTTCTTATTTTGATCTTCATTATCCTTCTTTGATTACTTACTGGGAATAGTCTATCTTTGGCAATGTCATTGAAGTTTCTATTTTTGGTTGTACTCCTTTATCTATTAGAAACCTTCAAACTTCACTCCATTCTTCTAGGAACTCTGAGCCTTCTTCTTCTTCGTCTAGATGTGCCTTTCATCCTACCCCTTATACCTTTCTACTTCCTTCCTATTCCTCCTTCTCAATCTATTGAGTTTCCAGCTCTTAATGCAAAACTGGATGCTTTGACTAAACAATTTGACAAGCTGCTTGAAGAACTTGCTGATGATAGTTAAGAACACAGGTTACATCATCAATTGTTGATGAATATCAATGATAGGGTGATTAGAATTGAGCATCTTCAGTAACCCCAACATGGCTCTCCAAGGTCCCCTAGTTCTCGACCATCTATTCAATGTAGGTACGATGGATTGTTCCCAGATTCACTCAGTTGTTGTAAGCACAGGTACTATTCTCAGAGATTCAGACATTCAGCTGCCTTAGCCATCTGATTCCTTCGCACAAATCCTTGGTCAACTTGCTACTTTTGGAGCTGAGTTTCCTGACCTCCTGTAGCCTTCTTCCCACCCCTCTGACCTCAGGGAATACTGCATCAGTTCTCAACATGACCCTAATAGAGATTAATGGATAGAGAATCTTAGTTTTTCTTTGTCTCTTATATCCTTTTTTTTCTTTATAAAAAATAACATATTTCGATTTATTAAAATATGTCTGTCTTTGTTGTGTGCTTACTTTTATTCATTTTACTTATGCTTTATTTCCTCTTTACATGTGTTGCATGAGTATATAGGATTATTGTATATTGTACGCCTTCTCTCCCTTATATAGGAGTGTTCCTTTGTCTTTATGTGTCAAAAGGGGGAGAAGTTTGTATGTTGCATAAAGTGTTTGCATCTGTTTTCTTTTTTGTGGGGGATGTGAGTGTAGATTTGTATCACTTCTTTTTGTCTCACTTGAATGCATTCAAAGAGAGTGTTGTATGAAGTCAGGGAAAGTTTTGTTTTACTACGTGTGTTTAGCCTATTGGTGTGTACTTGTGTAGGGGTAAAACGATAGCTGTTTGTTAGACTACACATAGATCTCTGCATGATATGTTCACGAGTATGTGTTTGTTTCGTGTGTGTAGGTTACAAATGTAGTTTTGGAACTTATAGCTCATTTGGAGCTGGAGTTAGCATCAAGATGGATGTGTTGATTCATGAAGATGGATGGAGCACTACAAAAAGAACACACTTGGAGTGTAGATATGTTAGGGTTGTCTTGTCTGTATCGGAGTTTGTTCATGGGAATAAACTTTTTTAGATCATCTTGCATGAATATGTTATGGTTGATGCTTTCCTTGTATAGGTTGTGTAGTGTTTTTCCATGGAAAGCCAAAAGGGGAGATTGTAAGTCCCTTTGAGTCTTTGATGGCTTTTTCTTGTGCCAAACATGGAGTCTGTTTATTTTACTTAGTGTTTTTGTCTACATCTATGCACAGTGCTTTGCTTGTGATCAGTATCGGACACATTCATATAGGTCTTAACACTATTGTATGTTTATATGATACACAAACCAAGGGTGGGTCAGAGCATATAAATTGCATGTTAAAATATATTTTTACTTGCATTTATTTCCTTGAGTACGTGGGTGTTTATGACCTTTTATTTGGTGAAGTTTTCCCTTGAAAAAACTTACTTTTAGTGGTTTGCTAGGGACTTCGTGGACCTCGTTAATATCTTGCAGGGGATTCGCTAGAGTGGCTAGTGAGGCCTCATGGAGATGTACAACGAGGTGTCGAAGAGGGGTCAGCGAGGGTACCAAAAGCTAAAAAATTAGCTATAAATATCCCCCTCTTTATTAATTACAACTTTTCTCACACTTCATCCTACACATTTTCTTAAGCTCATTTTTGTGTCGTGTAAAATATTTTGATCATGCGATTTGAAGGTGATAATTTTCATTGTCGTGTCCTCAATACATCGAGTGTTGTTTCTGATGAGTGCTCGAAAAGTACTAATATTTCATGATTAATTATGCTTAATTGTTTAAAATATAGATTTGTTATGATTGTTTATTTGATTATTTACATAAATCTATCCATTCGAAGTCACGGGTATGTTTTAGTGCATTTCAGGTGTTTTTAGCGTCAAATGAGTCAAATAATGAAAACACGCAAAGACGGAACACTTACGGTGCTCAGATCACGAGTTACGGGCTAAACGAGACAAATATGTAAGCCTTACATAATGTGCCATCACATATGTAAGGGGGTAAACGTGAAGAAAAGGAAAGCAACACGCGCCACGGCGAGGAAAATGCATGCCGCGGCGGGGAGTTCTCGGGTTTTTACATTATTTTCAGAATTTGTGTTGCGCCACGGAGGGGAAAATGCATGCCGCGGCGCGCCTATGCCTATGGCAATCAGGATTCGTGTAAACCCTTACATCTATAAATACCCCCTTAGAGTCCCCCTTACACACAACTCGACCAACTCGTACACAACTCTTAGATTTTACAATTTTGCGACCAAACACTCCATTCAATCAGTTTTGGGAGCTTTGCCACACTCAAACGAAGCGAGAGAACTATTCTAAGGATCCAAGGAAGCCGTCGACGATCGAAGATAAAGCCTACGGAGAAGAACACTATCCCATCCATAAGCGGTATTTAGATTTAGGATTTTCTTGTTGTTATAGAATTAAATCTTCTTCTCTTTTTGTTAAAGTGTATGATCATATTTTATTTGTCTATGAATATTAATATGAACATGAGTGGCTAGTTTTATGGATGTTTAGTTTGTGTTGCCATGTTTGCTAGAATTGTGTATGGTGTATTTTATTGATTTAATATAAACGAATTACTTTTTGATTAAGAGCATGTTTAGATAATTAATTATGAATTATCATGGGCCCATTTGATGTTCGTAGTTAGGTTGAAATATCTTAGAATTTAGTTATAGGAACGTCACCTTAACTTTATTCCGAAACACTTAATCAAAGCTTCAATTTAGTGACTTAGTCATAGCATTAATTTGATTGGCATGTTTTTCCTTGCGCGTAATTTGATTACTATTTGATTTACCCCGATCGTAGGCAGTTAATTAGTTAATCAACAAAGAGATTTACCCTGACAGCAGGTAGTCTCGTAATTAAAAGGAAAGCCGGTAGTTTTGTTTATATAGGACGTTCATGTTATTTCATCATACCTTTTCGATGCAAGCATGGCCAACCAAACTAAACGTTCGTACATCCTCTATTGATTATCAAATCTATCTGAATTGATTGTTTACTTGCGATCTTGTTTTTGTTTAATTGTCGTATGATTGTTCTCGTTACAAAACAAACAACCTTTTTACAGTTTTACTAGCTTTTGGATTCTAGTTACTTAGAGTTTTAGTTTCACTAGAACTCTATTTAATTAGTGTTTTATTTTCATTAGAACTCTATTTAGATTAAAAAGTTAGTTATTTAAAACCACTGCAATTCCTTGAGAGACCGACCTTGGAAGTTGCTTATCACTTTCCTACGAGTGATTCGTACACTTGCGAGTACGCAATTTAACACATCAAGTTTTTGACGCCGTTGCCGGGGAATTGGCATTTTAAATAATTTTCTTTTTAACTTTTTAGAGTTTCTGATTTATTTTTATTTGTTTATTTATTTTAGTTATTTATTTTATTCAAAAATACAAAAAATCAAAAAATAGTGCTTAATTTTTAAATTTCACTGCTGCCTTGATCTTTGTTTGCTTTTTATTTGTGCATGCAGGGTAGGAGATCACTTAACAAGGAACTCTCTCCTTTCATTGACAACATACATAGAGTCAAACACCGATCAAAGGAACTGGATAATCAATTTCAAGAGGAAGAAGTCCAACAACAATTACAAGCAGCAATGGGTGACAACGTAGCTAGGCAGATGATGAACAAAGAGTTTGCAAGACCTATCATTGGGATCGCCACATCGTGCATTCGACTTACAGAGACGGCTAGGAATTATGAATTGAAAAATATTCATTATTCCATGCTTCCCTCCTTTTACAGTATCCCTAATGAAGATCCTTTAAATTTTATGCGTGAACTATATGCTATTGTGCAAACCTTTCCACTGCAGGGACTTAGTGAAGATCAACTACGCATGAGGTGTTTTCCATACACTCTCAAGGATAGAGCTAAGTCTTGGCTAATGACATTGGCACCCGATTCTTTGGCCACTTGGGATGATGTTTACAACAAATTTATGGGTAAGTTCTATTCCCATCAAAAGACATCTGACCTACGAACAAAAATTACTACTTTTTCGCAGATGGACGGAGAACCCTTCCACGAGGCTTGGGACAATTCAAATTGCTGTTGATACAATGTCCACATCACCACTTCCCGTTGCAGCTACAAAATCAGTTTTTCTACGACGGATTGACGCTACAATGTCAATTCACAATTGACAACGCTGCAGGAGGAGCAATGGGTGAGAAAACAGCGAATGAAACCTATGAACTATTCGAGATGTTGGGAGCCAATTCCCAACAAAAGAGCGCTAGAGGAAGAAGAGCTGGAGTCCACGAATTGGGATCCAACAATGAAATGGCCATGCAACTTGCTGAATTGACGAAACAAGTGCAACTTCTCACAACCTCCAATGTTAATCAAATGCCAAAACACGAGGTATGTGGAGTTTGTGGTTCATATGGACACGGAGCTAATGTTTGATCTTTTGCAGGTGATCCTTATACAGGTACTACTGAAGAGGCTAATTTAATGCAAGGGTACCAACCTAGACCTAGGAACGACCCTTATTCAAATACCTACAACCCTGGATGGAGGAATCACCCTAATTTTGGATGGAAACAAAACAATAACCAACCATTTGTCCAAAACCAAACACAAGGCCAAAATATAAACCGATAATTTCCACAAAATAAACCGACCGTAGAGGAAACCCTAAATAATTTCATACAATCTTGTAGTGGAAGGATGGACTCTATGGAAGCTTCAATGAAAATAGTGGAAATGCAAGTGGGGCAGCTAGCGGAACAAATGCACAAACAAGAGACGGGAAAGCTGCCCAGTCAACCCGAACAAGCCAAAGCTGTCACGGTTCTTCGGAGTGGTAAGGTCGTTACTAAAAATTTACCTGAACGTTCTAATGATTTACCTTATAGTGCAGGTAACATGGAAGATGACAACAATGCTTCTAAGGAATTGGAGGAAAGAGGTGACCAGCATGTAGAGCCTTCAAAGGCGACAATTGGAGAGTCATCTAATCCACCTACACTATACAAGTCATCAGAGCCATACCGACCACCGATACCATTCCCTCACCGTTTAAAGGACAGTAAGCAAGATAAGCAGTTTTCTGATTTGTTTAACATGCTATCTAAAGTTAATATTAATTTGCCATTGTTAGACGTAATTAGAAACGTACCTTCATATGCTAAATTTTTCAAGGAACTAAACACTAAGAAAAGAAGGTATGAGCTTAATGAGAGAGTAATCGTATCTGAAATTGCTAGTGCGGTGCTTCAACGCAACTTACCCCCTAAGTTAAAAGATCCAGGTAGTTTCATAATTGATATTACTATGGGGGATAGGAAAGTAGCTAAGGCAATGCTTGATTTAGGCGCTAGTATCAATTTGATACCTTACTCGATTTTCTTGCAGCTAGGTTTGGGAGAGCTAAAACCAACAACCATGTCCCTTCAACTTGCGGACAGATCTGTTAAATATCCGAAGGGCATGGTTGAGGACTTACTTGTACAGGTAGATAAGCTAATCATACCTGTTGACTTTGTGGTTTTAGACATGCAGGATAATCCATATTTGGACAAGGAGCACACCATTCTTTTGGGTAGACCATTCATGGCCACTACCCAAACCATCATTGACGTCCAAAGTGGAAAGTTGACAATGACAGTCTTGGGAGAGACTGTTCATTTTAAGATTTTTGATTCATCTCCTTACCCTTCTATTTCTACTATTGATGAATGTTCGTTTGTAGAATGTTTAGATCCAATAATTCACGATACTTTTGTGCATGCTAGATTAGATGATAAATTGGAAGTAGCAGTTACAGTTGGAGAGGTAGATGACATCTTAGACTTTGAGACTAGGGAGTACAGTGAATTGTTAGACAATGCCATATCACTAGATGACACTAGTACACCCTTAGATTTATTGGATGTCCCACACAATGATGAGATTGCTCCACCTGAATTGGAACTTAAGGAACTACCTAAGCATCTAAAATATGTCTTTTTGGGAGAGAATGAAACATACCCTGTTATTATATCATCTACACTCACCCAAAACCAAGAGGAAAAATTGATTAAAGAGCTTAGGAAGTATAAAAAGGCAATACGTTGGAGTATTGGGGACATTAGAGGCATTAGTCCGGCAATGTTTATGCATAAGATTAATTTAGAGGACGATGTCAAACCAGTACATGACGCACAAAGGAGACTTAACCCAATCATGCAAGAGGTAGTTAAGAAGGAAGTTTTGAAACTCCTAGCAGTAGGGGTAATATATCCAATTGCTGATAGTAAATGGGTTAGTCCGTTCATGTGGTACCTAAGAAATCTGGAATAACCGTGGTTAAGAATGAGAATGATGAATTAGTGCCCACTAGGATAATTACGGGTTGGAGGATGTGTATCGATTTTAGAAAACTGAATTTGTACACCAAAAAGGATCACTTCCCCCTCCCCTTCATTCATCAAATGTTAGAAAGACTAGCTAGGCACGAATTCTATTGCTTTTTGGATGGTCTTTCAGGTTCTTATCAGGTACCCATCGCTCCGGAGGATCAAGAGAAGACTACATTCACATGCCCATTTGGAACTTTCGCTTTTAGGAGAATGCCATTTGGACTATGCAATGCACCCGCCACTTTTCAAAGATGTATGATGTCAATTTTTTCAGACATGGTGGAGAAATTTATTGAGGTATTTATGGATGACTTTTCAGTTTTCGGTAATTCCTTTGATGATTGCTTGCATAAATTGACTTTAGTATTAGAACGATGCATTGAATGCAATTTGACGCTTAGTTGGGAAAAAAGTCATTTTATGGTCCAACAAGGCATAGTGCTAGGACATGTCATATCTAGCAAAGGAATTGAAGTTGATAAGGCTAAGGTAGATTTAATTGTAAAATTGCCTCCACCTACATCTGTTAAGGGTATACGAAGTTTCCTAGGACATGCGAGTTTCTATAGATGGTTTATTAAGGATTTTTCCAAAATTAGTCGTCCATTATGTAATCTGTTGTCCAAAGACACTTTGTTTGATTTTGATGATGCATGCCTTGTTGCTTTTAATGCTTTAAAGGATAGGCTTACTTCTGCACCTATAATTGTTGCTCCTAATTGGTCTTTACCGTTTGAAATCATGTGTGATGCGTCTGATTATGCTATAGGAGCTGTTTTAGGGCAAAGAGTGGATAAGAGATTACATGTTATATACTATGCGAGTAAAACACTCAATGACGCCCAAATTAACTACACCACCACTGAAAAGGAGTTATTGGCTGTGGTATTTTCACTTGATAAATTTAGGTCTTACTTGATAGGAACTAAAGTTATTGTGCATTCGGATCATGCCGCTTTGAGATACTTATTGACTAAACCGAATGCTAAGCCTAGACTCATTAGGTGGATCCTACTTTTACAAGAATTTGACCTAGAGATCAAAGACAAGAAAGGTACTGAAAACGTAGTAGCTGATCATCTGTCTAGCTTAATTACTGAATATGAACATGTTGAAGGTGAAAGTAAGGATACAATCATTGAAACCTTCCCTGATGAACAATTTTTTACAATAGGACCAAATCCATGGTATGCTGACATCGTTAATTATCTAGCAAGTGGTATTTTGAGACCTAATATTACTTTTCAGGAAAAGAAAAGGTTTTTCAGTGTTTGCAGGCAATACTTTAGGGATGATCCGTATTTGTTCAAGTTATGTCAAGATCAAGTCATTCGGAGGTGTGTGCCAGAAGAGAAACATGAGAGCATCTTAACCTTTTGCCATGAGCTACATTGCGGGGGCCATTTTGGTGGTAAGAAAACAGCCCTCAAGGTATTACAATCCGGTTTTTATTGGCCTACATTATTTAAAGATGCTAACATGTTTTGTTTGAGATGTGATAGATGTCAAAGGACCGGTAACATAGGTAAGCGTAACGAAATGCCTTTGACGTCTAATCTTGTAGTAGAGTTATTTGACGTGTGGGGGATTGACTTCCCCATCTTTTGGCTACATTTACATACTAGTCGCTGTTGACTATGTTTCAAAGTGGGTAGAAGCAAAACCCACTAGAACTAATGACGCTAATGTGGTTGTTAAATTTTTTAAGGATGACATTTTTAGCAGATTTGGCACACCGAGAGCGATCATTAGTGATGGAGGCAGCCACTTTTGCAATAGACTCTTCAATGGGCTTTTGAAGAAGTACAACATTTCTCATAGAGTGGCTACCCCATACCATCCCCAAACTTCGGGGCAAGTGGAAGTGAGCAATAGACAAATCAAAGGGATATTGGAACGCACAGTGCGCCCCTCAAGGAAAGATTGGTCAGTTAAACTAAATGATGTCTTGTGGGCATATCGTACAGCGTACAAAACTCCAATTGGTATGAGTCCCTACCGGTTGATTTTTGGTAAAGCATGTCACTTACCGGTTGAGCTAGAACATAGGGCTTATTGGGCAATTAAGAAGCTCAACATGGACATGGAACAAGCTGGGGAAAAATGACTACTCCAACTAAGCAAACTTGAGGAAATTCGAGACGAAGCTTACGAAAATGCCAAAATCTACAAAGAGCGCACTAAGCGCTATCATGACAAAGGGCTCCTCGGTAAGTATTTCGTTCCCGGAATGAAAGTTCTATTATATAATTCACATTTGCGTTTGTTTCCAGGAAAACTTCATTCTAGGTGGAGCAGACCGTACACAATTGCAAACGTACTTCCACACAAAGTAATCGAGTTGCTCAATCCGAAAACGCAAGAACCGTTTAAGGTAAACGGGCATCGTGTCAAGCCATACTTGGAAGGAGAAAATTTGCAAAGTATCGAAATAATACATCTCCTCAACAAATAGACACGAGAGCAGCCACGTCTTGCTAAGACGTTAAACTAAGCCCTTAATGGAAGGCACCCATTCGGTATTGTATTTCTTTCGTTGTTTTTATTTCTTTTCTTATTTTTATCGTATTTTTATTTTCTTAGGCAATGAGGACATTCCCAAGTTTAGGTTGGGGGTGGATGCGTTGCACACGTTTCCAAAATTTTTAAAAAAATTGTGTGCGCCGCTGCGGGGAAAATTTGTGCCGCGGCGTGATACTTTCTGTTTGAAAACAATTTTCAAAAAAAATTATGTGTGCCGTGGCGGGGATAATTTTTGCCGCGGCGAGGGACTTTCTGTCTCGAGCCAAATTTTGAAAAACATGTGCGCGCCGCGGTGGGAAAAATTTGTGCCGCGGCGAGGGACTTTCTGTTTCACGTACAATTTTGAAAATTTTAACCGTACCGCGGCAGGAAAAATTTGTGACGCGACGCGCCTTTGAAAAATGGGCAGAAAAGGCACTCGGGCAAACCAAATTCATTTCAAATCAAATTTTCAGAATTTTCCCACACTTTCTTCCCTTTTTTCTCATTTTCTCTCCACATCTCTCTTCAATTTTTGCCCGAATCTTCACCAAAATTGAAACTTTTCTTCACCAATTTATCAATCCAACATTGCTAACATCATTTCTTCATTCAATTTCATCAGATTTGCTTCAAGGATCAAGTTTCTCTCCAATTCAAAAATTAGGGTTTCAAGAACAATTTGGGGGTTTTTGCTTCAACACTTCAATTGCATTCTACAAAGGTAAATTCGTCACATTTCTGCTTCAATTCAGTATTTATTTCCTGGAAATTGTGAAATTTTATCTAAATTTGGAATTAAGTGAAATTTTGGATAAAAGGAGCCAATTTTTGGGGTTTTTTTGAAATTTCTGGAAATTAGGATTGTTAGTTGAATCTATTTAGTTTAAGAACTGAAATGGCCCCTAAAAGGAAAGTTGGTGATAGTAGTCGTTCAAAAGGAAAAGGAAAAGTGGTTGAAGATCGAACTTATGACGCTTCTCGGATTGTAAGCCGAGAAGCGCAAGAGCGGTATGAGGGTGCCGCCAAAAGGAACAAAGGGTTTGTGAATGAAAGGGGGATGGATTTTGGTCAGGTAGGAGTGATGGGAATTTCGGACATAGTTGAAAGACTAGGGTGGAAGAAATTTGCTTATGCCCCGGAGGCGGGTGTGAGTTCGCTTGTTCGGGAATTCTATGCGAATGTCCCGAAAGCGCGTGAAGGAATGGTTTGGGTGAGGGGCATTGAAGTCCCCTTCAATAGGACTGTGATCAACTCGTACTATGGGTTGAGGGATGTTCATAATAGCATGTATGAAACCTACTTAACGCAGGTTGATTACGAAGAAGTAATTAACACCCTAACCGATAGATACGGTGAGTGGGAATATAAGGGGGATATGGTGAACATATTTCAAGCCAAGCACTTAAGGACCCATTCCTGAATTTGGCAATACTTTGTTTGCTCAAGATTTATGCCGACTCGGCATTACAGTACAGTGGATCGGGAAAGGGCTATTCTGCAGTTTGCTATAGAGACTGAGCGATCAATCGACGTAGGAATGGTGATACAACAAAGGGTTGTGTACTCAGCTGAGCACCACAACATTAGTTACTTCTTTCCCCAGCTCATAACCACCCTATGTGTCAAACACGGAGTCAAATACGACACGGGTGAGATCTTATTGCAGCCGGCTGAGACATTGACTTTTGCTTACATGCAACACCTTACAAGCGGGTCAAAGGTTGGGCAAGGAAGCAGAAAGGGTGATTCTTCGAGGAACGCTTCTGCAAAAGATAGGTTGGTAAACCTAGAAGCAAAAGTTAATGAAATGCATCAATATCAACACGAGATGCGTCAATACCAAATCCAACAATAAGCATGGCTCAGTGATCAGATGAAATATTAGCATGAATACCAAGCCCTACTCCACAGCATGATGAGCTGCCAATTGACACAAAGTGGAGTAGATCTCACCCAATTCCAACCACCTCCGCAATATCCTGGACATGACTTCACTTTTATACCACCAGCGAACCAACCCGAGGAAGACAATGACCAACACAAAGATATGGAGGACTGAGCCTCTTAATTGTAATTTTCATTGGTTTTATTTTATTTTTATTTTGGACTAATTTTCTTTTTTTTTCTTTTTTATTTATTTTCCTTTATTTTTCTTTTATCTTATTTTGGATTGTTTAACTTTGTTTAATGTTTTTCTGTTTTCATTTGCTTTAGTTATAATTTAAATTTGGATTTGAGTTTGAATTGTGTTGCATACACTTTGAGGTTCAATACATGTTTCATACACACTAATTCTTCATGAGAAAAGCGAGGAACAATGAACCGGAGCATAACGAGTAATGACACATCTCATACGAAAGGGGGGTAACTTCTCACACTTTTTTTTAATTTCTTTTGCTTTTCTTTTTAACATTGAGGGCAATGTAGAAATTCAGTTGGGGGTGGGAAGAATATTCCATGAGCATGAAATATGACCAAATTTTAAATTTTTAACTTCTGTCACTTGAATTGTGTTAGGTTAGTGTCGTGTCTACTTGAGTCAATCCGGAAGTCTATGATATTAACATGATTGTAATGACGGTGACATATGAGAAATTAGATTTTTACCTAAGCAACGAAGCATATAAATGTTAGATTCATCTAATTTGAGGATTTTGTGGTGTATGTGGTAGTTTGCATGGTTAGTATGACTATTTTGATTTGTGTAATGTATGCATGTTCATGATATATTTTAAGTCTTAAAAAGCTCTAGAACTCATTTGAAAATCCATTGAAGCGAAATAATAGAATCAAATGCTACTTAGAAAGTGATTTAGGCCATCTTTGGACCGTTTGGACTTTTCATGCCTCCCCGTATTATTTTATCCATAGTACACCCTTGAACTCAACATTGATATACATTGTACTACCCTTAGTGATAAGAGTACTCAATGTAATATTTGATTTTCATGAGCAAATTATGTTGTAATTATCTTGCTTCATCACAACAATAAAAAAAAAATGACGATGATGATGATTGAAATAATAAGCAAGAAAAGTAAAGAAAGAAAATCAAGCAAAAAGATCCAAGGTACATGTGGAATTTATAGGGGGATGAAAAAGAACATTTGGTGGAAAAAGTTGAAAATAAGTTTGTGAGATAAGAAGTACTCTTATCCTAGTTGAAAACATCATTTCCGTACTTTCATAATCACATACCTAACCACAACTTTACAAGCTTAATGAAGTCCTATTGATTCTAGGTAGTTTGATTTCTATATTAGTGGAGATAGATTTGAAAAGTGGGCATATGGAGGTTGGAAGTGCAAAATTCTCATTCATATTTTACTTGCACATTTATGAGATATTAAAATGTAATCTATGAATATCATGCATGACACGATCAGATAGTGTAACTAACGGGCTTGTGGTTTGATTGGTTGTTCGAAATTCGATTACCATGATGAGTTTGATGTTTAGACTATTTTTGAGCTTAAGTGATTTTTAATTATTTCGTATGCCATTTGTTGTTAACAATTTTTGAGACATATGCATGGATTGATTCAAGTATGTTTAGAGTCTTTATTAGTTTTGAGAGTCGTACGATATTTGTGGGTGTCATCACTGGAAACCCTCACGAGACTATAACTCGTCCACTAGGGCCACCTAGGGGTTTAAAGGCTTGTTGCATACGCTAAATGCAACCGTGACAATCTACGGAAGTGATTCTGGTTAGTTTAGTTTGTTCGTTTTTATTCTAGTTTTTAGATCGCTTTACTTGCTAGAGACTAGCAAGAAGCTGGTTGGGGGTTGTGATGAGTGCTCGAAAAATACTAATATTTCGTGATTAATTGTGCTTAATTGTTTAAAATATAGATTTGTTATGATTGTTTATTTGATTATTTACATAAATCTATCCATTCGAAGTCACGGGTATATTTTAGTGCATTTCAGGTGTTTTTAGCGTCAAATGAGTCAAATAATGAAAACACTCAAAGATGGAACACTTACGGCGCTCAGATCACGAGTTACGGGCTAAACGAGACAAATATGTAAGCCTTACATAATGTGCCATCACATATGTAAGGGGGTAAACATGAAGAAAAGGAAAGCAACACGCGCCGCGGTGAGGAAAATGCATGCCACGGCGGGGAGCTCTAGGGTTTTTACATTATTTCCAGAATTTGTGTTGCGCCGCGGCGGAGTAAATGCATGCCGCGGCGCACCTATTCCTATGGCAATCAGGATTCGTGTAAACCCTTACATCTATAAATACCCCCTTAGAGTCCCCTTTACACACAACTCGACCAACTCGTACACAACTCTTAGATTTTACAATTTTGCTACCAAACACTCCATTCAATCAGTTTTGGGAGCTTTGCCACACTCAAACGAAGCGAGAGAACTATTCTAAGGATCCAAGGAAGCCGTCGACGATCGAAGATAAAGCTTACGGAGAAGAACGCTATCCCATCCATAAGCGGTATTTAGATTTAGAATTTTCTTGTTGTTATAGAATTAAATCTTTTTCTCTTTTTGTTAAAGTGTATGATCATATTTTATTTTTCTATGAATATTAATATGAACATGAGTGGCTAGTTTTATTATGGATGTTTAGTTTGTGTTGCCATGTTTGCTAGAATTGTGTATGGTGTATTTTATTGATTTAATATAAACGAATTACTTTTTGATTAAGAGCATGTTTAGATATTTAATTATGAATTATCATGGGCCCATTTGATGTTCGTAGTTAGGTTGAAATATCTTAGAATTTAGTTATAGGAACGTCACCTTAACTTTATTCTGAAACACTTAATCAAAGCTTCAATTTAGTGACTTAGTCATAACATTAATTTGATTGGCATGTTTTTCCTTGCGCGTAATTTGATTACTATTTGATTTACCCCGACCGTAAGCAGTTAATTAGTTAATCAACAAAGAGATTTACCCCGACCGCAGGCAGTCTCGTAATTAAAAGGAAAGCCGGTAGTTTTGTTTATATAGGACGTTCATGTTATTTCAACATACCTTTTCGATGCAAGCATGGCCAACCAAATTAAACGTCTGTACATCCTCCATTGATTATCAAATCTATCTGAATTGATTGTTTACTTGCGATCTTGTTTTTGTTTAATTGTCGTATGATTGTTCCCGTTACAAAACAAACAACCTTTTACAGTTTTACTAGCTTTAGGATTCTAGTTACTTAGAGTTTTAGTTTCACTAGAACTCTATTTAATTAGTGTTTTATTTTCATTAGAACTCTATTTAGATTAAAAAGTTAGTTATTTAGAACCACTGCAATTCCTTGAGAGACCGACCTTGGAAGTTGCTTATTACTTTCGTACGAGTGATTCGTACACTTATGAGTACACAATTTAACACATCAGTTTCTATAATGAGATATGAGGTGGTGGCTGAGTTTGTTATATTATTTTGTCAAATAGAGTTGTCGTAATAACAATACATCGAATATTTTTCTTTATTATTATTACAAGATGGAGTTTTCGTGTCAATAATACATCGAGTGTATTTCTACATTATTGATACAAGGTGTTTATTCTAAAATCATGTTTTGGTTAAAACTGCATATCTATTACACAACATATTGATTACAGATATTTATATCACATTACGTGATGGTGTAGCTTTGGAGGTGAGCCAAATTTGGTGAGGATCAAAGTAGCTATAAAGACAGTTGGTGATAGTAGCCTAGGCAGTTAGGACATGTAGCCCATAACTTATAGAGGTATTTGGCATTTTATCTTTATCGACTCAATAGTAACAGTTTCATGTTCCTTATTGAATTTGGATACTGAGTGATTGTCTTAAGCAACCCATGGATGTTCACTTAGGATTGTAACCTAAGTGTGTTTATCACATTATATTATTGTGTTTGATCAATCTGTTGCATAAGTTATTACAATCAATGTATCCTTGATATATGTGCCAACATATTGAGACTATACGGTGATTATAAAACATTTATCAATTTCTGCTATCTGTCTTATTTTATACTTGTGATTGTCTATTGTTTGTTATCTATTTCGTTATACTACCTGTACGAGAAGGGCAAGTCCTTAGATGTTAGTATCACCTATACTTAATTGTTCATCGAGTTCAAACTTTCTCAAAAGCCTATCAAAATGACATTTTTCCACATTTTTCTTCCTAATTCATTTTTTTATTACTTAGGCATCAATTGTTTACTATCCAAGGTCATATTAACCTATAAATTATGGTCAACATCTATACAAATCAATCTAAGGACTTTTACGATTTGTCTTTTTAATTTTAAGCAGAACACATTAAACTAGAAAATCAATTAAAATTTAAATAATTATTTAAAAATCATGAAATTTTATCAGATTAATCTTAACACATATATAATTGTTTCATTAAAATTTCACTCCATTATGAAATACAAAACATTGTTAACAATACTAGAAGTTTTGAAAAACACTGTCAAAAATTTCATTTCTAGCAT
This sequence comes from Elaeagnus macrophylla, assembly GCA_029378325.1. Classification (NCBI taxonomy): domain Eukaryota; kingdom Viridiplantae; phylum Streptophyta; class Magnoliopsida; order Rosales; family Elaeagnaceae; genus Elaeagnus; species Elaeagnus macrophylla. The sequence continues at coordinate 44,894,091 of CM055641.1, read as the reverse complement.
AAAAGTTTAAAATTCGTAAAATCATAAAAAAGTTAATTACATAAGGTTTATCAATGATTCAAAAGACAAATTTTATGATCATGTCTAATTATATAAATAAAATTTTCAGGTTCCAATTTTAATTGTAGTATATAGAAAATAACCTAGGAACTTCAGTTAATCAAAATCTCACAAATTTAAAGTTTGAACTCCAAAAATTCATAAAAAAACTAAATATGTGGAAATTTTTGATAAATGAATATTTGTTAGAATAATTGAGATGTCTAAGTTTAATATAAAAATAAATTTGTATTTAAAAATTGTAAAAAAATAAAAAAAAGTTCGGTTTCTCCACTACTGTAGAAAATTCAATAAGTAGTAACATAAACATTTCTTATTAAAACATCCTAAAAATCATTACCATTCATAATTTTAAGCCTAAAATCCCTCAAAATTATATTTTTCTCAGGAATAGTGGTAGAGATGAATTACCTAGAGTACCGTTCTTGATCAATGAGAAACTAACAATGATTTTTCCAACAATTGATCCTAAATTTTTTTTTGCTACAAAGAAAATCTGTTCGTCTTAATCTCCTATTGTTTGGTAACCTTGTCTTATGTGTACTGGAAGTGCACTTTACATAATTTCTCCTACCAAAGATTGAATTCTAGACCAATGAACTAAATCATGAACGACTTCATTGTTCTATCGAGGTATCCATCTCACATAGATCATTGAGAAGTGGTGGAGTAACTCATCAAAAGTATCAATTAACTCCCGAACTTCTTGCGATAAGCCTTTAAACTCCTGGTTATTAAAACCTTCAATAATTTACTTGTTGTCTCTTCAATATTTATTGTAGATCTATTGAAAGTAGTGCATGTTAACGTGAAGCTTGGAAAGCAAGTGCTTCTGCATACTCCACTAACATTGGGGTAAAAAATTTGGTCCATGCAAAACATAGTCTTCCAAAATTGTAAAACAAACCAAAACCAATTGTGGCCATACCAGTTGACCAAGTCACATCAAAATTAATTTTCATAGCACCAACAGTTGAGGGTTGCCATTCTAAGGGTACAACAATGAAAACCTCCTTTTCTAAAAGAGGACAAGTTTCATTTCTACCAAGCAAAAGGGGTTTAAACTCCTCAATTCTCTCTTTGATTTCTTAGATAATACAATAACCCGTTAAAATGTAATTATCAAAGAGAATTTTGTGTCGAAGCCACCAAATATTTTCTATCATAATGACTACAGTTAAAGTAAAGAGCGTTGGTGATACATCGGGAGGATAATTCATTTGGGAGGATTTAAAAGTATCTAGTATAGGTAAAGATGTTAAGTTTTTCAATAAAAGACCAATCAAGATTCCAAATATTAGCTTCCTCCAAGATTTAAGAATGTCACATTGGATAGAAAGATGTACTTTGATGCGCGTTTGGAATACGCGATTATCCTATGATTATTAGAGATTAAAATAAGGATTTAGGACCTAATTATGTTCATTTTATTGAATTATCCCACAATTATTGTTTTCAAAGTTACCATGTATGTTTTCATCTTAAACGAAAAATATGCATGTCACGCGACACAGCAAGTGTGGTGCAAGGCAAGCAAATTGGCAACAAGCACTCGCGCCCCGACCCAAATTGTGCAATTTTGTAGATCAACTTGCGCTACAACGTGAAGTATATTGAGCCGCAGCAGTGACCTCTGGAGTTATAATTGTATTCCAAAAATTCAATTTCCACCGTGGTGGTGGATTGTTTGAGCCTTGGCCCATGTAAAGTTTATGGAAATTCTGGACCTAATTTCCAGCATCCCAATTGTAACCAAATATTATTGTGCCTAGGTTTTGTATATGTGAGAAATTATACATAATTATAGAGAGAAAAATATAAAGAATTTGAGAATTAGTTCAGTAGTAATCAACATTCAAAAAACCAAAGTCCATCTTGTAGTGAAAAGTTATGAAAAACAATATCAAGAGTAGAAGTATAGAAGATTGTGTAATATTCATCAAGAGATTAAGTGTATTATTTTTTTTCTTCTTTCTTCTAGGAATTTTAATGTTTTCTTTAGATGTAAATCGGGATTTAAGGAACATCATGTCTAGCAAATTTTCTATTGATATAGAGGTCTTATGAACCCAATTTTCTAACATGTAATGTACTAAATTATTTCCCCTCTTTTAATTGCAATTTTTAATTATATTATATTATTTTATTTGAATTGTTTGATCATCAATTAATCTATAGAGGCATAAAGGTAGCTTTGAGAGAAGTATTTATATCTTTGTCTTGATCAAATAGCATACATAATTTCTAGGTTAAGAGGTACGATTCGTATGTATGTGATTCATGATTAATGTTCTTCACGAGTAATAATTTAATCTAATTAGCATAAGACTGTGATTAGGTTAGATTATTACATTGTTTGCAGTTTACTTGAGAGAGGAATGCATGCATAATTTAGAGTCAATTAATCATATAATTTGTTGTTAATTATTTGGAGACAAAGTTAGGGATTCACATGCTTAGGAGATGAGGGGATTAATGACTACTTAGATTATATTTCTCATGTATAGTTCTTTGCTGCATTTAATTTAATTTCTTAATTTTAGCTTTTTATCTCTTATTGTCCAAATAGTAGTAGTAATATTTGAATTGGTACTTTGCTATTAATTATACCTTTTTCTTATAGATTCGACATTCTATTTTTAAATACTTATCACTCGTAAATGTCTCATATACTTGCAATTTTATGTGGTCATTCTTCATCCTCAACCTCCAAATGACATAGAGGACACAAAAGTTCTTCAAAATTTATAAATCTGCTTAACCGTCTCTTTGTTCCTAAAGCACCCATAAGGATTTTCAAAAGTAAAAGTTTGTGGCACTCATGTAACTTAGCTTTCCACAATTTTCTCTAGAATCCTTTTTTATTAAAACTTTCTCGTTTAGTGGCAATAGTTTCATAAACATCTTCAACCGAAAAAACTCCTCCAAGCCATTCAATAGAGTCTCTTCTATGGAAATTTGGAGGTTTGATTCTAAGGATCAACTGTGCAATATTGGATTAAAAAGAGAGTTAGAAAATTAGTGTTCCAATGTTGAACGTCCGAGCCACATGTTAAATGGGATACTATAGAAAAGGAAGAAATTTTTGAATTTTTGACTGACACGAGTAAAGTTCTAGAAATTAGACCTGGAATCCAAGGATCTGTCCAAATATTTATATCGACACCATTCCCAATTTTGAGAATAATATGTTCCTTAATGGCATCTCGAGCCCAAAGAAGTCCTTTCCAAACAAATGAATATGAGTTTCTAACAAGAACATTTATGAAAAAGTGTCATTGTAAGTACTTGCCACTAAAAACTTGTACCTAAGGCTTTTGTGGTTATTTCAACATAGTCCAGGCTGCTTTAACAAGCAAAGCTCTATTGAATTCCACAAACTATTTGAAGCCTAAACCCCCATAAGATTTAGGTAAACAAATGTTATTCTAGGAGACAAAAGAAGCATGCCTCTCTTGATTTATGTTTCCAGTCTTCTTAAAATACTATCAGCAGTGTGTTCCAATTGGAATTTTGAATGTTCTCATACAGAATATAGGGATAGTCTATAGAACAGATCTAATCAACGTTGGCCATCCAGTTTGGATAACAGCTTTGCTTTCCAGCTCTCCAATCCTGAATTTAGCTTAGTGAGAAAATGCTAAAATTTTTCTTTCTTTTTTAGTTCAATGGGTAGGGAATGACACCATATAAACAATAGGATCCGATCTAGCTATTATTTGCAATACTTCACCTGATTGTTTTTTCAATAAGAGCGAGACATTTTTAGAGAAAAAATGGTGGATTTTTTAAGGTTTATTGTTTGATCGGACCCCAAATAATACTAATCTAAGATCTGTTTCATAGTGGAAGCTTTTGACACATTAGCTCATAAAAAAATAACAATATCATCCACATACAGCAAATGTGAAATCGGAGGAGAACTTCTAGCAATTTTAACTCCATGAAGAAGATTTGTTTCCTTAGCTCTAATGATCAATCTAGATAGACATTTAGCCATTATGAGAAATAAATAAGGTGAAAGGGGATCACCTTGATGGAGTCCACGTTGAGGAACTATATTTCCAAATGGTGACCCATTTAGTAAGATGGAATAACTTACAATTAAGAGTTGCAACAAAAAAGACCATTTCACTTTATCATGAGTGTTTTGCATATCCAATTTAATACTCATTAAGCCTCCTCAGCCCGAATGCTTTTAGGAAATAGTAGAAAATCATTGATTTTTTCACTATCCATCTACCTGGAATGAATGCAACTTGAAAAGGGGAATGTGAGGCTGAATATTTCTCAAAAGTGCTTCATTAGTACTTAGGAAATTATTTTGTAAATGACATTGCAAAGGTTGATTGGTTTGTAATGATTTTCCTTAATAGGATTGAAGATTTTTGGGATTAAAGAAATAAAAGTGGAATTCCAATTTACTTTTATATTGCCAGAAATAGAGAGAGCTTGAACTTCTTTAATCACCTCAGGTCCCACTATTTTCTAGCATTGCTTATAAAAAATAGGTTGAAAACCATTAGGTCCAAGTACTTTAAGAGAATGCATGTCTCAAAGGGCTTCTTTAATTTCAAGTAAGGAAGGAGACTCACCAAGAAATTATTTTGATCAGTAGAAATCATAACTGGGAAAAGATCTTTGATGAAGCATTTAGAGGTGGATTAGAAGTAGTGAAGCAAGTAACAAAATTACTCACAAACTCATTGCCAATTACTTGTTATCCAAAGTCAATAAACCAGAAGATAGTTTAAGATACTGTATAAAGTTGGCTCTTCATCTAACTAGAGTCAAATCATTTAAAAACTTTGTGTTACTATCGCCCTCCTTAATCCAAAGTTCTCTAGATTTTTTATGCCACAAAGAATCCAATCAGTCTAATTGCTCTGATAATTCATTTGTGAGACTTTTCCCTAAATCTCCATTAAAATTAGAATCCACCCTAGAAGGAACATCCTTTCATTTGGCATCCAAAATATGAATTTGACCTTTAATGAAGCCGAAGTGTTCCATGTTTCACTTAGTGAGCATTAGGCAAATCCTGTTTAGTTTCTACGTAAAAGATTGTATTGGAAACTCACTTGAAGTCCAATTCTCATGGATAAAACTATCAAAATCTTTGTCCCTAATCCAAGTGCAAGACAGCGAAACGGTCTTTTGAGGAAAGGTTTAGGCATACCCTAAAGATACAATAGTAAAGGTGAATGATCTGAAGTATAAAACGGTAAGTTTGACACCACTGCTTTGGGAAAAAAATTTATCCAATTTTGGAGATAACTCAATCCAGCTTTTTATGAATACAGTCAAATCATCTCTTTTATTAATGAGAACCTGTACGTCCCAAATCAACAAATCCTGTGTACTTCATGAAATTGATCAAACAGTTGTTATCATCAAAATAAGAAGGCTTGCCCTCCATTTTTTTCGAAGGATGAATTATGTCAATGAAATCACCCATCATGCACCAAGGTTTATTGATTGAAGCAAAAAGACTATTGATTTCCTCCCATAGTTGATGTTTGTGCTTGTAATAAGGCTTAATGTAAACAAAACACACAAAGTAGGTATTTTCATTGTCATTAAGGTAGTTACAAAATTCAGCAATCACAAAATAGGAACCTGCATATTGAATTTGTAAATTCACATCAAAGTTCCAGGCTAACAAAAAACCACCACCCACACCTATAGAAGGGATATAAAAACTATTAGGATAATTAAGCCAGTTATTGACAATTTTGAGAAGCATTTGCGTTTTCTTTAGTCTTCATTAACCAAATTAGTGAAGCATTGTGCTTTCAGACTAAATAATATAAAGCTTTTTTGGCACGAGATCGAATAAGACCTCGACCATTCCAACTTAAAAACCTTGTGGCACCTATTGAGGAACGTTAATGGCCGCTATGAAGAGGCAACCTTTCCTTACCATTGCTGGCGTGGTGGTCACAAGGAACAACTGGTGAAGAGGAAGGAAGGCTAAAGAAGAAAATGGCCGAGAGGAAAAGCCTTGTGGTTACAATGAAACATGGGAAGGTATATAGCATGTGGGCTTCTAGGGATCACTTCATAATGGGCTTAGGCCTAATGTATGGCCCATTTATAGTGGTAGGCTAAGTATTTGTCCAAACATCAAGTCCTCCACTCTCAAGTTCGAAGCATGAGGATGAAGAGAGTAGTTGCATACAAACAATGTTACCTGGTCACTAGTTGAAGTGATGAAAAATAATACACTTAGAAAATTATACTCAAATATTTTAATATTTGAAGGAGATTGCTTGGAGTGTATGAAACTGAACCAGTTATAAAATACCAATAAAGTCCCTAGAATAAGGTATATAAATTCTTCACCAAGGTAATCAGCTCGTATATATATTTTTTATTTCGAGCGCTCCACCTGATTCTTGAGCGAGGTGATCAGCTCATACATTTATCTTGAACGCTCTTCTTGGTTCCTCCTTTCACATATTTCTCTTGTCGTCTTGGAGCTGGCCAAAGGTAGCCTATCGAGGCTTCCCAGGATGGGCTTGAGCACTCTGCCTAGCTTCACTTTGCTAAGGCAATCAACTAATGTAGCCTTTATCATATTTCTCTTGTTGACTTGGAGTTGAGCAAATCCAGCCCCTCGAGGCTCCCAAGGATGGGCCCGAGCACTCTACCTAGCATCTCTTGCCTAGGCGATCAACTCGTATGGCCTTTATTTCGAGCACTCTACCTAGTTCTTCACCAAGTTGATCAACTTGTATATATATTTTTTATTTCAAGCACTCTACCTGTTTCTTAATCGAGGTGATCAGCTCATATGTGTTTTATTTTAAGCGCTCTACCTGGTTCTTAAGAAAGGTGATCAGCTCATATATGTTTTATTTGAGCGCTCTACCTGGTTTTTGACTGAGGTGATCAACTCACCTTCAGTTTTTTTATGGGCCCAAGCACTCTACCTAGCTTCACTTTGCCAAGGCGATCAACTCGTGCGGCCTTTTTCCCGAGTGCACTACCTGGTGCATTCCCGTGGTGATCAGCTCGTATATATATATATATATATTTTTTCCGAGCGTTCTACCTAGTTTTTGATTGAGGTAATCAATATATATATATATATATATTTAGCGCTCTACCTGATTTATTACCGAGGTGATCAACTCATATATTTTTTATATTGAGCGCTCTACCTGGTTTATTATCGAGGTGATCAATTCGGGCGGCCTTTTTCCCAAGCGCTCTACCCGGTGCATTCTCGAGGTGATCAGCTCGTATTTTTTTCCAAGCGCTTTGCCTAGTTTTTGACCGAGGTGAACAACTCGTATTTATATATATATATAATTTTTTTAGCACTCTAACTGGTTTATTACCGAGATGATCAGCTCGTATATTTTTTTACATTTCAAGCACTCTACCTGGTTTATTATCGAGGTGATCAACTCACGCGGCCTTTTTCATGAGCATTCTTCCTAGTGCATTCACAAGGTGATCAGATTGTATTTTTTTCAAAGCGCTCTACCTCGTTTTTGACCGAGGTGATCAACTCGTATATATGTATATATATTTTGAGCGCTTTACCTGATCTATTACCGAAGTGATCAACTCGTATATTTTGAGCGTTCTACCTGGTTTATGACCAGGGTGATCAGCTCGTATTTTTTATCCTGAACATTCTACCTAGTTCATTACTGAGGTGATCAGTTCGTATTTTTTTATTCCGCGTGCTCTACCTAGTTCACTACCGAGGTGATCAGTTCGTACTTTTTTATCTCAAACACTCTACCTGGTTCACTACCGAGGTGATCAACTCATACTTTTTATTTTGATAGGCCTAGTGCTTTTCATGGTTTCTTTTACCAACGCGATCAACTCGTCCTCAATTTTTTTCTTTTGCCATTCCAAAATAAGCAATCTAAATAGAACAATTGTATGAAGCACATATTAAAATAATTAAGCTTGTATAGCACCAAATTTCCCAATCGGATTTCAAGTTCACATTTCAATATATATTTGGTGAAAGTGAAGGTGACGCTCGATCATGAGAATATTAGTCATCATTCTATCTACCAAACAGAAATAGCAGACTTGAACTAAGAAATTTCAAGCATTTTGTAAACTTGGTTAAAAAATATGAGATATCATCTGATAAAAGCGAGTTGTACTTCACCATAATCCAATATACAAGAAAGGAATATTTTGTACAAGTTAGGACACAAAGAGCTAATAACTATCTGCCTATTGATAATCTCTAAAATAGTTATTCAGTCACTACATAAGTATCATGGTAACTTCTATAATAATACAGCAAACCCAATTACTTTATGCATTTAAAATGAAAATGCCTGATTTATCAAATTCATTAAAACCTTTCTTGGAGCGATTAGTAACGTTGAAATCAGAGGATAACAAGCAAGTTTTGACTGACATACTCTTATTAATACTTTCATTGTAGAAAAGAAATACACAAAAGGACATACTTCTCATGATTGAGATCTACCTTCCTCATTTTGGCTCTAGCAAAAAAGACTCCGGCCAAATACCGAACAAGATATTTGTAGAGCTCTCCAAACTGGTAGGGACTTGGAAAAGTAGGATACCAGCAATTGACAAAGGGATCTTAATCAGTGATCGAACAAGACTAGAACTTTTGTAAATAATGAGCTATTTGTCTAAAAACAAATCAATATTATCCACGCATGAATAAGCAGCTCACACTTAATAGTCATACGAAAGTTAATAATATCAATTCTCAAATTGCCCAAACTGAGCAAGAAAAACAACCTTAACTAAGCCAGACAGATCCAAACCTTTTAACATTTATCAAGTGAAAAAGGGCATCAATTTTGTTTGCTGCATGACAGCCTACAAAAATAAAGATCTAATGGCGTCTTAAGGTTTGAACAACAATTAGAAGTCCTTAGTCCTAACTCATTTTATTTTATTTTTTTAAAACCACAATGTAATAAGCAAACATAAATATTTTTACCCCCCTTTGGATTTTGACATAGATTTGTTGCTGCTGTCATTTGAAACTAATGATTTCTCTTTAGATTGTTTCTTTGCAATACCAATAATAAGCTCAAATGCAGTTGGCAGATCATTCATCATGTTGAAGAGTCGTTTCCTATCAGCTTTATCAAAACCAAATCTAGTACCAAAATAGAAGGCCATTGAAAGCAACCACGCATCACTGTGCACAGCCACAAGAGACAGCCAATCTTTTTCTTGCATAAGTCATGCTTTTATTGACATTTACAAGACCTGCATAGCTATTCATGAAATACAAAGAAGACTAGTATCAGCAGCCTTGTAGAGCATTATATAATACTAGAATTTAATCAATAGGTCCACATATAAAAGGTGTTGATAACACACTAGAAGATATAATTAATTTATCCACCCAAACAACATAAGAATATAAATCACTTTGGCATCCCAAACTGAAGAGGAATTAGAGAATCAAAACAAATCCCAAATTAGCAACTTTAAATTTGTCTTTCTAAATAAAGAAAAACATAGTGGCTAGAAGTGACAAAATAAGTGAGACAAAGAAAGGAATAACTGTCAAGACATTAATCTTTATATAGTTACAACCACAACAGCAAATAAGATTAATTAATTGTGGTAGCCCATGCCATATGCCAACTCTCAATCATGCAATATATTAAAACAACTACATGAAGTCTTACTCAATAAAACAAAGAAGATAAGCTAACATAAGTATAATAAAAGAAATACGAGATAACAAACAATTTTTTGTAGGCTAGAAATAATAAGGATTAACCCTCTATCTTCTCTTGCTACTTTCAACAGAAACATGGTTAGCAAGTCAAAGAGTATAAAGGATCTAACCAAAAACAATTTAAACTTCTCTTAAGAATTTTAAGAACCACCTCAGAGTCTGAAATTACTTAATAAGCATTTTTAATCCTCAAAGTTTCGGTCACTTCCAACCCATAACAAATGGAAAAAATCTTTCGAACACATTTTAAATATCAACAAAGAGAAAACGAAAACAAGTCAATGATACTCCCTTTTTTGGCTTTGAACAAGGAACCAAAAAGTAACAACCATTCAAACCGAGGTCTATGCACCAATATATATAAATTTGCTTAATGCTTTGACAGGAAAATATTATGCAACTAACACAGCTACAGAGAAATATACTTCCACAATATAAACAGTCAAGCACAATCAATATTCGCCAAATGGGTCTGTTCAATTTCTATTTCTATAAATCATTTTGATTTCTATGTCATAGCTCCATGCTTGTTCACTTAGAAATTCACCTAACATGTGTTCTTTCTATTTCTTAACCAAGCCAGGGAATAACGGATCAAAACAAATACCAAACTATGAATTAATACAATTTTTTTATAACAAATTGGTCATTTCAAAATCACGAATAAAGACCATTAAGAACCATTTTACCCATTTTTAAAACATATTCACATATTTGAGAAAAATATAACTATTAAGAAGACTTCCCTACTTTGGAAGAGAGAGAGGGACCAAGTCTCATCTGAAAGCTGAAGATAATACTAGTTGTGTGAAATCAGAGCCATCCCAAAGGACAGGCCATGCCAAGTTTGATGGTGCCGAGACTGATGGCAAATAAAAAAAAATTTATTTCTCCAACGAAGATGGATGAGATTACGAATAAAAGATTCCATTACTAGAGGGTCCAAGAGGGTCCAATCGAGGTCAAATCTCATAGTTCGAATGTTGCAACTTTGGGTACGGCTGATGACAAAGAGCACTAGTCTGACAGCTAAGATTTAGATAATCTGTCAGAAAATAACAAGGTGATGGTGGCGCCATTGGAAATGCTTGAAGAAATAAGTCCATTTTGTCATGGGTCTGAATCGTTTGATCAGCGACTAGAATGTAAAATTGACGGCGGTTTGAGCTGGTGAGGATTTTGAAATACTAATGATAACTCTAATAATTTATTACAGTATTGCTGGCTTTTATTTAAAAATATTTGTATATTATACGCATTTATATAATATTCGTAAAATTTGTAAAATTAAGTAAATTTTTTATTGTTAAATCTAAATTAATCATAAAGTTCGTGGACTCGTTAGATTTTCATTTGCCACTTTGCAGAGAATAAAGAAAACATCAAAGAATGCATAACTCAACTTTGCCACAACAATGCCGCAGCAAAGCCCATCAAAAAAGACAGCGTGTATCTAGAAATAAATAATAAAATCTGAATTGAACTTTCAGTAAAAGGACAATATTGAACATTTAATAACTCACATTTTTAAAAATAATTTTGGAAGGCAACACAAAGAAACTATCTCAAATTAAACCTAAGATTTAAGATAAAATTGGCAGCTAATTAAAAAACACACAAAAATCGGCACAGAAGAAAAGGAAGATCACGCAGAAGGCAAAAATTTTGGGAGCAGCAATATCACACAGAAAAATAAAGGAAGAACAGCGAGAGCAGAGCAGTAGATTGAAATATAGAAAAAGTTAAATTGAATGATTGATTTGTAAGGAATTTTAGTGAGGAAAGTTAGAAAGAGACAAAATCATAATCTAATTGATCTAGGGTTAATTAAAGAGGTTTATTAATTCTTTTATTATTATTTGATTGTTTTCAATTCCCCAAAACTAGATGGATCTGATTTTGAATAATTATAAATTGATGTTTGATTTCATAAATATGATTGGCTAATTTTATTACAGTTAGGGTTGTGGGTGTGCAAGTGTATGTTGATGAGCATTATTTTGAACTTATTATTTGTTAGTTTTTAAGTATTTATTTTATAGTTTAATTTGATATTAATTTGATTTGGAGAGGTATTTTGATGTTTTATAGGTTCAAGCATTGTGAATGAATAGTGGAGTGAGGTGTTCAAAAAGGGGTTCAAAACGTAACCCTTACATTGTAGTTCATTTACTATGTAAGGGGGTTTAAATTAGAGCGGAGGAACGTAAGGCTTACGTAGGAATCAACAAATATGTAAGGACCCTTACATAGCATTACAACATTGCATGCCCCGGTGTGGAAAATGCGTGCCGTGGCATGGGTGTCTTGGATTGCATTATGGGAATCATAGAAAAATATTGCGTGCTGTAGCAAGACACTTCCTATTTTGGTCCGAAGTCCAGAAAAGCATTGCATGCCACGGCAGAGAAAAAACACGCGCTATGGCTCGCGCAGTCGGATTCTAGTTTTTCCCCTTCCAGCCCCCCCCACACACAAACCCTAACCTATAAATACATCACAAAACCCTCTTCTTTCCTACTAAGGTGAACAGTGCGTGAACAGTGCCGAAACCCTATTTTTCCATACTTTTTGAGAGAAAAATTATTCCATTAATGTTATTCCATTGAAGCTTCATCAAGAAACTTGAAGAAGGTGATCATCCAACATCAAGAAGCTTGTTTCAAGAGTGGAAGTGAGATATTTTATTTTGTGTAATCTCTTTTCTCTTTAGAACTCTTTGAATGCTATTTGTAATGGAGAACCTCGATTGGAATGTCATTATGAGTAGCTAAACCCCTTTTGTGTGGGATTTTTAGGGATGTGGCTATGAATGGATAATTATTTAAGTGATTTATTTCATATTCATTGTTCTTAATATCTATGTTTATTAATTACTTTTGGCCAATTTAATTTATGAATGTATGAGAATATTTTAGGGTTGAGCTTTAGAAATGCTATCTAAGTTTGATTGGGCATTTTTGAGCATGAGCCTAATTTAAGTGCATTGACTTGTCTTAAATTAGGTGATTAAATCTTTTCCTATGATTAATGCTAATTAGTTAATTAACTTTTTGGATCAAAGAAGTTAATTAGGTGATTAAGGAAAAATTGCCATTGATTTGAGATTTTCTAGGCTTAGTAAAAATGATCAATAAATTCCACTTTATATGCTTAATTGTGAAAACCACGTAAATTAATCTCTCCATCATTGGTTCACTAACTAATTTTTCATACTCGTTCATCACATCGTTTCGACTACGTTTTCACTTGTTTATTTTCTCTTGTTTTAAGTAACTACAATTTTAGCAACCGTTCTCAAAATCAACCCTTGTTAGATTGTTTAGGATTTATTTCCGTAGTTAATTTTTAGATCACATTTAAAATTTTTAAAAACAATCGCAATTCCTTTGAGAGACGATCTTGAGAGTATACTTGTCGCTTATTACAAGTGACTCGTGCACTTGCGAGCTTTTACAAATACAAAATTTGGTTATCAAGTTTTTGTGCATCCATATGTAGTCTTTATTCTTCAATTTTAAAGACTTATGCTTTGCTTGACAAAAGGTGCTAGTTATTCGATGTTTAATTTATTAATTAATTTTTATTGATTGCTTGATCAACAATTGATAGGATAGTAAACTGAGATTAATTATGAAAATGTTAGTTTAAGTTGGATGAAGCTTGAATAATGTGTAGCAATTAATATAGGAATATATAATTGTCTCACATAACTCAAGTGAATTGGTGCATAAAACGTTGTTCTTAGATTCTGTTGTGCATAGGAATGTGTTTCATTGAGTCGTAGGACGTATAAACATTGCAGATTCGGAAGAATCCTTTGTAATTTTTGCAATTCTAGTTACTAGTGCACTTTGCCACAACAACGCAATCTGACTACATCACTTGTCATATTTGCAATCCTAACTGATTTATCTAGTTGAGATTCTTAATATCCATCTCATCGAACTTTGTTTCGGTATTTTTACTCTTGTCTTCTTGTACTATTTATTTAATTTTATTTACTTTATTTTGATACATAAAAACACCAAATATTGATTTTAATAGTTAATTTTTACGATACTTTTTAGTATTCCAATCTCCGTGGGAACGATCTTTCTTATCATTATATTACTTGTATGCGACACATGCACTTTCGTATTATCTTATACATCTTTTTGAGAAATAAGTTTTTGGCGCCGTTGCTAGGGATTGGCAACGTTAGAAATTATTCGTAGAAATTGAATTTTGTTTTTATTTAATTTTTGTTTATCTAATATCTCCTTTGTGTCTTTTGTATGAGCAGATTTTGCGACGAGGATATCTTACCCTTAGGTCTCAAAATTGAACGTACTTTCAAATTAAGGAGAGAACAACAAGGTTTCACTCAAATTGAAGAAATGGCAAATGAAGGGGTTGGAAACAATGGTCAAGAACAAAATTTAAACAACACAATCAATGTGATATTTCCAATGGATGACAGAAACAGAGCTTTGAATGAATATGCATTGCTTATGCTAGAGGGGTTGAATCCAAGTATCACAAGATCAAATATTCAGGCAACTCACTTTGAATAAAACCAGTGATGTTTCAAATGCTACAAACAGTTGGGCAATTCAGTGAGTTACCTAAAGAAGATCCTCATCTGCATCTCAAATTATTTATTGAAGTCAGTGATTCATTTAAATGGACAGGGGTGACCAAGGAAGCATTTAGGCTCAAATTATTTCCGTATTTGTTGAGAGATCGTGCTAGAGCCTGGCTTAACTGCTTGCCACCTAATTCTATTGCAACTTGGAATGATTTAGCTGAGAAATTCTTGATGAAAATTTCCCACCAACAAAGAATGCTAAATTGAGGAATGACATCACCTCCTATCAACAATTGGATGGAGAATCTCTATATGAAGCATTGGAAAGTTTTAAAGAATTTCTAAGGAAGTGTCCTCACCATGGTATTCCGCATTGGATCCAAATGGAAACTTTCTACAATGGCCTCAATACTCAAACGAGAACTATTGTTAATGCATCTGCTAATGGAGCACTTCTAGCCAAGTCTTACAATGAAGCTTATGATTTACTTGAGAGGATGGCTAATAATAATTATCAATGGTTAATGGATAGAGTAGCAGCAACAAAAAGAGTGGTTGGAGTGCACGAGATTAATGATGTTACAGCACTTACAGCTCAAGTTTCATCCTTGGTTAATCTGTTGAACAATCAACATATGATAGTAAATGTGAATTCAATCCAAGATTCAGGGATTTATGTGTTTATTGTTCAGGATCTCATGTGTTTGATAGCTGCCCTTCAAATCCAGAATCAGATTGTTTTGTGAGTAATATGAACAAGAACTACAATCCATACTTCAACACTTATAACCCAGGATGGAGGCAACACCCAAATTTCTCTTGGAACAATCAAGGTGGTGGTCAAGTTAATTCTACCATGCCTAACTGACCTGCATTTCCACCAGGATTTCACTAGCAGCCACAAAGAAACAAACCAAGTGAACTATCTAGTTCGTTGGAATCTTTAGTCAAAGAATACATAGCCAAGAATGATGCAATCCTCCAAAGCCAAGCTGTATCAATGAGGAACCTAGAAAATCAAGTGGGTCAGCTTGCTAATGAGCTTAAAAATAGACCACAAGGTACATTTCCAAGTGATACCGAAACTCCGAGTAGAGATGGGAAGGAATTTTGTAAGGCTATTACTCTAAGGAATGGGAAAGAATTAGAGGGACCAATTGGACTGAAAACGAGTCAAAAGGAGAGTATCTCAGTCCAACATAACGAAATAAAAGCACAGGAAAAATCTAGGATAGTTTCAAATACAAAAAATTCTAATACTCCAAATGCTACAGCTTTACTGTAGCAAAGTTTCCAGCAACACATACCACCTCCACCATTCCCTCAGTGATTTCAAAAACAGCAACAAGATCTTCAATTCAGAAGATTTTTGGATGTTCTTAAGCAACTTCATATTAACATTCCCTTGGTTGAAGCATTGGAGCAAATGCCAAATTACGTTAGGTTCATGAAAGACATCTTAACCAAGAAGAGATGGTTTGGAGAATTTGAAATGGTCGCCTTAACAAGCGACAATAGTGCTATGCTACAAAATAAACTTCCTCCTAAGCTTAAGGATCCTGAAAGTTTCACCATTCCATGTTCCATTAGTAATCAATATTTTGGCAAGACTTTTTGTAATTTAGGAGCAAGCATTAATTTGATGCCTATGTTAATTTTTAAGAAGTTGGGTATTGGTGAAGCTAGACCTACTATAGTTTCTATACAATTAGCTGATCGTTCTATTTTTCATCCAGAAGGGAAAGTGAAGATGTTTTGGTTGAAGTTGATAAATTTATTTTTCCTGTGGATTTCATTGTGCTACATTATGAGGCGGACTACAAGGTGCCTATTATTTTGGGTAGACCATTTTTAGCTACAGGCGAACTCTGATTGATGTTCGAAAAGGTGAATTAACAATGAGAGTTCAAGATGAGCAAGTCACTTTCAATGTGTTTCAAGCCATGAAATTCCCCAACAATTTGGAAGAATGTTCATCCATCTCTGTTATAGACTCTTTGGTATTTGAGGCATTTGGACACTGTTGCTATGATATATCAAACACATCTTTGTGGAAACATGAATCAGAATGTGAAGAAAATGAAGAAAAACTAAAATTGGTGGAGGTGGGGTATTATTCTTTCAAAACGAAAAACAAGTTTGAATCCTTAGACTTATCTTCTTGAGAATTCAAGGTTCCTAAACCTTCTTTCATTGAACCACCAACTTTGGAATTGAAACCCCACCTAACTCATTTGAAGTATGTATACCTAGGTGAATCTTCCACTCATCCTATCATCATTTCAGCTAAACTCTCAGAAAAACAAGAGTTTTAGTTACTTGATGTGTTGAAATTGTACAAAAAGGCTATTAGTTGGACTATTGCTGATATAAAGGGTATTAATCCCTCATTTTGTATGCACAAAATATTGCTAGAAGACAATACAAAAAGATCAATAGAGGCTCAGAGAAGAATTAACCCAATCATGAAAGAAGTTGTTAAAAAGGAAGTCATTAAATGGCTTGATGCTGGAATCATTTACCCTATTTTAGACAGCTCATGGGTCAGTCCAGTCCAATGTGTTCCTAAGAAGGGAGGTATGACTGTAGTGGAGAATGCTAATAATGAATTGATCCCTACAAGAGTTGTCACTGGGTAGAGAGTCTGCATGGATTTTAGGAAATTAAATAAGGGCACTAGAAAAGATCATTTTTCCCTTCCTTTCATAGACCAGATGCTAGACCGCCTTGTAGGAAAAGAATACTATTGCTTCCTAGATGGGTACTTCAAATATAATCAGATTGCCATAGCTCCAGAGGATCAACACAAGACAACCTTTACATGTCCTTATGGTACTTTTGCTTTTTGGAGGATGCCATTTGGATTATGCAATGCACCAACTACTTTTCAGAGGTGTATGATGGTAATTTTTACTGATATGGTTGACCAATTTGTGAAAGTTTTCATGTATGACGTTTAAGTATTTAGAGATTCGTATGACTCTTGTTTACGAAATTTGGCTTCAGTTCTACACCGGTGTGAAGAAACCAACCTAGTCCTAAATTGGGAGAAATGCCATTTTATGGTCAAGGAAGGAATTGTTTTGGGACAAAAGGTATCTAAGAGTGGCCTTGAAGTTGATAAAGCAAAAATTGAGACAATAGAGAAATTGCCACCACCAAATTTGGTAAAAGGGATTTGCAGCTTTCTTGGACATGTAGGGTCTATAGGCGTTTTATTCGAGGCTTCTCAAAAATCTCAAAACCTTTGTGTACTTTGCTCGAAAAAGGCCAATCATTTTGCTTTGATGAACCCTGTTTGCAGGCCTTTCTTGAATTTAAGAATAAACTTGTGTAAGCTCCAATAATTGTAGCTCCGGATTGGTTTTAACCCTTTGAACTTATGTGTGATGCTAGTGACATGGCAATAGGGGCTGTTTTGGGGCAACAGAAAAACAAGGTGTTCCATTCCATTTACTGTGCTAGCAAAACATTGCAGGAACCTCAATTAAATTACACAGTTACAGAGAAAGAATTGTTAGTTCTGGTCTTTGCATTTGACAAATTTCGGTCTTACTTAATTGGAACCAAGGTAGTTGTCTACACTGACCACTCTGCAATCAAATATCTTATAGCCAAGAAAGATGCCAAACCGAGACTTATTTGATGGGTGTTATTATTGCAAGAATTCGATTTGGAAATTAAAGATCGAAAGGGGACTGAAAATCAAGTAGCTGATCATCTCTCTAGGTTGGAGCAAAAGGACTAGCGATCAATTGACATTAATGAAAATTTTCCTAATGAACAACTATTTGCAGTTTCTCAAGCTCCAGTACCATGGTATGCATATTTTGTGAACTTTTTGGTGAGTGGATTGATGCCTCCTGACTTGACCCATCAATAAAAGAAAAAGTTTTTCCACGATGTGAAGTTTTATTAGTGGGATAAACCTTTCTTGTTTAAGCAATGTGCCGACTAGATGATTAGGAGATGTATTCCCCAAGAAGAAATGGAGAATGTCCTACAACAATTCCATGCATCTCCATATGGAGGAAATTTTGGAGGAACAAGAACTGCCTCCAAGGTTTTGCAATCTAGATTCTATTGGCCCACCTTGTGCAAAGATGCTCACAATTTTATACTGCAATGTTATAGATGCCAACGAGTCGAAAACATTTTTAGGAAGCAAGAAATGCCACTTAACAGTATTCTAGAAGTGGAATTATTTGATGTTTGGGGAATAGACTTTATGACCATTTCCTTCAAGTTATGGAAATCAGTACATCCTCGTGGTCATAGCTTATGTCTCAAAATAGGTTGAAGCTGCTGCGCTTCCAACTAATGATGCCAAGGTGGTAGTGCGATTCCTCAAGAAAACTATATTATCACACTTTGGAACTCCACGTGCTTTTTTAAGTGATGGTGGAAAGCATTTTTGCAAGAGACAATTTGCCATTCTGCTAGACAAATATGGTGTCAAACATAAGGTGGCCACACCTTATCATCCCCAAACAAGTGGTCAAGTTGAGATCTCCAACCGAGAAATTATGAGAATTCTAGAGAAAATAGTTGGCCCATCTAGAAAGGATTGGTTTATGAGGTTGGATGATGCGCTATAGGCGTATAGGACAACATTCAAAACACCTTTGGGAATGTCTCCTTATAAATTGGTATTCAGGAAGGACGTGTCATTTACCGGTTGAACTTGAACACAAGGCATATTGGGCCATCAAAAAGCTGAATTTTGATATGTAAGTTGTTGGTGAAAAGAGACTAATGCAAATCAATGAGATGAATGAATTCCAAAACCATGCCTATGAAAACGCTAAGTTGTACAAAGAGAAAACCAAACACTCCAAGAAATTTTGAAGTTGGGTAGTAGGTTTTATTATTCAACTCAAAACTAAAAAATTTTCTTAGAAAATTGAAGACTCGCTGGTCAGGACCATTCCAAATTACAAAGATTTTTCATTCTGGAGTAGTAGAATTAATGGAGGAGAAATCCATGAGGAAATTCCAATTTAATGGCCAACGAATTAAGCACTATTGGGGAGGAAGTATTGACCGGGAGCATTCCTCCATTTCACTCACAGAACCATAAATACAAGAAAAGTCGGGCTATCGACTTTAACACAAGCCTCATGGGAGGCAACCCATGTTTCTTGATTTTTCGTTTATGAATTTTAGTTTAGTTTAGTTGTTTGAATTACATTGCTTAGAAGTTTAATTTTTGCATTTTCAGGTCATCACAAGGAGTGTGAGCAGGAGAAAAGCATAGCAGAACCAATGGAAAAAAATATTTTCTCATTGTGTAAAAACTAGAAAATTTTAAAGCTCTACACTGTTCTTCGAGCACACCTAATTAGAGCTGCTTGGGATTGTTTTTAGCAATTCAATTTTTGTTTGAATTGGTATTCAATGGAGGTTTAACAATGGGGAAGTTAAGAGATGGTAAGAAAATTGCTTAAAGGCCCATGAAAATGGAATTGTCACAAAAAAAAAATGCTTGGTTCGGTTACATAAAATGGCTATTGGCCCACACAAGCCCATTCCATCCCAATCCCTCTTTTATGTTGCCCTAGCACCTCACTTCCCACACCCAACCAGACACCCAGAAATCCCTTCCCCCCATTCGATGCTGTGAACACCCATGCCATACCATATACCCACCACACTCCCGTGCATCTGCCACCATATGCCTCCACCACTACAAGCCATACAATACCTCAAGCCATCACCCACTGTCGCCAAGCCATCCACCTTGTTCTCCCTTATCCCAACGCTGCCACTACTCACAAAACGACTCACCACAACTTCAACCCACTTCTCGCCGAGCATCGCATAACTTCAACACACTCTCACCTTCATGGACACCCCCATTGATTCATCAGTTTATCTTGGTCAGTTCTTATTCACCAAACATTTTTGGTTACATATCATTCATCGATAAGCATTCATGCCTCCAATTGGGTAATATATTTGGTTCCAACAACTTTCATTTCCACCGTGCCTGGGTAATTTGTGAACGTTTGGGAATTTGCTTCTTATTATTTTTCTTTGAATGTGCTAAAATATTCATTATGTTGTGGCTTTTGGTGTGGTTGAAATCTGAACTATTTCTACAAATTTTTTTGAGCTCCTGTCTAGATCATATATTTTGTGAACAACTTTAAATAGAATGGGTAAAAAGAGTATTGCTCGAAAAGCCTCCATCGCACAAAAATTGGTTAGCACTAAAGCAAAGGAAATTCATGATGAAATTATAAGTAATAGAACATTGTATGGAGAAAAAGGATTTGTATTCACAACTGGGGACAATTATGGAGTTCCTACTTATATTGCTGTAGTCATCAACAACTTTGGTTGGAAAAACTTCACTGCACAACCAAAAAAGGCTATTGTACCAATAGTTCGAGAATTCTACTCCAACTTCCACATTAATAATCGAGACTAGGCATTGGTTCGTGGAATGGAGGTGTCATTTTTAGAGGAAGATATCAACAAAATCTATCAACTTTCATCCCTAAACAATGATTTTAGCAATTACATTCAATCCATAAATGAACCGGGATGGAATGAAATGCTTCTTCTGGTGTGTGAACCCAGAACTCAGTGCGACAGATCTACACAAGGCACTTTTAAAGTCCATAGAGAATCTCTTCTTCCAGCTGGAAAAATCTGGTACCACTTTCTCAAAACAAGACTTATGCCTTCCACACATGGACAAACCGTGAGTAGGGATTGTCTTGCCCTTTTAGATGCTATCCTTTTGGGAAGGCTTATCAATGTGGGGGGAATAATAGGAGAGCAGATCAGAATGTGTGCCACTAGAAAGTGGGGTAGTTTAATGTTTCCCTCACTCATCACTACATTATGTATGGCATTTGATGTCCCTATTCCTAAAGAGGAAGGCAAACTTAAGGAAAAAGGTGTTATCACAAAGAACACCATTGCTCGGATATTGAGGGAGAAGATTGATGCCCCTCCTACCACCAACAATGAGGCACCCACCACAAAACCTCACGCCTCTTCCTCCACTGTAGAAAACCTTATGGAAAAATGGCTCTCTGCTTTAGAGGTTCAATAGTATGAATTCTTGGAGCAACAAAAATTATTTTGGAAATACACATATGAGCTCGATATTGCCCTGTAAAATAACCTGAGGCTAAACTCTAAGAAATTCTTCTCATTTCCCCAGTTTCCAACACACATTTTTTAGGACGAACAAGAGGCCAATGCTGCTCCACAAGAGCCACCCCCTGCACCGTCCAACCCTCCCATGACAGCACAACATGAGAACTCTGATTCTGCGAACAAGATACAAATTCTAGAGCAACCTGAATCTTCCAACACAAAGGGTAAAGGGAAGCTCTCCTGTCTCAGCAAGGCACTCCCTGTTAGAAGAAGGGTGTTGAGAATTGCTTCCAAATGCAACTAACAACATCATGTTAACCTTGCTGCAACTTTGCTACAGCAACAAGGGCTTTTCTTTCCTTTATCACTTACTTTTGTCTCTTCCTTTTTGTTTTATGTCTGCTCTTTTATTTTTTCTCTTTATTTTACTGTATTCATGAGCATTGAGGACATTGCTTGTCTTAAGTTTGGGGGAGGGAGATTTATCTAATTACTGTGCTGAAATTTGATTTTATGATTCGTGTGCTGCTGTGATTTTATAATGAACTGCTTTTGAAAAAGATGTAAGATGCTCTTAATTTCTTGTTGGTGTCTTTGTTTTCAAAGGAAACTAGCTTGTCAATTTGTTAGAAGAAATATCTTGATTTATTAAAAGAATTGATTTGATTGAGTGTTAGTTGAAAAATTTTGTGAACTTATTTTAAAATATACACCCCACAACTCATGTGCACCATCACTTGGTTTGCCTTGTCTGTTATGGACCTTCAATGAGGAGAGTTTATAGGAGAGCTTACGCCTCTAGAATTGGTTTAGAGAGTTTCTCAAGGCCAAATCCTAGAAATTTTACTAGCCATTGAAATGATTGAAGCCTTATTTGGAATCAATTGTGCTTTCAAGCTAACCTTGATTTACAGTTTAATTCCTTAATACACCTGATTTGAGCCATATTTAATCAACATCTGTTCATTTTAACAGCTACATATTAACTTAGCCCTGCTCTAATTGCACATCCTTCCAGTTTTACCTCACAAGTGTTTTACTATTTTTGTGAATTGTTTTGGAAAATGAGGTATAACTAGAAATAAAGAAATTCATGCTATTTAAAGGGTTGTTAGTGTGTGGAATATCAGTTGTGCTTGATTATATTACCTCTCTTATTACATAAAAAAAATAGAGAGCTTTGCTGCAACATTGCCGCAACAAAGTCTCCAGTAAAACAATTTCATGTTACATGAGGAGAGCAATTTGATGCTCAAAGTGTAGTTATCTTATATTTGATTTTATTATCATAAAAAAAATTTGAAGAAAAGTTTGGAGGTGTCCACTTAAATGAATAAAGATTCTAAAAAGTTCCTGAATGGTATTTGCACTTGTGAAATATGAAACCTACATATTACCTTCACCTCACCATAATCCAAGCCTCACATTTCAAGCTTTATTAAGTCCTTTTGATCTTTGGTTAGCAAATATCTACATTAGTGGAGAGGGACTCAAAAGACCAACAAATGGAAGCACGAATTTAAGTTTGAAGAACATAGCTCACCTAAGTCTAGAGGAAGTATCTGATGATGAACTAGGAGACATCACACACGCATGGGTTATTTTGGAATGAGTTTGAAATATTTAAGGCTAGCATTTGAGAAAAATCAATTTGGATCATGAATTTGAGATTACTTCTTTCTAACTTTGAAACAAGTTTAGTTTATCTATTAGGTTTACATTTATATTTTTAGTGTAGATTGAGACTCTTGTCTTCCTTTGTCACTTGCCAATCATCCTATAATTTATTGATTGAGGACAAGCAAGATGCTAAGTTTGGGAGAGTTGATAACTAATTTATTAGAATATTATTAACTTTTATTCATAAATATTTGCTTGTTTATTTGAGAATATTTGCACATTATACTCATTTATATAATATTTGTGAAATTCGTGGACTTAAGTAAATTCTTTGTTATTAAATCCAAATTAATCGGGAAGTTCATTAAAAAGAGTTATATTTTGATGTCCACTCATTAGATTTTCATTTGCTTCTTCATAGAGAACATAGAAAATAGCAAAGAATGCATAACTCAACTTTGCCACAGCATTGCTACAGTAGTGCCGCAGCAAAGTCCATCTGGAAAGACAACGTGGATCTGGAAATAAATAACATAAACTGATTTGAACTTTTAGCAAAAGGACAATATTGGGCATTTAATAACTCACCTTTTTAGGGATAATTTTGGAAGTCAACACAAGGAAACTACTTCAAATTAAACCTAGGGTTTAAGATACAATTGGCGGCTGATTAAAAAACACACAGAAATTGACAAAGAAGAAAAGGAAGATCACACAGAAGGCAAAAATTATGGGCAGCAATATAAAGTAGAAAAATAGAGGAAGAACAGCGAGAATAGAGCAGTAAATTGGAATCTGGAAAGAGCCCAATTGAAGGATTGATTTGCAAGGAGTTTTAGTGAGGAAAGCAAGAAAGAGACAAAGATTTATAATCCAATTGATCTAGGGTTGAGTAAAGGGATTTATTCATTTATTCATTCTTTTATTATTATTTGATTGTTTTCAATTCCCTAAAACTAGATGGATCTGATTTTGAACAATTATAAATTGATGTTTGATTTCATAAATATAATTGGCTAATTTTATTACAGTTAGGGATGTGGATGTGCAAGTGTATGTAGTCTTTATTCTTTAATTTTAAAGACTTGTCCTTTACTTGACAAATGGTGCTAGTTATTTGATGCTAAATTTATTGATTAATTCTTATTGATTACTTAATCAAAAATTGATAGAATAGTAAATTGAGATTAATTTTGAAAAAGTTAGTTTAAGTTGGATGAAGCTTGAATAATGTGTAGCAATTTATATAGGAATATATAATTGTCTCACATAACCCAAGTGAATTGGTGCATAAAACGTTGTTCTTAGATTCAGTTGTGCATAAGAATGTGTTTCATTGAGTCGTAGGATGTGTAAACATTGCAGATTCGGAAGAATCCTTTGTAATTTTCGCAATTCTAGTTACTTGTGCACTTTGCCACAGCATTGCTACAGCAACGCTGCAGCAACGCAATCTGACTACATCACTTGTCACATTTGCAATCCTAACTGATTTATCTGCTTGAGATTCTTGATATCCTTCTCATTGAACATTGTTTTAGTAGTTTTACTCTTGTCTTCTCATACTATTTATTTAATTTTATTTACTTTATTTTGATATACAAAAACACCAAATATTGATTTTAATAGTTAATTTTTACAATACTTTTTAGTATTCCAATCTCCGTGGGAACGATCTTTCTTATCATTATATTACTTGTTTGTGACACGTGAACTTGCGTATTATCTTATACACCTTTTTGAGCAATAACTAATTCCTAGTATGTAGTGGGTGGTTTTTACTCATTGATAAACCGTTGGTGAAGAGGCAAAATTTGGTTTGATTCAAGTTGAGAGGGAATTTTTGGAAAACTTTTCTTTTCTATGCTCAATGATGGAAACAGATCAAAGAGAGGTGATTGAGGCCCAACATGGTCTCCGAATCACCAGTTAAACCGTTGAAAGCCCTATCATGGGGCCAAATGTTGAAGAGGTAAGATTTCCTTACCATTGCTGGCGTGGTGGTCACAAGGAACAACTAGTGAAGAGGAAGGAAAGTTGAAGAAGAAAATGACAGAAAGGAAAAGCCTTGTGGTTACAATGAAACATGGGAAGGTATATAGCAAGTGGGCTTCTAGGGTTCACTCTATAATGGCCTTAAGCCCAATATATGGCCCATCTATAGTGGTAGGCTAAGTATATGTCCAAATAGCCGCCTCCATGCCTCTATTTTCATAATGAACCAATAAATTCCCAACATTTTCTTTACCAAATTTATCCATCAGCTTTGTCACACCTTGTACAATCATAAATTCATCATTTAACCGAAAAACATAATCTATATTGCCATTGCTACTACCTTTAGAATTGGAACAATCAATTTTTTCTTCTAATGAGGAGAAGAAATAGTCACTCCCTTTCTCTTAAAATAAACCACGCTATGTCCTTTTCCTTTATGAGAGGATAATTTGGGAAAACCAAGAGCGGCAGAACCTTACACTGAGTTCGAATTGGACTGAGAATACTCCAATCTTTGATTAAGTTGGGATTGTTGGAATTTGAATAAAATAGTAAACATATGTTCAGCTAAGGATGAAGCATGAAAGAAAGTTCAATTATATACAACACTTGCCACATGGAAAATTTGGGCTCTATGAAGAATTTTTGTTGACTTGCTTATATTGATCCGTATATCAAAACCAATAGCCTGGGATAATATCTTGAAATGCAAAATATCATCTATAAGTTCCTCACCAAAGCCTTTAACCCACTCACAAATAAAAGGCATGAATTCATTTATGTCTGATTGTTTTGCAACAACATCCACTTTCTGTATTTCATTATAAATTCTAGAAGCTTTAAGAGAAAGGCTTCTTTCTGAGTAATTGAAATAAAACATTTATTACCCTGATCTAATTCATGATTAAAATTTTAAGTTGTCGGTTGGGAAGGACCAACACCATGGATATCAACATTAATTGGATTAACTTAAATAGGAGTAATTGTTGCTTTGTTAAACCAAAAATGGGTTGTAGGGGACATATCCTCAAAACCCACACGTAGCCAATCACCATAAATAGGAACTAAAATAGAAGGTACAAGTTGAAACTTTTTCTCTTCCCTAAGTTCACAGTCCTTTGTAAAATGAGATAGAACACCACACTTCAAACAGAAATTTGGTAACTGTTCATTTTTTAAGTCCATCCAAAATTTGTTTGAAAGAAGATTTGTGCCTTCCACAATTTTCCTGGTAACTAGGCAGCCAGTTGCTAAAGGCTCATCCATTTTAATCTCAACTCTGAATTGAAGGTAGTTACAAGAGAGTAATAAGTCATCATTTGTATATTTCACTTGAATGAGACTACCAACCAGACCTGCTAGAGAAATTGCATTTGTAGAGTGCATTCTAGCAAAATGAATACTAGAGGCCCTCACTTAGAATGCTGTCATTGAGCCTAAATTAATTGAAAGAGTTAAATCTTCTTTTTTGTTCTGAAGAAGAAAGAGGATTAAACTCACATATGTTGGAACAAACTTGAATATAATTCTGATTGTACTAGCACCTCATGTAATCAATCAAACACAGAAATATAATCTGACAAACCCATTTAGGCTCCGTCCTTATATCATCAATGAGTTACTTAACACAACTACTCGGTAGCAAACAATTCACTATGTATAAAAACAGTTTATAAATCGATAAATGTATAGACGAAAATACCTCTACAGGTTGAGACATGAGCCCTAACTGCTTCTATGCTGCTTTTGTCTATTGTCTCCATAGTAACTTTGATTCGATCTGAATCTAACTCTCCTCTAGAGCCCTACCATGTATTGTGGTACAATCAATAATGGTCAATATATGTGAATCCTAAGGTAATGGAAATCCAGCCCATGTACATAAAATGCAATATAAATCTTGATTTAAAATTCATATTTTAATTTACCCAATCAAAAACAATTTTTGTAAATCACTCAACGAATCACCAATATTGAAGCACACTTAAAGTATTGATGATCCAGACTTTTAAAAACAATTTTCCCACTAAAATTACAAGTTTTAAAATTGCTAGAGTTTTCCATGTTTTATAATTAATTTGAAAAATAAAATAAGATGGGTTGTCAGTACCTTGTTGAGCACCTCACCAACCACCTCAGCTAGCTCTCACTAACCACTTTGACGAGGATAAAAGGTAACAACAACAAATTTGATCTAATCTGAATCTAGCTCTCCTCTAGAGCCCTACCATGTTGTGTGGTACAAACAACGATGGTCAATATACGTTAATCATAAGGTAATGGAAATTCAACCAGGTACCTAAAATGAAATATAAATCTTAATTCAAAATTCATATTTTAATTTACCCATCCTAAAACAGTTTTTACAAATCACTCAATGAATTACCAAAATTGAAACACACTTAAAGTATTGATGATCCAAATTTTCAAAAATGATTTTCAACTAAAAATACAAGTTTTAAAATTGTTAGAATTTTCCCATGTTTTATAATTAATTTGAAAAATAAAATAAGGAGGTTGCTGGGTGCCCCGCTGATCCCCTAACCAACCACCTCGACCTGCTCTCGTTAATCATTTTGACAAGGATAAAAGGTAACCTCAACAAAGGTAAACACCGCAAACCATTGTCAATTATCTCATTGACAACCTCATCGACCATCTTAAGGAGCACCTCAACAAGTTATAAAAAACTTGTTTTTTGAATGAAAAACTTTACTAAGTAATTTTCTATAAATACACGCAATTAGTAAAAATCCCATGAAAAGAAAAACATAACTAAACATGCAAACTACATGCTCCCAACTAACCAGTGGTGCGTGTATCATAAAAACATACAAAGTGCTCAGTTTTTATGTGAGTGTGTGTAATTCTAAGAGAAAATACTAAGTAAACTAAATACGCGTTGGCATACAGGAATGCCAACAAATATATAAAGGACTTACATGACTTATAATATCGCCTTTTGGTTTTCTGTGGAAAAATAATGCACAACCTATACATACAGCGTCAAGCATAATATATCTATGCAAGTTGATATAAAGAAGTTATTTCCCATAAATAAACTTCGAAACACAACCTAGACACTCCCAACCCACCAACTCCATATGCATCCATTTTTTTTGCTCCATCCCTTTTCATGAATCAAAACATCTATCAAGACGCAAACTCAAAGCTGCATGTCTAAACTCTAGGTCCACCTCTAGTTTCTAGCTACACCTATATCCTACACACATGACAAAAAAACAACCATGAACGTATCATGCAGACCTGCATGTAGTCTAACCAAATACTAATGTGTTAATCCTATACAGGTACACATCGATAGGCTAAGCATAATCAAACATACAACAACTCCCCCTAAACTCCTACAACACCCCTCATGAATATGCAAACCAGATAAACATGATGTAGTGCAACCTGGACTCACATCCCTATGTAGCAAGCATACAATTGTGCAACAAAAACTTTGCCCCATTTTTGACACAAAAAGTCAAAGGAACACCCGTATATGAGGGAGAAAGGGTATACAGTATGTAATAATCCTACACATTGATTCAACCAGTAGAGACATATTAACGCATTCAAACACACATAACAACCATAAATTTTCTTTCCATTAATAAAATTTGAATACAAAGTTTATTTAAAAATAAAGACTACAATACATAGAAAGACAACGAAAGACATCAAAACTCTCATTCACCCTCTCTCTCATCATCAAAAGAAGCTTGACGAGTATCAACTCCAAACTCCCTACGGTCCCTTCTTTTTCTCAGCCACTAGACTGTGGTGATGAATTCTTGGTCTACCTTTAGAGCGATGCAGAAAGTTTGGGCTCACAACAACTGAGTGAATATGAGAGATACTCATACCCACTAACTGTCTGGCTAAGGGTCGAGAGCCAAAATACCTAGGAGAACCATGCCAAGGAGACAATTTCTTCAATTTGAAAATCCTCTCCTAATCTAAAGCAACATATGTCAAAAGAATCATTGCTCCTAATGATCTACATTATGGTAATGAGTTAACGTGTCCAAGCACTATTAATAGACGCCTACTTTAGATAACTGCTAAGATGGGGAAGGAAGGGTATGAGGAATAGAAAGAGTAGGAACAAACTAAAAGACACTCTAAGAAGAAGAAGAACATAGTTCAGAGTGGCTAAAAATAGAAGGACTCAAAGAAGGAATTACCCTACCAAGTAATCAGATAAGGATAATGAAAGGTTGAGGGAGTCGATGTAGCAGAATGAAAAATGATGGTTCAGTAAATCATGCCGGCAAGATCTACAGTCTCAATGTTAAGAATAGCATAAAGAATGTGAACTCTAGAGACAAAAATGGAAGAATCATAAGGACAAGGATGAATTCTAGCATTCACAATATTGTTGAGAGGTCGACTAGGTGCTGATTCTTTAAAGGGAAAGTGCACCTCCACTTTACCCATAGGTAGGTAGGGCTAGCTAATTTGTCAATCATCTTAGTTATAGTTGATAAGTGCTTGAAAAGCACTAATATTTCATGATTTACTACATTTAATTGTTTAAAAATAGATTTGTATATTGTTTATTCGATTATTTTCATAAATCTATCAATTCGGAATCACGGGTATGTTTTAGTATATTTCAAGTATTTTTAGCATCAAATGAGTTGAATGGTGCAAACACGCAAAGACGGAACACTTACGGGGCTTGGACCATAATTTACGGGCAAAATGAGTCAAAATATGTAAGCCATACATGACGAGCCAGCACATATGTAAGGGGGTACATGTGAAGAAAGAAAAGGCAACGCGCGATGCGGCGGGAAAAATGTATGCCGCGGCGAGCACCTCTCGTTTTTTGACATTATTTCCAAATTTTGTGTTGCGTCGTGGCGGGGAATATTATATGCCTTGGCGCGCCTATTCCTATTGTAATCAGAAATTGTGTAACCCTTTACATCTATAAATACCCCTTTAGAGTCAATTGTAAATACAACTTTTATACACTTCAATTTTGAGAACAAGCAAGAGATTCAACCAAATTTTGGGAGATTTTTCACACTCAACGAAGCAAGGGAATCAATTCGAAGAATCCAAGAAAACCATTGACGATCGAAGATCAAGCTTTTGGAGAAGAACGCCATCCAATCCAATAGCGGTATTTAGATCTAGGGTTTTCTTCTTGTTATAGAATTCCACTTTGCTTCTTACTTCTTTGAGTGTATGTTCACATTATATTTGTCTATGAATTTTAATATGAACATGAGCGGCTAATTTCATTATGGGTCTTTAGTTTGTGTTGCCATATTTGCTAGAATTGTTGTGGTGAATGTTTTATTGTTTTGAAATAAATAAATTTACCTTTTGATTAAGAGCATGTTTAGATATTTAATTGTGAATTTTCATGGGCCAATTTGAGATTCATAGTTAGGTTGAAAAATTTGAGAATTTAGTTTTAGGAATGTCACCTTAACTATATTTTGAAAAACTTAATCAAAGCTTCAAATTAGTGACTTAGTCATAGCATTAGTTTGATTGACATATTTTCCTTGCGCATAATTTGGTTGCTAATTGATATACCCAATTGTAGGATATTATTTAGTTAATCAACAAAGAGAATTGCCCGATCGTAAGAATTTTTGTAATTAAAAGGAAAGCCGGTAAAAATTGTTTATTAGAACGTTCATGTTATTTCACCATAACTTTTCGATGCAAGCATGACCAACCAAACTAAACGTCCATACATCCTCCATTGATATTCAAAATCTATTTGAGTTAATTGTGAACTTGCGTAATTGTTTTCATTAATTGTTCGTTACCATTGATCTTGCTACAAATTACACTTTGTTTACAGTTTTACTAGGTTTAAGATTCTAGTTATTTAGTGTTACTAGAACTCTATTTAATTAGTGTTTTAATTGCTTTAGGACTCTAATTTGATTAAGAAAAAGGTTGTTTAGAACCATTACAATTCCTTGAGAGACCGACCACGGAGGTTTGCTTATCACTTTCTACGAGTGATTCATACACTTACGAGTACTATAATTTGCACATCAATAGTACAAGAAGTGATGTTTTGAAATTCTTCAAGAAGATCATCACTGATGAGATTTTAAAATTCAAAAGGAATGAAGGGAAAGGAAGGGTTATCCACGACAGAAAGAGACAATGTCTAAATGAAATCGTCTCGAGAGAAGGTAATCTCACATCCTTGCAAGAAAAGTAGCAAAAAAATGATGAGTACAATAAGGACCAATTGTAAAATAAAAATCCTGAGCAATAGAAGAGTTAAAACAATAATTGAAAGAATATAAATAGGAGGAACATTTCATTTATCTACGTACTATTTTATTCTTTAAATAAATAATAAAATTCCTAATTATTCATGTCCGCTTAAAATTTAGTATATTGGTGTATATACAAAGGATTGATTTTAAGTGAAATAATTAAATTGTCTGTGATGATTAATTAAAATTTACATAATGGGATCTTTAATTAAGTCATTAGTATGGCCTATATCCATTTGGAATGGAATAACCCTTGCCTGGGGAAACTAACCTCCACTAGGTCCATAAATAGGGTCTTATGGATAGGAAAAGGGCAATTCTAAATGGAAAGTCAAACGCAAAGGGTATATCATCAAAGATGTGGAGCAAAGAAGTTGTTACTCCTCCAAAAGCAACAGTTGGAGTCAGAATCTAAGAAGCAACATTGTTGCCTTGATGTTTGACTGAAGGACAAAAAGCTAAAGATCTAGAAGAACTATGCTTGGAAGGATGATGTTCCACTATGAATATACAGTCTCTTAATTGCACCAATCACTACTTGATGATGGTGAAAAACTCGCTAAATTGGTGACACCAGGAGTAACGGTAGTAACCTTTTGCTTTAGAGAAGTGACCTCCTGCCACAGTAGGCAACAATGTATACTAGTGATTGGTAGGAGAAGAAAACATAGGAGTAGGTGTGTCAGTAGAAGTAGAAGCACTCTAAGAAGAATGAGAATGCGAATAGCAGTCTCATCAGGATGAGTTAAACAATGAAAGAAAAAGGCTATGAAGATATTTTTTTGTACACAATAAGAGAGAGGTTATTAAAAATTGTTGTGCCCTAATGAGAAGTTAGACAGACATATTAAAGGGTAGAAGAGGTATAGAAAAGGTCTAAGAATGATGATATAAAGATCATACTCATCAGAGAGTATTGTGACTAGAAAGTGACCATGATAAATGGTGCTAGAAGAGGAGTGAGAACGAGGATGGTCACAAGCATTCACTATACCAGTGAGGTGACAGTTGGGCGCTCTCTTATTCATGGTGAGAGAACTACTCGAATAACAAGCGAATTATGTCAGCCTTGGAAAATGGTACAAACTGTCCAAGTAAGAGGAAAGTTGCATAAAAAAAAAATGAATTATGATAGTGGGGCTATAACTTCATAAAAAACTTAAACAAAAGAGTGATCATAATTGTTTTCAAGAGAGAAAAGGGAGAGCCAAAAAAAGTAAGAAAGTGTTTCTTGGATGGCAGGAAAGTCACCAATCCAAACTTTTGCTCTGGCACAAAGGTTGGAGAGTGGGAACCTGAAGGTTCACCTTGCTCATTTTTCTTCCTTAAATGATTTGGGGCCACTGAAAAATGAAGAGAGGAGGCTCAAGTAGGGGTAAAAATTGTAGAAATATTTGTTACATGGCATAGAAAACAAGGATGCAAAGGTTGAAGTTTGAAGAGATGTAGAAAAATGAAGGTGATAGACAATTATAGAGAAATAGGAGCTTGCCGATTAATCTCACTGAGGGGTTGGTGGGACCATAGCGACTGTATAAAACACTCATTCAAGGAGATTTCGTTGAGGGGTCAGTGAGGGATTCGAAGAACACCTCAAATGAGAGAAAATAATATTTTAAAGGTATTTTTGAGAAACTTTTAAAATGAATATTGTATTTTTTTAAAAATTAACAATAAAGATAAATAAAAATAACAAAAATAAACAAAAACAAAGAATAAAGTACAAACAAAAATTTTGTACGTAAAAAGAGAAAAGAAGAATAAACTTAACTCAACAAGTTCACAAGAAAGAGTAATTAAACTTACATCCCTCCATTTAGAAAAGTGTTTATAAGGAGCAACGGTATCAAATTGCAATCTTTGGTTCACATAATCATGAGGAGTATGAAGCACTCATGGACCTTTTTTAATAGAAATTGTAGAGAACCAGTTGAGTGGTCTTCATGCACATAACTAGGTTGGCTTTTACAAGAAATATTTTTCCTTTTGCATAATTCCAACAATACATAATGTACCCAGACTATACATGCTTAAGTAAACCACAGTAATTGCAACTCGTGTAATCAGACTGAGGAGAGTGAAAGGTGATCTCATTGATATGCTCCTAGTGTACCTATGGCACTAGTTGGCAATATCGCTAAAAGTACCACATAGAAAACAGGAATGTACAAAAACTTGAGAGAAACAGGGTCTTTGACTTTGGAGAGCAGTATGAGGAGGAGAGGAAGAGGAAGCAGCACCAATATTAACTCTCAGACAAGGATGAGTAGTTAACTTCTCACAGTGAGGCCTCAAATGCCCATGTTCACCACAATGGTGACAAATAGGTAGAAAACGTTTAGTCATGAGCAAGAGACCATTACTGCACAATGAGAAAAAATAGAAGGACATGAGGTTTTCACCTACTAGTCAAGCATGGCTGGTACCATGATATTGACTTACATTCTAGGATCAACAACCACTAGCTTGATGAACTTTGGTGCAACATTGGTAGAGGTAGAAATTCCTTCTCCATAACCCAACCCATATTTATCACTAGGTGCTTTATTGTTGCTCAAGACTTCATCCAATTCCTAAATACCCAATATGAGCTTTTTCAAAGTACTCTTGCACTGTGCAAACTCCTCTTTCAACTTGGACTGTTTATTGCCCAAAGTTCATATGAGGTATTCCTTTTCCTTTATTAAAGCCTCTAGGAATTCAGTAGAGTAGCCTAGATTCTTCACCTTTTCTTGGAGTATCTCTAATTCATCATCCCTTTCAGATAAAGTATATGCTAAATACTCCTTGTTACTTTCTAAACCAGCCACCTTCTTTCTTAGAAGAGTATTTGGTCACTTTTTCCTCATACAAGTTTGAATTGACAATCCTTTGAGTCACTTGACTTGAATCCAACTTTTTCAGCTCTTCATCTAGATGCTTCATCCTGGAACAATTTGAGCTACACTCAACCTAAAAATCATTGTAAGGTTTCTGAATATACATCATCCTGCTCAAGATTGATAGTGGATTTTTTCTCCTCAAAAGTCGGTTTTAGCACACTCAACTCTTTTTATTTCTTTTCAAGGCTTTCGTAGGTCCTTTTCTTCTCTTTCTTAGACTTGATATACTCCCTAAGAAACTCAACCTTATTGTCCTCATCATCTTCAGTAAACCTTCTAGCCTTGGGGGTTACAATGGCAGGTCCCTCTATAGGCTTTGAAGCCATAAAGGCAATGAAGTTACTTTCATCCTTATCAATACTGCTGCTATTCTCTAAAATAGTAACCTTGACCTTATCTCTATCTTTCCTAAGCAATTAACAACAATATGTCTAGGCTTTCTTCACTTGTAACACTTGATTTGATTAACATGGCTCCTACTCTTGTGTTTGTTTACTTCATCATCAAAGCTATCAGCTTTCTTCCCTAATATTGAGTCACTTTTATTCGAGCTATCTGTTTTGGTCCCACTAGAAGAGTTCTTCTTGCTTCAAAAGGACTTGGTGAATTTCTTGGTGAGCAAATCCATTTCCTCTTCATCTGGGCTATAACTATCATCACTGGCCACAAATTTACAATTTTTTTTATTGCTTCCACTTTCCCTTTTGGACTTGAGAGCGATGCTCTTTCCTTTATTACCAACAACCTGCCCTTTCTAAGGAAGGTAGTGGTGGATCTCATAATCTTAGAAATCACTAATCAACTCATTAATCTTAAGCTCTCCTTGCTTGTAGAAAATTTTGAGAGTAGTCACTTTCTCCCTAAATTGAAGAGGGACACTAGTAAGTACCTCTTCAACTTACTTCTCTTCGTATATGGAATGACCAAGGTTGTATGAAGAGTTTACTAAATCTAAGAACTTTGCATAGAAATTGTGGAAGGTTTCATCTTCTTCCATTTGTAACAGCTCAAAATCTCTATACAAACAAATCACCCTTGGTCTCTTCAATGTAGAGGTACCCTCATGCATGATTTCTGGAATGTCCCAAGCTTCTTTCGACAACCATCATGCTTGGATTCTTTTGTATTCATATGTAGTGATGGCTTTGGTGATAGCATATAGACATTTGTTGTTCCATTCAGATTATTTACTTTCATCCATTCAATTGTCAGTTTATGAATGACTGTATTGTTAACAAGGGCTTAGGTAGGATATGTCAAACCATTTTCAAGAAGGTACCAGCCATCGTCTCCTTATGAGCACAAAGAGGTGCGCACATGATACTTCTAATAGGCATAATTTAGTTTGTTGAAGAGAGGAGATCTATTTACTAATCCTCCTTCATCAAAATCCATCCAAGTGAAAGTGTGTGAAAAAAGGGAGATAGATATAATCAACATTCGAGCGATTAAGCCCAAAAAGGGTATACTTGCTCAGTTACCATTTCAAAGAGTTCGAGGACCGATGCACAACCGTGGCAAGAAGAGATTGACTCCTTAGGACTCACCCTGATCACATGAACAGCAAAAACATGATAAAAAAGTGAAGTAATAAAATGAAAAGAAGAGAGATAACAACAACCAAAAATATTAAACAAGCCAAACTAATAATGTAATACAACAGACAAGGCATAACCAAATAGATATAGAAAAGGAAATCATGTGATATACAAAAAGTAAAGTTAGAAGGAAAGGATTTCCACTCACAACCAAATCCTCTAATGTGGGAATATAATTGGACATAACTCTAATTGTACTAACATAGTACGTGATCATGCAAACTCAATAATATGACATGGTAAACCCACAGAGGTACTGTCCCTATGTGGTAATATCCATAAGTATTAAGGCAGCCACTTGACAGCAAGTAATTCATTATGTAAGTAAATCAATAGTTTACAACCTAAAGACGACATAAACTAATACCTCATATAGTTTGATCACTAAGCTCAATGGCCCTTAAGCTACCCACGTCTGTTGTCTCCATAGCAACTGCGATCCAAGTCCAAATTCGGCTCTCCTCCAAAGCTTCATCACCTCGTGATGTGGTACAATCATCAATGGTCAGTATTGTGAATCCTAGGGTAATGGCAATCTCATGCATATGTACCTAAATGCAATTTACATCTTTGTTATTAATTCAAATTTTAATTAACCCAACACGAAAATGATATTTCCAAAACCACTCAATGAATCACCAATAATGAATCACTCAAAGTATTGATGATACAAAATTTTAAAAATAAATTTTCAATTACAAAATGCCAAAATTTCCTCACAACTTTTAATTAATTTGAAAACTAAAATGAATGCGGTATTTATAGAAAACTTTTGACTTTCTAGTAAACCTCAGCGATCACTTTACCGAACACTTGGTAATCACATCGGCGAGCCCTTGCTAATCACATCGACAGAGTAATAGCTGCCAAACCTTCCTAACCCATCACTGTCACCTCGTGAACTGCTTAGCATGCTCCCTCTGCAAGCACATCTACGAGATCAGAAGTAGTCATTTTCTTTTAAAAAATTGTCACTTAATTTTTTACAAATACCTGCAATCAATTAAAAACAAATGCAATGCAAAAACATAACTTAACATACAAGTTACATGTTCGCAACTACCCCGTAGTTTGTATATCATGCAAACAAAGTGTTAAGTTTCATGTGAGTGTGTGCAATATTGAATCGACAGTAAATAATCTTATATAGAGGAAGACAAAACACTAAATAAATATACAAATTTCAAATTTTACACACGAGAATGCCAACCTAAAAACATGACTTAAACGACTTACACAATTATTTTTAGTATAAAAAAGAGATAATAATTATTTTTTAAATAAAAAATAGATAACTACTTAAGAAGATAACTATTACTAACAACTACTATATTCATATGGATAATAGATAATAGAAAGAAGAATAATCAAACTGAAAGAAGTTTTACATGAGAGAACGTACACTTCTATTTCACTACGGTAAAAATGTTTTGTTTTGTTTTTTATTTGCAAAACAAATATAAAATATGAAACACAAAAATAATTATAATCATAGAAAAATTAGAAAATGTGATGAGAATTATTTTCTGACTTATATAATTAAATAAACATATTTGTTTAATTATTGTAAATAATTAAAATAATTGATAAAAATTATCCAGATAATCCTTCCAAGAATAAGTTAATTTTGAGAAGGGATTGATTTACAAAAGCAATGACAAATGTTAAAATAAATAAAAAATTTGTTCAAAATACAAATGAGTAAGAATAAAATTTTACAAAATAAAAAATGACACATAATATATAGTTATAATATATATATAAGAGGTGAGCAACAATACACACGTACTGGTAAATTTGACAATTATTTCCTATCAACACAATGTCGAGATAAATAGAAAAGTTATAAATATTTAAGGCAAAATAGGAAAGTAAATCAAAACTTAATATGTAGCAATATCATACTAAATTAGTATCCTTTTTTAGCTTTCTTATTTCTAGTATAAATACATGTATTTTGTATGAATCAAACATCAAGAAATATATAAATATTTTATCCATATCATTTCAACATGGTATCAGAGCCTACTAAGGTTCTGTAAATCGAAAAAACAAAAAAAAATCAAAAAAATCGCCGACAACTGCCGCTCATCCACTGCCACCACCAACCAAAAACAAATACAAACTACCATATCCACCACCCAAAACCATCAAGCACTGTCCACCACCTAAACTCGCCACCCTGCCAAATCACAAACCCAACGCGGCACCCACAGCCACTAGAATCGCCCTTTCAACACCAGCCAACCCACCCAAACCGACTTGCCCAGCAAATCCCACCATCCATTACACGAAATCACTCATAAAAACCACCCATAAAAAACCCAGAACGCACGGCTTCCATTGAGCCATTACACGAAATCACTCATAAAAAACCCACCTCGTGACAACGATCTACCGTCAGCTTCCATTAAGCCAACGCTGCCTGTTACCATCAGCTTCAACACTGACAACCATTCAGCGAAGCAGATCCCACAACTCAGCGCTGCGCCGCCCACCAACAGCCACTCATCGAAGCAGATTCCACCACTTAGCACCCACTAGCGTCGCGAGCCACCACAACCTTCGCCCACCAGCGTCGGCAATCCTAGAGACTCATTTAGAGTAAAAAAGGGATTTTGTTTGCTGCTTATATTAAAAAAAAAACACGGATTTTACTTCTTGTTAAAAAAAAAGAGAAATAAAATGAGTGACCACATTGAATCCTCGAGATTGGTAATATCTGCGAATAATATTGGTAAGGCTTTAAATAGTTCTACCTCTGTTTTGAATAATACATGGATAATTGATTCAGGTGCAACAGATCACATGACAAATGATGCTAGACATGCTACATCCCTTCGACCCTCTACCAAACATTTTGTCTCTATTGCAAATGGTAACCCCAATCATTAGGGAAGGCTCTTTAACTCTGACTGTTACATTAAAATTAGAGTCTGTTTTAGTTGTTCTACCTTTAGATTATAACCTTTTATCTATTTCTCAAATAATCACTGCCTTATCTTGTGTTATAATTTTTTGGCCTAAGTATTGTGTGTTTAAGGACATCAATACCAGAAAAACGATTGGTTGTGGTATTCGATGGGGGCAACTGTATTACTTAGATTTGGACTCAACGAGTATTAAAAGCTCACAACAAGCATTGGCAGTTGTTAGTTCTGAAAAAAAAAAAGGAAAGGAATATGGTTGTGGCATCGCCGTTTTGGACATGCTTCATTTGGTTATCTAAAAAGGTTATTCCCCAGTTTATTTTTAGTAGCTGATGTTTTGAGCTTTCACTACGATGTTTGTGAACTTGCACAAAGTCATCGTGCTTCATTTCCATTACGATTGAACAAAAGTCCACTACCTTTCATGACTATTCACTTTGATGTCTGGGGTCCATCTAAAGTTACTACTTTGGGTGGGGCACGGTGGTTTGTAATGTTTATTGATAATTATACAAGGATGACATGGCAATGCTTGATGAAATCTAAGAGTGAAGTGAATTCGTTATTTCAAAGGTTCCATAAAATGATTGAAACTTAATATCGTGCAAAGATTCAAGTTCTTCGGAGTGACAATGGTGGAGAAAACCAGAGTATTGAGCTTTAACAATTTTTGGAGACACAAGGAATGATTCATCACACAACTTGCTCTTACACACCACAACAAAATGGGGTGGCAGAGCACAAGAATAGACACTTGTTGGTCATGGTCCGAGCTTTATTAATTGAAATCTGATGTGTTAAAATGTGTACTCGCAAGTGTACGAATCACTCGTAGTGAAGTGATAAGCAACTTCCAAGGTCGGTCTCTCAAGGAATTGCAGTGGTCTTAAATAACTAGCTTTTTAATCTAAATGGAGTTCTAATGAAAATAAAACACTAATTAAATAGAGTTCTAGTGAAACTAAAACTCTAAGTAACTAGAATCCTAATGCTAATAAAACTGTAAAAAGAGTTTGTTTGGTTTTGGTAACGGGAACAATTATACGAAAATCACACGAAATTGCAATCAAACAATCAATTCAATCAAATCAAATATCAATAGAGGATGTATGGACGTTTAGCTTGGTTAACCATGTTTGCATCGAAAAGGTATGGTGATATGCATGAACGTCCTATATGAATTAAACTACCGGCTTTCCTTTTAATTACGAAACTCCTTTTGGCCGGGGTAGGTTTCTTTGTTGATTAACTAATTAACCGCCTTTGGCCGGGGTAAATTAACTAGCTATCAAATTATGCGCAAGGAAATTATGCCAATCAAATTAATGCTATGACTAAGTCACTAACTTGAAGCTTTGATTAAGTGTTTCGGAATAGAGTTAAGGTGACGTTCCTATAACTAAATTCTCAGATTTTTCAATCTAACTACGAACATCAAATTGGCCCATGATTATTCATAATCAAACATTTAAACATGCTCTTAATCAAAAAGTAATTCATTCATAAATCAATTAAATACACCATACACAATCCTAGCAAACATGGCAACACAAACTAAACATCCATAATGAAACTAGCCGCTCATGTTCATATTGTTATTCATAGACAAATAAAATACGATCATACACTTTAACAAATGGAGAAGATAAATTAATTCTATAACAACAATGAAAACCTAAATCTAAATACCGCTTATGGATCGGTTGACGTACTCCTCCGTAAGCTTTATCTTCGATCGTCGTTGGCTTCCTTGAATCCTTAGAATGGTATCGCTCGCTTCGTTATAGTGTGGCAACGCTCTCAAAGCTGATTGAATGTCGTGTTTGGGTCGCAAAATTGAGAAGAGGAAGAGTTGTGTATGAGTTGGTCAAGTAATTTCGAGTTGTATGTAAGGGTTTACACGAATCCTATGTGCCATAGGAATAGGCGCGCCGCGGCATGCATTTTCCCCGCCGCGGCGCAACACAATTTCTGAAAAATATGCAAAAACCCGAGAGCTCCCCGCCGCGGCATGCAATTCTCCCGCCGCGGCGCGCGATGCTTCATTGTTTTCCAGAATTCAACCCGAGAGCCTCACGCCGCGGCATGCGATTCTTCCGCCGCGGCGCGCGATGATTTCCTTCTTTTCACGTCCCCCCTTACATATGTGATGGCACTATATGTAAGGCTTACATATTTTGTCTTGATTAGCCCGTAACTTGTGATCCGAGCGCCGTAGGTGTCCCGTCTTTGCGTGATTTCATCATTTGACTCATTTGACGCTAAAAACACCTGAAATGCACTAAAATATACCCGTGACTCCGAATGGATAGATTTATGAAAACAATCGAAATAATAATCATAATAAATCTATATATCAATCAATTACGCACAATTAATCACGAAATATTAGTGCTTTTCGAGCACTCATCACAACCCCCAACCAACTTCTTGCTAGTCTCTAGCAAGTGAAGCGATCTAAAAACTAAAATCAAAACAAAGAAAATAAACTAACCTAACCTAAATCACTTCCGTAGATTGTCACGGTTGCATTTAGCGTATGCAACAAGCCTTTAAACCCCTAGGTGGCCCTAGTGGACGAGTTATAGTCTCGTGAGGGTTTCCAGTGATGATACCCACAAACATCGTAACTGACACAAATAAAGACTCAAAACTAATAAAGACTCTAACAATACTTGAATCAATCCATGCATACGTCTCAAAAATTGTTAACAACGAATGATACATGAAATAGTTAAACATCACCTAAGCTCAAAAACAGTCCAAACATCAAACTCATCATGGTAATCGAATTTTGAACAACCAATCAAACCACAAACCCGTTAGTTACACTATCTGACCGTGTCATGCATGATATTCATAGATTAAATTTCAATATCTCATAAATGTGCAAGTAAAATATGAATGTTAATTTTTTGCACTTACAAACTCCATATGCTCATTTTTCAAACTCATCTCCACTAATATAGAAACTAAACTACCTAGAATCAATAGGACTTCATTAAGCTTGTAAAGTTGTGGCTAGGTGTGTGATCATGAAAGTACAAAAATGATGTTTTCATATGATAAGAGTACCTTTTATTTCACAAACATATTTTCAACCCTTTTTTTTTTTTTTTACCAAGTGTTCTTTTCCATCCTCCCTTCAATTCAAATGTCCTTTGGATCTTTTGCTTGATTTTCTTCTCTTTTTTTTTATTCTTGCTTACTGTTTCAATCATCATCATTTTTTTTTTTTTTTTTTTTTTTTTTTTTTTTTTTATGATGAAGCAAGATAAACACAACATAATTGCTCATGAAAATCAAATATTACATTAAGTACTCTTATCACTAAGGGTAGTTCAATGTATGTCAATGTTGAGTTCAAGGGTGTGCTATTGATAAAATATTGCGGGGAGGCATGAAAAGTCCAAACGGTCCAAAGATGGCCTAAATCATTTTCTTAGTGGTGTTTGTTTCTATTATTTTGCTTCAACGTGTTTTCAAATGAGTTCTAGAGATTGTTGAGACTTAAAACATATCATGAACATGCATACATTCCACAAATCAGAATAGTTAAACTAACCATGCATACATACCACATGTACCACAAAATTCTCAAATTAGATGAATCCAACATTTATGTGCTTCGTTGCTTAGGTAAAAATCTAACATCTCTCATATGTCATTGTCATTACAATCATGTTAATATCATAGATTTCCGGATTGAATTAAGTAGACACGACACTAACTAAAAACAATTCAAGTGACAAAGTTAAAAATTAAAAATT
Source organism: Elaeagnus macrophylla (assembly GCA_029378325.1). NCBI lineage: Eukaryota > Viridiplantae > Streptophyta > Magnoliopsida > Rosales > Elaeagnaceae > Elaeagnus > Elaeagnus macrophylla. The sequence continues at coordinate 44,851,563 of CM055641.1, read as the reverse complement.
GGTCATATTTCATGCTCATGGAATATTCTTCCCCACCCCCAACCTAATTTCTGCATTGTCCTCAATGTTAAAAGAAGAACAAAAGAAATTAAGAAAAAGTGTAAGAAGTTACCCCCCTTTCGTATGAAATTGTGTCGTTACTCGCTATGCTCCGGTTCACTGTTCCTCGCTTCTCTCATGAAGAATGTATGAACATATATATGGAACCTCAAAGTGTATGCACACAATTCACATTCAAACCAAATTTTTAATTATAACTAAGTCAAGTGAAAACAGAAAAACATCAAACAAAGTTAAACAATCTAAAACAAAATAAAATAAAAGAAAATAAAACAACAAAACAAATGAAGATAAACAAAAAAAAAAAAAAAACATTAGTCCGAAATAAAACTGAAATAAAATAAAACTAAAGAAAAGTACAAATAAGAGGCTTAGTCCTCCATATCTTCGTTTTGTTCATTTTCTTCCTCGGGTTGGTTCGCTGGAGGCACAAATGTGAAATCATGTCCGGGATATTGTGGAGGTGGCTGAAATTGGCTGAGGTCTACTCCACTCTGTGTTAATTGGCAACTCATCATATTGTGGAGTAGGGCTTGGTAATCATGTTGATACTTCATGTGATCACTGAGCCAAGATTGTTGTTGGATTTGGTATTGATGCATCTCTTGCTGATATCGATGCATCTCATTGACTTTTGCCTCTAGATTTAACATTCTATCTTTGGCGGAAGTGTTCCTTGAAGATTCACCTTTTCTACTTCCTTGTCCACCCTTCGAACCACTCGTAAGGTGTTGCATGTAAGCAAAAGTCAACGTTTCAGCCGGTTGCAATAGGACCTCGCCCGTGTCGTATTTGACTCCATGTTTGACACATAGGGCGGTTATGAGCTGGGGGAAGAAATAACTAATGTTGTGATAATAAAATAAAACTAAAGAAAAGTACAAATAAGAGGCTTAGTCCTCCATATCTTCGTTTTGTTCATTTTCTTCCTCGGGTTGGTTCGCTGGAGGCACAAATGTGAAATCATGTCCGGGATATTGTGGAGGTGGCTGAAATTGGCTGAGGTCTACTCCACTCTGTGTTAATTGGCAACTCATCATATTGTGGAGTAGGGCTTGGTAATCATGTTGATACTTCATGTGATCACTGAGCCAAGATTGTTGTTGGATTTGGTATTGATACATCTCTTGCTGATATCGATGCATCTCATTGACTTTTGCCTCTAGATTTAACATTCTATCTTTGGCGGAAGTGTTCCTTGAAGATTCACCTTTTCTACTTCCTTGTCCACCCTTCGAACCACTCGTAAGGTGTTGCATGTAAGCAAAAGTCAACGTTTCAGCCGGTTGCAATAGGACCTCGCCCGTGTCGTATTTGACTCCATGTTTGACACATAGGGTGGTTATGAGCTGGGGGAAGAAATAACTAATGTTGTGATGCTCAGCTGAGTACACAACCCTCTGTTGTATTACCAATCCCACGTCAATTGACCGCTCGGTCTCTATAGCAAATTGTAGAACAGCCCTTTCCCGATCCACTGTACTGTAATGCCGAGTTGGCATTAGTCTTGAGCAAACAAAATATTGCCAGATTCGGGAATGGGTCCTTAAGTGCTTGGCTTGAAATATGTTTACCGCATCCCCTTTGTACTCCCACTCACCGTACCCATTGGTTAAGGTGCTAATAACTTCTTCGTAATCAACCTGCGTCAAGTAGGTCTCATACTCACTGTTTGTAACATCCCTCAACCCATAGTACGAGTTGATCACCGACCTATTAAAAGGGACTTCAATGCCCCTCACCCAAACCATGCCATCTCGTGCCTCCGGTACATTGGCATAAAATTCTCTCACAAGCGAACTAACTCCCGCCTCTGGGGCATAGGCAAATTTCTTCCAACCTAGTCTCTCAACTATGTCGGATATTCCCATTACTCCTACCTGCCCAAAGTCCATTCCTCTCTCATTTACAAAACCTTTATTTCTTTTGGCGGCACCCTCGTACCGCTCTTGCGCTTCTCGGCTTACAAACCGAGAAGCGTCGTATGTCCTATCTTCCACTACTTTTCCCTTCCCCTTGGACCTACTACTTTCACCAACTTTCCTTTTTGGAGCCATTTCAATTTTTAAATCCAATAAATTCAGTCAACAAACTTATAATCCAACAATTTCACAAAACCCCCAAAATTGTTTCCCCTCTTCTCCAAATTTTTCACTTAATTCCCAAAATCAGACAAATTTTCACAATTTCCAGGAATTGAATACTGAATTGAAGGAGAAAAGTGACGAATTTACCTCTGTAGCACGCAAATGAAGTGTTGGAGCAAAAACCCCAATTTGGTCTTGAAACCCTAGCTTTGAAATTGGAGAGGAATCTTGGTTTTTGAAGCTATTCTGATGAAATTGGATGGAAAATATGTGTTAGCAATGATTAAATGATGAAATGGTGAAGAAAAGATTTGATTTTGGTGAAGATTGGGGAAGAAATTGAAGAGAGAAGTAGAGAGAAAATGAGAGAAAATGAGAGAAAAGTGAGGGAAAATTTTGAAGAAGAGGAATGTTTGAAATTTTGTTTCCCCGAGTGCCTTTTCTGCCCATTTTTCAGAGGCGCGCCGCGGCATGCAATTTCCCCGCCGCGGCGCAGTTAAAAATTTTAAAATTGTGCGTGAAACAGAGAGTCTCTCGCCGCGGCACAAATTTTCCCCGCCGCGGCGCGCACATGTTTTCAAATTTGGCTCGTGAGACAGAAAGTCCCTCGCCGCGGCACAAATTGTCTCCGCCGCGGCGCACACATTTTTTTGAAAAATTGTTTTAAAACAGGAAGTATCACGCCGCGGCACAAATTGTCCCCGCCGCGGCGCACAAATTTTTTTGAATTTTTGAATTTTTTTTTTTTTTTTTTTTTTTAAATTGCAATGCCTTCACCCCCAACCTAAAATGGGAAATGTCCTCATTGCATTAAAAGATTTAAAATACGATAAATAAAAATAAAATAAATAAAAACGATGAAAGAAATACGATACCGAATGGGTGCCTCCCATTAAGGGCTTAGTTTAACGTCTTAGCAAGACGTGATCTCGTGTCTATTCCTCGAGGAGATTTATTAAATCAATGCTGTTTAAATTGTGATCTCCTTCCAAATAAGGCTTGACACGATGCCCGTTAACCTTAAATGGTTCTTGTGTTTTCGGGTTGAGCAACTCGATGACTCCATGTGGAAGTACGTTTGCAATTGTATAAGGTCCGCTCCACCTAGAATGTAATTTCCCTGGAAACAAACGCAAACGTGAATTATATAATAGAACTTTCATTCCGGGAACGAAATACTTACTGAGAAGCCCTTTGTCGTGATAGCGCTTAGTGCGCTCTTTGTAGATTTTGGCGTTTTCGTAAGCTTCGTCTCGAATTTCCTCAAATTCGCTCAATTGAAGTAATCGTTTTTCTCCAGCTTGTTCCATGTCCATGTTGAGCTTCTTAATAGCCCAATAAGCTCTATGTTCTAGCTCAACCGGTAAGTGACATGCTTTACCAAAAATCAGCCGGTAGGGACTCATACCAATTGGAGTTTTGTACGCTGTACGATATGCCCACAAGGCATCATTTAGTTTGACTGACCAATCTCTCCTTGAGGGGCGCACTGTGCGTTCCAATATCCCTTTGATTTGTCGGTTGCTCACTTCCACTTGCCCCGAAGTTTGGGGATGGTATGGGGTAGCCACTCTATGAGAAATGTTGTACTTCTTTAAAAGTCCATCGAAGTGTCTATTGCAAAAGTGGCTGCCTCCATCGCTAATGATCGCTCTCGGTGTACCAAATCTGCTAAAAATATTATCCTTCAAAAATTTAACAACCACATTAGCGTCATTAGTTCTAGTGGGTATCGCTTCTACCCACTTTGAAACATAGTCAACAGCGACTAGTATGTAAATGTAGCCAAAAGATGGGGGGAAAGGACCCATGAAGTCAATCCCCCACACGTCAAATAATTCCACTACAAGGTTAGACGTCAAAGGCATTTCGTTACGCTTACCAATGTTACCGGTCCTTTGACATCTATCACATCTCAAACAAAACATGTTAGCATCCTTAAATAATGTAGGCCAATAAAAACCAGATTGTAATACCTTGAAGGCCGTTTTCTTACCACCAAAATGGCCTCCGCAATGTAGCTCATGGCAAAATGTTAAGATGCTTTCATGTTCTTCTTCGGGCACACACCTCCGGATGACTTGATCTTGACATAACTTGAACAAATACGGGTCATCCCAGAAGTATTGCCTGCAAACACTGAAAAACCTTTTCTTTTCCTGAAAAGTAATGTTAGGTCTCAAAATACCACTTGCTAAATAATTAACGATGTCAGCATACCATGGATTCGGACCTATTGTAAACAATTGTTCATCAGGGAAGGTTTCAATGATTGTATCCTTACTTTCACCTTCAACATGTTCATATTCAGTAATCAACCTAGACAGATGATCAGCTACTACATTTTCAGTTCCTTTTTTGTCTTTGATCTCTAGGTCAAATTCTTGTAAAAGCAGGATCCACCTAATGAGTCTAGGCTTAGCATTCGGTTTAGTCAACAAATATCTCAAAGCAGCATGATCCGAATGTACAATAACTTTAGTTCCTACCAAGTAAGACCTAAATTTATCAAGTGAAAATACCACAGCCAATAACTCCTTTTCAGTGGTGGTGTAGTTAATTTGGGCGTCATTGAGTGTCTTACTCTCATAGTATATAACATGTAATCTCTTATCCACTCTTTGCCCCAAAACAGCTCCTATAGCATAATCAGACGCATCACACATGATTTCAAACGGTAAAGACCAATTAGGAGCAACAATTATAGGTGCAGAAGTAAGCTTATCCTTTAAAGCATTAAAAGCAACAAGGCATTCATCATTAAAATCAAACAAAGTGTCTTTGGATAACAGATTACATAATGGACGACTGATTTTGGAAAAATCCTTAATGAACCGTCTATAAAAACCTGCATGTCCTAGGAAACTTCGTATACCCTTAATAGATGTAGGTGGAGGCAATTTTTCAATTAAATCTACCTTAGCCTTATCAACTTCAATTCCTTTGCTAGATATCACATGTCCTAGCACTATGCCCTGTTGGACCATAAAATGACTTTTCTCCCAACTAAGCGTCAAATTGCATTCAATGCATCGTTCTAATACTAAAGTCAATTTATGCAAGCAATCATCGAAGGAATTACCGAAAACTGAAAAGTCATCCATAAATACCTCAATAAATTTCTCCACCATGTCCGAAAAAATTGACATCATACATCTTTGAAAAGTGGCGGGTGCATTGCATAGTCCAAATGGCATTCTCCTAAAAGCGAAAGTTCCGAATGGGCATGTGAATGTAGTCTTCTCTTGATCCTCCGGAGCGATGGGTACCTGATAATAACCTGAAAGGCCATCCAAAAAGCAATAGAATTCGTGCCCAGCTAGTCTTTCTAACATTTGATCAATGAAGGGGAGGGGGAAGTGATCCTTTTTCGTGTACAAATTCAGTTTTCTAAAATCGATACACATCCTCCAACCCGTAATTATCCTAGTGGGCACTAATTCATCTTTCTCATTCTTAACTACGGTTATTCCAGATTTCTTAGGTACCACATGAACGGGACTAACCCACTTACTATCAGCAATTGGATAAATTACCCCTACTGCTAGGAGTTTCAGAACCTCTTTCTTAACTACCTCTTGCATGATCGTGTTAAGTCTCCTTTGTGCGTCCTTAACAGGTTTGACATTGTTCTCCAAATTTATCTTATGCATGCACATTGCCGGACTAATGCCTCTAATGTCCCCTATACTCCAACCTATAGCCTTTTTATACTTCCTAAGCTCTCCAATCAATTTATCCTCTTGGTTTTGGGTGAGTGTAGATGATATAATAACAGGGTATGTTTCATTCTCTCCCAAAAACACATATTTTAGATGCTTAGGTAGTTCCTTAAGTTCCAATTCAGGTGGAGCAATCTCATCATTGTGTGGGACATCCAATAAATCTAGGGGTGTACTAGTGTCATCTAGTGATATGGCATTGTCTAACAATTCACTGTACTCCCTAGTCTCATAGTCTAAGATATCATCAACCTCTCCAATCGTAAGTGCTACTTCCAATTTATCATCTAATCTAGCATGCTCAAAAGTATCATGAATTATTGGATCTAAACATTCCACAAAAGAACATTCATCAATAGCAGAAATGGAAGGGTAAGGAGATGAATCAAAAACCTTAAAATGAACAGTCTCTCCTAAGACTGTCATTGTCAACTTTCCACTTTGGACGTCAATGATGGTCTGAGTAGTGGCCATGAATGGTCTACCCAAAAGAATGGTGTGCTCCTTGTCCAAAGATGGATTATCCTGCATGTCTAAAACCACAAAGTCAACAGGTATGATTAACTTATCTACCTGTACAAGTAAGTCCTCAACCATTCCCTTCGGATATTTAACAGATCTGTCCGCAAGTTGAAGGGACATGGTTGTTGGTTTTAGCTCTCCCAAACCTAGCTGCAAGAAGATAGAGTAAGGCATCAAATTGATACTAGCGCCTAAATCTAGCATAGCCTTAGCTACTTTCCTATCCCCCATAGTAATATCAATTATGAAACTACCTGGATCTTTTAACTTAGGGGGTAAGTTGCGTTGAAGCACCGCACTAGCAATTTCAGATACAATCACTCTCTCATTAAGCTCATACTTTCGTTTCTTAGTGTTTAGTTCCTTGAAAAATTTAGCATACGAAGGTACGTTCCTAATTACGTCTAACAATGGCAAATTGATATTGACTTTAGATAACATGTTAAACAAATCAGAAAACTGCTTATCTTGCTTACTGTCCTTTAAACGGTGTGGGAATGGTATCGGTGGTCGGTATGGCTCCGATGACTTATGTAGTGTAGGTGGATTAGATGACTGTTCAATTGTTGCCTTTGAAGGCTCTTCATGCTTGTCACCTCTTTCCTCCAATTCCTTAGAAGCATCATTGTCATCTTCCATGTTACCTGCACTATAAGGTAAATCATTAGAAAGTTCAGGTAAAATTTTATTAACGACCTTACCACTCCGAAGAATTGTGACAGCTTTGGCTTGTTCGGGTTGACTGGGCAGCTTTCCCGTCTCTTGCTTGTGCATTAGTTCCGCTAGCTGCCCCACTTGCATTTCCACTCTTTTCACTGAAGCTTCCACAGAGTCCATCCTTCCAGTACAAGATTGTATGAAATTATTTAGGGTTTCCTCTATGGTCGGTTTATTTTGTGGAAATTGTCGGTTTATGTTTTGGCCTTGTGTTTGGTTTTGGACAAATGGTTGGCTATTGTTTTGTTTCCATCCAAAATTAGGGTGATTCCTCCATCCAGGGTTATAAGTGTTTGAATAAGGGTCGTTCCTAGGTCTAGGTTGGTACCTTTGCATTAAATTCGCCTCTTCAGTAGTACCTGTATAAGGATCACCTGCAAAAGAACAAACATTAGCTCCGTGTCCATATGAACCACAAACTCCACATACCTCGTGTTTTGGCATCTGATTAACATTGGAGGTTGTGAGAAGTTGCACTTGTTTCGTCAATTCAGCAAGTTGCATGGCCATTTCATTGTTGGAGCCTAATTCGTGGACTCCAGCTCTTCTTCCTCTAGCGCTCTTTTGTTGGGAGTTGGCTCCCAACATCTCGAATAACTCATAAGTTTCATCCGCTGTTTTCTCACCCATAGCTCCTCCTGCAGCGTTGTCAACTGTGAATTGACATTGTAGCGTCAATCCGTCGTAGAAAAACTGATTCTGTAACTGCAACGGGAAGTGGTGATGTGGACATTGTATCAACAGCAATTTGAATCTGTCCCAAGCCTCGTGGAAGGGTTTTCCGTCCATCTGCGAAAAAGTAGCAATTTTTGTTCTTAGATCAGATGTCTTTTGATGGGAATAGAACTTACCCATGAATTTATTGTAAACATCGTCCCATGTGACCAAAGAACCGGGTGCTAACGTCATTAGCCAAGACTTAGCTCTATCCTTGAGAGTGTATGGAAAACACCTCATGCGTAGTTGATCTTCACTAAGTCCCTGCAATGGAAAAGTTTGCACAGTAGCATATAGTTCACGCATAAAATTTAAAGGATCTTCATTAGGGATACCGTAAAAGGAGGGAAGCATGGAATAATGAATATTTTTCAATTCATAATTCCTAGCCGCCTCTGTAAGTTGAATGCATGATGTGGCGGTCCCAATGATCGGTCTTGCAAACTCTTTGTTCATCATTTGCCTAGCTACGTTTTCACCCATTGTTGCTTGTAATTGTTGTTGGACTTCGTCCTCTTGAAATTGATTGTCCAGTTTCTTTGATCGGTGTTTGACTCTATGAATGTTGTCAATGTAAGGAGAGAGTTCCTTGTTAAGTGATCTCCTACCCTGCATGCACAAATAAAGAGCAAACAAAGATCAAGGTAGCAGTGAAATTGGAAATTAAGCACTATTTTTTGATTTTTTTATTTTCTGATTTTTTTTGGATTTTTCGAATAAAAATAAATAAATAAAATAAAGAAATAAATAAAATAAATAAATAAATAAAAATAAATCAGAAACTCTAAAAAGTTAAAAAGAAAATTATTTAAAACGCCAACTCCCCGGCAACGGCGCCAAAAACTTGATGTGTTAAAATGTGTACTCGCAAGTGTACGAATCACTCGTAGTGAAGTGATAAGCAACTTCCAAGGTCGGTCTCTCAAGGAATTGCAGTGGTCTTAAATAACTAGCTTTTTAATCTAAATTGAGTTCTAATGAAAATAAAACACTAATTAAATAGAGTTCTAGTGAAACTAAAACTCTAAGTAACTAGAATCCTAATGCTAATAAAACTGTAAAAAGAGTTTGTTTGGTTTTGGTAACGGGAACAATTATACGAAAATCACACGAAATTGCAATCAAACAATCAATTCAATCAAATCAAATATCAATAGAGGATGTATGGACGTTTAGCTTGGTTAACCATGTTTGCATCGAAAAGGTATGGTGATATGCATGAACGTCCTATATGAATTAAACTACCGGCTTTCCTTTTAATTACGAAACTCCTTTTGGCCGGGGTAGGTTTCTTTGTTGATTAACTAATTAACCGCCTTTGGCCGGGGTAAATTAACTAGCTATCAAATTATGCGCAAGGAAATTATGCCAATCAAATTAATGCTATGACTAAGTCACTAACTTGAAGCTTTGATTAAGTGTTTCGGAATAGAGTTAAGGTGACGTTCCTATAACTAAATTCTCAGATTTTTCAATCTAACTACGAACATCAAATTGGCCCATGATTATTCATAATCAAACATTTAAACATGCTCTTAATCAAAAAGTAATTCATTCATAAATCAATTAAATACACCATACACAATCCTAGCAAACATGGCAACACAAACTAAACATCCATAATGAAACTAGCCGCTCATGTTCATATTGTTATTCATAGACAAATAAAATACGATCATACACTTTAACAAATGGAGAAGATAAATTAATTCTATAACAACAATGAAAACCTAAATCTAAATACCGCTTATGGATCGGTTGACGTACTCCTCCGTAAGCTTTATCTTCGATCGTCGTTGGCTTCCTTGAATCCTTAGAATGGTATCGCTCGCTTCGTTATAGTGTGGCAACGCTCTCAAAGCTGATTGAATGTCGTGTTTGGGTCGCAAAATTGAGAAGAGGAAGAGTTGTGTATGAGTTGGTCAAGTAATTTCGAGTTGTATGTAAGGGTTTACACGAATCCTATGTGCCATAGGAATAGGCGCGCCGCGGCATGCATTTTCCCCGCCGCGGCGCAACACAATTTCTGAAAAATATGCAAAAACCCGAGAGCTCCCAGCCGCGGCATGCAATTCTCCCGCCGCGGCGCGCGATGCTTCATTGTTTTCCAGAATTCAACCCGAGAGCCTCACGCCGCGGCATGCGATTCTTCCGCCGCGGCGCGCGATGATTTCCTTCTTTTCACGTCCCCCCTTACATATGTGATGGCACTATATGTAAGGCTTACATATTTTGTCTTGATTAGCCCGTAACTTGTGATCCGAGCGCCGTAGGTGTCCCGTCTTTGCGTGATTTCATCATTTGACTCATTTGACGCTAAAAACACCTGAAATGCACTAAAATATACCCGTGACTCCGAATGGATAGATTTATGAAAACAATCGAAATAATAATCATAATAAATCTATATATCAATCAATTACGCACAATTAATCACGAAATATTAGTGCTTTTCGAGCACTCATCAAAATCCATATGCCATTATCTTATTGGGGTGAAGCACTCACTTCTACAGCCTATTTAATTAATAGGGTCCCCTCTAGTAACATCAATTTCAAAACACCATTCCAAACCCTAACAGATGCAGTTGTTGCCCCAACTGTCTCAAATTTACCCCCTCGTGTCTTTGGTTGTGTAGTGTTTGTACACCTCCACAAACATCAAAGCACAAAACTAACTCCTCAAGCATTGCAATGTGTTTTTGTTGGGTATGCTAGTCATCAAAAAGGATATCGATGTTACCATCCCCCATCTCAAAAATTGTTTGTCACGATGGACGTTGTCTTTCATGAAGATACAATGTACTTTTTTGAAGCTGAATTTCAGGGGGAGTACCAGAAGAAATTCAAATTCTCGATTATGATGGAAGTGAAAACCAAAATGTGAGTAAGTTAGATGTAAGTGGCATAGCATTGGATTACACTATTGATGACTCACAAACCGAACCGAACCAAACAATATATGAATCAGATTCAAGTGGTACGACATTAGATCAAAATATCAATGAGAACCAAATAATTGAAGAAATAAGTGATGAACATCCCATTGACGAACTGAGTACTTCTGAGCCTGAAATCGAGCCATTGGATAGTATGGCTCCATCTCCTGTCGATATATCACACCAATCGTTTACTGAAGTTGTTCTTGAGCCAAACAAAAGACAGTTACCACAACGTAACACAAGAGGTATTCCTAAACCCACATACGAACCCGAACTTTCTAGTAAAGTAAAATATCTCATGAGTCACTATGTGTCTAACCATCGTTTGTCAAAATCAAACATGTCATTTGTTAATCAATTATCTGTTGTATCTATTCCTAACAGTGTGCAGGAAGCTTTAGCTGAACCAAAGTGGAAAGTTGCTATGAATGAGGAGCTGAGATCCTTACAAATGAACAAGACTTTGGAACTTGTTGATCGCCAACCAAAAAAGAAAGTTGTTGGATGTTGATGGATTTTTACAGTGAAGTACCGAGCAGATGGTACAATTGAACGTTATAAAGCAAGATTGGTGGCAAAAGGATACACTCAAACATATGGGATTGACTATACAGAGACTTTTGCACCTGTAGCAGAAATGAACACAGTTCGTGTCATATTATCCCTAGCTACAAATCTGATTGGCCATTAAATCAGTTCGACATAAAGAATGCTTTTCTACATGAAGATTTATTTGAAGAAGGCTACATGGATCTCCCACCAGGAAGTATGATGTCAGAAATTCATAATGGAAAAGTGTGCAAATTAAAGAAATCACTGTATGGATTAAAGCAATCTCCAAGAGCATGGTTTGGCAGGTTCACAAAGTCTATGAAAGAATTTGGCTATCACGAGAGCAATTCAGACCATACTTTATTCCTAAAGAAATAGCATGGTAAGATTACTATACTTATTGTATATGTAGATGATATGATCGTAACAGGAAATGATCCTAAAGAAAGAAAAGCTCTTCAAAGTTATTTGTCTAAAGAATTTGAAATGAAAGACCTTGGGTTCTTAAGGTATTTTCTTGGGATCGAGGTTTCTCGATCAAATGATGGAATCTTTTTATCTCAAAGAAAATATGCCTTGGATCTACTACAAGAGACTGGTATGTCAGCGTGTTAACCAGTTGATACACCAGTAGAAGAAGGTCTAAAATTGTGTGTTGAATCCAACCAGGTACCAGTTAACAAAGAATGATACCAAAGACTTGTTGGGAGGTTGATGTACTTATCTCATACTAGACCAAATTTGGCTTATGCATAATCCTAGAAAACAACATATGAATGCAGTTACTTGCATCTTGAGATATTTAAAGTCTGCTCCTGGAAAAGGAGTATTATTCACCAAAAACACAAACTATCAAAGTATAGAAGCATATACTGATGTTGATTAGGCTGGTTATAAGGGTGACAGGCGATCTACTTCTTACTACTTCACCTTTGTAGGAGGTAATCTTGTGACATGGAGAAGCAAGAAACAAAATGTTGTAGCTCGTTCAAGTGCAGAAGCTGAATTTAGAGGTTTAGCAAATGTACTTTGTGAGACACCATGGCTAAGACTTCTCTTACAAGATTTGGGTTTGCCTTCTAAACAACCTGTCCAAATATTTTGTGATAATAAAGTAGCGTGTGATATTGCACATAATCTAGTTCAACATGACCGTATAAAGCACGTCGAGGTAGACAGATTTTTTATCAAGGAAAAATTGGATGGAAAGATTGTGGAATTACCAAAGATTCGTTCAGAAGATCGGTTAGCTGACATTCTCATCAAAGCAGCCTCAAATCGAGTGTTCTTAAAGTTTTTAGACAAGTTGGGCATGTGGAACATATATGCACCAACTTGACGGGGAGTGTCGAGATAAATAGAAAAGTTATAAATGTTTAAGGTAAAATAGGAAAGTAAATCAAAACCTAATATGATAGCAATATTATACTAAATTAGTATCCTTTTTTAGCTTTCTTATTTCTAGTATAAATACATGTATTTTGTATGAATCAAATATCAAGAAATATACAAATATTTTATCCATATCATTTCAACACACAATAAACGCCATTATCAAAAAAAAAAAAAAAACAAACAAACAAACACAATGAATGCCAATACACCATGACTACCTCGTTCACTTCTTAACAACAAAAACTGAAATATTATTTTGTTACCAAAAAAGAGAGTAACTCGTATAAGTGAACCATCACCTTTTTTTATTTCTTTTTTCTAAATAGTAAACAAGTAAATTTGATATTAACTTTTATTCTTTCAGAGTAATAATTAAACCTTGTTTAGTTGGAGCTGGCAATTAAGAAATAGATGAGTACTTGTCAGTTGCTACTATAAAGTCATCATATATTAATGGAAAAACTGGAATAACTTTGTTGATTTTACAAATAATTAGATTCTTTATCTAAACTGTGAACCATTAAAAAAAAAAAAGCAGTAGGGCAAAGACAATCTCTCCCAGGGGAAAAGCAAGTAATGAAGAATCAAACAGCAGAATCAATGCTATTCTTTGACTTATGAGAAGCTCACGGTTCAAATTCAACAAATAACTTAAACCACTAGTTTCTTTTATGGTGTCTCCTTCCCTTCCAACCTATTACTTGAGATAGAGGAGAAGAGCACTTTTAGGGTAGATTTTTTCCTTTGTTTTGCTTCTATATACTTTCAGATAAATCACAATAACTCGTGATATATTTTTACCTATATAAATATTAATTTAGGATGATATTTTTATTGAATATACTTGTTCTCATGCGACTTTTTGTTACGTTGTGCTCTGAATCTAGAAAATTTTTATTTTCTTATTGGCATTGTTTCTATTTTAGATATGAAATACAAACATGCATGTAAAAAAATTCAGTGCTATGCATGTGTATATTTAAAAAAAAAATTTGTAATATATAAAATTACTCAAAAAAATAAATTCTAAAAGTGAATTATTTAGTTATTTATATTTATTGATAAAAACAAAAATTATTTGGAGCACTTAAATAATAAAACATAAAGTTTCAAATGAAATAAAATAAAAAAAGGGTAGCAATGATCAACTAACTATGATCAAAATGCATAAAAGTTCGCTAACTTTTAGTAGGGGTACTTAGAAGTCCAATAATTATTAAAAATGACACTAAAATAAGGTCTTATTCATTACTTCTGGAGTGTATACCCTACCAATTATATTAATCTATTTCACTGATCTTAAATTTTATTAGTCTGGAGTATCACATCATAGCTTACTTTAGGAGCAATGAATAATTTTTCCACTAGAATCCAAAACTTCTAAAATTGTCAAAATTTTGTCCACCTGACATGCAATAGGTGGAGCCACTTGGACAAATTACGACAATTTTAGATTTAATATGATAATGTACATCCTACAAGGCTTCCATAATGTTCTTAGGAAGAACAGTAGAGGTAAAACACAAGTATTTCAAGGTCTTCTACAACTGACATATTATCACGCACCAAATTTTGAGTACGTGAATTTTAAGAAAATAGATAAAATTTGAAACAAAATTATTAATTTTTGAATAATTAATTATGAAGTATAAATTTAAAATGAAACTAAACAATTAAATATAATTTGTGTACCCTTGAAATAATTTAATATTTATAAAAACACAATAAAACCTTCAAAAAATTTATAATCCAAATAGTTACAATTATTTGATCTTTATATCAAATCAGATTATCTCCGTCTGTCTACTCAATATATAGAATAACTAATTAAAGTAATGAGAGTAAAGGAAAAACATTTTTATTGAACTCCTTGGAAGTACGCACCTCCCGTTCAAGTCACAACAATTATGAAAAACCATTATCTAATTTGAAAAGAGAAAGGGGAAAATGGGGTGAGCTACAACTAGCTCAGTAGGAGTATACTCCATGCACAGTTCTCAATGAAATCAATGATGCATGCTACATTTAAAAATATTTCATGCATGTCCAGTAATAAATTATCAGTATATCAGTAATTGGGAGATTTCATTTTTAAACTCGGGCATACCTTTACTTCTTAACTTCCAAAACCGAGTGGAGTGTACATTCCAGGTACCCCATGCATGCTCATACAAACATAATGAAATATGCAATGTCCAATATAAAATACACATGTATGCTATGCCAAATCCATATGTATTGGTTAACTCTGAAATACATGGGCACGTGCGTGGTCAACCTCCGAGACACACGTGGGTCCACCTCCGGACCTATGTATGGTCATACTCCGAAATACATATGGCACATGTATTGGTAAACTCCAACGTACATGGGTCCTCGCCTTAAGGGTCCTCATCATAAGGGCGGTCCAACTCCGAGATCCATAGATGGAAACAAATACCAAGACCCAAGACGGACAACTTTGAAACATAATGGGGGTTCCAAATCCAAGGCCCATGTGCGGTCTAATACCAAGACCCATGTATGGACAACTCCGAATACATTTGAAATGAAATACGTACATGTAGTCCATCAAAAAATAGTATGCTACATCCAGTAGCCCCAGGGTACCATATCTCTGCAAGACATCTATACAGGTAATACTCCCCACAAAATAATTTCATGATGCATGCACAAAACTTAGATGCCATGTAAAATATTTTAATACCTGTATTTCATATTCTCATATATACATAAAAATGTTTTCAAACGAGTATCTCAATTATAACATCATTATCAATACTTTTATAAAAATATTTATAAACATGGCATCAATTTTAGTCATTCGAATATCTATGATGATGCATGATATTTTCATAAAAATAATGCATGAAAAAAAAGTGGAGTAAAGACCCCAACCTCAAAAAGTTTCACAGGCAAACTATTTTAATAGTATACTTTCTAAATCAGATAACGTCTCGAATCCTCGTTCATAGAATTGACGCTCAAATTACTTTATCAACTAGCCATTCTGACACATCTTCTACAAAGACTTAAGTTTGTCATTGTATAAATGAAGAGTGTCAAATGTATAACAGTGTGATCATTTAATAAAAAGCTCATTTAGATAATGTGACCAACACTTCTCAGTCAAATTAACTAGAGGACAAATAAAGGTTAAGGCAACATATAAATATAATATATATACATATATAGATACACATGTACATGTATTTCAATTTTTTTTAAAATGATGGCTAAGTCTTCTACAAGTACACATTTTAGAGCGACTCATTCACAAGAAAATTTCTTAATTACAATCACTCTATGAGAGGAAAAACTACCAAGAAACATGAATAAGATCATAAGGATAACCAATTCTAGTCAGACTAAGCATTTTATTTACCTACCATGAAAATTGGATATAAAAATATCAAAACAATCACTCCAGTATTGGAGTCCTTTAATTCGGTAAGATAACAATATCGTAGAAATATAACGCGATAAGAAAGACAAAAGCAACAATACTACTAGAGAAACAACTACTTCCATCCTTGATATTCTTTTCTAGGATTAAGATAAAAGAAATCATTGAAGTTGTGTTATACACTAGTATGTCAAGAATTAGAGCAATTTGAGCCAAACTGCCCTAGAGTTTTAAAATATATTGTAATTAGATCATAATAGGGCCTTAGATTCAAGAAAGAACGTGTGAGTTCCAACCCTTAAATTGTAAATAAAATATCAATCATTATCAGATCGTTGTAGAAATTCACTAAATCTTTTGGTCACATACAAACTCTAAGTATGAAAATATGCTTACCGAAATATGATGGCAGTGAACATTGTTAGTCAGCAAAGGAGGACAGACCCAACTCTGGTGGACTCGTGTTGGTGGAAAAAGGGAGTTAACGGTGGCTGACGGATCACCGTACGAGGCTGAAATTGTGGTTGTGTTCGATGGATTTGTTGAACGGCAGTAAAGGAGATGGCGGATGAAGGTGGTCAGATGGTGGGTGTCGTGATCAATTGGCTATTTCCACGTGATTTCTTCACAAGGTTTGGGCATGGAACTCTTGGGTGGTTGAGGGAGGATGACGACGAGGAGTTCGGCGGCGTTGAATGGCAACGTAGCGTGGTGTCAGTGAGCTCTTGTTGGAGGAAACGGGAGCTGACAACCGTCGAGACACTCGCGTGAAGGAAGGACTACGGCTAGGGAGTACGGTGTCAAGGAACAGCCCTAAAGCATCGCGTGGCTAGAGAAGGAAATTGGATTTAAAAAGAGTTAATTGGTAAAATGACCAAACTGCCCTTGGCCTTGGCTTTGAAAAGTTTAAAAGAGTAGGGGCAATTTGGTAATTTCACACAATCTTTTCCAAAATTTCTAAAAATCAGTATAAAAAATTAAATAAATTATTTTTAAACCATTTTAAATTTTCTATAATTTAAATTAGTAGTACCAAAGTATTTATTTAAGTTAATTAAAGAAAATACAATTTAAAACACTAAATTTAATACATAAATTTAAAATATTTTCTGAAAAATAATAATTGAGATTGGGTCTCACACATATAGTTTGAACTCCACCCTCAACATCTCCAATAATGTTATTAGAAGAATAAGTACCCTTAGCCCATTTAGAAAGTGAAGCATTCTTATCAATCTTTGGAGACTCAAAAGTCAAACCATTGGTAGAAACATCCCCATAAGTACTGGCCTCAGCTGAACCCCATAGATCGATTACGTGATAGTTGAAGTTCTTAAATTAAAACTCTATAAGCTCAACTGTTAAAAGAACAGCCTACAAAGATTCCTAGATCAATTTTGGCTTCAAACTTGTCTAGAATCTCTCTATCTTTAAGAATATAGAAAGTACTTCCAAACACTCTATAATGTCTCACATTTGGCCTCCTATTGTGAAAAATTTCATAAGAGGACTGTTTAGTATGGGGCCTTAAGAAGCAACAATTTAACGTACAAGAAGTTGTGCTAACAGCCTCTACTCAAAATATTTTATTAGATTATTGCTAACAAGCATAACTCTGGCCATCTCTCAAACAATTATGTTCTTCCATTCAACAATGCCATTATACTAAAGAGTCTTGGGAATAGAAAACAAGTGCTAAATGCCATGATTATCACAAAACGTCTTGAAGTTAGAGTTCTCAAACTGTTTTTCATGATCACTTCTTATCATTATGATATTATCAATGGATTCACTAACTTTCTCCTTTTGCAGCTTGATGCATAAGGAATTGAAATTATCAAAAGCTTTTGATTTCTCTCAAAGGAACAACACACAAGTATATCTAGAAAAGTCATGAACAACAACCATGATACGTCTGATCGTTTCTGTTTCTGGTTTACATTCGCAAGTCTTCGCAGATCGTTTCTGTTTCTGGTTTACATTCGCAAGTCATGAACAACAACCATGATACATAATCTTCGCAGATCGTTTCTGTTTCTGGTTTACATTCGCAAGTCTTCGCAGATCTTCATCTTCGCAAGTCCTGTTTGCAGAATACGTCTGAAAGAAGAACACAACTCCTAACTAGTCCTGTTTGCAGATCTTCGCAAGTCCTGTTTGCAGAACCCACTCCGCAAGTCCTGTTTGCAGATCTTTGCAAGTCCTGTTTGCAGAACCTACTCCAGTGCTTGATCTTCATTTCATTTCAGAAGGTCTCCCAGATTCGCTGACAATTCGGCTGTAAATGGCGAATTCAAGCCTGCTCTTGCTGAGGTTTCAGATCTGTTGCTGAACGGACCATCTCCATATCTAAGATAGATCTCAACAACAGAAGTATCCATCGCGATCTCCACCTAGGAAGCATCTGAACCGCAAGCTGGTTAGTGTATAAGCACTCTGTGTAAGTGAAAAGAACTGCGTGAACGGTCGGCTTTCTATCGCAAGCTGGTTAAGCCCGCCTCTGTTTCAACTCTTCCATCAGCCACCAACTTCCATCAGCCACCAGCCATCAGCACTCAACCACCAGATCGCCATCAGATCGCCAGCAGTCAAGTTCGCTTGGTTATGCTCTGATCTTTCATATTTAATTTTATTACCAAAATTTTTTGGGTTGAATAAGAAAAAATATAGCTTCATCTGTTATGTTTTTGTGTTAAAGATTGCTATGAATAATCCAAGTTCTAAACCTATGGATTATTTGGGACATGCTGAACTTTTTAAGTCATCTGTTCCTAAAAAAAGCTACGCTGAAGCCATATCTAATTCAATCACAGATGTTGTGATTGAAAATTTTGATGCCCCTCAAAAGAAAGCTGGTAATATTGCATGTGTCACTGTAGACTCAGATATATACCAATCTCGACTTGATTTATGTAAGTTTTCTTTGATCGGAAGACTAATCCTTTCAAAGGGAGACAAACCTTGGACTCAAGGCGATTTGAAGTCAAAATTAACAGCATGCTGAAAATTACCTGCCAATTGGAAGCTTATTTCACTGGGACGGGGATATTATCACATGTTACTACATAGCTCCGAGGACAGAGCTAGAGTTTGGGCAAATGCCCCTATTAATTTAAAACCCGGAGTGTTTAGGGTCCAGCCATGGATGCCAAATTCTAATCCTGTACATCAGAAGACAACTAATGCCCATGTGTGGGTTCGTTTCTATAATTTGCCATGGGAGTTTTGGGACAAGCAAATCCTGACAAATATTGCTCGTGCTATTGGTGCCCCTCTTAAAATTGATAATGCCACTATAAATGGAGAAATGGGCAAATTTGCAAGAGTTTTGATTGATATAGATCTTTCTACAAAGCTTGATGAGCAAGTAATGATTGAAGTAGGCTCTCTAAAGCTATTTGTTGATTTATTCTATGAGAATGTCCCAGAGTTTTGCACACTTTGCTCCTCGATAGGACATGCTGCTTTTAAATGTCGTAAAAATGGTCCTGCTACCAATGTTGCTCCTCCAAAAAGAGTACATCAAACAAAAGAGGCACCACAAACTCGTCCACAAAAAATTTATCTGCCTAAAGCCTCTGCTAATACTACAACCATCCCGGTTAGTAATGTTTTTTCTGCACTGAATATTACAGAAAATATTGATATTATTGCAGGTAATAATGTGGGCACTATGTCGGCTCCTGCTCCGAGTATTATTCCAACATCGGCTGCATCCATATCTGTGCCTACAAACATCACTGATACTCGTCCAGTCTCTTTTGTGACCTCTGGACTTATGATGCCTATCGAATCTACGGTGGTCTCTCTTCCCGTCTGTGCCACCCAATTGGATTCAGAGACTGACAATGTTAAAGATTTGGAGCCTGCTCCCCCTGTTGTTAATCGTAATTTCAATGGTACTGTTTCAAAAGTTATTCATCCTGTTTTCCCGGTGAACATGCTGGAACTTAAACAAAGAATGATGAGACTTAAGAATGCTTATGCCCATGAGAATGAGTTAGCTAATGACAAAGAGGAATGGCACGTGGTGACTGGTAAGAAAGGAAGATCAAAAAGTTCCACACCTTCTTCTGCAAATGACACACCTTTTAGTGGTGTCCTCAATTAGGATCTATCATGATAGTGTTTTATTGGAACTGTAGGGGTATAGCAAATCGAGATACCCAACAAGCTTTACAGAATTTTTGTCGGAAAGAAAAACCTAATTATGTTTGCTTAGCTGAACCTATGACTAGTCAAAGAGCTCTTCAGGGTCGTTTCTGGCGCTCTCTCGGATACAGTTTTATTTGTGCCAATGCTCCCTCCAATTCTAAAATATGGCTTTTTGCTACGCCATCGGTGGCAATGAATACTTCTGTCTTGCTTCAAGATCCTCAACATATTACAGTTACCTACAATATTAACTCTACTAAACATTTGTTAACTTTTGTTTATGGAAGTGGTACTTATATCAAGAGAAGAGGTCTTTGGGATTCTTTGATGATTTTATCAGAGTTGAATGCCTCATGGTTGGTAATTGGGGATTTTAATGCCATTACGGGGGCTCATGAGGCTTCTGGATCCTCTCATGCAAACCTTTCCATCCAGGAATTTAATGCTGCTATTTCCTACTGTGATTTAATTGACATTGATGTGAAGGGTTCTTTTTTCACTTTCTTTAAGGGTGGTATTTCTCGGACCCGGTCTCGTCTTGATAGGGGATTGTGTACTAGCTCTTTTTTGGATTCTTGGAACCAAGTTTCTTGCTGTACTCTTCCACGACACAAATCCGATCATCATCCGCTATTGCTTTCTGCTGGTACTTCTGTACCTAGAGGACCTCGTCCTTTTCGATTTCATGGTATGTGGCTAGATCATCCAGGTTTTTTGGATTTAGTTCGCTCCGCTTGGTCAATTCCAGTTCATTCTAGTCCCATGGGAGTAGTAGTTAACAAACTCAAGAACTTAAAAATGTCTTTAAAATCTTGGAATATGGAGGTGTTTGGTAACCTTGACCGAAATATAGAAGTAGCTATGTCTAAAGTTGCTGATATTCAAAAAAGATATAATGATGAGGACTTCAGCGAGGACACTTTTCAAATGGAGTCTGATGCTACGGTTGATTTGGATAGGCTTTTAAGACAACAGGACACCTTCTTTAAAGAGAAGGTAAGATTAAAATGGCTCAAGGATGGTGACAGGAATACGCCTTTCTACCATTCGATGTTTCGTCGTTTAAAGGCTCAAAAGCCTCTAGCCCATTTGGAGGTCAATGGTGATATTTGTCATGATCCAGATATTATTACTAGTCATGTTGTTGGATATTATGAGAGGCTGTTTTCAGAGCCCACAAGGGGTGATCCACCAGATTTTTCAATCATTGACTCAGTGGTCCCAAAGTTGGTTTCTCAGAATGATAATGTTTCCTTAAGAAAAATTCCAACTAAGGAGGAAATAAAAGCCATGGTATTTGATATGGATCCCTTGAGTGCTCCTGGCCCAGATGGCTATACGGGTCGATTTTTTCAACATTGTTGGGACATTGTTAGTTTTGATGTTGTTAAAGCAATACAAGATTTTTTTCTTACAGGGAGGATGCATCCCGGACTAAACTCAAGTTTCGTCATCTTAATACCTAAGGTTGATAATGCCAGCCGAGTTGAGGAATATAGACCTGTTGCACTTGGAAATTTCATGTTTAAGATTATAACGAGAATAATAGCTACTCGTCTTGGAGTTATCTGCTCTCGTATTCTTTCTCCAAATCAATTTGGTTTTATTCCAGGTCGCAGTATCGGGGATTGCATGGCAGGGGCATCTGAGTGCTTCAATGCTTTGGATATTCGTAGTCGTTGTGGAAATCTTGCTCTTAAAATCGATATTCGAAAGGCTTTCGATACGATAAAATGGGACTTTGTTATTGAAGCAATGAGATCATTTGGCTTTGATGAGATTTTCCTTGATTGGATACATGGTCTTTTTACCTCTGCAAGAATCTCTATTCTCATGAATGGCTCCCCTAAAGGTTATTTCTCTTGCTCTAGAGGGGTGCGACAAGGTGATCCTTTGTCTCCGTTGCTTTTTTGCATAGCAAGTGATTTTCTTAGCAGATATCTCTCTATTATGGCTGTGGATGGTCGGCTCGCCCATATCTCTTCTCCTCATGGTATTAAAGCCCCTACTCATTTTCTTTATGCAGATGATTTGATCATCTTTGCAAAGGCTAGTTTGCACAATATACAGAATATCTCTACAGCTCTTCAACTTTATGGTGCTTTATCGGGACAGTTGGTTAACTTTGAAAAATCAAAAATGTATTTTGGCAAAATGGTGTCCACAAGTACAATGCTGTCTATTCAAGAGCTTTCGGGTATGCGTTTAGGTGGTAATTCTATGAGCTACTTGGGGGTGACTCTTTTTCGTGGTGCCCCACGTCGATGCTGGTTCCAGGGTTTGGCTGATCGGATTAAAGTTCGTTTGGATTCTTGGAAGGGATTATCACTTTCTCTTGCAGGCCGTCGATGCTTGATTGCTTCAATTATCCAGAATACGTTCCTCCATTCTTTTCAAATATATAAATGGCCAAAAGTGATTCTTGACGAGCTTAATAAAGCCATCCGTAATTTTTTCTGGACGGGCAAAACGGATAAAGTAAAATTAGTTCAAGTCGCCTGGAAAGATTGTTGCCGCCCTCTTGCTGAGGGGGGTCTTGGACTAAGAGATTTGAAAACTTTAAACGAAGCCATGTTGAGAAGATTTGCTTGGAGACTAATTAAAGGAACCTCTCACACCTTGATGTACTTACGAAGGCGATTTCTCAATAGGAATGATACTCCGAGAGGATATCATATTTGCTCATCCATTTGGTCTGGACTGAGGACCCATTTCCTAGCTTTGATTGCTGACTCCCGCTGGTTGATAGGTAAGAATTCAATGGTTCGTTTTTGGACGGACAATTGGCTGGGTTCACCACTAATAGAGAAAATTCCTGAGGTTCCAATTGATATGCCCTTGAATGCTTTGGTTGGGCAATTTCAGACAGAGGATGGTTGGCGATTACCGCAAAATTTTATTGACTCTCATCCGGATGTAGCCATGGATATTAACTTGATAATTGTAGGCGCAAAGGATACTCGGGTATGGTCTTGTTCAGTTAGTGGAAATGTTTCAACTCGTGATGCATATGATTCTCTGAGAACAATAGGCCAAGTTAAAAGCTGGGGTAAAGAAGTTTGGTCTTCATTTATTCCTCCATCTCGCTCTATGCTCTTTTGGAGAGTCATTCAAGGAAAGGTTCCCACTGATTGCATGGTCAAAAAAAGGGGTTTTTCCTTCCCATCACGTTGCTTTATTTGTGGTAGAACAGAAGAAACAATCTCTCATCTTTTCTTAACATGTCCTTTTGCTGGGGCTCTTTGGGATCTAATTGCATATTTTTTTGGTTTACGTCCCCGCACAGACACGTCAGTTTTGGAGTTGTGGAAAGATGCTATGGGTAGAGATTTGGGACCTCAAATACGTAATTTATGAAAATCAGGCATTATCTCTGTTATTTGGGTTATTTGGACAACTAGAAATAATCGCTGCTATGATGGAATTGAGATCCCTTTACTATCATCTCTTACTACGGTTTGGCGTTTTATTAGAGAATTAGGCTTAATACAAACTGGTGCAATGCGAAACACTATGAATGACTTACAGATACTCAATCGTTTGCGAGTTTGTGGTAGACCGTCAAGATCGCCAAAAGTGATTGAAGTTAACTGGCATCCTCCTCCTCCAGGTTGGTTAAAGGTAAACACGGATGGGACTGCATTCGAAGCACCTGGTCTCTCAGGTTGTGCGGGAATTTTTCGAACTTCAAGATCTTTTGTCAAGGGATGTTTCTGCGTTCCTTTAGGAATTTCCTACGCATATGAGGCTGAACTAGCAGGGGCTATTCATGCAATAAAATATGCAGACAGGTTTGGCTGGAAAAAGATTTGGTTGGAGTCTGACTCTACGTATGTTGTAAACCTATTTAACAGTAGATCCCATATGGTGCCATGGCGATGGATCTCACCCTGGACAGATTGTTTGGATAGGATTGCAAGCATGGACTTTCATTGCTCTCATATTTATCGAGAAGGTAATTCGGCGGCAGATATTTTAGCTTCCAGATCTTCTAGTTTTTGCTCTGCGACTTGGTGGTGGGATGTACCATCTTTTGCGCGTCAATTTACTATTTCTGATATGGTTGGCAAACCTTCTTATAGGTTCTGCTGATGCATTGTACTGTAATCATTACTTTTTATTTATTTAATAAATTTGTGGGTGGTTGGAAAAGGAAGAGGGTGCTAAGAATTGCTTTCCATTCTGATGGGGCATTCCGGTGCGCCTACTGATTCCAGTCTCCCATTTACTTATAAAAAAAAAAAAAAAAAAAAAACAACCATGATATACTTTCTATCACTAATGCTAGCACTACGCATTGATCCCATCAACCCTATTCAAAAGTTAAGATGATTTTTAATTGTATTATTAATGAATTACATGGTAAGAAAAGGTAGGAAATCTTAAGTGGCCAGATTTAGATTTCTAAGATAAAGTCAATAATTCAATAAGGATTTTAAATAACGAAATTAATTTAGAACTGGAGAAACTAATTTTGATTCATGACATGATTAATTGAATTGTAGACTAGTGATAAGGATAGTCCTATGATCATATTTCTCTCAATATTTTCTTTCTATAATTAATTTCTTTATGTTATTATTTTTGCATTATTTTTATCTTCTTTCAAAACAACAAAACCTCCATGATCTTATTTGTGATATTTTAGTAATTTATTTTATGTTAACAATTAATTATTAAATTTTTTCAATCATGTGGAAAATGACCCTTACTTGAAATTATATTTATATTGACAAAATTTATTAAGAGAAGTGAGGTATTAATTTGATAGTCCGTCTTTGGAACCCATTATATTTCTTATTATTTGCTAATGTTATTTCAGTTTAATTGCTTCTTATTATTTTATTAATATTGCAATTAATTATATTGTTATTACTATTATTTTCTTTTTAAAAGAAGGCTGAGCCTTCAACTTGTTAATTTATTTTAGTTGGTTGAGCCACCTTTATTTTTACTTTTTTATACATGATTGGCTTTGCTACCTTTATTTATTTTCTTTCTTATATGGTTAGCTCTACCACCTAATTCTTTTTATTTTATTTAAGGTCAGCCTAGGAATGGCAATTTGACCCGACAGTTCTGGGTACTTGCGGGTATCCAACCAGTTGGGGTTAGTTCGATTCGGGGCAAAATAGTTCGGAAACGGATCAGAACATTATCCATTTTATTTAAAACAGTTCAATTCAGTTCTGTTTGGGGCAAAAATCCGTTCGATTCGGGGCACCATTCGGGTACCCGTTTATTTACTAAAAAATTTAACTACATAAACATTTATAATATTTTTTTTTCAAAATGTATTTAAAAAATGGGTCAACAATTTATTTTTTTGACCCGCGGATATTACCTAAAATCGAACCAAATCCATTTGTTTGAAACGATTCAGTTCAATTTGAACCGCGGGTCAAAACGGTTCGGTTCGAATATAACCCAAACCGACCCGTTGCCATCTCTAGGTCAACCAAACCACCGATTTTTTTGGTATAAAAATTTTAAAAGGAAAAAAATGGATGTAATAGACCATACATTTAATACATTTCCATACTTTGAGTAGCAACAAGGCAATTGGGACAACTTTAATGCTATGAATGGATTTGAAACCAAAAGCCCATATATGATACATATTCTAACATGTAAAATGCAAGAATATGGAATCAACCAAACTCGAGCTATTCATATAGACATCCAAAAACTAATTTCAATATCACATCTGATTTTCCATTCCCAATGCCTCAACCAATTCCATACACTCAAGATGAATATCTTGAAGATTTAATGAATTCCATAATTACTAATACTTTGAAAATTCATCAAGAATCTCATATTTCAAGGAGGAATCTTGATATGTAGGTTAGCCAAGTGGTCACAATTGTAGAAATAAGACTTAGAACACTGGTAGTTGACAAGCCCCCCTTTCAAATAGTTGCTAATCCTAGAGAGACCATCAATGCCATTACTTTGGCAAGTGGCCAACAACTAGAAGAGCCTCAAATAGTCCCTGAGAATGATACATCCAAAGAAGTGACTAATGAGAAAGAGAAGGCCACCACCCCACAAGAATCTAATGTGGCACCAAAGGTAATACCCAAACCTTCTTTTGCTACCAATGAATTTGCTTTATATTTTTCCAATAGAGCCAATAATTCAAAGAAGCAAAATTATGAAAGGAAAATTTTGGGAACTTTCCCCAAAGTGCAAATCCATGTACCCTTCTTGAGGATATTAAGCTGGTGCCTGGGGTATGAAAAGTACCTCAAGAAACTTTGTATTACCTAACACAAGCTTAAGGGTCTAGGTGTGGAGGAAAAGGTGTTTGTCGTGCTTCAAAAGAGACTATCACCAAAGTGCAAAGCTGTGAATACTAAACTGCTAGCTAAAATGTTTGAAATCATACACTTCAAAATCTTTGATGATGGTGGATGAAAAGCATTAGTAAAGTTTGGTTGATGACACTAAAACAAACACTTAATGGGAGGTAACCTACCAGATTTGTTTTCTAGTCCCTTTTTACTTATTGTTTACATTACATATTGGTACGTACTTACATTGACAACAATGTAAGAATTAGGTGCGAGAGAGTGTTAACATGTGTTTATCTTTATTATGTGTTTTGTTTGCTTTATGAATTAAGTGTATTTTACTATTAATAAGCTTTAGGATGCATAATTTTTTAGAAATTTTATGTTTGGTATAAATAAATATCTAGATTTGGAATAATCAAATGTTCTATTTGTTTTCTTACATGTGATAAAATGTTGGCTAAATAATGTTAGGTTTTAAATGATAATGAATATTGATAGAATACATTGTTCTTAAGTAAGACAACTTTATAATTCTACAATAATCATTGCCAATCCACTTGCTTCCATGATTGACTTGGTACTAAATAAAATTATTTGTGCTTTCTGTCCTAAGGTAAATATCACCAAACTCTTCCAAATTTACTAATTTTTCAGGACACCTCCAAAAATCGACTCACTTGTATATTCTAATGTTTACATTTATATCTAAGAGAAGTTGGTGAACAACCAAGTCTTGGTGATAAGGACACCTAAAGACTTGCCCCTCTCTCACAATGGAAAACAAATAATAATTAATAAGTAATTTGCAAAATAAACAAATAATGTAGATAACAGACAATAAGATAAAAGCAGTAAATGCTTTCAAATCTTAGTATATTCTATATACATTATCACCTATACCGTGGCTACTCAGATTATACTAACTCATGTAGGAGATCAAACAAATGCAATGTTGTATCATGGTAAACCCACTTAGTCTCCAATCCTAAGTGGTAACATCCACGAGTTGCTTAAGGTAATCACTCAGTATCCAAATTCACTAAAAGTAATAAACAGTTAATACATATTCCTTAAGGTACTTCTATCAGTCAGGGATCACATGTCCTAACTTCCTAGGCTACTATCACCAGCTATCTCCACAACTACTTTGATCCTAACTGGATCTGGCTCACCTCCAGAGCCACACCACCATGCAGTGTGTTGTAAATACTTGCAATCAGTATGAGTGTACAACAATATATGCAAATTATCCAAAATATGATTTTATGATAAAATACCTCATATAAACAATACAGAAACACACTCGACTATGTTGATATGGAAATTCCACCTTGTAATAACAATACAGAAATACACTCGATGTATTGTTATTATAAAAACTCCGTTTATAAAAGAGTTTGTTAAACTCTACCACCACCATTAGTTTAACATAAAAAAACACTCGATGTGTTAAAACTAAGGAATCACCTTTTGAAAATATTTAAACTCAAAATGAACAAATGACTTTCAAATTAATAATTCAAAAATGCACTCAACGTATTAGTAATACAAAAAATAAAATATTTTTCAAAAACACCAACATATATTTTTCACACGTTATAAAAATACACAATGCCAAATATGCAGTATGAGAAATTTATGTGAAAGAGACAAAAGAGACTATAAGAGATGTGCAAAAGGTGTAATTCATAAGAGAGAGAAGGGGGTATTTATAGCTAATTTTTCAGCTTTTAGGACCCTTGCCAACACTTCGTCGCGAGGCTTCACTAACCACCTCAGTGAACTCCCGCGAGATGTCAACGAGGTCCACCGATTCACAGTTCAACCCTGTGCACCATTGTTGATCCTTCGCCAACCACCTCAGCAAGCCACCAACAAGACTTCGATGAGCTACTCAAAACAAGGTTTTTCAAGGTAAAATTTCACCAAATAAAATGCCATAAATACCCACCAACTCAGGGAAATACAAACAAGTAAAAACAGATTTTAACATGCAACAAATATGCTTCAAACCACCCCATGGAGTGTGTAACATACAAATATACAATAGCGTTAAGAACTACTTGAGTGTGTGTGATATTGATCACAAGTAAATTATCGTATATAGAGGTAGACAATTAAAACACTAAGTAAAATAAATAGACTATGTGTTTTGAACATATGAACACCAACAACGACACAAAAGGACTTACAGGACTTACAATCTCCCCCTTTGGCTTTCCATGGCCAAACACTGAACAACCTATTTAAGACAAGCATTAAACACAATATATTAATGCAAGATGATCTAACAAAGTTCATTTCCATTAACAAACTCCGACACGGACAAAACACCCTCAATACACCTACATTCCAAATGCATCCGTCTTGTAGTGCTCCATCCATCTTCATGAATCAACACATCCATCTTGATGACAATACTAGCTCCAAGTGGGCTACAAAGTCTAAAGACTACATATGTAACCTGCACACATAATACCAACACATACCCTTGAACGTATCATGTAGAACTATATATAGTCTAACCAAATACTATCATGTTACCCCTACATAGGTACACACTGATAGGCTAAACACAAGTTGACAAATAAGCTCCCCCAAATTTTATGCAACATTCCCCATGAATGCTTGCAAGTAAGGTAAAATGATGTGATGCAAACCTACACTCACATTCCACACACAGTAGAAAACATAAGTAAACACGTTGTACAACATACAAAGTTCTTCCCCTTTTTGGCACAGAAAGTCAAAGAAACACCCCTATATGAGGGAGAAAAAGCATACAGTATGCAATAATCATATACACTCATGCAACACATGCAGAGAGAAAAATAAATCATAAGTAAAAGATACATAAGTAAGCACACAATAAAGAAAGATAAATTTTATTAAAATTTCAAGATTTTATTACAAGATTTTAGAAAAAGTAATAAAATAAAAAGAGAAAAAGAAAACTAAGGTTCTCCTCTCCCTTCATCTCTATTAGGGTTATGTTGAGAATCGAAGTCATACTCTCTATTGTCAAGAGGGTGTAAAGAAGATTGCACGAGGTCAGAAAACTCAGCACCAAAGGTAGCAAGCTAGCCAAACATTTGGGCAAAGAAATCAAAAGACTAAGGCAGCTGAATGTTTGAATCTCTGAGCAAGGCACCAGTGCTTATACCAATAGAGTGAGTTTGGGAATGATCCACTCTAATAAAGGACTAAACAGACGGTCAAGAACTAGAAGACCCTCAATTCTACCAACCTTGTCATTAATGTTCAATAGCGTCTGTCTATAGAGTCTACGTTCCTTAAATTCTTTAGTAAGATCTTCAAGAACCTTGTCCAACTGCTGAGTCAAAGCATCCACCTCTGCATTTATTGAGACAAACTCTGAAGATTGAGGAGGAAGAGCAGGAAGTGAAGTAGAAGGGGTAGAATCAGAGGCATTCTAAGAAGAAGAGGAACAAGGTTCATACTTTTTGAAGAAGGGCATGAAGCTTGAAGGTGTTTGACTTTTTGACTTACTAGGAGCGTTCCTCTTGCTCCTAAATAATTTCTCAAACTAGTTTTCCAACAAAGAAAATTCTTCTTCATCCATGTTGGATGAGTCATCACTGTTAACAGTGGCTTTACTTTTTCCTTTTTGAGTCTTGGTGGTCTTTAGAGCAAGACTCTTCCCTTTGTCAATATAAGTTCTTTTGGGAAGGAGGTGGTGAATTTCAAAAGGTTGGAGATCACCAACGATCTCATTAACTTTAGGGGGTTCTCCTTTGAATGTTGTCTCTATAGTAATAACCTTTTCTCAAAAACACTGAGGCAAGCTAGACAGAATCTTCTTAGCTTGAAGTTTCTCATCAATAGGAGAACTCAAGTTGTAACAAGTATTGATAATTTCAAAAAAATGACAGTAAAAGTTATCAAAAGTTTCATCTTCCTCCGTCTAAACAAGTTCATAATCTCTCTTCAGTCTTACAAGCATAGATTTCTTAACCGTAGATGTACCTTCATGCATTATTTTCAAAATATCACAAGCTTCCATGGAAGTAGTGCAAGTAAAAATTTTTCGATACTCTTCAAGGATGATAGCTCGAGTAAGTGCGTATAGTCCTTTACTATTCCAATCGCACTCACAATTTTCTTCCTTAGTCCAATCAATCATAGGCTTAGGAGCAACTATTCCATCTTCAAGAGTTTTTGTATGAGGCATCCAACCATTCTTTACCTCATACTATACATGGTCTCCCATCGACCAGAAGAAAGCCAACATTTAAGAATTTCAATAGGCATAATTATGCCTAGTTATAAGTGAAGGTCTACCTACGTTCCCTCGAACACTAGAGTCCATATTATTGAAAAGGGAGTGTGTGAAAAGTATGAGAAACAGATCAACACCGAAGCAACACGGGTGTACTAGCTCTAATACTAAATGAGAGAAGTCCCAACTAGATGAACAACCAAGTCTAGGTGATAAGGACACCTAAGGATTTGCCCATCTAGTACAAGCAATGTGAGCAAATAACAATAACAAGTAATTTATAGAATAAATAAATAAGGAAGATAACATACAATAAGGTAAAAGTAGTAAATGATTTTCAATCTTAGTATATACTATATATGTTGTCACATATACCATGGATATTTATATTGTACTAACTCATGCAGCAGATCAAGTAAACTCAATGATATAACGTGGTAAACCCACTTAGGCTCCAATCCTAAGTGGTAACATCCACGAGTTGCTTAAGGCAAGCACTCAGCAACCAAATTCACTAAAAGTAATAAATAGTTAATACAGACTCGGTAAGGTACCTCTATAAGTCAGGGACCACTTTTCTTAATTGCTTAGGTTGCTATCACCAGTTGTCTCCACAACTACTTTGATCATAACTGGATTGGACTCACCTATAGAGCCATACCACCATGTTGTGTGATGCAAATACTTGCAATCAATATGCGTGTACAATTATATATGCAAATTACCCAAAATATGATTATAGGATAAAATACCTTGTATCAACAATATGAAAATACACTTGGCTTATGTTTATAGAGAAACTCCACCTCGTAATAACAATATAGAAATATACTTGATGATTATTATCACGAAAACTCCATTTATAAAAGAATTTTATAAACTCCACTACCACCACGTAGTTTAACACAGAAAAATACTTGATGTGTTAAAACTACAAAATTGCCTTTTGAAAATATTTAGACTTCAAGTGAATAAATCACCTCCAAATTACTAATATTGAAACGCACTCAGCGTATTAGTAATACGGGAAATAAAATATTTTTCAAATAAACCAAAATATATTTTTTACATGTTATAAAAAGTTTCATCTTCCTTCATCTAAAGAAGTTCATAATCTCTCTTAAGTCTCATAAGCATAGATTTCTTAACCATAGATTTCATCTTTGAACATTTTTTCAACCTCGAGGGTCGACTGCATAATATCAAGAAACACATCTTCTCCTTGCTTCAAGTATACGTCAGCCGACAATATCTCCTCCTTAATGACATCAAACATCTCCTTCAAAGATGTTTCCTGCTCTATTAAACAAGCCATGTAATTCTTGTGAAGTAGTGTATTCTAGCGCTTCAAATGACGGACCTCATCATATAATGTCGAGTTCTCCTTTTTTAAAGCAAGGACTTTACTCTCCAAACTCAATCAGTCGACATAATCTTGAGCACCCAAACCAACAAACTCACGATACACAAACAACCCCTCACCTTCCTTTAATATTCCCCACTTCTGAACAATTTTATCACACATGTACGGATACAAATGCTAAAAAACAAAACAATACATATATACATACAATAACAATAAAAAAAAAATCTTAAATCATAATCTTAATGGTGTTATACAAAAATATATATCCATTTCAATAAACAATAATACCAATAATATATTTAAATTATCAAAAACACAAAAAAATAAAAATAATAATAATAAAATGCAACTAATTATTTGAGCTGACATGCTCATTCTAACTTTTAGACTGCCTGGGCCTCTACTAGACTTCATCCTCTCTTCCGGGCTCTCCAGTCCCATCATCCATTTGAGTCTGAGCTAAATTTGGTGTGGTTGGCAATAAGTCGAGAAAACTGTTGTATTCATCAAGCTTCCCTTTATCTACAGCCTTCACCTTGAAGGTCTCCATGGCTTTATTATAACCCCCACTTGGGCAAATTTCATGTTATTGGCCTAGGCTAGCTCCAGATTCTCCTGTACCTTGGTCTGCCATCCATATATGTCATTATCAGCAACAAATTTACTAAACTTTTGGGAATAAATTATTCCACCAAATATAAAGCATACAAAATTAAGTTATTCATATAATATAACTCTTATTCTTGCATTCACTATTATTATTATTATTATTGTTGTTGTTGTTGTTGTTGTTAAATCCAAATTATTCAAATAATACAATTCTTATTCTTACACTCATTATTATTATTGCTTTTAGTACGCATTACTAATATTATTGAAATCTCATCTTCTCTTTTTTAGTATTTTTCATATAATTTGAATTTTATTAATTATTTGTTTATTTGTAACCAATAATGAAATCCTTACAACCAAAAATAATGATAAAGTTATAGATAGCATACATTATCATTCCAAAGGTATACTAAATTATTATTAATATGATTATGATTATGGTTAAAAATCTCATCTTTATTTGTCCAATGTTTTTAATATAATCTAAATTCATACAATATTATATTAAATATTAATTTAATATTTTTAATACCTAATCATAAGTCATAATAAAATATAGAAAACAATATTAATTATAATTATTCAAATAATAAATTTCATACATATAATAATTTTATTTCATGAATAAAAAAAATCATAATTTTTATTGTTACACTTATTATTATTATTGTTATTCATACAATATTTTTTCCTATTATCTATACAAACTTAAATCATTCAAACTCATTCTTACGTTTGTACTTGTTATCACAACTAATAAGT
Source organism: Elaeagnus macrophylla (assembly GCA_029378325.1). Taxonomy (NCBI): domain Eukaryota; kingdom Viridiplantae; phylum Streptophyta; class Magnoliopsida; order Rosales; family Elaeagnaceae; genus Elaeagnus; species Elaeagnus macrophylla. Next base: position 44,818,010 of record CM055641.1, on the reverse strand, counting down.
ATTATTAATAAAACCTCATTTTTTTTATCCAACATTCTTTATAAAACCAGAATTTTTCCAATTACTCGTACAATCTAATCATTCAACCAATTATTATTATTGTTATTATTCATACCTAGCATCCACGCCCACTTTAACCGATACTTTACCATTATTTAATAATTATTATTTACTTATTATAATATTATTAATAATTATTATATTTTAAAGAGAGTTATATTTGTTTCAAATTTACGTGGTACTTTCTATCATTATAACAAAAAAAATTTAAATATTAATAAGTTACAAAAATTGTGAATTATTATGATATAAAAAATAATATTAAATTAAATAAATTTATTAGATATTACTAATTTATTATGACGTCAAATTTTTTGCTTATTTTTATCGATGTGATTTACTCTTTTATAAATGACACTGAATTAAATAAATTTATAAGACGTTGCTAATTTATAATGATATTGAATTATTACTTATTTTATATCAATTCTATTTTTTTTATTTGTATTAATAAATATCCACCAAAGTCACTATTTATTAATTATATATATTTTTTAAGTTTGTTTTAGATTTATGTGGTGTTTTTCACAGTTGTGACATTTTTTTTTTTATAGTAGTAAAACAATTAAACACATAATATAACTTATATAAATTAATAATAATTGTCAATTATTGACATAAATAATAATATTGAATTACATGAATTTACTAGACATTATTAATTTATTATGACACTAAATTTTTCATATTTTTATCAATATCATTTACTTTTTTCCCCTATTTATATTAATAAATTTACAATAAAACCATTATTTATTAATTTTGTTTTAGATTTATATGATATTTTCCATGGTTACAACATTAATTTTTATTTGTAGAATCCAAAAAGTTAACCACATATAATAAAAAATAAAAAAATAAATCAACTATTGATAAGTTACATGAATTAATAATTATTATGGCAATAATAATAATATTAAATTAGATGACTTTACTAGACATTAATAGTTTATTGTGATATTGAATTTTGAAAAAAATCATTATTTATTAATTATTTTTTGCCTTTATTTTTTTAAAGATTTATGTAGTATTTTATATCGTTATAACAAAAAAAAATTGATAAATTACAATGATTATAAATTATTATGATATAAATAATAATATTTAATTATATGAATTTACTAGCTATTATTAATTTATTGTAACATTAAATTTTAACTTAATTTTATCAATGTTATTTACTTTATCTTTTCTTATTTTATTTTCCATTTGTATTAAAAAAAATTTCACCAAAATCATTATTTATTAATTCTATATTTTTTTTAATATTTTTTTTAGGTTTAAGTTCTGTTTTCTATGATTATAAAATTAATTTTTTCTTTACAAAAATCAAAGCATAAAACGTAATAAAAAGTGTAAAAAATATATTAATAAGTTATACTAATAAGTTATATGAATTAATAATAATTTTGAATTATTGTGACTTAAATTATAATATGAATTATATGAATTTAATAGTTTATTGATCTAAATATAAATTTAGTCAAAATTTAAATATCAATGATATAGTTTAGCATATTTTATTTAACTAAATAAAATTAAAAACTTAATTTAATTTGTGAATTTTTTTAAAATGAGGTTCATAATTTAAACTCATTTATACTAGAAAAATGGTTGTCCTTAATAATTATATAACTTTCATAAGTTTTAGACTTCAAGTACATTTTTAAGATTTAATAATTAAAATTTTAAAATATATATAATGAGTGCTCGAAAAGCACTAATATTTCGTGATTAATTGTGCTTAATTGATTGATATCTAGATTTATTATGATTATTATTTCGATTATTTTCATAAATATATCAATTCGGAGTCACGGGTATATTTTAGTGCATTTCAGGTGTTTTTAGTGTCAAATGAGTCAAATGATGAAAACACTCAAAGACGGGACACCTACGGCGCTCGGATCACGAGTTACGGGCTAAACAAGACAAATATGTAAGCCTTACATAAAATGCCATCACATATGTAAGGGGGGACATGAAAAGAAGGAAGACATTGCGCGCCGCGGCGAGGGAAATACATGCCGCGGCGAGAGGCTATCGGGTTGAATCCTGGAAAACATAGAAACATTGCGCGCCGCGGCGGGATAATTGCATGCCACGGCGGGGAGCTCTCGGATTTTTGCATATTTTTCAGAATTTGTGTTGCGCCGCGGCGGGAAAAATGCATGCCGCGGCGCGCCTATTCCTATGGCACATAGGATTCGTGTAAACCCTTACATCTATAAATACCCCCTTAGAGTCCCCCTTACACAAAACTCGACCAATTCGTACACAACTCTCATTCTTCTCAATTTTGCCACCCAAACACTACGTTCAATCAGTTTTGAGAGCGTTGCCACACTCTAACGAAGCGAGAGACAATATTCTAAGGATTCAAGGAAGCCAACGACGATCGAAGATAAAGCTTACGGAGAAGAACGCTATCCAATCCATAAGCGGTATTTAGATCTAGGATTTTCTTGTTGTTATAGAATTAATTCCTCTTCTCTTTTTGTTAAAGTGTATGATCATATTTTATTTGTCTATGAATATTAATATGAACATGAGCGGCTAGTTTTATTATGGATGTTTAGTTTGTGTTGCCATGTTTGCTAGAATTGTGTATGGTGTATTTTATTTGGAATAAACGAATTACTTTTTGATTAAGAGCATGTTTAGATATTTGATTATGAATTATCATGGGCCCATTTGATGTTCGTAGTTAGGTTGAAAAATCTGAGAATTGAGTTATAGGAACGTCACCTTAACTTTATTCCGAAACACTTAATCGAAGCTTCAAGTTAGTGACTTAGTTATAGCATTAATTTGATTGGCATGTTTTCCTTGCGCATAATTTGATTACTATTTGATTTACCCCCGCCAAAGGCAATTAATTAGTTAATCAATAAAGAGACCTACCCCCGCCAAAAGGAGTCTCGTAATTAAAAGGAAAGCCGGTAGTTTAGTTTATATAGGACGTTCATGTTATCTCACCATACCTTTTCGATGCAAGCATGGTCAACCAAGCTAAACGTCCATACATCCTCCATTGATATTTGAATTGATTGTTTGCTTGCGATCTTGTTTTCGTTTGATTGTCGTATGATTGTTCTCGTTACAAAAACAAACAACATTTTTACAGTTTTAGTAGCTTTAGGATTCTAGTTACTTAGAGTTTTAGTTTCACTAGAACTCTATTTAATTAGTATTTTATTTTCATTAGAACTCTATTTAGATTAAAAAGTTAGTTATTTAAGACCACTGCAATTCCTTGAGAGACCGACCTTGGAAGTTGCTTATCACTTTACTACGAGTGATTCGTACACTTGCGAGTACACATTTTAACACATCAATATACAAGAAAATAAAGTATTTATTAAGGATATATTTATTTTCATGTACAAAATGATTATTTCACATATATTTTTTAACATATATTTTTTTTATTTTTTTAACTAATAATAAATTTATTAAATTTACTTTATATAAGGTAGTTTAGACGTATTATTTAGAAGTACTCATATTTTTTTATTCTAGATAGCTTACATTTTCATTCCAATATACTAAATTAAGTAATTGCTTTTATTATTAAAACTTCATCTTTTTCATACAATATAATTTAATATTCTATTATGCCATTTGTTGATTTTTATATTTAATCATAACATAATGATTTTGAGTCATTGTTACTTGGATGATTATTGTATCTTATAATAGATTAATAAAATGTAAAAGACAATACTAATTCTAATAATAAATGTGAGTTCACACTTTTGTAATGAATTTACTAATCTAGCCGCATTATTCTATAATTTATAAGTTTGTCATTTTATTTATTACTTATATAAAAAAATTCATCATTTCATGATTTAATTACTATTATATTTATTAATATTACAATTTATTTTGTAACTTCAAAATAACTCTTACCATTCATGAATAAATATGTATGTTTAATTGCAAATTACTCTTAAAATTTTTAGCATAAGTAAATACTATTTTTTATTCTCTATTAAAGATAATTGATATATATGTCATAGTTTTGGGAACGTGCGAATTACTAATTTAAAAAAGAAAATAGTATTTGTCATGCTCTTATTGGTTATATTTTTAATTTCACGTATGTTATGTTTAAATATCAATTAAAAGATAATTTTTTTATATGTCTCGGTTCTTGAAATTTGCATATTTCAATTTTTTTTGAAAAATATTATTTGTCATACTCTCATTGGTTATATTTTTAATTTCTCTTAAATTTATTACTACTTGAATATTATGTGTGTTTTTTAATATTTTTTAAAATTATAAATTAATGGTTGTTTTAATATTATAAATAAACATTTTATTTATTATTTATAGACTAATATTTATTTTTTAAAGTTCATAATATCAAAATTCAAAAAAATTTAAAAGGAGACAAAAAAGTGGACTACTACATTAAAATTGGACTCACATTTTAGAAAATATCATCAAGTTTGAGACACCATTTGTTCAAAATATATATGGTAAAAGTTCAAAATATACTTATTTCTTTAAATATCATAAAGACTCCATTTGTTCAAGAAGAAATTTTATAGTGTTTTAATATTTTTTGATAACTCTAAAAAATTGACTATAATAAAATATTAAGAATATAACTATTTTTATCATAAAAAAAATTAAAATTAATGATATAAAATAAAATTAATGATATAATTTATTAAAAAAATAATATGACGTTTATGTAAATGTTAATTATTAATATAAAATAAAATTAATGATGTAATTTATTTAAAAAAATAACATGACGTTTATGCACTTGCAATCTAATCAACTAAAGTATAATTTGTTTTTGCTTAGAATCCATTAAGATATTATTGAGAAGAAGTTTGGGTAGCAATTCACAAAGGTGTACATGGATCAGTTAAATGTAGCGGCGCATGATAGATAAAATGACAGACTGAAATGTCTAGATGTCTTACTCTAAACGGACGTGGCGTCCTTATCTTTATTCATTATTGTACCTTTCAAGCCCAACTGTAGTCACCTCCAAGTTTTAGCAGAATAGCTAAGAGCTACACAGACTTAACTACATTCCAATGTCATGTTGCGTCTGATTGGTTAACAATAAATAGTTTGAGCAATGGACTTCCTCATCCTTGGGAGTCATTATCAATGTCCTTATATCATCTTTGCAATTAAAGAAAACCCCGTAACTGGAGACTTGATGAGAAAGAGGTTGATAATTGAATTTTATCTCTTTATGATAAGAAGACCACTTGAAACCATAGGTTATAATTGAATTAATAATGCTTTCAAATATATATTTCTCGCAAAAATAACCTTACTTTAAAAGCATTAGAAACCGCTTTTTTGGGAAAATATTTACAGTAACACTTATTTTAGTCATTTCAATTTAAAAAGAAAAAGGGAAATTACCAAAAATAGCACCCCCTAAAAATTATAATAACAAAACTAGCACCCCCTTGTGTTCAATTAGAATTGAACGTTTAATATTGAACGTTCAATATTCAATTTGAACGTAAAATATTGAACGTTCAATATTAAATAGGTCTAATTATCGTCATTCAATTCTAATTGAACGGATAATATTGAACGTTCAATATTGAACGAGTCCAAATTATTGTCGTTCAATTTTAATTGAACACAGGGGTGCTAGTTTTGTTATTATAATTTTTAGGGGGTGTTAGTTTTGTTATTTTCCCAAAGAAAAAACGTGATCTATTCAAACAAGTCCTGAGTTATAATACGTTGAAAGAGGATTCTTAAACTAAATCATGTAGCACTTCCATCATTAAATTAATTGGCATATTCCTAATGAAAATTTTAGCAGCTACTGAACCATTATATGAGTACAGCTAATAGGACCCTATTATGTACAAGCTTGTTTGCAATGTCGTCTATATAAGAAAGAAACTAAAGGTTAAATGTCATTATGATTGATATGTAAGCAAAATCCTCAAGATTTAGATTTGTGGGTCCTAATAGACGGCAACTTGAGTTAACTTCAAGCAAATCCAATTTTGACAAAAAGAAAATAATTGTGGTAACAGATGTGTGATCAAAATTATGAGTCAGAATTACATGTATTGGTTAATTATGAAATATCATTGCAAGTGTGAAAAATTAGTGGCCTTTAGGCGAAACTTTATGCTCATCTGAGAATGCCCATGGGATATTATACCTAGTGATGATGTTCTTGTTCAGATATCGACCTAATGGTCGTCACACACGTTTAACATGTCAACCTTAGCTCGTTTGGTCAATCCCAACAAACATTATCCATTCCGGATCTACCTTCTTGACTGAACCGAGGACAAGTCCGGTCCTATTACTGATTATATTTAATGTCATAAATGTTTTTATGTATAAATTATACTTGTACCCTCATTAAAAATATAATACCTATAAATACTCAATAAAAGGCCATTGAGCCACCAGCATTTAACACATCATTTATTGCTTTCTCTACTCTCTCTCTTAAACCTAATCTATCTCCCAATATTTTGGTGCCCACCGTGTGGCTCAAGACAAACAAACACACCAATTTGCTTTGATGCCCTCCAATACTAAGATCAGATCAAGTCCTCACAATAATCTCACCAAGATAACGAATAAGATCGAATCCTAAAATTTCGATTGATGACATGGTTGGAACCAGAGCTGTAGATTGCAATCGACCTGATGCTCGTGACGAGCATGTCGTACTAGATGTACCTGAGGGAATAGTCGAGGTAGAAGACCGTACTTTCAATAACCCTCAAGAGCAGTTATTATGACAACTCTTAGATATGCAGAAATCAATGGAGGAAATGAAGAATGAGATAAGTAAGGAAAATCTTAAGCTAAAAAGGCAGGTAGAAGCACTGTCTGGCAGATTTTAAAAACCCAAGACGTCAAGACTTTATGAAATATGGGAGCTAGCGTCGACGAAGGAGATGATGAGGTTGAACGAATCATCGCAAAACATGAAAGAGAATCCCGCAACCAGTGGTCTGCAACTGTGATATGTTGGACCCTAAGAATACTTAAAAAGAAAATGAGTTCACGACCCAGAAAGAGCAAGTTAGTCTAGCCCTAAAATAATAACTAATATGGTTGAATAAAGTAACAACATTGGAGGAGCAGGTTAAAAGGCAAAGCGAGGGAAGAGCCCAGTTAGATCTTGATAAGATCTACAAGCAATTGATCGGGTCGCCCTTTTTCAAAGAAATTGAGTTAAGTGAACCTCCTTAGAAATTTACCCCTCCCAAATGCTCGAGCTACAAAGGAACCAAAGACCCTATTGCTCATGTGCTGCTCTTCAAGACGACCATGGCTCCTATCTGCACGCCTCGTGATAAAAGGGAAGTGATTTTATGTACATCCTTTGCAGCCACGTTACATGATGCACATAAAAATGGTTCAGCGACTGAAATTTGAAAGTATTAGGTTATTTGCTGATTTGGTTAAACTTTTCATCACCAACTACGCCAGCAACAAACCCTTGAAAAAAGAGCCTCATCATTTGTTTTCGCTCACCCAGGGAACAGAGGAGTATGTTGAGGCGTACATGAAAAGATTTTGGGAAGAAAAAATATAAATTTCTAATTGTCCTGACTCAATAGCCGTGCACGCATTTTGACGAGGTGTTCAGAGAAATTTTGGGTTGTTTGTTAAACTTAATAAAACAATGCCACGGACCTTGGAGGAAGCTTATGAAGAGGTGAGGAAATTTGTCAATGTTGAAAGAGAATTAACGCCAAATAGAAGTGAGAGCTCAACTTTGGTCACACTCTCAAATGGAAAGGAAAACGTGAACTCAGCCTTGACCGGGGCAGGATGAGCAACGATTCTATGCAAAAAAGAGCAGTGGGACCATCGTTCAGGAAGAAAAATAGCTAGATAAGAAGTACTGAGCCTTGGCGTAGATCTTTGTCACCCTTTAGAGGACCTCCTCTACGAGTAAGCTTGGCTGAGGTTGTGCTCAAAATGGAATGTGAGCAAAAGTAAGATGTCTACAACAAATGGGGACATTAGGAAGGGATACAGCTAAATGGTGTGCATTCCACAAAGACATTGGTCACGAAACCCATGACTGCAGACATATGAAAAAAGAGCTGAAAGATTTTCTTTCGAAAGGGTATCTAAGACATTTGGTCAACAAAAATGGTAAAAGTGTCGATCCTCGTCAATAAGGGAGCAAGCCTATTTTTCCAACATCACAATCAGGCAACAAAAATGCTCACACAAATAGACTATATGACGCCAACAACATCATAACAATATACTCAATACACGAAGGACCGGGTTATGGCTGAGATTCAAACAATGCTCGTAAAAGATATGCCCGAATTGTGATTAATCATGAAGGGCTTGAAATCTGTGGGGTAAAAGGTTGGTCAAAGTCGGAAGTAAGCATGTTTAATGAGGAAGATGAAATCTCTAGCCCACACAAAGACCCCCTGGTCATCACATTGAAAGTAAGCTCGTGAATTGTTTGCCGAATACTTGTCAATACAGGTAGTTCGGTCGACCTGCTCTTTCTGTCCACTCTACATGCCTTAGGATTGGGTACCAAAGACATGATTAATAGAGAAATACCATTGATAGGGTTCAATAATAGCACTTCCTATGCACTGGGCACTATCAAGCTTCCTATTGATGCGTCGGGATCAATGGTAATGTCCAACTTTGTTGTCGTTGATTGTCCTGCTCACTACAACATAATCTTGGGACAACCTTGGATCCACAAACTGAGAGCAGTTCCCTCAACATATCACCAAGTCGTGAAATATCCCACTGATAACGGTGTTCTCGAAGTTCGAGGAGATCAAGGTAAAGCTCGAAATTGTTACAATGTGACCATGAAAGGAATTTAGACCAAATAGCAACTACAGAATAATCTGATTAATAGGTCTCAGAAACATGGTAACCGAGTGGGGGTCATCACCTTCGACAAACTCAAATTAATTCCTCTAGAGGAAGGGAGTGATCGGATATTAAGGGTGAGTGCCGATCTACTGGAAGAATACAAATACAACCTCATCTCCTTCTTAAGAAGTAATATTGACATCTTTGTTTGGAAGCCAGAAGATGTGCTCGAAATAGACCGGGGATTCCTCGCCCACCAGTTAAATGTTGATCCCAAAAGGAAACCCGTCCAACAAAAGAAGAGAAAGTTTCCTAGACAGAAAAACGAGGTCATTCAAGCACAAGTGGATACTTTGATTCGCACGAACGTCATAAGAGAGGAGTGTTACCCCACCTAGCTCTCAAATGTTGTCCTTATCAAAAAGTTGAATGGAGAGCCAAGAATTTGTGTTGCATTCACCGACCTGAATGATGCTTGTTCGAAGGACTACTATCCATTGCCAAGTATAGATAAATTGGTTGATGCTACCTCGGTCTACAGTTTGATAGGCTTCTTGGATGCATACTTGGACAAAGAGGATGAAAAAAAAATCCTTCATTATCGAAGCAGGTACTTTTTGCTATAATAGAATGCCTTTCAGTTAAAAAAAAACAGGTATGACGTACCAATGGATGGTAAATGATATTTTCAAGCCCATGCTTGGAAAGAATGTGGAAGTATATGTTAATGATAAGGTGGTCAAAACGACGAATAAGAATGAACACATCAAAGACCTAGGAGAGGCATTCAGTATCATGAGGCAGTATGGGATGAAGTTGAACCCAAGAAAATGTACTTTCGGGGTCAACGATGGAAGGTTCTTAGGGTATCTGGTATCATCCTGAGGAATTGAAGCCAATCCTGGCAAAATAAAGGCATTGCTCGATGTGAAACCACCCATGAATCTAAAAGGGATCCAACGACTTAACGGGAGGATTACAGCCCTCAATGTTTTCTTCTAAAATGTACAAACAAATGCATGCCATTTTTCAAACTTTTAAGAAAAAACACCACCTCATTTTGGAACGAAGAATGTGATCTGGCATTCATAAAGATTAAAGATTACCTCGAGTGTTCCTCAGTCCTCACGAGCCCGTCAAAAAAATGAAATTTTGTACCTCAACCTAACAGTCACAACACGGACTGTTAGCGCTGTTCTCTTGGTCAAGCATGAAAATATAGAACACCCCGTGTATTATGTAAGCCAAATTCTGACCAAAGCATAAAGAAAGTATCCAATGTTAGAGAAACTGGCTTTTCCTCTCAAAGTAGCGACAAAGAAGCTGCGGCACTACTTCGGAGCACACACTGTCATTGTTCTTACCTCCAGTCCGTTGAAAAGTGTGCTCTCTAGGCCCAATGTAGCTGGTAGGTTGGTGAACAAATCTATCAAACTGGGAGAATTTGACATAAGTTTCGACCCCGAACGTCCATGAAAGCTCAAGCAATCAATGAGATTGAGAATTGCCAAGAAAGTATGCTCGGTAAATGGCGTGCCTGTATTGACGAGGTCAATACTTTAAAGGAGCCAGTATCAGAGTTTTCATTTCCAATCCAGAGGGAAAAGTTTATGAATACTCCAATAGAATAGCATTTCAAGTTACCAATAATGTGGCTGAGTATGAGGCCTCTATTTTCGGTGTTATGATCGGCAAAAAGCTCGGTGCTAGAAAATTGGACCTACTTAGTGATTCAAGGCTCATTATTAATCGATTCTTAAGCTCGTTTGAAGCCAAAGATGATAAGATAAAGAGGTACCTAGAAAGACTAAAATTGGAATGTCATGATCTTGATGAAATATAGGTCCAACAATTATCTAGAAGTAGCAACAATTATGCTGATGCATTAGCAACTTTGGCTTCTGTACACAATACATGCTAAAAGCAGAGTCATCAATGTTACCATACTGTCCGAAGCCAATCCAGTAGAAGGCATCAAAGCATTTTGTCAAGTAAAGCAAGACAATGAAACTTGGTTCACCCCTTCTTGAAGTATCTAATTAACGAGTCTCTTCTGGATGAAAAGAAGAAAAGTCGGGCAATTGTTGCTAAGAGTGTAAATTATTTTAAACAAAATGGGTTGCTATACAAAAAAATGCCCACGAGTCTTGGATTATTATATGTCAACGAACTATCCGCGAAGCAAATCCTCAAAGAAGCACATGAAGGAGAATTTGAGTTGATTCTGGAGGTCATAAGTTGTCGCAAAGGATAATGCGACATGGATACTACTGGCCAACTATGTTGGCTGACTGTATGAAGTTTTCTCAATGCTGTGAAAAATGTCAGCATTTCAGCCCTCTCACTCATATCGCAGTGACCCATATGACTGGAGTCGTAAGTCCTTTGCCTTTTTACAAATGGGGATTGGATATTGTCAAACCCTTACCACAAGCAATCGAATAGAAAAGGTTTCTATTGGTTGCCATAGATTATTTTACTAAATGGATTGAGGCGGAGGCCTTAAGTCAAATTCGTGAAACCGAGATCATCAACTTCCTTTGGAAGTCCATAATTTACTGATTCAGTCTTCCTAGAGAACTAGTTACCGATAATGGGAAACAATTTGCTGGGCAAAAGGTAAAAGACTTCGCTTTGAAATACGAAATAAAGCTCAACCATTCTTCACCCTATTACCCACAAGCCAATGGTCAGGATGAGGCCTCAAATAAGTTAATACTCACTCTCTTGAAGAGATGTAAGAAACAGAACGTGGTGTCATTGTCCAGTGTAGAGGCCGAGTTCCGCGCTCTTCACCATGGTATTACAGAGCTTTCTTGGTTAAAGATTTTGTTGAGTGAGCTTGGTTTTGGTCCTAAAAAGTCTATGACTTTATTTTGTGATAATACTACAGCAATTGAAATTGCAAATAATGCAGTGCAACATGACCGAACTAAGCACATTGAACTTGATAGAAATTATATCAAAGACAATTTGGATGCTGGCATCATTCAAGTCCCATACATTAAGAGTGCTGATCAATTAGCTGACATTATGACCCATGCGGTTACAGGAAGTTCCTTTCATACATCACTATCCAAGTTGGGCTTGTGTGATATCTATGCTCCAACTTGAGGGGGAGAGTTAGAATATAAGTTATAATATTTCCTTATTATCATTATTCTGTAAATATATTGTATTTATTATCTTTCCTTAATTGAGATTAATATGTGTATATATAAAACCTATTAGGTTAATGAGTCGAAGAATTGCCTGGTGTATTATGGTCAATCCGAACTAGCCCCCGAGAAGTGACAAATGAATACCCATTCACTTTGGTCTGTAGGACAAAAGCGGTAATACCTACAGAAGTTATTTTCCCCACACCTTGGTCCGGTATCAATGAAGAGCATAATAGTTCAAAACGAATGTTAGATTTGGTTTTATTTAAGGAGATTTGAAGTAAAGCTCTGTTACTAATAGAAGATAAAAAACAAAAAGTTGCCACTTTTTACGACAAAGCAGTTTGGTTCAAAGAGTTCGCAATAAAAGATTGGGTCTTACAGAGAGTCCTCCCTAGTCATAAGGAATGGAAGGTCGATAAATTGGGGGCAAACTGGGAAGGCCCTTACGAAATCGAAGACATCACACTTGGAGGTGCTTTTATCCTTAAACGCCTTACAGGCGAAATGGAATCTCAAAGTTGGAATGCTAATCATCTAAAGAAGTATTATTTCTAGTTTTCATTTTATGTAATTTTAAAGTACAATTTGTGGCAAGCATTTTGTAATGAACACAATATTTCTATTATGTAACTAATGAATGTACATTTGAGTGAAAAAATATGCTGTTTCCCTTTTTTCCCAGGATATACAGTTAGGTCGAGCGAGTTGATCGCCTGTGCTCATAAGTGATAGGAAGAACGCTCAGGCCCACCCTTCAAGCCACGAGAGGCTAGCATTGTCCAGCTTCGGGTCGATGAGGATTTACGATTAGGACATGTGAGTTGATCACCTGTGCTCATAAGCGGCCAGGCAAAACGCTCGGGCCACCCTTTGAGGCATGGGAGGCTGGCATTGTTCAAATTTGGGTCGATGAGGATCTATGATTAGGCCGTGCAAGTTGATCGCCTGTACTCATAAGTGGTTAGGCAGAATGTTCAGGCTTACCCTTTGAGCCACGAGAGGCTGACATTGTCTAGCTCTGGGTCGATAAGGATCTATGATTAGGCTGCTCAAGTTGATCGCCTGTGCTTATAAGCAACCAGGTAGAACGCTCGGGCCCACCCTTCTAGCCATGAGTGGCTGGCATTGTCTAGCTCCAGGCCGATGAGGATCTACGATTAGGTCGCGTAAGTTGATCACTTGTGCTCATTAGCGGCCAGGCAAAGCGTTTGGGCCACTCTTCGAGCCACGATTGGGTTTAGTCTCCTTTGTTTCTCTCACTAGGTTCTCCTCTTGTTTTTGGGTGAGTGTAGATGAAATAATAACTAGATAGGTCTCGTTCTCTCCCAAAAATATGTATTTTAGATTTTTAGGTAGTTCTTTAAGTTCTAATTCAGGTGGAGCAATTTCATTGTCATATGGGACATCTAATAAGTCTAAGGGTGTACTAGCTTCATCTATGGGTATGGCATTATCTAAAAGATCATTGTACTCTTTAGCCTCATAGTCTAAAATATCATCTATCTCTCCAACTGTATGTGCTACCTCTAATTTATCATCTAATCTATCCTGCACAAAAGTATCATGAATAATGGGATCCAAACATTCAACAAATAAGCATTCATTAATAGCAGATATAGAAGGGTAAGGAGATGAATCAAAAATCTTAAAATGTACAGTCTCTCCCAATACTGTCATTGTCAACTTCCCACTTTGGACATCAATGATAGTTTGGGTGGTGGCCATAAATGGTCTACCCAAAAGAATTGTATGCTCCTTGTCCAAAGATGGGTTATCCTACATATCTAAAACCAAAAATCAACAGGTATGATTAGCTTATCTACCTGTACAAGTAAGTCCTCAACCATACCCTTCGAATATTTAACAGATCTATTCGCAAGTTAAAGGGACATGGTTGTTGGTTTTAGCTCTTCCAAACCTAGCTGTAAGAAAATAGAGTAAGGCATCAAATTTATACTAACACCTAGATCAAGCATAGCCTTAGCTACTTTCCTATCCCCCATAGTAATAATAATGATAAAACTACCTGGATCTTTTAACTTAGGGGGTAAGTTTTGTTGAAGCACTGCACTAGCAATTTTAGACACTGTGACTCTTTCATTAAGCTCATACCTTTTTTTCTTAGTGTTTAGTTCTTTGAAAAATTTTGCATAAGAAGATACGTTTCTAATTACATCTAATAGATGAAAATTAATATTTACTTTATAAAGCATGTTAAATAAATTAGAAAATTTTTTATCTTGCTTACTGTCCTTTAAATATTGTGGAAATGGTACAGGTGGTCGGTATGACTCTAATGACTTGTGTAACTTAGGAGAGCTAGATGACTCTCCAATTGTTGCCTTTGAAGGTTCTTCATGTTTGTCACCTCTTTCCCCAAATTCCTTAGAAACTGTGTTGTCATCTTCCATGTTACCTACACTATATGGTAAATCGTTAGAAATTTCAGTTAAAACTTTTGTAACGACCTTACCACTCCTAGGAACCATGACAGCGTTTGCTTATTCTGGTTGACTAGGCAGCTTTCCTGTCTCTTGTTTGTGCATTTGTTCAGCTAGCTGCCCCACCTATATTTCCACCCTTTCATTGATGCTTCCATAGAGTCCATCCTTCCACTACAGGATTGCATGAAAGTATTCAAGGTTTCCTCTACGGTCGGTTTATTTTGTAGAAATTGTCGGTTAATGTTGTGGCCTTGTGTTTTATTTTGGACAAATGGTTGGTTATTATTTTGTTTCCAAGAAAAGTTGGGGTGATTTCTCCATCCAGGGTTGTAGGTATTAGAATAAGGGCCGTTCCTAGGTCTAGGTTGGTACCCTTGCATTAAATTTGCCTCTTCATTAGCACTTGTATAAGAACCACCTACAAAAGAACAAACGTTAGCCCCATGTCCATAAGAACCACAAACTCCACATACCTTGTGTTTTGGCATTTGATTCATGCTAGAGGTAGTGAGAAGTTGCACTTGTTTGGTCAACTCAGCAAGTTCCTTGGCCATTTCATTGTTGTAGCCTAATTCATGGACTCCAGCTCTTCTTCCTCTAGCTCTTTTATTGGGAATTGGCTCCCAACATCTCAAAAAGTTCGTAAGTTTCATCTGCTATTTTCTCACCCATAGCTCCCCTTGTAGCATTGTCAACTGTGAATTGACATTGTAGGGTCAATCCGTCATAGAAAAACTGATTTTGTAACTACAACGGAAAGTGGTGATGTGGACACTGTATCAAGAGCAATTTGAACCTGTCCCAAGCCTCGTGAAAGGGTTCTTCTTCCATTTGCAAAAAAGTAGCAATTTTGGTTCTTAGGTCAGACGTTTTTTGATGGGAATAGAACTTACCCATAAATTTGTTATAAATAGCGTCCCAAGTGGCCAAAGAACTAGGTGCCAATGTCATGAGCCAAGACTTAGCTCTATCTTTGAGAGTGTAAGGAAAACACCTCATCCGTAGTTGAACTTCACTAAGTCCCTACAGTGGAAAGGTTTGCACAGTTGCATATAGTTCACGCATAAAATTTAAAGGATCCTCATTAGGAATACCGTGAAAGGAGGGAAGCATGGACTAATGAATATTTTTCAATTCATAATTCCTAGCTGCCTTTGTCTATTGAATGCACGATGTTGCGGTCCCAATGATAGGTCTTACAAACTCTTTATTCATCATCTGTCAACCCACGTTGTCACCCATTGCTGCTTGCAATTGTTGTTGGTCTTCTTCCTCTTGAATTTGATTATCTAGTTTCCTTGATAGGTGTTTGATGCTATGAATGTTGTCAATAAAGGGAGTGAGTTCCTTGTTAAGTGACCTCCTACCCTACATGCACAAATAAAAAGTAAACAAAGATCGAGGCAGCAAAGAAATTGTAAGAAAAGCACTATTTTTTTATTTATTTTTTGTGTTTTTGAATAAAAGACAAAAAATAAAATAAAAGTAAAGTAAATAAACACATAAATCTAATTTAGAAACTCTAAAAAGTTAAAAGGAAAATTATTTAAAACTCCAACTCCCCAGCAACGGCGCCGAAAATTGATCTGTAAATTATGGTACTCGCAAGTGTATGAATCACTCGTAGAAAGTGATAAGCAAACCTTCAAGGTCAATCTCTCAAGAAATTGCAATGGATTTAAACAACCATTTTATTAATCTAATTAGAGTCCTAAAGCAACTAAAACCCTAATTAAATAGAATTCTAGTAACACTAAAACTCTAAATAACTAGAATCCTAAACCTAATAAAATTGTAAACAAAGTGCATATGTGAGCAAGATTAATGATGTTGAACAATTAAGGAAAATCATTATCCAAATTCTGAATTAACTCAAAAAGATTTCAAATATCATTGGAGGGTGTATGGACGTCTAGTTTGGTTGGCCATGTTTGCATCGAAAAGTTATGGTGAATTAACATTAACCTTCTAATAAATAAATATTATCGGCTTTCCTTTTAAGTATGAAAATTTCTATAATCAGGTAATGCTCTTTGTTGATTAACTAAACAATATCCTACGATCGGGTATATCAATTAGCAACCAAATTATGCACAAGGAAAAATATGCCCATTAAACTAATGCCATGACTAGGTCATCAATTTGAAGTTTTGATTAAGTTTTTCAAAGTAAAGTTAAGGTGACGTTCCTAAAATCAAACTCTAATATTTTTTAACCTACCTATGAATCTCAAATTGGCCCATGAAAATCCACAATTAAATATCTAAACATGCTCTTAATCAAAAGGTAATTTCATTTATTGCAAAGCAATGAAAATATTCACCACAACAGTTCTAGCAAACATGGCAACACAAACTAAACTTCCATAATAAAATTAGCCACTCATGTTCATATTAATATTCATTGACAAATATAATTTGAAGATACACTCAAAGAAGTAAGAAGAAGAAAAAGAAATTCTATAACAAAAAGAAACCCTAGATCTAACTACCGCAATTGGATTGGATGACGTTCTTCTCCAAAGGCTTGATCTTCATTCTTCAATGGCTTCTTGGATGCTTAGAATTAATTCCCTTACTTCTTTGAGTGTGGAAAAGGTCCTAAAATCTAGTTGAATCTCTTGTCGGTTCGTAAAATTGAAGTGTATTTAAAAGGGACTCTTAAGGGGGTATTTATAGGTGTAAGGGTTACATAGAATCCTGATTGATTAAGGAATAGGCGCACCGTGGCACAAAAATTTCCCCACTGCAGCACAACAATAAAAGTGGTACAATGGTCAAAACCCGAGAGGTTCTCGCAACAGCGCGCGTTGTTTTATGATTCTTCACATGTACCCCTTACATATGTGTTGGCTCGTTATGTACGGCTTATATAATTTGACTCGTGTTGCTTCTAAATTGTGATCCGAGCGCCATAAATGTTCCGTCTTTGCGTGTTTGCATTATTTTTGAACTCATTTGACGTTAAAAATACCTGAAATATATTAAAACATACCTGTGATTCCAAATTGATAGATTTATAAAAATAATCAAATAAACGAGATATAACAAATCTAGTTTTAACAATTAAGCACAATAAATCACTAAATGTTAGTGCTTTTCAAGCACTTATCACTAATCTTAGATCCTCATTGGCTTAGAGTTGGACAATGCCAACCTCTCATGGTTCGAAGGGTGGGCCTGAGCATTCTACCTGGCCGCTTATCAACATAGGCGATCAACTCCCATGGCCTAATCGTAGATCCTCTTCAGTCCAAAGCTGGACAATGTCAGCCTCTCGTGGCTCGAAGGGTAGGCCCGAGCATTTTTCCTAGCCGCTTATGAGCACAGGCGATCAACTCGAGTGCCCTAATTGTAGATCCTCATCGGCCTAAAGCTAGACAATGCCAGCCTCTTATGGCTCGTAGGGTGGGCTCGAGCATTCTGCTTGCTCACTTATGAGCACAGGCGATCAACTCGCTTGGCCTAACCGTATATCCTAGAAAAAAAGGGAAATGACATTTTTTGCACACAAATGTACGTTCATTAGTTACATAATAGAAACATTGTGTTCATTACAAAATACTTGCCACAAATCGCGCTTTAAAATTACATCAAATGAAAACTAGAAATAATACTTCTTTAGGTGTTTAGCATTCCAACTTTGAGATTCCATTTCGCTTGTAGGGCAATTAAGGAAAAAAGCACCTCTAGGTGTGATGTCTTCGATTTCGTACGGGCCTTCCCAGTTTGCCTCCAATTTACCTACATTCCATTCCTTCTAACTAGGGAGGACTCTTCATAAGACCCAGTCTTTTATGGTGAATGCTTTGAACCAGACTACTTTGTCATAGAAGGTGGCAACTTTTTATTTGTTATCTTCTATTAGTAATAGAGTTTTACATCTCAGATAAAACCAAATCTAGCATTTGTTCTGAACTGTTTTCCTCTTCATTGATATTGGACCGAGGTGTGGGGAAAATAACTTCTGTTGGTATTACCGCTTCTATCCCATGGACCAAAGAAAAAGGGAATTCATTTGTCGCTTCTTAGGGAATAGTTTGGATTGACCATAATACACCGAGAAATTCTTCGACCCATTTTCCTTTCGCCGAAGTAAGCTTTTTCTTCAAAAGAGTGAGTATTAACTTATTCGAGGCCTCGACCTGACAATTGGCTTATGGGTAATAGGGTGAAGAATGGTTGAGCTTTAATCCGTATTTTAGAGTGATGTATTTTACCTTTTTCGTGACAAATTGTTTCCCATTACCGGTAACTAGTTCTCTAGGAAGATTGAATCGGCAAAATTATGGACTTCCAAAGGAAGTTGATGATCTCAGTTTCACAAATTACACTTAAGGCCTCCGCCTCAATAAATTTTGTAGAATAATCTGTGGTGACCAATAGAAACCTTTTCTGTTTGATTGCTTGTGGCAAGGGTCTGACAATATCCAATCCCCATTTGTACAAAGGCCACAGAATTACGACTCCAATCATATGGGTCGCCGTGGTATGAGTGAGCGGGCCAAAAAGTTGACATTTGTCATAGCATTTAAAAAACTTTGTACAGTTGGCCAACATAGTTGACCAGAAGTTTCCTTGCTGCATTATCCTTTGCGACAATTTATGACCCCCAAAATGCGATCCGCATTCTCCCTCATGTGCTTCTTTCAGGATTTTCTTTGCGGATAGTTCATTGACACATAATAAACCAGGACTCGTGGGACTTTTTTGTATAGCAATCCATTTTGTATAAAATAATAGACACTCTTAACAACAATTGCCGACTTTTCTTTTTCTAATCTGGGAGAGACTCGTCGGTCAAATACTTCAAGAGGGGGGTGAACCAAGTTTGGTTGTCTTGCTCAACTTGACTAACCACTTTGATGGCTTCAACTGGACTGGCTTCGGACAATATGGTAATAATGATGACTATGCTTTCGCACGTATTGTGTACAAAAGTTAGAGTTGCTAATGCATCAGCATAACTGTTGCTACTTCTAGATAATTACTGGACTTATATTTCTTCATGATCATGACATTCCAATTTTAGTCTTTCTAGGTACCTCTTCATCTTAACATATTTGGCTTTGAACGAGCTCAAGAATTGATTAACAACGAGCCTCGAGTTACTAAGTAAGTCCAATTTTCTTGCATAGAGCTTTTTGGTGGTTATAACATCGAAAATGGTGGCCTCATACTTGGCCACATTATTGGTAACTTGAAATGTTATTCTGACAGAGTATTCATAAAATTTTTCCTCTAGATTGGTAATGACAACTCCGATCCCGGCTCCTTTAAAGTTATTGGCCACGTCAACAAAGGCATGCCATTTATCGAGCACACTCTCTTCGTAATTCTCAATCTCATTTATCTCTAACCCCTGTGATTTTTCTTGGCACTCAGTAAACTCAGCTACAAATTTTGGGACTGCTTGAGGTTTCATGGATGTTCGAGGTTGAAACTTGATGTCAAATTCTCCCATTTTGATAAATTTTTTTACCAACCTACTAGTTGCATCGGGCCTAGAGAGCACACTTTTCAATGGACTGGAGGTAAGAACAATGACAGTGTGGGCTCTAAAGTAGTGCCTTAGCTTCTTTGTCGCTACTTTGAGAGTAAAAGCCAGTTTCTATAACATTGATACTTTCTTTGTGCTTCGGTCAGAATTTGGCTCACATAATACACGGGGAACACCCGAGGTAATCTTTGATCTTCATGAATGCCAAATCACATTCTTCGTTCCAAAATGAGGTGGTGTTTTTTCTCAAAAGTTTGAAAAATGGCATGCATTTGTCTGTACATCTTGAGATGCAATGATTGAGGGCTGTAATCCTCCCTTTATGTTGTTGGCTCCCTTTCAGATTCGTGAGTGGTTTCATGTCTAGCAATGCCTTTATTTTTTTAGATTGGCTTCAATTCCTTGGGTTGATACCAGATACCCTAAAAATCTTCCATCATTGACCTTGAAAGTACATTTTCTTAGGTTCAACTTCATCCTATACTGCCTTATGATACTGAATGCTTCTCCTAGGTCTTTGATGTGTTCGTTCTTATTCATCATTTTAACCACCATAGCATCAACATATACTTCCATGTTCTTTCCAAGCATGGGCTTGAACATATCATTTACCATCCGTTAGTACGTCGCACTTGCATTTTGTAGACTGAAAGGCATTCTATTATAAAAAAAAGTACCTACCTTGGTGATGAAGGAAGTTTTTCCTTCATCCTCTTTATCCATATGAATTTGATGATAGCCCGAGTATGCATCCAAGAAGCTCATCAAACTGTAGCCCGAGGTAGCATCAACCAATTGATCTATACTTGGTAATGGTTAGCAGTCCTTTGGACAAGCATCATTCAGGTCGGTGAATGTGACACACATTCTTGGTTCTCCATTCGAATTTATGATGAGGACAACATTTGAGAGCCAAGTGGGGTAACGCACCTCTCTTATGAGGTTTGTGCGAATTAAAGTATCCACTTGTGCTTTAATGACTTCGTTTTTCTCTCTAGGAAACTTTCTCTTCTTTTGTTGGACAGGTTTCCTTTTGGGATCAACATTTAACTGGTGGGTGATGAATCCCCAGTCTATTTCAAGCACATCTTTCGACTTCCAAACAAAGATGTCAAGATTACTTCTTAAGAAGGAGATGAGGTTGTATTTGAATTCTTCCGATAGATCGGTACAAACCCTTAATATCCAATCACTCCCTTCCTTTAGAGGAATTAATTCAACTTTGTCAGAGTTGATGACCCCCACTCGGTTACCATATTTATAAGACTTGTGGACCGGATTATTCTGTAGTTTCTATTTGGTCTGAATTCCTTTCATGGTTGCATTGTAACAACTCCAAGCTTTACCTTGATCTCCTCGAACTTCGAGAACACTGTTACCAGTGGGGTATTTCAAGACTTGGTGATATTTTCAGGGAACTACTCTCATTTTGTAGATCCAAGGTCGTCCCAAGATTATGTTGTAGTGAGTAGGACAATCGACGACTACAAAGTTGGACATTACCATTGATCCTAGCGCATCAACAAGCAGCTTGATAGTGCCCAGTGCATAGGAAGTACTATTATTGAACCCTATAAAGGCCATTTCTCTGTTAATCATGTCTTTAGTACCCAATCCTAAGGTGTGTAGAGTGGACAGAAAGAGCAAATCTACCAAACTATCGGTATCGACAAGTACTCAGCAAACAATACACGAGCTTACTTTCAATGTGATGACCAAGGGGTCTTCGTGTGGGTTAGAGACTTCATCTTCCTCATTAAACATTATTGCTTCCAATTTTGACCTACCTTTTATGCCACAGATTTTGAGCCCTTTGTGATTAATCACAAGTTGGGCATATCTTTTTTGGGCATTGTTTGAATCTCTGTCATACCCCAATCCTTCATGTATTGAGTATATTATTCTGATGTTGTTGGTGTTGTATAGTCTATTTGTGTGAGAATTTTTGTTGCCTGATTGTAATGTTGGAAAAATAGGCTTGCTCCCTTGTTGACGACGACCAACACTTTTACCATTTTTGTTGACCAAATGTCTTAGACACCCTTTCTAAAGTAAATCTTCCAACTCTTTTTTCAAATGTCTGCAATCATGGGTTTCTTAACCGATATCTTTGTGGAATGCACACTATTTAGCAGTATCCCTTCCTAATGTTCTCATTTTTTGTTGCCATCTTACATTTTACTCACAATCCATTTCAAGTATAACCTCGGCTAAGTTTACTCACAGAGGAGGTCCTTTGAAGGGTGATAGATCTAACCCAAGGCTCGGTACTTCTTATCTAACTATTTTTCTTCTTTTTGCATAGAACCGCTGCTCATCATGCCCCAGTCAGAGCTAAGTTAGCATTGTCCTTTCCATTTGAGTGTGTGACCAAAAGTCAAGCTCTCACTTCTATTTGACCTTAATTCTCTTTCAAAATTGAAGAATTTCCTCACTTCTTCATAAGCTTCGTCCAAGGTCCATGGCATTGTTTTAGTAAGTTCAACAAACAACACAAAAATTTCTCCGAAACACCTCGTCAAAATGCCTACACGGCTATTGAGTCAGGACAATAAAAAATTTCTATTTTTTCTTCCCAAAATCTATTAATGTATGCCTTGACAGACTCCTCTATTCCCTGGGTGAGTGAAAATAAATGATGAGGCTCTTTTTTCAAGGGTTTGTTGTTGGCGTAGTTGGTGACGAAGAGTTTAACCAAATCAACAAGTGACCAAATTCTTTCATGTTTCAAGTTGCTCAACCATTTTTAAGCGTCATCATGTAATGTGGCTGGGAAGGATTTACATAACATCGCCTCCCTTTTATCATGAGGCATGCTGATAGGAGCCATGGTTATCTTGAAAAGGAGCATATGAGCGATGGGGTGTTTGGTTCCTTTGTAGCTAGGGAATTTGGGAGGGGTAAATTTCTTAGGAGTTTCACCCAACTCAATTTCTTTGGAAAAGGGCGACCCGATCAATTGTTTACAGATCTTGTCCAAATCTAACTAGGCTCTTCCAGCGCTTTGCCTTTTAACCTTCTCCTCCAGTGCTGTTACTTTACTCTACCATATCAGTTTTTCTTCTAGGACTAGACTAACTTGCTCTTTCTGGGTTGTGAACTCATTGTCTTTTGAAGTATTTTAGGGTCCAACATAGCATGGTTACGGGCCATCTAGTTGCGGGATTCTCTTTCATGTTCTGTGATGATTCGTTCCACTTCGTCATCTCCTTCGTTGATGCCAGCTCCCATATTTTGTAAAGTCTTGACATCTTGGGGTTTTGAAATCCTCTAGACAGTGCTTCTACTTGCCTTTTCAGCTCATGATTTTCCTTCCTCATCTCATTCTTCATTTCCTCCATTGATTTCTACATGTCTAAGAGTTGTCACAACAATCGCTCTTGAAGGTTATTGAAAGTACGATTTTCTACCTCAGGTACATCTAGTTCGACATGCTCATCACGAGCATTAGGTCGATTGTGATCTACAACTCTGGTTCCAACCATGTCATCGATCGGGATTTTAGGGTTCAGTCTTATTCGTTGTCTTGGTGAGATTATTGTGAGGACCTGACATGATCTTAGTATAGGAGGTGATCAAAGCAAATTGGTGTGTCTGTTTGTCTTGAGCCCTACAGTGGGTGCCAAAATGTTGGTAGATAGGTCAGGTTTAAGAGAGATAGTAGAAAGAGTAGAGAAAGTAATAAATGATGTGTAAAATGCTAGTGGCTTAGTGGCCTTTTATTGAGTATTTATAGGTGTTACACTTTTAATGGGGTACAATTGTAATTTATACATAAAAATATATATGACATTAAATATAATCAGTAATGGGACCGAACTTGTCCTCAGTTCAGTCGAGCAGGATAGATCTGGACTGGATGGTGTTTCTTGAGGTTGACCCAAAGAGCTAAAGGTCGACATGTTAAACGTGTGTGATGACCATCAGGTCTGTGTCTGAACAGTTGTCACTTAGGGACGGTACCTAAGTGGGTTTAACACATTATATTGTTGTGTTTGTCTGCTCTATTGTTTGCTTGAGTACAATCATGGAGTTTGTTCTAGTATGTTTCAATATATGAGGGTTCTTCTATGATTGAAAAACATTTACACTTTTTTCTAATATTATCTTATTTGATTTTGCTTGTGTTATTTCATTTTGTTGTTTTGTTTTCACTGCTTTTAGAAGAGGCATAAGTCCTAAGGTGTCAGTATCACATTGCCTTGGTTGTGCATTGGGTCTCAAACTCTCTCAAATCTTTATATGATACATCAAATCAAAGTTCATAATAATGGAAAAATCTAACTGTATAATAGATAATATCATATTAATACTTGACATCTAAATTATAAAAATAGCCCTGAATGTCAATTGCATTGAAAATATGCCTCGATAAAAATCTTGCTAGAAAAATCCAGTGGGACAAAACTAACAAAGGGAAAAAGAGTACATTACTCTCAAGTTACCTCGTTAAAATATTTCTAGGAAAACCAAGTCGAAAAAACCTTGGGAAGGAAAAAAAGTAAAATGTGGATACAGATGTGCTCCCTCTAATGATGATAATTGTTTAACATGAGATGTCCTTTTAATTGACACATTTTAATATCACTATGACAATTTCTTAAATGTTGAAGTAAAAGGTTATAACTCATAGCGAGTAAGACTACTTGGTTGTTACTTGACTTCATATGTAGTACAATTTTTCTATATTCCCTAACTGTAGGCCAAATGTAATTACTTCAATCACCTGTTACAATTAATTACTAAGTTTCAAGATATATATCATTTGTTCTACAAAAATAATTTATTTTCTCATTCATCATAAAATTAATTATAAAGCTTAAATTAATAAAACATATGGTAGCAATGATAACATATAATACAAAAGGTAAAATAATATTGTCCAATTCTTTTACAATATATTATAAAATAAAACTCATTATTTTGTTATTTTGTAAGATTCAATATGTGTATATGCTCTTGATAATATTTGTCAATGTTAATAAATACATTAAGGCATTCATTATTTACTAAGTAATGCCAGCTAATTGTAAAATGAAGAACAATATGAGACAGTGTTCATATTGTGCAACTAAATAATGATTGGATATATATTGTGCATATGTTTTATCTCTTTTTTGGATAATTATGTATTTTTGCAATATTTGTAGGACAACATAAAAACAATCAATGTTATGTACCAATAACAAAGTTATAAAACATATGAAAATGTTAAATTTTAATTCTAATGTGAATTCATTAGATATCTATTAAAATTCATGTAGTGATTCACGTTGCTTAATAGTACATGTCTATGACTTATCATAACAATTTATGACATTTGAATTTAATGTTTTTTATAAGAAATAGGTGTTATTAATTTATTTATATCAATAATTATATAAATCAATATTATGTGACTACTAGTCACATTTTAAAGTAATTGTATGTGTATGGGAGTAAAATAAAATTTGTATCTCACAGCCTCATCATTTTTATATAAATTCATTTATTTTTAACACATTTTACATTTTTAGATACTTGAACAACTAGGCCTTATAAATATCTAGTGAACATTTCTGATGTTCATATTATATATATATCATTTGTGCATAAGTGAATGTAATATATGCCTAATTTAATATTTTATGTTTGACCAATACTTTTCTTGTCGACATTTAATAACTTTTAACTTTATTAAGGATCGTCATCATTTGTTGCTTTATTAGGAGAGGCAAAAGAAAATATGTTAAACAATATTAATATATTAATATTTTCTTTTTCCCATAGCCAAATTGATATAATTTTATTTATCAGGTATCAGAGACTCTATAGGAGTTAAAAAAAAATGTTCGATATCATTTATTGGAGTATTAACTCCCTTTATTTCATCAATAATTGTATTATTTTTGCACCAATATGATTAGCAAGCTTTAGACTAGTTATGAATGTTTGTTACCATTTTATTTTATTGTTCTATAAGGACATTAATAACTTCTCAAGCGTTTTACAGTAAGTGTTTTACAGTTAAAATTTTCATTATCTAAATGCATCGATAATCATTCAGTGATTTTTTGAACTCATGTTCCTTAAAAATGGCTACATTCGATGTAATTTGATGTCATTATCTTTTTTTTTCTCTCCCTAATAGTAAAAATTATTTTTATTATCAAAATTATTAAAAAAACATGCTTACCCTTTATTGGGACCAATATATTCCATAGTAAAAAAATAACAAAACTCAAACACATATATTTAAATATATTTGCAAGCCCATCTTAATGTTTTGAGGTGGGGCAATAAGAATAATGCAACTTATTTTGCCACTAGTATAAGTTTCAATTGAGAAATTTAAATTATAAATTGGTGTGTTAAACTGAATCCAAAAATATTAACTAAGACCATCTCAAGGTTTTGAGGTGGGGAAATAAGAATATTGCAACTTATTTTGCCACTAGTATCAGTTTCAATTAAGAAATTTAAATAATAAATTGATGGGTTAAACTGAATAAAAAAATATCATGTTCTCAAATTAGGTCAAAAATATTATTTTCATAAGGATGATCTATCAATTATTCATAGACTTGAGAGTCACCATCAACTATTGTTAAATATAATGAGTTCATTTTACCTTAGGATCATGTAACATATAGTTATTGATTAATTAAAGATTTGGAATTTAATTTACAACCATTTAACTTTCTATTGTAGATTGAATCAATTTTGATTCTCCCTGACTTAATTTTGCTCACGATAAATATTTAAGATTTTAACAATCAAAATTAAGTTTTAATTTATGATATAAATTAAAAGTATCTTTATAAATATTAACTTCAAGTCATGTATTTATGATGACTAAAATATGCACCATTCATGAAAATTTTATTATAAGATCGGTCTTTTGGAAAACTTTTTTATTTTAAGCTTCTATCTGAGACTTTAGATATAATGTAATTATATTTTATTTGTAGTCTCAAATATCATCATCGGTAAATATATTCAAAATATTAATTCCTCATCAACTTTTAAGAATTTAAGCACTATAAACATTCAAGAATTGAATGATTTAGTTGTGTAGCATATAAGTAGGGAGGCATTCCTATAGGACATTGCACAATACTTTAAGGTTGTTAGTGCCCTTTCCTTTTGACTACCAAGTCACAATGGCAACAACATCTCTCTCCAGGGATGTGAAGTCGTGGTGACAGACACAATATGAGGACGTGGTCTATTATATATAATATAATTCATAATACTTTAGTTCTTAAAAATCTTCTAACAAGTTATATACATGAAATTGTGATAATTCAGAAAAAATATCAATAATAGTTAGTATTATTGCATTATCCTTGAGACTCATAAGTGTTTACCATTTCAATTTATAGGCATTAATTACAAGCAGAATTTACATTTTTTCATTCATAATTTTATTGATGATCATTATCCTTCAAGATCAAATGGTTATGCTGAATAATGTTGATATGACATTGGAGATTAATTAATATTCTTTTATTCTGCTTCAATGTAAGCTCATGGTGCATTGTATAGTTGGAGATCAAATGTCATGGCATAACAATGAATCCAAAATAAGTTTTATATACCTATATTGGATTTCCCCTAAATACTCTTTTCACCATTCATTTCCTTCTCTGGCCTGGACAACAGTTCATGAAATTACCTTGTATATTGGTTCAAGATTTCAAATTCTTGATGTAGTGTGATTGTTTCTAAGGTCTATCAATTTGGCTCCCAGTCAAATATGTTCCGATGGTTGGAGGTCCTTATTTGTAAAGAAGTAAAGATTGAGGCCAAGATATCATAATTAATTTTATCCTACAATCCAAAATGTAGTGCCTCAACCCGGTTGCATATACATCTCTGCCAAAGATATCATGGCCTTAATATTACAATCCTATACAACAACAAATATTGGAAAGATAATTTTTCTGGGCATTGGTAAAGTGGTAACGACCCATATTATGTTAAATAAACTTGGACATAGCCTGAAGTATCCTTGAGGCATAACTTTGTTTGCTGAACTATTCCATCGTTCGAAGCCATGGACCAACTTAGCAAACTTTACCTACATATTCCTTAACCTATGAGTTGGAAAGATTTTCTTATTCTCAGCTGGATGATTAGGGCCAATCTATGGCAAGAAGGGATGACAATTGATGTGATAAATTTAGTACTTGCAAGTGTACGAATCACTCGTAGAAAAGTGACAAGCAACTTCCAAGGTCGGTCTTTCAAGGAATTGCAGTAGTTTTAAATAACCCTCTTCCTAATCTAAATAGAGTTCTAATGCAAATAAAACACTAATTAAATAGAGTTCTAGTGAAAGTAAAACTCTAAGCAACTAGAGTCCTAAACCTAGTAAAACTGTAAAAAGGTGTTTGATTTGTGACGGGAACAATGATACGATCAATTAAACGAAAACAAAATCGTAATTTAACAATCAATTCAATATAGATTAAAAATAAATGGAGGATGTATGGACGTTTAGCTTGGTTGACCATGCTTGCAACGAAAAGGTATGGTGAAATAACATGAACATTCTATATAAACAATATTACCGGCTTTCCTTTTAATTACGAGACTGCTTTCGGTCGGGATAAATCTCTTTGCTGATTAACTAATTAACTGCCTTCGGTCGGGGTAAATCAAATAGCAATCAAATTATGCGCAAGGAAATACATGCCAATCAAACTAATGCTATGACTAAGTCACTAATTTGAAGCTTTGATTAAGTGTTTCGGAATAGAGTTAAGGTGACGTTCCTATAACTAAATTCTCAGATTTTTCAACCTAACTACGAATCTCAAATTGGCCCATGATAATTCATAATTAAATATCTAAACATGCTCTTAATCAAAAGGTAATTGATTTATATTAAATCAATAAAATATACACCATACACAATTCTATCAAACATGATAACACAAACTAAACATCCATAATGAAATTAGCCGCTCATGTTCATATTAATATTCATAGACAAATAAAATATGATCATACACTTCAACGAAAAAAGAAGAAAATATAATTCTATAACAACAAGGAAAACCTAGATCTAAATACCGCTTATGGATGGGATATCGTTCTTCTCCAAAAGCTTTATCTTCGATTGTCGACGGCTTTCTTGGATTATTAGAATAGTTTGTCTCGCTTCGTTTTAGTGTAGCAAAACTCCCAAAACTGATTGAATGTAGTGTTTGGTAGCAAAATTGTAAATTGTAAAGTTGTATCAAAGTTGTTCGAGTTGTATGTAAGGGGGAGTCTAAGGGGGTATTAATAGATGTAAGGGTTTACACAAATCCTGATTGCCATAGGAATAGGCGCGCTGCGTCACACATTTTCCCCACCGCAGCGCAACACAAATTTTGGAAATAATGTCAAAACCCGAGAGCTCCCCACCGCAGCATGCCTTTTCCTCGCCGCGGCGCGCGTTGTCTTCAGTTTCTTCACATGTACCCCCTTTACATATGTGATGGCTCGTTATGTAAGGCTTACATATTTGTCTCGTTTAGCCCATAACTTGTGATCCTAGCGCCATAAGTGTTCCGTCTTTGCGTGTTTTCATTATTTGACTCATTTGACGCTAAAAACACCTGAAATGCACTAAAACATACCCGTGATTCCGAATGAATAGATTTATGAAAATAATCAAATAAACAATCATAACAAATCTATATTTTTAACAATTAAGCACAATTAATCACGAAATATTAGTGCTTTTCGAGCACTCATAACAACCCCCAACCAGCTTCTTGCTAGTCTCGATCTAAAGATTAAAATAAAACGAATAAACTAAACTAACTAGAATCACTTCCGTAGATTGTCATAGTTGCATTTAGCGTATGCAACAAGCCTTTAAACCCCTAGGTGGCCCTAGTAGACGAGTTATAGTCTCGTGAGGGTTTCCATTGACGATACCCGCAAACATCATAACTAACAAAACTAAATAAAGACTCAAAACATACTTGAATCAATCCATGCATATGTCTCAAAAATTGTTAACAACAAATGGCATACGAAATAACTAAAAATCACTTAAGCTCAAAAACAGTCCAAATATCAAACCCATCTTAGTGATCGAATTTTGAACAACTAATCAAACCACAAGCTCGTTAGTTACACTATCTGATCGTGTCATGCATGATATTCATAGATTATATTTTAATATCTCATAAATGTGCAAGTAAAATATGAATGAGAATTTTGCACTTCTAACCTCGATATGCTCATTTTTCAAATCCATCTCCACTAATATAGAAATCAAACTACCTAGAATCAATAGGACTTCATTGAGCTTGTAAAGTTGTGGCTAGGTGTGTGATTATGAAAGTACGAAAATGATATTTTCACTAGGATAAGAGTACTTTTTATTTCACAAACTTATTTTCAACTTTCTCCACCAAGTGTTCTTTTTTTTTTTTTTATCCTCCTATAAATTCCATATGTCCCTTGGATCTTTTTGCTTGATTTTCTTTATTTACTTTTCTTGCTTATTATTTCAATCATCATCATCATTTCACTTTTTTTTTTTTTTGATGAAGCAAGATAAATACAACATAATTGCTCATGAAAATCAAATATTACATTGAGTACTCTTATCACTAAGGGTAGTACAACGTATATCAATGTTGA
This sequence comes from Elaeagnus macrophylla, assembly GCA_029378325.1. Classification (NCBI taxonomy): domain Eukaryota; kingdom Viridiplantae; phylum Streptophyta; class Magnoliopsida; order Rosales; family Elaeagnaceae; genus Elaeagnus; species Elaeagnus macrophylla. The sequence continues at coordinate 44,787,376 of CM055641.1, read as the reverse complement.
GTTCAAGGGTGTACTATGGATAAAATAATATGGGGAGGCATGAAATGTCCAAACGATTCAAAGATGGCCTAAATCATTTTCTAAGTGGCATTTGATTCTATTATTTCGCTTCAATGGGTTTTCAAATGAGTTCTAGAGTTTGTTGAGATTTAAAATATATCACGAACATGCATACATTACACAAACCAAAATAGTCATACTAACCATACAAACTACCGCATAAACCACAAAATCCTCAAATTAGGTGAATCTAACATTTATGTGCTTCGTTGCTTAGGTAAAAATTTAATTTCTTTCATATATCACCATCATTACAATCATGTTAATATCATAGACTTCCGGATTGACTCAAGTAGACACGACACTATCCTAACAAAATTCAAGTGACAAAAGTTAAAACTTTAAATTTGGTCTAATTTCAGGCTCATGGAATATTTTTCTCACCCCCAATCTAATTCCTACATTGTCCTCAATGTTAAAAAGAAAAACAAAAAGAAATTAAGAAAAGAAGTGAGAGAAGTTACCCCCCTTTCGTATGAGATTGTGTGTACTACACGTACGCTCCGGTTCATTATTCCTCGCTTTTCTCATGATGAAGCATTTAATGGGCAAGAAATATGTATGAAATCACAACTCAAATCCAAATTTAAATTATAACTAAATCAAATGAAAAACAAAGACTTTAAACAAAGTTAGAAATCTTAAACAATCCAAAGAAAAATAAAAGAAAAATAATAATTAAATAAAATAAAGGAAAAACTGAAAAAGAAAATTAAACTAAATAAAAAAAATAAAAAGAAAAGAAGTTGATACTACCGAATATGGTGGGTTGCCTCCCACCAAGCACTTTCTTTAATGTCTTAGCAAGACGTTGCTAATTCGTTTCTATCCACCATCATCAAAGATCTTGAAGTGTGTGATATCAATTTTCCGAGCTAATATGTCATTAAGCTTGTCCTTCCATCTCTAGTTATTTCCTATGAAGTACAGCACACACTCTTTCGTGGAAGTGGTATGGAAAATGATTTGGGGATTTGCAAGTCTTAGGTGCCTTGTGCGGCATGTGAGGTGATGATAATTCCTCCTTGTTCTCCTTAGAAGTTTGTAGAATTTGATATTCCTTAGCATGACATTCTTTGAGAATTGCTTGCTCCCCATCTGTATTTTCTACATAAAATGGTAAATCATCAAAAGTTTCAGGAAAATAAATATTTTCAAAATTTTTACCACTTTGAAGGATTGTGTCATCCTTCACTTGCTCAAACTGAGTGGGCAACTCTTCTTGTTTTTGAATTTGTTCCGCTAGTTGCCCAACTTGCATTTCTATTCTTTTCATTGATGCCTCCATAGACTCCATCCTTTCACTAGTAGATTGTATGAAAGCATTCAAGGTTTCCTCTAAGGTTGGCTTCCTTGGTTGATTAGAAACTCTACTTCCTTGTATGAAAGAATTCAAGCTCTCTTCCAAGGTAGCCCTAGATGGATATGGATGAAAACTTGAGCTTTGCATTTGGTATTGTGCATAAGGTGGGTCATATGGATGAAAATTTGAGCTTTGCATGTTGTATTGGGCATAAGGTGGGGTAGAGTTTGCTTCCCATGAAAAATTATGGTGATTTTCGAACTCAGGATTATAGGTACTAAAATAGGGATCATTCCAAGGTGGGTGACATCCCTCATTAAGATCAAAGTTTGAATTAGTGGATGCATAGTAATCACTTGCAAAAGTGCAAACATTAGCATAATGCCCATATAAACCACAAATGCTACATACCTCCATGTTTGTCATATCATGCAGCTCTTCAAAAGGCTTTGTATTGGCTCACGGATTTCAGTATCCAGCCTAATTAGGTGCATTTTAAAATTTGTTGATGTTGTCTATGAACGGTACCTTTCAAAAACTAACAAAAACAACAGAGAAATCAAAGAACCACAGATTAAGCAACTAAAAGCACTATATCTTTTTTTTTTTGAATTTTTGAATTTTGAAATTTTTTTTGAATAAAAGATAAAAATAAAATAAATAAAATAAAATTTAACTAAAATAAATAAATAAATCTAATTTAGAAACTCTAAAAAGTTAAAAAGAAAATTATTTACAACGCCAATTCCCCGGCAACGGCGCCAAAAACTTGATGTGATAAATTTAGTACTCGCAAGTGTACGAATCACTCGTAGAAAAGTGACAAGCAACTTCCAAGGTCGGTCTCTCAAGGAATTGCAGTGGTTCTAAATAACCCTCTTCCTAATGTAAATAGCGTTCTAATGCAAATAAAACACTAATTAAATAGAGTTCTAATGAAAGTAAAACTCTAAGCAACTAGAGTCCTAAACCTAGTAAAATTGTAAAAAGATGTTTGATTTGTGACGGGAACAATGATACGATCAATTAAAAGAAAACAAAATCGCAATTTAACAATCAATTCAATATAGATTAAAAATCAATGGAGGATGTATGGACGTTTAGCTTGGTTGACCATGCTTGCATCGAAAAGGTATGGTGAAATAACATGAACGTTCTATATAAACAATATTACCGGCTTTCCTTTTAATTACCAGACTGCCGTTGGTCGGGGTAAATCTCTTTGTTGATTAACTAATTAAGTGCCTTCGGTCGGGGTAAATCAAATAGCAATCAAATTATGCGCAAGGAAATACATGCCAATCAAACTAATGCTATGACTAAGTCACTAATTTGAAGTTTTGATTAAGTGTTTCGGAATAGAGTTAAGGTGACGTTCCTATAACTAAATTCTCAGATTTTTCAACCTAACTACGAATCTCAAATTGGCCCATGATAATTCATAATTAAATATCTAAACATGCTCTTAATCAAAAGGTAATTCATTTATATTAAATCAATAAAATATATACACCATACACAATTCTAGCAAATATGGCAACACAAACTAAACATCCATAATGAAATTAGCCGCTCATGTTCATATTAATATTCATAGACAAATAAAATATGATCATACACTTCAACAAAAAAAGAAGAAAATATAATTCTATAACGACAAGGAAAACCTAGATCTAAATACCGCTTATGGATGGGATAGCGTTCTTCTTCAAAAGCTTTATCTTCGATTGTCAACGGCTTCCTTGGATCCTTAGAATAGTTTCTCTCGCTTCGTTTTAGTGTAGCAAAACTCCAAAAACTGATTGAATGTAGTGTTTGGTCGTAAAATTGTAAAGTGTAAAGTTGTATCAAAGTTGTTTGAGTTGTATGTAAGGGGGAGTCTAAGGGGGTATTAATAGATGTAAGGGTTTACACAAATCCTGATTGCCATAGCAATAGGTGCGCCGCGGCACACATTTTCCCCGCCGCGGCGCAACACAAATTCGGGAAATAATGTCAAAACCCGAGAGCTCCCCGCCGTGGCATGCCATTTCCTCGCCGCGGCGCGCGTTGTCTTCAATTTCTTCACATGTACCCCCTTTACATATGTGATGGCTCGTTATGTAAGGCTTACATATTTGTCTCGTTTAGCCCGTAACTCGTGATCCGAGTGCCGTAAGTGTTCCGTCTTTGCGTGTTTTCATTATTTGACTCATTTGACGCTAAAAATACCTGAAATGCACTAAAACATACCCGTGATTCCGAATGAATAGATTTATGAAAATAATCAAATAAACAATCATAACAAATCTATATTTTTAACAATTAAGCACAATTAATCTCGAAATATTAGTGCTTTTCGAGCACTCATCAACAATATCATTGAACTTTCTTTTCAATCCTAAACTCCATATCTTAATATGCAAACCCCTAGAGTTGTATCTCTTACCTGAGGTTATTGTGAAATATGCTTGAAATAGTTAGGTTATACTTATCTATTTTACTTTTACTATCTTTCTGACTTATGTTTCTTCAGCTGTTAGAAGTCATTGAATGATCATTATCCATTACACACCTCCATGTTTCTTTCCAACTTGTCCCCTTATTTTTCTAAGTAATAATAATATGGATTGCACATTAAGTCAATTATAGTGTTGACTTAATGTTTTATATTTGTTTTACATTTAGGTAATTATAGCACAATCAAAATTCTTAATTCTTATTTTCGCATTTTCATAGTGTCCATTATTTTTTTGTGAAAATATACTAATTTTTAAACTATAGGACATGGAGAAAGTGTTTAGTTCAAAGGGTAAGGAGTGGGTACAAACAAAGTGGATCATCTAAGCTCTAATTGATTTTCCAAGGTTGTTTTCCTTAAAAGGACAACATCAATAGGGGTACAAAAATTTAGCCAAAAGATAATCCTATTGTCTTAATTATTTTCCAAGAAATACATTTAGTATTTGCCTTGATAAACATAAACAAAAGTTCTAGCAGTTTAAAAGTTCTTGCATCCTATTCTTGTTCATTAAAATCATTGTAATGTTTCAAGGGATTTACAACATTTTCACAAGTTCAAGCACATATATTTTTCTATCACCAACTTACCTATTGTGCATGCAAATTTTGAGAAAAATATCATAAAGTTCCCTTCATCCAAAGTTGTCTCCATCGTCATCTAGATATTTCATTGCTTCAAAGATATTACCTCCCTATCAAATTCTAACGTGAGCTCTCAACTATGGACACCAGCTATTTTCATAAATGGTCTTCCCCAAAGAAATATTGTAGACATGGTGTGAGAGTCATCAATCATGTCCAGAACATACAAATCCACTGGAAAGATGATTCCATCTACTTGCATTAAGACATCTTCAATAACACCCTTAGGGTAAACATTAGTCTTGTCAGTAACTTGTACAATAACACCAATTTATAGACGCTCTTGAATCTAACAAGGCTTTTTCAAGCCTAGGGTTACTTATTTTTATCGGGATGGTGAAACTACCTAGGTCCTAACATTTAAGTGGGAACTTTTTTTGTAACACAACAGATTCATTCTCCCCCACACTTACCACTTCATTACCTTTTAATTTGCACCTAGGTATACATATTTCCTTAAGAAACTTTGCATAGTTGGGCACTTGCTTGATAGCATCCAAAAGTGAAAATGTTCACTTGCACTTTTCTAAAGGTTTCCAAAACTTCTCTTTCATGTTCTTCTTTCCTTGTGATGCTAAACCTGATGGGAAAAGACAACATGAAATTTTCATAAGAAGAAGGTTTAGATTTTACCTTTGGTGCCACCTTAGCCTCTTTTGGGGGGCTATTTTCTTCATCACATGTGGTGTTCTTGGGCCCTTGTTTGGGCTGCTCCCGTTTCTTACCACTCCTCAAAGTAATGGCATTGATAGTCTCCTTGGGATTTACTACAGTTTGTGAAGGGAGCTTACCAGATGCCAGTGCTTCCAATGATCCTAAGGATGTGGCTAGTTGACTCAGTTGAATCTCAATATTCTTGATGGAAGTTTCAGTCTAGTAGAGTCTTCATTGTGTTTCCTACTGAAACTTAATAATGTTAGTAGCAATGTCACTAATTAAGTCTTCAAGAGACTTAGAATGATATTGTTGTTGTGTTTGAGGTCTAGGTTGATATTGTTGTAGTGGCCTAGGATTTGGAATACAGGTGGATTGTACCTTCCAGGGTTTTAAGAATTGCTATAAGGACAATACCTGGGCCTTTGTCCTGAAAATCCACCAACAACGTTGACGTGTTCCGCTTGAAGGGTAGGACACATATAAGTAGAGTGTTCCTCTAAAGAGCATATGCCACATGGTTTAACCTTTCTAATGGATAGGTGTTGCACTAAAGTAGTTAGATTATTCAATTTATGTTCAAGATAAGAGTTAGTGCTTATCTCATTTACCTTAACATGTGGCTCAACTCTAGTGCCAAAATTTTGAGAATTGGTAGCCATGGTTGCAATTGGGGTCCATGCTTTAGCTAGTGTTTTGGTTACCAAAGCTCTGCCACTTGTAGCAGCAATCATTTTACTTTAGGCTGGTGCTAACCCTTTATAAAAGTATTGGAGTAAAAGCTGCTCACTTATTTGGTGTTGTGTGCAGCTTGCACATAAGCTTTTGAACCTTTCCTAGTATGTATAGAGTGTTTCATCATCAAATTGTACTATGCCACAAATTTGTTTCCTTATTATTAGGGCTCTTGAAGCTAGGAAGTATCTTTCCAAAAATTACCTCTTCATCTTATTCCATGAGGTGATGGATCTAGATGGTAGATAATAGAGCCATTCGTTAGCACTATTTTCTAAAGAGAGAGAAAAGGCTCTAAGCTTGACTTGTTCCTCTATATTGTTTGCTGGTTTCATGCAGAAACAGACTACATGAAATTCTTTTAAGTGTTGGTTTGGGTCTTCTCCAGCTAAACCCCTAAAAGTAGGCAACAAATGAGTTAGTTTAGATTTAAGATCAAATCCTACTTCAAAGTTAGGGTACACAATGCACAAGGGTTGCTGCTCCAAGTCTAGTGCAACTAATTCCTTCATAGTTTGACTATTGCCATCTCTTGTTGTTTGGGTTTTGAGTCATTTAAAGAAATGGGCTCAACTATATGTTTAGGCAGTGAGTCAACCGATCATTTGATCTCAAGCTATAAAGGTGACCTTGTTGCATTCAATATGCTCTGAGACTTAAAACTTAAAACAAAATTAGCAAACTAAAAATAAAAAAAATAAAATACTAAAAGCAATAAAAACAATAAAAATAAAAAAGAATTAAAATCAAAACCAATAATTAATGGCAAAATTGTAGAGCCAATACTAGAAAATGACACCAAAAACTTTGCATGCTTGAAATCACGCAAGTATATGTAGTTGAGTGTAAAAGTGATAAATAATTTAAGAACAAAAGTTGTCGAACTCACGAAGATTGTCACAATTTATACATTTAATGGACAATTCATTAGTAAAATTAGTGAAAGGGGTTTTCAAATAATTGCAAATAAAAGAAAAAAAATAATTAAATATGAATTAAATACGATTGCAATGAGTATATGATCATGGGTCTATCCTCACCTCTAGCCTACAATTTGACTAAACATATCATGAATAAAAATTTAATTTCTTGACTTTTGAATTATTATCAAAACTCAAAATCATTATTGGATTCCTAGCTTTAGCTTTAGAAATCAAGGTATGCTTTAGACTTTTCATCTTTCTTTCTTTTTTTTATTAAAGGTCCGTTTATTAACCAAGCATAAATTATGAACAACCTAGAGATATTTCTAGTATATTTAATTCACTTTTTGAATTAAGACATAAAAAGATGATAACTAAACTAGGCAAGATTAGAATAATCGTTTAACCTTTTACGTAGGTATCAATCCTACTCATGACAAAAGCTACAAGAATATGCTACTTTGAATAATAATATTAGCTCTTAAGTACTAATACATTAAACTAGTGTAGGCAAATTCATGAAATAAACTAGTTGATCACTCTAATTCATACATGTATAGCCATGACATTTAAACATAGAATTGAACACCTCAAGAATCAATAATTGAAATTTAAAAATTATCATGACATTAATTTAATTAAATTATAGTCTAATTCTTAGAATTGCACACAATCACATAAAATATTTAGCTAGCCATAGATATAAAAAAAGTCAACATATAGAACAAATAATATATCATAAATAAAGAAAAGAATAGATAAAGAATATGATTTTGGAGAATTATTGGAGCTAAAGGGAGCAACAAAACCAATCTTCAATTTCTTCTTTAATTTTCCTTCAAGAATCTTCAATAATGACACAATCATTAATTTATTTCGTAATAAATTGTGTATTTTGGCTACTGTTTGAATCCATGGGTTTCTACCTTTGCTACTGATTAGTTTTTTTCTTCTCTCTTCCTTTTTTGACTTTATCGCTGATTCATATATATAAATATATCTTAATAAATATGGATTAATACTAAGTTAAATCACATTCCATCTAAGTGCATCCACCTAAAGTTAAATAAAACTAATAAAATATTCATAAAATTTCAAAAAAAAATTGAAGTAATTATATTTTCTCATAATTATTAAAATAAACAATTAAAGCATAAGAGAATAATAAAATAATCAAAAATATAGAGGAATTATCACCTAAAAATATGTATAAAATAACACCTATCAATTTTACTCTAAAAAATAACTTATAGAGTATTTTTTATGTCAATTTTGTTGTCAACATTGCTAATTAATAGCATACGGAGACATTAAACATACTTTATTAAATTTTTTTGTTAGCATCCTCTCAATAAATGACATATTTACATTTCTATAATATTGCTTTTCACACTTTTAAGAGAATAATTCAATCATTTTTATTTATTTATTATATATGTAAAATTTGGGACATACTTTATCATCACAATAACAATGATGTAGCAACGTAATTAGTATTCTCCAAGAGTGATCCTAGGAAAGAATAGTGAGGTAATGTCTTTTAAAAATCATCATGCTAGACAGAGCAATGTTCCCTAGAAAGTTTAGTGGCACAAAGGCATTCAAGAACTAGCCTAATAGACATAACTACCTTAGATCTTACTGTTTTATGCAACCACAAACTTGATAATATAAAATATGCATAATATTAATAATTATTAGTAAAAATTTATATAATATTATAATTAATAGTACATAAAAAAATCAAACAGAACCTTTTACATATGATTCAGATGAGATTGCGATAACATCATTTATATATTACAATCATCATGTATACAAAAGACTTTTTATTTTTTTAATTAATATATTTACCATATACTCTAGATGATTATATTCATAGATAATAATGAGGATAAAATTAAAGGTTCAATTGTACATATCAATCATTAATTATAGCTAAAGGTAAAAATAGTCATATTAGTAATTAATGATCATAGAGTTATTACATTATTTTCATGCTCAATATTAACTTGTTTTATTGATAAATAATGTATTTGGAGTTAAAATATTAAAATATTGCAAGTTTTGGGTCAAATGGTAAAAATTGATGAAAATATATTTTTCAGAATTTTTAAAGATTTTTTATGTAGGTGAATGCACATAGAATTATTTGGGGTGCCCTTAGAAATATACAGACATACATGGATTCCAAGTTAGAGACATGCAAGCAATGTAAACTAATCACACCATGCAAGGTATCAATGTTAGTACAGTCAATTGGACATGTGTCAACACAATGTTCAATCTGGATTCTGCCAAACAATTCGTCTACTCCATGTGTTCAACCATGTGAGACAAAAAAAATAAATCTCACCTTGCCGTGTGATGCTAGCTCAGCCAAACGGTTCAGTGCATCCTTCCCCAGCTTGCCACGTGTCGTGCGTGCACTGCTTCTGCGTTTTCCACATACCACGTGTTGCCATCTAATTCATCTTGTGTTTGGTTTCCATGTGTTGTTTTTTTACTAGCCAGCGGTAATTTTATGCTTATTTTCATTATTTTCATCTCAATCCTTGATTTCTTGATGATCTAATGGCCAAAAATTGACCTATGCATTTTAAACCTATTTTAAGTCCTTGTTGCACGAATTTTAAAAACCCTGAACCATTTTTCACCATCTTTCACTTCCATACATCTCCATATCCATCATCCATCCATTCTATCACTCCATTCACCATTTTTATCCACCAAAACACTATGTTTAATCTTTCCTTTAATATTTTTCTACAATATTTTGAAAGTATAAAGTTCGTTTTGGAAAAAGCACAAGAGAGCCATTATTGGAGCACAACAGAAGCATTTTAAAGAGGAGAGCTTGAGAAATCCTCATTGAGTTTACATTTTCTTACTCCCTTAGTTGTAAACTTTTTATGGCATATGGTTGTAGTTCATATTTTATTATATTAAAAATGAGTTTTTTGTGCTAGAACTCTCTCTATAGATTCAATGGAATCCATTTTATGAACATGATTTTATTCTATTAATTTGGTATTTTGTAAGTGTTTGGTTTATCAAATAAATGTGTTTAATTCTTCTATTTAAATTGGCCATTTAATTAGGTGATTTGTTAATTCGTACATAATTGAAAGATTTGTATGAAATTATGAACGTGCATTAAATTAGCATACATGTAATGTGGCAAGAAATTCTCATTATTTTGTGCATAATCAATTTTAAATTCTAGGTGCTTAATGACCCATGTATGCTTAGATGATTATAAACATTTAGGCTAGATATATATGGATTAGGATTGCCATGATCATAGACATGTAAGTGATAAATATTTGAGTAGAATTTCATTAATAATTCATGTATTTTATTTTAGTATTAGTGATATTTGTAAAATCATAGGATTAAAATGAGAAAATTTGAATTTCCTAGGTTTTCTTCATTGTGTAGTAAATCTATTTTTATTTCTTTTATTAGTTTAGTTTCTTTATTTTAATTTGCACTTATTTTTGGTAGTTCAAATAGAAAGAGAAAGTATATATTTCGGTACTTAATCCTAGTACACAATTTAACAAGTTCCTCATAGGTACGACAATCCTATTCTTAAAAATACTTATCACTTGTACACGACCCGTGTACTTGCAGATTTCATGTCAATTAGAGCTAAAGGCAAACATAGACAGATGTTTATGAGACAGTACTCTCTATTCATTTACTATTAAATATTCAAAATTCGTAACCAAATTTAGTAATAATTAATATTTATGAAAGTCATGTAAGCCCCTTTGTGTCTTTGTTGGTTTCCTTTGTGCAAAACACAAAATCTGTTTATTTTACTTAATATTTTTTTCTACCTCTTTGTACAGTGCTTTGCTTGTGATTAGAATCTTACACACTCACGTAGATTCGAACACCATGTATGACACCACGGGGTTTTTGGGGGCATGTAGTTTGTATGTTAAAATGTGTTTTTACATGCATGTGTTTCCCTGAGTTGGTGGGTGTTTATGGCTTTTTATTTAGTGAAGTTTTGACTAAAAAAACTTGTCTTTGTAAGCTCGCACACACCTCGCAAGAGTCACACAGGTCGCTCGTCAAGGTGATCGGCGAAGGGTTCGTCGAGCATGCATAGGGTGGTACTGTGACTCATTGGACTTCGCTGATATCTCACCAAGGGTTTACAGTGGTGTTTTGGAAGCATCTGGGGGTATGCAGTGAGGTAGCTATGAAGGTGTTACGAGGGTCTAGGAACCTGAAAAAATCAGCTATAAATACCCCTCTTCTCCCTCTTATTAATTGCACCGTCACATCTCTCTTTACACTCTTTTATCCTCTATCTCACCACTTTCCCATATTTCTGACACTCATATTTTTCATTGCATATTTTTTAAAAGAGTGAAAATTATTTTTGATCTATTGGAAAATCATTTTATAATTCCCTTTTCACTAATAAGTTGGTGATTCCGTATTGGTCATTAGGAGGCAATAATATATTTGATAAAATATTTTGAAAAGGTGATTTTGTATTCTCAATACATCGAATGTTTTTTTATATTGAGGTACAAGGTGGTGCTGGAGTTTGCTTAAATATTTTTATCCAACGTTGTTTCTGTAATAACAATACATCGATTGTATTTTTGTATTTTTATTACAAGGTAGAGTTTCCATCTCAACAATATGTCAAGTATGTTTTCATATTGTTGATATTAAGTTTTTATTTTAAATATCATATTTTGGGTAAATTGCATATATATTGTAGACACATACTAATTATAGGTACTTGTATCACACGACATGGTGGTTTGGCTCTAATAGAGAGCAGGATCCAATGAGGATCAAAGTAGCTATGGGGACAGCTGGTGATAGCAGCCTAGGCAGTTTGGACAGGTGGTTCTTGACTAATAGTGGTATTTGGCATTTTATCTTTATCGAGTCTGTAGTAACTATTTTATTTCATTTAGTGAATTTGTCTATTGAGTGGTTACCTTAAGTAACTCGTGGATATTACAACATAGGATTGGAGTCATAGTGGGTTTACCCCATTATATTGTTGTGTTTGATTGATCAATTGCATGAGTTAGTACAAGCAAAGTATCCTCGATATATGTGCCAACATATATAGAATAAAATGAGATTGGAAAGCATTTATTGCTTTATTCTATTTCTATCATTTGGCTATTTGTAGCTATATTTATTTGCTGTGTGTTTTCTATTTTTGCTTCTTGTACGAGAGGGGTAAGTCATTGGGTGTCTGTATCACCTCAACCTAATTTTCACCATGTTAGGACTTTCTCAATTGGTATCACAGCTGGTACACCCTTTTGGGCTTAACCGCTCCAATGTTGATTTATTTCTCATACTTTTTATACACACTCACTTCTCAGTAGGATGGACTTTGGTGAAGAAGGGAAAGTAGGTAGACCTCCCCTTCTCAATGGACATAATTATACCTATTGGAAGTAACATGTGCGAGTCTTTTTCTAGTCCATGGGAGACCAAGTTTTGTATCAAGTAGAGAATGGATGGATGCCTTCTACTAAAACTCTTGAAGATGGAACTATTATCCCTAAACTCATGATTGAATGGACGAAAGAAGAAAGTTGTGTGTACGACTGGAATAATAAAGGTCTCTATGCACTCACTCGAGTTATAACTCTTGAAAAATACAGATAAATTTTTGTTTGAACTACTTCAAAGGAAGCATTGGATATTTTGGAAATTATGCATGAGGGTACCTCTTTGGTTAAAATGTCCAAGTTAATGAGACTTAAATGGGACTATGAGCTTTTTCAGATGGAGGAAAATGAAACTTTTGATAGCTTTTACAACGCTTCTTTGACATAATCTACACTTCCTACAACTTGGGCCGTCCAATTGATGAAGAACTTTAAGTTGAGAAGATTCTTTATAGCTTGCCTCCTTACCTCAGAGAAAAAGTTATCCCTATAGAGACATCATTTAAAAGAGAACCCCTTAAGGTCAATACGTTCATTGGTGATCTCTAAGCTTTTGAAAAATACACCAAAGTTTCCCAAAAAGAACAATTTCTTCTTATAAAGGAAAGAGTCTTGTGCTGAAGACCACCAAGACTTAGAAAGATAAAGAAACCAATTCTGTTAAGAGTGATGACTCATCCGGTTTGAAGGAAAAATAATTTGCTTTGTTAGTAAAGTAGTTTAAGAAATTTTTTAGGAGCAATAGGAATGACCCTTTTAAGTCAACAAAGGAAAGCTCCAGTACAAGAGATTATAGAGCCAGAGTTGAAGACTCTAAAGAAAATGAAGAGTCACCTCAATCTAGAGGTCAGGTCAGACAGATTAAGTGTTATAAGTGTGAAAAGCTCAAACACATTGTTGCTTAGTATAGGTTAAAAGGACGATAATCTTGTAAGAAATCTATAGTGGTAGAGGTTACTATTTTGGATAGTAGCTGTAGTTCGAAAAAGGAAGAAAGTAACTTTCTAGAATTTATGGCAACTAAAGATGAACCTCCAACTACAACCTCTCAATCTTCAAGATTCCTCAATAAGGATAAGCATGATGAGCACCTGGAAACTTATAATGAATTGCTTAAGGAGCATATTAAGACCAAGAAAACTTAAAAGAAGGCTTTGGCTAGCCTCAAGGCTAAAGAAAAGGAGTCAAGTACTCTTAAAGTTAAGTTTGACAAAAAGCAGTCTACTCACTTACTTGACAGGGATGATCTCTCTAAGAAATGTGTGAGCCTTAAAAAACGGCTCAACAAAATGGTTGTTGTGATAGAACCTAGCAAGTCAAGGATAAGGTTTCTTAAGCAAACCTTGAAGAGACTTTAGAATGCATAAGATTATCGGATTGTTAGGCCAGATCATTTAGAAGATGAAATTGAAAAAATCTCACTTCTAGGAAAGAAGAATGAGATTTTAGAAAGTTGAAAGGCATACATTTCTCATGCCTTATCTAAAAAGGATGGGGAGCTGCTAGCTCTTCAAGATAAACTAAAAAATTTGGACAGTTCTACAGATTTCTTAAGGCATCCACGAAGGAAAAGGATAATTTGCTCATTACTTTGAGTGAAAATTAGTCTATTCTTGAAAAAGAGTAAGAACACTACAAGTCCACAGTAAAGAAACTTCTAATGGATAGTCAGTAGCTTGATGATATCCTTGTTGGCATCAAGGTGCCTAGTGACAAACTTGGGCTAGGTTTTACTGATGATGGTTGTTCAGTTTCTTCTCTTTCTATTGCCACTTTTGGTTCTCTCTTTTTCAAGTCTGTAACTTCTTATACTGCTACTTCTTCCAAAACTTCTCTTTCATGTTCTTCTTTCCTTGTGTTGTTAAACCTGATGAGAAAAGACAACATGAAATTTTCATAAGCAGAAGGTTTAGATTTTACCTTTGGTGCCACCTTAGCCTCTTTTGGGGGGCTATTTTCTTCATCACATGTGGTGTTCTTGGGCCCTTGTTTGGGCTCCTCCCGTTTCTTACCACTCCTCAAAGTAATGGCATTGATAGTCTCCCTGGGATTTACTACAGTTTGTGAAGGGAGCTTACCAGATGCCAGTGCTTCCAATGATCCTAAGGATGTGGCTAGTTGACTCATTTGAATCTCAATATTCTTGATGGAAGTTTCAGTCTGGTAGAGTCTTCATTGTGTTTCCTACTGAAACTTAATAGTGTTAGTAGCAATGTCACTAATTAAGTCTTCAAGAGACTTAGAACGATATTGTTGTTGTGTTTGAGGTCTAGGTTGATATTGTTGTAGTGGCCTAGGATTTGGAATACAGGTGGATTGTACCGTCCAGGGTTTTAAGAATTCCTATAAGGACATTACCTGGGCCTTTGTCCTAAAAATCCACCAACAACGTTGACGTGTTCCGCTTGAAGGGTAGGACACATAAAAGTAGGGTGTTCCTCTAAAGAGCATATGCCACATGGTTTAACCTTTCTAATGGATAGGTGTTGCACTAAAGTAGTTAGATTATTCAATTTATGTTCAAGATAAGAGTTAGTGCTTACCTCATTTACCTCAACATGTGGCTCAACTCTGGGGCCAAATTTTTGAGAATTGGTAGCCATGGTTGCAATTGGGGTCCATGCTTTAGCTAGTGTTTTGGTTACCAAAGCTCTGCCACTTGTAACAGCAATCATTTTACTTTAGGCTGGTGCTAACCCTTTATAAAAGTATTGGAGTAAAAGTTGCTCCCTTCTTTTCATTAGACTAATTGGAGAAGATCCTTTTCACAAGACTATTGCTGCCAAAGGAAAAGGTAAAGGTTCTGCAAAAGGTAACTCATAGATGTTGTTTCAAGCCAGTCTCTACTAGCAAGGTGAACGTCTCACCTCTTGCTTCTTCCTCACATCATGCCAATGATGGTCTGTTACCACTAGCAAACAAAAGGGGAGGCTATTGACCAAGCCAAAACTATAATGCTTCTACCTACACACTTCATCCCTTCTTGTCACCACTGCGATGAGCATGGGCATATTAGACCTCACTATGAGAGATTGAGTTATCATCCCTATATGAGACTCAATAACGATACATCTACCTCTCCTTCTCCTATTACTCCTCGAAGATAGAGACTGATAAATGCTTGAAAAGCACTAACATTTCGTGATTTATTGTTCTTAATTGTTAAAAAATAG
This sequence comes from Elaeagnus macrophylla, assembly GCA_029378325.1. NCBI lineage: Eukaryota > Viridiplantae > Streptophyta > Magnoliopsida > Rosales > Elaeagnaceae > Elaeagnus > Elaeagnus macrophylla. Next base: position 44,771,937 of record CM055641.1, on the reverse strand, counting down.
ATTTGTTATAACTCATTTATTTGATTATTTTTATAAATCTATCAATTCGGAATCATGGGTATGTTTTAGTGTATTTTAGGTCTTTTTAGCGTCAAATGAGTTGAATAATGAAAACATGCAAAGAAGGAACACTTACGGCGCTTGGATCAAAATTTAGGGGCAACACGAGTCAAATTATGTAAGCCGTACATAACGAGCCAGCACATATGTAAGGGACACATGTGAAGAATCAGAAAACAACGCGCGCCGCAGCGAGGAATATGTGTGCCGCGGCAAGTACCTCTTAGGTTTTGACCATTATTTTAGATTAATTGTTGTGCCGAAGTGGGGAAATTGTTGTGCCATGGCGTGCCTATTCTTGAAACAATCAGGATTCTATGTAACCCTTACACCTATAAATACCCCCTTAAGAGTCCCTTTTACAACACTTCAATTTTTTCGAACCAACAAGAGACACAACCAGATTTTAGGAGCTTTTTCACACTCAAAGAAGCAAGAGAATTAATTCTAAGGATCCAAGAAGCCATTGAAGATGGAAGATCAAGCCTTTGGAAAAGAATGTCATCTAATCCAATTGCGGTATTTAGATCTAGGGTTTCTTTTTATTATAAAATTTCCTTTTCTTCTTCTTACTTCTTTGAGTGTCTGTTCAAATTAAATTTGTCTATGAATATTAATATGAACATGAGTGGCCAATTTTATTATGGGTGTTTAGTTTGTGTTGCCATGTTTGCTAAAACTGTTGTAGTGAATATTTTTATTGCTTTGAAATAAATGAAATTACCTTTTGATTAAGAGCATGCTTAGATATTTAATTGTGAATTTTCATGGGCCAATTTGAGATTCATAGTTAGGTTGAAAAATATTAGAGTTTGGTTTTAGGAACGTCACCTTAACTTTATTTTGAAAAACTTAATCAAAACTTCAAATTAATGACCTAGTCATGGCATTGGTTTGATTGACATATTTTCCTTGTGCATAATTTTGTTGCTACTTGATATACCTGATCGTAGGATATTGTTTAGTTAATCAACAAAAAAAATTACCCGATCATAGGAAGTTTTGTAATTGAAAGGAAAGCCGGTAATATTTGTTTATTAGAACGTTTATGTTAATTCACCATAACTTTTCGATGCAAGCATGACCAACCAAACTAAACGTCCATAAATCCTCCATTGATATTTGAAAACCTTTTTGAGTTAATTCAGAATTTGCATAATTGTTTGTCCAACACCATTGATCTTGCTCACAAATCAAACTTCATTTATAGTTTTATTAAATTTAGGATTCTAATTATCTAAAGTTTTAGTGCTACTAGGATTCTATTTAATTAGTGTTTAATTTGCTTTAGGACTCTAATTAGATTAAAAAAAAAAGGTTATTTAGAACCATTACAATTCCTTGAGAGATCGACCTCAGAGGTTTGTTTATCACTTTCTACAAGTGATTCTTACACTGCAAGTACTATAAATTACACATCAGAGACCTTGTTTCTCTTATTCTCCTTCTCATATTTGTCATACTTGTGGTATTTTGTGCCACCTTGCCAATCAGTGTCGAAGATATGCTTGAAGTAGTACTAGGAGATCTTCCTCTCGCTCTTCTAATTCCGACTTCTAAGGATGTGCCTACTGTTGTTCATCTGAGCATTTTGTTTCTTAGTGCATTATGGACTAGCGACATAGTGTAGAAAGGACAAAACTTTCTAACAACTCTCGTAGTCCCATGTATGATCTTTCAATAGGTCATTCGATAATTTCTAAAACAAAGAACTCTCAAGTAGTTCATACTCCACATGTTCATATGTACCAGAGATTACATTAGCTCCTGTTTCCCCTCATTACTTTTATTGAGATGGTGGGATACAGCTTGATCACATTATTTTTGGTGTGAGTTTTCTCATTCTTTTCTCTCTCTATCTTGTTCCTTTTTTTATATATGTTTATTCACTCAAATGTTTTTATTTTTGTATTTCTTTGTGTCTTACTCGTTTTCTAAATGTTACTAAAATTTTAAGATAAATTTTTATGTTATTTTTCAAAACATTTTTAGGGTTTTTTTCCTCTCGAGCACCCTCACTGAGGTCTCGCTGATCATTCTCACTGGGGGTTCATTGAGGTCTTGCTAAACTAGTGTTTTTACATACTTGTGGGTACCTTGCCATCCCTCTCTCCACTAGGGTTTGCGAAGAGTTAGCGAAGTGTACAAATTTTTGATATAACCTCTTCCCTTATTCGTTTTAAACCATAGAATTTTCTAAACTATTCCCACCTTCAAATACTTTCACCTACTACCTTCTAAAAATACTTTTCACTATCTCTAAACACTTTTACCCCTATTTTCTCCATAAAAAGGCCTCGACAAAACAAAAGATCCCGAACCTACCATGTTCATACTGGTCCTTCTTCTCAACCAAGTGGTCATTCTTCTCAACCAAAGAAGTCTCCATCTTACATTTGTGAGTGCTTTGTATTGATTGAGAAATTTTCTTGTATCCAAGAAAGGTTTGCTTACTTTTCTTGGCTCTCTCTTTATTCTCTTTCGTACTCCTACAAGCCTACTTTTGTTGAGGAGTTATATTCAGTGATTTGTGCCCATCGTACACAAACTGTGTCTATTTCTTTTACCTTAAGGGGACATTGTGCCACCTTCTCTAAAGATAATATCTTAGAACTCTTATTTCTTCCGAATGTCGAAAACTCTTTCTTCCCATTCTTCCTCTTGAATACAAAAACTTTATTGCTGTAAACTTTTCTTCTGATCTTGAGTGTCTTAGAGCTCGAAATTAATTTGATATGGCTAACAGACTTGCTAGACCTAACATTAATTATGATGGTGGTACTATTCCACTTAGCAGTTCTTCTCCTGGTCGCATGCTTATGCAAATTGTTTATGCTTGAGTCTTTCCTTGTACTCATGTCACTTTTGTGCCTACTATCAGGGGTCACTTTCTTTGTGCCATTCTTGATGGTAAGCCTATAGATCTCGCTGGTATGATCTTTAGGACCACCATTTTTTATTCTTTCTGTCCTTCTTCTTCTAATATTGATTACAATTCTTTGATTACTCATTAGGGACAGTCATTCTTTTGTGATGTTATCGAAGTTTCTATTTTTGGCCGTACTCCCCTTTTTATTAGACACTTTCAGGCATCATGCCAACCTTTTGGGAACTTTGAGCCTTCTTCTTTCTCATCTTGGAGTGGTTTGAGAAAGATAGAGGATTATGGAATAGTTCCATTAATAGGAAAGTATTATGCCATCCTAGAAAGACAATTACCTCTTAAGAAAAATGATCTAGGTAGTTTTGTAATCCAGTGCAAAATTTGTGATTTACACTTTGACAATGCATTGTATGACCTCGAAGCAAGTATGAAACTTATGCCCTTTTAAGTCTATAGAAAACTTAGGCTTGGAAAACCTAAAGCCATATTTGTTGGTTGGCAAATGGCAGATGGATTAGTCAAGAAGCCATTGGAGATACTAGAGCATGTGTTGGTAAAAGTAGAGAAGTTCATATTTCCAGCAGACTTTGTAATTTTGGACATGGAGAAGAACAACAACTTGCCTATCTTTCTTTGGAGACCCTGCCTAGCCACAGAACAAACATTAATTGATGTGGAAAAAGAGAGTTCATAATGAAGTGCAAACGTAGGAAATAACTTTCAAGTAATTCAAGTTTTTCATAAAATCCCTATACCTTTTGGGAAAAGGGGAAAGTGAACCAAGAAGAGAAAAGTAAAATTGAGGATGCGAAGAAGAAAGTTGTGAAAAGAAAAAGAAAATCAAAGAAGTGTTGATACGCAAATGCCATTACATGGATGGTAGTGATAGGACCATCATAGTTATGGAATATATTTATATGGTCAACAGTCTTGTAAGCATGGATAAAAGTCAAGTTGGTAACCAGAAAAAAAAAGGGGGTAATCATATAGAGGAGGTCCAAAGACAGTAGTGCAAATGCCAACTTGGGTTATGATGCTTTACACCCAATCTTGAGAGCTTATGGGATTATTTATCCAAGGACGTTAAATGTGGCACTTGTTAGTAGGCAACCCAACATTTTTCTGCTTATTTTTATTTGTTTTGTAGGTGAATAAATGTGGACAGAAATGGCACAATAAATTTGATAGCTTGGGTGATAAAGAGTAGTGTGCCATTGTCAAGGGCGTTTTCTTTTTCTTTCACTTCTAACATTCTTATTCGCACATTGGGGATAATGTGCAACTCAAGTGTGGGGATGGAACTTTGTTCTTCACTTTAGCAAGTAGTTTCTATTTTTAAAAAAATTAGGAAATTTTTAATCATTATTTGGGTAGGAATTGATGAATACATGGAAACTAAATGCATGTATGCTTATTATGAAACATATGAACCCAATGATAGAATTGACAGTCATAATAAGAATAAGGAATGTAACATGCTCATTAAGATACTTACATTAATCATGTTATATGCTTGGTAGTTTTCATGCGATTGATTCATTTTTTGTAGATGCTCATGATTGATTTTGGTGTTCTCAATGAGAGAAAATTTGGTATGAGTTATGCTAATTGATGAAGTCTTCCATGCTTTAGAATTTATTTGATCATCCCTTAAAATGAAATCCTAAATAGTATTTACTATAAGAAATGATTTAGGCTTATATTTGATTGATTGAACCTTTTAAGCTGACCTAGGTAAATATCCCTAGTCACCTATTTGAGCATAATTAAATACCATTCCTATCTTGAAGCCACATTTTGAACCTAATCAAATAAGCATTACCTTGACCCTTACACCTTTAGCTTGTATAGAAATTCATTCTTGTGTTATATTATAAAGTAAGGAGGAATGTAATGCACCCTATTATTTTTTTTAAATAAGGTAACTCACAACACCATCCTTATAAACAAAAAAGGAAATGAAAAATATTTGATTTAAAAAAATAAGTTTTGAGGTATTGTGAAGTTGCTAGAAGAATATGGAATAAGAGATGGAAAAATGTTGAGATAGGGGAACAACAAAAGAAAGCTCAATTGTAGATTACATATTGCATGATGAACAAAAAGCAAGCTAAGGTGTGGAAAGAGCCCAAATGTTACTATTTATCTACCCCTACCTAAGTTTTTCATTACAAACATGCAAAGTCCTTTTGATCTTTAGCTAAGTGCATAATATAACATTAGTGGAGATGGATGTGAACAATATTTACTAAACTTGTTCTAAGCCTTAATCTGTTAGCATGCTCATATAAATTGATTTCAAGAGCGAATTGGATGACGTCATGTGCAATACACACACAAGAATCAATTCATCAAAAACCTTGTATATCCTTGTATTAATTAAATGTTGATTGCTGACCATGTGAACTACTTTGTCATAGGATTGTACAATCTTTGAGGGGGATAATTTTTATTAAATAGGCATGTATGGGAAGATATGTGTTTATGAATGTACTACCAATATCACATTAGTGTTTTTGTCTTCATTCATAGTTAGATTTGGCTTTGCTTGACAACAAACAAAGAGTTAAGTTTGGGGGATTAATAACTCTACAAATGTGGAGTTAGTTTTCCACTTTTTAAGAAACTATTTTGTTTTGTTTTGCATTAAATATCTTAAATAGTTTAATTTGTGTTTAATTATGTCAATATAGGTGGAATGGTAGCAAACAATGTGAAAACGAGTCAAAATAGAGAAAAAAGGAGTCCACGCCACTATGGGCACTTTTCTATGTCACAACACTCAATAATTTGGAACATACAATAAAACTCGAGACATTCATTCCATGATGGGTAAATATAGTATCGCAGCTCGCGCGGTTTCATTGACAGCCCAATAGCTCTGTGCCATGGTAGACAAAATGCTAAGTCGTGGCTCACGTACATCCATTAGAAATCTGAGAGTCTTTAACCATGAGTTCCAAAACCACAAGTATACCGGACGTATACAAGTAATAAGAATTTCTAAGAACAATGGTTGTTGTACCCACAAAGATTGAATTAATAGGTATTTGAGTACCAAACTACAATTATACTAAACTATTTAGGCTAAGATAAATATAAGAAAAATAGCAATAAAAACCTAACATTTACACTACTGGATCCAACACAACTACACTAACTACTTATGTAAAAAAGAGTCTTGGAATCTACAATCCCAAGCAATTGCCAAACAAATTATATGATCAATTGACTCTAGCATTTGCATGTATTCCTCTCTCAAATAAATTGTACACATTATAATAATCTAACAAAATCACACTCTCATGCCAATTAGATTAAATTATTACTCATCAAGAACCTCAATTATAGATCACATACTAGCTCTCATCCTAGAAACTATGTATGCTATTTAATGAAGACAAATAAATAGACACTTCTCTCAAAGCTATCAAATTGCCTCTATAGTATAATTGTTAATTACACAATTAGTTTCTAAGTATAAAAATGTGGGTTGCGGTGCCAATTATTCTTCGTCACGGCCCAAATAATTCTTCACCACAACCCTAGGCTCCTTGTGTTGATTTGAGTTCCTTTTTCCTCGTTTTTTCTCTATTTGCTACTATTTACTTACATTGACACAATTGAACAAATATTAAGCCATTTTAAGCGCAAAACAATGCAAATAGTTAGCCTAAAAGTGGCCAAATAATACTATTTTTTTAGAGTTATCACCACCCCAAACTTAACTCTTTGTTTGTCCTCAAGCAAAGCCAAAGCTAAACAATGAAGAACAAAACACTAACCAATATGGGTATAATATTTTCAAATAAATTTCCCCTAATACATGCATATTTAACACAAAATTATCCCCCTCAAAGATTGGACAATCAATCAACTCTTCATCAATAAATGTGTATACAAGATTTCTAATGAAAAGGTTTGTGTGTGTGTGTAATGCACATGATGTCATCCAATGCACCTGTGAAATTCACTTATATGAGCATGTCAATAGATTATGTATTAGAACAATTTTCATAAGTCTACTTTTCACTCCCCTCTCCATTAATATAAAAATATATTTCGCTAAAGATCAAAAAGGCTTTGCATGCTCATAATGTTAGGCTTAGGCGGGGGTAGATAAATGGTCATATTTAGGCTCATTCCACTCCTTAGCTTACTTTTTTAGTCATCATGTAACTTTTAAGATACAATTGAGATTTTATTTGATATTTTAATTCACCTTCTCTTTTCATTCTTTTTATTCCATTTTTTTAGCAACATCACAACGCCTCCAAAATTATTTTTTGAATTAATTATTTTTATTTTCTTTTTATTCATGGGAATATTGGTGTTGTGAATTTCTTTTTTATATATTTTTTTTTGGTGTACAACACTTCACCTTACTCTATAACACAATACTTGATTATATTTACACACAAGCTAAGAGTGCAAGGGTAAAGTTAGTACACATTTTTGGTTAGCCACACATCTGGTTTAAGGACATGAAATATATATTCATTAAGCTCAAATGAGTGACTAAGGACATAAATCATGGTTAGCTTGAAAGGCTCAATAGGTTCAAGTAAGGCCTAAATCATTTCCAAGGCAAAATACTATTTATGATTTCCCTTCAAGGGATGATCAAAAAGATTTTAAAGCATGGAAGATCTAATCAACTAGCATAACTCACACAAAGTTCTCTCCCTATAAGAACGCTAAAATCAATCATGGCATGTACATAAATTTGAATCAAAATAATCAAAAACTAGCAAGCATACAAAAGATTCATGTTAGCATCTTAAGAAACATGCTCCATTTTATTATCCTACCCATGACAACCAATTCTATCATTGGGTTATGGATTTTCTATCAAGCATACATGCATTTAGATTCCATATGTTCATTCATTTGTACCAATTTATTACTAAAAAAACCCAAAAAAAATTTAAAAATCATGACTAATCACAAAAGAGAATAACGGAGTTCACTCCCCTACACTTGAATTGCACATTGTCCTCAACATACAAAAGACAATGAGAAACAAAGATAATAAAATAAAAAGGATAAAGAAAAATCTCTCAATGATGCCATAGTCTTCACACATAATATGTCCACATAGGCACCATTGTCACCTCTCGTGCTTTTTTCATCTAAAACAAAAACAAAGAAAACAAAAAAAAGATTTAAGTGTAAAACATAGACAGAAAAGTTTAATTACTTGGGTTGCCTCTCAAGAAGTGTCACAATATAGGTCACTCACTAGACCTTCCTTATCCATCAAGGTGGATAATAAATATAGTATTCTATAAACAACCATTTGGAGGTTTTTATGGTTGTTGGGCCAAGGTCATCATGATTTTACAATTGGGTTCCAAACCCTCTTCCTCTTTGTAGGAGCATCTTGATCCTTATTAAAGAAATAGAGCTCTCCAACACCAAAATCTTGCTTGAAAGCCAATTCAAATGGGTCAATTGTATGTTTCATCATGAACTTCCACTCTTCAAGCTCAATTCCCAAGTCTAACTCACAGCTCATATCGGCACCAAAGGGGATATCCATGGTTCTTATGATCTTGAAAGTTACTAAACCACGTAGATTACTCTGGGTGAGCTCCCTTTTTTCTACATTGAATTTAAGTACCCCTGTTGCTTTGAGTTGAATCTCCTCTTCCTTAGGAGCCTCTTTTTCCTACGCTTTAGCTACTACATGCTCCTCAATTGTGTCATTGGGTTTATGTTGCAAATTTCCCGCAAGTATACGGTAAGTGCAAAGGTAGTAAAGTGTGCAAAAGCACGAGTCAAACCTCAGAGACTTGAGATAATTTTTGTATATTAGGACTAGCTATTAAGTTTTTGTGCTTTCTTGCTCTATTTGAACGATCGAATTTTTGAGTGTAAAATTTAAAATGCCAAATTTAACTAAATGAATTTAAACAAAACAAGTTTTTTTTTAACAGTATTAAAGAAAATCTAGGGATTCAATTTCCCCCATTTTACTTCCATGATCGTTTTCATATCTCATTAATAGTGAATTAAAATGTATGGATTATTAATCAAACTTTACTTAAATAATTATCACCCACATGTCTATGGTCACGTTAATCCTAATCCATATAAACTTAGCCCAAATGTCTTTGGTCATCTAAGCATACATGGATCATTAATCACCAAAAGTTTAAAAATGATTACATACAAAATAATGGAAATTTCTTTCTCATTACACATATGCCAATTTAATGTATGTTCACAATTTCATATCAAATTTTCAATTGTACACAAAATTAACAAATCACCTAATTAAATAGCCAATTTAATTAAGAGCATTATGCACATTAAATTAGATAATCCAAACACTTTAATAATATTAAATAAACATTAAACAATCATGTTCATAGAATGGGTTCCATAAAAATTCCTAGAACAAAATATCTACTCCATAATAAATATTTTAGAAACTAAGAATTTAAGAGTAAAGGCTAAGAAAAACATAAAGAAATACACTTAAAAGAGAAGATTAGTGAACCCTTGAGAAGAATTCCTCAAAAATACTCCAAAAATTGCTTCTTTGTGCTCCAAAATTGCTCAAACCCTTGCCTCCTAGCTCCCAAATTGAAGAGAGCTCAAAAAAACTCTAAAAACTACTCTAGAAAATTATCTCTCTGGTATGATAGTGTTTTAGGGTTAAAATTGGCTCAGAACAAATCTGGACCATTCGATCAGCCTTTAAAATCAATGGTTGTTATAAAAAAATAGCGTTGCCCAATGAGAGAACAACATGTGGCAAGTGAAGAGGCGAAACCAACAGGAGCGTGACACCTGGAAGCGCGCTAGGTGATGGCATGATGCGGTCTACTGAGCTGGCTCTATGGGATTGGCTGGGACGCCTTGTGTGGCATGCGGATGACACATTTGGATGAACCAGAGGGACACACGTGGAACGCGGTGTGCTGATTCGGCAATTTTTGAAATCAACGCCGTGCTGACACGTGTCAAGGGTCGTTGGACTTCGCACGACACACGGCGAGCTTTGATTTGTTAGTTGTGATTGCATGGCATTTGCGTGTCACTTGCGTGGTGATTACGTGGCCTAGGTACTCCTAAGGGTATTTCGGACAGTTCTAAGTACATCCACCTGTATGAAAATAATTAATAAAAATTCCTAAAAATTACAGAAAATTCCCAAAAATTATATTTTCATCCCTTTTTATCAATTGAACCAAAAACTAATCTTATTTTAATATTTTAACCCCAAAACATTAATTTTTTCAATTAGACAAGTTAATATTAATCATGAAAGTGATATAATAACTCTATTTTCATAGAGTTATCAGTTTACATTCTACCACATACTCAGGATCCTCCACTACCTCATGTACTTCACCCAAATTAAATGTTTCCTCATGGTTGGGCATTGTCTTTTATAGGTATGTTCACATTGTTGTTACCAAACAAAAGGCCTTGGTTTAGGTGAAGCTGTAAGATAAATATTGTCATTGATAGGAGTAGTCCATTACATATGTTGTCCATGTAAAAGGTGTTCCCTCTTGGTTGTAAGATTGACTCCCCCAATCCAAATTTTGATAGTATGAGTGTGATGGGATCGGATTGGTATGTAAATTGTTGTAGGAGTGGTTCCCTCCATTCCGTGTGTATGAAAGCAATGGATGTTGTATTGGTTGTGTAGATATGTCGGACCTCAACTTGAAAAGATTAGTATGCTCTTGTATGGAGAAATTCCTCATAGTACAAGCCCATTCAATGCATGCTATGAGGTTAGTTGCCTCCTCAATTGTCATCCTTGCATCCATAAGCTTTTGAAGATTAAAATAGTCCATCACTTAGTTATAAATACAAAACTAAAAAATAGATATATTATACAACAAAAGAAAAATTAAATAAATACTCAAATAAAAATAAATAAAAGTTTGTAAGTAAAAACAAGTTAAAAAATAGTACAAAAAGAAATAAATAAAAGCAAATAAAAACTATTTTTGTATTTTCTAATTTCTTTTGCCTAAATTAGTTTTGGTAACCATAGTAACGGTATCAAATCAAAAACTAATGCCAATTCCCTTGTAACAGTGCCAAAAATTTGGCCATCGCAAAATTGCAAGTATACGGGACGTATACAAGTAATAAGTACTTTTAAGAACAAAGGATGTCGTACCCACGAGGATTGGATTAATAGGTATTTGAGTACCAAATTATAATTACACTACACTATTTAGCCTAAGATAAATAATATAGGTAAAATAACAATAAAAATCAAATATTTACACTACTAGATCTAATACAAACACAGTAACTAATTAAGTACAAAAGACTCATAGGAATCCATAATCTCAAGCAATTGCCAAACAAACAATATAATAATCTAACCTAATCACACTCTCATGCAAGTTAGATTAAATTACTACTCATTAAGAACGTCGATTATAGATCACATACATAAGATTCGTACCTCTCTACCTAAAAACCATGTATGCTATTCAATCAAGACAAACAAATAGACACTGCTCACAAAGTTACGTAATTTTCTCTATGGTATAATTGTTAATTAGACAATTAGTTTATAAGTAGATTAGATTGAATAATGTAATTAAATTTGAAATCACAATAGAATGGAAGAACAATCTAATTTATTATATAAAAGACAGAGTTAAAGAGCATCCTAATAACAAGTTTAGTTTCATAAAATATTCAATAACATCTCAAAAACATTGAGTTAAAATACAAGAAAATACATTAACACAAAGGGGTATAGAAAGATCAAACCAATCTTCATTGTCACTCCGAAAATCAATCTCTGCCAACTGTCACTTTGGTGGAACTAAACTCTAACATGTTCCATCTTGAATCCTCCTTTTGATTTGCCACATTCTCTAAACTGCTACCACATTTCTCTAAATCCTGTAGGTTAATGGTGGAATGTAGTGAATCCATTTGCTTGTTTCCTAAGATGTCTATTTATAGGCTAAGAAATATAGGTTACAAGCAAATATAATTCAATTAGGATTTATAGTGCAAATAGGAGACTTTTCCAAGTGGGAATGCTGGAAATTAGGCACTTCACATACAAAAAATGGCACCCAAGGCATAAGATAGTGCACGTCGTAGCTCAAGGCTCTCGGATCACAAGTGGAAATGCATGCATTGCGGCGCCAATTTTTCATCACCTAGGAGCCTGGGTGCTTGATTGACATGTAAAAATGTGCACCGCTATGTGAGGCTTCTTATACTGATTTGAGTTTCTTTTTTCTCATTTTTTCTCTGTTTGCTACTGTTTACCTACATTGACACAATAATGAAGAATTGTCTTCAGTTGATTGTTCTACTCCTTCTTCAATCTCTAAACCTACTTCTGATACTGCTATTTCCTCTAAAGTTTCTAATGAAGAAACTAAAACTTTACCTAAATGGGAAAAAGATGTTCATTCTTCTAATAATATTATTGGAAATGTTGAAGGAGGTGTTAAAATTTGAAGACAACTTCAAAATTTACTCAACTATATGTGTTATACTTCTACCATCCTTCCTAAGAATATAAAATAATCCTTGTAGGATGTACATTGGGTCAACTCCATGCAAGAATAATTACTCCAATTTCAAAGAAATGATGTGTGGTATCAATTTCCTAGACCTAAAGATAAACATGTCATTGGCACAAGATGGTTGTACAAGAACAAAGAAGATGAAAATGGAGTTGTTTCTAGATATAAATCAAGAATTGTTGCTCAAGGCTATACTCAGATTGAAGGCATTAACTTTGAAGAAACTTTTGCTCCTATTACTACTCTTGAATCTGTCAAGTTATTAATTAGGTTGGCTTGTTAGTTTGGATTTAAGCTATACCAAATGGATGTTAAAAGTGCCTTTGTGAATGGTGTAATCACAAAAGATGTTTATGTTGAGCAACCTACAGGATTTGAAGACCCTCACTTTCCAAATCATGTCATGAGACTTAAGAAGGCCCTTTATGGATTAAGGCAAGCCCCCGTGCTTGGTATGAAAGACTTGCTTCTTTTCTCCTGAATAAAGGCTTTCATAGAGAAGGTGGTGATAAAACATTGTTTGTACAACATGGCAATGGTAATGTGTTAGTTGCCCAGATCTATGTTGATGACATCATCTTTGGCACGACAAAAGACGATTTGGCTAAAGAGTTTGCTCTCACTATGCAAAGTGAATTTTATATGAGTGTGATTGGTGAATTTAATATTTTTGGGATTTCAAGTTAAACAATCCTGAGATGGTATCTTCTGTCTCAAGTTAAGTATGCTAAAGAACTAGTAAAAAAAAATTTCTTGGAGTTTGCCAAACTAGCTCTTACTCCTATGAGTACCTCTATTAAACTTCCCCAAGATCCCTTTGGTAAAGAGGTTAGATAATCATGTATGAACATATTCTGTTTGATGCTTGGCTTGTATAGGTTATGCAAGTTTTTTCCATGGAAAACCAAAGGAGGAGATTGTTAGTCCTATAAGTCCCTTTGTGTCTTTGTTGACATTCCCATTTGCAAAATACGGAGTCTGTTTATCTTACTTAGTGTTTTGTCTACCTCTCTGTACAATACTTTTTTTGTAATCAGTATCACACACACTCATGTAGTTCTTAACACTAGTGTATGTTTGTATTATCACACACCACGGGGTGGTTGGGAACATGTAGTTTGCATGTTTAAGGGTGTTTTTTATTCTTCCTTTTGTTTTTCTATACTCTGGGTATTGATGGCTATTTCTCTCTTTCCTTCTAAACTTAAAATATTCTCTTTTTAAGCTCGCTAGGGTCCTTGCTGAGGTCTCGCTATGATCAATATCACACATACTCATGTAGTTCTTAACACTAGTGTATATGATCACACACCACGGAATGGTTGGGAGCATGTAGTTTGCATGTTTACGGGTGTTTTTTATTCTTTCTTTTGTTTTTCTATACTTTGGGTATTGATGGCTATTTCTCTCTTTCCTTCTAAACTTAAAATATTCCCTTTTTAAGCTTGATGGGGTCCTTGCCGAGGTCTCGCTGGGTGTTCACCTAGGTAGGTTGATGAGGAATCGACAATGTTATTTTGTTCGTTTTTCTAACCGTTAGAACTCGCTAGGGCTTCACCATCTCACTAATACCCTGCTGAGGTGGTTGGTGAAGGTACCGCGAGATTCTTTGTTTTCTCAAGAATTTTGTGCAGAAAAACTATGTCAATTTTACAACTCCTATCTAAAATATTTTATTTGAGTAAAAAATATTTTATGTGGTTACGAAAAATATTTTTACATTTATTATATCCCTAATACGTAGAGTATTGTTCCCTATTAGTGATTCAAAAGTCATTATTCACTTGGTGATTTTTATTATATAAATATTTTAATAAAGGAGATTCTGTATTATCAATACATCGAGTGTTATTTATGCATTCAGATATGAGGTGGTGGTGGAGTTTTTAAACTCATTTTTAAGCGGAGTTTCCATAATAACAATACATCGAGTGTATTTCTGTATTGTTATTATGAGGTGGAGTTTTTGTATCAACATATGTCAAGTGTGTTTTCGTATTGTTTATACAAGCTTTTTTTCCAAATTATATTTTGGGTAAAATTGCATACATAGTTGTACACGAATCTGATCACAGGTATTTGCATCACACTACTTGGTTGTGTGGCTCTAGAGATGAGCCAAATTCTTTATGGATGAAAGTAGCTATGAAGATAGCTGGTGATAGCAGTCTAGGCAGTTAGGACAGGTGGTCCTTGACTGATAGAGGTATTTAGAGTCTTGCCTTTTTGAGTCTGTATTAACTGTTTAATACTGTTAGTGAATTTGGCTCCTGAGTGATTGCCTTAAGCAATAACTCGTGGATGTTACCACTTAGAATTGGATCCTTAGTGGGCTTACAACATTATATCGCTGTGTTTTCTTATTCTACTACATGAGTTAATACAATATGAGTATCCACAGTATATGTGACAACATATATAAGCTATACTAAGATTGGAAAGCATTTACTCCTTTTACATCTTTATCAGTTATCTGACTTATTTAATTATCTGCAATTACTTGTTCTTTTTAATTACTTTCCTCTACTTATATGAGAGGGGTGAGCCCTTGGTGTCTGTATCACCTAGACTTGGTTGTTCACTAAGTTTGACTTCTTTCATATTTGATTAAATTGTAAGCTAGTGGTGATAATAAAATCATGATCACATACTTCTTGCCATAGTATTTTATTCACATTTAATTATTTTTCGTATTTTATTTACAATTATTTAAAAAAAAAAACCCTTTGACTAATTTTGCTAACGAACTAGTAATTAAAAATAGAAATTGTGACCATTCTCGTGGGTTTGACAACCTTTGTTCTTAAATTATTTATCACTTATACACCGACCATGTATACTTGGAGATTTCTAGCGTGTCAAATTTTTGGTGCCATTGCTGGGGATTGGCTCTACAATTTTTCCATTAATTATTAGTTTTAATTTTAAAATTCTTAGTATTTTTTATTTTTATTTTTAGTTTACTAATGTTTTTAAATTCTAAGTCTCAATATAGATTGAATGTAACAAAATCATCTCTACAACTTGAGATCTAAAAGACAGGTTAACCTACTACCCAAAGATATAGTTGAACTAACTTTTTCAAGTGATTCAAAACCTGAATAGCAAGAGATAGTACTAGTCAACCCAACTATGAAGGAATTAGCTGTATATAGTTGAACTAACTTTTTCAAGTGATTCAATACCTAAATAGCAAGAGATAGTAATAATCAACCCAGCTATGAAGGAACTAACTGTACTGTTGCACCTGACTTAGAGCAGCAGCCCTTGTGCATTGTGTACCCCAACTTAGAGGTAGGTTTTGAACTTAAATTTGGACTAATTCATTTGTTGCCTACTTTCAGGGGTTTAACTAGAGAAGACCCAAACCAACACTTGAAACAATTTCATCTGGTCTACTCCAGCATGAAACTGGAAAATATTAGAGAGGAACAAGTCAAGCTTAAAACCCTTTCTTTCTCTTTAGCAAACAAAGCTAAGGAATGGCTCTAGTATCTGCCTTTTGGATTCATAACTGTGGAATGAGATGAGGAGGAAATTTTTAGAATGGTACTTCCTAGCTACAATAGCCATAACAATAAGGAAACAAATTTGTGGAATGGTTCGATCTGAAGGAGAAACACGCCATGCATACTAGAAAAGGTTCAAAAGGTTATGTACTAGCTGTCCACAATACCAAATAAGTGAGCAACTTCTGCTCCAATACTTTTATGAAGAGTTAGCACCCGCTGAAAGAAATATGATTGATGTTGTAAATGATAGGGCTTTGATAGACAAGAACCAACTGAAGCACACACCATAATTTCAACCATGGCTGCTAATTCTCAACAATTTGGCACCAGAGCTGACCCACGTGTTAAGGTAAATGAGGTAAGCACTAGCTCTAATCTTGAACACAAATTGAATAATTTAACTGCTTGAGTGCAACAGCTAGCCATTGGACCGGTTAAGCCCTATGACATATGCTCTTTAGTGGACACCTTACTAATATGTGTCCCACCTTTGAAGAGGAACACTCCAACATGGTTGGTGGATTTCTTGGACAGAGGCCCACGTATGATCCTTATAGTAACTCATATAACCCTAGATGGAGGGATCACTCAAATTTTAGCTATGGAGGTACCAATCAAATAGGTGTTCACTACAATCCATTTCAATTACACCATTATAGTCTCAAGGTAAGTCTCTTGAAGACTTAATTAATGACCTTTGTACTAATGCTATTAAGCTTCAGCAGGAAGCAAAAGGTAGACTCTACAAGACTGAAACTTCCATTAAGAATATTAAGATTCAAATGAGTCAATTGGCCACATCTATAGGAAGATTGGAAGTATTAGCATCTAGCAAGCTCCCTTCACAAACTATAGTAAATCCTGAGGATACTGACAATGTAATTACTTAGAGGAGTGGCAAGCAATTGGAGGAACCCAAACAAGGGCCCAAGGCCACCAAATGTGATAAAGAAAATACCACCCCAAAAGAGGCTAACGTGGCACCAAAGGTAAAATCTAAACCTTTTGCTTTTTAATTTCCATGTTGCCTTTTCCTAGCAAGTTTAGGTATACAAAGAAAGAAGAACATGAAAGAGTGGTTTTGAAAACCTTTAGAAAAGTGCAAATGAACATTCCACTTCTGGATGTTATTAAGCAGGTGCCCAAGTATGCAAAGTTCCTCAAGGAATTGAGCACACCCAAGTGCAAATTAAAAGGTAATGAACTGGTAAGTGTGGGGGAGAATGTATATGTTGTGCTACAAAGAAAGCTCCCACCCAAATGTCAGGACCAATGTAGTTTCACCATCCTGGTAAAAATAAGTAACACTCGGCTTGAAAAATCTATGTTAGATTTAGTAGCATCTATAAATGTCAGAAATATCATATTTATGCTTCTTTGAATCTAGGTCCTTTAAAAGAAACTGGTTTTATTGTACAACTTGCTGAAAGGACTAACGTTAACAATAAGGGTGTTATTGAAGATGTCATAATGCAGGTAGATGAAATGATCTTTCCAGTTGATTTCTATGTTTTGGACATGAGTGATGACTCTCACACCATGTCTACACCATTTCTTTTAGGAAGAAATTTATGAAAATAGCTCAATGTTAGGCTGCAACAAGGGGCTCTTGGGTTGTAAACTAGAAAATATACACAGGAGTGGGTTGCAACGTGAAATCACCTAAGCCACGACCCGCACAGATTAACACCCCAAACTCGTGCATTGGTTTACATTTTTTTTATTTTTGTTTAACATTGGACACTGTATTTAATGATGTTTTTTGGTAAGTGTTAGACATTTAGAGATGCACATAGGCTCCAACAAATAAGACGTATCATGCATGATGGCAAGGAGCAATTGTGACCATGATGTACAAAGAACCACTTCACCATTAAAAAAGGATCGTGACTTTTTCTTTTCCCTTTATTTTTCTTTGCTCATGGCATAGCACATTGGGGACAATGTGCATCTTAGGTTGAGGATGGAGAAAAGTGTCTTTTCTAATTTTTATATGTACAATATTTTTAGTTTATTTTTTCTTTTTTTATTCTTAGGATAATTACCCATAGTAAATTCAAACATGAATCAATAAAATGATAATTAAACCTGACGTTTAGAGAAAATTAAATTTTCCTTAGTTGAAAAATTAATCTAAATATGCATTGAACTTTGAGTGAAACTCTTATGGTTTGTAGTATGAAAGCATGTTAATATGAGTATTTGGACCCTATTATGCATGAATTCTTATGAGTATGCACATGTTAACAAACTCTGAAACCTTTTCTAAATGAACTCAAAGTGAAACCATAGGGTATACTTTGCTTAGAAAGTGATCTAGGTCATTCTTTGAACGTTTGAGCCTTTCAAGCCAACCAAATATATTATATCATTAGTTAGCCTTTTGAGCCTTAATAAATGCAACCAAAGTTTTGTGCCATTTCTACTATATTCAATCCCATAAGCCATGTCTTTTATTAACCACCTTTTAATATTTTCAAGAGACTTTACCATATGCACACATAGTTGGAGAAATATAAAATGCAATACAACCCAAAATGACAATATGTAATATGATAGGTTCGGGTTGTATACAAAATTCTTGCATTGGTGAAAAAGGAGAAGGTTATAGTGAGTTATGTTCTTATTGTTACATATAAAAAAAATTGTGGCAACAACTGCAATGATAAAAGTTATAAAAAGAACTCACAGATGGGGGAATGAAGTGAGGATTAAATTGTAAGTGAATAGGCTTGATGTCTTGATGTTTTAATGAAACAAAAGTTTTTGTGCTCACAAGTAAGTAAGCCTCTTGTCTTGATTTTCCTTTCCATTCCTTAATGACCCCAAACCTTAGCCTTACATTACAACTTGGTTAAAGATCTATTGATCCTAGGTAAAGTAGCTACCCAAAATTAGTAGAGAGTGAATTGAAAGTTAGGCATATTAAGTTTGTAATTAGGTGCATGTTCATTACATCTTTATAATCTTCAAATAGTGACACTGCTTTTATGAATGTCATACTTGAGAATGTCCAATACAAAAACTTGAGTTAGTGGATTGGATGGATGTTTAAGAGTTGAGCACAAGGTGATATGAGTATTTCAATCATGCTTGACTAAAAGTGATGTTTAAGTTATTTATGTGTTACGATTTAACTGTACTTTCTAAAATGAATTGGGAGACTTGATATTTGGGTAGTTCAAGTTTAGCTGAGTCTTTCTTTTATTTTACACTACTACAAATTTACCTTTATAAGACGGTCACTGGCCGTCATATAAGTCTTATAGGACGGCCAGTGGTCGTCCTATAAAGTCCCGTCCTAAAAGAATAAAAAAAATAGGACGTTCACGGAGCGTCTTATAAAAAATTTTTATAGGACGGCCAGTTCTTTTAAGACGGCCACTGACCGTCTTATAAAATTCTTTTAGGACGGCCATAAAAATTAAAAAAAAAAAAAAAAAATCAATTTCTTTTAGGGCGGTCAGTAGCCGTCCTATAAAATTCTTTTAGGACGGCTACTGACCGCCCTAAAAGAAATTGGTTTTTTTTTTTTTTTTTTTTCTGTGTTCGTTTAGTACTGAAATTTATATATAACATGTATAAATTAATTTTATTCTAGAAACACGATTTCAGAATAAATTTCATTCCAAAAATATCCATAATTTACATCACATATACATATATATGGTTCAAAAAAAATTGGCGCGGCTTTCAATTTTTCTTTTCCCGCTTTAGTTTTTCAATTCCCTCTTTCTTTTTAGGACTCAACCTGATAATCAAAATTTAACCCATAGATTCACAATAAGAAACTAACAAGCCAAATATCATTAATACTCTCATAACAGAAATGCAAAGAAAATGGCCAAAGATGGGGGAAAAAATGGCAAACGAAAATCAAGAAAAGAGAATGATCAGAGTGAGCAAAAGGAAACAAAGAAATCAAATGTCTAACTATTTAAAGAAAAAAATAATTATTAAAGTCGAGCAAAATACAAATATCAACCCAAAGTGGAGAATAAAATAAATAATAAGTGCAGAATAAATAATCAAAGTCTTCACATGCTACCAGATCTGCTAGAAAAAATAAATTATTGTTAGTGGTGATATTGAAGGGGATGGGGATAAGGATGAGTATCCTGGTGAGAAAGAGGAGGAGAGGAAGGAGTGGTCAGAAAGAGGAGGAGAGGAAGGAGGATGAGGGATTGAAATTTTTTTAACTTAAAATGAGTTAGGTTCACTTGCGAGGAGAAAGATATATAAGTAAAAAAAATTACACTCGTTCTTATAAATTCTTTTAGGACGAACACAGAAAAAAAAAAAAAAAAAAATTCTTTTAGGGCGGCCAGTAGCCGTCCTATAAAATTCTTTTAGGACGGTCAGTGAATTTTATAGGACGGCTACTGGCCGCCCTAAAAGAATTTTATTTTTTTTTTTATTTTTTTTTATCCAGTATTGAAACTATATAGGACGGCTAATAGCCGTCTTATATAGTAACATATAGGACGGCTAATAGCCGTCCTAAAAGAATATTTTTTAAGACGGCTAATAGCCGTCCTATAAAGTTCCGCCTAATTTTTTCCGTAATAGCCGTCCTATATTTCTTATAGGACGGCCATATACTTGAGACCGTCCTATTTGTTTCTCACTCTAAATTATAAGCCGTCCTATATTGCCCAAATTGTAGTAGTGTTAGTTGGGTCAAATATTTGTGGATATTGTCATTGAAAACCCTCACGAGACTACAACTCGTCCGCTAGTGCCACCTAGGGGTTTAAAGGCTTGCTACATATACTAAATGCAACCGTGAATATCTATGAAAATGATCTAATTTCATTTTAGAATCTATTTATTGTATTTTATTCATGCTCAATCTTTGGCTTAATTCATCAATTTTCTTACTAGAGACTAACCGGAGGCTAGTTGGGGGTTGTGATGCGAGTTTAAAATATGCGATTATTCTATGATATTTGATATTGAAATAAGGATTTAGAACTTAACTATGTTCATTTTATTGAATTATCACACAATTATTATTTTTAGAGTTATTAGGTATGATTTGATGGATTTTACGTATTTCAAGCTTAAACGATAAATATGCACATCACTCAACACAATACGTGTGGTAAAAGACAAGAAAATTGGCACACAAGCACTCGTACCCCAGTCCAAACCTATTGGAGCTGTAGCCTGACCCTATCGAATCAAATTCTACAATTTTGAATATCAACTTGCGCTGTTGTGTGAATTACTTTGAGCCGTGGCGATGATCTCTTAATTTATATTTGTATTCCTATATTTCAAATTGAGCTGCTATAGTGGATTTTGTGCAAATTTAGCCCTCATAGAGTGTGTACAAATTCTATACCTGATTTCCAACATCCCAATTGAAACATATAAGTTCATAAGTCCTTTTGTGTCTTTGTTGGCATTTCTTTGTACAAAACACGGAGTCTGTTTATTTTACTTAATGTTTTGTCTACCTCTTTGTACGGTGCTTTGCTTGCTTTCAGTATCACATACTCATGTAGATCTTAACAATATTTTTTATGTTTGTATGATACACATACCACGAGGTGGTTGGGAGAATACCTATTGCATGTTGCATTTTTATACTTGAGTTAGTGGGTGTTTATGGCTTTTTATTTGGTAAGATTTTGCTTTGAAAAAACTTATTTTTAGTGGCTCGTCGGGGTCTCGATAGGAGCTTATCGAGGTGGTCAGTAAAGGATCTAGGAGTATGCACAGGGTGGAATTGTGACTCGTTGGCATCTCACGGAGGGTTTATTGGGGTGGTTTACGAATCTTCAAGGGGGTGCACAGTGAGGGGTCAAAGAGGGTTCTGGAATTTGAAAAATCAGCTATAAATACCCCTTCTTCTCACTTATTAAAAATACCATTACACATATCCCTCATACTCTCTCTTACCTCTATCACGTATATTTCTCACACTACATATATGTGTTGTTTATTTTTATAACGTGTGAAAAATATCTTTTGGTGTGTTTGAGAAATATTTTATTTCCCGTATTACTAATACGTTGAAGGTGTTTCTATATTAGTAATTTAGAGGTAATTCATTCACTTGGAGTTTAAATATTTTCAAAAGGTGATTCGTTGTTTTAGCACATCGAGTGTTTTTCTGTGTTAAACTATGTGGTGGTGGTGGTGGTGGAGTTTATTAAACTCATTTATAAATATAGTTTCCATAATAAGAATACATCAACTATATTTTTGTATTGTTATTACTAGGTGGAGTTTTCATATAAACATACGTAAAGTGTGTTTTCATATTCTTGATGTGCAGTGTTTTATACTAAAATCATGCTTTGGGTAAATTGCATATATTATTGTACACGCATACTGATTGTAGGTATTTGCATCACACTGCTTGATGGTGTGGCTCTGGAATTGAGTCGAATTTAGTATGGATGAAAGTAGCTGTGGTGATAGCTAGTGATACAACCAAGGCAGTTAGGACAGGTGGCCTTGAGTAATAGAGGTATTTGGCTTTTATCTTTATTGAGTCTATAATAATTTTTTTATTTCATTTAGTGAATTTGTCTACTAAGTGGTTGCCTTAAGAAACTCGTGCATGTTACCACTTAGGATTGGAGCCTAAGTAGGTTTACCACGTTCGTTTGTATGCTCTATTGCATGAATTAGTACAATCTGAGTATTCACGGTATATATGACAACATATATAGTATATACTAAGATTGGAAAGCACTTATTGCTTTTACTTCTATATCTATTCTTTGCCTTATTTATGTATCTATCTGCAATTATATGTTATCAAGCCCTACTAGTCAGTTGTATGACCGTTCTACAGGTCATTTGAGAAATTTCTAAAGTAAAGAACTTTAAACTGGTTCATACTCCACATGCTCATATGGATCGGAGATTACATCTTGCTCAGATTTCCCTTCATCACGTCTTTTTTAGACAAAGGGATGTAGTTTGATCACACTATTTCTGGGTATGAGTTAGTTTATTTTGTGTTATTTCTTCTCTTCTATGAGACCCCAATCTTAATTTTTATTTTTCAGAAAATAATTTAAATTTATGTATGAAATTTAGTCTTATTTAAACTTGTTAAAATTTGAAATTGTATTTTTAAGTAGTAAAAAATAAATATATTGTAATATCAAAATTGTTTTGTAAATATTTATAATGGTTCAAAAATAATCTCAATTTTATAAACATTTTTAGAAATTTTGGAAAAAGTAAATGAAAATTACCAAGAGTACCCCTAGTTTATCAAAAACTTATTATGTAAGGGAAAGGGCAGATTGGTCATTTACCACCCAAACCCTATTTACCCCCCATTTTTCCTTTCTTCCCCTTTGCATGAGAAGTAGAGCTGGTCCTTGTCGTTGCGAAAGAGAGCGAGACGCTGCCGGCTACTGTTGTCCTTCTTGTCAACGCCGTACTCGCCGTCGTTGTTCCTTCCCCACCGCGCAGGATTTCAACGCCTTAGCATTCCATGACCTAGCACACAAGCTATTCGTTGTTCAGCCGCCGTCAACTCCCATTTCCTCCAGCGCAGCACTGACATCGTTTCACCTCGCCGTCGTTCTCCTAATAGTTTTCTTGTTTTCACCACTCGCGAGTTCAATGCCAAACGCCATGAAGAAAGCGTGGAAACAACCCAGGTGCTGTCCGTGGTGCACCATTTTCAGCCATAAATGGTACATTTTATTTATAATTTGTTCTCCTTCCTAATCTTGTTCGAATTTGTTAGGTTTAAATAATTTCTGGGTTATTATGCGGTATTGTATTTCGGTTTTGATTTTTCTTAGTGCTATGAGAACGCTGTTATTTATCTTACATATATTCCTGATTATGACTTGAGATTTCTCGGTTTCTTGAGGTATCCCAAATTTGACTCAATTCGATTTACTTTCTAGGTCTTTGTTTTCTGACCAAAGCTTGGGCATTTTGTTGGGCCATAGAATGTTTTCAGTGAATATTGGTTTCATCTGTGTTTTTCTCCTTAATTTCGATATTAATAGTTTATCCAGATATGGGTATTATAAATATTAAAGTGTCATGAGCATATGATCTTTTATATACACGTTGGTCAGTTTGGATTTATAGCTAAGCATTTAACAAACAGGTTATATTTAGTTTTATTGCTCTAAGTAATTCATGAATTGGAATTTATTCAATTTTCTTTCAAAAGTTAGAAAAATGACAAGTTTTGAATAGCCCGCTTTGTTTCTTTAGTTGAATATATTATTAATTTTGCTGGCTTGCATTTCTAAACTTTTCTCATTGATTACTTTATCTTTTTTTTTTTTTTTTTCTGTTAGTCCTTTTCCCTTTCAAGGGTTTTACAAAAGTAAGAACTGGTCCTATTTTGTTATCGTCCTTAATCTTTTCACCGCTTGTGTGAGCGTGTCTTTTGCTAGAGTTATACTAGTATCTCTACTCCAATGTTTCCCAATAGGAGCTAAAAGGTTATAATCCTCTCTTAATTGTTCTTCCGTTGATCTTTCATGTTATGTTTTAGGCTATGAATCAAACGTGTGAGAATCGTTAGCCATTTTTACCTAAATAAGATCTTATTGAATGACATAATATGAAGACATTTGACTTTCTTCAAAATGCAATGACAGATTTAAGTCCTCGTAAAGAAGAGTCAAAAAGGCAAGTAGGTAACATATTTAGAGCAATGGTTCTATCAACAAGGATTTGAGACGTTACCTCAATTAGTACCATATGGGATAAGTGTGCCAATGAAACTTGTTAAGGTAGGGGTCTTGACACCACTTTTTCTACATGCATTATTTTTATGAAAATATCATGCATCATCATAGATATTCGAATGACTGAAATTGATGCCATGTTTATAAATGTTTTTACAAAAATGTTGATAATGATGTTATAATTGAGATACCCATTTGGAAACATTTTTATGTATATATAAGATTATGAAATACGGGTATTAAAATATTTTACATGGCATCTAAGTTTTTATGGGGAGTATTACCTATATAGATCTCTTCTGGAGATATGGTAACCCGTGGCAACTAGATTCAGCAGACTATTTTTCGATAGACTACAGGTACGCATTACATTTCACATATGTCTCAGAGTTGTCCATACATGGGTCTTGGTATTAGACCGCATATGGGCCTCGGAGTTGAACCCCCCATTGTGTTCCGGAGTTGTCCATCTTGGGTCATAGTATTTGTTTCCATCTATGGGTCTCAGAGTTGGACTGCCCATATGACGAGGACCCATGTACATTGAAGTTGACCAATACATGTGCCATATGTATTTCGGAGTATGACCATACATGGGGTCGGAGGTGGACCCATGTGTGTCTCGAAGGTTGACCTTGCACGTGCCCATATATTTTGGAGTTAACCAATACATATGGATTTGACATAGCATACATGTGTATTTTATATTGGACATTGCATATTTTATTATGTTTGTATGAGCATGCATGGGGTACCTGGAATGTACACCCCACCCAGTTTCGAAAGTGAGGAAGTACAGGTATGCCCGAGTTTAAAAATGAAATCTCCCCATTACTGATATACTGATGACTTATTACTAGACATGTATGAAATATTTTAAATGTAGCATGCATCATTGATTTCATTGAGAACTGTGCATGGAGTATACTCCTACTGAGTTAGTTGTAGCTCACCTCGTTTTCCCTTTCTCTTTTCAGATTAGATACTGGTTATTCGTAAATGTTGTAACTTGAACGTGAGGTGCGTACTTCAAAGGAGTTCTTTTAAAAGGTTTTTCCTTTACCCTTATTACTTTTAGTAGTTATTCTGTATATTGAGTTGACAGGCTGAGACCAATCTAATTTGTTATAAATTCAAATAATTGTAATTATTTGGATTATAAGTTTTTGAAGGTTTTTTTTTTTTTATAAATATTAAATTGTTTCAAGGGTACCCAAAAAATATATTTAATTGATTAGTTTCGTTTTAAATTGATATTTCATAATTAATGATTCTAAAATTAATAATTTTCTTTCAAATTTTATCTATTTTCTTAAAATTCACGTACTCAAAATTTGGGGAGTGACATCTTCTCTCTCTTTTTGTAGCATTTTTTGTATGTTCATGTTTCTTTGTTTTGTGTTTTTCTCTAAATGTCTTTACTTTCCTTGTACTCTTCTTTCTTTACTTTAATATGCTTAAAAAAATTGTGTGATTTTTTCTAATTTTCTTAAAGGTTTTCTCTCTCTCCTCACCCATTAGGGTTGTTTGCCAAGCACCCTCGCTGAGGTCTTGCTAACCGTTCATTGGGCATTCGTTAAGGTCTTGCCGAGGTTGTGGTTTACACACTCGAGGGCACCTCGTCGATCCTTTCTGCTAGGGCTTAGCAAGGTGTACATATTCCTTATATAAACCCTTTTTCTCATTTGTTTTCAAACAATAGAATTTTCTAAACACTTCCTACCCTAAAACACTTTTTCCTACTACCTTATAAACTCCTTTTATCTACTTTAAACTCTTTTACCCCACTTTCTCTCCCCAAAAAGTATCGACAAACCAAAAGATCCCATGTTGATAAAGATGAAATTGGTCCCTCTTCTCCACCTAGTGGTTCTGCTTCCAAACCAAGGAAGTCTACATCTTGTCTTTATAAGTGTGTTGAAATTGAGGAGTTTCCTGCTATCTGAGAAAGGTTTGCAAAATTTCTTGCTCTCTCTTTGCTCACTTTCTTACTCTTGTGACTCTACTTCTGCCATAGAGTTTTATTCTACACTTCTCTATTTCTATTTCTTTAAGGGAAAGTGAGGTCACCTTTTTAGAGATAATTTCTTAGACCTTTTATCTCTTCTAAAAGTAAAAAATCCCTTTTCTCCCAATCTTTCTTTCGAATATGAAAATCTTATCAGTCCTAACTTTTTTTAATGATTGTGAGTCTCAAAACTTGAAATCAATCTATCATGGCTATCAGACTTTTTGGACCTAACACTTCATTTACTGGAGGTATTGTTTATGTAAATAGTTCCTCTTTTGGATGCTTGCTTTTGCAAGTCATTTCTGCTTTCATCTTTCCTTGCATTCATGTCTCTTTTGTGCCTAATGCTAGGGGACATTTTCTTTGTACCATTCTTGATGGTGAGTCTATAGATCTTGCTAGTATGATCTTTACAACCATCATTTTTCATTCATTCTCTCCTTCTTCTACGTTTCATTATCCTTCATTAATTACTCGCTGGGGACAGTCTATGTTTGGCGATAGAATTATCGTCACTTTGTATGGTCATACTCCCCTTTCTATTAGACACCTTCAGGCTTCATGCCTTTTGTAGATAAACTTTGAGCCTTCTTCTTATTCTTCTCAAAGTACCACTATTCTACCCTTTCTACTTCATTTCCTGCTCCTCCTCCACAATCTTCTTAGTTTGTCTCGCTAAATGCAAAGGTGCATGCTTTAACTCAATAGTTGGACAAGGTTCTCGAAGATCTTACTAAAGAGCGTGAGTAACACAGACTCTACAAACAAATGCGGATGAACAATAATGACAGGATGCGTAGAATTGAACGTTCTTTAGCAGACACATCATGACACACCACGGTCCTCTAGTTCTCGACCATCTATTCAACCTTCTAGTAGGGTGGATCATTCCTAGATTCACTCTCATGGTGTGAGCATTAGTGCTTGACACGCTAAATTTGCAAGGGCATGGCTCATTATACAAGTGATAAGTATTTAAAGTACGAGTGTCGAACTCATGAGGAATATTATAGCTTATAAGTGAGTATCAATTAAAACCCACTACTACTATTTGGATAGCTGATAGGAACCCTTTGTGTGAAATTTTTAATGTATTTCCTTCCACATTTGGTTACTTCTTGATCTTAATTGTACTACGTTTAGCTTAGTCTTTTTAAATGAATTTCTAGATAGCATTGATGTATAAAAATGAGCAAAAATGTAGCTTTTGAGCTTTTCTTGCATAGAGTAACTTTTTTGTTCTAAGAATTGAAACTTTCATTTGCTTATAAATTCTTAAATGTTTTGTAGGGAGTTTACATTATCATCATCAAATTGGAGAGTTCAGGGTGTGCTACACTTAAAAAGGAAGGAGTGGAGGCCAAGAGACAATCAAAATAAAACTCAAAATGGAAGGAAATTGGAATTTTTCCAAATTTCGTAGTCCAACTTCGTAGGGATCTACCGGATAGCTTAGAAGTCTAAAAATCATGAATGAGGTGTCATTGGAAAGCCCTATGTGTTTAGTTTCCAAAACCTCAAAGAACTTGATCATATCTATCTTGACGGCTGAGATATGCCCGTTTTATCAAGGGTCACTCTATTCAAAAACTTGGATTTTGAATTCAACTCGAAGGGGCAAACCAAGTCTGACATCGAAATTGGAGAAAAGATTAGTAGATAATTATCCTATAAAGGAGGTGTAATGACTCCCACATTGAAAAAAGAAGAGAAGATAGCCAACCAATTCTCCTATATAAGGAGCAAGGCTTCACCTCTCAAAATCATCTCTTCATTTGCATAACCTTAGAGTAAAAGATCATCACCAAGACTTCTCAAGCTTCAAAAGTGTAATATTTATATTTATCGTTATTAATTCTTCTTGTTATTGTATTGAAGCTATTTGTTTTGGATTCTTTTATTGGAAATATGATTTATTTGCTATAAGTCTTGTTTATTTTCATATTTGATTAAAGCATGAAATGGGATTGTTAATGATATGTACTTATGAACTCATTCACACTGATTTAGATATGCGGTCTTATATGGTTCGAAACATATAGGGTTTATATATCATTAGTAGTTAGTAGTGCTACATATGAACGTTTTCTAAGTGGTGGTGAAAAGTATCATATTGCCTATTAGGATTCTCATAGGGCGATCCTTATGAGGTTCTAATCAAGAGGTGAAACTTGTAAACGTGTGTGTGAGGATTGCAAGGTTATTATTTATGGTTTGACACCCATAGTCCTAGCTTGTATTTAAACAATATTTATGAAAGCTTAATGATCTACTTTGATTTTTACATGGTTAGACATTTCTGCTAAGTTTAAGTCGGGTAAAATATCTAGGTGATGGATGTTTCCTATATCTTAGAGACTTTAGAAGAATATTTTGGGTATTTGAGGTCGTTGCCCTCATTCTCGAGGGTTCGATTCTTATGCATGCTTTTGGGAGTGAATTCATTGCTATTTGTCATGACAATTTGATTGAATGCTTGGGTATCTATGGTTGTGTGAATGGAGATGATCACTTGTATATAATTTTTGTTTTTCTTTTAGTTAAAAACCAATTCCAAACCCCTGTAAATTCTTGTATATATTGTATACTTGTGAATATTTATTATACTAACACTTATTGTAGGTGTCCCTTCAATCCCCAGTCACTAACAATCCCTTATTTATCCAATACTCATTGATAGGGTTATTGATATGAAAGTAATTGCCGATTTATCAAATGGTGCCGTTGCCAGGGATAGAAAAATCCCTCACTTTAAGTGTCACTAATTGTTGTGTTGTTATCAAAGTTTTTGCTTGGTATGTTGTTAGCCTAAATTTTGATATCAAATGTACTTTGTATCATCTTATTTTTGTTTCACCTAGTTTAATTACTTTGTATGTTTTGAGTTCAGTTAAATTCTTTAATATTGCAAGTGTGTAAAATTGCATAAGTAGACAAGGGCCCTCTTTTTAATATTGGCCTTAACCCTTCATTTGTATCTTACTGTGGACTCTTGAAGCTGAGGGCGGCCTTTATTAACACTTTGGGAACATTCTAACACATAAGTTGATTTATGAGATGAGTAAGGAGCACATTTGGGCAGTGTCTAGAAAACGACCCTTGGTGACAGGTTTTAAATTGGATCCAGAGATGCTATAAACTGTGCCAAAACCACTATGTGTGAGTAGCCAATTGGGGCTTTGACTTTAATAAATTGAGTAGCCTCTGTAGCATAATGAGTCCACCCTCTAGCTTATTCCTGATCTGGCCATTCATGCTCTCTAAAACAAAGGAAAAAGACTTATGTCTAGGCGACTATCCCTATATTGTAGCTCACCAATAGTAGTGGATTCTGTTGGACTCGACTTACAACTTGGAATCAATAAGGATATTAACAAAGTTCATTTCATGTAAAAATTATTGTTTGTATACTTAAGGTATATCGAATTAAACATGACCTTGTCGGGGTAGTTGTTCTGTAGTCCCATTGCACTACAAGGTTCTTTATTCTAGTTCCTAAGTGTTAAAACTAAATTAGACATAGGAGCAAAGGTCCTTCATCTCTTCTTGAAAGTGGTTTAAGTTTCCAAATGAAGGACCATTGTTTTCTTTTCTTAGTAATTTTTGTTACTAACTTATCTAGTTTGGTAGGTATGTCTCAATTTACATCTTCCTGTGAGATCAGACACATTAGGAGTGGCTTTTAATTCATCCAATTAGGGTATAGCTCTCAATGCCTTATCAAAAGGAGAGGAAGACACTTTGAACATGGAGAGCTAGTTCATGCACACAAGAAGGAACCCACAAGGTGAACTAAGACCTCTGGACAACAAGTTCGAAAGGACCATTCAGAAACGTAAGAGTACACAAAGGCAAGAAGTCACATCTCAGGAAGAAAGAGTTTGTGTGGGTGAACTTGATAGTTCAAGGGTAGATCATGAATCATCATCACATCAAGAACAGTAGGTATTAGTAGAGACTGAGGAAGAAGAAGAGGAAGAAGAGGAACAAGTAGTAATTCAGATTCCAATGGCCCAAACAATTCGAGCTTTATCAATCCAGTTGGAGTAGGAGTTGCACCTCTTTGTATCACTTATCCTAATCCTAGCAATGGACCTATAGATGAGATTGAATTAAAGAGTGCATTCTTGCATCATATACCCAAGTTTCATGGACTCAACAATGAAGATCCAAATTACCATTTGAAAGAGTTTGAGTTCATTTGTGGAAGCATGTGCCCTAAGGCAACTAACCCTAATATTCTAAGGATTAAAGCCTTCCCATTCTCTTTGGAAGGTAAGGTTAAGACATGGTTGTTCAAGCTAAAGTCTAACACTATCAACACTTGGGAGAGGATGAAGGCTGAATTTCTCACCAACTACTTCCCAACTTCTAAGGTCACTGTCTTGAGGAAGAAAATTAAAGGAATTCAACAAAGTTCTAATGAAACCTTCTGCACTTAATGGGAGAGATTCAAAGCATTGGCGGTAGCATGCCCTAACCATGGATCTTGAAGTCCCTTGCTCAAATGCTAAGGAACTTTTGGCTCAACGTGCTCTCAATTGTCAACAATATGAGGGAGGAAACTCTTCTAAGGATGGTATTAAGGTGAACTCGAACTCTACTATTGAAAAGGAGGTGAACATAATCTCTACCATGTTAGCCCAAATGATGCAAACAAACCAAGGAGTCCTAATTGCACAAGTGTGTGTGTGTTCTATACAAGGGCATTCAACAAATCAATGCCCTCAACTGATTCAAAATGGAGGATGGGACACCTTAAATGCTATTGGCCTTCAAGGGACTCAAGGAGGACAAACGTACAATCCCTTCTCAAAAACCTACAATCTAGATCTCAAAGATCACCCAACCATTAGATGGTCCAACAATGACAATGTTTTGAACCCTCAACAACAAGGGCAACCCTTCCCACTCGCTTCAGGTTTGTATATAAGGCCTCAGGTACCTCAAACTTTTGTTCCTATGAATTTTGCTAAAGTTAACTATGATGATATCTTGAAGTCCCTTGCTCAAGGGCAACAGAGTGAAACAAATGTCACTGAGGCTCTAGCTACAAGATAGAAAGTCCATTCCACTGAACTTGTAGATATCAAGAAGCAATTAGGCCAAGTAGTGGATTTCATGGGAAAGATTCACAAGACTAGGAAGCTACCATGCCAAATCGAACCCAACCCTATCATAAAACACACCAACATGTAAATCCCATTCAGTAATTGTGAATCAAAAGTCTAGGCTAAAGACTATAAACATTAAGTGCTACTTGGGAGGCAACCCAATTCGTTCAAAAGCTGTGGACGAGCCATCAATGCAGATTTGCATTTCTATCCCTCTACTTCTTTTGATTGAACTATATATGTTATTTCAATTTTTTTTTCTTTTTAGTGTGTTCATTTTATTTTGAATACCTTCACCATGTTTATATTCTATATAACATGCCTTATTTTGTTACATTGAGGATAATGCAGAGTTTAAGTGTGAGGGGGGGATTTACATGCAGGCATGCTTTAATTCTTTTTTTTAACATAAAAAAAATCGTTGCTTTTTAGGTTAGTTTTGAGTCTTTTTGTTTTATTTTGAGTCTTAGGATGCCCTTAGCTACCTAGGATGAACATATCTTTAAAATTATGGCTAAAAGATGAACACAAGATAATAATGATGCCTACATGTATCCTTTGGTTAATTGGGAATCATATGACTTGTAGTAGGTGAGGAATTGAACTTTGGTACAGATTTGAGCATGCCAAGACTTGTTTTGATTTATATGAATCCTTATGTGCACTTTTGAGCCTATATATGCACTCTTTAATGAGATTTCATATGAAATCATAAATTCTTTGGCTATAATTTGTTGCTAAACCTCATTGTGTCTTTAATTTGATCGATTGAATGCCATAGAATTGCAATGGACTAAAGAACTTACTAGAACTTTGTTGGGAGATAGATCAAGTTTTTGAGAGATAGTAGAGAGAGAACAGAGAAAGTAGTAAATGAGACAATTAATGCTGGTGGCTCAATGGCCTTTTATTGGATATTTATAGTTGTTATAGTTTTGATGGGGGTACTGATGCACAAAAACTTGATAACCAAATTTTGTATTTGTAAAAGCTCGCAAGTGCACGAATCACTTGTAATGAGTGATAAGTATACTCCCAAGATCGTCTCTCAAGGAATTGCGGTGGTTCTAAAACGTTATTTATTTTCTTATTTAGTTGAACAAACAATCCTAAACATTCTAACAATTGTCGGTTGAAGAACAGAGTGTAAATTCGGAATTAAATTAAAGAAACTAAAATAAAATGAAAATAAAAGTAATCACAACCAAAGTGGGGATGATGAATGTAAATGGAAATTTTAGTTCGCTATCCATTCATGGCAAAAACAAATTAAGCATTCAATTAAAAGTTGGATTTAATGATTTTTCTGCTAAACCTAGAAAATTCCAAATCAATGGCAATTTTCATTACAATCAACTAATTAACTTCTTTGATCTGGACCGTTAATTAACTAATTGGAATTAGCTCAAGGAAATAATTATAACCACCTAAACTAACACAAATCAATGCAATCAATTTAGGCTCTTGTTCATAATGCACAATTAAGCAAAGATGGCGTTTCTAATGCCTAATTCTAAAATATTCTTCCTAATTACAAACTAAGGTTTGGTCCACCATTACTTCACAATCAGAAAATAATAAGAACATGAACAAGAAATAAATCCAATCATATATAATTAAATTACAAAATTGTTCTTCCAATCATTAGAAGCAATACTAAAATCCCAATTACATAAATTAGCCAATTACAACTAAATTGGTGTCAATCAATTTAGTCATGGAGGCAAACCACAAAATCAGAGAAGAAAAATATATGCAACTAAAGATACCCCAATGAATCCTCTAGCTCCAAATCCTTGAACTTGATTGATCCTCTTCTTATTCATGGTTTTGGGAGTGAATTCGTTGCTATTTGTTATCATAGTTTGATTGAATGCTTGGGTATCTATGGTTGTGTGAATGGAGATCATCACTTGTATATAATTTTTGTTTTGCTTTTAGTTAAAAACCAATTCCAAAGCCCCGTCAAATCTTGTACACATTGCATACTTGTCAATATTTATTATACTAACACTTATTGTAGGTGTCCCTTCAGTCCCTGGTCCCTAAAGATCCCTTATTTGTCCAATACTTCATTGATAGGGTTATTGATATGTAAGTAATTACAGGTTCATCACCTGGCTACTTTTTAGCATAGGCGATTAGCTCGTTCGGTTCAATTATAACTCCCTATCAGCCCGAACCTAGGCAATGTCAAACTCTTGTGGCACGAAGGGAAAACCCGAGTGCTCTACCTGGTTGCGTTTTAGCACAGGTGATCAACTCATTTGTTCTTGTTGTTGTGCTGTAAGGAAAGGCAACATGCTCCAATAAGTAATTGCATAAAATAACTTACATATTGTCTTAATAAAAATAGTATCAATATTACAAAATGTTTACTATGGAATGCTATTTAAATTACACAGAGCGAAAACAGTTAGAAATAATATTTCTTCAAGTGTTTAGCATTCCAACTCTGGGGTTCCAGCTCACTTGTTGTGCGTTTAAGGATGAAAGCGCCCCTATGAGTTATTTTTGATTTCGTACGAACCTTCCCAATTTGCCCCTAGTTTACTGACTTTGCATTCTTTGTGACTGGGAGGACTCTACGTAGGACCCAATCTTTCACTACGAATGCTTTGAACTAAACTACTTTATTGTATAAGGTAGCAACTTTTCATTTATTATCTTCTATTAATATCAGGGTTTTGCTTCGACACTCCTTGGATAGTATCAAGTCCAATGTTCACTCTGAACTATTTTGTTCCTCATTGAAATTGGATCGGGATGTGGGCAAGATTACTCTCGTGGGTATCACTGCTTCTATTCCATTGACCAGGGAAAATGGTGATTCGTTCGTTGCTTCTTGAGGAATGGTTTGAATGAACCATAGTACTCTGAGTAATGATTCAACCCATTTTCCTTTTGCCGATGTGAGCCTTTTCCTCAAAAGAGTGAATATCATCTTATTCGAGGCTTCGGCTTGACCATTGGCTTGTGGATAATAGGGTGAGGAGTGGTTAAGCTTTATTCCATACTTCAGAGTGAATTATTTTACCTTTTACTTGAAAAATTACTTCCCGTTATCGGTAACCTGCTCTTTAGGAAGACTAAATCAACAAATTATGGAATTCCAAAGAAAATTGATGATTTTAGTTTTCTGTATCCTAATTAATGCTTCAGCCTTAACCCATTTGGTAAAGTAATTTGTGCCAACTAGTAAAAACCTTTTCTGCCTGATTGCTTGTGGCAAGGCTCCAACGATGTCCAATCCCCATTTGTAGAAAGGCCACGAGCTTACGACTCTGGTTATGTTGGTCTTCGCGATGTGTGTAAGTGGGCCGAAACGTTGACATTTGTCACACTGTTTAGAAAAGTTTATACAGTCGGCGAACAAATTCGACCAATAATATCCTTGTCACATTATCATTTGTGACAATGTACTACCCCCAGAGTGCGACCCGCATTCTCCTTCATGTGCTTCTCTAAGAATATGCATTACCGAGAGTTCATTGACATATAATAGCCCGGGAACCATTGGGGTTTTCTTGTATAACAATCCATCTTAGACAAAGTAATTGCCACTTTTAACAACAACTACCAGACTCTTCTTTTTTTTCGGTTGGGAGAGATTCATCGGTTAGGTAACTCAGAAGGGGTGCGAACTAAGAATATTTGTCTTGCTCGACATGGTTAACAACTTTGCTCGCTTCAATCGTGCTAGCCTCAGACAGTATCGTAACATCAATGACTCTACTTTCACACATATTGTGTATGGAAGCCAGAGTTGCTAGTGCGTCAGCATGACTGTTGCTACTTTGGGGCAACTGTTTGACCTGTACTTCATCAAGAGTCCAACATTCTATTTGTAATCTTTCGAGGTACCTCTTCATTTTGTCATCTTAGGCTTTGAAAAACCTTTTGAATTGATTAACTACAAGTCTCGAGTGACTAAGTAGATCCAAGTTCTTAGCACCAAGCTTTCTAGCTATCATGACACTGAAAATGGCCTCCTCATACTAAACCATGTTATTTGTAACTTGGAATGCGATTCTGACAGAGTACTCATACACATTTCATCAAGGATCAGTGATGACGATCCCTAGGAAAATCATTAGGCTATACCCCAACGTGGCATCAACTAGTTGATCTATACTTGGCAAAGGGTAACAGTCCTTTAGGCAGCATCATTCAGGTCAGTGAAATCAAGGCACATTCTCGGTTTGACATTTGATTTTTTGACGAGGACAACATTGGAGAGCCAAGTAGGTAATGTACATCTCTTATGACGTTGGTGCAAAATAGAGTATCTACTTGTGTTTTAATGACTTCATTCTTTTCCCTAGGAAACTTTCTTTTTTCTTTTGTTGGAAGGGCTTTTTCTTGGGATCAACATTCAATTAGTGGGTGATGAATCCCCAATTAATACCGTGCATATCTTCTAGTTTCCAAGCAAAGACGTCTGCGTTGCTTCTTAAAAAGGTAATGAGGGCATCCTTACATTCTCCTGGTAAGTCGGCGTTCACCCTTAGCATCTGATCACTTCCCTCTTCTAGGGGTATTGATTCAACTTTGTCAGAATTGATGGCTTCCACTCGAT
The DNA here is from genome assembly GCA_029378325.1 of Elaeagnus macrophylla. Classification (NCBI taxonomy): domain Eukaryota; kingdom Viridiplantae; phylum Streptophyta; class Magnoliopsida; order Rosales; family Elaeagnaceae; genus Elaeagnus; species Elaeagnus macrophylla. Next base: position 44,735,554 of record CM055641.1, on the reverse strand, counting down.
GACCATATTTTTACGACCTTCTGACTGAGTTCTCTGTAGTTGCTATTTGGTCCAAACTCCTTTCATGGTCTCATTGTAATGACTTCGAGCTTTACCTTGATCTCCCCGAATTTTGAGGATACCCCCGTCCCCAGGCTATTTCACAACCTTATGGTATGTTGAGGGTGCTTCTCTCATCTTATGTATCTAGGGTCATCCTAATATTATGTTATAGTGAGCAGGAGAATTGACGACCACAAAATTGGATATCACAGTTGAGCTCGGTGCATTAACAGATAATTTGATAGTGCCTAGTGCATATGAGGTGCTGTTGTTGAACCCCATTAAAGGCATCTTCCTGCTTATCATGTCCTAAACTCCCAATCCCAAGGCATGCAAACTGGATAGGAAAACCAAGTCTACCGAACTACCAGTGACAACAAGTATTCGATAGACGATGCACGAGCTTACTTTTAGTGTGATCACCAGGGGATCTTCATGTGGACTAGAAGCTTTGTCTTCCTCATTGAAAATAATCGTATTAGACTCTGACTTCCTTTTCATAGAATAGATTTCGAGCCCTCATGGCTAACTATAGACCTAGCATAGCTTTTTCGAGCATTTTTAAATCTCTGCCGTACCCTAGTCCTCCATGTATCGAGAATATTGTTCTTATGCAATTAGAATCATATAGTCTATAAGCATGTGCCTTTTTACTACTCAGTTGTGAAGCTGGAAAGATAGACTTGGTTCCTTATTGTCGAGGACTAACATATTTCTTGTTTCCGATCACCAGGCCTTTTAGATACCCCCTAGAAAGTAAATCTTCTTATTCTTTCTTCAAATGTCTACAGTCATGGGTTTCGTAACCAATGTCTTTATGAAATGCACACCATTTGGCAGTATCTCTTCCTGCCGTCCTCATCTAAGGTGGACATTTTACATTCTATTTACATTCCATTTCAAGTACTACCTCGGCCAAACTTACTTGTAGGGGAGATCCTCTGAAGGGCGATAAGGACCCTAAGGCTCGGGGTTCCTTACCCAGCTATTTCTCCTTATAAATGGAAGCCCAGCTATTCTCTTTTGCATAGAACTGCTGCTCATCCTGCCTCAATCAGGACAGAGTTTGCTCTTCCCCCTCCATTTAGGAGTGTGGCCCAAGGTCGAGTTCTCATTTCTGTTCGACCTTAAATCCCTTTCTACATTGACAAAATTTCTTGCCTCCTTGTAAGCCTCTTTCAAAGTTCGGGGGGTCGTTTTGGTGACTTCGATAAACAAACCAAAATTCCTCCGAACACCTCGTCGAAATGCTTGCATAGCTATGAATCGGGACAGTCATAAATTTCTATTTTTTCTTCCCATAATCTTTTCATGTATGTTTCAACAGACTCTTATGTCCCTTGGGTGAGCAAAAATAAATGGTTAGGCTATTTTTTCAAGGGCTTATTACTGGCATAGTTGGTGACGAACAATTTAACTAGGTCTGCAAATGACTGAATACTCTCGGGCTGTAGGTTGCTAAACCACTTTTGCTCGGCATCATGTAATGTGGCTGCAAAGGATTTACATACATCGCCTCCTTTTTATTGCAAGGTATGCTGATAGGAGCCATGGTTGTTTTGAAAAGGAGCACATGAACGATAGGGTCTTTAGTTCCCTTATAGCTCGGACATTTAGGAGCAGTAAACTTTTTAGGAGGTTCTCAACTCCATTTCTCTCGAAAAAGGTGTGTTTACAAACCTTATCCAGATCTGATTGGGTTCTTCCTGTGCTTTGCCTTTTGACCTACTTTTCCAGCGCTGTCACTTTGTTTTGCCATACTAATTTTTCTTCAAGAGCTAGGTTGACTTGCTCTTTTTGAGTCCTTAGTTCATTAACTTTTGAGGTGCTTTTCGAGTTCAAATCGAGATTGCGAGTTATTGGGTTATGAGATTCTCTTTCATGCTCTGCGATGATCCGTTCAACTTCGTCATCTCCTTCGTCAATACCGGTATTTTGTAAGGCCTCAATATTTTATGGTTTCTAAAATTCTCCTAACAATGCTTCTACCTATCTTCTCAGTTCGAGATTCTCTTTTCTCATTTCTTCTTTCATTTCCAACATTGACTTCTGTAATTCTAAGAGCAGTTGAAATAACCATTCTTGAGGCAGAGGTTCGATTGCTTCCTGCACTTTTACTTCAATAAATTCTTCAGGTTCAAGTGCGTTGAATCGATGCGTTCATCGTAGCCATCAGCTTGACTACGATCTACAGCTCGAGCTCCAACCATTTCGTTAAACGGAGTGTTATGGGAACCTAATCTAATCTTAGTATTGTAGGAGATCAAAGCAAATTGACTTATCTGTTTGTCTTGAGCCCCATGGTAGGCACCAAAATGTTGGGAGATAAATCAAGTTTTTGAGAGATAGTAGAGAGAGAATATAGAAAGCAATAAATGAGACAATTAATGCTGGTGGCTTAATGGCATTTTATTGGATATTTATAGGTGTTACACTTTTGATAGGGGTACATTTGTAATTTATACATAAAAACATAAATAACATGAAACATAATCAGTAATGGGATCGGCCCTCTCTACGATTCAGTCAAGCAAGCTAGAACAGGACTGAATGGTGTTTACTGAGGTTGATCAAACGAGCTAAAGTTCAACTTGTTGAACGTAATGGACAACCACCAGGTCGGTGTCTGAACAAACTTGTTTCTATGATTTTCAAAGCTTTGGATCATAATATGCCTTGATTTTGGAAAGGATAAAGGCACCTAGGATATCCACCATTGCTAAATTACTATGTATCCCCGTTTGCGTGCAAAAGATGCACAACCCTTAGTTTTAACTCCATTGAGCTTTACATGTGAAGAACCTTTGTTCATCACCCTTAGTATCTCTACCATGAGCTTAGTGTAGTATACCTCTAACCTGATCAAGTAGAGCACAACTTTATTATCTTTGTGGAGATGTGTTATAAAACAAGTGTGGGTGTGTTAAAAAGAAAAGCAAAAGAAAAAGAAAATACATTGTGTGCCGTGAAGTTTGAAAAAGAAAGAAAGAAAAGAAAAGTTTTTTTCTGTTAAAACAAAAAACAAAAAAAATAGTGGGACTAGAGTGTATCATCTATATGAAGGCCAAGTCCTAATTTTCGACCTATGTCTGTTCCCGCATTGTTGAGATTGATGTTTGACCTCAACATGATGAAATTTGGCCCTTAATCACTTTATAAGATGCCTTATTTGTGCTCTGCTAGATCTTTGAATTCCTTATCCATTCATTTCATAAATCCCTAGCCTAACCCCATCACAACCCTTATCAAGTCCTTTTTTATCCTTAAAATGGGCAACCCTTGATCTGTTGGAGATTATTCATAGAAATGAGCATATGGTTTATGTCCATTTGTGCATGTAATTGGTATCCTTCATAAGGTTTATGAAAGTTATTTCACTAAAGTGCCTTTGTTTCTTATATATGTTAGTTATTTGTTGCCTTATAATTTGTTTTGTGACATATCACTGAGTGAAAAGCTTTTAAGCATGAGCCTTACATCTGAGTGAAAATAAAGTGCATACCTTGGTCAGGATAAATCTGAACTTGTCTGAAACATGTTGAGCTCCATTGATTCACCATTGAGGATCATGCATGCCAATTAAACTCTCGAATTTCTTGTATTGATTTTTAACTAAGTGTTAAAATCTTGATCCCATAAGAGTACAGATTTTGCGGCAAATTTTAAGGGCAATAGAGTTAGTTTATTTGTGTTTTTCGAGCCTTTTAGTAAACGAAGTTCTTGGTTGATGCTTGGTTTTGCGAAGGGACTAGCAAAAACTAAGTCTTGGGGAATTAGATAGGAACACTTTGTGTGACATTTTTAATGTATTTCCTTCCACATTTGGTTACTTTTTTATCTTAATTGTGCTAATTTTAGCTTAGTTTGTTGATATTAGTCTCTAGATAGCATCGATGTACAAAAATGTAGCTTTTCTTGCTTATAGTAACTTTCCTGTTCTAAGAATGAAAACATTACTTTGCTTATAGATTCTTAAATCTTTTGTAGGGAATTTGCATTATCATTATCAAATTGGAGAGTTTAGGGTGTGTTATACTTTAAAAGGAAAGAGTGGAGGCCAAGAGACAATCAAAATAAAACTCAAAATGGAAGGAAATTGGAATTTTACCATATTTCATAGTCCAACTTCGTAGTCTCTACCAGACATCTTAGAAGTCCAAAAATCATGAACGAGTGTCATTGGAAAGCCCTATGTGTATATTTTTCGGAACCTCCAAGAACTTGACCATATCTATTTTGAAGGCTGAGATATGCCCATTTTAGTGATAGAGGGTCAGTCTGTCTAAAAACTTGGATTTTGAATTCAACTCAAAGGAGCACACCAAGTTCCACATCAAAATTCAAGCAAAGATTAGCAAAAAATTATCCTATAAAGAATGTGTAATGAGTCCCACATTGAAAAAAGAAGAGAAGATAGCCAACCAATTCTCCTATATAAGGAGCAAGGCTTCACCTCTCAAAATCATCTCTTCATTTACATAACCTTAGAGTAAAAGATCATCACCAAGACTTCTCAAGATTCAAAAGTGTAATCTTTAGGTTTATTTTTTTTATTTCTTCTTGTTATTATTTTCATATTTGAGTAAATCATGAAATTGGATTGTTAATAATATGTAGTTATGAATTCATGAACTATGATTATGTGTAAGAATTTTTACTCTGATTTAGATATGTAGTCTTATATGGTTCGAAACATATAGGGTTTATATATCATTGGTAGTTAGTAGTACTACATATGTGCATTTTCTATTTGGTGGTGAAAAGTATCATATTGCTTATTAGGATTCTCATAGGGCGATCCTTATAAGGTTCTAATCAAGAGGTGAAACTTGTAAAAGTGTGTGTGAGGATTGCAAGGTTATTATTTATGATTTGACACCAATAGTCTTAGCTTGTATTTAAACTTATATTCATGAAAGCATAATGATCTACTTTGATTTTTACATGATTAGAAGTTTCTGCTATGTTTAAGTCGGGTAAAATATCTAGGTGATGGACGTTTCCTATATCTTAGAGACTGTAGAAGAATATGTTGGGTATTTGAGGCTGTTGCCCTTATTCTCAAGGGTTCGATTCTAATGCATGCTTTTGGGAGTGAATTTGTTGCTATTTGTCATGACAATTTGATTGAATGCTTGGGTATCTTTAGTTGTGTGAATGAAGATGATCACTTGTATATAATTTTTGTTTTGCTTTTAGTTAAAAACTAATTTCAAACCCCAATAAATTCTTGTACACATTATATACTTATGAATATTTATTATACTAACACTTATTGTAGGTGTCCCTTCAGTCTTCCCCTTATTTGTCCAATACTACATTGATATCTACATTGATATGCAAGTAATTGTAGGTTTATCAATAGAAGAAGGATAAATGGAATATTAAACCTAAATTCACAATCTAGTAACAACCAAATATATGAGATAGCAACCTCAGAATCATTAATCCCCAACCTTCTAACATGTGAATCATCTAAAACTATCACAATGTAATTGCAACCGATTATACGATCAATTGACACTAAACTATGCATGCATTCCTCTCTCAAGTAAACTACATACAATGCAATAATTTAACCTAATCACACTCTCATGCCAACTAGATCAAATTACTACTCATTAAGAACGTCAATTGTTAATCACATGCATAAAAATCATACCTCTCAGCTTAGATCCTACACATGCTATTTGATCAAGACAAACATACAAGCACTTCTCTCAAAGAAACCTATTTGCCTCTATTGTATAATTATTGGCCAAACAATAACTAAAATTTAAAGTAGATCAAATAATATAATCTTATAAAGAAAAACAATGAGTTAATTAATAGATCTCATATGAAGAAAGTTGGGTTCATAACACCCCTAGCTTAAATGAAATTAGATACTCATGTCCATAAAAACAAAATCCCAAGTATTTATAGAAGAACACATCAGATTGTAAACAAAAGGAAAAGTAGTACAAGCAATCCTTCTTGAATCTTCACAAGCTTCAACACCTCCTTTTGAACTCTTGATCTTTCGTCTAATTTCATCTCAAAATTGGCTACTAGAAAATTATATTTTTGAATACTAATTTGCTAATGAATGACAGATAGATGTGCTAGGATTCTTCATTAGTATATATAGGCCATAGTTGTTCCTAAACCTATGATTGAATGGACAAAGGAGGAAAGCATCAGTGAGACTAGAACAGTAAAGGACTGTGTGCACTTACTCGAGATGTCACTCCAGAAGAATACAAATGAATTTTTTCCTACACCACGTCTAAAGAAGCTTGAGATATTTTGGAAATCACACATGAGGGTACCTCTACGGGTAAGAAGTCCAAGTTGGTAAGGCTAAAAAGAGTCTATGAGCTTCTTCAGATGGATGAAGATGAAACGCTTGACAGTTTTTACTGTCTCTTTTCTAACACCTTTAATACTTCCAACAACATTGGCCATCTAATTTATGAACTTCAAGTTGAGAAGATTCTTTGTAGCCTTCCACCCTAGTTCAGAGAAAAATTTATTACAATAGAGACCACGTTTAATGGAAAACCTCTTAAAATCAATGAGATTGTTGGTGATCTCCAAGCCTTTGAAATCCATCATGTTCTCCCCAAAAGAACTACTTCTATTGATAAAGGAAAGAGTCTTGCTTTAAAGACCACCAGGACTCAAAAAGGGAAAGCTAAAGCCATTGTTAATAGTGATGACTCATCCATCATGGATGAAGAAGAATTTGTTTTGTTGGCAAAGTAGTCTAAGAAATTCTTTAGGAGTAAAAGGAACGCTCCTAGTAAGTCAAAATGGGAAAACTCCAATAGAAGAGATTCCATGACCATAGTTGAAGACCCTAATGAAGAAGAAAAGAGACCTTATTCTAAGGGTCAGACTAGACAAGTGAGGTGTAGTGAGTGTAGAAAACTCGAACACTTTACTGTTCAGTGTTGGTTAAAAGGACAAGAATTTGGCAAGAAAGCCATAGTGGTAAAGGTTACTATTTTGAGTAGTAGCCATAGTTCGAAAGAGGATGAAAGTAACTTTATAGCCTTTATGGAAACTAAAGATGATTCTCCTACTATGACCTATCAATCTTCTAGATTCCTCGATAAGGATAAGTGATAAATGCTCAGAAAACACTAATATTTCGTGGTTTATTGCGCTTAATTGTTTAGAAATAGATTTATTATTTGTTGTTTATTCGATTAATTTCATGAATCTATCAATTCGAAATCACGGGTATGTTTTTAGTGCATTTCAGATGTTTTTAGCGTCAAATGAGTTGAATAATGCAAACACGCAAAGATGGAACACTTACGGCCCTCGGATCACGAGTTACGGGCAAAACAAGTCAAATATGTAAGCCTTACATAACGAGCCATCACATATGTAAGGGGGCAAATATGAAGAAAGGAAAGGCAACACGCGCCGTGGCGAGGAAAATGCATTCCGCGGTGGGGAGCTCTCGGGTTTTGACTATTATTTCTAGAATTTGTGTTGCACCGCGGCAGGAAAAATGTATGCCGCGGCGCACCTATTCCTATTGCAATCAAGAATTGTGTAAACCCTTACATTTATAAATACCCCCTCTAGACTCCAACTTACACACAACTTTTACACTCTACAATTTTGCGAACAAACAAGACATTTAATCAGTTTTAAGAGCTTTGCCACATTCAACGAAGCAAGAGAAACCATTCTAAGGATCCAAGGAAGCCGTTGACAATTGAAGATCAAGCTTTTGGAGAAGAACGCTATCCCATCCATAAGCGGTATTTAGATCTAGGATTTCCTTGTTGTTATAGAATTTTATTTTCTTCTTCTTTCGTTGAAGTGTATGATCATATTATATTTGTCTATGAATTTTAATATGAACATGAGCGGCTAATTTCATTATGGATGTTTAGTTTGTGTTGCCATATTTGCTAGAATTGTGTATGGTGAATGTTTTATTGATTTAATATAAATAAATTACCTTTTGATTAAGATCATGTTTAGATATTTAATTATGAATTATCATGGGCCAATTTGAGATTCATAGTTAGGTTGAAAACTCTAAGAATGTAGTTTTAGGAACATCACCTTAACTTTATTCCGAAACACTTAATCGAAGCTTCAAATTAGTGACTTAATCATAACATTAGTTTGATTGGCATTTATTTCCTTGCACATAATTTGATTGCTATTTGATATACCCAATCATAGGATGTTAATTAGTTAATCAACAAAGAGATTTACCCCAACCGTAGGCAGTCTCGTAATTAAAAGGAAAGCCGGTAAAATTGTTTATTAGAACGTTAATGTTATTTCACCATTACTTTTCGATGCAAGCATGGCCAACCAAACTAAACGTCCATACATCCTCCATTGATTATCAAATCTATTTGAATTGATTGTTAATTTGCGATATTGTTTTCGTTAATTGTTCGTACCATTGATCTCGTTACAAAACAAAACACTTTTTACAATTTTACTAGATTTAGGACTCTAGTTACTTAGAGTTTTAGTTTCACTAGAACTCTATTTAATTAGTATTTTGTTTGCTTTAGAACTCTATTTAGATTAAGAAAAAGGTTGTTTGGAACCACTGCAATTCCTTGAGAGACCGACCTTGGAGGTTTGCTTGTCACTTTCTACGAGTGATTCGTACACTTGCGAGTACTAAATTTATCACATCAATAAGCATAAAGAGTTTCTAGACACTTATAATGAATTGCTCTTGGAGGATGTTAAGACCAAGAAATATCGGAAGAAGGCTTTGGATAGCCTTGAGGCTAAAGAAAAGGAGTTTAGTACTCTTAAAGTTGAGTTTGACAAGAAGCAGTCATTCACTTACTTGACAGGGATGATCTCACTAAGAATTGTGAGATTATGCAAAATCGTTTAATGACATGGTTGTCGAAGCAGAGTCAAACAAGTCAAGGATGTGATTTCTCGAACAGTATCTGAAGAACCTTCAAAGTGTTGCAGATCATGAGATTGTTAGTCTAGATCTGTCTGAAGTGGAAGTTGAAAGAATCTCACTTCTAGGAAAGAAGGTCAAGATCTTGGAAAGTGAAAAGGCTTAACTTGCTCATGCCTTATTTGAAAAGGATGAGGAGTTGTTAGCTCTTTAGGATAAAGTTAAAAATTTGGACAATTCTATTGGATTTCTTAAGGCATCCATTAAGGAAAAAGATGACCTGCTCATTGATTTGAGTGCAAAGTAGTCTTACCTTTAAAAGATTTGGAACACTCCAGGACCATTGTTAACAAACTTATAATGGGTACTCAGAAGCTTGATGATCCTTGTTTGAATCAAGGTAATTGGTGACCGACGTGGGCTTGGGTTCACTAATGAAGGTTGTGTAGCTTCTTCTCTTTCTACTGCTGCTTTTGCTTCTCTTATAGTTAAGTCTACAACTTCTACTACTTCCACTACTATTCCTCTCTTCATTAGACCTGCAATAAAAAATTCTTTTCACAAGAATATTGTTGCCAAAGATAAAGGTAAAGTTGTTGTGAAAGGTAAGTCTTAAGTGTTATTTTAGCAATTCTCACCAACTGCTTTTTTTGCACGTCGTGCTGGTGACTATCTATTGCACTAGCTACAGAATTCATCCCTTCCTGTCACCCCTGTGGTGAGCATGGTCATATCAAACCTCACTGTGAGAAGTTGAGCTCTCATCCCCGTATAAGACTCAATGTAGGCACTTCTACCACTCCCTCTCCTCCTCGAGTTGCTCCTCAGAGATAGAGACCTAGTTCTTCTCATTCTCTAACTTGTTCTTATCATTCTTGTGGTACTGTTGGCCATCTTGCCAACCAATGTCCAAGATATGATCAAAGTACTACTAGGAGATCTTCCCCTCGCTCTTCTTATTCTGACTTCTTAGGATGTATCTATTGTGGTTCATCTGAGTTTTTTGTTTCTAGCTATATTATATACCGGTTACATAGTGAAAGGAGGGCAAAATTTTCTAAAATCCCTCCAAGTCGTATGTATGATCACTCGATTGGTCATTCAAGAATTTCAAAAACTAAGAACGCTTGAGTGGTTCATACTCCTCATGCTCATATGGACCATTTTTTGGGTGTGTGTCAGTTTGTTTTGAGTTGTTTCTTCTTTTGCCTTTGTACACGTGCTGTGAATATTGACGAGTTTCTTGTTGTCCATGAAAGTTTTGCTTACTTTTCTTGGCTTTCTCTTTTTTCACTTGCTTACTCCTATGACCCTTCTTTTGTCGCTGAGTTTTATTCTTCAATACCTGTTCATTGCACTCGTTGCTTCTCTATTTCTTTCACTTAAAGGGGACGTGAAGTCACGTTTTCTAAATATAATGTTTTAGACCTCTTATATCTTCTAAATGTGAGAAATCCCTCTTTTTTAGTTCTTCTTTTTGAATATGAAAATCTTAACTCTCCTAATATTTCTAATGATCTCAAGCATCATAGAGCTCAAAATTTGTCTGACATAGCTGCCAGACTTGTTGGACCTGACAATACTTTTACTGGAGGTATTGTATCTCTTAAAAGTTCTTCTCATTGTTGCCATGTTCAATAAATCATGTATACTTGTATTTTTTCCTGTACTCATCTCTCCTCTATGCCTAATTCCAATGGACACTTTCTTTATGCCATTCGTGATGGGGAGTCTATAGATCTTCCTGGTATGACCTTTAGGACCATCATTTTTAGTTCTTTCTCTCCTTCTTCTTCTTCTTTTCATTATCCTTCATTAATTACTTGTTGGGGACAATCTATCTTTGGTGATGCAATTAATGTCACTTTGTATGGTCATACTCCCCTTTCTATTAGACATCTTTAGGCTTCACGACCTTCATCAAAAAACTCTGAGCCTCCTTCCTCTTCTTCTTAGAGTGCCTCTCATTCTACCCCTTCTACTTCACTTCCTGTTCCTCCTCCTCAATTTTTAGAGTTTTTCTCACTAAACGCAGAGGTGGATGCTTTGACTTAGCAGTTGGACAAGATTCTTGAAGGTCTTACTATAGAAAGTGACGAACACAGACTTTATAGACAAATTCTATTGAATATTAATCAAAGGGTTAGTAGAATTGAGCATCTTTAGTAGACTCGACATGGCTTTCCACAGTCCTTTGGTTCTCGACTGTCTATTCAATCCTCTAGTAGAGTGGATCATTCCCAAATTCACTTTGTTGGTGTGAGCACTGGTGCTCTGCTTAAAGATTCAGACATCCAACTGCCTTAGCCTTCTAATTCTTTTGCCCAAATGTTTGGTTAGCCTTTTTCCAACCCTCCTAACCATAGAAAGTCCAGCATTGGTTCTTAGCATAACCCTGATAAAGATGAAGGGAGAGAAAAATCTTTATTTCTATGTATTTTATTTTCTTTTTTACATTGGAATAAAAACTTTGAGTTGAATAACATTTGATTTCTTGGTTGTGTGTTTTCTTCTGTTTCTTTTACTTATGCCTTGTTTCCTCTTTGCATGTGTTTCATAAGTGTATAGGATTATTGCATATTGTAGGCCTTCTCTCCCTTATACAGGGGTGTTCCATTGACTTTCTGTGTCAGAAAAGGGGAGAAGTTTTTTTTTTTGCGCAACATGTTTACATTTGTTTTCAGTTGTGTGAGGGATGTGAGTATAGGTATGCATCACATCATTTTATCTTACTTGCATGCATTTAGGGGGAGTGTTTCATGAAGTTAGGGGGATTTTAGTTGTCTATTTGTGTTTAGCCTATCAATGTATACTTGTGTAGAGGTAACATGATAGTATTTGGTTAGACTACACATAGTTCTGCATGATGCGTTCACCAGTGCGTGTTTGTTTTGTGTGTGCAGGTTTGGACTTTGTAGCTCACTTGGATTTTGAGTTATCATCAAGACGAATGTTTTGATTCATGAAGATGGATGGAGCACTACAAGACGGATGCACTTGGAGTGTAGGTGTGTTGGGGTTGTTTTGTCTGTCTAGGAGTTTGTTCATAGAATGAACTTCATTAGATCATCTTGCATGCATATATTGTGTTTGATGCTTGCCTTGTATAGGTTGTGCAATGCTTTGCCACAGAAGGCCAAAGGGGGGAGATTGTAAGTCCTATAAGTCCCTCTATGTCTTTGCTGGCATTCTCGTGTGCAAAACATAGAGTCTATTTATTTTACGTTGTGTTTTTGTCTACCTCAATGTAAGGGGCTTTGCTTGTGATCAATATCACACACTTTCATATAGATCATAACATTATTGTATATTTGTTTGGTACACACACTACAGAATGGTTGGAGCATATTTATTGCATGTTAAAATGTGTTTTTACTTGCATGTGTTTTTACTTGCATGTGTTTCCCTACGTTGGCAGTATTTATGGCATTTTATTTGGTGAAGTTTTGCCTATAAAAAAGCTTATTTTGGGTGTCTCACTGAGGTCTCATCAGTGGCTCATCGAGGTGGTTAGCAAGGCTGTAGAGAGTGGAAATATGACTCGTTAAACCTTACTAACATGTCATAGGAGGTTCGCTGAGGTGGTCAACGAAGCCTTTCAAGGGTGCTCGGCAAGGTGTCTATGAGGGTTCTAGAAGCTGAAAAATTAGCTATAAATACTCACCTTGTCTTTCTTATTAATTACACCTTCTACACATCTTTAACCTCTCTCTTACATCTTTCACATATTTTTTTCACACTGCATATTTGGTGTTGCGTATTTTATAACGTGTGAAAAATATATTTTGCTGTATTTGACAAAGATTTTATTTTTTGTATTATTAATACGTTCAATGTGTTTCTCTATTAGTAATTTGGAGGTGATTTGTTCACTTGGACTTTAAATATTTTCAAAAAGTGATTCAGTAGTTTTAACACATTGAGTGTGTTTCTGTGTTAAACGACGTGCTGGTGATGCAATTTATTGAACTCATTTATGAACAGAGTTTTCGTAATAAAAATACATCAAGTGTATTTCTATATTGTTATTACGGGGTGGAGTTTTCGTATCAACATATGTCAAGTGTGTTTTGTATTGTTCATACGAGGTATTTTATCCTATAACCTTATTTTGGGAAAATTACATATATTATTGTACACACATACTGATTGTAAGTATTTGCCGCAAACTACGTGGTAGTGTGGCTTTGGAGGTGAGCCAAATCCAGTTTGGATCAAAGTAGCTATGGAGACAGCTGGTGATGGCAGCCTAAGCAGTTAGGATAGGTGATTCCTGATTGGTAGAGGTATTTAGAGTCTTATCTTATCGAGTATGTATTAGCTATTTATTTCTTTTAATGAATTTGGCTGCTAAGTGATCTCCTTAAACAATTTGTCGATGTTATCACTTAGGATTTGAGCCAAAGTGGGTTTACCACGTTATATAATTGTGTTTACTTGATATGTTGCATGAGTTTGTACAATCTAAGTATCCACACTATATGTGACAACATATATACTATATACTAAAGATTGGAAAGCATTTACTACTTTTACCATATTGTCTGTTATCTACCTTATTTGTTTATTCTACAAATTACTTGTTAATTTTTATTTGTTTTCCGCTGCTTGTAAGAGAGGGGCGAGTCCTTAGATGTCCTTATCACCTAGACTTAGTTGTTCACTGAGTTGAGACTTCTCTCAAAATCAAGTAGACACCTTAGACCCTACACTTGTTAGTCCTAGAAGGCTTGACCGAAAGATTGAATTTCCTTTGTGTCACTATAATTTTAGTTTTATTTGTCATTTCATCTTTACTTCTTATGTGTTACCTATCAAGCTTTACAACTAACTAAAATTTTCTAAAGGAATTTTGTAAGTTTGGTACTTGTTGAGTTGTTGCAATGTTCTTCTGCAATGGGATTGTAAGTACGAAATCTAGTCAAATAACCTCAAAAGTATTAGGATGCTCCCCCATCTGTAGGCTAAATGTTATATCCTTAAGATTCTCTAGGAATTGAGAGAAATGTGGAACTTTTAATAGGGAACATAATAGTATCTTATTTTAAGTGTGTTAATAGTGCATACTTATATTGTCTATTTTTTTAACCTAAGCAATTGGCTATGCTTATAATCATAATGTTGTCTTTTAATCTATTTGGAAAATATATGCAATAAATAGTAAATTGGATATAGCAATAATATTTTGTTAGTTAAAAGTCAACTTATGTAGTCAGTTTTTTATAAAAAAAAAAACTAACAAGGTATACAACACTTTTGCTGTCAAGCTTTTATAAACAACTGACTAAATATGTCTCATTTTTCTTGTAAGTTTTTATATAAACTGACTAAGTATATTAAGTTTTTCTTGTCAAAATTTTACTTAAAAACCATCAAGGTATGTATAATTTTCTCATAAATATTTACTTAATTACAAGGTATACATATCTACCGAAGTGGTTAGAAATTGCCAATGCAGATGGGTACTTACGAACACTACATACATTTGTGATTTTTTTGATCGCCTCTATAGGTCTACCTTAGCAGTTAAAAACCACTAAGAAAAGTCACTTTTATAGAGTATAAATGTAAATGCCTCTACCAGTCGAGACACTTGTCCTAACTACAGCTAAGTTGTCCTCGTCTGATGTCTCAAAAGAAACTACGATCCAAGAAATACTAGCCCAACTACACCACCAAGTGATGAGATCAACTAATGATGGCTCAACTCTCAATATGCAAATATGTTGCGATATTTCAACACCCAACCAACATGCTACACTTCAACATATAGGCTCCACACCCAGGGAACACGTTGTATCTTTGCAACAACCAGCCAACACACAACACACCAATACATAGCTGACCTCACCTATGGAACATGTTGCTTCCTTTCAACAACTAGTAGCTACATGACAACTCAGCTCTAAGAGAAACTCTTCAAAATGATGTGGCTCATCACTATCAAACTTTGCATTTTAACTATAAATAAATCCTCACTGAATCTCACATTTTTTATCCTCAACCCATTGAGAAATATAAGAGTGCTCCTCTCTAGCGTTCTATGTCCTACAAAATAACATACTATTTCATAAACCCAAAACTCAGAAGGAAAAACTGACCAAGAATGAATCAAGGAAGTCTAGTGCCAAACGGGCAAGCTTCCCCTCGGATTCTAGCCAAGAAAACAAGAAAGGGAGGTTAGAATTTATAGAAAAATTTAGCCTCATTGGACATCGTCGACCCCTTTACTAACCAGCTCGGCAAACCCTAATCAACCACCTAGGCTAGCAAACTATGAGATCTTAACAAGGGTAAATGCTACCAAACAGCATTGAAAGACCTCAATGACTCCCTTGCATGCTAACCAAAAACAACAAAAAAGGTCAAAACTTGCTTTTTACGCTAAATTGCAAGTGCACGGTACACGTACAAGTGATAAGTATTTAAAGATCGAATTATCGTACCCATGAAGATTAGATTAATAAGTATTTGAGTACCGCACTAAGACTATGCCCAACTAATTATGCTATTGAAAATAGATAGGTAAAAAAAAATTAAAAAGAACACAAACCTAATATTTACACCACTTGATCTAACACAACCACACTAACTAATTAAGCACAAAAGAGTCATAAGAATCCACTATCCCTTAAATTCCTACACAATAATCAATCTACCTTCCCAAGCAATTCATGATATGATGCTTGACCAATGCCCTACGCTAGCGTATATTCCTTTCTTAAGTAGACTACATGCATATAATAATTTACCTAACTTTCCTTGTCACTTACCACGCATATTAGGTTGCATATTATTCATTGAGACAACATTTGTGGATCACATAATAATAATCTACATAGAAAACATGCATATTATTTAATCAAGAGAAACAACTAGATATTTCTCTTAAAGCTACCTAATTTTCTCTATGGTATAATTTCATACAAATAAGATTAAATAAAGCATCCGAGTCCATTAATCATAACTAATAATTATAGGGTCTCTCGACAAAAATCACCTAATTATCTCACTAGATTGAAAGTAGTAAAAATAGATTAACGAAATGCCACAGGTCACAAAGGATGGAAATACAAATTAATTCATTGCATAAAAAGATTGAGTTCAAGAGGATTCTAACAACAAATTTTAATAATCATAATCATGTCAAAACAAAAAATTACAAGAGAGAAATTAAAATTCAAAGGAGAAGAGAAACAATACATCCAATCTCTTGTCAAATACCAATTTCAAAACTTCAATCTTCAATCCTTTTTTTGATTTGCCTTATTCTCTAAATTTCTGCCTCTTTCTCTAAATATTTAGGTTAGTATAGAAAAGTTTTGAATGAATTGTTCAGTTGCTAAGAAGTCTATTTATAGGCTGAGTATTTTTGGTAAAAAAGAATTATAATTCAAGTAGGAAACTTATCCAAATAGGAGACTGGAGATTCTAGCCACATTTCATGTACACGCCAATGCACATTGCAACACAAGATACATGTAGGTTTTGGAAATCTATGCGCACTACAACCCAATGCTCTCGGGTTGCCTAGTGAATTATGTTGTACACCGTAGCACAAACTATTCAATGATTTTTGTTTTTCCAGGTGCGCCGTACCATAATGCTTAATGCATTGATTGTGTCCCTTTTTGCTCATTTTTCCTCTGTTTGCTACCGTTTCATCTACATTGGCTCAATTAAACATAAAATAGGTCATTTTTATCATTTTAGGAGCAAAAGAAGATAACTAGATAGCTTAGAAGTGGAAAAAATAACATTACTTTCGTAGAGTTATCACTTACCCAACAACTAAGCAAGCCTTCGCCAACTCCTTAGCAATCTCGCCTATAGCTAGCCAAAAATCCCAACAAAAGACATTTTGAACCCAACGAAATGCACAGTCCCCAATAGGACAACACTATAAGGAAACTCAAAATAATGCAAACTATATGCAATCTAATAAGTGAGTGTGTGAAACAAGCAAGCATGAAACTGTGTTCTAAGTGAAACTAAGCCACCAGTATTCAACCTTACAATTATAGATAAAAACATTAAATAAAATACAAACATAGTGTTTTGCTCATGGGAATGCCAACACAAAACAACAGGATTTACAATCTTTCCCTTTTTTGTGTGGCAATACAATACACAACTCTAAATATAGACATGACATCTAAACATAATAAATTCAAGTTAGATGATCCTAAGGAATTAATTCTCATAAATGAATCCTTACACACAACCTTGACACCCTAACACACCTTACTCCAATGCATTCATCTTTTTGTACTCCATCCACTATGATAATTCAATCCAAGCTCCAAGTCGGCATCAGCCTCTAAGCTCAAGCTAAGCTTCAATAGCTAAGTTCCAACTTAGCTTCAATCCTATTGTGCTTTCTATAGCTACAAATTTATTTGCAAACACGAATAAACATAAACTTGTGAAAAGCAAACATACAGACATACAGTGTGGTCTATTACTTACTATCAAGTCACTACCACATAGGTGAACATTGATAGGCTAAACACACATGAATTGAAACCCATTCTATATGCAACATAAAGATGCATACTCCCTCTAAAATATGCAAGACTCTCTCAAAGTATATGCATATTAGGAAATAAAGATGCACTGAAAACTACACACACATCCCATGTAGCTAACATAACAAATTATGCACAAAACTTCTTCATCTTTTTGACACAAAAGTCAAAGGAACACCTCTATATACTCATGCAACACGTAAAGAAGATTAAAGCAAGTCACAAAACACAAATAATTACACAAACCAAGTTGTGCACATTTCTCCCCTAAAATACATGAAAAGACCAACCAAGCACATTAACAGGTATGTAACTCACATCACACCTATCTGTAGAAGAGAAGTCATGCAATAATGCTTGCAATCCTAGCGCTGATGCAAAGGAAATAAACAACAAGGACAACAAATTCCACAACAACATACTAAATGCACAAACAAACCAACAAATTTGTAAACAAAAAACATGTGATGTGCATTCTAAAAACAAATGCCAAGAAATCAACAACATCTAAAAAAAATGCAATAAAGCACTATAAAATCATGAATACTAGCAACCACACAATATGACATTTGAAATAAAAGAATACATTTTATGCACACAACATGTCATACAAACTATAATATCTATGCAAGGTCCATAAAAAATGATGTCATAAAGAGAAAAGAAAGAAACATCACCATGAACAAGTAAGCATAACAAAAAATCATAAACATGACAACCATAAATAATATGAATGCACAAAAAAAATACACTCCCCTAAAAATATACATTTGACACATACCTAAGCAGTTAACCCCAAATTGGGGTGATAAACAACCTCACACAATAAACAACAACCCACTCCACTAGAGACAAAGGGCACGAACATACATAGGTTTGTGTATGCGTAGATAGAGCTTTAGAATCAAACACCCATGTCATTAAGCCTAAATGGGAGTGACCCACTCCAATACCAAATGAGAGTTCCATACGATAGAATAATTGCACATAAGTACATTAAACTTCCGACCGAAATAGGCAACCAGGACCTAGAAGGGAGTGAGTACATCAACGCATAAAATCTTATTGCGAGCTATATTTCAACTCGGCCAACCAAGCTTCAAGAAGCGAATTAAGCAAATAGCATAGCGAAATAAACAATAACAACATGCTAAAATCATCACACCAAGTAAACAAAAATTATATATGAAAGAATAATCTACAGTAAACAAACAAGTGACAGGGTGCATTACATGCTTCTGTCCAGGCTCAAATCATGCAATAGAAAAGTAGTAAGTGACAAGATATAATATAGGAAAACATATTATAAATCTATAAAGGATTTCCAATCATTCTAAGACCTCCTATGTCGGAACATATTCAGTAAATTATGAGTATACTCCCATAACATGTGATAATACATAACACAACAAGTTATGTTGTAAACCCACATAGGTAACCAATCGACAACAAGCAATTCACTATGTACAATAAATCAATAATATACAATTCGATAAAAGTATAAACACATATACCTCTACCATTTAGGACACCTACCCTAACTGTTCCTAAGTTGCTCTCATTTGCTGTCTCTAAAGCAACTGTGATCCAAGAGATCCTAGGTCATCCTCAAAACTACATCACCAAGAAGTCATTGACTACTGATGGCTCAAGTTTTAATATGCAAATAAGTTGCAAAATTGCAACACCTAGCCAACACACGACACTTCAACCCAAAGGCTTCTCACCTATGGAACATGTTGCATCCTTACAACAACCACTCGACACACTACATACCAACACATATTTAACCTCATTTATGGAAAACGTTGCTTCCTTGCAACAACCAGTCAACACACGACAACTCAACTCTGAGAGAAACTCCTCAAAATGATATGGCTCGTAACTAACGAACCATGCATTTTAACTCTAAAGAATCCTTACTCAATCTCACATATTTTACCTTCAACTAGGTGTTTGAGAAATATGACAGAGACTCCTCATAATAGTACACTACTTTTTAGACCCAAAGTCAGAGGAAAAAACTTAAAAAGAATGGACCCAAAAAGTTTGATGCTAAACGAACAAAGCTTCACCCTCAAAATCTGGCCAATAAAACAAGAAGGGGAGGTTTGAATTCAACAAAGCTAGCAGACCACCTTAGTGAGCACATGGCAAGACCATTGTAAGGGTAAATGCTGCCTAATAGCTCCAAAAGATCTCACAGACCCCTCGATGAGCACCCTAGCAAGCTCTTTAAGAGCTCACCAGAAACCACAACAAAGGACAAAAAAATTTCGACACCATGTTCATGCTAGACCGCAAGTACACAAGATTCGTACAAGTGACAAGTATTTCAAGTATGGATGTCGAACCTATAGGAAAAACTATAACTTATAATTGAGTACCAAATAAATACTACTATTACTTTTTAAACAATACAAAGGTAACGAGGAAAATAAAACTAAAATGCTAAAACCCAAGAATCACAAAATCATAATGACTAAATATATGAGAGAGTAAACCTAGGAATCATTAATCTCCCAATTTTCTAACATGTGAATCACTAAAAAAAACAAAAGAAATTGCTAACCAACTATATGATCAATTGACACCAAGCTATGCATGCATTCATCTCTCAAGTAAACTACATACAATATAATAACCTAACCTAATTACATTCTCATGCCAATTAGATTAAACTATTATTCATGAAGAACATCAACTATGGAAAACAAACATACGAATCGTATCTCTCAGCCTAGAAACTATATATGATATTCGATCAAGACAAACAAATAAGTACTTCTTTCAAACATACCTATATGCCTCTATGATATAATTGTTGGCCAAACAACTAATACCATTCAGATTAGATCAAATAATGTAATTGAATAAGTGATAAATGTCTAAAATTGCATTACTTGCATATATTTTCATAGTCATTTATACATATTATTTTGTTAATTAAGCTATCTTATGCACCAATTAAGAAGTCTCATCACATTATTTTAATTAAACATATCTATATGAATAAATGTTGATTTAATATGATATGAGAGACTTATATTTATTATGAATGAATTTAGGTGCATTCAACTTGATGTGTATTGACCATTCAAGCAACTTGCATGAAAAATGCGTTTTTCAGCCTCTACTGCACATAGTTCAGTAAAATACTCATATCTTGAGTTGTAGATGTTGGAATGATCTGATTCAAGTTTCTTTGTAACAATAACTTAATTATCTACAATTTTCATGTTGACCATGTTGACCAAATCGGCGTGTAGAAAAGCAGACAATGGCCGACATTAAGATGCTTAATTGAATCATTACAACTCCATCACTGCACATGGTTCAGTAAAATAATCATATCTTGAGCTGTAGATGTTGGAATGATATGATTCAAGTTGCGTTGTAAAGCTAACTTAATGCTCTACAACGTTCATATTGACCATATTGTCCAATTCGGAGTGTAAAGAGCATAAAATGGCCGACATGGAGATGCTTAATTGAATCATGAGCCCACAATGACAACTCACATTCACACTAGCATATGCTCGTTTTATTACCTATAAAAGGAGGCCATTTACACAACAAACCAGAGGAGGGAAGCTAGAATTTGAGAGTTTCATATTGTCTTGTTCATTTTTAGTTTTATTGTGTGTAATTTACAATATGTCTTGCTAGAACCTTAGCTAGAGCTAAGGGTGATACTTTGATAAATTTGTAATGTTGTTCTTCATTTCTTCTTTTGTTCTTCAATGAAATCCTTCAATTAATTAAATCATATGTACTAAAATTGTATTTGGTTTGTTTGAGACTTTGATTCATTGTTAACATTGTGCATGGTACATTGAATGCTTAGACTATCTCAACATTTCAAGTTCATAGGTTTTATTACATATTATAGTTAAGAATGGGTTATCTTTTTAATATAGTCATGCAATAACCTCTCCATCTTCCAATTAAGATCACTTCCTAGATGATTCTTAATTGAGTTATATTGTGAATGGAGAACATTAATTACAAGTTTGTCAAAGAGGATCCTAGAAGCTCTAGTGCTTTCGTTTACTGAAACTTTGTTTATTGTCAAATAATTAACATTGCATATTTCTATTGATCTAATACAGTTCCTTCCAATTCCTTGAGGATCGACACTCGGACTCCCGAGTTTTATTACTTGAGACAACCTACACTTGGGTATTGCAATCTTTTAGTTGTAGCAATAAGCAATCATGATGGGGCAATTAAAAGATCATCACATGTGAAAATTTGAGTTCATAAGAACCCTAGATTAATAAATTTTACCTACTCATGTCAATAGCAACAAAATCCAGATTATTCATGGTAAAAAATATAGGGTTGATAAAGAGAAAAGAAGGAAAATAATTACAAACAATCCCTTGTATTATGACACCAATTCCCTTTTGAATCTTGACAACCTTCAATCCCTTCAACTTGGATTCTTGAACTTTCTGCTGTATTCTCTCAATATTGGCTACTGGAGCTTTTGTTTATTCTTAGAGTGCTAATTGAGTGAATGAAGGATTATCCTTTTATTTAGGACTCTTCTTATCTATATATATACTAAGGTAGTTTAGAAAATAAAGGATTTGGTTCTGAATAAGATTATAAAAAATCTGGCAATATCTCACGCACTAAAAGCACACACACCACTACCTACATAATCCAACATTTTGGCGCAGCCTACTTGTCAATTTTCGTATTTATGCACGCCTCAGTTTAGAAAAAATTTTGCCATGGCCCAATTCTCATAGGCCTAATTCCCACATTAGTGCACCGTGGCTTAGGCTTCTCGAATCATTTTTGTTGCCTAGTGACACAGGGACTCAAATGACTCACCATTGTGTCTTGAGAGTCAAGGGTAATTTTTGTCCTTCAAGAACGCCGCTGTCCAAATTACTTCCCACCCTGACTTGGCTCTCCTTATTTCTAACTAATAACTCTATAAAAGTAAAGTTATTTGTCCACTTTTAGGCTAACTAATTGCATTTTTATACACTTAAAATAGTTAAAATGGCTTAATAATTATTTAATTGAGCTAATGTAGGTAAACGGTAACAAACGAAGCAAAAAAGAGTGAAAATGGGCAAAAGGGACACAATTAGCACAGTCAACCTTGAGTCACAATAGTGGACATTTTGAGTTGTGGCACACACCTGTTAGAGTCCAACTTGAGAGCTTAGTGCTGTGGCGGGCACATATTAGGTCACAACAGGCATGTTTTACCATATCATTATAGAGCTTCACACCACAGTGATGTAAATGTTGTACCGTAGCACTTGTCGATTTTATTCCAGAATGCATAGAATCCTATTTGGACCTTTTCCTATTTGCACTATGATTCATACTTGGACTACAATTGCTTATGACCTACAACTCTTAA
The DNA here is from genome assembly GCA_029378325.1 of Elaeagnus macrophylla. Classification (NCBI taxonomy): domain Eukaryota; kingdom Viridiplantae; phylum Streptophyta; class Magnoliopsida; order Rosales; family Elaeagnaceae; genus Elaeagnus; species Elaeagnus macrophylla. The sequence continues at coordinate 44,712,705 of CM055641.1, read as the reverse complement.
GCAACCAAGCAAGAAGACTCACACATTCCACCACTAACCTGCATAATTTAGAGAAAGAGGCAGCAGTTTAGAGAATTGAGGCAAATCAAGAAGAAGGATTCAAGATTGTAGGTGTTGGATTTTAGTTCCACCAAATTGACAGTTGGTAGAGATTGATTTCTTGAGTGATAGTAGAGATCAATTTCGTCTTCCTCTTTTCATTTATATTTTCATATATTCTTTCATTATCTTGAGACTTTATTGAATATTTTATGAAGCTAAACTTGTTAGGATCCTCTTGAACTCAATATTTTTATATAATAATTTAGTTTGTTCTTCTATTCCGTTGTGATTGATTTTTCAATTATATTATTAATTTGATTTATTTGCAATTAATTGTCTAATTAACAGTTATACCATAGAGGCAATTTGAGAGGAGTATCTATTTGATTGTCTTAGTTGAATTGCATATATAGAGTCTAAGTTGAGAGGTACGATTCTTGTGTATGTGATCGATAATTGACGTTCTTAATGGAGTTTAATCTAATTAGCATGAGAGTATGATTAGGTTAGGTTATTATATTATGTGTAGTTTACTTGAGAAAGGAATGCATGCATAAGTTAGAGATAATTGATCATATAATTTGTTTGGGAATTACTAGGGATGGTGGATTCTTATTACTTTTTAATGCTTAATTTGTTAGTGTATTTGTATGGGATCTAATAGTGTAAATATTAGGTTTTTGTTATTTTTATTATTTTACCTATATTTTCCTTAGCCTAAATAGTTTAGGATAATTGTAGTTTCGTACTCAAATGTTATTAATCAAATCCTCATTAGTTTGAAAACTCTTGCTCTTAAAAATACTTATTACTTATATACTGACACATGCACTTGTGAATTTTGCATGGTCACTAACCATATTTCCAACCTTGTGTGCACCATGACCCAACTAATTGCATTGATTTCTGTTAAATTAGGTGGTTGTAATATTTTCCTAGGGCTTATTCTAATTAATTAATTAATAGTTTGAATCAAATAAGATAATTAGTTAATTGTAAGGAAAAATTACCATTGATTTGAGATTTTTTATTTTTGTTAAAAAAAATCAATAAATCTAACTTTCAAAGCTTAATTGTGGAAATCATTTAAATTATTCTATCCATAAATGGTTAGCTAGCTAATATCCTATGATCACTCATCATATCACTTCTGCAAACTTTTTACTCGCTAATTTAAATTGTTTTAAGATTTTAGAATTTTACAACCGTTCTCGCAACCGTTAATTATTAGAATGTTTAGGACTTATTTTTCACAATTAATTTAGAAAACAAGTAACTTTTTAAAGCCACTAGAAATTCCTTGAGAGACTGACCTTGAGGTAAACTTATCATTAATCTACTTGCGAGAATTTTAAATTTGCACATCATGTATAGATTGCTCTTCATTGGTTGAACCACCTCTACTTCTTTACTCTCTTCCTCAACTTTTTATTCCTCTTTGTTTATTTCTTTTTACACCTTTTTTTGTGCCTCTTGTTTATCTACTAGCACCTTACCACTTCTAAAGGCTATAGCTTTGTAGTGCTCCTTGCCCTCCGCTCTGAGATTTATTTGAGACTCACTTTAAGGGTTTCCTTAAGGTGTTTGACCAATTACTTGGGCAAATTGCCCTATTTGAATCTCCAAGTTGCTAATGGAAGACTCTATGATGCATTCATAGAATCCTTCATTACACCCATTAAAGCATTAGCATTATCCTCTATTAGTGGGTTATTCTCTTGAACTTATGGGGGTGTTTGTGGTTGTTCTTGAAAACTCGCTAGTGGAAATGTTTGGCGGTTAAATTGAACACCACTTTGGTTGTTGTTCTATGAAAAATTTGGGTTGTTCCTCCACCCTAGATTGTAGGTGTTTGAATAAGTGTTCCCTTGTCGATTCTTAGTATTCAAAAAGTTGACAATTATGGAAGGTTCCCCCATGCCTTAATGGAATGAGGCCCACTACAATAATCACACGCCACAAAAGGAGTTTGTACCATATGCACCCCAACTACTCACTGTCTCACTTCCTTGTTAACCCTAATAGCAAAGCATTAGTTCGAGCTTGTAATGTTGCTGCGGAATCCACATATACCATTCCATCTGCTCTTTTGGAAGTCAATCTTTCAATGGGTCATTGACAATTGTTAAAGGCCATCTCATCAAGCAAAACAAGGAGGAATCATTTTCACCTCCCATTCCGCACAAGGCCCCTATGACTTGCACATCCCCAAATTCTTTTCCATACCACTTCCACAAAAAAGTGTATACTGTGCTTTATAGGAAACCACTATCAAGATGGAAGGACATACTTAATGACATACTAGCTCAAAAAATCAATATCACGCACTTCAAGATCTTTGATGACGGTGGATAGAAATAGATCTTTGCGTCAAGACGTTAAAGAAGGCGCTTGGTGGGAGGCAACCCACTATTTTAGGTAATATTTTTCTTTTTCTGTTAGTTTAGTTAATTTTTTATTTGTTCATTTTAAATACGTTTTTGAACATGTGCGTAGTTGAAAAGATTGAGGGCAATGTTTAGTTTAGGTTTGGGGGTACAAATAGGTCTAATAAAAACTTTTTGATACAAAACTATCATGCTTTCTTGTTAATTTAAAGTGAGTAATTGAATACTTATACACATTTTGTTTAATTTCTTGAACATATTCAAGGTTAGTTGTAAAAGTTGGTTTTTGTTCATACTTCATACTTCATGTTTTTTAATATTGAAATTGAGATTAGCCTAAATATTTTCTTTTAGAATCAAATAGTGGAGACTACCTTGTGAGATGATTATTGAGCCATTAACATTTTATTCTGAGTGTTAATTATTAATCTACTATTTTAAACACTTTTCTTATTATTTCAAATTTTTAGAAGATCTCTATAGGTTTTTGGATTGAATGTTAGGATTTTCAACATCTAATGAAGAATCATAGGTTTAATTTTATTGCTTAGATTAAATGATTTGAGTAAAATTTTAAGTGTTTGCCTATTTCATTCATGCTTGACTTTAAAAGATATAAGGGAATCCCTATAGCCAACACAAAAGAGCCAACAAATTTCCTTTCACAAAATACACATGTATTTGGGTCCCAAAAAAAATTTTATTGTGACCCTAAAGTTCTTCAAATGGTGAAATGGTTAATACAAAAAGAAAAATAGGAAATAATTTTCCTTAAAGTCAATGCATTTTCATTCATTCTAGGGCATACACTTGAAGTTTTTGCTTGAGGATTTTAATTGATGCATGAGAATAGTAAAGTGATTTCTTCATAAATCCTATCATTTGATTCCTTTCATGAGATCAATGTTATGCACTTTTTGAGCCTTTCATGTTTAATCATATGCGAACGTATTAGCTCATTTCTTTACATAATTTCTATTCGCATATACTTTATTGAGTGTTTGAACCCATAGGATCAGTGTGATATTAAGAGTGAATCTTGTGAGGAGTAGAGTTGAAGCAAATTCAGATTCTTAACACTAGATTTGGGTGAATCAATATTGATATATATATATATATATATATATATATATATATATATTTAGTATTGGAATAAGCACTTGTGATGCGAAACTGATTTGCATGATGAATCCTTAATGTGTTAAGATGATTGAATAAACTGATGTATGAGCCTCGATTATAAACTAAAAATAAACTAAAGCATGAGAAATTTTGTTGATTTAAGTTTGTAGTTTTTATTTGTAGTATTGTTATTTGTTGTTTTAGTTTTTCTTTTAGTTGAATGTTTGTGGGAATCATTATTGAAAACCCTCACGAGACTTTAACTCGCCCACTAGGGCAACATAGGGGTTTAAAGGCTTGTTGCATATGCTAAATGCAACCATGAAAATCCACAGAAGTGAATTAGGTTAGTATAGTTTAATTTTAGTTTTGTTAGAGGACTAGCAAAATGTAGGTTTGAGGTATTTGATGAACACTATTTTCACATATATTTTGTTATGTTTTTAAGCATTCATTTTATGTTTTATTTTATTATTTTTGTGTTTTGGAAGGTATTTTTGTGTTTTGTAGGTTTTTGAACTCGTAGAAGAATATTGGATTGAAATGACACAAAAAGAGAGAAAATGGAGTAACAAAAGCTAGAGAATGTAAGGCTTACATTGGGAGTCAAAAACTATGTAAAGTTTATATACAAGGCAAAATCAAAGCACGCCACGGCGGGGAGGTCTCTGTTTTCTATTGTAGAGCCAAAATTAAACCCGCGCTGCGGGTAAAAATGTGTGCTGTGGTACACGTGCTAAAAACTCCCATAAACCCTAGCACGCATGTGCCACTTCACTCCTCCTATAAATACCACATTATGCCTCTCCCAAATACAAGTTTTCACAACCAAATTTCCTCCTTCCCTTTGCTGCTATTGCAACAAGGGTTTTCCACCTAAAACAACCCAAAATCAAGAGAAGACCCTCCATGGTTGAAGCTACTCCAAGGAATTGAGAAAGGGGATCAACCAATTTCAAGGTTTTAGAGCTAGAGGATTCATTGGGGTATTTTTAATTTTATATCTTTTTCTTCTCTTTGATTTTGTGGTTTGTCTTCAATGACTAAATTGATTGACAACAATTTAGTTATGGTTGGCTAATTTATGTATTTGGGAATATTAGTATTGCTTCAATGATTGGAAGAATAATTTTGTAATTTAATAATATTTGAGTTTTGGATTTATTTATTATTCATGTTCTTAATATTTTTTATTATGAATTAATGATGGGCCAAATCTTCATTTGTAGTTAGAGAGAATATGTTAGAATTTAAGCATTAAAAACGTCATCTTTGCTTGATTGTGCATTATGAACAAGTGCCTAATTTCATTGCATTGATTTGTAATAGATTAGGTAATTATAATATTTTCTTGGGCTAATTCCAATTAATTAGTTAACAGTCAGGATCAAAGACATTAATTAATTGATTGTAGTGAAAATTGCCATTGATTTGTGATTTTCTAGGTTTAGCAGAAAAATCATTAAATTTGACTTTTAATTGAATTGCTTAATTTGTTCTTTTCATAAATTGATAGCAAACTAAGATTCTCATTTACATCCATCATCCCCATCTTAGTTGTGATTACTTTTATTTGCACTTTATTTTAGTTTTAGGAATTTACAATCTTTTCTGCAACCGACAATTGTTAGAATGTTTAGGATTATTTATTCAACTGAATAAGGAAATAAATAACGTTTTAAAACCACCGAAATTCCATGCGAGATGATCTTGGGAGTATACTTATCACTCATTACAAGTGATTCGTGCACTTGCGAGCTTTTTATAAAATACAAAATTTGACTATCAAGTATTTGTGCATCACACCTCTATGAGCCCATGCCAATAACCACAACAAAAGGTACTTTAGACATAATGAAACACCCAGTCCCCAATGGGACAACACAACATTGCAAACTACATGCAACCAAAGAATTGAGTGTGTGAAACATGCAAGAACAAAACAGTGTTCTACATTAAACTGAGCCACTAGTATTCAACCTTACAAAATATAGACATAAACATTAAAAAAATACAGATACTTAACAAGAATGTCAACATAATAACTCCATGAAAATAGAATTATTATATCATTTTCATACTTAATATTAACTTATCTAATTGTATTAATAATACTTTGGAGATTAGAATATTAAAATAAGATAAGTTTTTGGTCAAATGGTAAAAAAGTATGAAAATATAATTTTTGAAAATTTTCTAAAATTTTTAGGAATTTTTGATGAATTTTTTTAAGGTAGATGCACATAAAAGTATCTGAGATTCCCTTAGAAATATCCATAACAACGTGTACGACAGCAAGGAACTATGCAAGCAACAAAAACCAATTATACCGCACCGAGTGTCAACACTAACATAGTCAACTCAACACATGTCACCACGGCTTTCAATTTGGATTTTGTCGAACAATACGTCTATGCCATGTGTCATGATACATATTCCAAACCAACCAATCGCACCTCGCCATGTGGAGCCACCTCAGCCAAACAATCATTACAGCCTTCCACAGCTTGCCACGTGTCGCGTGTGCAATTCTTTTGTATTTTCTCCATTCCATATGTCGGGTGCTTGTTGGTCCCACTAATTTTCTTTGCCACAAGTCATGATCCGATTGGAGTCAGAATCCATACTAAGATAACTGATAGTAGCATTACGGTAGCTTCGGATGAAAGAAGAATAGGGTACCAGCGCTTGTTTTTAACTCATTTTCATCTTAGCCCTTACTTTTTAGATGATTCAATGGCCAAAAATTGACCTTAACATTTTAGACTTGTTTTATCTCAACACCCATTCACCCTCTTTCACTTCCATATACCTCCATATCAATCCACCATTTTTATCCACCAAAATACTATTTTTAATCTTTCTTTTTAGATTTATCTACACTATTTTGAAATATAAATAGGGTTCTAGAAAAGGCATAAGAGAAGTACCATTAGAGCACAAAGGAAGCTTCTTAGAGAGGAGAGATTGAAAAATTCTCATTGGGTTTACATATTCGTACTTCTTCAGTTGTAAACTTTGTTTTGCATATGGTTGTTACTCTTGATTTTATTATATTGAAAATGAGTATTTTGTGCTAGAACTCTCTCAAGAGATTCAATGGAACTCATTTTATGAACATGATTTATTCTATTAATTAAATATTTGTGAGTGTTTGGTTTATCTAATTTAATGTGCTTAATGCTCTTATTTAATTTGCTCATTTAATTACGTGATTTGTTAATTTTGTATACAATTAAAAGATTTGTATGAAATTGTGAACATGCATTAAATTAGCATGTATGTAATGAGGCAAGAAATTTTTATTATCATGTGTAATCAATCATAAATTCTAGGTACTTAATGATCCAAAATGCTTAAATAGCCATAGACATGTAAGCTAGGTATATATGGATTATGATTACTATGACCATAGACACGTAGGTAGTAATTATTTGAGTAGAATTTAATTAATAATCCAAACATTTTATTTTAATATTAGTGAGATTTTTTAAATCATGGATTAAAATAGGAGAAATTGAATTTCCTAGGTCTACTTCATTGTGTAGTGAAACTATTTTTATTTCTTTAATTAGTTTAGTTTCATTTTTTAATTTGCTACTTATTTTCGATAGTTCAATAGAAAGGGAAAGTATATATTTTGATACTTAGTTTTAAAACATGCTTTAACAAGTTTCTCGTGGATACAATAACTCTGTTCTTAAAAATACCTATCACTTGTACACGACCCATGAACTTGCAGATTTTGTGTCAAGTTTTTGGCGTCGTTGTCAAAAAACTAACTAGTGTATTAGGAGTAATCTTAATACAAGGCCTTCTCCTCTAATTTGAACATTTGTTTATCAAATTAAAAATACAAAATAAATACAAAATTCAAAAATATTTGTTTTTATTTATTTTTGTTATTTTATTTAGTTTATTTTGTTTGATTTATTTTTTATTGTCTTATTTGATTTTTTTTTCATTATTTTAGTTATTTTACTTTCTCAATAACTTCTTTTATTTTTTGTATTTTATGTTTCTCTTGAGTTTCGTTTATTAGGTGATGGACCCATTTGTATATCAAAGTCTCAAGGATGCAAGGATGATATTTGAGGAGCCTATCAACCTCATAGCTTGTATTGAACGGAATAGTACCTTCAGGGATCTCACGATACATGAACATTACCATCTTTCGTTGTTGAGATTTTTCATAGATACTAGAGTCGTACAAAATCTTTTCCATACTTATGATGGAGTGAAGGGGGACAACCTATCATAACTTTTACACCAATTCAGAGCCATCACATTCCTACAACCAATATCCAGATTGGGAGAGGTTACTCTTGTAGTTATAATCAATAGGGTGACTATTCTACTTGGTCGTTGTATTCCATAAATACTTAGGTGCAATCACCACCACCCTCACAAGAAAATAAACCTTCCATAAAAGAGTTGATCAAGAACTATGTAGCCGAGCATGGCTATCAGATCTTTGTTAGGAAAGATGAAGAAGAGGTATGTGAGAATCAAGAATTAGAAGAGGAATTCGGTCATGAAGTTGAAGAAAATTTTAAGGATGACATAGAGAATAATGAAGTAGCTCACGAGAAGAAAAATGAGACTCCTAAGAAAGAGGAGATACAACTCAAAGCCACCGAGGTACTTAACTTCAATATAGAAGAAATGGAGCTCACTATGAGGAGTTTAGGTGAGTTAGTGACCTTCAAAGACATAAGAACCATGGACATCCTCATTAATGCCGGTATGAGCTATGAGTTAGACTTTGGAAATGAGCTTAAAGAGTGCAAGCTCATAATGGAAGTTGCAACCGACCAATTTGAAGTGGCTTTCAAGCAAGATTTTGGTGTTGGAGACTTTCACTTTCTCAAGAAGGCTCTAGGTGTTTCGAAGAAAAATAAGAGGGCATGGGACCCCAAGAGTAACATTGATTACCTTGACCCAACCAACATGAAAATTGTTAAGCGATTATTCATGAAATATTTTTTATACCATCCACCTTGATATATTCAAGAAAGGTCTAGTTAAGGACCTAAAACATGTACTAATGAATAATTTTGTTTAAGTTTTGTAGGTTAATAGTGAGAAGCCTTTGCTTGGAGGAGACACAAATCAAATATTCTAAAGCTTCAAGTGTTGAAGGAGTTTTCTAATCCTTTATTTGCTTTTGTTTCCTTTATCACATAATGGGGACAATATGCATGTTAAGTTTGGGGGTGAGAAACTTTCATTTCTCTTATTAGATTATAGTTAGTTTATGTTACTTTTAATTAGTAGTATTATGGTAAAAGTGACTATTTATGACTATCTTGGTGTTGGTGAATTGTATGTGAAATGAATTTAATAGGAATTCAGTGATGATTTTTGGTTGGCATGCATTAGACTTGAATTGAAATATGGTAGTTATAAACATGTGTATTCATTGAGGTATATATGGCTAATATTTGTTAGATTTGAAATGCTCCATTCTATATGCAAACGTCATAATCAATCATAAATTTTATGTGCTTAATGACCTATGTATGCTTAGATAACTATAAACATGTGGGCTAAATATATATAAATTAGGATTACTATGACCATAGATATGTGGGTAGTAATTATTTGAGTAGAATTTGGTTAATAATCCAAACGTTTTATTTTAATATTAGAGAGTTTTGTAAAGTCATGAGATTAAAATGAGGGAAGTTGAATTTTCAAAGTTTTCTTCATTATGTAGTAAAACTATTTTTGTTTCTTTAATTAGTTTAGTTTCTTTATTTTAATTTGATTCTCATTTTCGATAGTTCAAATAGAAAGGAAAAGTATATATTATGGTACTTAGTTCTAAAACACGCTTTAACAAATTTCTCGTGAGTACCACAACTCTATTCTTAAAAATATTTGTCACTTGTATACAACCCATACACTTACAAATTTCATGTTAAAATCCCAAAACAGCAAGACTTACACTAATTTTTTTTTTTTTTTTTATGAAAATAGTTAGAAGGGATCTAAAGATAAACTACTTCATTTTCTTACTAATTTTGGTCAAAATTTTTTATTAACAATTTTTTTTTTCAATCTCCTCTTTGTCGTACAAGAGTTCGGTCCTTATTTGTTGGTTTGAGTTTGACTTGAAGTATGGTCTATAATTGTTCTATTTATTGAATCTCTATTTGTATCTTATGTAGTAAATTTATTTAGTTGTTAGAATGTTTATATATGGTTAGACTAATTCTTTCTTTGAACTGCTTTTTAGAGTGAAATTTAATCTCTTTAATATAGTATAAGTGCAAAGTTGTTGCAAGTAATGTAAGAATTGGACTCAGGCCTACGCTACGCATAAAAATGAGCATTGAGTTTATATTTATATCCTACATCGCCAATTTTTTTAATTGTTACAATATTTATATATGGTTAAATCACTCTACTCTTTTAAACCAACATCTAGGAGTGAGATATGTTCTATTTAGCACTGTTAATAGTGTCTTCAAAAATATTTTGTCAGTACCCCTTGTACTAGTTTAGGAGAAACGTTGATAAAAGAAAATTAGGGGCTCCAGATGGGTAAAGTCACATTCTAACAAACAAACAAAAAAAAAAAAAAGCATTTAAAGGCAAGGAGCTTGTACATTCCAAATTACCAACAAACTCTCTCTCTCACAATTGCAAGAAATGGGTTCAAAAATAGCAATTGGGTCAGTTGCATTGATATTGGTGCTGGTCCTAATAATGGGTTCAGTTACCTCAAATTTGGACCAGGATAGGACAGAATGTGCAGACAAACTAGTAGGATTAGCAAGTTGTTTGCCTTATGTTGGTGGTGATACTGATGCCAAAACTCCAACATTAGATTGTTGCTCTGGACTCAAACAAGTTGTTCAAAAGAGCATGAAATGCCTCTGTGTCTTAATCCAAGACCGAAATGATCCCAATCTTGGCCTCAAGATTAATGCTTCTCTTGCTTTACAGCTCCCTAATGCTTGTCATGCTCCAATTAATAATTGTATTGGTTAGTCATCACTTATCACCAACTTTTTATTTTATTTTTTCTAATACTTTCCTCGGTTTCTCTACATCATTTTTACCAACTTTGTTCAGATCTTCTTCACTTGGCACCTGATTCGCCTGATGCTAAGGTATTTGACGAATTTACAAATAGTACACCAAAGAACAATAATGCCCCAGTTGTTAATGGTAATTACTGTTTAGTTTTCTTGTCTATCTGATTTTACTGATTTTTGTTGCCTTAACAAAAACATTTATTAATTTTTATTATTATTATCATCATAAAGGAAATTCTGCAAGTGAAGGAACAAGTGCTGCAGTTAAAAGTGATGCTGGGGCTAAAGGAAAGAGATTGCAGGAAATAGAGATGGTTTTGGGGATCTTACTACTGTTTTTCACTTCCCATCTGGTTTTTTAAGTTTGATCATGTGATTTCAATCTCTATCTGTTTTTGCTCAACTTGTTTATTATTATTTTTTTTTATTGTTTTTTATTTCATCTTTGTATACTTTAATTTGCAACTTGCAAGATAAGACAATCTTAATCCCCTCTCACTCACATGATTTTCCAAGCTTTACATCTATTTTTCTCTGAAAATTTCTCTGTATACATGGTACTTTTGCTTTTTAAAATGGCACATTCAGATTTTAAATGAGATTCAGGATCAGAAAAGAGAAAATACAAACGGATCGCATCAAAGAAACAAAGGTCCAGACCCAATTAATAAAAATTCTAATATTTTTTATAAGGAGTGAAAGACTTATTTAGTATAAATTTTATATAATGTATTAAGCAATATGAGATACCTATTCTTTAAAAGGTTAATTTTTAAGATAATTAAGTTTCATAATTACTTATAAACTTTATATTATAATCATGTTTAAGCAATTTAAATAATACCTCTAACATTTAGTATTAAAATTATGCTTTAATTTGAAATAAAGATTTCAAATTAAAAAATTGAATATTTTTGCCCCTAATTTATTATATTTCATCAAATAAGGCACAATTAGAAGTCGGAGGCTAAAGTGTGACTAATATATCATATTTAAGTTTTAAGTTAATTTTTGAAATCTAAGTGTAATAAATAATAAGTTTTTAGGCAAAAGTGTAATTAATATCAAGACATTCATAACAAAGTTTAATGAATAGAATTTAAGTGTAATGTTTAATAATTTTGAAAATATAAACTTTTTTTATTTGCAATATTTTTATCAATTGAGATATAATTTATAAAAAAATGCAATTATTCGCCCTTTACATAATGTGGTGATAGATATTGAGAAGTACATGAGTAGTTGGCAATTTTGTAGACAAATACAATCTATGTAATGTTTAGATTTTAGGAATGACGCGACATCGCTCTTGTTTGATTCAAGTATTTTCAAGTTGCACCATTTTCAAAGCCTTAAAAGCTCTTCATTTTAAAGTAAAAATAATCCCTTTCACATGCACTTTACATAGGCTTTTATTTGACTAATTTATGATGTTATGAATGATATTTATAAGCCTCTTTAATTAAGACGGATCGATCCAAGTATAGATCGATTCCACAATGATCCCATACAGATCCACCCCCTCGCTGCATAAAATTGAACGCCCAGTTTTAATTTGGATCGATCCACATATTAACAAATCGATCCCCCTATAGTTGGATCTATCCCATTTCGATCATCAACCGATCGTGTACAATCTGTGCAATTTATTTTGGAGGTTTGGAGAGACAGATCGATCCCCTTATGAGTTGGATCAATCCTTTTATGTCTTGGATCGATCCAAAGTCTCGCTGGCGTAACTTTTTTTATTGACAAATCGATCCCCCTCTAGGACAGATCGATCCTGTCGAGAGGAACTAGGTTTTTTCTCACACATTTTTTCCTAGTCCGCTCCTAATTGCCAATAATATTTTAACACATCATCAAGTGACGTATTCATGATTAGGTTTTCATAAAACGATATGATGTATCCTTGTTTGCATAAATTAGTCAAAGCTTAGGCACGTATTCATGATTAGGTTTTCATAAAATGATATACGTGCCTAAGCTTTGACTAATTTATGCTTGCTAATTTTCTGATTTATGTTTTTAGGCTTAGCTTAATATTCTCATCTATGCTAATACATACTTGATTTTGTATGATCATGCTACTCTAGATCTAAGACTATTTATTTCATATATTTATGTTCATATAGGTTCTTCTTGCTTAGGTTCTTTCTTGACTGATCATTAATATTTAAAGAAGTTATTTTAATTGAACCTGTGCTTAATTACTTGTTCTAGGATTTGCTAGAGATTTGATTTATTTGATACATGTTTTGAATCTTCTAGGTAGGATTATTCTTTATCAAATTCCTTCTAGGACACACCATGCATCTATGCTATTTGTGCCAACTTTTCAGGTGTTAAGGTTGACGTGTCAGGTATTTCGTGTGACTCGAGTTTACTGAAGCGTCGGTCCAGATCCGTTCGTACCAACCTTGAGGAGACTATGAAGATAGAGTAGGGACTCATAAGTAAAGTACATTGGGGCTTTATCTGTGAAGGGTAGTTTAAGACCTGGCTTTGTACTTGAACATTAAATTTTCATAGTGGATATATAGGTGGACCGGTAGTTTTCCTCTTAGGCCATTTGTGTGGCCTAGGTTGTTTCTACTTAAAAATCTTGTGTGTTATTTTATATTTTTGCACTTTATTTTTACACATGATTGTTTGTTTGGCCATTGTGTTTAAGTCACATAATTAAAAGTTTGATAAAATTGAAAATAACCTATTCACCCCCCTTTAGGTATATTTGGTCCTTAACTTATAACTTACAATTGGTATCAGAGCCTACACTAGACACACTTAGTGATTTGATTCATAAAAACACACACATGGAGCAAATGAAGGAAGGTGGGTCATCTGTTAGACCCCCGCTCTTTGATAGGTATAATTACTCTTACTGGAAGCCTCGCATGCAAGCCTTTCTCTGACAAGATGAAAAAGTTTGGTACTCTATTCTTGATGGCTGGGAACCACCTTCGGTAACGAAAGATAGTGTAACAACCATAAAGAAAAAAAAGGAGTGGACCCGTGAAGAAAGCGTCCTTAGTGGATCAAATCAAAAAGGTCTAAACTCGATTTTTGTTGCTGTGTCGATGGATGAATTTCGTCGCATCTCACATTGTGAGTTTGCCCAGAGTGCTTGGGATGCTCTCATGTTAACACACGAGGGTACCTCCTAGGTGAAAGAAACAAAACTTAGAATGCTCACCACTCAATTTGAATCTCTTAAAATGGGAGAAAGTGAGACCTTTAATGAATTCTATGCTAGATTCTGCGATATTTCTAATGCTTGTTCGAATCTTGGAGAAAAATTGAATAGGCAAAGCTAGTCAGGAAACTTCTTAGTTCTTAAATCAAACAATTCAGGATGAAGGTAACTGCAATAGAGGAGAGAAAAAATGTTGATACATTAAAATTTGATGATCTAGTCGAGTCAATTCAAACTTATGAACTGTCCCTTGAACCACCAAGAAAGAACAAGAGCATGGCCTTCAAAAGTACAAAAAAGGAATTCTCAAATAGTGACAATGATATGGATGAGAAGGAGCTACTATTATTTGGCATAAAACTCAAGAAACTTCTTATCAAAAGAAAAGAAATAAAAACCCGAAGTTCTAAAGGTAAGAAAACTAATCTCACTGATTCTCAATGTTATACATGTGGTGGTTTTGGTCATTTTGCAGCTGATTGTGGAAATAAGAACAAAAATAGAAGAACACTTAATGAGTCAGAAAGTGACAGTGAAACTACTAGTGACTCAGATGATGGTGAGACCAACCTTCTTCCACTTACTACAAGAGTTGGTGGACATTTAAGTGAGTCTGACAATTGTTGGGAGATAGATCAAGTTTGAGAGAGAGAATCTGGAAAGCAATAATGAAGTGTTTAATGCTTCTAGCTCAATGGCCTTTATTAGATATTTATAAGTATTACACTTTTGATGGGGGTACATTTGTAATCTATATTGGAAAACATATTTAACAAGAAATGTTACAACAATAAGACCAATTTCAAGATTTGATCGCCTGTTCTCCAGTTTAGTTGCCCAATCCAGAACCGAACTAAAGGACTTTACTAAGGTTTCACATAATGGCCTTTAGGCCGGTAGATTGAAGGTAAGTTACAACCACTAGGTTGGTGTCTGAATAGCAAGTCCCCCACTCTTGTAGTTCAACCTTGTACGAACTGGAAGAGTAGTGAAAAGATCTCTCGAGATGTTTTTCAAACTTAGAGGGCAGCGAAAGGTTTCTCGTAACATTTTTTGAACTTGGAGGGCATCGAAAGGTCACTCTTAATGTTTCGCTATTTGACCCTTCGTATTTTTAATGCCACGTGTTAGATGGGTACTGGGATGCCTTCACTATATAAGGACGATAGTTCAGAGAGGTCTTTTTCTACCTTTCAAACTTTCTTCTTCGTGAGCTATTTCTTTGCTTGTGATACTTCTCCATGAAAAATTCTCAGTTGACCCAATATTTGTAATTCTTGTTCGTGACTTATTCCTTTAGAGCGCTATTTTCTGTACATTTTTCTTTTAAAGTCAACCTAAACTCAGGCTCTTTTCCTTTCAGGTCGGTATCTTCTCAACGTCTACTTTCGTTTACTATATACATAGGTAGTGCTCTTATTTCTATGACCTGATTTTTCTTTTTATAGCATTAGGTCGCTCTTTTTTATAGTTTGTTTTAGCATGGCTGATAAGGGAATAAAACCACTCGTAGAGGTATTGGCTAGCACTTCAACAGTAGGAGAAGATATTCAGTTATCGAGTTCATCCAGGTCTCCTTCTGATTCTAATTTGACAACAGATTCTTCCAAGATGCCCTCAGATCCTCAGGAGGTTACAGTGGCTGTTCCTCCCCCGAAAATGTCAGGCTTTGCAATTAGAATACCAGTTGGGATGACTTTATAGTCCCTAAGTCTTGGCAAAAGAAGACAAGAGTCGGTAAAGGCAAGGGGAAACCTACTCATAGGACAAAAGGATGGCAGTCCTAGCCCAAACCTTGTGAGTACTCCCTAGAGGATGAACTTCGGCTCCGAACTGCATTTGATATTCCTGAAAGGGTGTACATAAAAATTCCCAATCAAGGAACAGTAGACAGTGACCAACCGCCCCCTGGGTGGACTATTTTTCATGAGAAACCACTGATGTTCAGGCTGAGGTTTTCACTACCCGACTTTATTAGGGATTTCTTAAGACAAACACAGATATCACTCGACCAGATTCTTCCCAACAGTTGGAAATACTTGATGTGTATAATAGTGTTGTGTAGGGAGGTTGGGATCCAGATAGGAATGCCAAAGGTTAACGATATGCTCTAAAGCAGAGCCTATCCAACGTTCAGCGTGTATATATATCTGTCAAACAGGACCGAGGCATAAATGTTATGTTACCATAAAATGAAAGAGATTGGAAGCAGTTCTTTTTTATGTTTCTAGTCAATGGGAGTTTAAGGAGGAAAGGAATGTAATTTTCTTGGCTTGGTTGAATATCAAGAACATGCAAAAACATGTAGGTTTCTACCTAGTCATGCTGAATGAGTGAGCCAAAGCTCGTTTGGTGCAACTCCAAGGGTGTATGCACAAACAAACCTCGTGGAAAAAAGTTCTATCAACCCAGCAATTAATAGCAATGGGTTTATTAAGGCCTGGTGCCAAACTGCTTGTCATGAGAATAAAACAAACTAAACAGTCTCGTAAAAGAAAAAGGTCGGTCACCAAGTTTGGTTCGAACTTTGAGTTGGTAAATGAAGGTGCTCGATGCACACTATAAAATTGTTCTATTTATAGTGTTTATTTTGAATGATTTACCGTTTGCTCATCCTTCTCTTTTCTTGCTGTTTTTTTTTGTGCAGAGATGGACCCAAATGAGATCAATGCTAGGCCTCTATTCAGTGATTTTCGAGTGTCGGTGCAGGAGACCTCGTCATCACAAGGTCTAAAGAAAAGGAGGATTGCACCGAGGAAGATGATCTGAGCTCCTACCCCTCCTTCCCAAGTCACTACCAACGATGACAACCCTGGTTTGCATATATTGCCTCTATTTACAACCCTTGAACCCCCAAGACATGACAAGGGGAAATCCTTACAGGTCGTCGACCATGGCTCAAGTGTAGCTGAGCCCGTAATTGCAAATCCAGCAGCCATGGATGAGTTCATTCGGATGTTACAGACCGGACTAGATAAAGATGTGCTGAACGACCTTTACAAAGAGGTCGACTCTCTAACACTAGCTAACCGAAAACTTGTCGAGGTATGAGTGCCCGTTGTTTATTTTTGTTTGTGGATTAATTTGTGTGCTCGTACAGTTGATGGTACTGATCTGGTATTTCAAGGTTCGGCAGTTGGAGAAGATGAAGAAGGAGTTTAAAGCCAAAAAATTAGGCTACCGAGCAGCATTGTCGAAGGTTTCTTCTTTGAACGTGAAGAATTTGGTGCTTCCAAAGAAGGAACAGGCCACGAACAGAGCTTATGAAGAGATTGAGGCAGAGTTGCAATCATTCAAAGAAGAACTTGCGAAGGAAAGCACCGCTCGAGCTAAGGTCCAGGATGACCTAGAGCGAGTGAAGGCAAACAATATGAAGTTTGCCCAGTTGGGATACAATAAAGCCATGGAGGCTTTCAAGGAGAAGGCCGAGGACAAGGGCAAACTGGAAGAATGCAATAGTATTCTTGAAATTGTTTCAGCCACATCAGACTGAGGCCAAACTTTCATGGAAGACGAGGCAGGAGAGGCCAGTGAATAAGAGGAAGAGGTAGAACAAGAGCTCGGTAAGTGTAAAAGTACCGGCGACATCGGAACAGGATTTTATGAATTGAAATATGTAATGAATAGGCCGAACTGTATTTATATTTTGAATTTAAAAAAAAAGTTTTTGGAAATGATTGATGTCATGATTTATTTGAATATGTTAATCGTGTGCATTTTGTTGTGTAGTACCTTGAGTGGTACAAGTGTAAGAAAACAGTTCACAAATGTGGGATATAAAAAGGAAGGTGAGGGACTTTGTAATTGTGCATGCAATGTGAGTGTATAACAGGTGACTAAAAACAATGTCTTCTAATTGAGTTTTTAGAATCAAAGTCTATGCTTTAAAAAAGGAAAACTTGACACAAAATGAGCAAATTTGTCGGTTAAAACGCGATAACAATCGGTTGCTCAAAAATAACATAACTCTTGTGATGCATCAAAAATAATGTACCTAAAATGAGGGGAAGATGTGTTCCTTGACATCATGCAGTCAACCTTAGAGTTGGAAAAAATATTGGAAGAAGGCGTATCGATGGGTGAGGCCATTCGTCAATCCTTGCTACATTACGTGAATGTCATGCAAGCTAAATTGTACCCATTAGTCTGACAAGAACCATCAAATAGGAATTTTGGTAGATCATTAAAATGGTTGAGTAGCATGTGAATGGTTTAAGAATTTTACTCATGTATTCATGCGGTTAGAAACCGTATAAGAATAACTTGTGAGGTTACTCTGCCATTTGTAATGTTGCATGAAGAGAGATAAATATATATTATATTCTTATTATTATTACTCCGCTATTTTTTGTGGTCTAATCATAAATCTTCATCGACCTGGAGCTGGACAATGCCAGCCTCTCGTGGTAGGAAGGGTGGGCCCAAGCGCTCTGTCTAGCTGCTTTTTAGCACAGGCGATCAACCCGCACAACCTAATTGTAAATCCTCATCGACCAGGGGCTAAACAATGCCAGCCTCTCGTGATGTGAAGGGTGAGCCCAAGCGCTCTGCCTGGCTACTTTTAAGAACAGGCGATCAACTCGAGCGACCTAATTGTAAATCCTCATCGGCCCGGAGCTGGACAATGCTAGCCTCTTGTGACTCGAAGGGTGGGTCCGAGCACTCTGCCTGGTTGCTTTTTAGCACAGGAAATCAACTCGCATGGCCTAATTGTAAATCCTCATAGGCATAGAGCTGGACAATGACAGCCACTCGTGACGCGAAGCATGGGCCCAAGCTCTCTGCCTAGCTACTTTTTAGCATAGGCGATCAACTCGCATAGCCTAACTCTAAATCCTTTGAATAAAAGAAGATGATGTGTTTTGGCACACAAATGTACGTACATTAGTTACATAGACGTTAAATGACTTACATAACTGTCGGCATAGAAACATTATTTTCATTATAAAATGCTGGCTACGAGTCATGCTTTTAAATTACATAAAAGGAAAACTAGAAATAATACTTCTTCAGATGTTTAGCATTCCAACTTTCAGATTCCACTTCACCTGTAGGACATTTAAGAAAAAAAGCACCACCAGGTGTGATGTCTTCGATTTCGTATGGGCCTTCCTAAATTGCCCCTAATTTATCGACCTTCCATTCCTTGTGACTAGGGAGGACTCTCCGTAAGACCCAGTCTTTTACTACAAACATTTTGAACCAAAATGCTTTGTCATAAAAGGTGGCAACTTTTTACTTGTTATCTGCTATTAGTAACATAGCTTTTCTTTGATGTTTCTCAAATAATACCAAATCTAGCATTCACTCCGAACTGTTTTTCTCTTCATTAATACCGGACCGAGGTGTGGGGAAGATAACTTTTGTGGGTATTAATTCTTTTGTCCCATAGACCAAGGAAAATGGTGACTCTTTTGTTACCTCTTGGGACTAGTTCGAAAATTCTTCTACCCATTTTCCTTTCGACGACACGAGCTTTTTCTTCAAAAGAGTGAGTATTAACTTATTAGAGGCCTCTGCTTGAGGCTTGTGGATAATAGGGTGATGAGTGGTTGAGCTTTATTTCGTACTTCAGAGCAAATTCTTTTACGTTTTTTTTGACAAATTGTTTCCCGTTATCGGTAACTAGCTCTCGAGGAAGACTGGACTGGATAATTATGGATTTCTAAAGGAAGTTGATGATTTTAGTCTCACAAATTTGACTTAAGGCTTCTGCCTCAATCCATTTAGTAACATAGTCTGTGGCAACCATTAGAAACTTTTTCTATTCGATTGCTTGTGGTAAGGGTCCGACAATATCCGATCCCCATTTGTAGAAAGGCCACGGACTTATGACTCTGGTCATATGAGTCGCTGTGGTGTGTGTAAGCGGGCCAAAATGCTTTCATTTGTCGCAACATTGAGAAAACTTTGCACAGTCAGCCAACATAGTCGGCCAATAGTATCCTTGTCTCATTATCCTTTGTGACAACTTACAACCCTTGGAATGCGACCCGCATTCTCCTTCATGTGCTTCTTTGAGTATTTGTACTGTAGATAGTTTGTTGACACATAATAGTCCAGGACCCGTGGGATTTTTCTTATACCACAACCTATGTCATACAAAATAATTAACACTCTTAACAACAATTGCTCGACTTTTCTTTTTTTCAGTCGGGAGAGATTTATCGGTCAAATACCTCAAAAGGGGGGTAAACTAGGTCTCGTTGTCTTGCTCGACTTCACTAACAACTTTGACAGCTTCAACTGGGCTGGCCTCGAATAGTATGGTAACATTGATGACTCTACTTTCGCACGTATTGTGTACGAAAGCTAGAGTTGCTAGTGCGTTGGCATGATTATTGCTACTTCTAGATACTTTCTTGATCTGTATTTCTTCAAGATCCCGACATTCTAATTTTAATCTTTCGAGGTACCTCTTCATCTTGTCATCTTTGGCTTCGAACGAGCTTGAGAATTGATTAACAATGATTCTTGAGTCACTAAGTAAGTCCATTTTTCTAGCACCAAGCTTTTTAGTGATCATAATACCAAAAATGGTGGGCTCATACTCAGCCACATTATTGGTAACCTAAAATGCTATTCTAACAGAGTATTCATAAATATTTCCTTCTAGATCGATAATGAAAATTCTAATGCCTGATCCTTTAAAGTTATTGGCCCCTTCAACACAGGCGCACCATTTACCGAAAATACTTTCTTGGTGATTCTCATTGATCTTGGACCTCTATGGTTTTTTTGGGCTCTCGATAAACTCAGCTACAAATTCTACGACTGCTTAAGCTTTCATAGATGTTCAGGGCCAAAATTTGATGTCGAATTCTCCTAATTTGATAGATATGCTAGCTAATCTTCCAACTATATCAGGCCTAGAGAGCACACTTTCTAAGGACAGGAGGTAAAGAAAATGATAGTGTAGGCTCTAAAATAGATCTGCAGCTTCTTTGTTGATACCTTGAGCGCAAAAGCCAATTTCTCTAACATTAGATACTTTCTTTGTGCTTCAATCAGAATTTGGCTCACATAATACATGGGGTGTTGTGTACTTTCACGCTCGACCAGGAGAACAGCGTTGATAGTTTGTGGTGTGACTGCTAGTTAGAGGTACAAAATCTCATTTTCTAATGGGCTCATAAGGATCGGTGAACACCTAAGGTAATCCTTGATCTTCGTGAATGCCAGATCACATTCTTTGTTCCAAAATGAGGTGGTGTTTTTTCTTAAAAGTTTCAAAAATGGCATGCATTTGTCTATACATCTTGAGATGAAACAATTAAGGGCCGTAATCCTCCCACTAAGTTATTGGATTCCTTTCATATTCGTGGGTGATTTCATGTCGAGCAATGCCTTTATTTTGTTAGTATTGGCTGCAATTCCCCGGGCTGATAACAGATATCCTAAGATCCTTCCATCATTGACCCCAAAAGTGCATTTTCTCGATTTCAACTTCATCCCATATCACCTCATAATACTGAATGCCTCTTCTAGGTCTTGATGTGTTCATTCTTATACATCGTTTTGACCACCATATCATCAACATATACTTTCATGTTCTTTTCGAGCATGGGCTTGAACATATCATTTACCATGCACTGGTATGTCGTACCTTCATTTTTTAGACCAAAAGGCATTCTGTTATAGCAAAAAGTACCTACCTCTGTGATGGAGGATGTTTTTTCTTCTTCCTCTTTGTCCATATGAATTTGATGGTAGAGCAGATATGCATCAAAGAAGCTCATCAAACTTTAGCCCTAGGTAGCATCAACCAATTGATTTATACTTGGTAATGGATAGCAATCCTTCGAACATGCGTCATTCAGGTCGGTGAACGCGACACACATTCTTGGCTCTCCATTAGACTTTTTGACAAGGACGACATTCGAGAGCCAAGTGAGGTAATGCACCTTCGTGCGAAGCAAAGTATCGACTTGTGCTTTAATGACCTCGTTCTTTTCTCTGGGAAACTTTCTCTTCTTTTGTTGGATGAGTTTCCTTTTGGGATCAACATTTAACCAATGGGTGATGAATCCACGATTTATTTCGAGCATGTCTTTTAGTTTCCAAGGAAAGATGTCAATATTACTTCTTCAGAAGGAGACGATGTCGTATTTGTATTCTTCCAGTAGATCGGCACTCACCCTTAACATTCGGTCACTCCCTTCTTCTAGAGGGATTAACTCAACTTTGTCAAAATTGATGACCTCGACTCGGTTACCATGTTTCTTAGACCAGTTAACTAGATTATTCTATAGTTGCTATTTGGTCTAAATTCCTTTCATTGTTGCATTGTAACAACTTCGAGTGCTACAACTAAAAGATTGCAATACCCAAGTGTAGGTTGTCTCAAGTAATAAAACTCGGGAGTCCGAGTGTCGATCCTCAAGGAATTGGAAGGAACTGTATTAGATCAATAGAAATATGCAATGTTAATTATTTGACAATAAACAAAGTTTCAGTAAACGAAAGCACTAGAGCTTCTAGGATCCTCTTTGACAAACTTGTAATTAATGTTCTCCATTCACAATATAACTCAATTAAGAATCATCTAGGAAGTGATCTTAATTGGAAGATGGAGAGGTTATTGCATGACTATATTAAAAAGATAACCCATTCTTAACTATAATATGTAATAAAACCTATGAACTTGAAATGTTGAGATAGTCTAAGCATTCAATGTACCATGCAGAATGTTAACAATGAATCAAAGTCTCAAACAAACCAAATACAATTTTAGTACATATGATTTAATTAATTGAAGGATTTCATTGAAGAACAAAAGAAGAAAGGGAAAATAACAAAACTAACACCCCCTAAAAATTATAATAACAAAACTAGCACCCCTGTGTTCAATTAAAATTGAACGACGATAATTTAGACTCGTTCAATATTGAACGTTCAATATTATCCGTTCAATTAGAATTGAATGACGACAATTAGACCTATTTAATATTGAACGTTCAATATTTTACGTTCAAATTGAATATTGAACGTTCAATATTAAACGTTCAATTTTAATTGAACACAGGGGTGCTAGTTTTGTTATTATAATTTTTAGGGGGTGCTATTTTTGGTAATTTCCCAAGAAGAAATGAAGAACAACATTACAAATTTATCAAAGTATCACCCTTAGCTCTAACTAAGGTTCTAGCAAGACATATTGTAAATTACACACAATAAAACTAAAAATGAACAAGACAATATGAAACTCTCAAATTCTAGCTTCCCTACTCTGGTTTGTTGTGTAAATGCCTTCCTTTTATAGGCAATAAAAACGAGCATATGCTAGTGTGAATGTGAGTTGTCATTGTGGGCTAATGATTCAATTAAGCATCTCCATGTCGGCCATTTTATGCTTTTTTCACTCCGAACTGGATAATATGGTCAACATGAACGTTGTAGAGCATCAAGTTAGCTTTACAACTCATTTTGAATCATATCATTCCAACATCTACAGCTCAAGATATGATTATTTTACTGAACCATGTGCAGTGATGGAGTTGTAATGATTCAATTAAGCATCTTAATGTCGGCCATTGCCTGCTTTTCTAAACTCCGATTTGGTCAACATGGTCAACATGAAAATTGTAGATAATTAAGTTATTGTTACAACGCAACTTGAATCAGATCATTTCAACATCTACAACTCAAGATATGAGTATTTTACTGAACCATGTGCAGTGGTGGCTGAAAACGCATTTTTCATGCAAGTTGCTTGAATGGTCAATACACGTCAAGTTGAATGCACCTAAATTCATTCATAATAAATATAAGTCTCTCATATCATATTAAATCAACATTTATTCGTATAGATATATTTAATTAAAATAATGTGATGAGACTTCTTAATTGGTGCATAAGATAGCTTAATTAACAAAATAATATGTATAAATGTCTATGAAAATATATGTAAGTAATGCAATTTTGGACATTTATCACACCCCCCAACTAACATTTTGCTAGTCCCTAGCAATCTTTGTGATGGTCAATAAAGAGTTTTAAATTCAACTTAATCTTTGGCATAAACTTAGTTGAGTGAAAAAAATTTCTTCCAAATCAAGTTATTAAAACTAGCAAAGGATTAGAAAAATAACATATGCATATTAACTAGGAG
This sequence comes from Elaeagnus macrophylla, assembly GCA_029378325.1. Taxonomy (NCBI): domain Eukaryota; kingdom Viridiplantae; phylum Streptophyta; class Magnoliopsida; order Rosales; family Elaeagnaceae; genus Elaeagnus; species Elaeagnus macrophylla. The sequence continues at coordinate 44,688,801 of CM055641.1, read as the reverse complement.
AGCACATTCAATGTTATTAATTTATACAAAAAACACTTGTTATTAAAGCTAAATAAAATTTATCATTGCTTAGAAATAACATGTCTAAAGGTATTTCAAATAGGATCGGTAAGTTTGACATTAGAAAATGGTTATAGAAGAATAAATGAGATAATGTCTCTTACCATACTAAAATAATAAACTGGAATAAGAATGAAATGATAGCAAGATTTGTTTACGCACAAGAAAAATGGAAGAGTGGTTTGAAAGAATGTGATGTGATATGAAATTGTAAAACTTGTACCTCTTTATTTTCTTTACTTTTTTTTTTATATTTTTTTTTTATATTTTTTTTTTATCATTACTATTTTTTTTTATGTGTTATGAAACATAAAACAATACTAGTATTTATTTCAAACTATAGTTCTCTTAGATTCAAAAAGAAGCTTTGATTGGGATGTAACCATAGCTAACAAAATAACAATCAATATAAATAGAGGCTTCTTCTTCTTTTTTTTCTTTTCTCTTTTTTTTTTTTTCAATTTTTTTTTCAATTATAATAAGGCTCTGGCTCAATTGTCTTTCCAAAGGAAATAATTTGAATGTTGGCTACCAAAGCTCAAATGGTTCAAGAATTGTTTCCCAATTATTTTCTTGAGAACTTGAATAGTTATTCATATCTACTAGCAGTTAGAGTTTCAATAAACACTTCTCTTTTTTTTTTTTTTTTTTTTTTTGAGGTATTGGTTACTTAAGATCATAGATTATCATCACATATATAACAGAAATAAATGAGTTGTAAGAATGGTAGGGAAATAAATGTTCACTCTAAGAAAAATTGAAAGGCTCAAACACTCACTTGAAAATTTATTCAACTTGACATGAAATTTATCAAATAATATATTTCATTTTTGCTTTTCAAACTTGTACCTTCATATTCATCAACAACTATGACATGCTATCATAAGAAAAAGTGCATCAGTTAGTCTTAGAGACCAATCTTTACGATTTGGATTTACTGTTTTTTCCAAAATATGTTTTATTTCTCTGTTTGCAAGTTCAGCTTGTCCACTTGTTTGTGGGTGATAAGGGGTTGACACTTTGTGTGTAATTCCATATTTTTTCATCAATGCCTCAAAAGGTCTATTACAAAAATGTAAACCCCCATCACTGATAATGGCTCGAGGTATTCCAAATCTTGATAAAATATTTTCTTTTAAAAATTTCAAAACAATTTTATGGTCATTAGTTCTACAGGAAATTGCCTCAATCCATTTGGAAACATAATCAACTGCCACTAAGATATATACATAACTGAAAGAAGAGGGAAATGGACCCATGAAGTCAATGCCCCAGCAATCAAAAATTTCAATGGTTAAAATAGGGTGCAATGGCATCATGTTTCTACGAGTTATTCCTCCCAACTTTTGACAACGATCACAAGATTTGCAAAATTCATATGTATCTTTAAAAAGAGTTGGCCAATAAAATCCACACTGCAAGATTTTTGCAGAGGTTTTTGTCGATGAAAAATGGCCACCACATGCTTGAGAATGACAAAAGGAGATTACATTATGAAATTCCTCATCAGGCACACATCTTCTTATGATTTGATCTGAACAATATTTGAAGAGATAAGGGTCATCCCAATAGAATTTTTTTACCTCACATAAGAATTTCTTCTTGTCTTGTGTACTCCAATGTGATGGAATTTTTCCTGTGACAAGAAAATTAGCAATATCAGCAAACCAAGGTAATTTAGAGATATTAAAAAGTTGTTCATCTGGAAAAGTGTCCTTGATTGGTGTGGCTACAATTGGTTCATCAAACACAAGTCTTGATAAGTGATCTGCCACCACATTATCTACTCCTTTCTTGTCTTGAATGGTGAGATCAAATTCTTGGAGTAAGAGAATCCACCTAATGAGTCTAGGTTTGGCATCTTTCTTTGACAAAAGATATTTCAAAGCTGCATGATCACTAAAGATAACAATTGGTGAGCCAACAAGATAAGATCTAAATTTATCTAATGCAAATACCACTGCAAGTAGTTCCTTCTCAGTAGTGGAATAATTCATTTGTGCACTATTCAAGGTTCTACTTGCATATGAAATTACAAAAGGCTTCTTATCCTTTCTTTGACCTAACACAGCTCCAACAGCAAAATCACTTGCATCACACATAATCTCAAAAGGTAAAGACCAATCAGGAGGTTGCATAATTGGAGAAGAAGTAAGCATGGATTTAAAAGTCACAAATGCTTCTTGGCACTTATCAGTCCACTCAAAAGAAGTTTCTTTTACTAAGAGATTACACAATGGTCTAGATATAACACTAAAGTTTTTGATAAATCTCCTGTAAAATCCAGCGTGCCCTAAAAATGATCTCACATCTTTAACACACTTAGGAGTGGGAAGGTTTGCAATTAATTCAATCTTAGATTTATCAACTTCAATTCCTTTAGATGAAACTATATGACCAAGAACAATACCATGATTCACCATAAAATGACATTTCTCCCAATTGAGCACAAGATTATTTTCTTCACATCTAATTAAAACTTTCTCCAAATTTGATAAACAATCATCAAATGAATCACCAAAAACAGAAAAATCATCCATGAAAACTTCAAGATAATGTTCAATCATATCACTAAAAATACTAAGCATGCATCTTTGAAATGTAGCTGGTGCATTACATAATCCAAATGGCATCCTACGGTAAGCAAATGTACCAAAAGGACATGTGAAAGTTGTCTTTTCTTGATCTTCAAATGCAATTACAATTTGGTTATATCCAGAATACCCATCAAGGAAACAATAAAATTCATGTCCAGCCACTCTTTCTAGAATTTGATCCAAAAAAGGTAAAGGAAAATGATCTTTCCTAGTCATTGAGTTAAGTTTCCTATAGTCAATGCACATGCGCCAACCAAAGATGGTTCTAGTTGGAATCAACTCATTATTTTCATTTTTGACTACAGTAACACCAGATTTCTTTGGAACAACTTGGGTAGGACTAACCCACTTACTATCAGAAATAGGATAAATAATTCCAGCATCTAAAAGTTTAAGAATTTCATTTCTTACCACATCTTTCATCTTAGGATTGAGCCTTCGTTGCATTTCTCTAGAGGGCTTAGAATTTTCCTCTAGATATATATTATGTGTGCAAATCAAGGGGCTAATTCCTTTTATGTCAGCTATGGTCCATCCTATTGAATTGTTGTGCAATAACAAAATTTCCAGTAACTTACTTTCTTGGGATTCATTCAGTTTAGAAGAAATTATTACAGGAAATGTGTTGTTTTCACCCAAGAAGGAATATTTGAGATCTGAAGGTAGTGTCTTTAGTTCTAAATTTGGATGTTGAACACTTGATGGTACAGGAGCATCTTTTCTTTGTGGTAAATCTTCAAATTTTTGCCTCCAGACACCTTTTTTTTGATCCTCAGAAAAATTCAACAAAGAAGACATGTTAGGAATTTCAAGCTTAGTATCATTACAGCTAGCTAAACTATCTTCCAAAATATCAAGAGAAGTAAAATGATCATACACAATTTCCTCAATCAAATCTATTTCATGCACATTGTCATTATCTTGAGGTTGTTTACAAATATTAAACACATTTAATTCCAATGTCATGTTTCCAAAAGAAAGTTTTAAAACACCATTTCTACAATTTATTAAGGCATTAGAAGTTGCAAGAAACGGTCTTCCTAAAATGACAGGAATTTGAAAATCAGTATTCAACACAGGATGTGTATCCAAAACAATGAAGTCAACAGGATAATAAAATTTGTCAATTTGAACTAACACATCTTTTACAATACCCCTTGGAATTTTAATAGAACGATCAGCAAGTTGAAGTGTTGTTGTTGTTGGCATAAGTTCGCCTAACCCTAGTTGGTCATACACATTATATGGCAACAAATTAACACTTGCACCTAAATCAAGTAAAGCACGTTCTATTTTAGTATTTCCAATAACACATGTGATTGTTGGACAACCAGGATCTTTGTATTTAATTGGGGTATTTTGTTGAATGATTGCACTCACATTTTCAGTCAAAAATGCTTTCTTTTGCACATTAAGTTTTCTCTTGACAGTGCACAAGTCTTTCAAAAATTTTGCATATGATGGAATTTGCTTAATTGCATCCAACAAAGGGATGTTGATTTTGACTTGCTTAAAAAGTTCAAAAATTTCAGAATTTTGATTCAACTTTTGAAGTGGCTGTAATCTTTGGGGGAATGGTGCAGGAATGGGATATTTTTCAACATCACAAGACTTAGACTTATCATCTTCATCAAGGTTTTTTAACTTTGGTGTTTCATTTGATTCTTGCTTCTTTGAAAAAATGGTTTTGTCAATAACTTTGCCACTACGAAGAGTAGAAATAGAATTGGCATTTTCAGGTGGTGTATCACAAGAACTAGAATCACTTACATGAAATTGACCTGAAGGATTTGGTTGAGGTTGAGCTGAAAATTTACCTTTTTCTTGAATGCGCAAAGAAGAGGTCAATGTTGAGAGTGTATTTTTGATCTCATTTAAGGCTTGTGAAGTTTGATTGTTTATGCTTGTTTGTCCTTGCATGAATGTTTGCAATGTTTCCTCAAGATTTTTTGACTTTGATTGTGTATGATATGGAGAAAAATTTGAATTCCCTTGAGAAGGCACAACATGAGCATTATTATCATTTTTCCAACTAAAATTGGGATGATTTCTCCATTCAGGATTATAAGTGTTAGAATAAGGAGAAGAAAATGGCTTTTTGAAAACATTCATAGCATTTGCTTGGTCATGTAACACTTCTTTGAAAACTGGAATATTTGGACAATTTGTTGTGGAATGTCCCATGACTTCACAAATGCTACAAATTTCATCATTTTGCATAGATTTGACTTCTTTAACTTTTCTTAATTCCATGGCTTCAACTTTTCTAGTTAAATTTGCAATCCTAGCATTCAAATCATCTTCTTGATTAAGGTGATATTTTCCTCCATTAGAACTAGAAATATTGGATATTATAGAATTTTCAAAAGTACTAGTTGTTTGCCAAGATTGAGAATTTTCTGCCAAATGATCTAAAAATTCAAAAGCTTCTTCAGGTTCTTTATCAAGAAATTCACCATTGCACATTGTTTCAACAAATTGTTTTGTTTCAGGTGCTAAACCTTCATAGAAAAAGCTTATAGTCCTCCATTTTTCAAAACCATGATGTGGACAAGAATTTAACAAATCCTTAAAACGTTCCCAACATTGAAAAAATTGTTCATTTAATTTTTGGGAAAAATTTTGAATTTGTCTTTTCAAAGCATTAGTCCTATGGCTTGGAAAGAATTTTTTTAGAAATTCAGTTTGCATTTCTTGCCATGTGCCAATGGATCTTGGTTTTAAAGAATTCAACCATGTTTTTGCTTTATCTTTTAAAGAAAAGGAAACAATTTTAGCCTTACAATTTCATCACTACATGTTTGGTCATTGAAAGTAGAACACACTTCCTCAAAATCCTTAAGATGCAAATATGGACTTTCAGATTCTAAACCATGAAAATTTGGAAGTAGTGGAATCATACCCGGCTTAAATTTAAAATTATTAGCATTAAGAGGAAAAATAAAGCAAGAAGGAGAAGAATTTCTTGGAGGTTGTAAATAATCACGCATGGTTCTTATGGGTTCATTTTCATGTCCATCATGCACACTTTCATTATCAGCCATGGTGTTAATTGTGTGTGAGTGTTGAGGTAAATCCAAAAGATTGTCAAACAAGTTTTCAGTATTAACTTTAATTAAACGACCAGAATTTTTGTCCCTGCACCAAACTATCATATATCAACAAAACATAAATTATAATAACAGTAAAAAAATCTATATACTTTCCTTGACGCAACTCCCCGGCAACGGCGCCAAAAACTTGCTACAACTAAAAGATTGCAATACCCAAGTGTAGGTTGTCTCAAGTAATAAAACTCGGGAGTCCGAGTGTCGATCCTCAAGGAATTGGAAGGAACTGTATTAGATCAATAGAAATATGCAATGTTAATTATTTGACAATAAACAAAGTTTCAGTAAACGAAAGCACTAGAGCTTCTAGGATCCTCTTTGACAAACTTGTAATTAATGTTCTCCATTCACAATATAACTCAATTAAGAATCATCTAGGAAGTGATCTTAATTGGAAGATGGAGAGGTTATTGCATGACTATATTAAAAAGATAACCCATTCTTAACTATAATATGTAATAAAACCTATGAACTTGAAATGTTGAGATAGTCTAAGCATTCAATGTACCATGCACAATGTTAACAATGAATCAAAGTCTCAAACAAACCAAATACAATTTTAGTACATATGATTTAATTAATTGAAGGATTTCATTGAAGAACAAAAGAAGAAATGAAGAACAACATTACAAATTTATCAAAGTATCACCCTTAGCTCTAACTAAGGTTCTAGCAAGACATATTGTAAATTACACACAATAAAACTAAAAATGAACAAGACAATATGAAACTCTCAAATTCTAGCTTCCCTACTCTGGTTTGTTGTGTAAATGCCTTCCTTTTATAGGCAATAAAAACGAGCATATGCTAGTGTGAATGTGAGTTGTTATTGTGGGCTAATGATTCAATTAAGCATCTCCATGTCGGCCATTTTATGCTTTTTTCACTCCGAACTGGACAATATGGTCAACATGAACGTTGTAGAGCATCAATTTAACTTTACAACGCATTTTGAATCATATCATTCCAACATCTACAGCTCAAGATATGATTATTTTACTGAACCATGTGCAGTGATGGAGTTGTAATGATTCAATTAAGCATCTTAATGTCGGCCATTGCCTGCTTTTCTACACTCCGATTTGGTCAACATGGTCAACATGAAAATTGTAGATAATTAAGTTATTGTTACAACGCAACTTGAATCAGATCATTTCAACATCTACAACTCAAGATATGAGTATTTTACTGAACCATGTGCAGTGGTGGCTGAAAACGCATTTTTCATGCAAGTTGCTTGAATGGTCAATACACATCAAGTTGAATGCACCTAAATTCATTCATAATAAATATAAGTCTCTCATATCATATTAAATCAACATTTATTCATATAGATATATTTAATTAAAATAATGTGATGAGACTTCTTAATTGGTGCATAAGATAGCTTAATTAACAAAATAATATGTATAAATGTCTATGAAAATATATGTAAGTAATGCAATTTTAGACATTTATCATCGAGCTTTACTTTGATCTCCTCGAATTTTGAGGATACTATTATCCGCAAGGTATTTCAAGACCTATTGATATGTTGAGGTTACTGCTCTCATTTTGTGTGTCCAAGGTCATCCCAGGATAATGTTGTAGTGACCAGGACAATCGACAACCACAACGTTGGACATTACCATTGATCTCGGTGCAACAACGGGCAACTTGATAGTGCCTAGTGCGTAGGAGGTGCTATTATTGAACCCTATTAAAGGCATTTCTCTATTAATCATGTATTCAATTTCCAACCCAAGGCGTGCAAAGTGGACAGAAAGAGCAGGTCAACTGAACTACCGGTATGAACAAGTATTCGGCAAACAATTCACAAGCTTACTTTCAACGTGATGACCAAGGGGTCTTCATGTGGGCTAGAAACTTCATCTTCATCTTTAAACATAATTTCTTTCAATTTTGACCCTCCTTTTATGCCACAGATCGAGCCCTTCATGATTAACCACAACTCGGGCATATCTTTTTTTAGCATTGTTTGAATCTCCGCCATACCTCGGTCCTCCATGTATTGAATATATTGGTGGTGTTATGTTGTTGGCATCATGTGGTCTGTTTGTGTGAGCATTTTTGTTGCCTAGTTACGATGTTGGAAAAATAGGCTTGCTTCCTTGTTGGTGAGGACCGATACCTTTACCATTTTCGTTGACCAAATATCTTTGATACCCCTTCGAAAGTAAATCTTCAAATTCTTTTTTCAGATGTTTGCAGTCGTGTGTTTCATGACTGATGTCTTTGTGGAATGCACACTATTTAGCGGTATCTCTTCCTAATGTCCTATTTGTTGTGGCCATCTTACATTTTGCTCACACTCCATTTATACTACAACCTTGGCCAAGCTTACTTGCAGGGGAGGTCCTCTTAAGGGTGACAAAGACCTTCCCCAAGGTTTGGTAGTACTTATCCAACTATTTTTCTTCCTGTTCAGGACTGAGTTTACGTTTCCCTTTCCATTTGAGAGTGTGATCGAAGGTCGAGCTCTCACTTCTCTTTGACCTTAATTCCCTTTCCACATTTATGAATTTCCTTGCTTCTTCATAACCTTCCTCTAAGGTCCATGGTGTTGTTTTAGTAAGTTCAATAAACAACCCAGAATTTCTTCAAACACCTCGTCGAAATGCTTTCATAGCAATTGAGTCAACACAATCAAAAATTTCTATTTTTTCTTCCCGAAATCTTTTCATGTATGTTTCGATAAACTCCTCCGTTCCCTGGTGAGCAAAAACGAATGATGAGGCTCCTTTTTCAAGGGTTTGTTGTTGGCATAGTTGGTAATGAACAATTTAACCAAATTAGCAAATGACCAAATGCTTTTGGGTTGCAAGTCATTGAACCATTTTTGCGCGGCATCATGTAATGTGGTTGTGAAGGATTTACACAACATCGCCTCCCTTTTATCATGAGGCATGCTAATAGGAGCTATGGTTGTTTTGAAGAAGAGCATATGAGTGATAGGGTCTTTGGTTCCTTCGTATCTCGGGAACTTGGGAGGAGTAAATTTCTCAGGAGTTTCACTCATCTCAATTTCTTTGGAAAAGGACGACCTGATTAATTGCTTACAGATCTTGTTTAGATCTGACTGAGCACTTCCCGCTCTTTGCTTTTTAACCTGCTCTTCCAGGGCTAGACTAACTTGCTCTTTTTGGGTTATAAACTCGTAGTCTTTTGAAGTGCTCTTAGGGTCCAATATATCAAGGTTGTGGGCCATTTGGTTGCAGGGTTCTCTTTCATGTTCTGCGATGATTCATTCAACCTTGTCATCTCCTTCGTCTACGCCAGCCCCCATATTTCGTAGAGTCTCGGCGTCTTGGGTTTTTGAAATTTGCCTGACAATGCTTCTACCTGCTTTCTCGGCTCAAGATTTTCTTTTCTCATCTCATCCTTCATTTCCAACATCAACTTCTATATGTCTAAGAGTTGTTGCAATAACTGCTCTTGGGGGTTATTGAAAGTCCAGACTTCTACCTCGACCATTCCCTCAGGTACAGCCGACTAAATGATGAACACAATTTTGACCTATGTTTCGTTATGTTTTTAAGCATTCATTTTATATTTTATTTTATTATTTTCGTGTTTTGGAATGTATTTTTGTATTTCGTAGGTTTTTGGACTCTTGAAGAATATTGGATTGAAATGACACAAAAAGAGAGAAAATGGAGTAACAAAAACTAGAAAATGTAAGACTTACATTGGGAGTCAAAAACTATGTAAGGGTTACATACAAGACAAAAGCAACACGCGCCTAGGCATGAAAAACCTGCGCCTAGGCGAGGAGGTTTCTGTTTTCAATTCTGGAGCCAAAATAGAACGCGCGCCACGGCGGGCAAAAACCTGCGTCGAGGCGAGCATGCCAAAACTGCCCAGAAACCCTAAAACGCATGTTCCACTTCATTCCCCCTATAAATACCACATTATATCTCTCCCAAACACAAGTCTACACACCAAATTTCTTCCCCACCTTAGCTGCTACTGCAGCAAGGGTTTTCCACCCAAAATCAAGAGGAGACCCTCCATTGTTGAAGCTACTCCAAGGATTTGAGAAAGAGGATCAATCAAGTTCAAGGATTTGGAGCTAGAGGATTCATTGGGGTATCTTTAGTTGCATATATTTTTCTTCTCTGATTTTGTGGTTTGCCTCCATGACTAAATTGATTGACACCAATTTAGTTATGGTTGGCTAATTTATGTAATTGGGATGTTAGTCTTGCTTCCAATGATTGGAAGAACAATTTTGTAATTTAATTATATATGATTGGATTTATTTCTTGTTCATGTTCTTATTATTTTCTAATTGTGAATTAATAGTGGACCAAACCTTAGTTTGTAGTTAGAAAGAATATTTTAGAATTAGGCATTAGAAACGCCATCTTTGCTTAATTGTGCATTATGAACAAGAGCCTAAATTGATTGCATTGATTTGTGTTAGTTTAGGTGGTTAGAATTATTTCCTTGAGCTAATTTCGATTGATTAGTTAATGATCCGGATCAAAGACGTTAATTAGTTGATCGTGGTGAAAATTGCCATTGATTTGAGATTTTCTAGGTTTAGCGAAAAAATCATTAAATCCAACTTTTAATTGAATGCTTAATTTTTTTTTGCCATGAATGGATAGTGAACTAAAATTCCCATTTACATCCATCATCCCCACTTTTGTTGTGATTACTTTTATTTGCATTTTTTTAGTTCTATAATTAGTTTAGGAATTTACAGTCTGTTCTACAACCCGACAATTGTTAGAATGTTTAGGATTGTTTGTTCGACTGAATAAGAAAATAAATAACATTTTAAAACCACCGCAATTCCTTGAGAGACGATCTTGGGAGTATACTTATCACTCATTATAAGTGATTCGTGCACTTGCGAGCTTTTTATAAAATACAAAATTTGACTATCAAGTTTTTGTGCATCAAGTTTTTGGCGCCGTTGCCGGAGAATTGGCATTTTAAAGTGTTTATTTATTTTCTGTTTAGTTTGTTTTTCGTATTTCTTTATTTTTGTGATTTCTTTTTAGTTTTGTGATTTTTGTTAGTATTTGTGTTTTGCTTTGTTATTTTTAGTTTCTTAAATGTTTTTATTTGTTTAAGTCGTTTGTTTTAGTTGTTGGTTTATTTTTTTTATTTCTTTTGTTATTTATTTGCTTTTTCTGGAATATATTTGGTGCTTTGATTTCTTTATTGTTTTTGTTAGTATAGGAAAGGTACCGTTCGTAGACTACATCAACATATTCAAAAGAGCACATAATCAAGCTGAATACTGATATCCAAGAGCTAGCAAATATGGAGGTATGTGGTATTTGTGGTTTACATGGACATAATGCTAATGTTTGCACTTTTGCAGGTGATTTCTATACCTCTACTAACCGAGATATCGATCTTAATGAGGGATGTCACCCACCTTGGAATGATCACCCACCTTGGAGTGATTCCTATACTTATATTCCCAAGTTGGGAAATCACCAAAATTTTTATTGGGAAGCAAACACTAACACACCCTATGCCTAATACCCATATTTCAATCCTTATGACCTACCCATTCACCCTAAGAAACCAACCTTGGAGGAGACCTTGAATACTTTTATTCAAGTTAGCATAGAAAACCAAGAGAGACATAATCAAAGGATGGATTCCTTAGAAGACTCTATGATAAGGATTGAAATGCAAATTGGGCAACTAGCGGAACAACTTCTAGCACAAGAAGAGTTGCCCAATCAAGATGAGCAAGTAAAGGATGACATAATCCTTCAAAGTGATAAAGTTTTTAATGATATTTATTTTCCTGAAATTTTTGATGATTTATCACTTTGTGTAGAAAATATAGATGGGGAGCAAGCAATTCTCATAAAAGGTCAAGTTGAGGAAAATCAAATTCTACAACCTTCTAAGGAGAACAAGGAGGAATTCTCTTTACCTCCTTTACCACTCAAAGAACCAAAGACTTGTACGTCCCCAAATCCTTTTCCCTACTACTTCTACCAAAAAGTGTGTGTTGTGCTTCATCAGAAACAACTACCGAGATGGAAGGATACGCTTAATGACATACTAGCTCGAAAAATTGATATCACACATTTCAAGATTTTTGATGACGGTGGATAGGAATGGATCTTTGCATCTTGCTAAGACGTTAAAGAAAGCGCATGGTGGGAGGCAACCCATTATTTTAGGTAATATTTTTCTTTTTCTTTTTCTTTTAGTTTAGTTAATTTTCTATTTGTTCCTTTTAAATGCTTTTCTGAATATGTGTGTAGTTGAAAACATTGAAGACAATGTTTAGTTTAGGTTTGGGGGTACAAATAGGTCCAATAAAAACTTTTTGATATAAAACTATCATGCCTTCTTGTTAATTTAAAGTGAGTAATTGAATCTTTATACATGTTTTGCTTGATTTCTTGTACATATTCAAGGTTAGTTATAAAAGTTGGTTTTTGTTCATAGTTCATACTTCATGCTTTTTAATATTGAAATTGAGATGAACCCAAATTTTGTGTTTAAGAATCAATTAGTGGAGACTACCTTGTGAGATGATTATTGAGCCATTAATGTTTCATTCTGAGAGTTAATCATTATTCTACGTACTTTTTTAAACACTTTTCTTATTATTTCAAATTATTAGAAGATCTCTATAGGTTTTTGCATTCAATGTTAGGATTTTCAACATTTAATGAAGAATCATAGGTTTAATTATATTGCTTAGATTAAATGATTTGAGTAAAGTTTTAAGTGTTTGCCTATTTCATTCATGCTTGACTTTAAAAGATATAAGGGGATTCCTATAGCTAACACAAATGAGCCAAAAGTTGCCTTTCACAAAATACACATGTATTTGGGTCAATAAAAAAATGGTAAAAAAAAAATTATTGTGACCCTAAAGTTCTTCAAATGGTGAAATGGTTAATACAAAAAAAAAAGAGGAAATAATTTCCCTTAAAGTCAATGCATTTTCATTCATTCTAGGGCATACACTTGAAGTTTTTGCTTGAGAATTTTAATTGATGCATGATAATAGTAATGTGATTCCTTCATAAATCCTATCATTTGATTCCTTTCATGAGATCAATACTATGCACTTTTTGAGCCTTTCTTGTTTAATCATATGCGAATCTATTAGCTCATTTCTTTACATAACTTCTATTCGCATATACTTTGTTAAGTGTTTGAACCCATAGGATCAGTGTAATATTAAGAGTGAATCTTGTGAGGAATAGAGTTGAAGCGAATTCAGATTCTTAACACTAGGTTTGGGGGAATTAATATTGATATATATTTTTTTTAGTATTGGAGTATGCATTTGTGATGTGAAACTGATTTACATGATGAATCCTTAATCTATTAAGATGATTGGATAAACTTATGTATGAGCGTCGATTATAAACTGAGAATAAACTGAAGCATGAGAAATTTTGTTGAATTAAGTTTGTAGTTTTTATTTGTAGCATTGTTATTTGTCGTTTTAGTTTTTCTTTTAGTTGGATGTTTGTGGGAATCATCACTGAAAATCCTCACGAGACTTTAACTCGTCCACTAGGGCAACCTAGGAGTTTAAAGGCTTGTTGCATAGGCTAAATGCAACCGTGAAAATCTACGGAAGTGATTTAGTTTAGTATAGTTTAATTTTAGTTTTGCTAGAGGACTAGCAAAATGTAGGTTTGAGGGTATTTGATGAACACAATTTTGACCTATGTTTTGTTATGTTTTTAAGCATTCATTTTATGTTTTATTTTATTATTTTTGTGTTTTGGAAGGTATTTTTGTATTTTGTAGGTTTTTGGACTCTTGAAGAATATTGGATTGAAATGACACAAAAAGAGAGAAAATGGAGTAACAAAAACTAGAAAATGTAAGGCTTACATTGGGAGTCAAAAACTATGTAAGGGTTACATACAAGACAAAAGCAACACGCGCCTAGGCATGAAAAACCTGCGCCTAGGCGAGGAGGTTTCTGTTTTCAATTCTGGAGCCAAAATAGAACGCGCGCCGCAGCAGGCAAAAACCTGCGCCGAGGTGAGCGTGCCAAAACTTCCCAAAAACCCTAAAATGCGTGTTCCACTTCATTCCCCCTATAAATACCACATTATATCTCTCCCAAACACAAGTCTACACACCAAATTTCTTCCCCACCTTAGCTGCTACTGCAGCAAGGGTTTTCCACCCAAAATCAAGAGGAGACCCTCCATTGTTGAAGCTACTCCAAGGATTTGAGAAAGATGATCAATCAAGTTCAAGGATTTGGAGCTAGATGATTCATTGGGGTATATTTAGTTGCATATATTTTTATTCTCTGATTTTGTGGTTTGCCTCCATGACTAAATTGATTGACACCAATTTAGTTATGGTTGGCTAATTTATGTAATTGGGATGTTAGTCTTACTTCCAATGATTGGAAGAACAATTTTGTAATTTAATTATATATGATTGGATTTATTTCTTGTTCATGTTCTTATTATTTTCTGATTGTGATTTAATGGTGGACCAAACTTTAGTTTGTAGTTAGAAAGAATATTTTAGAATTAGGCATTAGAAACACCATCTTTGCTTAATTGTGCATTATGAACAAGAGCCTAAATTGATTGCATTGATTTGTGTTAGTTTAGGTGGTTAGAATTATTTCCTTGAGCTAATTTCGATTGATTAGTTAATGATCCGGATCAAAGACGTTAATTAGTTGATCGTGGTGAAAATTGCCATTGATTTGGGATTTTCTAGGTTTAGCGAAAAAATCATTAAATCCAACTTTTAATTGAATGCTTAATTTGTTTTTGCCATGAATGGATAGCGAACTAAAATTCCCATTTACATCCATCATCCCCACTTTGGTTGTGATTACTTTTTTTTGCATTTTTTTAGTTATATAATTAGTTTAGGAATTTACAGTCTGTTCTACAACCCGACAATTGTTAGAATGTTTAGGATTGTTTGTTCAACTGAATAAAAAAATAAATAACGTTTTAAAACCACCGCAATTCCTTGAGAGACGATCTTGGGAGTATACTTATCACTTATTATAAGTGATTCGTGCACTTGCGAGCTTTTTATAAAATACAAAATTTAACTATCAAGTTTTTATGCATCACTAAATAGGCTCGTCACGAGCACCAGGTCGACTACAATCTACAGCTCTAATTCCAACCTTGTACCATCGATCGAAATTTTAGGATTTGATCTTATTTGTTATCATAGTGAGATTATTGTAAAAACCCGATCTGATCTATTAGAGGGGATCAAAGAAAATTAGTGTGTCTATTTTTCTTGAGTCCCACGATAGGTGCCAAAATGTTGGGAGATAGATCAACTTTGAAGTGTTAATGTTGTTGACTCAATGGCCTTTTATTAGATATTTATAGGTATTACACTTTTGATGGGGGTACATTTGTAATCTATATTGGAAAACATATTTAACAAGACACGTTACAAGAATAAGACCGGTTTCTAAGATTTGATCAGCCTGTTCTACGTTTTAGTCGAGCAATCCAGGACCGAACTAAAGGACTTTACTGAGGTTGCACATAATGGCCTTCAGGCCAGCAGATTGAAGGTAAGTTACAACCACTAGGTTGGTGTCTGAACAACAGTGGCTTAGACGATGAAGGAGTTATTTCTTCTTCCCTTCTTCATGGACCTCATTAGCTCTAAGTAAGAAAAAGATAAATTGATTGTAGAAGTAGCAAAAATTAATAACTTAATCGAAACACATGAACTTTCTATTCTAAAAAAAGAAAAAATTGAATTGCAGGAACAAGTTAATACCTTGAATTTAAGTCTTACAGGAACTAAACAAGAAAATAAGAAGCTGGTGCAGGAACTTGATCACTCAAAGGAAACAGTTAAGAGATTAACCATTGGATCTGAACGATTAGACAAAATGTTGAGCATTGGTAAGTCATATGGTGATACACGTGGACTTGGATTCTTAGATAAAAGTTATACTCCTTCGACTTTAAAGACCACATTTGTAAGGCCTTCTAACTTCACTCATACTGTTATTAATTGTGCACAAACACCCACTACACCTATGGTAGCCAAAACTATTAAGGTTGTGCCTGTTTGTCATTATTGTGGTAGAAAATGTCATATTCGACCTAGGTGTAGATTTATGATGAATGCTCCTCAATCTAACTTTTATACTTATACCGATCATCCATCCATGTACATAATGCCCAATATGTTTATTAGAAAGCGTGAAGTTGTAAGCTCAAAAAGGCAACAAAAACTTAATGAATTTAATTCTAGGACTCATTATCATCATCCTTCCATGCATGCTGCATCTTCATATAGGATGAATGTCAACAACATGTCTATGAAGCCTAAGGTAATTGATTCTCAACCTAAAGACATAGAGAAACCAAAATTAATGAAAATTTGGGTTAGAAAAGATTGCATTTTTCCAATCACTTGACCATTATTGTTCGTCCACCTAGGTACTTTTATTTGAGTGCTTAAATGACTCAAGGTGAGCTATTTCATAGGTTTCTATTTTTTTTTTTTTTTTTTTTTTTTGTTATTATGATTCTTTAGTTTCTAAGATTGTTAAAGATAAAAAATAAAAAAATAAAAATATAGCCAACAAGGTAATGAGTTTAGATAATACTCACACACATACAATCTTGTCTTTAATGACTTAGCTCACTATGATTGTCATTGTACAAATAGCTCCACAATTCAAAACTCACACACCTACATTATTTACATGTAATGACTATGTTGACTGAACTCATTCACACATTCACTGAATACACATGTATGTCATGCTTAAAATTTATGATCAATTTTGAAAGACTCTAGGCCTTGAGGTAGTCTTGATTGCAAAATTGTGTTGACTCCTATTCCTTGCATTTTAAAATATTTCACCACAAGGAGACACCTAGTATTGAGAGGGCTACCTACTGTAATGTGTGCAGCTACAGTATTGAACGGAGAGGGCTACTTCATAACTAGTGTGAAAGTCATCATATTAGGATTATGGCTCATGCATCTGTTTAAAAAATAATAATAATTAAAAATTGTGATTGGCATGCACAAAAAGAAAGAGCAAAAACAATCTAAATTTAAAAAAAAAAAAATCCATCTGGTAGATATATTTTATGTTGTAAGATTGAATGGTGAATTGTAGTTTAGCATGATAGGTGATATTATTTCATTATGGGCATTTCTTGATTTGTCATAAATGAATTAATTAGCATACTAGTCGAGTTCAAGCACATATACTACTTTTAGTGAATGTCAATATATCGTTATAAGTGCTAATGTGCTTTGTGTGTGGCTTATCTATTTCACTCGCTTATTTATACAATGGATAACAAAAATTTGAGCAAAAATAAATTCTCAATTGTTTATGTGCTTGTTAGTTGATGAATGATCTTATTACCTTGTGTGGAGATTTTAAAAATAAACAGTTTGTTAAATTTTTTTTATTGCAACTTCACCTTAGTTATTTCTTATTAAATTGGTTTTATATTTTGGGAGTCATAGGACTTAAGGGGGGAGAGTGATTCATGTGTGTAATTTCTCCCAAGGATTTTATACTTTTGTGATTCACATCTCATCATTCACATAATTCTCATGTCTCGTGTTGTTATGCAAATAAGGAGAGAGATTGTATTCAGGGGGAGAAAGCTTTGCATCATTGTGTCTTGTTATCATATCTTAAGTCAAGTTAATTTGATGTGAATGCATAGACTATATGGTCTTCGCATTATTTTTATTTTGGAGGTCTAGAGAGACGGATCGATCCCACCATATATGGATCGATCCCCCTATGGGTTGGATCAATCCTTTTGTGTCTTGGTTAGATCCAAAGTCTCGTTGGCATAACTTCTTTTATTGACGAATCGATCCCCCTCCAGGACAGATCGATCCCACCGACAGGAACTAGGTTTTTTCTCACGTGTTTTTTCCTAGTCAACTCCTAATTGCCAATGATATTTTGACACATCATCAAGTAACGTATTCATGCTTAGGTTTTCATAAAACAATACGACATATCCTTGTTGCATACATATATATGTGCCTAAGCTTTGACTAATTTATGCTTGCTGATTTTCTAATTTATGCTCTTAGGCTTAGCTTAATATTCTCATCTATGCTAATACATGCCTGATTCTGTATGATCATGCTACTCTAGATCTAAGCCTATTTATTTCATATATTTATGTTCATATAGGTTCTTCTTGCTTAGGTTCTTTCTTGACTAATCATTGATATTTAAAGAAGTTATTTTAATTGAACCTATGCTTAATTACTTGTTCTAGGATTTGCTAGAGATTTAATTTATTTGATATATGTATTGAATCTTCTAGTTAGGATTATTCTTTGTCAAATCCGTTCTAGGACACACCTTACACTTGTGCTATTTGTGCCAACTTTTCAAGTGATAAGGTTGACGTGTTCAGTATTTCGTGTGACTCGAGTTTACTGAAGCGTCGGTCCAGATCTGTTTGCACCAACCTTGAAGAGACTGTGAAAATAGAGTAGGGACTCGTAAGTAAAGTAATTTTGGGGTTTTATTTGTGAAGGGTAGTCTAAGACCTGGCTTTGTACTTGAACATTAAATTTTCATAATGGATAGGTAGGTAGTCCAGTGGACTGGCGGTTTTCTTCTTAGGTCATTTTTGTGGCCTAGGTTGTTTCCACTTAAAAATCTCGTGTGTTATTTTCTATTTTCGCACTTTATTTTTACACGTGATTGTTTGTTTGGCCGTTGTGTTTATGTCACATAATTAAAAGTTTGATAAAATTGAAAATAACATATTCTCCCTCCTTTAAGTATATTTGGTCATTAACTTAGAACTTACAGATACAGTAAACAATTGTATACATGAAACTATACCTATTACACTTGAGTCTAAATTATTTAAGAGCCCAAACCTCTTCTAACACTTTTAGTCATATATTACCGAAAGTAATATACATGATGTGAAGTCATAATTTAAAAAGTTGGATAAAAGACCTCAAAAGTCTAATAATTATAACTAAAAGGTACAAAATTAAGTTTTAAACAGGGTACTAGAAGTCTAATAACTATTAAAAAAGTACAAAAAGTTCAAAACTTCAAAAATTGTTATAAATTTGTCCACTTTATATGTAATAAGTGAATTGCAATGAAATATTTTTTTCTAGTGGATTTTAATATCCACATTTCTAAATCTTGAACCCAAGACCTACATTTAATACTAAGGTGCTATATGAAACTAGGCTACATGGCCATTGGCATCATTGCAATGAAATTAGAAATGTTTTAGGTAGCTCTTTTTTTTTTGGTAAAATGACTCTTAATATTAATACATATACGTAATAAATATGAGAACGCAATTCAGAAATATTAAATCCACCTTCCTTATGATATTCATAGGACCACTTTGCTTTTTCATGAGCTAATCTATTTAAGTTTGTAAGAGTCCAAGAACTATAAAAGGAGGTAAACCAATGAGAAATTGGAAATATTTCATCCAGAGATTGTCTTGCTTCCAATATTGCCTCTGATGGCTTATTCATGATATAATCTAAAGCATTTTTACAATCTCCTTCAAGCCATATACGTTCAATTTCCATCGAACGAGCTAATCCAACTACCAAGGATAAAGCTCTTGCTTCTACAACTTCTGCAGATGTAGCCTACAAGCGCTTACACCAAATGCCAAGAACATTCCCAAAAGAATTTGTAGCTCCCACTGATATAGTAGAATCTCCCTCGCATAAACTAGCATTGCAATTGAACTTTACAACACCAAAAGGAGGCTTAAGCCACTAATGACTACTGAACACATTCTGGTTTAGGCTTTGTAAGTTTATGATGTTTGATGTTCCATGGCATGGTTCAAACAATTTCTTAAATTCTTTAAAAGTCTTTCGCAGATATTGAATTTGCTTTTGAAAATCTGGCTCTAATTTTTTGAACATTTTTTCATTCCTCATTCTCCATACCGCAATCCAAGTGAGAGTGATTGCTAAAATGAACTCACCATGATTTATATGCTGGGGAAGAAATGCAGATGGAGGATCTAGCCAAAATTCAATAAAAGTTGGTATGTCAACATTTCTGAATTGATAAAACCTAAATCCTCCATACCATCTTAGCCATAATGCCTAAAAGAATTTGCATTTTAAGAAATGCTCCACTATTTCATTTTCAGCATCACATAAAGGGCACATATCATGGATTTGCTGCATGAATTTACTAAGGTCAACGCTTACAGCCAAAGCATTTGAAGCTAATTTCCATGGGAAATATTTTACGTCTCTCATGTAACTTCAACTTCCAAATTAATTTCCAAATCTTCCTTTGTCCTATATCATTTGAATCCATCACTATACTTCTATAAGCTGAACTTACAAAGAAAACACCAGTCTTGTTGGGTATCCATATGAGTTTATCAGATAAAGCAAAGTTTGGGCTTCAAAGTCTAGAGATAAGCCCTACTGTGCTAGAGTCAAAATAATATGTTCAATAAATTCCAGTTCCAACCATGATCATTACCAAGGTTACTTACAGTTAGGTCCTTAGCCATCTCAACCATATTTTCTGTTGCGCCCAATATCGGATAATAATGTGGAAGCAAAAAATAATAATAACTTGAACCAACAAAAATAATAAGAAAAATAATCAACACAAAGGACACAGAGATTTAAGTGGTCAAGTAATCAGAATGACTAACTAATTTATTGCTAAGGCCGCCATCAAAAAATTTCACTATACTTGTCAAAAAAGAATACAATCAAATTTTTCAACAGTTAATTGGCCAAATATCTCAAATATCTAAATACCTAATTATACCCAAATCAATCTTTTTCATCAAAGCACTACAACACATAAATCTGTCTTGTCAATTTAAAATGGGACAAGGAATGTATTAAGCATAGCCTAAAATAAAGTGAAGAGAGCTTAAATTATGGAATATGTCTTGCCTTAACGCCTTTTATAATTTTAGGTATTTTGACCCTTGTTATAAGTGTCAAAAAAATTATTTCCTTTTTTTTTTTTATTTTTCCTCTTATTTTCCATCATTGACAATTTTATTTATTTATTTGATATTTAAAATAATTTTTTTTTCAAAAAAAATTGTTGAAATGAATTATTGGGAAGGTCATATCAGTTTATCATAACTCATTGTAGTTTTTTCTTATTAATCTTACTTTATGACTCAATTTATTTGACATAACTTTTTTTATTAATTTTTATTTATGGGATGCAATATAAAAGGTTATCACTCACATGTTATTGTTGTTTTGTACAAGTGTACTTGTATGCAAATTAAGGAGGTTCTCGTACAATATACCCAAATATAAATATATGTGTAATTTGTTATTGTTGAAATTAAACTGAATAGTTCTAAACATGAATTTTAAATTATTGTGCTACATTAAAAAAATTTGGTGAACAACTATAGTTTATACAATGTTGTACTATATATATTATTTGTACTTTGTCAGGCCAAGTTTTATTTAAGTTTAAAGTTTTGATTTTGATAGAAAACTTATTTTTTTTGTTTTTTAAATTATATAAAAATATTTATTTACTAAAGCCTTAAAAGTTGTTTAAAAAATATTATTTTTAAATAAATTTATTATTTCTGGTGAGGATCTCATTCTATATTGTGTAATATTATTTTTTTTTTTAATATTTGTTATTTTTAATATAAAATTAATCTTTTTAATTTATGATCATTATTAAGACACAATCAAGTGTAATGCACATGACCAAAACTAATATTTATAAAAGCAAGGGTTAATTATGTATTGAGCCATAAAGCTCATTTGTATACTTAACATTATAAGGAAGTTTGGGAAAATAGGCAATAATCTCTACTTTAGACCAAAATGTGTACCCATATTTTCAAACACCGAGCCACTAGTATCATCACCTCAAGGTACTTTTCAATAGGCACCAAAACAACATTCCATTTATTGGTAGGAATGCTCCACCCTCTTCAAGTTCTCAACAAAACCTAATACAGATCAAGTCCAAGTAATGCTCGAACTTATCCCTTGGCACTGACATTGTCAATATATCACCTGCATTCTCTTTTGTAGGAACCTTTGATAACTTGATTAACCCTTGATTCATCCATTCTCTAATCTTGTAATAACTCACACTGATGTGTTTTTAGTCATAGCATGAAAAACTTGATTCTTGGCTAAATGAATAGCACTCTCACTGTCACGTAAGAGTGGTACACTCTCTTGTTTGAAACCAAGTTGTTCTAACAAACCCATAAGCCATATGCTATGACTATTTGGTTGAGGAGGTTTTTCCAGCACATTGGAGTTGTTGTTAATGCCTCATATCCTATAATGATTCATTGTGATAGTATGGCAACATTAGCATATATTAAGGATCCTAATATCATAGAAAAACCAAACACATTGATATAAAATATCGCTTTATCAGAGACATTGTTGCAAGTAGAGAAGTGATTTTTAAATACAAACCCACTAATCGCATGGTTGAAAATCCTATGACTAAACCTATCGCTAGAGATTCTTTCGTGACTCATGCTAAGACACTAGAATTGCATAGATTGTGATTTATGTATCTATGTTGATTTTTTTAAACTATTTACATTATATAATATTTGATCTATGTTTATATACTATTTCTTGCATTTTGAAAATATTGTATAGCATGCACACATATATATATGCTAAAGAAGCATGTCAATAGGTAAGATTGGCTCTCTCACATGAGCAATCACCTTATGGTGCTTCAGTGGGAGCGAGCAAAAATGAGACACATCAAGCTATTACTGCAATAATAGCTTATTGATTAAATAAGTGTCGCCTTTGTTTACTAGTTGAGACCGAAATGAAATTTATTTAGAAATGATAGATAATAGGTATACCCACTGCCTATTAAACCTATATCTATTGCCGGATGTGAGTTTCAAAGGCATTTATTACCATGTGGTATAGTTAGCAACAAGATCAAGATTTGTACAATGTTTTGTTGAGTGTTGACATGGTCCTATACTAATAGGATTACTCCACTGTAACATGTATTTCATACTACATGTGCTAGTAACCATATATGGAGGTGAGCGAATGAATCCTTGCTTCGTCGCCATGTGAGTCCTATAGATCATTATAAATGATCAATTGTGCCCTTTATTACCATTGACTATGTCATGGATTAAGGAATTGGTGTTAACCTACTTTAGTATGTTACCTATGATCATGCTTGGTTCAAATTTATAGGACTTTGCTAGGAAAGTTGTCAATTTTAAACAAAGTGACATGAGGGCAATGAGAAGATTATCTAAGATCACGTATGTATTTTATATTCATTGTCAACAACTTATATCACATCAACTAATATGAAATTATACTCCGTAAAGGTTAAGTATGACTCTTTTATGAGGGATCAGAGTTGCTTGAACCTTATGTGATCAGATGAATTTAGGGTATTAAGAGACACCATATATACAGTAACGTTCTCGTTTGTATTAATAAGGATTGATGTTTCTATGCTGACTTAGAATTGAGTTGTTAGTATTGGACTCCCACATGCATGTGTTCTAGACGATAGCACGATACATTAGCTGGTATGGATTTTTTTGTGAGTGGTAGATATGAGAAGAGATGACATAGCATCATGTACTCCATGTGCAAGTAGGAGATATTGGATTTTGGACTTGGGTTCAAATGGTCGTCCATAGGTGTACCCAATCCAACTCATTTTGATATTATCCAAAGATTTATATTTAAAAGAAATTTGGGAAATTACCAAAAATAGCACCCCCTAAAAATTATAATAACAAAACTAGCACCCCCTTGTGTTCAATTAGAATTGAACGTTTAATATTGAACGTTCAATATTCAATTTGAACGTAAAATATTGAACGTTCAATATTAAATAGGTCTAATTATCGTCATTCAATTCTAATTGAACGGATAATATTGAACGTTCAATATTGAACGAGTCCAAATTATTGTCGTTCAATTTTAATTGAACACAGGGGTGCTAGTTTTGTTATTATAATTTTTGGGGGGTGTTAGTTTTGTTATTTTCCCAAGAAATTTAAATATTTTTTTTTTTGGATAAATATGAAAACAGCTGCCAAGCAATTGGTTTTCTTCTTTAAAAAATGCAACGCTCTGCATTTTGAGGGGAAAAAAGACAAAAAACATAGCATAAAAAATTATTCTCTTCTCTCTACCAAAAAATCAAAAATAAATAATAAGCTTTTGGATTGTGAATAAATAAATTTTAATTTTATTTGGTATTATACTTTTACCGTTGACTATATTGAAATTTTAAGCACATAAAACATTCAAGAAACGATCTATCTTTATTCTTTGGTGAATGATATTCCCTATACTATTGAGATATATCTAAATAATTATCGTTATAATTTCTACATTTATGTTGGTTCATTGGTTCTCTTATAATGGAGATGCATTTTTTTTTTCATTGAACATAGTTTGTAAGAATTTTTGAGGATTTTTTGAGTGCGATGCTTTTGAAAGTTGAGCTCGTTGCAAATCACCAGCTTTAAGTGGGTATACGTTTTCTGGGTTTTGGCTTATTAAGGTGCCCCATATGTTATGAAAGTCAAATAGAATCAGAAAGATAAATTCAAGTGTCACGAGCCAAAAAAGTTTAAAGGTAGTTACCCCGTGATCTGCCTTACCTTCCATACAAGATGTGTAAGCTCATGAAAGAAATTTATCTTGATAGGAATGCCTTCAGTAATTTTAAAATTATTATGTATTTATGTGTTATTTTAAGATACCAAATTTGAAACAACAAAAATATCTTAATTTGTCTTCAAACAAATGCAATTACTGATAGTAACAATTGATTTCTATCACTTGTAATTATATTTTCATGCTTTAAAGTTTCATTTCAGTGGCAAATACTAATTTATAATTTATATACATATATAACTTAATAATGGAGGATCATACATTAATCAATAAATTAATAAAATGCAGAATGAGTTGGCGGAGTTCACAAATCGCTTCTTAAAGCGATAGCTAACCAATCCATTATTTAGTACTTTGAATTACTTTTGATCATTAGTAATGTTGTCATTATTTAGTACTTTGAATTACTTTTGATCATTAGTAATGTTGTCATATGGCAAACTTTAGAAAGTGTCATTAATTTTGAAACACTTTATCTATTGTAATGTTTATTTTGTTTTCGAGCACATAAACTTTCTAAAATGTAATCACATTTTTAATTTTAATATAATACATGGACTTAAATAGTTCAATATTCTGGATATGAATATTACACTTATGATACAAGAAATATTAAAAAATTAGGTATTTAAACTTATGAAAATGTCAAAAAAAGGCTATGAATATTATCAATTGAATATTAACTATGGTTACGGCTTTTGTTTAAACCAAGACTAAATATGTATATAGGTCTCGGTTATTTACAAAAATTGTGATGTAATATAATATAAGGTCACAATTTTTGTATAAAATCGTGAGTGTAAAATACTAATAAGACACGGTCTTCTAAAAACCCATGACTATACCTTACGTTTAGGTCAGTTTTTAACCATGGCCATATTGTCTTAATCTATGGTTTCTCCGTCTTAGACCTCCTTTTTGATAACCGTGATCATAGGTCTACGATCATGGTTAAAAATCGTAACTATATGTTATTTTTGTTATAGTGTTGTCACTTTCCAAAACTATCACCTTCTTTCCAATAAGAGTGTTATGATCTACTTATCCTTTGATAAATTAGTACTGATTAATCACTTTTTTTCTTAATTATCTTCAAGGCTCTTCCATGATTATTTCTAAGTGTATGCATCGAATTGAAACTGTGATTTTATTCGCATCTGATCCAACCTTTTGAGCAGATTGAAGAATCATAATCTGCATTCGATCCGATCCAAAAACTCTTCAGAGTAGATTGGTTGAATCTAATCAACAAAATTATTTTTCTCTTTTTTTAACAATTTTGAATAAAAAAAACTTAAATTTTCTTATATCATAAACCTATTTGAAAAATAAACTCCAAAAAATATCAAATAAAAATATTAAAGTGCAACTCAAACCTACATAAAAAAAATTGCACAATACATATTACAATATTCATTTAAATAAAACTAACAACCCATTGAAACAATAAATTAAATTTTTTATTTAATCTTTTAGTATTATATTGATATTGTTAAGGTATGATGTGATAAATAATAAAAATAAGAATATGACATATGTATAAATGTAAATATATTTAATTTTTTTCGGTCAAATCAAATCGAATGGTATATGGTGAAATATGTCATTCGATCCAAACTTAACAGATTGAAAAAAATTTCAATACGATCCAATCCAATCATCAGATTGAAATCGTTCAAAAATTAACTGATTAAAATGGATTGGTCAAATTGATCGAATTTTTTACACACCCTTAACGATTCCAAAAACCTTATTCTGGACTTGTTCGATTCACATTGAACAATCATGTCATTATATCTTTTAAACATGACCTCACATTTCTTAGGGAGGTCTTCCTTGTCATGGTTGATTTAGGATTTCTTTTTCTCAATAGCCTCTTAGCGCACTAAATTCTTTGTTCTTTTCATCAAGGCTCTCTAAAGACTTTTTTCGAGTTTTTTTTTTTTTTTTTTTTTGACTTAATGTGCTCCTTGAGCAACTTATTATAGGTGTCCAAGAGCTCCTCGTGTTTGTCATCTTGTTCAAATATGAAAGATTGTGAGATTGTAGTGGGGAATTTTCTTTAGTTGCCATAAAGGCAATTAAATTTCTCTTATCTTCTCTCGAATTACAATTACTATTCAAAATTGTAACCTCAGCCATCATGGGTTTCTTTCAAGAGTGTTTCTTCTTTTAATAACAATACATCTAGGTTTTTCACATGCAAAACATTTGATCTAATTCATATGCCTCTTGCTCTAATGTCTGTCTTCATCTTCATCGTACCCATCATCCTCATTTCTTGAGTATATCTTGCTCAAGCTTTTATGTTGGACCTTTTAGAAATATTTACTTTTGAAGAATTTCTTAAAATGTTTGACAAACAATGCTAACTCTTCTTCATCCGAACTACATGACTCATCACTTTCTACAAAGGTGACATTTTCTTTAACTTGTTAACCCTTTGTAGTCTTAAGAGCCATACTCTTTCCTTTAACAACAGATGTACTACCTCTCCTAGGTAAGAAATGATAAATATCAAATACTTAAAAATCATCTGCAACATCGTATATTTTTAGGGCTCTTCTCTCTAATGCGGGAAGGTAAAGAAGAGATAATCTTTTCAACTTATAATACTTCATCAACAAGACGACTGACATTGTAAGAAGTATGAATGATGTTATAAAAACGACTATAGAAACTACTGTTTTGTCTTCATCTAAAATAGTTCATATCAACTTCAATTTCTTAACCACAAAAATACACTCACACATAATTTTAAGAATATCCCAAGCAAACAATAATCTATACGTACTCTTCTGGATTGATAACCCTTGTTGCATACAACCCTTCACTATTAAAGTCGCACTTTTTGATTTCTTTGTCCAAAAGTAATAATGTGCACATTACATGGTAAAAATGTTGTCCATCAAATTCAAACAGTTATATTATTTTAAAGGTTTAATTATGGTTTCAACAAAGTCCACATTTAACGGTGAAAAACTCGGGAGTTCAGATTGTAATTGAGAGTGAGGGAACCTCGTACGCTAACTTCAAAATACAAAGCATAAGCTTCTCAGTTCTCAGCAAGAACGAAAACATAAAAGAAAATCACATAAGAGCTATGAAGCATGCAAGTGAAGTAAAACAAAAGTTAACTCATTATCCCTCTACAAAAACCTCCAACCCCAGATCTACCATCCCAATGCAAAAGAAAATTTTGGAAAATGGAAAAGGAAAAAAGTAGACAGGAGAAACAAATGGTGTCATATTGTCTGCTTGAAATGGTACATGAGCTTGAATAGCAGCTTCCCAAGCCATCCTGCTTCCTCTTGTAGAAATTCAACATAATCGATCAGAGGAAACGTTGCCAGTCTGTTTTACACGGTTTTTGCTGCTGTACTACCATCATAGCAAATATCATATCTTAAATACAAATCAGCCACCAATACATAAACCAGCTGCTGAGAATATTGCAACTAATTGACTGCTTCATCATAGGAAATAATCAGGTGTTCTCCTTGTTACATCTGGCTCTCCCCTCCTTGGAGCTGGCTCAAACTGAAACCAACCACAAAACTTCAAGCTCTTTTTCACATTTATGAAAGTAAAATAATATATTAGCTTAACAAAAATAGCATTAAAGCGTTTCACTGTTTAATAATTAAATGCAATTTGCATCCGTGCTATAGTTGTTAAGAGGCAGCAAAGTCCTCTCTTTTCCATGTAAGATCTTGCTGGGCGCCCATATGTAAGCTGGACAGAAAGGAGTGAAGGAAAGAAATATAGAGATACCA
This sequence comes from Elaeagnus macrophylla, assembly GCA_029378325.1. NCBI lineage: Eukaryota > Viridiplantae > Streptophyta > Magnoliopsida > Rosales > Elaeagnaceae > Elaeagnus > Elaeagnus macrophylla. The sequence goes on along the minus strand of CM055641.1, from coordinate 44,660,625 downwards.
ACCTGAATGAAAGTGTGACCCTTGCAGTCATCGACTTCCAGGATAGACGCCATGTTTCCACAACGATAGCAATAATTGGGTGCGCTGAATATTGTCACAACCTTTTGGTCCTGTCAACAGCAGATCAAATCAGACAAACTTTCATTCAAGAAAAAATATCCTGACAGGCACACACTAAGGATAAATACTTACATGACCCCAGTTGTATCCTTCCATAACCAGCTGATGAGCTCTTGCAATAAGTTTTAAGTTGTTCGTATGGTTAAATTGCTCAGATATGTCCTGTCAAAACAATCATCCAAGTGAGCAAACAGACAAAATTGATGGCAGATACAAGTAGGAAAGCAGAAATAAACTACCTGGCCAAATGTATATCCAGCACCTCTGGGAGAGATACCCCATCCACAGCGATCATCTGGATCAGACCACAAAAGATCACACATAGGACCTTCATGAGGCACCTCTTGAACCCGATCAAAATTACGTATATTATCAAGTGTTTCAATGGACGGTGACAGTCCACCATGCAGGCAAAATATTTCAGATTCAACCTTCAAAAAGATCAGAGCTAAATATAATAGTATATCAAATGAAAATATATGACCAGTGAATTAAAAAAACAAAAAAGATCAGATGTCAAGAAATTTGCAGCTTAGACAGAAACAATTTTAGAACATCTTGCAGACTAAATCGTTGCATGAGATTAGGTAATATTAGAAAGAAAAAATCCACTTGTTCCACATACGGATGAGAAGTGAATGAGAAGCAGAAAGACAATTGAACATTCAAAATTTTGAGGCAACTAACATTCTTCTAATCTTGAACTGGGAATCTTTAGCATATATGTCATTTGAAAAGAAAAGCAGCCCTAACTTATTCTATTATTTATACTTCAGCATTGGTATACCAACCTTTATTTATTTACCAAGTAAAACAACAATAAAATAATTTTTTGGATAGAAGCCAGATTGCTCTTAGTTCATCCTTTATGCTTCATAACATTGTGAAACCTTTATTTCAGGGAAAAAAGAGTGTAAAGCTTAATCTATTCATACTAACCAACGCTGTAAGTGGAAAATAGTCGAACAAATCCGTAAACACCTTCCAAACATTTGCATTACCATACCTATGCATAATAAAGGTTTGTCAGTAGAATCAAGATAAATGACATCAAATATGCAGAGACAGGCAAAATGCAAGACGGACATTGAACTGCATACTAGCCAATTTCCTCCAAATAAAGCCGAGTGGTTGTTATCTCTTTTCTCATAGGACGCAACAAAAACTTTGCAGCAAAATATGCTATTAAAGGACTAATTTGAATTAAAAAACCAAATAATTTTTAAAATATGTGCAAGGCATTCTGCATACCACTGGCACATATTTCAAATCTCTCTCCAAGTCTCTGACAGCCAAGATAGTCATGAACAACATCAATGCAACAGAAGACGCAATTTCAAAAATAACCTTAAAATATTTTAAATGTATGTTCAAGTCTCCGCCATCCAAGACAATGATGGACAACTTCAATGCAACAGAAAATACAACCAAAATCAATATGATGACTCACTGACCAGATCAAGAAGCCCGATATTCCTGGTCAGTATGTGAGTACAATCATAAACATGAGAAATAACAATCCTAACATTAAAGTAACAGAGCAACACCAAAACTTAATAGATAGTTCTTGATATAGGAACACATTATAGAGACCTTTGTCTTAAAAAACAGAAAATATGATATTACGATAACAAATATGTTAACGTAGAAAAGTCAATTGACTGGTTGAGGCAGGCCGTACCATAAAAGCCTAGCATAGCCCAATAGATTGCCAGGTCGACCCCACCCTTTTCATATTGGGATGGGTAGGGGCATAATACCAGATTAGGATGGATCGAGGGTCAACCACTTATTCCGTTTAATAAAGCTCAATTTTACATGGAAAAGAAAAAAGGTATTATTATGAAGGCGGCTTTAATATGTTTTATATCCTTAATGTTTGGGGCTTACATTTGGGGACGATTGCAAAGTTGGCCCAAAAGTTTGAGCTATTACAAAAATATCCCAACCTTAAGTTTCGTGTAACAAATCTATCCTATGAGCTAATTTTGTTAACGACATTATGTTTTTAAGTAAATTTAGGGATATTTATTAACAATTAAACAAAGGTTAGGGGTATTTTATTAACACTTAAATGTAACATCATTAACAGAATTGACTCAAATGGTAGATTTGTTACATGAAACTTAAGATTGAGGGTATTTTTATAACTCAAACGTAAGGGTTTGCAATTAGCCTCAAACATTGGGAACAATTTTGTAACTAACACCAAACGTTAGGGATATAAAACATATTTAAGCCTTAGGAAGGCTGAAGTAGGTTACTAAGAAAATGTGAAAAAGTAAGAGAAGAAAAAAGGGCCCAGCAGGACGGCCCACAGCCTAGATGGGTAGAGAAGGGATGGATTGGCATCTAAGTAGAACAATCTACCCTTATACCAAAATCCATTTGATCAAAATAAACGGGATGGATTATTCATTTTGACATCTCTACAGTCCATACTTAGAAAAAAGGAGGAAAAACATAGAGAGCACATCTATGTGGATTTTTTTTTTTGTTGCAGAAAAAATGCAAATATAGGATCCAAGACAGAAAAAAAAATAAAACATCTTAACTACACATAATTGATACTCCATATAAACAGAATAAGGTAATGAACTCACTTCCGTAGGCACTCATCATAGAATCCATAAACTTGAGTAATCTACAATAGGAATGAAACAAAAATATCAGCACAAAGAAAGCCTCCGATTATAGAGGAAAAGAAAGCAGCACTACTTAGACCTGTAGGAAGATAAATAATTTCTAATTAATTTAGCCTGAGGTTAGTTACCACTACAGAAACTTCTACAATAGAAAGAAAAAAAAAATACGGAAGTACAAGTCACGTACATAACAAACAAAAGCAACAAAATATGAGTAAAGATTATACCTGACGGCTTTCATGGTTTCCTCTCAAAATAGTAATCCTCTGAGAATAACGCACTTTCAAGGCAACCAACAGCTGATCAGAGAATCAACACGTAAATAAGACAAATGATAAAACAATTTATGGGGAAGGGGAAAGAAATGAGAATAAATGACCATCTTTCAATGTGAACAAAAAATTGAATACATCTATCTATCTATCTATCTATCCGATGCGCACCCATGTTTGTGAGACCTCGAATCTTTGTATTTTAATTTTTGTATAAATAAAAGTGAGTATTTATCTGTGGAAAAAAAATAAACAGGAAAAATCTACATGAAAAATTAACTTTGGGGAAGTTTTAAAAATAAACATGGTTCGCGGATGGTTCGCCGAGGCCTTCAAAGAGGCCACGGCGAGAGAGCAGCGAGGAAAGGAGAGCAACAGCAAAGAGATTTTACTATCATTGGGGATCCACCGGCCCCTCGCTGGGGGGACCTCAATAAGGCCGTAGCAACGTAATCGGAAGCCTATAAATAGGAGATCCGACCATTTTAATAAAAAATCTCTCTTCGTTTCTCCCAAATTTTTAGACATCTTTCTAAGTGATTGTTTTGGGTATAAGAAATTTATCAAAAATACAAGTATGTATAAACGAGGTATCAAGGCCAAAAAGTTAGCATAAACATTAAGAAAACTATTAAGGTAAAATGTTTTATTTTGGGTGTTTTTCTAAGATATTGATTGGTAATATTTGGATTATACTAATTTAGTATAATACTGTGTTAGTTTTCACACACAAAAAAAGGAGTTGATGGTAGGACTAGGAGTGCTAGCAAAGTTTTACTCTACTTTTTATCATGCATTGTTTTAAATAAATGCACGCATCATAGATGTCTTAAACTATGAAAAATTAATGTCATATTTTTATGAAAAATAATTCTAAAAATAAAGATATACCCAATAAAATATTTTTATACATGAAAAGCTTTATTATTAAAAAGATAGATATTTAAAAGTGGTTTATAGCATCAGATATTTTATGCATACATCATGTTATTGTTTTATATGGGGAGTATTGGTCTTGCAGAAATATGGTACCCGAGGGTACTGGATACAACAGACAGATTTTTATACGGACCACAAGTACACATTTACATATATATCTCAGAGTTTATTCACACATGGGTCTTGGAGTTTTTTCCACATGGGCCTCAGAGTTGGACCTTCCATAAGCCTAGGAATTAATCGCCTATGTGCCTTGAAATTGACCAATACACGTGCCATATGTATCTCGAACATGAGATTTCGAAAGTGGTCCCACATGTATCTTGAAGTTAACTAGACATGGGCTTCGGAATTAAATTCCTTATGTGCCTCAAAGTTTGACTGCATATGTTCCCATGCATTTCAAAGTTGATCAATATATATGAATTTAGTATAACATGCATATGAGTTTTATACAGACATTGTATATTTTATTGTATAAGCATGCATGGGATACCTGGAATGTACACTTCACTCGATTTTAAAAGAAAATACAAGTATGCCCAAATTTTTAAAAATAAATCTCTACACTATAAATGTGCTGATGATGGTTTATTTAGGCATGCATTGTAAAATTGAAAATATTGCATGCATCACTCACTTATATTGAAACTTCTGTATAGAGAAAAACTCCGACTGAGCTAGTCAAAACTAACCCTTTTTTTCCTCCATATTTTTAAATTAAAAGTGGTGTGAACAACTATAAGGATCAAATTACTTTGAAGATCTAAAGATTTCACTTAAAACCTTTCTTTTTTTCTCTTTTTTACTCTACATATGTATGTTTGGAGAATTGCTGAGACACATAATTTCCCGCCGTAATTTGTATGATTTTTATACATTTTATTATGAGTTAAAATTTTGTGCTAAGAGATATCTCGAACATTTTAAATATTTAACTAGTTTCAAATAACATTTCTATTTCCAAAATATTATCCTCCCTACTTATTTCACTTGCCCATTTTTTGGGGTGTGACAGTTTGCCAGCAGAGCATGATTCTGATCTCCAAAAAAATACTTGTAATATAAAAATCTTTTGATTTTTGAGCTATTTTTATCGCCTCAGCATGCTTCCAACAAGAAGAATGGCCAAAAAAAGAGCCCAACTAAGGTGAAAATGATAACCAAGGAAAACACAGTAACTTGTTACAAGAGTTACGTAAGTTGATAACTTGGGGCAGAAATCCTGAAGAAGGGAGTAGATCTTATTACCTAAAAGAATTTAAAAAGACTAGACCATTACTTTATGATGGGGCTCTAAATTCAGATCTGGCGAAAGAATGGATTTATGAGATTAAAAAGAAGTTGAACGCTCTAAACGTTCTTGAGAGTTTTAAAGCCAGACTTACTGCGTATGAATTTTGCAAAAAAGCAGATTACAAATGAAATTCTCTTAGTAGAGGAAAGAATGTTTATAAAATCATTTGAGAAGAATTTGAGCAAATATTTTATGAAAGATTCTTTAACGAAACTGCCAAGACAAATAAGGTAATAGAGTTTATGAACTTGAAACAAGAAGAAATGTAAGTGGCACTGTATGAAATGCAATTTAATCAACTGTCAAGGTTTGGTGAAAACATGACAACTTGGAACTTGGACAAGGCTGCAGAGTTTCTTATGGGTTTAAGAGGGGACATTAGGGCTCAGCTTATGTATCAGGGGATCCAAACTTACACTGTAACTATAGCAGCAGCTTAGAGAGTTCAACAAATCCATTTTGAGCAATCATCAAAGATAACAGTGATAATACAAAAATCCAAAGAAAAAGGAAAAGAGAACTTTTAGAGCTTTGGTCGTAGAAACCAACGTAGAAATCATCCAGGTACTGTTGTTGAAAATCTACGCGAACAATTAAGTTTGGGAAAGTTTTAAAAACATTTTTTACCTCGATAGTATCTCACTAATGTGCTCGCCGATGGTTCACGAATGGTTCGTCGGGGCCTTCAACAAGGCCACGATAAGGGAGCAATGAGGATAGGGAGAGTAGCAGCAAAGATATTTTACTTTCACTGGAGTTCACCAGACCCTTGCCGAGGGACCTCAGTGAGGCCGTAGCGAGGCCACAGCAAGGTTATCAAAAGCCAATAAATAGGAGGCAATCTAGGCATTTTAATAAAAAATCTCCCTTCATTTCGCTCTAAAAATTCACATTTTTAAACATCTTTCTAAGTGGTTGTTTTAGGTATGAAAAATTTATCAAAAGTACAAGTGTGTATAAACGAGATATCGAGTCAAAAGTTAGTGTGAACACTAAGAAAATTATTTAGGTAAAATGTTTCTTTTTGGGTATTTTTATAAGATAAGTGATTGGTAATATTTGGATTATACTAATTTGGTATAATATTGTGTTAGTTTCCGCATAAAAAAAAAAGTCTGCGATAAGACTAGGAGTGCTAGCAGACTCAATTTGAGGTAAGAGTTTCTCTACTCTTTATCATGCAATGTTTTAAATAAATACACGCAATATAGATGTTTTAAACTATGAAAAATTGATCTCAAATTTTTATGAGAAATAATTCTAAAAATGATTATATACCTGAAGAAATATTTTTATACATACATGAAAAACTTTATTATTAAGACGGTTATTTAAAACTGGTATATGGCATCAGATATTTTACGCATGCATCATGTTATTGTTTTATGTGGGAGTTTTGCCTGTGTTGGTCTTGCAGATATATGGTACCCGGGAATATTGGATGCAACAGATAGATTTTTATAATGACCATAGGTACACATTTACACATGTATCTCAAAATTTGTCCCCACATGGACCTTAGAGTTGGACCCCTCATGTGCCTTAGAGTTAACCACCCATGTGCCTTGGAATTGACCAATACATGTGTCATATGTATCTCGGACATGGAATTTCGGAGGTAGTCCCACATGCGTCTTGAAGTTGACCCTCCATGTGCCTCAGAATTTGATGGCACATGTGTCCATGTATTTCGGAGTTGACCAATACATATGGATTTAGCATAGCATGCATAAAATTTTATACAGACATTGCATATTTTATTGTATAAGCATGGAATACCTAGAATGTACACTCTACTCAGTTTCGAAAGTAAGGAAGTACAAGTATGTTCGAATTTTTTAAAAATAAAATCTCCACACTATAAATGTGCTGATGATGGTTTATTAGGCATGCATTGTAAAATTGAAAATATTGCATGCATCACTCAATTATATTGAAACTTGTGTATAGAATAGACTCCTACTGAGCTAGTCATAGCTCACCCTTTTTCCCCTAAATATTTTCAGATTAGATGTGGTGTGAACAAATGTACGAATCAAATTACTTTGAAGATCTAACGGTTTCACTTAAGACTTTTATTTTCATTTTTTTTACTTTGGTTGCGTATGTTTGGAGATCTAACGGTTTCACAAGTATAATTCTTTATGTTTTTTTGCTGTAATTTGTATGATTTTTATGCATTTTTATTGTAAGAGTTAAAATTTTATGTGCTAAGAGATATCTCAAATATTTTAAACATTTAACTAGTTTCAAATAACATTTATATTTTCAAAAAATTATCCACCCTATCTATTTCACATACCCATTTTTCAGGGTGTGACATTGTTACTGTTGAATATTTCCTCCATCAAAAGATGAACTAAAAATGCACCTATGACTCTGAGCACCCAAGTGGATCATGACTAGCTTTCCCAACCACTCACTCCATAAGCTAAATCAACTTAAATTTTATAGGACAAACAGCATGTTCTGACCCACCATGCATTATTCTGAACAATACAAAGCATGAAATAATACACGACAAGCTTACAACCCACGTTTACCTAGGCTTGATGCTAAAAAAATTCTCAAAGAACAATAGTGTCTAATAAATGCATAAAAAGGTTCAAACAATAGTTCAACAGATTTAAAACAATATATCAAAGTGTTCACCACAAATCTCATAACCTATTTTATGGCAATTCATTCTTACATACCCTGGTAGTTGTTTTAGTTTTGTATGATAGAGAACAAAGACTAAACAGTAAAAATAATTGTTGTAAAGCTTGAAAAAGCAAAGAAACAATATATTAATTACCGTTACAGTTTCAACTGAATAATAGCCACGATCAACATAATCTCCCATGAACAAATAATTTGTATCTGGACACTGCAACATAATTGCAGCAATCGAAATCATGAAGATAAATAATGAATATGGCAATGAGCAAAAGACCCCAAATCAAAACATTCATAACAAACACAGCTTTCTATTTCAGATAAAATAATAAAGACCCAAAAACATAAGGCTTGGCATAAAAAAATGAAATAATGAATAGCCAATATAATTGGGACAAAAATACAAGAATCAAAATGGAGAGACAGGTAACTACCAACTAGAAGCATTGTTTTAAGAGTCTCAATATTAAAAAGTTGGAAACACAGGGGAAGGATATTTCATCAGGGATATCGTAGAGTCTGCGAAATATTCAAATAAATTCTATTTCGACAACCATTACTTCAAAATATTCTCAGTTTCATAATTTATTGATATGTCAATCGAAATAATCTGGGCATCATCGTAGAACACGACAAGCCATGTCTCCACTCTTGTTATGCTATTTAACAAATGACAATTATCTCACACACCCTTGCGTGACACAAATACAAAGATAATGCTAAGGGCAAACAAATACTAAAAAAATAAACTTTTCCATGGTAATTACCTCATTCCTACAGCAACAAAAAAAAAAAGAATAAAGTGCCTCAACCACAAAATGTACCTTGCCTCCAATTCGAAAAAGCTCTGCAAGATCATGGAATTGCCCATGAATATCACCACAGATTGTCACAGGACTTTTCACAGGCTGAAACAAGAAACCAAACAGCAATATTATTAACAACTGAATATCTCAAAGTTGCTAGAGATAGCAAAGTGATACAGAATAACATCAAAAATCCTCTAAAAATACAGTGTGAACTTTAATAATGCAACTGGTGTATCCAAGCACCACTAGTAAAACCTATCTCCAAAGCATGGCAACTATTTAAAAATACTTTTTCTAGAGAAAAAACATTGACTTTCAGTAGACAAAAAAAGGTAGCCAAATAAGAAGGAAATCAATAGACAACAGACGCCAAACAATTGTAATAACAAATGCAAAGTACAACTTTACGAGTGCTTAGCACTAGTGTAACCTTCAGATACCAAATCACAAATGACAAAAATTGCAGTCAGCTCTATGAATCCTGGTAGAAGCCCTCATGCAACAAATTTTCAAACCCAGAATACTTGGAGCTTTTCTTTTTCCTCATCCCATATTGTCACTAGTTATTTTGATAGATAACTATAATAATAGAAAATATGTTAAGCAAGACCAAGCGAATTACCAAAGAAGAAATATCAAAATATTTAACATAAAATAAGAGAAAAGAAAACATAAAGAAACAGGCAAAGACACACCTGGACATTGCTTTCTTCCATTAATATCTCCTTAGCCTTCTCGCAAAGCTGCCGTACCTACATTAACAAAATAAAATTGCTTCAAAACTTCATGGAATATTTAAATGCTTACCAACAGAAGGTTTGAAGTTTCCATAATGAAACTTCCAGGCAAACAAATTAGGCAAAGGCAAAAATTAATTGTCATAAACTAACAAATTGCAAAACCAGATTCAATATGCATGTCATAAGAATTTCCACGTATTTGTCATAGCCATTCCCTCCTCTTTAGCCTTCCAATAAAATGTGGAAAATGCTATTCTGGTAAAAAAGCCATTGGCACCATTATTGCAATCAACGTTCCCCCCCTTCTCCCAAACACACACAAATGAAAGATAGCAAACTGAAATATATTGTTTTTATTCTATTATATCTTTAAATTTCTATATCAGAGATTGAAGCCAGATGTGAAACTCACTAAGTGCAGAGGAGACACAACTAACCAAAGTCTAATAAAAAGCAAAAAAAAAAAATCATTTAAAATTAAACATTCTGCTTGGTATAAAGAATCAAATCAACCAAACAATTATTGTTTGGTAAAATTGGCTCCAAACAAGAATAATAATATTATGCAGAAAAAGACAATTGGAACCACATTTCATTTTCAGCATTCCATGCTTTATTCAAAATAATTCCAAGACAAGATGACCATAATTTCCCATTACAAACTCCATGGAAGCAAGCACAAACAAATGATAACTTCACAATTCATCATAAACTTCCACCAATATTGGAGCATCACCCAACCCATAATTAATTTACCACCTGTAATTAAGAAAAACCTACATACTGAAATCTGAAACCAATTTATCCAAATACACCACTGAGAGTCCCCAAAGTAATCCGTATATTTATTATGAAACATTTGGAATTAAAAGGCAACAGAACATAACATCCGGCAATTGATACAAGAAATAAAAAAGGAAATATACAGATGAAATTGATACAAAAGGTTGGCACTAAAGCAACATATATGTATCCAGAAAGGCAGTTGAGCATGCATAAACTCTCACTGATAAGTTGCTCATTCAATATCTTTCTGTCGGCATTATCCTCAAACCAAATAGATTTAAAGTGCTTATTAGAGGAAATGGACAACAAAATGGTCTCTTCCAGAATTTGCGACTTATCTCCTGCAGCAAACTCATGAACCAAACCATCAAGTTCAATCAAGCTACACCCTGGCACCTTGATAACATTCTGTGTTTCTGTTCCTTTCATCACCTGTGTGACATAATCTCTTAGGTCAGCAGAGGTAAACATGTTTAAAGAAGAACATAAACCCAATATGGTCCAATCCTAGCTGAGCCAAGTGCTTGCCATTTCTTTATCCCACTAAACATCTCCACGTACTCTAGATGCATTGAGCAATGCCTCCAATATATATGAATCTGGCTTCATAGGCATATCTCTTACCACTCTCTTATCTTCTTTTAGCATTCCAGCTTTACCCAGGAGGTCCACCAACCAGCCATAAGGTTGGGCACCAGGCTCAATACTGTAAATATTTATCATGTTGTAAAAATTTCCAATCCTTCATCTATCAAACCTATTCAACTACAAGCACTCAATACCCCTATCATTAGACAGGATTCCTTCATTTTCCATTCTCGTAAACGATTTCGAAGGCATGATCACTTTGACCGTGATTGGCTAGGCCTGATATTAAAGAATAAAAGTATAAACATCCCTATCTAACATCACCTCAAATAAACCAACAGTCTCTTTAATTACAACCCAATTGTTTCAACATATGCATGTATCCATCTTCCCTGCTCCAACACAAAGAGAAAAGTTCAAGAAGTGAGAGCTCCCACAATACCAGTATGATTAGTCAAAAGCCACATGCCTGCATTTCACTCAAAAGCATCAGACACTTGGAACAGCTCAACTTGTGCGTACCCATTTATCAATGTACTCCATGAAACCAAATCCTTTTCTTGCATTTGATCAAATAATTGCCTAGCAATTTACAACCTGATCACACTTGACATACCCAGTAATCAAAGGGGTCCATGTTACAACACCCCGAAAAAGACTCACATCAAAAAGCTTATGTGCTGGGTCCATGCAGAAACAAGTAGCATAAGAACGAATTAATCCATTCTGCACAAATTCATAAGACTCCCAACCCAATCCGATGGCTTGGCCATGGATCACCAAACCCAATGAGAGGTCAGAAACTTCAGCACAAGCTCTGAGAAGGAAAGAAAAGAAATTTTTTGGGAAAGAGGCCACTCTTGTGCATATAGAAACATGGCTCCGATAGGCTCAGTTCACTCAGCAAAGGCTTTGATTATGGTGTTCCAAATGTATGTAGTCCGATAAGGCAGGAAGCAAAAGAGAGGGAAAACATGAGATAAATGAATGTGATCATATGTTGGGGAAAAAAAAAAGCAATGATCTTGGCTGCAGTATAAGGAACAAAAAGGTGCATGGAACAGTGACATGGGATTGAATTTGTTTAACATGCATCAGGGTGAGACATCGATCCAAAAGATAGAGAACACTCTGACTTGACTTCATATATTGTTATTTGGACTTAGTTTGTAGGTTCTAAGATGTAACTGAATTCAGTTAACTAGAGGAATTCAATATGCCAGAAGTATATAACACAGACCTCCAAAAACATAAATAGCTTTTGGAACACATTGCCCACTGAAATGTGCACAGCTAGATAAAAGGGATAACTTAAGACAGCTCCTGGAATTCAAGATTACCACATTGCCCACCAAAAACCAAAATTCAACTACATATAAATATTAGTGTCATAAAACTTAACAAAAAGCAATGAATAATTGGTTTGGATCATCAGTTACTCATTGAGCAAATGAATAATTTCTCCTCATGATATGGTCTCTTACAAAATGCGGCTTTTGTTAAGAAAAAATTATTCATCATTCTGAAGTAAGTGATATGTAATACCAATTAAATACAAGATTAGTACAACTATTTATTTGAAAAACACACTTACCCAATGCATGACAAAGAAGAGAATAATCAATATACCCAATGCATGATAAAGAGAATAATAATACGATTAGTTGGACTATACTCCAAATTAATAACACCTCTTATCATGAGAGGAAACGATCCCTTGAGCGGATCTGATTGAGCATGGGCAGCACCAGATCGGTCACCAAATAACTCTAATTCAACTCAAATCACAGATCAGGGATCAACCTTCGCCCTCATCCCCACCCTCAAATATCAGTCAAACCCATATACAAAACAAAGCAATACGTTTAACAATCCGGACCACAGACTTAACAAGTGTAGACGGATCGATCCATTTCGCCAGGAAAAAATATCGACATCGTCCAAGACGAAGAAATGATGCCAAAGAATAAAAGGAGAGAATCTATATATATATGTATAATATAGAAGTGATTCATGATTGGTGATTGGTGATTGGTACCTCTTGTTCGGACAAGGGCTTGCATTGCATGAGCTGTGCAATCTGCTCGTCAAGGTTACCGTGGGAATTGGTAGGGATGGAATCCATGTTGTGGCTATTTTCCACCTTCGATCTCTCAATCTTTTTCCTTTTAAAGAAGGCACAATATTGCAGATCAAGAACTCTCCAACTTTGCCTCAAACCCTAGATTTCGTAGTCTTCCAAATGCTTTCAGACAGAGAAACAGAGAAAAGAGGGAAAGATAAAGAAAGGTGGGGAGTGCTGAAAAACACAACTTTTTATTTTGCTCCCCGAAAATTTTACAAATTTACGGTAAACGTAAATATAAAAATAATAAAAATAATAATCATAATAAATTAATTATAAAAAAATAATATTATTATTATAATATTTATTTAAGTAATATAATTAAAATAAATAATAATATTAAATTATAAATAATAAAATTATAAATGAAGTAAAAATAAAAAATAAATTTTTTTTATTACTAAAAGAAATAAAATGAGTAAAAAAATTATAAACAATTATACAAATTATGAGAAAAATATAGAGTATTGAAGGCGTAATAAGGATTACAAAAGGCTATATGCGTAATGAGAATTATTACTAATGCTATAATCCCTTTACATTCCATTACAGATTACAGTCAAACAAAACATAATAATGCTCTAAGTCAATCCATTAGGTTAATTATTTCGAACTTTAATTAATTTTATACTTAAATCTATAAATTTTACATTTTTATAATTTAATTTTTAAATTTTAAATTTTACATATAAAATTTTAAGAATTGACATTAAATAACAATCTTTAATAATATTTATTAATAAATATACTAATTTAATAATATTTCAAATATATATTAAAAGTATTGGTATATTAAACTAAAAAATATTTATAAAAATTAATTTAATAGAAACTATGTACCATGGTTGGACATAATCTCATCATTCACTCTCACACATCCTCAACTAGGGTGCCATGCCACACGAACCCTCTCGATTCATCTTCGTCCTAACTTGTACTCACAACGGTTAGATCCAACCTTGTCCATCCATTATTCCGTCCTCCATAAGAGATCGTTCTATACCAACATCACACAATAGTGTAGGTACAAATACAACAAGGTCACAGTGGTAGAGAAATATACAAGTACAACCTCCCACTTATGGAAAACTGGAAAGCAACTAAGAAAGAGAGTTTAGGGACACGTGAGGTCTTATCACTAAAAATCATTGTAGAAGGACTTAAAGAGTCTAGCACTTATTGCCAATGCCTCAAAGAGGCACACTCTGTAGTACAGAAGATACAAGACCCCTTGTAACTTCAAAGTTAACTCCTACTTTCTCTCTAAAAAGGAAAGCCCACTTTTTCTTCATGCATTATTTTTATGAAAATATCATGCATCATCATAGATACTCGAATGACTAAAATTAATGCCATGTTTATAAATATTTTCATAAAAGTGTTGATAATGATGTTATAATTAAGATACCCATTTGGAAACATTTTATATGCATATATGAGATTATGAAACACGTGTATTAAAATATTTTACATATCATCTAAGTTTTTGTGCATGCATTATGAAATTATTTTGTGGGAAGTATTCCTATATAAATATTTTGTGGAGATAAGGTACCCCAGGGCTACTGGATGCAGCAGACTATTTTTGATGGACTACAGGTAAGCATTATATTTCACATGTATCTCAGAGATTGTCCATACATGGGTCTTGGTATTAGACCGCACATGAGCCTTGGAGTTGAACCCCCTATTGTGTTTCAGAGTTGTCCATCTTAGGTCTTGGTATCTGTTCCGTCTATGGGTCTCAGAGTTAGACTGCCCATATGACGAGGACCCATATACTTTGGAGTTGACCAATACATGTGCCAAATGTATTTCGGAGTATGACCATGCATGGGGTCGGAGGTGGACCCACGTGAGTCTCAAAGGTTGACCACGCACGCGCACACTTTTTCGTGGAAGTGGTATGGAAAAGGATTTTAGGATGTGCAAGTCTTAGGTGCCTTGTGCGGCATGGGAGGTGAAGCTAATTCCTCCTTGTTCTCCTTAGAAGGTTGTAGAATTTGATATTCTTAGCTTGACATTCTTTGAGAATTGCTTACTCCACATCTGTATTCTCTACATAAAGTGGTAATTCATTAAAAGTTTCAAGAAAATAAATATTTTCAAAATTTTTATCACTTTGAAGGATTGTGTCATCCTTTACTTGCTCAATTTGAGTGGGCAACTATTCTTATTTTTGAATTTGTTCCGCTAGTTGCCCAACTAGCATTTCTATCATTTTCATTGATGCCTCCATAGACTCCATCCTTTCACTAATAGATTGTATGTAAGCATTCAAGGTTTCCTCTAAGGTTGGCTTCCTAGGTTGATTAGAAGCTCTACTTCCTTGTATGAAAGAATTCAAACTCTCCTCCAAGGTGGGCTTCCTAGATGGATAGGGTGGGTTATATGGATGAAAACTTGAGCTTTGCATTTGGTATTGGGCATAAGGTGGGTCATATGAATGAAAATTTGAGCCTTGCATTTGACATTGGGTATAAGATGGGTCATAGGATGAAAATTTGAGCCTTGCATTTTGTATTGGGCATAAGGTGGGGTAGAGTTTGCTTCCCATGAAAAATTATGGTGATTTTCCCACTCAGGATTATAGGTACTAAAATAGGGATCATTCCAAGGTGGGTGACATCGCTCATTAAGATCAAAGTTCGAATTAGTGGATGTATAGTAATCACCTGCAAAAGTACAAATATTAGCATAATGTCCATATAAACCACAGATGTCACATATCTCCATGTTTGTCATATCATGTAGCTCTTTAAAAGGCTTTGTTTTGACTCATGGATTTCAGTATCCAGCCTAATTTTGCATTTTGAAATTTATTGATGTTGTCTATGAACGGTACATTTCAAAAACTAACAAAAACAACAGAGAAATCAAAGCACCATAAAATATATCACAAATTAAGCAAATAAATAAAAGCACTAAATTTTTTTTGAATTTTTGAATTTTTTTTTTGTGTTTTTGAATAAAGGATAAAAATAAAATTTAACTAAAATAAATAAATCTAATTTAGAAACTCTAAAAAGTTAAAAAGAAAATTATTTAAAATGTCAATTTTCCGGCAACGGTGCCAAAAACTTGATGTGCAAATTATAGTACTCGCAAGTGTACGAATCACTTGTAGCAAGTGATAAGCAAACCTCCAAGGTCGATCTCTCAAGGAATTACAGTAGTTTTAAATAACCTTTTTCTTAAACTAATTAAAGTTCTAAAGCAACTAAAACACTAATTAAATAGAGTTCTAGTAACACTAAAACTCTAAATAACTAGAATCTTAAATCTAATAAAACTGTAAACAAGTTGGAATTGTGAGCAAGATCAATGGTAGTGAATAACTAAAGAAAAAAATTTCGCAAACTCTGAATTAACTCAAAAAGGATTTCAAATATCAATGGAGGATGTATGGACATTTAGTTTGGTTGGCCATGCTTGCATCGAAAAGTTATGGTGAATTAAACATGAATATTCTAATAATTAATATTACCGGCTTTTCTTTTATTTACGAAAATTCCTACAATCAGGTAATTCTTTTTGTTGATCAACTAATTAACATCCTACGATCGGGTATATCAAATAGCAATCAAATTATACACAAGGAAAAATATGCTCATCAAACCAATGCCATGACTAGGTCATTGATTTGAAGTTTTGATTAAGTTTTTCAAAGTAAAGTTAAAGTGACGTTTCTAAAACCAAACTCTAATATTTTTCAACCTAATTATGAATCTCAAATTGGCCCATGAAAATCCACAATTAAACTTCTAAGCATGCTCTTAATCAAAAGGTAATTTAATTTATATTAAAGCAATAAAAACATTCACCACCACAATAGTTCTAGCAAACATGGCAACATAAACTAAACATCCATAGTTAAGTTCAGCTAAATATGTTTAGATTAATATTCATAGACAAATATAATCTAACATACATTCTAGAGAGAAAAGAAGAAGAAGAAGAAATATCTAACAACAACAAATAACCTAAATCTAGATACCACAATTGGCTTGGATGACTTTTCCTTCCCCAAAAGCTTGATCTTCGATCTTAAAAGGCTTCTTGTCTCCTTTAGATGTGCCTCTCTTGCCTCCCAAGGATGTGGCAAAGCTCCAAAACCCTGGTTGAGTCTCTTGTTGGTTCGCAAAATTAAAATGTATAAAAGTTGTGTATAAGTTGTATTTTCAATGGACTCTAAAAGGGGTATTTATAGATGTAAATAGTTACACAATTCCTGATTGCAATAGGAATAGGCCGCCGCGGCAAGCAATATTTCCCACCGTGACACAACACAAAATTTGGAAATAATGTTGAAACCCGAGAGGTGCACTCTGCGGCATACAATTTCCCCGCCGTGGTGCGCATTGCCTTTCCTTTCTTCACATGTACCCCCTTACATATGTGCTGGCTCGTTATGTATGGCTTACATATTTTGACTCGTTTTGCTCGTAAATTGTGATCCGAGCGTCGTAAGTGTTCCATCTTTGCGTGTTTGCATTATTCAACTCATTTGACGCTAAAAACACCTTAAATACACTAAAACATACCTGTAATTCCGAATTGATAGATTTATGAAAATAATCAAATAAACAATCATAACAAATCTATTTTTTAAACAATTAAGCACAATAAATCACGAAATGTTAGTACTTTTCAAGCACTTATCAGCCACCACAGCTACTTTGATCTACACTGAATCTAACTCACCTCTAAAGCACACCACCATGTAGTGTGATACTCGTACCTATAATCAATATGCTTGACCAATATACATATTTGACCTAGAAAATGATTTAAGAAAAAATCTTCACCTCGTAATAATAATACAAAAATACTATTCATGGATTGTTATTACTACAACTCTGTTTGATAAGATATTTAACAAACTCCAATACTATTTCTTATCTCAATACATAAACAATACTCGATGTATTGAGAATACAAAATCTCTTTTCTCAAATAATTCAAAAAAAAATCTCAAAGTGAAATAATTACCTCTAAATCACTTAATACATAATCACACTCAACGTATTAGTGATACGAAATATAAAATAATTTTCAAGAGTTTAAGAAAATATTTTCACAAACTCTAATTTTTACTTAAAACAAAAAATCAGCTCATAAAAAATGTGTAGAAAGAAGTATGAGAGAATGTGTAATTAATAGAGAGAGAAGTATTTATAGCTGATTTTTCAACTTTCAGTACCCTCGTGGACCCTTTGAGGGTACTTGGTTACGCACCTTCATGAGGTCTCTTTGATCACCTTAGCGAGCCCTCCTCTAAATATCAGCAAGGTTCAATAAGCCATACATCTACCTTATGCATGCTAGTGGACTTCTTGCTGACGCAAACCACCAAAAAGTTTTTTTGCAATTAAAAACTTAATTATTTGAAAATTCACAAACACTTGCCAATTGTAAAAATCAAATGCAATGAGAAAAAACAATTTCATCATACATACTACATATTCTTAATCATCCTGTAGTGTGTGCAAGATGCAAACATAC
The DNA here is from genome assembly GCA_029378325.1 of Elaeagnus macrophylla. NCBI lineage: Eukaryota > Viridiplantae > Streptophyta > Magnoliopsida > Rosales > Elaeagnaceae > Elaeagnus > Elaeagnus macrophylla. The sequence goes on along the minus strand of CM055641.1, from coordinate 44,642,141 downwards.
AAAGTGTTAAAATTTACGTGAGTGTATGCAATACCGATCACAAGCAAAGTATCATACAAAGAGGAAAATAAAAATACTAAGTAAAATAAACCAACTTCGTATTTTGCACACGGGAATGTCAACAAAGACTCAAAGGGACTTATAGGACTTATAATCTCCCTCTTTTGCTTTCAATGGAAAACACTACACAACTTTTATAAGGCAAGCATCAAACACAATATATTCATGCAAGATGATTTAAAGAAGTTTCTTACCATGAATAAACTTCGACACAGATAAGACACCCCCAACACGCTACATTCTAAGTGTGTTCATCTTGTAATGCTCCATTCATATTTATATCCATCTTGAAGCCAACTCCAGATTCATAGCTACAACAGTATCCTTCACACACAAAACAAACACATACCCGTAAATGTATCATTCAGACCTATGTGTAGTCTAACTAAATTTATCGTGTTACCCCTACACAGATATACATTAATAGGATAAACACAAATAATCAAACAAACTCCTCCAAACTTCATGCAACACTCCCTTAAATGCATGCAAGTTAGACCACATAATGTGATGCAAACCTTTACTCACATCCCAAACAAAGTGTAAATGAGTTGTACAACATACAAACTTTTTCCCTTTTTAACACAGAAATTCAAAGGAACACCCTTATATGAGGGTGAGAGGGTATACAATATATATAATCTTATACACTCATGCAATACATGCAGAGAGGAAATAAAGCATAATTAAAATAAACAGAAGTAAGCACACAACAAAGAAATAACATTTTATTAATTTCAAAGTTTTATTACAATTTTAAGAAAGAAAAAGAAAAATACAAAGAAACTAAGATTCTCCTCTCCCTTCATCTTTGTAAAGGTCACGTTGAGAATTGATACAAGAATCCCTGAGTTAGAAAGCTGGAAAGGCTGCATAAGGTTGGGAAACTTAACTCTAAAGTGGAAAACTAGGCAAACAATCGGTTGAAGGAATCTGAAGACTGAGGAACCTAAATGTGTTGATCCTAAAGCAGTGCACAAGTACTCATACTAATTGAGTGAATCTAAGAATTATCCACTCTACCATAAGATGGAACAGAAGGTTGTGAGCCTGAAGACAGTAGAGAACCATGTTGAGGTTGTTGTTGTTGCTAAACTCTACTCATCCTGTCATTAGGTTCATCAGCATCTATCTCTAAAGTCTTCGTTCCTAATGCTCTTCTGCAAGTTCTTCAAGAACATTGTAGAAGCATTCTATCAAAGAATCTACCTTTTCACTTAGAGAGGGAGACTCAATAGATTGAGGAAGAGGAACAGGAAGAGAAGTAGAAGGGGTAGAATGAGAAGCACTCAGTGACGAAAAAGAAGAAAGCTCAGAGTTCCCCAAAGGTTGGCGTGATGCTTGAAAGTGTCTAATAAAAAGGGGAGTAATCAAGGAAGGGCAATGAAGATTAGAAGAAGAAGGAGAGAAAGAATGAAAAATAATGATTCTAAAGATCAAACTAGCGAGATCTATAGGCTTACCATCAAAAATGGCACAAAGAAAGTGACCTTTGGCATTAGGCATAGAAGAGAAATGAGTACAAGAAAACACTCAAGCATAAAAAACTTGCAAAATCATGAAACCATGAAACCAAGAGAGGAGCTATTAAGTGGAATAGTACCCACGAGCATACTGAATGTCAAGTGTAGCAAGCCTGAAAGCCTTATTAGATTGATTTCAAGCTTTGAGATGCTCCAGATCAACCTAAAAGTTGGTAGCATTAAGGTTTTCATATTCAAAAGGAAAAAAAACAAAGAGTTTTTCACGTTTGGAAGAGATAATAGGTCTAAGATATTATCTTTATAGAAGGTGACATGACGTCCCCTTAAAGTGAAAGAGATAGACATGGAATGCATGTGATAAGCACGCATCGCAGAATAGAACTCTGAGACAAAAGTAGAGTTGAAGGAGTAAGGAAAGGTATAAAGAATAAGCCAAGAAAAGTATGTAAACCTTTGCTAGATAGCAGAAAACTCCTCAATTAAGACTAAGCACTCACAAAGTTAGGATGGTTCCTCCATTAGGGATTATATGTGTTAGAGTATGGGTTCCCTTGAAGATTTTGGTTGTTCACATAGTTGACTGTCTCCAAATGGTTCTCACATGCCTTAGTTGCATGAGATCCATTGCAAAAATCACATGCCAAAAATAGGGTTTGCACCATATTTACTACTACAGTGCTTTCATCCAACTTCTTTGTTAAACTTAGCAACAAAGTATTTGTTTGAACTTGCATGATTGCTATGATTTTTTATTTTGAATATAGAAACATTTTTTATGCACCAACACTTACTCCCAATATCATTTTAGAATTAAAAATATATACAAATAAAACCAAATGCTAAGGGTGTGAGGATAAAGTGATATAATATTTTAAGTTAGGTAAAATGTGGTTGTCAAAAAAAATGTTAATATTAAGCTCAAAATGGGTGACCAAAGATAGATAAATACATGATAGGTAAAAAAGACTCAACTAGTCCAAAATGGCCTAAATAATCTCTCTAGCATTGTGACATCTCTGATTTTGCCTCAACAGATAATCAAACAAATTCTAAGAATTGTGAGACCTAAAGCATGCATTATTCACACAAATTTCTCTAAATATGCATACTAATTTATAATTAAGGCACTGTGCTCAATCATGAAATATCACAATAAAAAATAGAACCTACAACAAGAACAAATCTAAGTTAGTCAAAATCCATGCTTTTCTAAACAAGCATGCTCAAAACAACCATGGTTACTATCATTGGAACCAAATAATTAATTAATAAAGCAAGCATATGAATCACACATTCCATCATATCCATACATGCTTTCACAATAATATAATAAACTAAAATAAACTATTAAAGGAATCAAGAGATATTTACCCCCAAACTTAACATGTACATTGTCCCTAATGTGCAAAACATTAAAAATAATAGCAAATAAAGGATGAGAAAAGTCCCTTAATTGATTCTTTAGTCATTGACTTGATAATCTTGAAGTATCACATAGCTCCGATTTCCTTCTTTATTATTACTTACAAAACTAAAAACATACTAATTAGTAAATAACATAAAATAAAAAAATTAAATGACTTCAGTTGCCTATCAAGAAGCGTCACATTTATCGTCATTGACTAGACTTTTCACCACTCATCAAGGCGTATAATAATTAAAATATTGCATGAATAATCATATTAAGGTTTTCATAGAGGTAGGATCTTGGTCTTCAAATTTGTCCATAGGGTCCCAAGCCCACATCCTCGCGATTGAGGCTTCATGACCCTTGTTGAGAAAATAGAAACCTCCAACTCTAACACATAGCCTAATGGCTTCATCAAAAGGATTGGTTAGTGTTCATGCTAAATCGTAAGTGCATGGAATACGTACAAGTAATAAGTATTTAAAATATGGATGTCTAATCCACATGAAAAAGTATAATTTATAACAAGTACCAATATAACTATTGGGACTACTATTTGGACAACAAAATATAATAAATTGGAATTAAACAACTAATTACTAGCACTTTAATAAGCACAAAATGCACCATATAATTGGTTAGTAGTTACTTTGGGGGATGTTAGTGATTCACATGTTAGGAAATTGGAGATTCATGATTCCTAAGTTTACTCTCTGATATATTTAGTTGTTGCAATTTTGTGAAATTAGGAGTTTAGTATTTTGGTTTTGTTTTCCTCATTACTTTTTTGTATTCCAAATAGCAATAGTGGTATTTGTTTGATACTCATTTATAAGTTACACTATTCCCTATGAGTTTACTTGTCACTTGTATGTGTCCTATGCATTTGCAATTTTGCATGGGCAAGTTTTTGGCTCCATTGTCGGTGAATTTTATAACTTGTAACATATATCAATTCGGGTATTATTATACTAATTGGGATTTTTAATTTTCATTCCTAGTTTTTTTGTTTCATATCCAAGTTAACATTTAATTACTAAGAGGGTATGGTAGAACAAGGGAATCAAAGTGCTATCATTGTTCCCAAGGCTTTAACAAATGTCGTAATTCCACAAGTAGATGGAGCCCAATCTTCGATCAGTAGATTGAGTATTAGTTGTTGCCTTTCTCATTAAGGGACAAAAAAAAAAGGCTTAGTTACAGTCAATTCTATTAGGGTCAATAACCACATGGGATTGGTGAACCTGCAATTACTTGCATATCAATAATTCTATCAATGTATTATTCGATAAATAAGGGATCGTTAGGGACTGGGGATTGAAGAGACACCTAAAATAAGTGTTAGTATAATAAATATTCACAAGTATACAATTGTACAAGAATTTATGGGGGTTTGGAATTGGTTTTTAACTAAAAGTAAAACAAAAATTATATACAAGTGATTATCTCCATTCGCACAACCATAGATACCCAAGCATTCAATCAAATTGTCATGACAAATAGCAACGAATTCCCTCCTAAAAACATGCATAAGAATCGAACCCTTGAGTATAAGGGCAACAACCTTAAATACCTAACATATTCTTCTAAAATCTCTAAGATATAGGAAACGTCCATCATCTAATATTTTACCCGACTTAAACATAGCAGAAATGTTTAACCATGTAAAAATTAAAGTAGATCATTAAGCTTTTATGAATATAGTTCGAATATAAGTTAAGACTATGGAAATCAAAGCATAAATAATAACCTTGCAATCCTCACACACACTTTTACAAGTTTCACCTCTTGATTAGAACCTCATAAGGATCACCCTATGAGAATCCTAATAGGCAATATGATACTTTTCACCACCACATAGAAAACGTTTGTATGTAGTACTACTAACTACCAATGATATATAAACTCTATATATTTCGAACCATATAAGATTGCATATCTAAATCAGAGTGAAAATCCTTACACATAATCATAGTTCATGAATTCATAACTACATATCATTAACAATCCAATTTCATACTTTAATCAAATATGAAAATAAACATGATTTATAGCAAATAAATCATATTTTTAATAAAAGAATCCAAAACAAATAACTTCAATACAATAACAAGAAGAATTAAAAACAATAAACATAAAGATTACACTTTTGAAGCTTGAGAAGTCTTGGTGATGATCTTTTACTCTAAGGTTATGCAAATAAAGAGATGATTTTGAAATGTGAAGCCTTGCTCCTTATATAGGAGAATTGGTTGACTATCTTTTTTTTTTTTTTTCTTTCTTTTCAATGTGGTACTCATTACACCTCTTTTATAGGATAATTTTTTTACTAATCTTTGCTCTAATTTCGATGTGGGACTTGGTGTGCTCCTTTGAGTTGAATTCAAAATCCAAGTTTTCAGATAGACTTACCCTTGATCACTAAAACAAGAATATCTTAGCCGTAAAAATAGATATTATCAATTTCTTGGAGGTTCTAGAAACTAGACACATAGGGCTTTCCAATGACACATCATTGATGATTTTTGGACTTCTGAGCTATCTGGTAGAGCCCTGTGAAGTTGGACTACGAAATCTGACAAAATTCCAATTTCCTTCCATTTTGAGTTTTATTTTTATTATCTCTTGGCCTCCACTCCTTTCTTTTTAAGTGTAGCACACCCTTAACTCTCCAATTTTATGATGATAGTGCACATTCCCTACAAAAGAATTAAGAATTTATAAGCAAAGGAAAGTTTCCATTCTTAGAACAGGAAAATTACTATAAGCAAGAAAAGCTCAAAAAATACATTTTGGCTCATTTTTATACATTAATGCTATCTAGAGACTCATATCAATAAACTAAGCTAAAAGTAGCACAATTAAGATCAAAGAGTAACCAAATGTGAAAGAAAATACATTAAAAATGTCACACAAAGTGTTCCTATCAGGGATCTACTGGCTCAAAAGTTCCTTACTAAGTCTTCCCCCTTTTAAAGACTATTAAGCTTAAAAACAACATTACATCTTTCCAATAGTTTGAGGAGGAGACATTTTATAAAATTGGGGAATGCTTAAAGGAACTATTAAGGAAATGCCCCGACTATGGCTACCAACTTGGTTGCAAGTACAAACTTTCTACAATGGATTAATGGGATAGCCAAAGACCATCATTGTTGCTGCAACTAGAGGAGCTTTAATGAATAAAATAGAGGAGCAAGCATTTGCACTACTTGATGGGATGGCCTCTAACAGTTGTCTATAATTTGTTGATAATTCTACAAAAGTGGAGTTATTTGTTCACTTTTGAGCCAATTATTTGCCTTGTTGCGTGTTAATGTCATAAGAATATCTAATCTATGTCTTAATGTGCCAATGTAGGTGGAAAGGACATGAATGGAGAAAAAATGGACCAAAAAAAGAAGAAATTGCTAGTTGAGCTGCAACAATGGATTAGTTGTGCTGTGGCAATAGAGGCTAGAAAACGTACGTAAAAACATAGAGATTAGGGTTATAGTGGTGACTCATTTAAGCTACAGTACACCTGAACAACAAAAACTACCCGAGACCTTTAAGCCATTGCGATGAGTAAGTTGAGCCGCAGTGCCACAAGATAACAAAAATGACACGAGAACATTAGGCCTTAGTGGGAAAGATTTGGAGCAACGGTGCAACAATCTAAGAATTTGATTCAAGAGCACTAGGTCGCCATGGTGATTCATTCAAGCCTCAATGCGTGTAACTTCTAAAATTCCCTAATAGGCTGGGCTGTGGTGCTTGGTAACATCGGCCGTGGCACGATAATGTTTATGTGTGCAAAAAGTTGCAAGAATTTTAATCTCGTAAATGGAATCAAATCCTTTCTTTCCTAGACTACATTAGCCTTCATATAGACAAGAAGAGTCCTATATCAACTCATTCACTCATCCATTCATTCAATTTAGCAATTTAGCATTCTTAGAAGCAAAAATACTCCAACAATCATTATAGAGAGATCAAAACAAGAATCAAGAATACAAGTGGAGGAAGATGAAATTTTTGAAGATTCAAGAAGGGATTGGTGTGCTATAGCAAGATATTGTTTTGTAATTTTTTTTTCCTTCTCTGTTCTTTTGTCCATCTGATGTTTTCCTTGATGAATATTTTAGATTTTGTTATTATTGACATGAGTAGCTAAACTTTATTAATCTAGGGGTCTTATGAATCCAATTTTCTACATGAAATGATCTTTTAATTATCCCTTTGTAATTGCTTAATCAATTATATTATTTGATCTAATTTTAATTGTTAATTAATTATTTGGCCAACAATTGTACAATAGAGGCATATAGGTAGCTTTGAGAGAAATATTTATATGTTTATCTTGATCAAATAGCATGTGTAGCATCTAGGCTGATAGTTATGATTCTTATGCATGTTATCCATAATTGACGGTCTTAATGAGTGATAATTTAATCTAATTGGCATGAGAGTGTGAATACATGCATAACATAGTGTCAATTGATCATATAATTGATAGCAATTGTTCTCAAGCTGGGAGATTGGCGGATTAGTGACTCCTAGGTTCATTTTCTCATATATTTGGTTGTTGCTATATTGTGAATTTACGTATTTAGTAGTTTTACTTCATTGTTTTTCCACCATCCAAATAGTAATAGTGATATTTTATTGGTAATCATTTATAAGTTATAATATTTCCTCGTGAGTTTGACACTTTTTTCTAAAAAATACTTATTGCTTGTACGCGTCTTGTATACTTGCGGTTTGGCGTGGACAAGTTTTTGGCACCGTTGCTTATGGAACTATTTATAGCTTGTAATGAATATTAATTCGGGTGTTACTATACTAGTTTGGACTTTCAATTTCTATTTCAAGGTGTTTCTATCTATATCTAGGTTAATAGTTAAATTTTAAAAGGATATGACAGGACAAGAGGATCAACATGCCAACATTTATCCCAAAAGTCTAAAAGAATTTGTAGTCCTATAAGTAAATGGAGCCCAAACTTCAATTAGCAGACCAGGCATTAATACTAATAACTTTGAACTCAAGCCAACAATTATTCATATGATATATAGGTTGATTAGTATGGAGGATTGATTGATGATGACCCCAATTTTCACTTGGTTTCATTCGTGAAAATTTGTGATACTTTCAAACTTAAGGATGTTTCAGATGATGCCTTTTGCCTTCGCTTATTTCTGTTCTTGTTAAGGGACAAGACAAAACCTTGGTTATAATCACTACCAAAAGCGTCCATCACGACATGGGACCAACTAGCTCAGAGATTTCAGGGCAAATACTTTCCCCCTTTAAAGATTGCTAAGCTTAGAAATGACATGAAATCTTTCCTACAGCTTGAGGAGGAAACATTCTACAAAGCTTGGGAACTCTTCAAGGAACTTTTAAGGAAATGCCCTCACTATGGTCTACCAACTTGGCTACAAATACAAACTTTCGACAATGGATTATTGGGACAACCTCTCTTGAAAAGATTGGTCAGTTAAGGTAGATGATGCTTTGTGGGAATACAAAACTGCATACAAAACACCCATTGGAACTACCCCATATAGACTTGTGTTTGGGAAGACTTGTCACTTACTAGTAGAGTTGTAGCACAAAGCTTATTGGGCATTGAAATAGTTAAATATGGAAATGGGTGTGATAGGAGAGAAAAGATTACTGCAAATTAATGAGTTAGAGGAGCTGAGGTGGAATGCATATGAAAATGCCAAGCTTTATAAAGTGAAAACAAAAAGATGGCATGACAAGAAGATTGTGCAACGCAGCTTTGAACTAGGACTGCAAGTCTTAAGACTAAAACTGTTCTTGGGAAAACTAAAGAGTAGGTGGTTGGCTCCTTTCATTATCATTAAGGTAACCAACCATGGAGCTGTTGAGTTAGATAACTACAACAAAGAATGGTTCATGGTCAATGGGCATAGACTGAAGCACTATTATGAACTGCAATTACCAAATGACACAGCTATGATAACTTCATAGTTGCACCTTAAGAGTGGGAATAATTGTCTAACCAAGGACGTTAAATGTGGCACTTGTTAGAAGGAAACCCAATGTTTTTATTTCTTATTTTTATTTATTTTGTAGGTGAATAAAAGTAGAGAACAATGGCACAACAAAATTTGGACAGTTTTGGAGTTGAAAATTGGGGTGCCATTGTCAAGGGAGTTTTATTTTCCTTGGGAACTTTGTTCTTCACATTAGTTTTTAGTGCCATTTTTAAAACTTTTAAGATGTTTTTAATCATGATTAAGGTAGATATTAATGAACACATGGAAATCAATGCATGTATGCTTGACAAAAAATCTATGACCCCAATAATAGAATTGATTGCAATGACTAGGATAAGGAATGTAACATGTTCATTAAGATACCTACATGAATCTTGTGTATGCTTGTTAGCTTGTAATTAGATTGATTTATTTTTATTCACATGCTATATTTGATTTTAGTATTTTTATTGGGAGAAAATTTGGTGTGAGTTATTCTAGTTGATTAAGTCTTTCATGCTTTATAACATATTTGATCACCCTTGAGGCAAATCCTAAATAATATTTAGCTTTGGAAATTAGCCTTTCACGTTAACCATTACTTTTATCCTTAGTCATCCATTTGATCTTAAACAAATACCTTTCATGTCTTTAAACCACATTTTGAGCCTAACTGAAAATGTGTATTACCTTTACCCTTGCATTCTTAGTTTGTGTGAAAATATAATCATGTATTGTGCTATAGAGTGGGGTGAAGTGTGGTGCACCCCATTATATATAAAAAAATAAAAAAAATGAAATAACTCACAATACCATCCCTATGAACAAAGATGAAATAAAAAACATCAATTCAAAAAAATAAGTTTGGGGGCATTGTGAAGTTATAAAAGAATTTGGAATAAAGGAATGAAAAAAATAAAAAGATGGGGTGCACTAGAACATTAGATAAAAGCTCAATTGTTTCTTACATGTTGCATGATTAATAAAAAGTAAGCTAAGGTATAGAATGAGCCCAAATATCACCATTTAACTACCCCTACCTAAACTTTACATCATATGCATGCTGAGAGAGTCCCAACTCGGTGAACAACCAAGTCTAGGTGATACAGATATCTAAGGACTTGCCTATCTCGTACAAGCAGCAAAAAGTAAAAAACAAATAACAAGTAATTTGTAGAGAAGCAGACAAGAAAGGAAACAGACAATAAGATAAAATAGTAAATGCTTGCCAATCTCAATATAAACTTTATATGTTGTCATGTATATCGAGAATACTCAAATTGTATTAACTCATGCAACATAGCATACAAACACAATAATATGAGGTGATAAACCCACTTAGGCTCCAATCCTAAGTGGTAATATCTATAGGTTCCTTAAGGCAACCACTTAGCAGCCAAATTCATTAAAGAATACAAAACAGTTACTACATACTTAATAAAGCTAAAATGCCAAATATCTCTATCAATCAAGGACTATATGTTCTAATTGCCTAGGCTGCTATTACCAACGGTCTCCACAGCTACTTTGATCCTCAATGAATTTGGCTCACCTCTAGAGCCACATGACCACATAGTGTGATGCAAATACCTGCAATTAGTATGCATGTACAAATAATATGCAGTTTATCCAAAATATAATTTTAGAAAAACACATCTCTACCAACAATATGTAAACACACTTGACGTATGTTGAGACAAAACTCCACCTCGTAATAACAATACAAAAATACACTCGTATTTTTAATACGGTAACTCCATTTGATAAAATAATTTAACCAACTCCACCACCACCTTGTATCTCAATACATAAATAACATTTGATGTATTGAGATTACAGAAACTCTATTTTATAAACGATTTTACAAACTCTACCACCACCTAGTTTCTAAATATAGAAACAACACTTGATGTATTGATAATACAAAAACTCTGCTTTATAAATGAGTTTACGAACTCCACCACCGCCTCATAGTTCAACAGAATCACCTCATAGAAAAATACTCGATGTGTTGAAACTACAGAATCACCTTTTGAAAATATTTAAACTCCTAAGTGAACGAATTACCTCTGAATCACTAATATAGAAACATACTCAACGTATTAGTGATACGAGAAATAAAATATTTTCAAATACAGCAAAATATATTTTTCACACGTTTTAAAAATACACAACACCAAATATGTAGTGTGAGAAATATATGTGGAAGAGATAAGAGAGAAGAAAAGAGATGTGTATTAAGGTATAATTAAAAAGAAGAGAGTGAGGGTATTTATAACTAAATTTTTTTTTTCAAATTCTTGGACCCTTGCTAACCCCTTGTTGACACCTCACCGCCCACCTCTATGAGGCCTTGCTGACCACCTCTGCGAACCCCAAGAACTATCAACAAGTCTAATGAGTCACATATCCACCCTGTGTATACTCGCAGACCCTTAGCTGACCACCTTTGCGAGCAACTGGCGAGACCTCCACGAGGCCCCAACGAACCACTAAAATAAATTTTTTAAAGGCAAAACTTCATCAAATAAAAAGCCATAAGAACACAATAACTGAAGGAAATAAATGCAAGTAAAAACACATTTTAACATGCAATTTATATACTCCCAACCATGCCGTGAAACGTGTATCATACAAAAAAAATAATAGTGTTAAGATCTATGTGAGTACATGTGATACTGATCACAAGCAAAGCACCATACATAGAGGTAGACAAAACACTAAGTAAAATAAACAAATTTCGTGTTTTGCACGCGGAATGCCAACAAAGGCACAAAGGAACTAATAGAACTTACACATGCAAAGTTCTTTCGATCTTTAGCTAAATGAATAATGTACATTAGTTTGTGGGATGTGAAAATTAGACTTTTGAGATGTGTTCTAAGACTTAGTCTATTGGCATGCTCATATAAGTTGATTTCACGAGTACATTGTATGATATTATGTGCTATTCACACAAACGAATCACTTTGTCAAAAACCTTGCATACTCTTGTATTAATGGAAAGTTGATTTATAGACATGTGAACCTTTTTATCATAGGCTTGTACAATCTTTGAGGGGGATAAACTGCATTGTATATGCATGTGTTGATAGATATGTGCTTATAAATGTGCTACCAATACCATGTTAGTGTTGTTGTCTTAGTTTAGAGTAAGATTTAGTTTTTCTTTAGGACAAGCAAACAATTAAGTTTCGTGATATGATAACTCTACAAAAGTAGAGTTATTTGGTTACTTTTAAGGTAACTATTTGTCTTGTTTCATACTTAATATCATAATAATGTTCAATTTGGGTCTAAATATGTCAATGTAGGTGGAAGGAAGGTAAATAATGAGCTAAAATGGGGAAAAATAAGTCAAGCCTCAACAGTGAATTATTGATGCTGCAATGCACACAAGGATGAAAATATGGTCAGAAACAAGGAAAGCTAGACCGCAGTGCAACTAAAGGACAAATATTAGTCGAGGTCCTAAGGTTGGGGTGAGGATTCATTAAAGTAAGCGAAGGCGGTTACAATCCTTCAAAGTGGTAAGATAGTTAATAAGAATTTACTTAAAATTTTTAATGATTTATCACTTAGTGCAGGAAATATGGAAGGAGAGCATGCAATGTCCAAGGGAGGTGATGAGTCCAATGCCAAGAATGATGAGCCTTCCAAGGAATCAATTGGAGAGTCATCTACTACCCCACAATTACACAAAACATCGGAACCTTACTGTCCACCCATACCATTTTCACACCGTCTCAAGGACGATAAATAGGATAAATAATTCTCTGACTTATTTAATATGCTTTCCATGGTTCAAGTTAATTTGCCTTTGTTGGATGTAATTAGGAATGTGCCTTCCTATGCTAAATTTTTCAAAGATTTGAACACTAGGAAAAGAAAGTATGAACTTAATGAGAGAATTGTTGTTTTTGAAATTTCAATTGCAGTGCTTCAACAAAGTTTATGACCAAAATTCAAGTATCCTGGTAGTTTTACCATTATCATTACCATGGGAAATAAGAACGTGGTAAAAGCTATGCTAGACTTATATGCAAGTATTAACTTAATGCCTTATTCAATTTATTTGCAACTAGGGTTAGGAGAATTGAAACCTACAACCATGTCCCTTGAATTAGCTGATAGATTTGTTAAATACCCAAAGGGAATGGTTGAGGATTTGCTTGTATAGGTTGATAAATTGATTATATGTGTTGATTTTGTTGTTTCGGATATGTAGGAAAACCTATTTATGGAAAGGAACATACTATTTTTCTTACTAGACCATTCATGGCCACTACCAAGATTATCATAGATGTCCATAGATTAAAGTGTTTGATTCTTCTCCTTTACCTTCTATTTCCACTATTGATGAATGTTCGTATATTGATCATATTGATACTCTTGTTCATAACACCTTTGTGCAGGATGAGATGAAAGATAACCTTGAGTATGCCTTAACTGTTGATACGAGTGAGGAGGGTTTAGGTGAGGAGGAATTAGATGAGGAGACTAAGAGGTACCTTGAATTGTTGGATAATGCTGAACCTATAGTAGAGCCGAGTACACCCTTAGAGTTACCTAAGACACCAATTAGGGAAAAAACCACTCCACCTAAGTTTGAATTGAAAGAATTGCCTAAGAATCTGAAATATGTATTTTTGGGAGAGGGAGATACTTATCCAGTAATTCTTTCATCTACTTTAACCCAAACCCAAGAACAAGAACTTGTGAAAGTGCTTAGAAAATTTAATAAAGCCATAGGTTGGAGTATTGGTGATATTAGAGGTATTAGTCCTACTATATGTTTGCATAAGATTATTCTAGAGTAAAATACCAAACCTGTGAGAGAAGCCCAAAGGAGACTTAACCCTATTATACAAGAGGTGGCAAAAATTGAAATGTTGAAACTCCTAGAAGTAGGGGTTATTTATCCTATATTAGATAGCAAATGGGTTAGTCCGATACATGTGGTACCAAAGAAATTAGGGATCACCGTAGTTAAAAATTACAAGAATAAATTAGTGCCCACTAGGATGATTATAGGTTGGAGGATGTGCATTGATTTTCATAAACTCAATTTGTACACGAAGAAAGATCATTTTTCTCTTCCTTTTATTGATCAAATGCTAGAACATTTAGCAGGGCATAACTTTTACTATTTTCTGGATGGTCTTTCAGGTTATTACCAAGTACCCATTGCTCTAGAAGATCAAGAGAAGACCACATTCACATGCCCATTACGACATTTACTTTTAGAAGGATGACATTCGGTCTTTGCAATGCCCCCCCACATTCCAATGATGCATGATGTTGATATTCTTGGATATGGTGGAGAAATGTATTGAGATATTTATGGATGATTTTTCAATTTTTGGAAATTCATTTGATGATTGTTTGAATACTTTGATTTAAGTACTTGAACATTGTATTGAAAGTAATTTGACCCTTAGTTGGGAAAATAGTCATTTTATGGTTAAATAAGACATTGTACTAGGATAGGTCATTTCTAGTAGAGGTATTGAGGTAGATAAATTGTCACCTCCGGTTAATGTCAAAGGAATTAGAAGTTTTCTAGGCCATATGGGTTTTTATAGGAGATTTATTAAAGATTTTTCTAAAATAAGTCATCCTTTATGTAATTTGGTAGCTAAGGATGTTTCTTTTGTCTTTAATGATGATTGCCTCACTGCTTTTACTACTTTGAAAGAAAAATTGACTTGTGTGCCTATTATCATGGTACCTGATTAGTCATTACCTTTTGAAATAATGTGTGATGCTTCAGATTTTGCTATTGGGGTTGTTTTGGAACAAAGAGTAGATAAGAGTTTGTATGTTATTTACTATGCTAGTAAAACTCTTATTGATGCCCAACTTAACTATTCGACCACTGGAAAAGAATTTTTGGCTGTTGTGTTTTTTTTAGATAAATTTAGATATTATTTGGAAGGATCTAAAGTCATTGTGCATTCGAATCACGCGGCTTTGAGATATTTGTTGAGTAAACTGAATACTAAGCCAAGATTAATTAGGTGGGTTCTACTTTTGCAATAATTTGACTTAGAGATCAAAGATAAAAAAGGAACTAAAAATGTAGTAGCTGATCATCTGTCTAGGTTAATTTCTGACTTTGACACTACTAAGAGTGACAAAAAAATTGATATTGTTGAGACTTTTCCTGATGAACAATTATTTATTGTAGGCCCAAATCCCTGATATGCTGACATAGTAAATTATCTTGCTAGTGATTTGTTGAGACCTAACATTTCTTTTCAGGAAAAGAAAAGATTTTTTCATACTTGCAGGCAATACTTTTGGGATGACCCATACTTGTTCAAGCTTTTCCAAGACCAAGTCATCCGAAAGTGTGTGCTGAAAAAGGAGCATACAAGAATTTTGACCTTTTTTTCATGAGCTTACTTGGAGGATATTTTGGTGGTAAGAAAACTGCCATTAAGGTACTCCAATTTGGTTTTTACTGGCCTACTTTATTTAAAGAGTCTCAAAATATTTACATGAAATGTGATATATGTCAGAGAACTGGGAATATAGGTAGACGTAATAAAATGCCTCTGACATTTAATTTAGTTGAATTATTTGATGTCTGGAGATTGACTTCATGGATCCTTTTCCCCCTTCTTCTAGATTTGAGTATATTTTGGTTACTATTGATTATGTGTCCAAGTGGGTAGAGACTATACTCACTAAAACTAATGATGTTAACTGTGTTGTGAAGTTTTTGAAGGATGTGATATTTAGCAGGTTTGGAACATCAAGGGCGATAATCAGTAATGGAGGGAGCCATTTATGTAATAAGCTTTTTGATGGATTGTTGAGCAAGTATAACATCACTCATAAAGTGGCTACTCCATATCATCCACAAACATTTGGACAAGTTGAAGTTAGTAATCATCAAATCAAGGGTATTTTGGAATGTGTGGTGCGACTTTCAGGGAAGGATTGGGTTTCAAAGCTTAATGATACATTATGGTCTTATCGTACAGCGTACAAAACACCTATTGGAATGAGTCTTTATCGGTTGATTTATGGAAAGGCTTGCCATTTTCTCTTTGAGCTAGCATAGGGCGTATTGGGCAATCAAGCAATTGAACATGGACTATCAACAAGCGGGAACAAAATGCTTACTTCACCTTGATGAGCTTGAGGAGATTCGAAATCAAGCTTATGAGAATGCAAAGATTTACAAAGAATGCACCAAGCGTTATCATGACAAAGGTCTCATTAGTAAGTCTCTCTATCCTGGAATGAAAGTACTTTTATTTAACTCTCGTTTTAAACTCTTTCTAGGAAAGCTTGGATCAAGATGGAGTGGGCCATACCAAATTATTGAAGTTTTTTCCCATGGAGCTATTGAGTTTCTAAATCCAAACACTCAAATAACATTCAAAGTGAACGGACACCGTGTGAAGCCTTACTTGGAAGGACTCATTCATAATAGGGATGTGGAGTGTATTGAAGTGCATACTCCTTAGATTCAAGCAATGTCTTGCTAAGATGTTAAACTAGGCGCTTGATAGGAGGCAACCCACCGTTTTAGGTAATATTTATCCTTTCTTTTAATTTAATTAGTTTTCCATTTGCCCTTTTAAATACTTTTATGAACTGTTGTGTAGTTGAAAATCTTGAGGACAATGTTTATTTTAGGTTTGGGTGCAAATTTGTTCAAAAAAACTTTTTCAAACAAAATTATCATATTTTTAGTCAATTTTTGATGAATAATCGAGTCTTTATGCATTCCTTGTTTGATTTTTGAACATGTTTGAGGTTTGCTCTAAAAGTTGGTTTTAATTTGCAATCTTTGTTTCATACTTTTGATATTGAAATTGAGGTAAACTCGAATCTAGTTTTAGGAATCCAATAGTGGAGACTACCTTGTGAGATGATTATTGAGCCTTTAATGTTCTATTATGAGAAATAATATTCTTCTACTCTTTTAAGCACTTTTCTTATTGATGAGTGCTCGAAAAACACTAATATTTCGTGATTAATTGTGCTTAATTGATTGATATATAGATTTATTATGATTATTATTTCGATTATTTTCATAAATCTATCCATTCGGAGTCACGGGTATATTTTAGTGCATTTAAGGTGTTTTTAGCGTCAAATGAGTCAAATGATGAAAACACGCAAAGACGGGACACCTACGGCGCTCGGATCACGAGTTACGGGCTAAACGAGACAAATATGTAAGCCTTACATAATGTGCCATCACATATGTAAGGGGGTAAACGTGAAGGAAAGCAAAGCAACACGCGCCGCGGCGAGGGAATTGCGTGCCGCGGCGGGGAGCTCTCGGGTTTGAGCATTATTTCCAATATTTGTGTTGCGCCGCGGCGGGGAAAATGCATGCCGCGGCGCGCCTATTCCTAATGCAATCAAGAATCCCTTACATTTATAAATACCCCCTTAGACCCCCTTTACAACACAACTCGACCAATTCGTACACAACTCTCATTCTTCTCAATTTTGCGACCCAAACACTACATTCAATCAGTTTTGAGAGCGTTGCCACACTCTAACGAAGCGAGAGACAATATTCTAAGGATTCAAGGAAGCCAACGACGATCGAAGATAAAGCTTACGGAGAAGAACGTCATCCAATCCATAAGCGGTATTTAGATCTAGGATTTTCTTGTTGTTATAGAATTAATTTATCTTCTCTATTTGTTAAAGTGTATGATCATATTTTATTTGTCTATGAATAATAATATGAACATGAGCGGCTAGTCTAATTATGGATGTTTAGTTTGTGTTGCCATGTTTGCTAGAATTGTGTATGGTGTATTTTATTGATTTATGAATAAATTACTTTTTGATTAAGAACATGTTTAGATATTTGATTATGAATAATCATGGGCCCATTTGATGTTCGTAGTTACGTTGAAAAATCTGAGAATTTAGTTATAGGAACGTCACCTTAACTTTATTCCGAAACACTTAATCAAAGCTTCAAGTTAGTGACTTAGTCATAGCATTAATTTGATTGGCATGTTTTCCTTGCGCATAATTTGATTGCTATTTAATTTACCCCCGCCAAAGGCAGTTAATTAGTTAATCAACAAAGAGACCTACCCCCGCCAAAAGGAGTTTCGTAATTAAAAGGAAAGCCGGTAGTTTTGTTTATATAGGACGTTCATGTTATCTCACCATACCTTTTCGATGCAAGCATGGTCAACCAAGCTAAATGTCCATACATCCTCTATTGATATTTGATTTAATTGAATTGATTGTTTGATTGCGATTTTGTTTTCGTTTGAGTGTCGTATGATTGTTCTCGTTACCAAAAACAAACAACCTTTTTACAGTTTTATTAGCGTTAGGATTCTAGTTACTTAGAGTTTTAGTTTCACTAGAACTCTATTTAATTAGTGTTTTGTTTTCATTAGAACTCTGTTTAAGTTAAAAGTTAGTTATTTAAAACCACTGCAATTCCTTGAGAGACCGACCTTGGAAGTTGCTTGTCACTTTACTACGAGTGATTCGTACACTTGCGAGTACACATTTTAACACATCAAGTTTTTGGCGCCGTTGCTGGGGAATTGGCGTTTTGAATAATTTTCTTTTTAACTTTTTAGAGTTTCTTAATTTTTTTTGTTTTTTTTATTTGTTATCTTTTATTTATTTGTTTGTTTATTTATTTATTTATTTTTTTTATTCTAAAATACAAAAAAAATCAGAAAATCAAAAAATAGTGCTTAATTTTCAAATTTCACTGCTACCTTGATCTTTGTTTGTTTTTTATTTGTGCATGCAGGGTAGGAGATCACTTAACAAGGAACTTTCTCCTTTCATTGATAACATTCATCGAGTCAAACACCGATCAAGGAAACTGGATAATCAATATCAAGAGGAAGAAGTCCAACAACAATTGCAAGCAACAATGGGTGACAACGTAGCTAGGCAGATGATGAACAAAGAGTTTGCAAGACCTATCATTGGGACCGCCACATCGTGCATTCGACTTACAGAGGCGGCTAGGAATTATGAATTGAAAAATATTCATTATTCCATGCTTCCCTCCTTTTACGGTATCCCTAATGAAGATCCTTTAAATTTTATGCGTGAACTATATGCTACTGTGCAAACTTTTCCATTGCAGGGACTTAGTGAAGATCAACTACGCATGAGGTGTTTTCCATACACTCTCAAGGATAGAGCTAAGTCTTGGCTAATGACATTGGCACCCGGTTCTTTGGTCACATGGGACGATGTTTACAATAAATTCATGGGTAAGTTCTATTCCCATCAAAAGACATCTGATCTAAGAACAAAAATTGCTACTTTTTCGCAGATGGACGGAGAACCCTTCCACGAGGCTTGGGACAGATTCAAATTGCTGTTGATACAATGTCCACATCACCACTTCCCGTTGCAGTTACAGAATCAGTTTTTCTATGACGGATTGACACTACAATGTCAATTCACAGTTGACAATGCTACAGGAGGAGCAATGGGTGAGAAAACAGCGGATGAAACATACGAACTATTCGAGATGTTGGGAGCCAACTCCCAACAAAAGAGTGCTAGAGGAAGAAGAGCTGGAGTCCACGAATTAGGCTCCAACAATGAAATGGCCATGCAACTTGCTGAATTAACGAAACAAGTGCAACTTCTCACAACCTCCAATGTTAATCAAATGCCAAAACACGAGGTATGTGGAGTTTGTGGTTCATATGGACACGGAGCTAATGTTTGTTCTTTTGCAGGTGATCCTTACACAGGTACTACTGAAGAGGCGAATTTAATGCAAGGGTACCAACCTAGACCTAGGAACGACCCTTATTCAAATACCTATAACCCTGGATGGAGGAATCACCCTAATTTTGGATGGAAACAAAACAATAGCCAACCATTCGTTCAAAACCAAACTCAAGGCCAAAATATAAACCGACAATTTCCACAAAATAAACCGACCGTAGAGGAAACCCTAAACAATTTCATACACTCTTGTAATGGGAGGATGGACTCTATAGAAGCTTCAGTGAAGAGAGTGGAAATACAGGTTGGGCAACTAGCGGAATAAATGTACAAACAAGAAACAGGAAAGCTGCCTAGTCAACCTGAACAAGCAAAGGCGATCACAGTCCTTCAAAGTGATGAGGAGGTACCTAAAAATTTACCTGATAATTCTAATGTTTTGTTGTCTAGTACAGGTAACTTGGAAGGTGAGAATTCAACTCTCAAGGGAGATGATGAGTCTAATACCACTCCTAATGGACTTCCCAAGAAACAAATTGGAGAAACATCCAACATTTTTCGATTGCACAAGTCAATGGACCCATACCGACCACCAATACCACCTATGCACCAGTTTAAGGAGAAAAATCAGGATGCACAATACTCTAACACTCTTGCTTTATTTTCTAAGATTAACTGTAATTTGCCTCTTTTAGATGTTATTAAGAACAGTCCAACTTATGATCCAATTTTCAGGAATTTTATCATCGAAAAGAGTAGAAGCAAAGA
Source organism: Elaeagnus macrophylla (assembly GCA_029378325.1). Taxonomy (NCBI): domain Eukaryota; kingdom Viridiplantae; phylum Streptophyta; class Magnoliopsida; order Rosales; family Elaeagnaceae; genus Elaeagnus; species Elaeagnus macrophylla. The sequence continues at coordinate 44,621,721 of CM055641.1, read as the reverse complement.
GAATGAAATGTCAGAAATTGCTAGTCCAATAATCCAACAACATTTACCTCTCAAAATGAAAGATCCAGGTAGTTTCAACATTAACATCACTATGGGAGACAAAAGGGTATTCGAGGCTATGCTAGACTTAGGAGCAGGTATAAACCTAATACCATATTCAGTATACTTGCAACTAGGATTAGGAAAGCTTAAAGAAACAAAGATGACCTTTCAACTTGCAAACGGTTCTATTCAATACCCAAAAGGAATAGTGGAAAATTTGTTAGTACAGGTGGACAAGTTTATTGTACCAGTGGACTTTGTGGTGCTTGAGATGGACAAAAATTTTCTTAAGGACAAGGAACATAAAATTATTCTTGGTAGACCATTCATGGCCACGACCAAGACAACTATTGAGGTCCATAATAGGAAGTTATCAATGATAGTTTTTGGAGAGACTGTACAGTTTGAAATTTTTCAACCCTCCCCTATTCTTTCTAACATTCGATTGCAGGATAGCATAAGTAACAGAATTGAGGCTCAAAACATTGAATGGAGAGGGAAGGCCAAACTGATAAATTTAAGTCGGGATGATGCTTACAAAGAATGCATTAAGCATTCTAACTACAAAAACTCGACTTGGAGGACGAAAGCTCATTTTGAGAAAGATAAGGGCGGAGATAAACAGTACAATTACACATTTAACCCCCCTTGACACGAGATCAGTCACGTCTTGCTAAGACGTTAAACTAAGCCCTTAATGGGAGGCACCCATTCGGTATCGTATCTCTTTCGTTGTTTTTATTTCTTTTATTTTCCTTTATTTGTATTTTTATTTATTTATTTTGGATTGTTTAACTTAGTTTAATGTTTTTCTGTTTTCATCTGACTTAGTTATAATCTAAAATTGGGTTTGAGTTTGAATTGTGTTGCATACACTTTGAGGTTCAATAAATGTTCATACACATAAATTCTTCATGAGAAAAGCGAGGAACAGTGAACCAGAGCATAACGAGTAATGACACAATCTCATACGAAAGGGGGGTAACTTCTCACACTTTTTTCTTATTTCTTTTGTTCTTCTTTTTCAACATTGAGGACAATGCAGAAATTAGGTTGGGGGTGGGAAGAATATTCCATGAGCATGAAATATGACCAATTTTAAATTTTTAACTTTTGTCACTTGAATTGTTTTAGGTTAGTGTCGTGTCTACTTGAGTCAATCCGAAAATCTATGATATTAACATGATTGTAATGACGGTGACATATGAGAGATGTTAGATTTTTACCTAAGCAACGAAGCACATAAATGTTGGATTCATCTAATTTGAGGATTTTGTGGTACATGTGGTAGTTTGCATGGTTAGTATAACTATTTTGATTTGTGGAATGTATGCATGTTCATGATATGTTTTAAGTCTCAACAATCTCTAGAACTCATTTGAAAACCCATTGAAACGAAATAATAGAAACAAATGCCACTTAGAAAGTGATTTAGGCCATTTTTGGACCGTTTGGACTTTTCATGCCTCCCCGCAATATTTTATCAATAGCACACCCTTGAACTCAACATTGACATACATTGTACTACCCTTAGTGATAAGAGTACTCGATGTAATATTTGATTTTCATTAGCAATTATGTTATATTTGTCTTGCTTCATCATAAAAAAAAAATAAAAAAAAATGATGATGATTGAAATAACGAGCAAGAAAAGTAGAGAAAGAAAATCAAGCAAAAAGATCCAAAGGACATATGAATTTAAAGGAGGATGAAAAAGCGCAATTAGTGGAAAAAGTTGAAAATATGTTTGTGAAATAAAAAGTACTCTTATCATATGAAAACATCATTTTCGTACTTTCATAATCACACACCTAGCCACAACCTTACAAGCTTAATGAAGTCCTATTGATTCTAGGTAGTTTAGTTTCTATATTAGTGGAGATGAGTTTGAAAAATGAGCATATGGAGTTTGCAAGTGCAAAGTTCACATTCATATTTTACTTGCACATTTATGAGATATTGAAATGTAATCTATGAATATCATGCATGACACGATTAGATAGTATAACTAACGGGTTTGTGGTTTGATTGGTTGTTCAAAATCCGATTACCATGATGAGTTTGATGTTTGGACTATTTTTGAGCTTAGGTGATGTTTAACTATTTCATGTGCCATTCGTTATTAACAATTTTTGAGACGTATGCATGGATTGATTCAAGTATGTTTTGAGTCTTTATTTGTGTCAGTTACGATGTTTGTGGGTATCATCACTGGAAACCCTCACGAGACTATAACTCGTCCACTAGGGCCACCTAGGGGTTTAAAGGCTTGTTGCATATGCTAAATGCAACCGTGACAATCTACGGAAGTGATTTAGGTTAGGTTAGTTTATTTGTTTGTTTTAAATTTTATTTTAGATCGCTTCACTTGCTAGAGACTAGCAAGAAGCTGGTTGGGGGTTGTGATGAGTGCTCGAAAAGCACTAATATTTCGTGATTAATTGTGCTTAATTGATTGATATATAGATTTATTATGATTATTATTTCGATTATTTTCATAAATCTATCCATTCGGAGCCACGGGTATATTTTAGTGCATTTAAGGTGTTTTTAGCGTCAAATGAGTCAAATGATGAAAACACGCAAAGACGGGACACCTACGGCGCTCGGATCACGAGTTACGGGCTAAACGAGACAAATATGTAAGCCTTACATAATGTGCCATCACATATGTAAGGGGGTAAACGTAAAGGAAAGCAAAGCAACACGCGCCGCGACGAGGGAATTGCATGCCGCGGCGGGGAGCTCTCGGATTTGAGCATTATTTCCAATATTTGTGTTGCGCCGCGGCGGAGAAAATGCATGCCACGGCGCGCCTATTCCTAATGCAATCAGGAATCCCTTACATTTATAAATACCCCCTTAGACCCCCTTTACAACACAACTCGACCAATTCGTACACAACTCTCATTCTTCTCAATTTTGCGACCCAAACACTACATTCAATCAGTTTTGAGAGCGTTGCCACACTCTAACGAAGCGAGAGACAATATTCTAAGGATTCAAGGAAGCCAACGACGATCGAAGATAAAGCTTACGGAGAAGAACGTCATCCAATCCATAAGCGGTGTTTAGATCTAGGATTTTCTTGTTGTTATAGAATTAATTTATCTTCTCTATTTGTTAAAGTGTATGATCATATTTTATTTGTCTATGAATAATAATATGAACATGAGCGGCTAGTCTAATTATGGATGTTTAGTTTGTGTTGCCATGTTTGCTAGAATTGTGTATGGTGTATTTTATTGATTTATGAATAAATTACTTTTTGATTAAGAGCATGTTTAGATATTTGATTATGAATAATCATGGGCCCATTTGATGTTCGTAGTTACGTTGAAAAATCTGAGAATTTAGTTATAGGAACGTCACCTTAACTTTATTCCGAAACACTTAATCAAAGCTTCAAGTTAGTGACTTAGTCATAGCATTAATTTGATTGGCATGTTTTCCTTGCGCATAATTTGATTGCTATTTAATTTACCCCCGCCAAAGGCAGTTAATTAGTTAATCAACAAAGAGACCTACCCCCGCCAAAAGGAGTTTCGTAATTAAAAGGAAAGCCGGTAGTTTTGTTTATATAGGACGTTCATGTTATCTCACCATACCTTTTCGATGCAAGCATGGTCAACCAAGCTAAACGTTCATACATCCTCTATTGATATTTGATTTAATTGAATTGATTGTTTGATTGCGATTTTGTTTTCGTTTGAGTGTCGTATGATTGTTCTCGTTACCAAAAACAAACAACCTTTTTACAGTTTTATTAGCGTTAGGATTCTAGTTACTTAGAGTTTTAGTTTCACTAGAACTCTATTTAATTAGTGTTTTGTTTTCATTAGAACTCTGTTTAAGTTAAAAGTTAGTTATTTAAAACCACTGCAATTCCTTGAGAGACCGACCTTGGAAGTTGCTTGTCACTTTACTACGAGTGATTCGTACACTTGCGAGTACACATTTTAACACGTCACTTATTTTTACAAATTGTTAGATGATCTCTATAGATTTTTACATTAAATGTTAGGATATTGAACATCTATTGAAGACTCAATATATTTAATTATATTGCTTAGATTAAATGATTTAAGTAGAATTTAAAGTATTTTCCTATTTCATTTATACTTTAAAATAAATGTGGAGATTTTTGCACACCAAAAAGAACCATAATTTTTCATTTACAAAATAAACATGTACATGGGTCATAAAAAAAAATATTGACCATAAAATTCCTAAGTGGTGAAATAGTTATAACAAAAGAAACAAAAAATAAAAAATAAAATAAATAAAATAAATTCCCTTGAAGTCAATGCATTTTCATTCATTTTAGGGCATATACTTGAAATTTTTGCTTGATGATTTTAATAAATGCATGAGAATAGCAATGTGATTTCTTCATAAATCCTATCATTTGATTTCTTTCATGAGATCAATATCATGCACTTTTTGAGCCTTTTTTGTTTAACCATATGTGAACCTATAAGCTCATTTCTTTATATAACTTCTATTCGCATATACTTTGTTGAGTGTTTGAACACATAAGATCAGTGTGATTTAAAGAGTGAAACTTATGAGGATTAGAGTTGAAGCGAATTTAAATTCTTAACACCAGGTTTAGAGGAACCAATGTTGATATGTTTTTCGTATTGGAGCTTAGATTGTGAAGTGAAACTAATCTACATGGTGAACCTTGATGCGTTAAAATGACGGATAAAATTGTGCATAATTCTTGATTATAAATTGGAAAGAAACTGAAGCATGACAAGTTTTGTTGATTTAACTTTTTAGTTTTGTTAATTGTCTTTTTAATTCTAGTTTTGCATGAGGACTAGCAAAATGTAGGTTTGGGGATATTTGATGAACACTATTTTGGACCTATTATTTGTTAGTTTTTAAGTATTTATTTCATGATTTATTTAGGTATTACTTTAATTTAGAGGGTATTTTCATGTTTTGTAGGTCGAAGTTAGTGTGAGATGAATTATAGACTTAAGTGGTTAAGGAGAGTGAAAATGGAGTAAAAAGAGCTAAAGAATGTAAGCCTTACATTATACACCATTTACTATGCAAGGGGGAACAAACAAGAGCAAAAGAATGTAAGCCTTACGTTAGGAATCAACAATTGTGTAGGGGACATTTACAAGGCTTGGATAACAATGCAGAAGAAATTGTGTTCTATGGCTATTCATTCTCTGTTTTTACTATGGGAGCCAAAAATCAATGTGTGCTGTGGTAGAAGAAATTGTGTGCCATGACGGTTAACTCTCTATTTTTACTATGGGGTTCATTATCAACACGTACCGTGGCCTGCATACCCAAATGACACTTACACGCCCAAATTTTTACACATACTTTCCTACTTCTAACTTAACCTATAAATACCATTTTTACAAACCCTCTAAAACGTAGCGTGAATAGAAATCGTGAATAGTGAAAAACCCTTCTTCCCTACATTTTAGAGAGAGAGAATCCTCCACTGAAGCTCCATCAAGAACCATTGGAAGAGGTGACCATCCAACTTCAAGAAAGGTGGAAATAGGGGTATCTCCATTGTTTGTAACTTTTTCTCTCTCTTGAATTCTAAGAATGCTTATTGTAATAGAAAACATTGATTTTGATTTTATTATGAGCAGCTAAACCCTTTTTGTGTGAGATTTTAGTAATTTACCATGAATAGTTGATTATTTATGTGATTTATTGTTGATTAAAGTAATTTACTTTTTTGTTCATTGTTCTTAATATCTTTGTTCATGGATTATTCTGGATCAAATTAGTTTGTGAGCATTAGAAAATATTTTGGAATTGAATATTAGAAACATCATCTTTGTTTAGTTGAGCATTCTTGAGCAAGAAACTAATTTAAGTGCATTGACTTGTCTTAAATTATGTGATTAAAATATTTTCCTAGGGTTTTTTTTTCCTAATTAACTAATTAATGATCCGGATAAAAGTTAATTAGTTGATTAAGGAAAAATCTCCATTGATATGGGATTTTCTAGTTTTAGTTGGAAAAGTATCAATAAATCTTACTTACTTGCTTAATTGTAAAAATTACATAAATCATTTTATCCATAAATGGTTAACTAGCTAATTTTGCACACTCTTTTATCACATCGTTTCGGCAAATTACTCGCTCGTTTATTTTACTAGTTTTACGATTTTACAATTTTAACAATCGTTCCATCAACAAATTTTTATTATAATGTTTAGGATTTAAGCTTTGTTTACAAGCAATTTAGAAAACATTTAATATTTTTAAAATAATCGCAATTCCTTTGTGAGACGATCTTGGGAGTATACTTGTCGCTAACTATAAGTGACTCGTGCACTTGCGAGCTTTTACAAATACAAAATTTGATTATCAAGTTTTTGTGCATCAATGGTGAGTTATTTAGCATGCGTATATATCAGAATTGACGAGTAGATTGAGCTGTGGTGTTGGGATATTCAGGCCTTTGTGTGCGTACTTTTTATGTTTGAGAACTTTCTAGATTTTTTAGAATCCTATTGGGAACCAAATCTTTTGTTTCCTAAACTTCCATGGCTTATATATAGATAAATAGATTCGTAAAATATTATTATTCTTTCACTTAATTAGCATTATTAGAATACACAAAAACTTTAGCAGCCATTATTGAAGAGTTAGAGCAATAATCAAGAATTTTTCATCTCTTTTTTTTTTTTTCAATCTAATGTCTTCTATAATGAATATTTTGAATTTTTTTATTGTTAATATGAGTTGCTATATCTTATTAATCTAGGGGTCTTATGAACCCAAATTTTTTTTTTTTTACATGTGATGATCTTTAATTTTCCCTTTGTGATTTCTCATTCAATTATATTTTTGATCTAATTTGAATGCTATTAGTTGTTTGGCCTACAATTATACCATAGAGGTATTTATGTAACTTTGAGAGAAGTATCTATTTATCTTGATCATATAGCATGCATAGTTTTTAGGATGAGAGATACTATTCATATGCATGTGATTTACAATTGATGGTCTTAATGTGTAGTAGTTTAATTTAATTGGCATGAGAGTATGATTAAGTTGAATTATTACATTGTATGCAGTTTACTTGAGAGAGGAATGCATGCATAGGAATGAATTATATATGAATGCATGCATATAATTGGTTAGTAGTTGCTTTGGGGATGTTAGTGATTCACTTGTTAGGAAAATTGGGGATTAATGATTCCTCGGTTTACTCTCTCATATATTTAGTTGTTGGAATTTTGTGAATTTAAAAGTTTAGTATTTTAGTTTAATTTTCCTTATTACCTTTCCATAATAATAATAGTAGTATTTTTTTGGTACTCATTTATAAGTTACACTATTCCTTGTGGGTTTGATGTCCTTATTGTAAGTACTTATCACTTGTACGCATCCTGTGCACTTGTAGTTTAGCGTAGTTAAGTGTATATAATTTATGCATATTATATGCCTTCTCTCCCTCATATAGGAGTGTTCCTTTGACTTTCTGTGCAAAAAAGGAGAGAAGTTTTTATGGAACATCATGTTTACTTTTGTTTTTGCATTGCTTTGGGATTTGAGTATAGCTTGCATTTTATCATTTTTTTACTTGCATACATTCAGGGGTAGTTTGCTAGTTTGTTTATGCTAAGCCTATCGGTGTGACCTTGTAGGAATAATATGATAGTTTTTGGTTAGACTACATATAGGTTTGCATGATACATTCAAGGGTATGTGTTTGTTTCATTTGTGAATAATGTAGATATATTTATAGACCTTGAAGCTCAAGCGAATTTGGGGTGAAGCTATTAACACTACCTATTACACTTTAAACTATTACTTCTTAAGACCCGACACTAATCAATCTTCTTATGAATTGTTCAACAACAAGAGACCCAATATAAAGCATCTTATAGTGTTTGGAAGCACTTGTTACATTCTCAAGAACATAGAGAATTTAGATAAGTTTAAGGCCAAGAGTGATCTCTGTATTTTCTTAGGTTATTCTAGAAATAGTTGTGATTACAGAATCTTCAATCTATGAACTTGTGATATTGATGATTTAGGGTATACTCAGAGATTGAGACTGATGATTGCAACTTGTTTGAAAACTGGGGTTCGGTTAAGGTTGCTTCGATTAATGAAGATATGCCTATTGTTGATTGTTCTGGTCCTCCCACTACTTCTACTTTTGCTTTTGACGTTGTTATTTCCAATAAAGTTTTTGATGAAGAAAATGAAACTTTACCTAAATGGGAAAAAGATGCTTATCCTTTTGACATCATTATTGGAAATGTTGAAGGAGGTATTAAATCTTGAAGACAACTTCAAAATTTTCCCAACTACATGTGCTACATTTCTACCATTCTTTCTAAGAATATTTGAGAAGCCTTGTAGGACGTACACTAGGTCAACTCCATGTAAGAAGAATCACTCCAATTTTAAAGAAATGACATGTGGTATCTTGTTCCTAGGTTTGAAGATAAACATGACATTGGTACATGTTGGTTGTACAAGAATAAAGAAGATGAGAATGAAGTTATTTCCATAAACAAATCAAGACTTGTATCTCAAGGCTACACTAAAATTGAGAGGATTGATTTTGAAGAAACCTTTTCCCTTGTTGCTCTTCTAGAATTGTTAGATTGGTTTGGTAGTTTGGTTTTAAGCTTTGCCAAATGGACGTCAAAGCGCCTTTTTGAATGATGTAATCAAAGAGGATGCTTTTGTTGAGCAACCAAAAAGGATTTGAAGATTCAAACTTTCCCAATCACACAATGAGATCTAAGAAAGCTGTCTATGGCTTAAAACAAGCCCCCTGTGCTTAGTATGAATGATTTACTTATTTTCTTCTTAATAAAGGCTTTTAGTGAGGTGGTGGTGATAAAACGTTGTTTGTACAATGTGGCAAGGGTCTTGTGTTGGTTGCTCAGATTTATCTTAATGATATCATTTTTGGCTCTACAAAAGATTAGTTAGCTCATGAAATGAGTCTAATTGGTGAATTAAGTTTTTTCTTCGATTTCAAGTTAAATAATCCCAAGATGATATCTTTTTGTCTCAAGCTAAGTATGTCAAAGAATTTGTCAAGAAGTTTGGCTCGGAGTCTACAAACCTGCTCGTACTCTTATGAGTACTTTAGTTAAACTTCATCAAGATCCCTAGTAAAGAGGTTAAGCAAACGTTATACAAAAGTATGATTGACAGTCTTCTTTATCTAATTGCTTATCATCCAAACATCTCCTATAGCGTTGAAGTTTGTGCAAGATTTCAGGCTTGTCCAAAAGAATCTCATATTGCTGCAGTTAAAAGAATTATCAAGTATGTATGTGGTACGTGATACGAACCACGCCAACTTGTGACGAAACCCGTAAGAAGTTTAATACCTAGGATCGTTCTAATTTCAGATTCGGGTGGAAAGAACCTTGACCCAACACCTATATAGAGATGTGAACCTTGGTATAATGAGGACGCCACAATCAAGGATGGAAACTTGATTGATAAGTCTATGATTTGAACGCCACAGAGAAATCTGATAAGTTCAAGAAGAATTAAAGAGAATTTGCTCTCAAGTTTGTATTGATATTCAAGTGTGCTTCAATTAATGAAAATGTTACAATTTATAGAGCTAGGAAATCTAAGCACTAAACATTCATATGTGCTTAAAGAAAACAAAGTAATAATGGTGCTTCCTAAAGTAGTGATCTTAAAGGGTATCCAATGTGCTCTTAAGAGGTATCCAATGTGCTCTTAAGAGCACTAAACATTACAATTTGTTGTTTTCCTCTTTAAGAGAATCCAATGTGCTTCTTAAGAGTAACAAACACTACAATTTCGTCCACACCCTAATCAAGAGTATCCAATGTGCTCTTAAGAGCACATGAGCCCAAATTTGTCATTCTTGGACTTGGACCATATTTATTAATGTTTGGGTCTCTTCTTCTTCTTCTTCAATGGGTCTCCATTTGCTTGCTTGAGCCCAAATTACTTGAATCAGCCCATTTAATGTATTTATGAATTTCTTAGCCCGTGATCTTGTGATTGGGCCAATAGGAACTTGAATGTGGTCTTCATTCCATTCTCTTAGGTTAGCCATGTCCTCATCATTGTTCAAATCATAGACTTATCAATCAAGTTTCCATCCTTGATTGTGGCGTCCTCATTATACCAAGGTTCACATCTCTATATAGGTGTTGGGTCAAGGTTCTTTCCACCCGAATCTGAAATTAGAACGATCCTAGGTATTAAACTTCTTACGGGTTTCGTCACAAGTTGGCGTGGTTCGTATCATTTGGTATCAGAGCCTAGTTCTATGTTTTCAGATTTGCTTATCCATTTATCCGTTTTCTAAATCTGTTTAAAAAAAAAAAAAAATCAAAAATATAATCTTTATTTCCATTCCGTTTGCTCATCTTGTTCAATTTTGTTGTTGTTTCAAGGATTGAGTTCTTATTAACATTCCATGGTTGGCAAAGCCACCTACTTCTTGAATTAGTTTCTGCTTGTTCGTTGTGTTCTTGTTTCAATTCTTGAGTTCTATTTCAGTTCTGGAAAGAAAAGAGTTCTTATTTACTTGCAAAAAAAAAAAAGAGATATAAAGGATCTGTAAAAAAAAAAAAAAAAAAAAAAAAAAAAAGTATGGAAACGCCTCTTACAAAAAATTTTTTGTACAAGTTTATCTTCCTATTTTGAGTTCAAGAATCAAGTTCCCATTCAAAAAAAAAAAATTTTTTTTTATATATATATTATTATTGTGTGAAAACAGGAGTGTTGAGTGAAACACGTAAGGGAGTGCAGTGAGGATTTTCTAACTTTCATTTTTTTTGCAGGAAAAAAAAAAAAAAAATGTCCAACGATGATAAGAACACCATTGAAGATACTTCCAATCCCATGGACCCAAAGTTCTTAATGGAGGCATTAGTAGGAGAGATGAAACGGATGATGAGGAGGGAATTGGAGCACATACATGAGCGTTTAGATCAAGTGGAAAATGCCCGTGTAGATCAGCCAAGACCCGTTCGTCAACCAAATAGGAGGGAGAGATTTCCAGTAAGAGAAGAGGATGATAATTACTACCACGATGAGAATGATGAAGGAGAAGATTCTGTTGGTAGTCAAAGAGGGAGACGGGGAATGAGAACTAGAAATCAAGGGAATGACAACCTTAGTGGTATAAAAATGAAAATTCCGTCATTTCAAGGGAAGTCTGATCCTGAAGCCTATCTTGAGTGGGAAAAAAAGATAGAATTTGTGTTTGATTGTCGCCAATATACTGAAGCACAAAAGGTAAAACTAGCTGTCATTGAATTTACTGACTATGCTGTAATTTGGTGGGATCAGTTAGTTATTAACAGGAGGCGAAATAGAGAACGTCCCATTGAGACTTGGTTAGACATGAAGGCAGCAATGAGGAAGCGCTTTGTGCCCAGTCATTACTACCGAGACTTGTACCAAAAGTTGCAAAGTTTGAAACAAGGCAACCGGAGTGTCGAAGACTATTACAAAGAAATGGAGATTGCTATGATAAGGGCAGATGTGGAGGAAGATCGAGAAGCAACCATGGCTCGTTTCCTCAATGGGTTAAATCAAGAAATTGTCAATATTGTTGAATTGCAACATTATGTGGAGGTAGATGAGATGGTACAAAAGGCCGTCAAAGTTGAACAACAACTTAAGAGGAGGGGCAACACACGTGCTCCAATAAACTTTCGATCCAATGGTTGGAAACCAAACCAGCCAAGAAGGGAGGAAAATGCCCAAACATCCACCACCTACAAGCCAAAAGTCGGGCCATCCAATCATGCAAATCAAGGTAATGCAAATCAAGGTAAAGCAGAAAACCCTAGTCCTCGAATTTCTGCCATTAGATGTTTTAAATGTATGGGAAGGGGGCACATTGCAAGTGAATGCCCGAACAAGCAGGTTATGGTGTTACGAGACAATGGAGAAATTGAAACTGATGAAGAAGAAACTGATTCAGAATCTGTTTCAACATTGGAGGATGAAAGTGGCTTTGAAGCGGCAATGGATGGACAACTCTTAGTCGCACGAAGAGCTCTTAGCACCATCACCAAAGAAGATGATCAGGTACAACGAGAAAACATCTTTCATACTAGGTGCCTTGTTAATGAAAAAGTTTGTAGTATGATTATTGATGGAGGTAGTTGTACTAATGTGGCTAGCAGTTATATGGTTGAGAAACTAAATTTACCTACTCTGAAGCATCCTAGTCCATACAAGCTGCAATGGTTGAGCGATTGTGGAGAGATTAAGGTAACAAGACAAGTTATGGTTTCCTTTACTATTGGCAAGTATAAGGATGAAGTTCTATGCGATGTGGTGCCAATGCAAGCAAGTCACATTCTCTTGGGGAGGCCATGGCAATTTGATAGAAGAGCCAATCATAATGGTTACACAAATAGATATTCTTTTGTAATTAATAAGAAACCCATTACTCTTGTACCCCTCACTCCAAAACAAGTTTATGAAGATCAAATACAACTGAAAAGAGCAATTGAAAAAAAAATGAGAGAGAATAAAGAAACAACTGAGAGTGGAAGTAAAAAAAGTGATGAAATGAGTGGAGAAAATGAAGGAGAAAAAAAAAGCTTGAGCGAAAGAAAAGAAAAAAATAAAGAGAAGCAAAAAGAGAGTTTTTATGCATCAATGAGTGAAATCAAGGGAGCTATGGTTTCTAAAAGGCCTATACTTGTACTTTTGTATAAGGAGGCTTGTTTTTCAACTAACGAACTTAACCCTTCTTTGCCTAGTGTTATTGTCTCACTTTTGCAGGATTTTGAAGATGTGTTTCCCGATGACATACCTAAGGGGTTGCCACCAATTAGGGGAATTGAGCACCAAATTGACTTTGTACCCGGCGCTTCCATTCCAAATCGACCGGCTTACAGGAGCAATCCAGAAGAGACAAAAGAGCTTCAAAGACAGGTTGGTGAATTGTTGGAAAAAGGGTATGTTAGGGAGAGCATGAGTCCATGTGCAGTTCCAGTTTTGTTGGTTCCTAAGAAGGATGGAACATGGAGAATGTGCGTTGATTGTCGAGCAATCAACAATATAACGGTAAAGTATCGCCATCCTATTCCTCGTTTAGATGATATGCTGGATGAATTACATGGTTCTTGTGTATTTTCAAAAATAGACTTGAAAAGTGGATATCATCAAATTCGAATGAAAGAGGGCGATGAATGGAAAACTGCATTCAAAACTAAATATGGATTGTATGAGTGGTTAGTAATGCCGTTT